>CM051625.1:35191324-36569383 GCA_028020825.1 Podargus strigoides
ACACTTTCCCCTTGCCCCTCATCAGTCCCTGGAGAAACCTCAATACATTCTAGTTGCTCCCTCACATAGAGAGCAACTCCACCACCTCGCTTCGCTGACCGATCTTTCCTAAACATGACATAGCCATCCATGACCACATTCCAGTCATGTGAGCTGTCCCACCATGTCTCCGTAATTGCCACCAGGTCATAACCTTTAGACCGCACACAGACCTCTAACTCCTCCTGTTTATTCCCCATACTGCGTGCATTGGTGTACAGGCATTTCAAGAAGCAAGCAGAGCGCACTGGTGGGACCCCTGGGAGGCAGGAGGCCTTGTGGTCACAGCCTAAACATCTATCCCTTCTCTTCAATGATCGAAAATCCTCCCTAGACCACCTTCCTTCAGGCCCTAGCATATTGCTCTTGGGCTCGTCCCTAACAGACCCAGTTCTCTCCCCTTCCCCCTTCACATCTAGTTTAAAGCCCTAATCATCTCCACAAAGCCAATCCTTTTTGCATCTTTCTTTGTTCTCTTGGCTTCACCACACTGTGCCGTTCCTAAAGCATTTTTGCATATGAGCTGCACAAGCAATTCTTATCTATTTATGCCAGCCAGCTCCAAAGGAGAACGCCAAGATCTCTGCAAGTTGTGTTACTCCCCAGCCACTCAGTTTGATCTGCTTTCATAAATGCAGTCTTATTTCCTAAAACTTGACTCTGCCTTTTTTCTCGACCACACCAGTATATCAGGCTGCTCTTGCTTCCTGTTGACTACAGTGAAGAGAGCACTGGGTATGCCCTAACACATGGTCTTAATAAAGTCAATGAGAAAATTTTTAATGACTTGCCATGAGGGATGACATTTACATTCTTGGTGAACTGCTACACGTAAGCAGTGTCTATTTTTTCAGCATGATCACTTTCTATAATATGTAAATATTCATTTGAATATTGGAAAGCAAAATACTAATTAGAGCTCGAAAGCAGCTATGCAGAGAAAGACCTCGATGTCTTGGTGGCCACCAAGCTGACCACAAAGCAGCAACATGCCCTTGTGGCAAAAAGGGCACTGGCGCATCCTGTGCTGCATTAGGCAGAGCATTGCCAATAGGTTGAGGGAGGATCTCATGAGGTCCCTGTCAACCTCAATCATGCTGTGATTCACCTGCAGGACTGATCAGCTATTCCAAAAGAAGCATTATTATTTTAACTCAGTGCCATAGCCATAAATGAATTCCAAAATGAACTCATGTATTTTTAACTAATAGTTAAGTAACTGAAATCAAAATCTAGCCCATTAGCTTCCATAACGGGAAAATTCAGTTCTGATTTATAGTCTACGATATTTGGATGTTAAATGAGTAGAACAGGCAGCTTCATCTCAGGAACTTCAGGTGACAGACTATGAAAACAGAGAAGACAAAAATATTTATACAGAAAAGGTGAGAGAAAAATGCGAAGAGTATTGAATTATTTGGTTAGAAGGCAAATGCTTGTCTTTCTAGATTTGGTGGAAGGATTAAAACTGAAGATTACTGGGTTTGCAACTCTTAAGTTCTTCAAGAAATTTTTGTATTCACAATATATAGAAATACCCCAAGGTATACAGCCCACCTGGACCAAATCCCAAGTACACCAAAACAATTTCAAAGGACTACAAAACCCAAAGTACTACGACTTAGTGCATTCTTGAAATACTCTTTCTTCTGTTGTATCAAAGAATTTCATTATTAGCCCATATAATAACTCTGCTAAATGCTTGAAATAACTCCAAATGGACCTCAAAATATTTAATTCACATAATAATCAAGGCAGAAATCACAAATTTACTTTAAAGTAGGTTTTATGTCAAGTAATCAAGTCAACAAGCTCAGTCGAGACTATTAATTTATTTATTTCCCTCAGTCTGCTAAATCTCCTAAGAGAGCTTGGAACTGAAGAAGGGAGAGACGAAGGAATAAAACCATGGCTGAGAGAGTAACAATAGAAAGAGAGAGACTGCTTACGTTTCCTGTACCTAATGAAAACAAAAATACAGACTAAATGTAGCTTCAGAGCAAAATATAGCTATGGATCAAACTAAAATATTGTTGAGCTGGGCTAAAGGACTGTCTACTACTGCAAGTACCTGGAGCTAAACTGTTGCAGTTTTTCTACCACCTGATGCTCCCTCCTGTTTTGCCAGTCCCTGGGCCTAGCACAAAGGATGCAGCCAGCAGTAGAACAAACCAGTAACCAGATTCTGTTGCACACAAAAAGGTCAGTACATGGGTGATCACTGGGGGTACAAGCAAGTCAGATTACACATAACAGACGTCGACCCCAGGAATGATACAACACGGCCAACAATCGGTGGAACAAACAAAGCAACAAAGTCTCCCATGGCAGAGATGGGAGACAGCCAAGCGGCTGATAATATAGGAGAGAGGCAGCCACATACTGTTCCCACAGAGCCCGCATTCACAAGCAACAAACCTGACCAAGGTCCAGTTGCAGGGAGAGTCAGGAGATCCTTCCTCAACAGGGAAACTCTGCAAAGTGCATCCACCTCACAGACAGACACTCCACCCTTCCTGCAAGTGGTCCCAGTTTTTATCCCCAAAGCAGGACACCTGGCACTCATTTACCCAATGTGGGGCACCTGGGGCTTGTTTACCCAAGGGCTTTCCCTGCAAGGTCAGCCACACCTTGGAGGAAAGCCAAAAGGCAAACTCATCACCTCCTTTTTAAGGACCATGGTGCCCACCCATATGTCAACCTTAATTCAGGGCTTGGGGTTCAGACCCCAGAACTTCACCTCCCCAGCTGAGCAGGGGAATCGGGGGGAAAAAAGGGAGAAGCCCCATGGGTTGAAGCAGAAACAGATTTAATGAAATAACAAAACTAATACAATCACCAACATAAAGTATACAAGGTTCTACTCAGCCTGGTCCTTGGGGTCAGCAGCAGGAGTAGAAGGCCAAGAGAGAGAAGCCCCAGGAAGAGGAACTCCACCCTCACTGAACTCCCTGCTTTTATAATGAGCATGACTAAGTGGTGTGGGATACACCTGTGAGTCAGCTTGGGGCAGCTGCCTTGATTGGATCTCCCAGCTCACTCAGGGCTACTCATGGCTGCCTGCATGGCTGGCCTATGGGTCTGTTCTTGGGGAACCAGGACAAGGACTGTCTCAGAAATGTGCGAGAATGGCATAGGAGCTTATAAAACATCAAAATAAAAGACTCATTAATCGCTTTTTAAGAGAAAATAGTCTTGTGCAAATAACAGCTTACTAAATCACAGTCCTTGGTTTTGGCTCACACTGATGGCTCTTAGCTCCAAAGTTTTCTAAAATTCCAATACCCTTAGGAAGTATTTGTTTTGTGTCATATTTTTCTCCCTCTCAGAGAAGATTTAGTAGACGTGACTTTGAAGATGCTCAGAATGTTAAATATTATTAGAGTAAATCTGACATTTATCAAATGCTATTGAGTGATCTTCCAGTAACTGAAAGATCACTTAAGTCTAAATCCCCATCCTGAGCCACCCTAGCTCATCTAAACCCCATTCACGTTTTATTCCAAGCTGTAAAAACTTTCAGATGTATCCAGAAGTATCTGCATTTCAGACTTCTCACAGAAATGGAACCAAATCCATGGGGATTCTCCACTGCACTCAAAATGGACATTCTAGGTGCATTAGGGGGGGAAGAATTTTAAATCCACTGTTTCAAACAGTTTACTTCCATAAATGAACTCACAAAGTAATGCTGAAAAATACATTACAATGAGAACTCTCATAGACATTTTCAAGCCTAGCTCCTAAATCATCCTTGTGAATTGCCATGGATACCAGCTCCAGAATGCAATGCAGATGAAGAGAAGGAATTCTCAAAGAAGGAAACAACCTTTCGCCTGTTGTCAAATTCTGCCTAATCTCTAGAAATGCAGATGTGCAGACAAGGCGATACCACATTCATTTCTGTTCTGGCTTATCACTTACTTTTAAAGCACACTGTCTAGCAGTTCCATATCATAAATAATTCAAGGGAAGCCAAGTTTCAAAACCCTTGTGTTTTGAGTTCAAAACAGTCAAATTCAAAAATAGACTTGTTTTTTAATACTGCTGAGTCCTTACACACAAACACACACACCCCCACACACACATTCTCACAGTTCTGCTGGCAATAAACAACATGTACCATCCCTAGGTATGGGCTATGTGTGTGCAGACAATACCACAGAACCACTTTGAAATGTGCCCGGTTCAATAAAATCTGAGGAGTTTTCATTGTACTTCCAGCTTTAAACTGTTTTACAATTAATGATATTTCCCCCTAATAATTTTCCACAGGTATTTTAATGTTACGGAGTGATATAAATCTATCAACACCATAACTTTTTTTAAATTTCTATTGCTATCTGTTCCATGATGGAAATTGCAACAGAAAATATCCGTGCTTACAAAACACTGTAACCCCTAAAATCTACCACAGTGTTACAGTAACACTTGTAATTTTGTTTTTGAAGGATGTAGATGAGATGGAAACATTTTGATAGCAACTGCCTCTGGGCAACAGAAGGGCAGGCATCCAAACTAAAAATCATGCCTGGAATTTCCATGCAGAAAGATGAACACTGAATGCTGTTGTACCAGAATTTAACACAGAAAAGAAGAAAATAATAAAATAATTCTTTATTCCCACAGACCCTTTCAGTACATTCTACTGAATAACAATGAATAACACACAAGAATTTTCTCTCTTAACTAATGCTTTCTTTGCAGATTTCACATAATATTTTTATTAACTAGTACATACACTTATGCATATATAAATATTTAGTGTGCAGAATTTGGGTAAGCCATAATTTTAAATGATCATCTTTGTTGCATTTGAGTGAACGAGATATAAGTCGTCTGAATCATCTCCTCAATCACCCCAATACTGGGGGGTTTTCTACCCTCGTATTTCATCTCAAGCTATAAAGAGATTTGCAAAACTTAAAGAAATAGTTCAATTGCGCAATTAAAATGGCGATAGCAAAAGTCCGCTTATTTTGCGGGATGTGGATGATATATTTATCACTACACATAGTTTATATTTCTACTAGCATTCAGTGTGCTACTCAAAACATGTAATTATATACCAGAACTATAATTTGCAGATGTCCTTACTTCATTGAGCACAAAGAAATTAATTGCCCTTTTTCTCAAGAGGATAAAAACTTCGCATATGGGTCTTTGAGCAACTCTCAGAATGTTAATGATGTTACCAATGTAATACAATACTACACAAAACA
Source organism: Podargus strigoides (assembly GCA_028020825.1). NCBI lineage: Eukaryota > Metazoa > Chordata > Aves > Caprimulgiformes > Podargidae > Podargus > Podargus strigoides. The sequence goes on from CM051625.1 coordinate 35,196,586, forward strand.
ATACTAGTGGTAAACTTTCCACTTCACACTAATAATTCATCAGAAGACTGCCAGTGCAGTCTCATATATTCAGCCATAGCCAATGTCTTTCCAAAATAAACTCAAACTACCAAAAATATTCAGAATACAGGACTATATCTTGCAGTGAGTATTAGCACTACTGTAAGCCCTTCTAGGACATAATATGAGCTTCCTACCATTCAGAAGCTGAATTCAAGGAGTACCTAACTACGTAAAATCCTCTGATGGGCAGATTCTGATACCTGAGGCTTTACCTGAAGTGTACGAGAATTCAGGATTCACTCAGTTTTTTAAAAACAAAAATGGCCCTCACTTGGTTCTCCATATTTTAAACTAGCCCATCACACCTCATTCACACAGGCTCATCCTGGAGTGTGATGAAGTTACCTGAAAGCTTGGCATCAGTGTGACCCATCAACACCGTCGTTTCAAAGTCCTATCTAAAGCCATCAGGATGTGATGTACACCGACTCTTGGAGGAGCCGTCCTCCATCAAATCTCCTTTCCTGCTGGTTAGTGCAGGCACTTAGCAATTGGCTCGCTTTGGGGTTGGAAGGTAAAGTGCACAGTTAGCAGTTTCTCTGGCTGCAGTGGATCACTTGGAATAGTTCCCTGAGAAATAATAGACTTGAGTGCTTACAGCTTTGCCCCTGAGTTTTTCGTACTTTTCTTGAGTCCCTCATGAAATTCATTTGCTTCCTACATTCACAGAACAACTCTGCCACGGCAGTTCCAGACCACCACCACTGTGGTGGTCTCTCCAGTCTTTATGCAGTCTCCCCTTTTCAGCCATGTTAAACAGTTCACCTTACTTTCACTTACATGATCATAACGCCTGACCCTCCAACCTGTCAAACAACGTGGCAAATAACATTACAGCCCCGAACCAGGGTTGCAGCAACTTTATTTGAATTCATTTCTACTTCTTAATCACAGAGGACAAAGAAATTTTACCTTCTATTACACAAGTGATGTTCCTAATTCTATGTCAACTTGATTAGTCCATCATACACCAGCTTTCAAAGAAAATAACTAGTAGGAGTTTTTTTTGTAAAACTTAAGCTATAGCGAGCTACCAAAGATGCAGGTTGTGAGATGTTTAATTCATACAACTACATATACAAGGCAGGCCAACTAACTTCTACACAGCTACGGGACACAGTGACAGGTACCAGTGGTTACATTTGGCCTTTGGTATGGCTCAGGTTCAAAATATGTTGATTACTTGGCTCACAAGGTCTACTTTGGCAGTAACTAGGGTTTTTTCTAAGATGTGTCACTTAGCTTTAGTTTATGCTGCTGTTCTGAGAAAGGAATGCTGATTCCACACAAATGAGATCAAACGGGAAACACAAAGGACCACCAGCAAGCTGTAAAGACCACTTCCCAGCTTCCATTGGTAAGGCTCCCCAGATGCCTCAGGTTCAGTCTGTGGGCACAATTATTCAATCAACATTCAGTCCTGATAGTTTTGCATAACTTCATTATACTGAAAGTATTCAAGAATCAACAAACTCCACCCACCTCTGGCCCATCTAAGTGCCAAGACTCACACAGCAAGTATGTTGGGACAAAGTCACATCTTAGGTGTCACAAACTGCTGCTCACGTGATGCACCAGGATGTGACAGTCTTTGGATCATTTTACTCTTCATCCTGGACCAAACCCCAGCACTCCTCTGGCTCATCAGGATACTGATCTGAGGAACCTCACTCTGCTTATTCATGAAATTGGAGGCTCCAGGACCTCCTCAGGTGACAGGCAAACAGATGAGAAGGCACCAGAAAACGAGTGTTTGCAATGCTGTTTGTGATGGTGTCCACCTTTTCCCCAGGATTACATCTTTGTGCCTCCATTCCCCTCTGCAAGAGGCAAATTACTTTCCTGCCTTCCAACCACAGCATAAAATTGATGCACTGCAGTGCTACGCTACATAAGAACACACCAGATTCCAGTTCCTTTACACAAAGTGATTCCTTATTCCAAAATAAGTGACTACTTTACATGAGCAGCAGTACCAGGATCTCCTGGCCAGGTTCACAGCCTACCAGCACAATTTCTCTCAAGAGGAATCATCATTCTTCCCAGCTGAAGATGTATTGACTTAAGCAGCTCTGACAATTATTTTACCACTTCACACTGCGAAAAGAAATGCTTTAAAATACAGATTTGTGGTGGCAAGGTGGTTATTAAATGGACATTTTCCTTTTTGCCATTTTGCTGTAGTGAGCCGAGACTGCAGATGCAGCACTGAAAAACCAAAACACCTTATGCAACATTTATTAGCTTTGTATTTTATATTTTCATTCTCGCTCCTTTAAAGCTTTAGCTCTGCTTTTCTGGAAGCAGGTTGTAAACACTGTCACTTACAGTGAGCTATAGAAAATCACTGAAGATTAACCTCGCTTTATTCCAGTGACTCGTAGTTTCCAAATAACTTGTTTCCAGTAGCTGTGGATAGCAGCATAAACACGAATAAGAAGAAGGTGATTTGAAAGGAGAAAAGTCTTTAGCAAGAACTGCAGTTAGAAATCTCCATTTCCATACAGTAGAACACTTCTCTCAGAAAAATTATTTCCCAAAGAATGAGTCTGGAGCCAGAAACATCCTGTCGCTCCTGATAGTTAGGCTCTGTATATGTGAATCAAGCCAAATGCCAAGCAAGCAAACCAGTTAGCCAACTGAATAGGAAAAAAGCTAGCTGCAAACTGCTGCTGTGTTTCCACAACACTTTCCATTATTTTCACACACACACTTTTTCCTGCTATTGCTTAGGACACAGGAAGTTTTATGGAAAGCTGCAGTACAAACCATTTTGAGAGCTGTATAGAACTATTTTTGCAAACAAAGCTAAGGGGAAATAAGTTATTTTGTCCATACCTAAATAATTATTAAATTTATTTCATTAGGAATCTCTAGTCCCTTTACAGTTTAGAACTGCAACTGAAAGTTTACAAGGAATTTACCCAGGTGTTAAGATGCACTTTTTTGCCATCCCATGAAATTTAAAGAAATTGGAAGACACAGAAAATAATGAACCCAAAACACACACAAAAAATAAAGCACATTTCATCTATGTTTCTTACATGCTCATCAGTATCAGCACTTAATTCTCTGAAGATCTCTTTTACAACGCACACATAGATAGTAAGATCAAGGGAAGAGATTTTTACTTGAAAAAGAACACTAAAGAGAAAACAAAAATGACAAGAATTCAGTTAACATATAATTCTCACAACGAAGTAACTGCTAAAGAACTGATTGAGGAATGACTGCTTGCCATCCTGCCTCACTGCTGGACCTGAGAAGGGGTGGGAAGAAGCAGCTTTTCTTCCCGAGCATCCTCCAGCAGAAGTCTCACAGGCTTAGACACGACACCTGAGCCTGACACGCAGCAGTCTGAGGTTACCTCAGGTACATCTAGCCTAGAAGGGACTGTCAATACGTCAGGTTTAGTTGTCTTGAAAGGCATGATCTCACCCAACAGATGGGGCTGACCGTGTAAGAGGATGCTGATAAAAAGGACCCAGGTTTGTAAGAGAATCTCTTCTGTTATCAGGCAAGGGAGCGTGGATTTTCCCATTCATCCAGAGCCATGGGAAGAGAAAAGCTTTTGAACTGTCTGGATGATAGAAAAGGCTGTGCTGCAAATCTGATTCTGTTAACCTCCACTTTCAGGCTAATTGAGTACAGTTAATTCTCTTGGCACAAAAATGGGAGAGTAAGAAATTAGCCTTTACAGTCCATGGCTTAATTTGAGCGTGTTCTGTTAACGTACCAAGGTTAAAAAACTTCCCAGGTAGACTTTGTTTTTATATCAAGTTACTGCTCTACAATTTCTCAGTGGAGTGCCTGGTCCTCACAGCCAAGTTTCTTTCCCCTTCCTTTTCCTGCAAACAAAGCACTGAGATGGGGAAGACATTCTAGCAGACAGATCTCCAATTACTACTGCAGCAGCAGAGTGCAGCAAATAACAGTTTCTAGCCCTTACTCAGCACTGAGCTGCTGTGCAATCCAGAGATAATATTGAGAGTGCTTTGGGAATACCTAAAGGCAACACAGCATCTCTTCTTACAAAATTTGTATTCATTAATTTTAGCCTGCTCTTAATTGGTCAAAGCAGAGGTGATTGTTCGATGGATTCAGCACCGATCTGTGAGTAGTTAAATTCAGTTAAAATGACATCTGGTGCCAGCAACACAGAGAGAAAGTCAGAAGCTGTGAGTTCTCTAAATTTACAGCAAGATATAAAGGGGACATAAGGTAGTGCTGATAAATCTCGAGAGCTGCCACAAAACCCGTCAGATGTCACAAACTATAGACTTCCAGAGAAGGAGACTCGGAATAATTCTTTCTGGGGTTAGTTGCACTGCCATGAGTGATTTCTGCTGCAGAATTTCACCTCCCTAAAGACCCAGCAGGGCTGAGCAGATCCTTCTGGGCAGGCAGCAGTTGGCTCCCACCGGGGATGAAGCTCTCTGGGTATCCCCTACAAGGCTGCAGTGCACTCAAACACAGGGTGCTAGCCCCGAGGATGCTACAAGGCCCATGATAGTAAAAGACAAGACATTTTTCAAACAAAAATGAAGTGCTGATTTGGTATTTGCCAAGTCCTGCTACATCTAATTGCCACGCACAAAATAAAATCATTAATTCAGTGCTTTGCAGTAGTTCTCGCAGGATAACAGTTATTCCCCATCACATTCTCTCTGCCTTTTTAAGCCACATTTTCCCATCCAACTTTATTTTTAAAAAGGAGGAAATTAATTACATCTGAAGTAATTAGAAATTTAAAATCCTTTAATTCACTTCTCTCAGACACACAGCTTTAGAATATATTAAGAAGATGTTAGGTCTAATACTCTCCTCAGAAGCCTGAGAGACTAATTTATTTCGATGGAAGGCACACAAGCCTCTGAAAGCAAATATAGCCATTAACTCCTTTAATCCCTCCCCATCACAAATGATCTATTTTGTTATTTAACCACTGAATTGTTAAATGTTGAGTAAGAAAGGTTCCAACATACTCAGACCCACAGACGTGAGAGATGCAGACTGAAAGTCTGCCTTGCCCTAGGGTGCCCTGGACACACTGGCAGGCAGCACCAAAGCACGTTGCAATGGTGACAGCCCTGCCTGGAAACTCCTCTGCAGCCTGGCAGAGTGCCGTCCCAACAAACTGAGCTCTTCCCTGGCATAAATGGTACTGGAGGTCTTTAAATCAATGCACTGAGAGAAATTGGGCACAACGTATTAAAAACCAATTGGCTTGAAACATTTAATTGACCGTGAGTTTCCTGAATTATGTCTGTTTACAGAAATACTAACTTTAAATGTCACTTACGTACTTAATGCTGAAAAAAAAGCACATTGCAATATGATGTATTTATTTTTTAATTGTAAGAACATTAACTCACTTGACAAAACAAGCAGCAAATACACAGATAATTTTATACCATGTTGCTAAAGTAAATTGGTATTTAAACTCCAGCTTCAGCACCAAATGGCAAGTTGGTGCACTGAACAAGCTGCATTTCTGATCGTGTCCCAAGAAGACACACTGGCAATGCACAGTGCAGCACCAGGAGCAAAGCACTAATAATGTAAGGTTTTACACAACCGTTTCACACCAGACCCATCCCCTGGCCATGCTGGCTACATCAGAGGGTTTGGCCTGACAGCTGTATATAGCCTGCGGTTACAATCTGTTCTCCTAACCTAGCAGATTAAAAACACATCCCAATGATTAAGGGAGCACAGTTGTTGGTTTTTTCTAATGCTGTAAGTGCTATCTGACCTAATAGCCTGCAGTAGGTAACTTGAAATTTAGAAGATGACCTACATATAAATATTAAACAACACAGAATTCTATGTGCAAATACACAGCCTGCAAAACAAAGAGGAGTTGGACGGGTCAGAAAAAGTATTTTAGAGAAGGAATGTTGGTACATGAGTAAAGCTATCCCTGGAGAGAACCCTAATATTCCCATACCCAAACAATTTCAAATTAGCACTCACAGCGTGCTAAAATGGATCAACACTCAGTATGTATTTATTTCAAAAGTCACCTGCGAAAGGCCTATAATGATTTTTTTTTCCCCTGGATCTTTAATATGAAAGATTGGCAAGTGTTTGGGGTTTTTTATTTTTAAGTAATGCAAAGCAGACAAAACAGCCTAAAGATGATGATAATGCGAAGGCATGAGAGGACACTTCTAGAAGCCTGAAGATTAACGGCTTGCTACGTTGCAGAGCAGTTAACACACTTCAACTTAAGCAGAGGATAATTTCTTCCAGATGAGAAAGCGAGGTGGACAGAGGACTCATGATTAATAATTATCCTAATCTACTTTCACCATTCCTGTGCTGAGGTTTTGAACAGAATGGGATTTAGCAGCAAATCAGGATAATGTGAGCCTGTATGTAGGGGATGATGGTAAAGAGGTTTTCACTGTGGGCACTCAGTCTGGGCTGTCTCATTAAAGCTCTGAGTCCCTTTCCATATGCAGTCTTCATCACCCCATTAAGAGATTTGCTGGCACGCATGGGCATGGCAGAGACGCCAAGGCTCTGCAGCCATTGGCAAAGCACTAGAGGATGCTTTTCAAATGCCATCTCTAATCCACTATGTCCAGCGCTAGCTAGACACCAGTAGGTTACCTCAAAAAGGCTGTACAACCTGAACTGTTTCAAAAGCATTTCAGAAAAAGGGATGATAGTCAATTTGCAGAAAAGGCAAGACTTTTTTGGTGGGACAAGCTTGGGGAACCTGACTAACGAACACAACAAGCAGGAGGTGAGGATGTGCCTAAGGAAGGTGGATGTGTATAGGGTATAGCCCCTTCTGGGACTCAGCATCATTCTCTGTTCTGAAGGCAACATCCTATGGAGTGGAATCAGAGCTACATTCTTTGTATCCTGAATGTCTACATATTATATTAGATTGTAATAACATATTTGTAATCATTCAACACGAACAGCATTGCTACAGCCCAGTAACCACCAGAGCCATTGTCCTGGCCGCAGCTTGAACCAGTAACTTTGGAAATGCTTGTTGTCTGTTTTGTCAGGTTGAGTGGTAAAATAATCACCTTGACATAGCTGGTGGTGCTGTTAAAGACCCAAACACGTCTTCAGTAAACTATAACAAAGACCTGTATTGGTATTCAAAAGGAAAAAACAAAAATGCCCTGAGAGATAAGTACCGGTGTATGCCATGAGTAGTGCAATCCCATGACAGATGTAGCAACAATCCCCCCAGGAACCTGTACACACTGCCTGTATGAAAGGTCTGCCAGAAGCCACATAGGCACTGCTGAAAAATCATTTTTCACAGCTGGTCACAGGTAGGGGAGGGGACTCAAATTAGAAAAGTCATGTCTGTTAAGAGAAAGTGGGAAGAAATGAAAAATGACAAGAGTGAACAAATGGCATCTTCCCAAAAGACTTTAAGTAACATTTGAAAATAATCCAAATGCAAGTATTTGTTAGAAAGAGATCCATTTTCAGAAAATAAATTCATATGAGAATGATTATTTTGAAGGTTTAGTACTTAAATGTCAGCAATAATGTCCTTCCCTTTCCCATGGCACAGCTCTGAAAAAAGGTTGACACTCAACCCAGGGACTTCGCTTTTGCAGCTGTAATGCAAGAGACACCCAAGCATCTTAGGGAAGCAGTGAATGAACTAGATTACAGTCACAAAAACTTCATTTTCTTCTTTTTATGTCCTTGGATAGATTAAAAAAATATTTGGGAAAATCTTACACATGACTTTTGTGATGGGTTCTCTACATTCTGCTTTCTAATTTTAGACCTACATGCACAAAAGCCCACAGCTAAACCAGAATTCCCTACGTGAAGTACAAGAAACTAAAATATCCAAATATCCCATGTATATATTTCATTAAAAAACCCACCAGAATCAAACCACTAAACGACACACTCCATACATATCTTCTCTTTGTAAGCTGTCTTACTATCATTCCTACCAGCTTTTACATCTTGGTATTTCACATTCACAGAAGTTGACAAGCTTTGCAAATTCTTTGGGCTCTGCATGCAGTCATCTGCCATGAAAACCAGCTTGCAAATACTTGACAATTATCAAGAAAGATCTCCATACTTATAAAATCCAGAAGAAATACTAAGAAACACAAGGGTAACCAAACAGAACAGAGTCAAGTCTAAATGGGCTATTTGTATGAAGGCTTTCTGATGCTGGTCTTCCGTTAACTACTAAAGAATGTTTTTAACATAACAGGGGATGTTAGAGGTAGCATTATATCATAATAAAACAAGGAACAGTCAATGTGCTGATAGGAAACTGGGGTTAAAAATGGGTGTGGAAATGCATATCTTGTATCTCTAGCATAAAAACGAAAAGAGGCAATAGGTGGAAAATAAGAAGGTCACTCTGTCTGTACAAGTAGAGAAACCTGAAGAGCAAAAATATGCCAGAGGTTTTCAGGGATAAGGACAGAGGGCTCCTCAATTAGGTTTTCCTTTTCTAGGAAGACACACAAAAGTACAGGACCCATCTTGCTCCCCCCTCACTGTAAATCACATCTCTGCACACCACGATAGTTACAATGCTCATAGGAAAGAAGGGGGTATGCTTACAATAGTCAAAAAACCAGCACCTGGCTGATGAGTTGTGCAACGTGAATATACCAGGCTGAAAGATAAAAAAAAAATCCACTGTGAAAATAGTTTGGGTTGAAACTCACACACAGACCACTGCCTAGATCAGGTCCCTGCAATAAGTCAAAACATGTGAGAACGTGTGGAATTTGCCATGGTTCCTGCTAGTAAAAAAACCTGCACATCATTAACTGGAGTAGCTTTCCTGTAATGTATAAAATTCATTAAGATATTGCGCTTGCCAAATGCAGACTCCCAACTAAAAGGATGAAAATCCATCAATATGTTTGGACTAAAAGGTCTTGAAACTCATTGAGTTTATTTTATACAAGACTCTCCATTTTTTTTTTGTTTTCCTTGCACTAAAAATATACCTTAAGGAAAAAATAGGACAGTTAAAAATCTGTGTCTTAAAAACCTGTTGTGTCAGCAACTTATCTTCAGGCTAGTTTAAATAAATATGGTTTTCATAAAATAAATCACCTCAGTTTAAAGGTAATTTGCTCACTTTATATTAAACTTCAGAAAATTGCAAGGTAAAAAAAAATATGACCTTTTCATGTACTCTATCTACTCTATTGCTTTTTTTTTTTTTTTTAAGCTAAGTAGTAGAATAATCAGTGTGACAAAACACATAGACAAGAGCTAAGCTGGGCTCCACAATCAGCTTCCACAGGATTAATACACCACTACAAACTGTGTCAGGGCCTCTAAATCGTTTATCAAAAAAACTGGATGAAATCTTACTTATGAGAACTGATTTGTTGACAAAACTGCATATACAGGCAACATCTTCATGTGTAAACATCCTGAGACATTTAACCCAGACTAAGTGAGCTGTGGTAAAAAAGGAAGTAAAATAACACTGGAATTGCACACAATGAGAACTGAGCAGTGTGTTATTACTTTGCTCACTGGCTCTTCTGCAGTGCTTAATGCTAACCCTCACATCATTGCTCAGAGGTGCTCTGTTTATCTCAGTTTGATGACAAGAAATTAAAGTATCGAAAGACTAAGAGCAACAGTGTAAAAACAAGCCAACCAAACAAAAAAATTCCAACACCCCCCCAAGTAAATAAACAAACAAAACACAAACAAACAAAGGCCACTGGTTATTTGAGTATCCAAACACAGATGCTTAAACACTGATTTCATTTTTTACCCCTTGGAAGCATAATCTTCTTATTGCAGTCACAACTACCACATGTTGTACATATTTATGTTGTAAATACAGGCATATTCCTACAGAAATGTTTGTTGCCCTTCTTTTTTAATTAAAAATTCTGTTTGCTTTTATGTGTAGGCACCATGGCTGCAGTCACTGAATTCCTGCTGCAGTCATTCACACACCACGTCACCAAACCCAGGATTCTCTCTAATGCGATGTAATTACTGAAACAAAGAGCCAAAGATCCATGCTGTACACAAGGACCATGCTGTGTGTATATGGACCCCAGTACTACACTTCCAATTCATTTGCAAAACTCCCTGCTGAAACTAAGAATTCACCATTAAAAAAAAAAAAAAAAGAAAACAACAACCAACCACCACACAAAAATTCATTGCCAAATATAACTTAGACTGAAAGGTTTGGTCTTTTCTACTACTTTAGAAAGACTCTTGGGAATAACATCTGCAAGAAGTGCACATATAGAGATTGAGGTGTTCAAGACACTGCCTCTGAACTTTTAATTAAAATATCCATCTCAGTAATCCTGAGTATCTGCAGGGATTTTCGTTATGATTTTGCATATTATGAAATGTCACAGAGAAGGTGCAAAAGAAACTGCTGTGTAGTTCCTTGCACTATGAAAAATCAGTACGCATGTAATTAGAAAGCCTGAGGAGTCTGTCTTGAGACCATATGCAAGTACATTGCAGGACTGTCTGTCACAGAACTTTTTGGGTACTACAAGTGACATACGTTTAAACATAGATAGAAAATAAAGGGGCTGGGGGGAAGAATATAAATTAGCTGGGGCTACTGAATGAAGGTAAGTCATGCCCCACAAGGAAGAGTTAGGTAGAGATTACCTATCCGAAGAGAACTTTTCAGGGACTCAGAATATCTTCATGGCAAAGAACAAATACTGAATTCAGAACGTATATGTAGAAACATTCTCTTCTCAGTGATGTCCAGTGACGGGCCAAGGGGCACTGGGCACAAACTGGAACACAGGGGGTTCAATCTTAACATAAGGAAACACTTCTTTACTGTGAGGGTGACTGAGCACTGGCACTGCCCAGAGAGGTGGTGAAGTCTCTGTCTCTGGAGACATTTCAAACCCATCTGGACGTGTTCCTGTGTGATCTACTCTAGGATCCTGCTTTAGCAGGGGGGTTGGACTAGGTGATCTTTAGAGGTCCCTTCTAACCCCTGCCACTCTGATTCTGTGAAACCAATACCTCTACCAAAGACAACAGCAGTGAAGACTCAACTATCTGAACTATCTGAACTACCATTATTCCCCAAGTAAATGCACTCATCCTTAAAACTAATCCAAGCAGAATCCAGCTTGCTGAGAAACCTCCCATCATCTTTCCTAGACCAAGGTATGTGTAAACAATGGTTAAACATCTGCCTGGTGAGGACAGCACCCAGCACTATGAGTCAGGCTGACCAGAAGTGTTTGGAGATTTCTGCTCCTCAGTCAAAAGCCTTCTCCCTGCACTCTCCATACATGCAGCTATTGACGTTCCTCCACAAATGAACCAGGCTGGACCAATTATAACATCTAGACCATCCAGGAGAAAGGAACGAGCTCAAAAATTTAAGTCTTGGGCCTGTCATTATACCACGCATCCTCCAGAGTTTTAGGTTTTTTAACATCTACAGAGTTTGTTAAGTTAATCAGGTTCTATTTAAGGCAGGTTAGAATCAAACCCTGAAACCTTGCTGTCTTTTTCCAAGCATCTCCATTACACACACAGCAATCTGACATGTAAATACAACCTTATGAATTTCATCTCTCATAAAGGCATATATTTTCTGTGTACAATAATTATGACACTTGTCACGGAACTCCCACTAAGACAACAAGGTCACATCCCCATTGAGGGCTCCTAGATGTGAACATCTGTCACTTAAGCAAATGTCACCAAGTCTATCAACTTGAAGACTTCACTTATCCACACAGAATGGAAAAAACACAGGAGTTATACTTTCAGTTTTAGGGGGTGACATCTTTTTGAGTGACAGATGCCTGTGCCACAAGACAGCTGAACACAGTGGTTTACTGAGAGAGTAATCACCTCCAAAAGACTTTATCCAGTACAATAAATTAAGTGTTCTTCCTTTTATGATAAGCTCTTTTCATACTTTTAAAATCCCATTTATCAGGAACTGAAGTTGCCAAATTTAAAAGAACTGCATGTGTTAAGTAAGGCAGCCTAAAGCATTTAGAGACACCTCATTATTTGTGCCTAAACTTAAATCCTGATGTTTAGATCTCATTATCTTGGTTTGACCATGAGACTGCAAACAAGTCATGCAAATTTGTAAAACATTCAGCCTAATTTGTATTAGAATTAAACACCGCTTTGGGTTCAGACAGTTTGGGGATATTTATTTTTACTGCTGAATGCTACACTAATCTGCAACTGAATTGATCATTGTATTGAATTAGCTATTATTTGATGATTATCTCAAGCAGAACAGAACAACCCCAAAGTAGCAGGGAGTCTTTATCTAAAAACAAAATCACACAGATTAAAACCATGAAAACACAGCTTTATAAAATTTAGTAATTAATATTTTTCAGTTTGTTTCATTAGAACTTAAATACATGTTGGGGAGACTGTTCACTATTGGCAGGATGCTGTAATCCCTGTAAAACACTCTATCAGGGATTTTGTTCTTCATTAAATTATCTGGACTGCTTAAACAAGGGTTTACAGCAGTCTGTTGTTTCAATGTCTTTGCAATTCTGTAGCATTTTTATATGATAGATATGTAAGTAAATGTTGTATTCTCTTACTGAAACAATCATTTAAAAAAAAAAAAAAGGCACGGCCTGAGAAGAAAGATCGGAAGATTTCACAAAATACAAACTAAAGCTCTCTAGGCAAAGTGCCTATGGGATAGCTGAGTGAAATCCAAGCTCTCCCATAGGTGATACAGCAGCGCTATTAGCAACTTCTCCATCAGACCAAGTCTTCTGGCAGAAAATGAACTCTGTGTAATACCTATCAGGTAATCCAAACCATGATATTTTATCTCCTTTCTATTGATCTGGAATGCCTACATAAAGAATTACAGCATTTGATTTTAAAATAATTTAGCAAAACATTGCAAAGCGCCTTCCTGCCTCCCAACCACTTCCATCCCTCTCCTCTTCTGCGGGTGGGTCTCTCTGGAGAAATGGTGCTGCCATTAGACAACTTCATCAGCTCTACAACTTCACAGATATCCCATACAACTGCCATGACTTGTGAACCTTATCCCCAGGAGCGCTGGCTGGTTTTACAATGGCTCTGTGGACATCCAGGGCCAACCCACCCCTTGGTCCTACCTCCATGAAGAGAGGGGACATCTCCAAACACCAGGATGGGCACGGGAACCCCTGCTGACCAGTAGCTCTGCAGTGAGGGAGAGCCTGCCAGAGAAGAGCAGGCAATAGGCACAACGAAATGACAAATTTACAAAGAGTAGGGCGGATAGCAACTCTTGCCTGGGGCCAGCAACTTGGCCACTGCTGAAAGGAGTAAGGAATAACAAAAAGGCTGCAGAAATGGAGCCCTCTACTCAGGTTCCACAGGAGACCCTGCTCCATGACACGATTTTCTCCAGATTAAGCGCAGTGCCACAACATTAGGAAAATAAATTTAAAGCAACATCAATGACAGCTGTCTGTATCTCAGCTCATTTCCACTCCAAAAGCCATCTTTTTCAAATGCTTACAATTTAAGTCTCATTTTTTTAAGATAAACTTAGCACATTTATTCATATTTTGTAAATCATTTTTTTAAAGCTTTGCAATAAAAATGATTAGAGGGGGAAAAAAGGCTTCATGCTTATCAGTATATATTTATGTGCAATCAAACAGACTTTTTTGTGATAGATCCTCAAAATGCAGAAGTTATCCTTCATATTACAGCTAAGTCTTCTGGTTGACCAAAAATAGCTATAGAACTTTCTAATTTCTTCTTCAATTATTTTACAGCATACTTAATACTTTTTAAAACATGCATAACTTAACTAAGAAAAATATTATCGTTGCAGCATGACATTTAGTATATACAGCAGATAGGATAGGACTAACTCCTTAAGTCAATAGACAAAAATTGCAGTCTTGCTCTACTAATCTTTACATCAAGGTGCCACAAACAGTTTACTTTCCAAACATGGAAGTCAAAACAAAAATATGTAAAATAAATAAATATGTTCCTCTTCAGCTTTTTTCCACAGATAACTGAATCCAGGCACAGTGCAGGATTTTTTAATAGCCATTAATTGTGATCACATCTAAATTTTTTTAACTTCCCTGCTCAATGTCAAAGATAAATTCATGATCTGTCTCCAGATCTCAGGCATCCACGCCAAGTCACTAGGCCACAGAAATCAAAGAAAATCCTCACTGAAGCACAAAGCAGCCTTACATGTCAAAAAGCCCCAGGGGGCTGTTAAAATATTAGCATGTTCCTCCATCCTGGGCTGTTACAACACAGTCCCCATATGTATCTGTCATGTTAAAAACCAGTATCAGAATAATCATATCAGAATAAAACTTGACCATATGCCTTAATGACCAAGTACAGCATTTTAATTCAAAGACAGAATAATAAAGTGTAAAAGACTTGATAAGAATTTCATCAGCATCTTATCATTAAATCAGCATTACAACTACTATAAGTGCTTTTGATGTTGATAAGGCTATCATAATTTATGGACAAGTAACACTAGGAAAAGTATTTTTCTTAATCCCCAACTTTCCATCATCACCTTGTAGACTAAGCTGACATATGGGTAAAAGGAACCGAATTATGTCTGTAGCCATAAAAAAACTCAGAACTTCAGAATGAAAGACAAGTATTTCACTGTAAATACTTTACTGTAAAAAATCTAAGATGAACTTCAATCAACTTCTCTACCATTAAATCAGATCAAAATACTGTGGTTAGAAGAGGTATGTATTTTACGTATGTTTTTGCTGGAAGTTACTTAAGTAATATTTTTTCCCAAAAAATTCCTCCACCCTTCTCATTGTTTTCACATTATTTTAAGTTTTTCTTAGTTATCCATGTTTCACAGTCCTCTCAAGTATTGTCACACTAAAGCAACACCTTACACTTCAAAGTATCTTAAATTACCTATGTATAAAAATTAATAAAGGCAATCAGCTTATTACTATAAAAAGAAACCCTAACTCAAGGTAACTAAAATGAAATAAGATTTAGATCAAACTAATGGGTTTAAAAAAGGTGTATTTCATGTTAATGATTTTATTTATGGAGACATTTAAAACCTGTCTGGATGTGTTCCTGTGTGATCTACTCCAAGATGCTACTCTAGCAGGGGGGCTGGACTAGATTATCTTCAGAGGGCCCTTCCAACCCCTACCACTCTGTCACTCTGTGATACTGGCTAGGTACACCTCAAACACCGTATCACTTGTTAACACCACACCTCACAAAAATAAATTTAACAAAACAAAACTTCGTGAGATGTAAAGAATTTCTACTAAAATACATCCCTATACCCTAACACAGTCAGGCCACAGCTGTACTGTGCCAGAGAGCATCCTGTCTCAACCATCTGCTGACAGACTGCCTCACATGGTACACTCTAAGCACTGAGACCAAGAAGATTGTCCCGGCTGGACCCATTGTACACAAGTTTCAGGTATTTGCTGCCTTCCCCTGGGCATCCTTCTTGGCCAACAGCCAAGTTCACACAATGACACACATTAACTCACTTTGCAAACGTCTTGCTGTCCCATTCTTTTCATTTAAATTAGAGAGTTGTTAATACCTTTCACCTTGCAAAGGTTATTTTAGATTATTTCTCTGCTTCCTTTCTATGCACTGTTCCTCCTCCTTTTTCCCTTGTAAGATACCTCCCTTTTTTGTTTTGCGATGGGAATTCTGTGGGGTTCCAGCCCACATTGCTGCTTCCCTACTTTGCATATTTCCCCCAGCTCAGCCTGGCGAAAGTCACTGCTTGCTACTGGGTTTAGTCTCGTACAGAACAAACTGTGATGTGCAGATCTCTCTCCTAACTCTTTTCACCATTGTCACAAAACACCACACATAGTAATTTTGTATATTCATGCTCAATCATCAAAGTCTCTCCCAACTTAAAAAAGAGCCTGTTAGGAGCTGTAAGGACTAGCCAACATTGAGAAAGATTTCCATTAAATATAAAGCAAAAGCAGACCTACTTCATCCAAGCGTGGTACAAAAACTTTCTTTTAGCTTACAGCATTGTTTTTTCTTTAGCCAAAGGGATACTGAAAACAAAAGCAATCATTTCAAAACCTACAGGAGCTTTAATGTCTCTGAGAAAAAAAAATCACCACCACATACTTCATTATTAATTTGTTCTCTTTGCATAATCCTTGAAAACATAGCTGGCAACAGTAGAAATTGGGATATGTACTACTGTGGAAAAACACTTTGAAGGATAACTTTTAAATTATTTTAAAGACAAGGCATTAAACTAATGCATTGTGGATGCACAAGAACTGACGCAAGATATCTCCTGTTGAAGTTTCATATTTATAAAGCACGCAACAAAAAATCTAAACAGTGAGGGATACCCACAGTTGCCAAAAAAACTTTGCAATCCATTTCCCATATGCAGTCCACACTTGTCTGCTCCACATCTTAACCTGGGCAACACAAGAACCACAAGTAAAACCACACCTATGTCTTGTTCCTGTGAGATCAACAGCAACACTTTTATCGACTTCAATAGTGTAGAGTCAGGGCTTTAGTGATTCACTCTTTGCCAAGATAAAAACAAACCAAAACAGAACAGAGAGCAACTTCCAGGAGTCACCAGTTTGAATTGTGTAAATTCTCACAGAATTTAGGAAAATAAGGTGATATATACTGAGGCACTGGTCTAAAACCTTACAATGTTGTCATCAGAAGAACCCAAAAAGTACTGTTGAACTAAACTGATAGCATACTCCTATTTTGAACACTAAAATTATTTCTGCTATAGGCAGAGAAACAAACATCGGTACCCAGCACACAAGCACAAAAGGAAAATGGGTGGGATCATTTTGTGTGTGGCAAGTGATATACTACGAAAAAAACCCACGTACAAAAAAATACAATCATTGTTCATTTAAATAAAAGACATTTTTCCCATTCCTCTCCCCACCATTCCACCGTCAGGTACTACTTGCAAGACCCCACAGAAGAACCTCACAAAATCCATCTGCCTTTTGTTGAGAAAGCTCTTATTCATTGTGAACAAATACAAGCCTACTGCCTTTCTTATTACCAAGTATTTAGGTAAAACTAAGCTGCACTGGTAGATTTTCACAAGCATTTTGCAAAGTACTTTCCTCTATAGATACTGTTTGCTGTAGCATTTTTGTACTTGTATGTTGAGCTTACGTTTTTATTATTATTATTTAGAAGAGTTGTGTATTATGTGCATAAAATTCAAGCTATCTCTTGCCATATTTTAAACAGAAAAACAGCCTTTCAATCTACCTATGCCAGATTAATGCCTTTTGGAGGAAAACTGGGATTTAACACTTCATTTGGCTCACAGAATAAAACCCCTAGTATGAGTATTGAGATTATCCAGTTCCCCAAAGCCACACCAAACAATTCATTGCTGAGATGTTGCAAAGATATATGTATACTTATATAGTACAAACTATTATATTTAACACAAACCATCAGAAAAACAAAGGTGAAAACTGGCTTCAAAAGCTCTATGATCGTAATGAAAATGCTACAAAACTGACCATGGTTTAGTCCCCACCATCCAACACATCAGGATAAAACATCAGAGGGCTCAGGACTGAGGGAAGATGAAGACAGGGAAAGAGAGAGAATGAGTGGCTGCTTCATAACCATCCTTCATGGAAGTCTTGAAAGGATTTAAAGCAAATTACAGACCCCATTAATCCCAGTTCCCCGCTTGACTGCTTGAGTAACCACCATAAAGCATAAGAATAAATTTATAAGGTGTCTGTTGTCATAGGACCTGAGCATGGAGCAGGTGCCTTCAGCCCCCCTGACACTCAATGGTATGCAGAAATGGCACAAACCTCTTATTTCTGTGTCTCTTGATGCTCCATGTACATGGCCAAGGAACTGACCCTAAACAAATAAAAAAAAGTGAATGCTGTAGTACACACTGATAGAAGCCAAATCCCCCACAAAAGAAAACCAAACGAAAACAACAAAACAAATAAAAAGCCCACCCCACTAAAAAAGAAAGAAAAGAGAGAGAAGGGGAAAAAAAGTATTAAGAATAAAAAACTGAAATCCAGACAGTGAAGTCAGTCAACGAAAATAAAGGGAAAAAAAATGCTGAATTTATACAGAGTATCCAAGCTCTGAGATTGTCTTATAATATGTTTTTAAAAATACGTAGAAGATATCTCCAAAAGATCCACACAGATAGTTATAGCCACTTCCATAGTCCAGTAGTCACAATGTTTAATCCCATTGGGCAGATAACATGGTTCACAACAAAAGAGAGCTCAGTAGAGAAGTCAGGAAATCAACTGCAATAAAACTAATTCACCAAACTAAAACCTTCCTGAGTCGACATAGTTAGTTCAGGAAGGGGTTACAAACTTCATTCAGTTCTATGTCTACTAATAATCCCAAATTCATCTATACGACATACTGGAGAGACAGATTTAAGTCTGTTCTGGAAAATCTCTCCTTGGAACTGATCATCCTTATCCAATTCATCTTTTCTCCACTCTTGCCATGAGGCTGAAAGGTGGGTAGTGCACCAGATGGCACCATGTGTTTTAAAGGAAAAAGACATTCATTTTACTTCTGAACCCTTGGCACGGTCTTCCAAAGAAGCCAAGAAACAGTTACGTTTCCAAAAGGTGTTTAATGACCTCAATTATTATTGTTTTTTAAAATAAACAGTGATTAGAACATTGCTCCTCAGGTCACTGATCCAAGGCAATGGAAAACAACCCTGGGAAGATAATACAACGGGTCAGCCAGTGCTAAAATTCCAAGTGTAAGGAATAATAGATGAGGGGGAAAGCAAGTATCAGGAGTCTGGCCAACCACTTGTACAAAACAACTTTGTTTAATGTATTTAGAGTCGCTCTCGGGTAGAAGTAGCTAAGTATCGCTGCACTGAGAGAACCAGGAGATCTGATTAATGAGGTCATTGTCTACTGGAGAACAACTGGCAGGAGCTGAGGCTGACATTCCTGGCAGGAGGCCTCAGGACCTGCCAGAAGCTGCAAAAGTCAGATGAACCATATCTTCACGCAAATGTCCAAGCAGGGGAAGGGGGAGGATGACAAAAAGAAAAATCCCGCAATGTGAAAGCCACCCTGCTTGAGTGACTAACTACATGGAACTAAATTTTAATAGCCAGTGCCACAGGGTATTTTAGTTGTATTTTTAAAAGCAGCTTTGAAAAGCAACATCTGTTTCCTAAAAATGCAATCCAGCTCTTCAGTAGAGCTCTCCACCACTAGATGACAAATCACTATGCAGACAGTCAATATCCACCCCTGAGTTTCAGAGACTGGTAATAGGAGGAGACTTGTGGGAGGATAAGTCTTGCCTAACACCAAACAACAAAACATGAAAAGGATACCTGGTCTAGTGGGAGGTGTCCCTGCCCATGGCAGGGGGGTTGGAACTAGGTGATCTTTAAGGTCCCTTCCAACCAAAACCATTCTATGATTCAAAACAAGAGACAAGTGGGAAGCTATTAAAAGTTAAAAAATTTTCTTGGTGACAAAATAACACACTTTCTTCCATAACTGAGCACAGTGGTCCTCTTGATTTGCTAATCTTATAATTGATAGCCTTATGTAGAACTTTTTAATTCCCACCCTTCCTACAATGGAAATATCCAAACTTAATCAATGCAATTATGTGATTAAGGAAAATGCCCAAGTTTTATTGAAAAAAAAAAATATACACTTTTACTACTAATGCACTTGTGTCACAAACCTTGTCTACTTCCTTGAAAAAGCACAAAAATTAATATAGAGAGATATAGTGTTTGCCTGCTTATTGACAATAAGAAGAAACAACTCTCCTGGACATGAATAAAACCCAGCATTCCATCTGTGAAGGTGTTATTGGCACATATTCAGAATATGAGGCACTGACTGGCCAAGCAGAAGGGGTAAGACTAAATAACGTCCACATAAAACTGAAACTTCAGGTCTTCAGACCTCCCCCCAAAAAAAATCTTACAATAAAAGGTCTATTTTGTGACACAAAATTACAATCATTAGGTGAGTTACCCTACTATAAAATAATTTTAATATAATATGTTTAGCTCCTTGAAATTGTCTTTGTAGATAGTCTCCTAGTAAAATATTTTTTGCAATAAAGTAATTTACCAAGAGCCAAATTGCTCTGCTCCTATTAGAGTTTCTCCTTTACCTATTTTATTTTTGCCTTGACAATGTATTTTAAAGGCAGTAAAGCAGAAAGCAGTAAAAGAAGCAATAATGAAGGAAGAGACACACAAAGTGATCTTTAATGGATTGTCAGCTCATGAAGGCAATTCACAAGCTGTAGCAAAATGAGTTCTATGCACAAAAGAAATCAATACTCATTGTAGCATCCTTCCTGCTACACTGCAATTTATCAGCTAAGTAGAATACTGTCACATCTCATAGGCCTCAGAAAACTCCCTGCTCTCGGAAGCAACATTTATTCTCCACGGCTTTCACTACAGCTGAGTAGGATCCATGTATAGAACACTCATGTGTTGACCCACAGAAGACCAAAACAAGGCAGCTTCTTCAGCAAGAGAAGACCTAGGAGGTGCTTCTATAACACGAGATTGAGAACCACACACACACAACACAAGACACCCCTGGAGTGCTGTCTATCACTCTTATTGCTGCTGCGGTCTGTATAGTTATACCAGACAGGTAATTACACAAGTAAATATATCGTAACATCTATTACTTAACTTAAAACTAGGCACATATTCAAACTCCCTGAAGTCTGAGTTACGTGATGTGTTTTGAAGACGGACAGTAAAGTAGCAATATCCAGGAAACACTTTCTTAAAAATAAAAAAATAAAAATGAACAAGGTACCACTCATATATTTACATTTATAAATATCAACCTTTTCAAAGTTGTATAGAACAGTAATAATTCTGCCCTGAGCAAAACTTATAGTAATAACACTACTAAATCTAACTTTGAAATAAGTAAATACTTCCCAAGTCCTAGAATTTGTCCTCACTTATTCACGAGCCCAATTTATTAACACGAAAATTTTCAAATGCAGTTCAAACTCCGAGCCATAGAGCCCTGAAATCTTATTAATGTGGCTGGAATAAATAAGCCTACAGAACCAAGTGCCACAAAGGTCACAAGCTCACCATTTACCTAATGGAGCATATTTCTGCAGATCCGAAATCTTTTAATGAAACATAATGGCATTAAATAAAATAACACCCCCGTTAAAGACGTGCTCACATCAACTCACTGCTGTAAGAAGCATCCTCAACCTTCCAACTTTGACAGGGTGCAAGGGTTGCCAGTAACTAGCAGAGACACAGACCAGGACTGAGTAGGCAGATATATTTTCCTGGAGAAGAATGATGTTGAACCACTTGGTCTCCCATGGGGCAGACTGGAAGATGGCTGGAAATTGTGGAAACGTGTTTTGTGACTGGTTTTGAATTGCTCAGACGTCAATCTATGAGTTTTCAATTGATAACTCAAAATTTAGGCAGGAAAACTGCCCCTGGGAGGTTTTAGAGTGTCTATTCTGGCTACTTTCCTTTCCTTCAGACTATATGGCCAATAGATACGTTTCGCATGGGTATGGCAAGTACACTGTTCATTTCACTTCTACCTGAATAGGAAAAACTAGCATAAAGGAAAAAAGCAGGACTAAAATGGAAATAGGAGCACACCATTCCGTTTCATAAGATTCCTTCATACAGATAAAGCACCCTGGATACTCATCACACATTAGAACATGGGCAGGAATGACACCGTCAGCCCCTGAACACCTGCTCAGTTCCCTCAAAAGATAACACTTACTGTTCCCTCTGAAAAAAAAAAAATAAATATAATAATTTTAAAGGTAATCACTCAAAACCAAAGTCATTTCATACTTCCAAAGACTGGCTAAAAAATACCAGAGTTGAAGGTTCCAACCTTTATTTTAAATATCCATTATAACCAGTATAACAAAAGCAAACTTTTGACAGTGCGTTGTCAGCAGCACACAGAAAATTCCAGAAAAAAATGAAAAAATTCTCAAACTTGTTGTCAGAAAAATTTTTGACGAATTTTTCTCCTCCTTTTTATTACCAGTAACAGTACTAAACCCATGCAGCAGAACTGAGGAGAAACAGTGAAGCTACATGTTTCAAAGACTTTCCCCCAAGCAAACAGGTATCTTCAAGAACAGATGGTTTTTTTCTCGTGATACCTTGCCTCCCTCTCTCAAAAAAAGGGAGATTTTGGCCAGAAGACTTAAGAAACTGCTATAATAGAGCAAATAGGGGAAAAAAAATAAAAGCTTGGGAAGATGCTGCTTACTATTCCGGCAATCTTGGCCATTTCTTTTTCTAAAATATGTCCCACTAATTGCAATGGAAGTACTCAGAGTAAAATATTAGTTCACACAGGTAAAGGACTAAAATCCATGTCTAATCAGCCAGCATTTCTCAAATACACAAACAAGACTACCACAAAATTTTCTGTTGAGCTTCTACCAGCTGAAGACACCTGGAACACCATGCATTAACATCAGGAAGGCCAGAGAAATTAAATGGTTTCTGAGAAGAAACGTGAGAGGATAACAAAGAGAAAGGGCATATGAAAGATATTGCCTCCTAAAATTAGGGGGAGAAACACTGGGATCAATATTGTGAACATTATGAGATTTCTTTTTTCTTAAAAAGCTTCATTTAAAAATAAAACAGACTAGTATTTTTCCTAAATTATCAATATTTAGTATCACTTCACTATGTACAGAACCCCGGGGGGTCTGTTTGGCAAAACAGTTAAATCTAACACACACAAATCTAATAATCTAATGGAGAGGAAAACAACATAACTGACTATCATCATAAAGGTGCTAATATCTGCCGAGCTATGCTGCAGGAAGCTGGAGAATGTTCAAATAAGGGCAACAAAGCTGGTGAAGGGTCTGGAGCACAAGTCTGATGAGCAGCAGCTGAGGGAACTGAGTGGAGGCTGAGAGGAGACCTCATTGCTCTCTACAACTCCCTGAAAGAAGGGGGTAGCAAGGCAGGGGTGGGTCTCTTCTCCCAGGTAATAGTGACAGGACGAGGGGTAATGGCCTGAAGTTGTGCCAGGGGAGGTTTAGATTGGATATTAGGAAAAATTTCTTCACTGGAAGGGTTCCCCAGCACTGGCCCAGGCTGCCCAGGGCAGTGGTGGTGTCCCCATCCCTGGGGGGATTTAAAAGACGTGTAGATGAGGTGCTGAGGGCCATGGGGTAGTGGTGGCTTGGCAGTGCCAGGTTAATGGTTGGCCTTGACGATCTTACAGGTCTTTTCCATTCAAGGCTATTCTATGATTCTATGAAAACACCTGAAGAGCCCTAGACACAGATCTGTCAGCCTTGTTAGCAGCAAAAAACAAAAATACAATGAAAACATTAGTGGTAAAAGACACTGCATTTCAAAAAGAGACAATGAAGATCCTCTGACAAAGCCCTCAAAAAATAAAGAAACTTTACAGAGGAACTTGCTGGAACTTTGGATTTATTTCAAAGACACTTATCTTAAGAGTAATGCAACGAACAGAAGGACATACAGTAAGAATATTCTTTTACTGATTTAAATAGTAGCCTTTGGTTTGGTCTTACAGACAGCTGGACTTTGAAATATCTCTCTGCACATGTTAAGTTTCTACAGGCTCCCCCAGTTCCGAAGGACCCGGTGAGGGTGTGTGTTGGGAACCGGGTAGAAGCTTCAGCCAGAGCTGTGCTCAAGAACACCTGTCTGTAAACTCATTTCCATGGGGATATGTTCATTATTTGGCACTTCCACCTACTGCTGGTAAACCTCCACACAAACAATGAAAAGAATTAATTGGCAGGTTAGGGAAACAAGACTTTCCCTTCACGCATCAGTAGTTTTTAAAATAGCATTAAACCATTCACGCACCTCCATCATTTCCTCACTAATCTCTACCACTCCTCCTTTAAGCCACTGCATCCCGAAAATACACATGAATCCCAGACGCTTCATCACACACAACCCCACTTCTAATATCTAAAACTGACAGGAAAAAAAATTATGCAGTACACATACTCTTTCTATGCCCTGTCCATAGCTCATCAGGCAGCTTGTAGGTCACGGCTAAAGACTTCAGGCAGAAGAAATTCAAAGATTAAAACGTTGTGTAATCTTTGTATGGACAGAGACACCTTTCTGTCTGATTTCTTCTCATTTAACAGACAGAATTATTACCTTGGCCATTCAAATGTAACTGCAGTTTACTGACAAGTCCTGGTTTTAAAGCAGTGAGAAACATTTCCTCTCAGCATTACCATAACTTATTATTTTAAAGGCTTTGCACATAACAATAAAGCAGCTTGATATGTAGGTAGGCCTATAAAAATACATATATTTGTGCAAATAGTTGAGGTTTGTGTACCTAAACTATGGAGCTGAATGTCAGAAGTTGAGCACAAAACCTGTACATATTAAACAGACATAGACACACATATGCACCTATACAGATTTTATGTACACAGAAGCACACACAGAGTACACAGAGATAGATTATAATCAATAGCCAATGTGTTGCCATTAGACTGAAAAAATATGCTTAAATTCTTTCATAATTACCTCAGGATGAAAAAACACAACAGGAATAGATAATTCATCCCTACTCATTACAAGACATTCATCAGTCACTTAAAGGATAATATATTTAAACTATTTTTAATACACAGAACTAGCTGCATCACATACTAGTAGCCAATTATGTTATATGCTTTTAGATCAAATACTAACCCTAATAATGTCTGTATATATATTTTTATTTACTTCAATATAAACGTTATTCCATCTCCAGCACTAAATCTGGTAAAACCACTACATATTCTCAATATTTTGAAGGCCAAAACCTGTTCAATATGCCCACCTATTATACAGGTTTTGTCAGACATACATACAAGCTGACTGGTCAAAAGAACTTCCACCTTGAAAAAAAAAAACCAAGATTTATTACAAATAAGTTGGGCCTCTTTCCAAGACACATAGAGATTAATTTATCTATATCACTATATTTTTTTCTGTGTTTTCACTACATTTTTCTCAATAATGTTATAGCCAGATGCTTCTGTCCTACTAGGTCAAACTTTTTAATGGCTCCTTGCCACATACACAATGTGTATGTACAAAAATCAGAACTCCATACATGGAAATATGAAATTGTCTTCTCAACGTGACAGGCTTGGACTAGAAGTCACCATTTCAGGTCAGTGATATACACTGCCATGCACATGAGAAGAGCATGTATAGGTACCAAACCCAAGACCACAGACAGCAAGTGCAGTGCTGCCTTTCCAAAACAGGAAAAAGAGGAATAAGTTACTTCACCTCAGGTTACCAGTATACTAAATAGAGTTTTACCACTCAAAAGAAACCAGAATTCCTTCTTCAGTCACTCCAAGCATAATTTACCCATGAATTTTCAGATTCTTACACATTTTCACTGGTTTATCAGACTTATTCACTTCTACTGCATGACTGAATCTATCAGCTGAGGAAAACATCAGGAATAATCATGAAGTTTCTGAAAGGAATTTTCCCAGGTTATAACAAAATCATCACTTTAATGGGATTTGTCACATAATATTTTAAATTAACTTATTAGATCTACAGAGGATAACAATTACTTTAAAATATAAGGACTCAAACCTGAATCAGTCATTAGGTAGATAATGAACTCTGTCAACTAACATGTAAACCCCAGGCAGTGTGCTCAAGAGCCTGGGTTTGCATAATTTAAGCCAGAAAGCACATGCTGCAAAATACTTCACCTAAGCCTTTTACTTTTCCCATTCAATTATTTAAGTAATTTAAATAATATTATTGAAGTCTTTCTTTCATTAAGGCATCTAATATACTTTCAAGAATTATAATCTGCTGTTGGTTCTTTCTTGGGAAAGAACATCTTTACCCCATTAAAAACAATTTTTAGAATATCAAAATAATTGATAAATCTCAAATAAAATCTTTATTAGTTAGGCTACCAGAATGTTAATGCTGTTTAAAAATAATAAATAATAACACATGCAACATTCTTGCTAATACTCTGGCCCCTTCTCAGTGAGGTTTGGGACCTAAAGAGCAAGAGGAGGAATGGAAGGAGCCTCAGGACAGCTTCGGAGTCTGCAGTGCATCTACCATCCACCAGGTTCCTACCACAGCTGCTCAAAACATTCAATGTCACCACAACTGTCACCAACAGAAAGATTTTGCATTCATGAAAGCTATATAAATCTTGGGGGTATCAAAATAAATGTAGCCTGTAATGACTGCAGCACCCTTCTAACCACAGGCTACAGTGAGAAAATTATCTTTTTTTACATCAGAAATCCAAAGAGGGGGGAAAAGGGAAAACTTAAAACATAGAAGCATCATCAGTAGATAAGCAGACATGGCTACTTTATTATGTGCATATTCACAAAATGCTTTTCAAAACACATATAAGAACACTAAAGAGAGAGATGCTAACAGGAGCATCAGCTGGTAACTAATTCCTACCTTAACCTTTTTTCCTCTTCATACACCCCAACCCAAGCAGTTAACAACTGCTACTTAATCCAAATCAGAAGATACATACAACTGAGTTTGTCTCAAAAGTAACCACAAATGCAATCAAAATCAATTGCTGGTCTCCTTGAGAATGCCAAATACCTAACACCCGTGACATGAGACTGGAGCTCAGACAACCTACGCTTGCTAACTGCTGCCCCAGTGTGGTGTATGTTTTAACAAGCAGAAATATCTGGACTACAAAGAAAAACAATCCTCCTTTATATTCTTTCATTCTTTTGAGTCTTCCTTTAAATCCCTACATAAGTAAAAGGGAACAGTGTGCTTACTAAAGATAGTTACATATCAGATTTCCCCTGTACTGAAAAGGGAAAAGAACCACCCGAATATACATTCATTTTATTTCCCAGTTCAGCTGTTCATTAATTTTACCTTAGGTTTACCAAGCCAGATACACGGCCAGCTTTGTATTTCCCACCCCAAACCAAGGATTTGGGAAAAGTCAACTTACACAAGCAAAGAAAAAAGGTTAAAAGTAGAAAGTTCAGGGGAACAAATAAACACTGGAGAGGAAAAGAGAACATGGGTTTAAGGCAAAGTCCAAAATGCCTCCATCAGAGAGATGAAGCAGTAACTAACACCCATAAGAACAGACACCTGATTCAGTGGTGAACTAGCAACTCAAAGCCCCTCGTTGAACTGCATCCTATTATACATGTTGGTTTCTACTTTAAAGAATAGACTAAATTAAATACATGTAACTTCAAATAATAAACTAAATAAAATATACTAAACTATACCATAAAACAATCAGTCTGGGCTGCTCCAAATAATAGTGTCAACAAAAAATTACATTGGAATTAATTTTCTCAAGCATTAAAGTGTGAGCCCATTGTTGTATTAATATCAGCCAACTAAGCTGCCTGGGGTGTTCTCAGGTGCAGTTCCCTCTCCTGGAAAGCACTGCTCTGGCTAAACCTATGACCAGACCTTTACCTCCCTTCTCCCTTAAGGTGCTGCAATGATACTTAATCCTTAGCCAAGTCATGGCCAGCTCTTTGCTGGCATCTCCACACTCTTCTCTGTAAAACTAACTGGTGTGGCAGACTCTCAGCCTTTTTAATTCTCCCTTTCAACAGCCCTTAAAAAATAAAATGTCCCTTTCCGATTACAACAGAACAATAACAACAATCCAAAAAAAAAAAGTACAAATGGATGTACGTTTTCTTTTAAATCCCCAACTTGCTGATGATAGATACATGGTCAACTTCCCAATCTGTTTTCACCTGCCCCATCTTATCTCACTAGCTAATAATGTAATTATTTTCCAATACATTTGTCTCTAAACCAATAGTTTTACTGTACTCAAAGCCTTTGTAAGAACATTAATAGATCCTGTAAAAATTATTTAAAGATATTGACATTAAATTGGTGTAATTATGGATCTCATCTTGAACACAAAAATCCTTTCCACCTCTCAGAAAATCACAAGAGATAATTTGATCACATTGGATAGTTGGCCATGGAGCAGATAAAGATGAACTATAGTTCATGAGGACAAGAGCCCTTAAGGACAAAACTTATCACATTTCTAATCTTCCTCTGCTTATCAGAAATCAACCCTCTACTTTACTCCCTTGCATATTCTGTAAACCAAGGATGGCACCACAGACCTCACCCAAAGCAAACATCCAAGGTTACATTCACATGTGTTTATGGATACTGAACCTGTATGCTACCAAGTTGCTGGTGCGTTAGGTCAAACACAAACACAAACATATATGGGAAAAAGATTTTACGCTGGATCCATGCTGTTGGCAGGACAGACAACAGCAGCTCTAGTTTAACACTAACACAGGCAGGCTATGAGTGATTCCGAGTAAGGTCTACAGGCCAACATTTTCACATTCAAATAAATAGAAAGTTCTGTGCTACATTCAACATTTTTCTAAGTTTGGCAGCAAACTCAGAGGAAGGGTACATAAACCAGAAAGAGAACTGAGCCATACTCCACCCAACAGAAAATTCAATTTTCTCTTTATTTGCCTAGAGTTGACTAAAACCTGTCTTCTCCTAGACTGCAAATCCATCCAGTCCAGTCTTCACCCCCACTATGCTCCAAGGAAACGGCATTTCAATCAACACTCAAACAAAAAGGCTACAGATGCAGTCCAACCAGAACAGTTAGAAATTCTCTACAGCCTACAGAAATCTCAGTATGAGGTATACTGCGTCTATGCATTATTACTTATAAATAAAAGACAAGAATGTAAACCACGAGCATCTTTTTTAAAGCTGTGTCACAGATCAGTGGAACTATGCCCACATAGCAAGTTTCCTGAAATACTTAATTTCAACTTGCTAAGTAGACTTCTAAGATTACCTTACTTCCAGGTTGATTTATTTGTAAATTGCCAATAAGGTATTATCAATGTAAAATATTCTCTATTATCTTAACCATTATTAAACTCTTCCATCCTTAGTAGAACTCCAGAAAGTCATTGTGATTTTATCTGTGTTTCTCTTATTAGTCTAATTCCCAAGGCAATATATGATGTTAAAAGTTGCAAAAACAGATTTTTGATTAGGAGCAAAGTGATGAACTTCTTGACTAAATTACTGTGGCTGGGAAAGCTCTAGATAAAATAATCTATCCTTATAACTACTGATGGACCTGGGAGGAGGGAAAAAAAAAAGAAAGTGCTGCAATTTTAAAATAATTTAAATAGATGGTAGATGCCCTAAACTCCACATGTGGATTTTGAATTAAAAACATACACCAATTAAATCAGAAGGAAAAACACAACCAACCCACCAAACAAGGCCATGGGAGCAATCTGTGAACAGCAGAACTGGCCACGACAAGAGAAAGACCCAGGCAAAAGGGGAGAACAGGGCTCACAGCCAGACAAGCCTCCCTGCACTCAAAGAGAAAAAGAAAAATTCTGCACTTTCCCAGCCCAACCAGATGAGAATAAAGGAGCTTCTGAGGTGTCGTGCTTCTCACTACATTCCCAAGTAACCATCTTATGTCATGGACCAGCCTCTTCAATTTTAGCAGTTTTTGGTTATTTGGGGGAGCTGTGGTGTTTAAATTATTTTTTTACTACACCACTTTTTTATTCTCCTACCGCTGAAAAATACAGAGACTACAGACACAAGCACCTGGGGGGCTGGAGATGTATCACAAGTCTGGGATCAAACTGGTAGGAAACAACAACATTTTCCCTTTCAACTCTAACACAGAGTGACACCACAGATGCAAAGTACAATAATAATAATTTTATCTCAGCTTTTCAGCTTTTAAGGCATCACAGAAAACGGCAAACTTCTCCACATTTGGTTTTCATACTTAACTCTCTGCTTGTGTTCTCTATTCCTCTTCCATAAGGCCAAAAAGACACAAGTATTTAGCAGCACCTTAAAGGGCAAGAGGAATCTGTCTCCTTTGCCATGCACTTGCTGCCCAAACCATCACGCTGCAGCGTATGCACCCAGTGCTGCTGATCAGGTACTGGGAATTCCCATCCTCTGAAATTCCTCATATTTGAAATGACACCAGAAATTTGTAAGAGGGGGAGATGCAAAGAAGATTAAGCTAGGGTCTGTTTCTTAAATATATACTGTGCCTTTCATATATCTGTATGCCCTAATTAAAAATTGTATTCAAGAAGAGTCCAGCCAATTCATAGAAAATATGAACATTCAGAATTATCTCGAAGAATTAATAAAACCTCCACAAATATAAACTAAAATCATCTCCTCTCATAAAATACTTCCATCTTTGAAATTAAGCAGAGGAGAGCAGGAGAAGAGGGCAGCAGGGAAGGGTTTGTATTATGCATTTTTTTACAAAGTAAGATTATCAAAAAATACAAAGCAACAAACTTAATTAGTTTTTTTTCTAATTATCTCCTCTACCACTCCCTCTCCCTTTTTTTTTTCCCAAACTGAATATCAAACAGATGTATTAGGATACAGACCAAAGTTACTTCACTTCAATCACAGGACTTTTCTAGCTGAATTGCAAGAAACTGCAATACAAAAGTACAAAAACCCCATGACTTAATAAAACACTTTTTGGCAAAGAAAATTAGATCAGCTCAAGGTTTCTCCAATGTCATGCAACAAAGATACTGCAGCACCCTCCTGTCCTGCCAGGAGTCATCCCACCCGTGCTCACGCCTGCCAGGACATGGCTAATGGCTATTTCCAGGCTTTGGCTTCCCACTCCTGTACCCAGCTGTGCTGAACTGCTCTTGTCCTTATGCTCTCTTTGACTAAGAGCCAACTAATCTTGCTCGGATGTACCTGGCAAAAGCAAGTCCAGCCATGAGGCCTTTTCCATCAAAATCTAAAACTAGAAATAGAAAAGGGGGAAAAAAGAAAATACCCAGGTTTTCAGAACCTAGTGGGAGAAAATGGGATGAGCGGCCACAGTTCCACCAAAGTGTTTTGAAATATACAGCATTACCCATGGCTTTGCACTGGAAATGTGCATTTATACCCTACACCGTATTTGCTGAAGCCAAAAAGAATTAAGAATTGTTTGGGTTTTTTAAAGATTGAGCAAGACCTGCATTTACAGCTCAGGCAACATTCTCAAAATTCAGTATTTTCCCTCCCTCCTTTATCTACATTATTTGCTTGGAAATGCCTGTTTCTAGCTACACCACCATTAATCTTCAAGTTCAGATCAAAATTTGCATATTGTTCTTTTACCTTACACATCTAATCACAAATTAGCTTGATCATGCCTCTTTACAGCAAGAAAAGTCCATTTTTTTTTTCACCTAACTAACTATTCAGAAAATATTATTGAGCCAACAAAACCCAGTAAATGTTGGAGGCAAAATAAGGAAGGTAGTTTGGTACAGATTTGAAGATCACTACATGCCCATATACTTTCCTCAACTTTTATTGAGCAATTTCTAGCTGGGCAAAATGCCAACTGAACAGAAGGACCCAGCACAGGCAGGTAGCAGTCATCCCATTTAGGGCTATTATGTCCAGTTGTTAAGGGGAGCTGTCAGCTCAGGCTATACATCAGTAACAACAGCAAAATGCATCACTACCAACCTAGCTACCTTGTAATTTAAAACATATACAAGTGAAAATACAAGTGACCTGCCTCTATCTCGTTCTGTAGGAAAATGGTATCATTTAAACTCTCTGCAAAATACTTCTATAACTGAAAAATGCTTGGCCACTCACTGTTTTTCTTTGGAAAAGTCAGGATTCTATAGAGTTATTAGTCTTCCTTAATTTTACAAATATAAATCTATCCAATACAATGAATGAAAACATGAATATTATGACAATTATTGTAGCTTTTTTATACACATCTCAGCATTTTCCTGCAGCAATAGCAAGCAATAATGTCCCAAAAGTTCACGTAGTACACATTCAATCTTCTACTGCAAACACTCGCACATATTTTACATAATCAGGGAAAAAAGTCTCATACAAACAGTCAACACTATGAGATAGGAGCTTCAATGGTAAACCCAACAGGCATTTTGCCACCATCTTTGACGAGAAGCCTTTACTGTTCAGGTTACCAAAGCGAGGAGGAGATTCTCAAACATGAGCGTATGTCAGGAAACACTCGCTCCTTTGTCAGTAAGGAGCTCTGCAGACAAGAGATGCCTTGGCCATGTGCCACTGTGGAGGAGTACCATATAACCAACACAAGACAGAGCAAGAGCAAACAGACCTTTCAGACATCTCAAGTTGCCCACCAAACTCCCCACCCCAGAGAGACAGAGCAGAACTGTCTCCACTTTTTAATTCCTTTTCTTTAAATCATGAAGCTGAATCAGTTGTTCTCCAGGCTTTTTCAGATGCATAGCTCTAAGCAAGGTGATGGGAAGAACACTGAACACAAGCATTTATTTTGACACAGTGATATTGGAGCAACTGCTAAAGAAAGGCAAGAGGGCAGCTTTGCTGTGTCGGTGCCAAGCTACTCTTCTGTATGCAAAGCACAGCAACTGATTTCACTTAATTACTGAACTTCTATAACAAATTCTGCATAGTGTCAAATAAAAGGAATTTAAGGTTTTAACCATCTTTAAACCATCTTTTTTTTTTCTAAATATTGTGCCTTGTTTTTCTGACCCAGTTCATACAAACCTAAACTGAAAGAGACTAGGAACTAAATATATGCAGTACAAGAATCACAAGTTTTGTTTTGTGAACTTAGCTCAATAAAGTGAAATAGAAAGGATAAACTGCTTGAAAATGCAGTCATTGAGAGAAAAGCAAGAGAACTGAGTGTGGGGGGAAGACATTGCAAAGGTACAGTTCCTCCTTCTGATGCTATTATCCTTAATGAAGCCAGAAAGACACAATCTAAGGGAGACGGATGGACATGGCACTGATTCTGCCCTCTGACACTCAGGAAGAGCTTGAACTTTTCTTGCCAGCTTAGTTCTTAGGTATTTACTTCAATGATAGTTCCACTGATTTTAACGACAAGTGGGCAAATTCATTTCAAAGGACACGTTAATATTGTGCTGGAGAAAAAGAAAACCCAGCAACAAATACAAATTAACTTAATAAGAACACTACAGGCTTTCATAAACATAGCAGCAACTGTTCCCATAGTTTCATCTCTTACCTGAAAAAACAGACTTGCTCCCAGTAACTTTGGCAGAAATACATCTCCAGGAACAAGTATGCCTGCTTTAGTACTTCAGTTCCCAAAGCGTGTGCCTCTGGACATCCCAACTGCTCCCATTTACTGTGAGATGTACACCACGGAGAAGCTGGACTCACCTAACACACTGCACCTGCTTTCAGTCCCCTAGAGGGGATCAGAGCTAGCAAGAAGGAAAAGCCCTCAAGTCCATCCATTGCACACATTGATGCTCTTGCTCTACAGACCTGCTTCCCTTGCGCCTCCTTACTTGCTAAAACAGACATAGCCAGCCACATGCAGAAGGAATTTTGTGTGCATCTGTGCATGACAGAATATTAGCACAGACACACATAAAAATTTGAAATATGTCATTTTTGTCTTGCTTTATCACCTCATACACTGCAAAGGAAACAGTACAATTGTTATAAGTGTAATATCTAATTGCACTTTCATATTAGAGAGTAAAAAGCTGATTCTGGAAACAGGTCAGCGGTTCAGGCCTGAAGACACTTTGGGCTGTGTCTGTGTTATAAAGGCATTGCACAACAGGAAGGATCTGTAGATTGATGCAGTTAGTGTAAACAAACATGCCACAAGCAGATCAGGGACTTGACTTCAAACTCTATTTATTCCAATTCCCTAGACCCAATGCATGTGTTTCAAAGCTATCCAAAGGCCAGCCATTGGTTTGGACCCTTACCAATGGCTAATATATGTTTTGGTAGACTCACAGAGGGGAGTTTCATTTTCTCCAAAAGCAATTTGGTCACCTGTCCCAGCACCATCACGCAAACCACATCAACATGCAGTAAAGGGGGAAAGGCAATTCACTTCAAAACTACAGTATCTCTCTGAAAAAAATTATAATGCTCGCAATTTTACAGAACTTAAGCCACCTCAGTGCAGCTCCTATGGTTAAAATGGGCAACTTCAGCTTCCCACAAGGCTGTATACATCAGCTGTCCTCATTCCTGCCCTTCACCATAAGCAACGTACGGCAACTGAAATCAGCCTAGGAGGAAAGCAAGCTACGCTGAATTGATTTACTCATCATTTCTCAAGCTGAAAGCATGCTCAGATAACACAGGGTACCATTTCTAAGCCAAGGTAATGCGATCATTTCTACATCCCCATGATTGACTTAAGCGTTCTCCAATTACTGCTATAGGAGGCATAAGTAGCTCTCTCCTGATTCCCACTCATTGGCATGGATCAAGGAAGGCCATGCGGAGACAGGCAGAAATTCAAGCAATCTTCAGGCTATTCAACAAGTCAGACATACATAAAGTATCCAAATGCACATATATATATATATTACACACTAACATAAGAACAAACATGTGATTCAGTCACCACTGCCCAGTTAAAGCAGACCGTACAATATATCTCATTTATGGTGTATTTTATTTGTGGAACAGCAAGACATGACCCTATTTTAAAACCCGTCACTCACTGACAACTTGTAATATGCTGTTACAAACACTGCAAATGAGTGAGAGGGACACTTTGCTTCAGGAAGAACGAGACAGGAACCACTGGTACATGTCTTGGTCTCAACATATAAGACTTCACAAGTGTGATGATAAACAAATATCTCCAATATTAACAACAAAAGCTTGACAGTTAGAAGATTGAGTGCATGTATGAATTTACCATGGGATTAATATCATTTACCTCTAAAATGCAGGCAGCATTAAAGGAAACAGAAAATCTATTGCATACATTGGGAAATTAAATGCAACAGTGAAAATTAGCATTTAATATAGCTTAAGCCAGCAAAACAGACACAAGCAGGAATCTTTCTGAAAAACCCACTTTTTATTCACATGAAGAGAGTCAGGAGTGCTATATTAAACTGCTAGAAGAAAGGCTCCTGATCCCTGCCTGTGTAGTGATTTGAACATATTAAACTATTACTCTAACATGCTTAAGACAGGGTAATGAAGCCAGTTCTCTTCTGGTATCTGACACCTTTAAACAACTAATACATTTCAGTACAAGCTGTATTTCCAGGTAGTAAGTGAATCCAAGCATCAAATAATCAAGATATGTTTCTTTTATCAGTTGAGTGATTATAGCATTAAAAGATAGCAAAGTTATTGCCTAAGAACAGCTCAGCTTTCCCCTGAAAGATGCTGGTCTTCAAATATTTCAAAAATAGTTGCCTCTTCAGGCTTCAAGTGGCACTAAATATTTTTAAAGATGCTGCCTCCTCACTGAGTGTCTCGTTAAGTGACTTTTTTGAACAAGATAGCTGCTTTCCAGCCATTTAGCTTTTCTACACGCTCCGAACATCAGCCTGATGAACAGCACGTGCAGGTGCCTTACTCCCTGCCGCTGACCATTCTCCATGCGCGTACACGGACCGAGCACACACGTGAGCATGCATAGGTCATGCTGAATTACCATACGTTATGTTTATTAGACTATTTGATTATTATTGCCATCTGGAAAGACTGTTCTTGAGGGAGATGAGCTAGAGAAAGCGCAAGGGAGGTTTGACAGTTAGGAGGAGCCAAAAACTTCACAACCTTGTTTC
Organism: Podargus strigoides; assembly: GCA_028020825.1. Lineage (NCBI taxonomy): Eukaryota > Metazoa > Chordata > Aves > Caprimulgiformes > Podargidae > Podargus > Podargus strigoides. Next base: position 35,232,358 of record CM051625.1, read on the forward strand.
AAACATTCCCCTATGCCTTTCAGAAAACACAAAGTTTAAGCAATATTAGATTTTCAGTATACACTTTTTTAATATCTTCTTGACTTTTAGACATTATGTAGCTCAGAAGTACAACATCAGGAGCAATACCTAACATAGCTTATTACATACCTGAGAAAAGCTATATGCTGCTACAGGTCCTTGAGATCTGCTCAAGAAGTGGCCAGAGAGTCATAGACTTCTCTGGAAAGTCTATCTTTCTGCCAGTATGAACACTGCCCTCTTACAGCTACCAGCACTGAACCCGCCTCAGCATTTCTAGCAAAGCTGTTGAAGCAATGCATGTGCTTTGTTACCAGCCAAGTCCTCCTCAGCTTACTCACCCCCTCCCCATTTCTTCAAAATCACATCTTCACTACTTCTTTGCAGGTCTTTATCTTACAGACCCAAAGGCAAATTCACATCAGATTAAGTGCTCACCATCATGATGAGGGACGGTTTAAAACAACAGACTTCAGTTTTGCCACTGTCTCCCTGTCCAAGAAAACTAAAATCTACATTATTTTAATGAAATCTTACAAGAGATCTCTTCATTTTCCTGTGATCACACCCTGCTTACTCAAATCTACCTGAATATAGCCTACTGGTGAGGCTGCACCTCGAGTACTGTGTTCAGTTTTGGGCCCCTCACTACAAAAAGGACACTGAAATACTTGAGTGTGTGCAAAGAAGGGCAACAAAGCTGGTGAACAGTCTCGAGCACAAGTTGTATGAGGAGTGGCTGAGGGAACTGGGGTTGTTTAGTCTGGAGAAGAGGAGGCTGAGGAGAGACCTCATTGTCCTCTACAACTCCCTGAAAGGAGGTTGTGGAGAGGTGGGGATGAGTCTCTTCAGCCAAGTAACAAGCGATAGGACAAGGGGTAATGGCCTCAAGTTGCATCAGAGGAGGTTTAGACTGGATATTAGGAAGTATTTCTTCACAGAACAGGTTGTCAGACATTGTAACAGGCTGCCCAGGGCAGTGGTGGAATCCCCATCCCTGGAGGTGTTTAAGAGTCAGGTTGACATAGCGCTCAGGGATATGGTGTAGCTGAGGGCTGTCAGTATTAGGCTGATGGTTGGACTCTATGATCTTGAAGGTATTTTCCAACCTAGATGATTCCGTGATTCTATGATTCATCACACTGTTCATATTATAAAAGGAATGGTGACCCTGAAAATACATTTTATATATGTATACTTATGTATGAACACACACACTCACCCTGGTGCCCTAGTCAGTTTTTATCAAAAGAAATAACAGTAATAACCACGTGTTCATTTAAAAACAAAATTCTGGGTTCTGCCTAGTCAAACTTTATGAGGATTTTTCTCGCTTCTAACTGCTCACAAGAACAGAAGTGGAGTGTTACAAACAGCAAAATAGAGTAGCATAAACCAGTTTTACCATTCTCTCATTTGCAATATCTAAATACAAAAAACAACATGTTTTTCCAATCAGCTAAATGCCAGCTGCAACAGTGTCACTAAATCTGTAATAGATCTAACAAATTAATGAGCAAAGCAATTAGAGACCTCATTCTTGCAAAATAATAAAAAATGCTTCTTTACTTCTAACAACAAAAAAAAAGTCAAAACAAAAGCTGAGAGCTTGAATTCTCATTTTCTGATTGACCAAAGCCAGTTAATCTAGTTCTAAAATGGCATCTGGTTTTGAGAAATAACTTGCAGAGATCTGGGATATGAAATGGAACAATGCTCAAAAATATAAAAAGGAAAGCAAGCAGCATTAGGGAGGTGTAGGCAGAAATGAAAACAATTGAAAAAAGAGCAAGTGAGAAAGAAAAAGAAAAACAGCAGCAGGGGACAGACAGACACTAACAGAATCGCACTTAGCAAATCATCTTTTCAATTACCAGTAATGCAGTTGAAGGCAGCCCCCACCCCTCCAAAGGATGGATAGAAAATAAATGGAACAGGGGAATAGGAAAAGGCAGCAAAAAACATAAAATACTTAAGTTTACTGTATAGGTTTTTCTTTAAAAAAAAAGTGTTGGGTGATGTTAAGAAAAGTAATCACTAAATCTGTTTATTTTCTTCAAGTATTTCTCAAATCCAGAGTTTTGTCATGAAAATGACTGCTCACCAGACAATCCTGGCATCCCAGGATTTTATTTCTTTTTTCTTTTTGAGTTGCTCAAGCATGTATATTAACTTGTCAGCAGTGTATGTGAAAGTTTTGTGATGTTTTCCCTCCTTCCTTTCATTGCCAAGTTCCGTACTCTGACCGCAGTGAAAGGCAAGCAGCCGTGCTGTCCCAGCTGGCAGGTGAGCACCATGCTCCAGGCACCCCACTCCCCAGCACAGAGAAGGAGGGGACAGAAGAAAACAGCATGGTGTTGCCCCAAAGCAAAATAACACGAAATCTCAGCAAGCTACATCCTGTACTTCTCTGCAGTGATGAAGGGTGAAAGAGAACAGACAGACATAAGAGCTAATCCTGTTATGAAAAAGTTCACAGCAACAGGTATATCTGCAGCCTGGCAGTCTACAGCATCACTGGGCAATGGATGTTGCACAAGTAGTATGTTTCTGCAGCTTAAATGCAGATATGCTTCTGCAGATTTAATAAACACACATCTCCACAGCCCTCATGTTCCATTACAAGCAAAAATTAACTTAGGGGTATTGGCGACTAGTATTTGTCTGCTGTGAAGCTCAACTTCATTCAATTTATGTCTGTCATTTTAAAAATTCAGTCTATGAAGAAATGATGGCAGAACCTGAAGTCGTGGTAGATGGTAAGTGATGAGAATACCAATCTAGTCAGGATGGTAAAACTGAGAAAATTAAATTGTACAACTGTATAAAAATCAGTAGTGAGATCCAAGTTCAACGCAATGCAGCTATTTCCAAATATTTGCAGTGAAAGGAGTAAATCTGAGGTTGGTTTTTTTTTTCCCCCAAAGAAACCCTCAGTGGATTCAGGTCATCCCACTAACCATACAAGCACTGAAGGAGAGTCAGCTAAAGCAGACTGGGAGGTCAAAGAGCCACAACAGAAGATGGACATCCTGACTGAGGTGAGGTTTGCAGGGAGCAAGACAACAGCAAAATGAGTCAATACTAACCAAACTAGGGAGATTTTCCATGGATAGAGGCAAAAAAACCCAACACATGGGGGAAATAAGGCAAGGATTAAAAGACAAAGTCAGAAATAAAACTTGTGTTTCTGTGTAGAAATACTTCACATTTATTTCTGTTCTTTCACAAGGGAAAGAACAAATACATATGCACAGATATACAAGTTTGAGCAATTAATAGTGCAGAAGGAAATAAATCTGTCAGCTCCTGGCAAGGATCACGTTATTCTTACAAAATACAAATAAGTCTCTCTTACAAATGTTATAATTGGGGATTTATTGAAGCACCTTCCTGAGAAGTTGAAAATTGTACCTGATACATTGAAGACAACGCAGAAGTCATCGCACAACTGAATACTAGGGAAAACTAGAAGCTCTACCCATAGTCAAATGCTGCATTTGCTGCAAGGAGTGGAGGAGGGAATTAGGGAAGTGATATGAATAGGATGAAGTGAGTGGTCCCAATGATGTTAGTGAGACTATGTATAGAATAAGCACATGTCACTATAAATACAGATTGCACGATCCACCCCCAAATATCTGTAACATCAAGGAACTACTAGCAACAGGCATGGAATTCTTGTAATTTCACCTTTTACGTGGACTGCTGGGAACCATTTTGATGGATTCATGTTGAAATACTGGAGTTCAAAAAAAAAAAAAAAAAAAAAAAAAAAAAGACACAGCATAATCAAGACCAGAGGAACTGATGTATGGAGAAAGAGGAAAAATAGCTAACTGTGCCAAGCTTGGAAAAGATGCAAGTAATGAAGAATCTTACAGCTTACAAATATCTGAAGGATGTAAGCCTCGAGGAGGGACAGCAATTAATTAGTCAGGACAAAACAGGCTTAACTTCAAATAACGGAGAGGAAACACGGCTGCAAAATAACAACAGGAAATGCTTCCTGACAGAAAAGGGCAACAACAGTTATTTTAAAGCATAGAGCATCCTATATAGATGTGCACATTAGATCTTACATGGAGTGCAGTGGCAACCTATACCTCCACCAGAGTCTAGTCATGATCCTGCTAGATGGCTGCTAGCACAGGGCTCACCCAAAGAGCCTTTCACCATTCTTTTTTTCATGCGAATGATGATGTCTTCTATTCCGAACCAAACTGCACAACAGGTTTGTAGGGAAATATAACTGTATTGAGTACTTATGGCTATGCAGATGAACAAAAATTTTGGAGTGATTACAGCTAATAAACATGCTATTTCTAAACCTCTAAAGTGATATTATGATTCTGATAGACCATATGGTTTCAGTGTATTTATACTGCAATGAGCTCCTTGGAGCCTTTTTACTTGTCAGCTGTGACTGCGGAGGTGTACTGGGGGCACACAGCAGGTTTGGGTGGTGGGGGGCTGCAGTGGGACTTGTGGTGGATCCCACACCCACTGTGGCCAGTCCTGACATCAGTGTGAGCCACAACCCCCTCCCCCCCCACAAGCTTCACCACTGCCAAACTTAAGGAAGTGTTTCCTCAATTTAAGTCATCTTTCCCAGCTCCAACACCCAAATCAGTAATCAAAAGTTGGTGCTAAATGGCAATGAGTTAATTAATCAAAATTCCCCATGTTGAGGCTATTTTGCCAGCAACAGGAGATGCTGTTCCTGAGGTCCATATTTAATTTACTAAAATCCTATTCGCTTGTGCTGAGCTCCATCTAGACTTCTCCTGTGTCATCAGGAAAGTCATAGCTGCTCTAAGAGTCCCCTACAAGCAAACAAGAAATACTACCAAATAATACACAAAATCACTGACTTCTTGCAACATTGGTCCTATTCTTTAGAGGGACAACAGAACCTCTGAAGAAGAGGGGCACTAAGTATTTCTTCTTTATAGGTCACTGAGATTAATATTTTTATTTCTTCATCACTCCTACGAAGAAAGGCTGAGGGAGTTGGGGTTGTTCAGCCCAGAAAAGAGAAGGCTCCAGGGAGACCTTACAGTGCCTTCCAGTACCTGAAGGGGGCCCACAAGAAAGCTTTTACAAGAGCATGTAGTGATAAAACGAGGGGTAATGGTTTTAAACTGGAAGAGGGTAGATTTAGACTACATGTTGGGAAGAAATTCTTTACTGTGATGGAGCTGAGATACTGGCCCAGGTTGCCCAGAGAAGCTGTGGCTGTCCCCTCCCAATCAGTGCTCAAGGCCAGGTAGGACAGGGCATTGAGCAATCTGGTCTAGTGGGAGGTGTCCCTGCCCAGGGCAAGGAGGTTGGAACTAGATGACCTTTGAGGTCCCTCCCAATCCAAACCATTCTGTGACTCTTTTTTTTTTTTTTTTTTTTTTTTTTTGGCTTCTTTTCACTCTGTTACCACAGGATTATGTCCTGAGACAGCAGCAGTACAGTCACATTAACCCTATTGTAATCCTGCCACTGGGTTGAAAATGTGGCCTATTAGTAATTAATCTTAGAACAGGAGGTAATAATAACACTCTCCACTTCACCGCTAGCACTGCTCACCCTGCATTTATAGCTCATACAAGTACCCTTGACAGGGGAGAGAGAACCAGAGAAATGTGTTAGCTACTGAGAAAATGAGATAGAAGCTACTGACTTTGTAACCTGCAATTCACCAAAAGCTTTTTCTTCATTTTTTTCTGCAGTTAATCACATACTTTAAGAGACAAAAGGTCCAATTTTTTTTTTCTCTCAATGCACACATGTGAGACTCAATGTTAATTGGATTTACGAACACCTGTTGAAAAGAGAAGAAACCATAAAGACTTCACATTTGCAGGGAAACAATCAAAGGAACTATTTCTAGTGCGTCTAGCTGATGAAGACATGAGGAAATAATGGATGAGTCACTTTACATTATGATTCAAAATTCTTAAAATAGGAGAGATGAAAACACTGATTTCTGTACAGGTCATATTCATGCAAGGGACTCTTTCTAAGAATGCAATCTGAACCTTCAAGTGTAGTCCTGCTACACTAATTACCTAACTCTGAGAATAAATCACGATCTCAGAATTGTAATTATACAGATTCGTCGCTGTAATTCAATTTGGCAGGTGTAAAACACAAGTGTAATTTCCTCTACCCCCCACCCCCCGCTCCGTAGTCTTCAAAGAGACACTGAACTTGAGCCATTTGTTAATTTATTCCATATTGTAGCTTTCACATTTACTATGCATCAAACTTCTGACAGATTTTTTTTAGAAGGTGATTATATATGGCTCCAGTTACTCTACTAACTGATTTGAAAATAAATTCAATACTCATCTCTCGACTGCAACATGGTCAGCCTTAGCCACTACCTGGCCTGCAGCACCCAGAGCACTTCAAAGCAAGCTCAAAATTTCTGCTACCTGTGATGGGGATGGGCGAGAACATACACAGCCTTCACATGCACAGATTTACTGTATGGGGACTTTGAGTGCTGAGGGACATGGTTTAGCAGTCAATTGGCAGTGCTGGGTTAATGGTTGGACTTGATCTTAGAGGTCTTTTCCAACCAAGGCTATTCTGTGATTCTGACTTCTCTAAGGTTGGTCTTCTGCTCAGTCCCATTCAATTAATTGGAAACTGTGTGGTTGTATCAAATAGCTGCCTCTTAGAGAAAAGAAAGATTCAGCCACTCAGCTTTGGCACTGCCTTCCCTCAGAATCATATTTCGTCTACATAAATCATGAAATATGAGAAATGAGCATGATGCCACGTGACTATTTTAAAAATAGGTCTGAATATACAAAATATATATTCAAAATATAAAATGTAACATACTGCATGTAATATATAAATATTTATAAAATATAATATGCATAAATACATAATATAAATAAGTATATGAATGTTTAAAACCCAAACAAAATCAACCCATAAGCACACCATACCCACTGTATGAAAAGATGCAAAATACCTGACCGATTTCCTGGAAATACTCAAACTGTGGAAGTATACTCTATCCAACCCAGAGTGCAAGAGCTCTGTGGGCTGAAGAAGATAAGCTTTATGGCTTGTTCCTTATTTTTCCCTCTTTGCAACAATCTGCATCTCTAGTAATGCAGGAGTGCAGCATACAACACCTTTAGAAAATGCTCAGCTTGAGTTTTTCTTGCCTCTGCATAATGCTGCTCTAAGGACAACAAATCAATTCCTCTATTGGTTGTGCTCCTGAGTACCTTTTAAAAGCCATTTCAAAATTAAGATTATATACTCCAGCGATTTTTAATATGAAAAGTGTAATCAATAAAATACTGCTGATAACGTATATGATTTGTGGCTACTGAGAGCCAAATATGAATTAGTTTTGGACAAGTTCCAAGTCCATCATCTTTCTTAATTGCAAGTTGGGTCATTGACTATGAATCGCATGACTCAGCCAAGGAATCCCTAAAAAGAAACTGTAAGTAGATTCAATAGTTGCATTTGATTTATTTGTTACTCGGCGCTGAAACAAGCACTGTATTTCAGATCTCTGACAAATCAGGAGATCCCCAGAGGAAGTCAGTGGACCGCTCCTGCCAGCTATCCATCACCTGGGATGAGGTGAGCCACAAGCAGCACCTAGTGCTCCCAGAAGGCCATGTGCAGGACATGACAGTGATGTGCCTCACTCCTCGAGGAACCTCACTACAGAGCATTAAATCAAAAGGTGCTCTCCTACAGACTGAAGACAGAATCATAACATTGACTGAGGCTAGAAGGGACATTTAATCCTACACCTTGCTTAAATCACAACCAAGTAGATTTTGGCTGCTCAGTCAAGTTTTGAGCATCTCCAAGGATGGAGATACCACAGTCTCTCTGGCAACCTCTCACAGAGTTTGACCACCCTCAAAAGTTTTGGTTTTCCCTTGTAGCTAATCAGAATTTCCTATGTCCCAACTTGAGATTGTTACTTCCCACCACACACCTCCAAGAGGTCTGAGCAAAAATTCTCCCAGTCTAACCAGTTTCTCAATGCAAGAACTTGAACGACCAAGGCAGATACTGCCACTGCCACCAAGAACATGCTGACAGTGACAGGCAAACCTTTGTCACAGTCTCCCTCCAATTCCATCTTGCCATTAATCGCTGTAATTGTTTGCCATCATTTGCTAACTCTCCCTTTTCTCTGCATGACATAGCTTGGGTATTTTTGCTCCCTTTGCATACCTAGTCACAGTTCGCCCTCAAACACCAGCACACTGGAAAACTCCACTTTTCTTCTTTACTTCTCAGTTATTTATAAAGCAGCTCCACTCTGGGCACACTCTGTCACCACCTGCAGTTGCCAGCATAGTGCCACAGCTACCAGGTTTCAGCAGACTTCTTCTAATTACTTTGCCTTGACACTTCCGTACCCACGAGCACTCAAAGGTGTTTCATAAAGAAACTCTCCAGTATGTTCGACATCCTGTCAGTAGCAAGCTCCTCTCTCTGCTCCACAGGCCATTAGTATTACAACTCCATAAACCTTTGGATGTGGTCCTTTCAAAACAGTTTTAATCTCTTCCTAAATCATTAATTCTACCTGCTAGTTCATGCGTGTTTGCTCTTTGCCAAACAAACAGGTGTCAGATGGATTTAGTGGCTCATTTGCACAGCAGAAGGATGAGCAAACATTATCTTGATTTTTCTCCCTTGTGAGAGAAAATTTTCCTCAAAAGTATCAAAAATTATCATTACCATTAAAAAAAAAAAATAATCAAAGAACCAGCAAAGCCCAAATCTACTCAGCTGTATATTCCACTATCAACCTGAGAGTATTCTAAAGCCTTCACTAAATGTATTTTAAGAGAAATATATCATAAATATGCAGCATCAAATGTATTTTGCTTTAAAAGAAGGCTATGAAAAACCCTGTTCCATTTGTTTAAACACTTGTTTACTGCTCACGTAAAAGAGTATAATGTTCTTTATGTAATTACATTAAGTTTCCAGAGCCTCCCTTTTAAGCAAACCTAAACTCTGTATCACTTCTTTTGACAATAAAGAGTATTTTGTAAAAATAAAATATTTTTTAAAAAAACTACTGGAGACTGTAGTCCAGTGTGCTATGCTGCAAGCACATAAGAAGTCCAACATCTCTGGTATAAAGTTATTTATACCACTACATTGTCAGGGTTTTTTTTAATTTAGAAACCAGGTTATTACAAAGTCACTACTTACCATACAGATAAACATCTTCCTATGTTGTTAAAAGCTGGGCAGCAAAATTAGTTTTGCATTAATAAGATGGGTAAGTCATCCTTGGTATCTCCTACAAATTTCTGTTTTCCTCAGTATTAATATTTGGGGATATAAAAGGAAATTATCCAAACATACAAAAAATACTATTACCAAAAGAAAATAAAATTTAAAAGTCAAAGCTTTAATGTAAAAGTTAGCTACCTTCACTGATAAATTCAATTCTGTTGGTCCTGAGAAGTTTATTACTGTAGCCACATGTGCATTTGAAAACCCTCTGCCCTTTCCAAAGGCCACAATAGCTGATGACAGGTTCACTCCTTGCCCGCTGGGAGCAGAAAGACGACTACACGTCTTTTGTTTCATAGCACAGGACAGCAGAGTTGCTGAAAATGGAAGAAAGCAAATCTGCAAATTGGGAACAGCCCACGACCTATGTGCCGAGCCTGGGACAGGCAGGTGTAGACACCGGTAAGGCTTGTAAGGGAGCATCTTCACCCATGCTGTTCTCTCTCGTGATAAAGCCAACTCTTTCCAACAGAGCAAGACCAAACATCTTACACAATTAAACATCTTCAAGCAAACTTCCCTGAATAATGATATATTTCAATGATGACTAGTTTATAATAAACAAATAAAGCATTTTGCTTTACAGACAGGCTCAGGTTGTGTCATGGACTGCTTGGCCAGACCCTTGTATGCATCATAACCCTATACAAACCCAAGAGCGTCCCCACGTTTTAACTCCAGACATTTCATCAAAATCCATTTCATGAAGTAGTAGGCGATATGCTATTCTCTAATGGGTATTGTTGACTCCTGCTAAGAACAAGTAGTAGGTGATACGCTGTTCTCTAATGGGTACTGTGGTCTCCTGTTAAAAACACTTTCAGCAGAAATTAAATACTTGGAAACTGCAGCTATTTAAACAGATACCCTAAAAGAACAATTACATTCTGCCATGTAAATCAAGTTTTAAGTGCATTTATTGAAAAAAAAACCCAACAAAACAGAAACCAAAAAACCACCACAAACTTTATGGACACCTACACACAGAAAAGACTTGTGTTTTTTTATAAATTACAGTCTCACAGGTTTCAGATACATTGGTTTCTATTTGCTGTGGAAGTATGTTATCGGTAAACTGGAAAGGAACCAGTTTTCCTAGCCCCGAAACTTATTTCTGTTAGGTGAAGAAGCAAATTCTGCCAGCCATTTGGCACTACAAAGTTTTAAAGAAAACAACCTGACCAAGACTTGGCCAATGTAAGTAATACATCTATATGCTATCTGTGAAAAATCTAGCAACGTGAATATTAGAGTTAAGCTGGGTCCCAGAGGAAGTAGCCTGATCACTTGCTATTTGGGGAAAGGATTATCTCTAAAAACATCATTTTCACAAAAAAAAAAAAAAAAAATCTGAAGAAATGCATATCAGCATGGTCAGACAAAAAGCCTGACAAGTCCTAAATCATTTGTACCAGCCAAGAATACTGATGAGATACTTTAAAAAAAATCTCAATTCTCCAAACCAAATCTAAGCATTTTTCTAGGCATTTGAAGAATTTTAAGTGAAAACCCTGTTCTTTATCATATGCAATTAGGAGAGCAATGCCAGATGGGAGATCTGGAGATCACTCTCCAGGCCTTATTTGAGGATTTGCTCTTAGAGCTGTAGGGGAAGAAACTGCATTTCCTTTTTGACAACACTGTCTGTGTAACTAGCACCATTTAAAATTCCATATTGAAAATATTTGGAAATTTGCTATCTGAACCAATTAAAAAATTAAGGTTCCCCAGAAATTCATGTTCACACACAACTCAGATGTTCAGAACAAACATCCTCTGCCAAGGGGGAAGCGAAACCCTCTGCCCAGTCTGTACCCCTGACATGGCTGGTCCTCAGAGGAAGGGAATCATAAACATATTTTAACCAAATATATTAATTACAGTAGGAGTTTAAAATTCCAGTTCCCTGACGCCTTCAGGCAGTTTCTGATCTCTATTGCAAAAACAAGGTTAAACATTACAAATATTGTCCTTCCTTATGAGCAAATGTTGTTTTGTTTACTTTGGGCGTTTTTAAACAACATTAAGTCACAGCTCATCATATAACAGCCTCTCAAGAACACTGGAGGGAAAACGTTGGTTTTTCACTCTGAAAACGCGTGGAAAAACAAAAGGGTCTGACTAGTATTTGTTTATAAGGGATTGGCCAGCTACAGCTAAATTAGGAAAGGCTCATTCCCTCTCCCATGTTTACATTTGAATCACAAGCGAGCAAACAAAAAAAATCAACTCACTTTCCACCACCACCGCCAGTGTTAAACAACCTATGCTATAAATAAGGCCACCCTCATTATTAACTGTATTAAGATATTAAGTAATAGAAAATGCTCTGGATTGATTTTGTGGGATTATCGTAGTCCATCCCTACATCCCAAAATGCATCTACCGCAGTAGCTTTGATTTCTGTGGAGATTAATTGTTCCTGTTGGCATGGCCAAGTGTCTTTCGAAAAAGGAAATATTTTAATTGTCACCAGTTAGGGGCATCCACGATCTTCCAGTTTCTTAGCCATGTTCTACCCATAAACCCAGTGTGCTAAACTAAAAGGCTACTACTCAGTGTCCTCTAGACATGGTCCTGACAGTTAACTAGTTTGTTCAACGGTGAATCTCTGCTGATAGGAAGGTCAGAAAACCCATATGATGTTCCCACAGCCGACAAGAAAGGAGACACTTTTGGAATTACAGCCTGCATCCTGAGAAAGTTCAAGACTAATGAATCTAAAATTACGAGTAGTTTTGAACATACAGAAGCCAACCTGCTGTTTTCCAGTTAGCGTATTTGAGCAACATGTTAAAATTTGTTATGTGTCTCTGAGCTAAGAGATTGCTACAGATATTTGCATCAGAAAATATTCAAGGCGAAGCCTCTCATCAGACTTACTCTTTCAGGCCTTGATCTGAAAAAACTAAACAAGTGTACTAATTTAACCATGGTAATAGTCTAATTACGTTCAACAGAATACCGATGCGTTTGAAGCTTACCACGCGTTTAATAAGCTTTTACAGTACAAAAGTCTGCCTCAGTAGTAGGTCTGAATCAGAAGCTGTCCCAGTTTAAGCCTGCTGCATGTTGGACTCCAGCTCCTACTATTTTTTTGGACAAGACAAGGTACTCATACCGAGTCTGATGGACATGAGCATGCCATGTCTCACCGCATGAGACTGGTGACATCTCAGAGTTGCTTTGGAAATGCACTGAAATTATGATAGCCTCTGGTTTGCTCAACTCACCGAAACGACCCTGTTGATGGTGCTCTGAATCAGTGCTATTACCTTATAAAACAAGAGGAGCTGCTTGTGCTCATACAAATGAACTCTAGAAGCAGAATACAGATACAGTTTTACTGTTACTCCCATTTTACCCAATTATTTTGTTGTCTTTTGAGTGGTTGGGTTTCAGTCATTATTTAAGTGACACTGATTAACTATTCAAATTAAATTAGGTAGGACTGGTTTTGTTGTTTTAATATTTTACTGGAGTTACAGCTGTTCAGCTTTTCCCATAGAAAAGATGTGAACATTTTCAAGTTCTAAACTCAGGTCATGAGCACACCAAAACACCAAAGACATCAGCAGATCCACAGGGGGCAAACAACTGATGAACATACTGGGGGATGTTTTTCCCCTTAACCAAATTTTACTGTTTGGCTTGATTTTTTGTTAAAAAAAAAAAAAAAAAAACAAACCCAAAAAATCTCTACCCTGCAAACACTGAAGATGGAAAATAATATACTGCAATAGTTCTATTTAATTCCACGTATATAAGATATAATTTAAGAATTACCCTCAGCTACTGGCAATATACAGTATGGCAAACAGATCTGCAGGACCTGGTTTTAGCAGTTTCCAATAAACCTATGGTAAGTATCATTTATTTTACATAAGAAATCAGCAGATATTTCCACCTGATCATGCAGAAGTACAACAGCTTCAGTATTCCCCATCAGGAAATGTATTTTACAGGTAGTTCACTGTTTTTTTCTCACTGTAGTAGGGTACGGACATTTGTAATAGAAAGTCTCATAAAATAGATTTTTATGTCCACCACAACATATTTACTTTAGTTGATCTGGAAACGCAAAAATATTCTACAAAATGTAAAAGAACTAAAGACAACAGACAGCCTGAGCAACAGATGGCATTTTCAGAAGACATTAGTGTATCAATATCTGAACTCCGCTGAGTTTTTATACAAGCATAACCAAGTCCTAGGACTTTTAAGAGAAGTTGTAAGTATTTATATACATACATACACACACACACACATTCGGGTATATAAATAAAAGTTGAAAGCAACAAACCTAAGAGGCAAGATAGCTGACGTTACAAACAATTGGATTTATAAAAGATGGTCTCAATGGACATCCAGCAGCTTTTTAGACAGACCTGTACCTACATTGTATTTCAAAGGTCAACATGCACTCCCTGTGCCCCTGTCCAAGCTGACTGGGAGGCATGAATCTGCACGGCACGGCAACCTTACTTACCATTAAGCTCTTGATCTTGCCTACTTCCTATCAGTATCAACAAGACCCTTAAAATTAGAATTACAGTAGCAATTCATACCATCAAGAGGTCTCAACTTCTCACCAACCTCCTGGGGCAAGTAATAGGACCTTACTCATTCTCATCACTGACACAGAAAATATATTTGTCCAAGTAAAAGAAGGGAACGAGCCCTACATAAATCTCGATGAAACAGATACATTTACAAGAGTGGAAATAGATATCTAAGGGTGAAACAGCAGATATTTAATCACTATGCATGTACCAGCTACTCAGAAGACCAAGCAAAGAGTCTTTCTGACCAGCCAGAAATCACACACATAACTAGGATAATGCCTTAAAATGGTTCCGTTTATATTCTGAAAGACATTTTAAGGATTTAGCAAACTACCTGTGGTTCTGACTCCAAACAACTGATTTCTCCCCCCAGAGAGCTATTCTTTCATAGAAGTTTCAATACTTTTCGAGATTATAAACTGCAAGACAGCAGCCACAGCAAGGAAGATGAATTACAAAGAAACACTAGGGCAATTTGACACCAATAACTTAAGGCATAAAAAAAAAGAACACGGTAAGTGCATGAAAACTTCAAGAGATCCATGGACAAAAGGAAGAGTTTATAGCAAACAAATTTCTATGAACTGCTACTGCTAAAAAGCACAGCCTTGGGAAAACCTTCAAAGTCACCAAGTATGAACCCTGACAATAACTGGCCAAGCTGTCAGGCCTATACTCATTGATTAAAACAACAAGATATAAGCAACGTTACATAAAAACACAGGAAAAACATCAGAAACTTGCAACACCGTTGCGTATTACTGACCCACCTAGTAAGTTTTGAGTTTCTTGTTCAAAAACCATCTGCCACACAAAGACTAGATGGCATCACTTCACCCAGCCATTATGCCACCAAAAAAACAGCCATGCACCTCTTCCAAGGAGCTGCCACAGAGCCCTCCAGTAGTAGATTAGCTATCATTATGAGAATGTATGTGTTTGAAGAATATTTCAGACAGTAGAAACTGCAGTGGGAGAGGAAAAAACCTTATCCAACAGCCCAAGCACTACCAATTTCTTTTAACCAAACTGCTGTGTTTTATGAAGATATGTTAAGAGTTTGGGTGCTACTCCTCCAGATGTGCTGAACCCCTTTTCCCATCAATTCATAATTCAAATTTATTTTCCTGATAAGGAGCAGCAGATTACAATTGGGCAAGCGTACCCTACCCACACCGAGTAGTTACCAGGTAGGTATCTGTGCTTGGTCTCCTGAGTAGCTGGTACATGGGTAGTGACTAAATACCTAACTATCCTCGTCTGCAAGCCCTGCACTTCGCAGGCATTACAGGTAGATATGACTCAGGGAAAGTCCATGCCTGGGAACTAGGCAGCAGAAACACTGTATTCCACCTTTTTTACCAGAAAGTAACTCTCTGATCCTCTCCACTGAGAAAGACTCTTGGAAGAACAAAGCTTTGTGCTTCATGTTCCCTACTAGGTGAGCAGGGGTCTGTAGCTCTTTCTTCCTCTTACTTTCTGGGAGCTTTGAACCAAAACTTTGTAAAGCTTTAAATGACTTCAATTCTGTGTGAAACAGGACACGAGCAGAAGATGAACAGGTCAGGATCACCTGCAGGGACTAACAGTCAGGGAAAAGTGTTTCTTGGTGACCTCTCTTGGAGAGTAGGGCAAGAAAAGATGAGCTGCGGGTGAATACCAGGTCACTCCAGAGTGGGACAGGAGCCAAAAGCTCTAAGTACCTTCCTCTCCTGAAACCTAACCAGCCCTGGGCTTGGAGATACACTACGTGAAACCATCTTGAAACCACAACTTCAGAGTTTGACTAGGACCAGCACTTTCCTACTTGCTGTGAAACTACACTCTGTCATGTATAGCTGCCTGTCTTTCTAGATAATGCGTGGTGGCAGAACTCTTTAAGAGAAGCAAAGCTTAACAAATACCCTAAGTTTTGCACAGAAGCAATTCTACGCTGCACAAGCCGAGGCTGTTTTCAGGTTCTCCTCAGTTTACGAGGAAGCAGTGATTTTAGCAAGCTTGGAGCATAGGTGGGAAGCAAAATGGGAAGATACGTCAGAGTCAAACCAGCTGCAAAATATTTCTGGCTTCTAGATTTACAAATTGCTGTTTCTCCTAGTCTTATTCTAGGATGGAAGACACCAAGAGCATATTAAAATGCTGCATTCTTATCAGAACTTCTAAAGCCATATTCTACTTTGTATTAATAAAGATTTTCATCTTTTGAAGTTGGAAAGCCTATTTACAGTGAAAGTGACCGACCCTCTGAAAGGATGTAACATTTCACTTTCCCACAGAAGCTGGCTGAAATACACTTCAGCACCTCAGAACTCT
This sequence comes from Podargus strigoides, assembly GCA_028020825.1. Classification (NCBI taxonomy): domain Eukaryota; kingdom Metazoa; phylum Chordata; class Aves; order Caprimulgiformes; family Podargidae; genus Podargus; species Podargus strigoides. Next base: position 35,248,560 of record CM051625.1, read on the forward strand.
TAGTCTGCACTATGTAATCACCCTACATCACAACCCAACGCTAACTTTCCCTCCTTTTAATTAAAAATCACTCAAACATAAATAAAAGCCTTGATGTCTGCATACACGCCCATTTCTTTCATAGTGAAGGAATTCATTTTGCAGTCCACAAAGCCAACAGCAAGAACTTGAAAAAGGATTTTCAACCCAGCAAAAACTTTTGACAGTTACACTGCTCACTGCCCACCACAGCAGCTTTTAAAGGTAAGGTTTCTCGTGGCAAACACACAAGCTATTTTTTCTGCCCTCACGTCTACTGCATCTCACTGAAGAGCAGGATTAAGTTAAACTTCTTTCCAAACAAAGAATATTTCAAAGCCTATGCAATACATTTATTTGAATTTTAAGTTAATACCAGTCTTCCCCAACATATTTTGGTCACTCATGGTTTTACCAGTAAATAAATCAATCAGGAATGCTGAGAATACAAGGCTGCATTTTTGCCAAGGGAAAAAAAAAAAAAATCATAAAAAAGCAAGAATCAAATGCTATTGAAGCAGTATCAATTACAAATCACTAGATAATGCACAGTCCAAAAGTTACATCAGAGTATTCCCAGTCCTGCCAAATGCATCTTTACTGAAACTGTTCAGTAGAAAGATGATAATGTATCATGCACTTATTTAAAGTGTACCAAATATTTCTACAGCCGGTCTTGGGTTTGCAACTGTAACAGTGAAATATTACACGCATATTGCCATCTCATGGATACTACAAATACTCGTTTAAAATTCCAAGAATGTAATCTCTATCAGAGAAATACACAGAAGCCACAGCAAATAAAATTGTGGTAAGATTTACAACCTGAAAGCAGGAACTTCACGTTTGAAACAGTCCAAAAATCTGCCTCAAGATTCCCTCATAGTAGTTCCTATTTTTATGACTTGGCTCAGACTTGCTTTAATCTCTTTATTTAGGGAGAAACTGCAAGCTTGCCAACTCTAGCAAGCGTTAAGTACTTCAGTAAATTCCCCATTAACACAGGTCGTGCATTCGAGGGAATAGGAGCGCGGTGAGCTCTGCTCCATGCCCTGCACAGGCGATTTCGGCAGAGCACGGTGATGGGAGAGGGAGATGAACAACGCGGCTGAGCCCCTCGCTCAGCTCCATCCCGCTCTCCCGACATCTGTCTCCGCTGTGCCGTGATGCCACGCCGCTGCCCCAGCCTGCTGCCACCCCTTCGCCCGGGCGGGCAGCGGAGCACATGTGCTGCCGCCTCGCAACTCTGCCATTGAAGTTGGCTAACAGCAGCGACGCGAGTCCCACCGAGTCAGCAAAACCCACAGATGCAAAGACACCCAAGTACAGCATATGGGTATGGGAGCAGCGTTAACAGCCCGTGCAGGCTGAAGGCAGTACCCGGCCGAATCGCCTAAACCCAGCGGTTCCTCGCAAGTTTTGCTTTTAAAAAACTTGGCACCCACAAACAGAAACGTACATCGTGTCTGGAGCCGCCCTCCAGCGAATGAACCTCTCGACCCAAAGAGCTCACACCTCAAGGAAACAAGTTTCTGCCTTCCCCCTCCCTAGCAGGACCCCGCTGTGCTCGGCACCGGGGGTGTCGCCGCCCCCCTCCCCGAGGGATGCCCCTGGCTCCCCTCCGCCTCTCCCCGGGCAGAGTGCAGTGGAGCCCCGGCCCCGCAGCCCCCTCTGGGAAGGGTCTCCGGGCTTTCCCCTCGCAGCCTCTCGGTATCAGCGGCACGGAAGCGCCCACTCTCACCGCCGCACAGACGACCCCGGGGAACGCGGGGACAGCCCCCCACGAGGAGGGCACCGCAGCCCCGCGGCGGGGAGGGCACCGCCGGCAGGGGCCGGCACCCCGCAGCCCGCCGGGGCCGCGGCTGTGAGGAGGGAGGGAGTGAGGGAAGGGGGGAGGCAGGAGGAGAAGCCATTACCAGAGTTTTGTTCCCGTTCTTGCTGAGGGGCCCTCGGAAAACTCCCTTGATGTTGCGAAAGTGCCCGTTGCTGAGGTGCGCGGAGCTGATGACAATGTAGTAGCACTCCATGGGGCCGGGGCCGCCTCCCCGCCGGCGGCAGGGCGCTCAGGCCGGCCTCGGCTCGCCTCGCCGGGGACGGGAGGGCCGGGCCGGCGGGGCCTGGCGGCATGTGCGGCACCGCCGGCCGGCTGCGGGCGGGGGGATGTGCGGCCCCTCAGGCGCAGCGCGGCGCTGGCGGCCGGGGGAGGAGCGGCGGCACGGCGGCGGCGGCGGAGCCGTCTGAGCTGCCGCCTCTGGCGGGCATAGCGCTGTTATAGCGGGCAGCCGTGCCGGTCGGCTGCACTGAGCCAATGGCAGGGAGCCACCGGGCTGACACCCGGCGCTGTCAGAGGGGGACATCTGTCACACGCCGCCCTCACCGCCACCCACAGCCCCCGCCGCGGACCGGCCGGCAGCCCCCGCTGGGGCGGCGCTGGGGCGGGGGGGTGTGCGGCAGGTACGGGGAGGAAGGGCGGGGTGGGGCGGGCAGAGCCCTCACCCCCACGGGCAGCGAGCACGGGGCCCTCCTGCGGGGGGTGCCCGCTCGGCCCCGGGCGGGGGGCAGCGCTGCCCTAGGCACACGCGTGCGGCTCCTCCGGCATTGGGGAGGGGGGGGCAGGGTGCACCGCCCCCGGCCCAAAAGCTCCGCTCCCTCGCGCCCTGCCACCCCACCCTTTGCTTTATGATAACGGGGTTAAAGCCTAACGCAGCAGGCACCCACCGGGACCGATAGACCGATAACCCGCCCCCCCCGCTGCTTTCGGCTTTTCCGGCTCGTGGCGGCGTAATTGGGTGAAATGGGTCATTTCTCACCGCCCCCCCCGCCGCCCGGCGAGCTGGGACCGGCGGGATGGCGCTGGCACCGCTGCGGGCTCGGGGCGCGTGCTGGGTGCGGGTGGGGGAGGAGCGGCGGGGAAAGGCTGCGGCCCCGTCCCCACCCCCGGCCGCTACTCACGGCGCCCCCGGCTCGGTGCAGTCCTCAGCCACAGCGCACCCAGCGTGGGAAAGCCACCGGGTGCACCAGCACCAGGTATCTGTCACACACACCCTGCTCCTTCACCAGCACCACTGCTTCTCTTCGCTGCCACAACCACAATTTGTCACATTACAACACGCGTATTTAACAAAGATGCTCAAGTCTTTTTTTTTTTTTTTTCCCTCCTACAATTTGCAGCTTCATCACACCAGACCCAAACCCCTCACACAGCCGGCTCACCTTCCAGCCTGCTTCACCTTTACTCTAGAGTGCAAAAATCAAGATTTACAGGTTGAAACTCCAGTGCCAAAAGAAGGAACACCTTGGAAAAGAAGCCCATAACCACGATGTAACATCTAAAAATGTCTCTTAGTCAGCACTTACTGCTGGCAGCATAACACCACCGCCCTATCAGCTTGTCCTCTGAAATAAAGGAACTGCTTCCAGGAAATTGGCGGGGGGGGGGGACACGATGGGGGACGGGACGTGATGCTTTCCTGGCAGAAATTCCTGTCTCTGCAGTTTGTATGACTAAGGAAGCACCAGTTTACCAGAGGGACCTTCCTGTGATAAGCATTTTCTATCATTACTTCCCTTCCTACACAGTGAACAGTCAATTTTGACAGCTGTCACTCATCCATCAGCATTTTCAGTACTTGAAAAGGAATCGTGGAAATAACAAAAGTGGAAAGTTTTGACAGCCCAGACACAGGTGAGAGATCAGAATTTGCTGCTTCTTGTTACAGCCAAAAAAGAGGATGAAAATGTACACGTACATATTAACACTATTTTTCTGCTTATGATTATGTACATGCACATCCAGAAATAATCAGCAAGTTTATTACAGTGTGAAAGTGAAGTTGGTATCATAAATATTTGACAGAATTTACAACACAGCACATTTAAGGCCTGGATCCAGTTTCAGACAGAATCATGAGTGTGATTCTCTTTCAAAAATGCCCTAAGTTTAGGTAGGATAGAGTCATGGAAAGACAGAGAAAAGACTAACAAAAATATGGGAAAAAAAAAAAATAATGAGAGAGGAAATAAAATTATGGAATTCCTGTCTGGGATTATATTCTGATATGGACCAGAACAACTTTTTCCACCTTCTTTATATCAGGACCCTTCTGCCTAGGGGAGCAGCTCCTCACAGACAGTCTCCTCCACACATCCACCATTTCAAAGAACGAGAGCATTTTTCTCTTCAGTATTTGCACTGACCATGTCATTGCACATCACTGACCCATTTAATTACACCTACTGCAGTCCTACACAGGCCCTCTCAGGGCTGTACAGCTGCTCACTGGCCTTCCAGAGGTGTGCAGGCACTACGTCCACACTCTTGTTAAGAATATGAGGACGTGGGAAACGTCTTACTGTAGCAACAGAGAAATAATCTGCTCCCACAGCTCAAATCTGAAAGGATCAATATGCTTTGTGACAAACAAAGCCCGAAACAGCTTTAAAACCTATAGGTTCCGATAGTGAAGACTGTTGTCCTCTAGTAAAGAAGAAAAAAAACAAAGCACAACAAAAGACCACTTGATTCCTCCAAAGCACTCTATAAAGGAATGATAAGTTGTACTAAATAAGCAAAATGTACATTTTCTACCCCTACTTATTCTGGTTGGCCAATTTTATTTTTTTTTGGGGGGGGGGGGGCTATCTCCAGTTTTCCTTGTGTCCTTGTCCTTTAGTCCTTCCGTGTACTTTTCCTGCCTCATTCTGTTTCCTTATTGTGATCACACAGGTCCAAGACGCTTCTTCCTTTCCAAATTTGATTTTTTTTCATCTTAAATTGCTAATTTCATCAGTCCCTAACCCCATGGCTCCTACATACAGTCAGTCTTACCTGTTTCTGTCTCGGTCCTATTCCCCTGGGTAAGTATCTGGGTTTTGAGGTGTGTATACTGCTATTTATTCAACTCTCTGCCTTATAATAATAATCGGTGCCACCGATTTACTCATTCCCTTATTCTTCCTGATACTTCCGATTTGGAAAAATCTTCACCAGGAGTTGTTCCTGTATAAAACTGAAAATATTGACTCAAGAAATAAGCTGTGAATTTGAGAGACTTTCTGGAAAACCTGTGAACAAATTCCACTAATTCACATACATTGTACTGGTTTTCTGCCTGTGACAATACTCAGTACTCTGCATTTTTATGTTTAATAATATTCATCATTCAAGAAATAGTCCTGACATAATCCAGAAAAAATATTCAGTCTAAACAATCCCCTTTTGTCTAGCAGCCTTTAAAGAATGGCACACAGTATGTGCTACTGAGTGAACGTATCCTGAGAAATCATTCACCCTCTGCTCAAACATATCCATCAAGGAGAGAGAGAAATATCTGTGCTGTAAGTCACGAGAAACTCAATTCAGCTCCCATAGCAATTCTTATTGAATTCAATAAAATTCAGTTTATCCTAATAATATCTCCCTGTAAGTAATCTGCTGTCTGAGACACACCTTTTTACCATCTCCTGCACTTTCAGTCTCCTTTTTTATTCCGCCTTCCCCCCCCCCCCATTTACCCTTGGGTATTTTCCCCCGTTTCAGATGTCTGCCATCCTTGCACTACGTGGAAGGAAAACCAGGAGTATCCCACATACCTGTTAAAGCCCATAATGATGTAATACACATTATACACTATATTAGCAATATGTTCATTCATCAGCTATGGGGGTGGTGCAGCTAGAAACCAGGAAACTGGGACACTCTGCTAGCCTAGTTCCTCAGCACATCCTTCACCGTGCGTGAAGAGCATCAGAGTGGGTTCCCTCTTGCCATGCACAAGCTGAGTGGAGCACTGGGGTCACAAGAGCTAAGGAAAGGCAGCAGTAACTCAAAGCCCTGTAGCCTGCAGTCAAATCGTGGGCTGTACCCTGCAGCCCTCAGAAGTCACAGGGAGAGGACCACGAAGCCTTAAATTACTATTTCTGCTGGAACCCAAAAGTAGCAACAAAGATTCCTTAAAACACACCATATTATTCTTTTCTTTTCTCCTTCAGCTCTCCAAAGCACATAATTTTGTACGACAGCTCTTGCAGAACAGCTCTAGGAAGCAGCAGTCTGGCAAGAATTACCCCCTCCCTATTTTCAGATATCCATAGCATCTATATCTAGCCCTGAACAAATTCATGTGGATAAGAGATGCAAACGCTTTTCCACCCCTTCTCTTCCAAATTACCAATATTGTCTGCTTTAGAATACTATTGGGGAAAAAACTTTCTGTTGCTATTGATTCAAATAATGTTCTCCATATCTTCCCTTCTTAATGTTTGCAGTGCAGAATTTCCCCAACAGCTCATGCAAGCTCCTTCTTTTTTTCTTCCCTAATACCTCCTTTAAAAAAAAAAAAAAATACTGCAAATGAAGCTCTGAGTATGAGGTGACATCATCAAGTAACTGAGGTACCACAAAAGCACTCAATAGCAGGAGACTTTTACAAGCGCCAATGAACGCCTCATGGTCCAGCCAAGGGGTGAAAGAATTCTCTGCAAAAGCAACTGTTGCCCATTGCAAACACTGAAAATGCAATTCATTCTGTGTTAAACACTGTCTTACATGCAAATCCTCCATCATGCACACTTGAAGAGTAGCTCTACATGAAAAAGCAAACAGAGCCAGCAACTAGTAAATGAATCCCAAGAACAATCTGTGATGGAATTAAGAGTTTCCCAACATCCACTCAACCCAAACATCCAAGTCAAAACTAACAGAACAAATGAAATCAAATTATGAAAAAAAACCACATCACAAAGACTGAGTCATGATGTCAATACCTCCATTTTTCACAACGGATTGCCATTAAAAATCCTCTTCAGCTTCACTTCTATAACAATCCAGCACGACAGTGCAAGGAACGGTCTTTCAGGGTCAGCATGGAAAAACTCAGTTAAAAAACATACTACTCTGTAAATAAAAAAAAAAAAAAAAATTAAATGCAATAAGACCACAGAATAGGTGCGCTTCCATAGAGTCACCAGCCAGAACTCCCTAAAATCCAGCAGGCAGGTTACCTAGCTAGCCCAATATTAAAACCAATGAGAAATTAACTCCATAAGCAATATGGAGTTAATAACCAAAGAGGTTTCAAGCAACCCTTCAGGGTCTTGTACTTCTCTGGAAAGGGAGTTGACTACAAAATGGGCACTAAGTCTTAATTTTTACCAATTAAAACTTTTCACTTAGTTTTAACCAGTTAAAACTTGCTTTGTTAAAGATTACAGCATTTCAAAGATGCTTAAGAAATGTAAGGCTTTTAACCAAAATAAATGAGGCATCAAGAGAAAACCTGGTAAACAAAAAGCAAATTAGTGAATCAATAGGAAAACGTACATTTGGAGATCCAAGAGAGCAGACGGGTTGTGGCCATTTATCAGCAGCAGATTATTTTCCTTGCCAATGTCCACACAACTTCTTCCAGAGTAGAAAGATCTAGAGCCTAAAGAACCGACCAAAAGTCTTCCACAGTCAATAGGTAACTTCAACAACAGTGAGCTTGGGCTCATTGACTGAACTAGTAGGCATTTTCATAGGAAGAAGTCCTGAAGCTCACCTCAGGACTTGGCATTAACTCTAAGCTTTTCCACTGGGTGGTGGTAAAGAGATCAAGAAGTTCAGGAGCACCGATAACAGAAGAACTCAGAACACAACCCGTATTCACTCATTCATGTAGTCATTCATTCTGTCTCTATATATACACACATATTTTCATGTGTGTGAACATGCATACCTACCTATGCGTACATACACAACACTGGACATGTATATATTCATTAGTCTTTATGCCACAGTAACCAAAGGATGAATAAAATAGTTTCTAAAAATTTTCAAAGAATGAAAGGAAAATTTTAAAACATTTTGGGAAGGGCTAGTGTACTGGCTGTAAAATTCCTCTCAAATATTGTTTGCTTCTTTAGCATTCAGTCCAACAACATAATTTTCTCAATGTAAAAGCTGAAGGGAGCTGGGGTGAAACAACAGGTCAGAAAGTAGCACTATATTATTCCTGAATGAGCCAATATAAATTAGAGACCCTCTGGGGGGAGGGGGAAAATCCTCCAGTGATTAATATTTTAATACATTTCACTGAGTTCAATATATGACACACTATTATGGCTTCCTTTTTCATGTCATCCATAATAGCCACAGAAAAGAATGGAAGTGAAATTAAAAATGATGTGTTTACTTCCCTAATAGTACACATTTCAGTGAGACCCAATTTTTAGAAAGGGAATGTTTGGCATCATCTGAAAATCAAACCCCTTTACAATATTTATGGTTACAGCCTCTCAAATTAAGACACCGTAAATCACATCAGGCATTAATTGGTTCACTTTCACCGGGTGCTCATTCTAACAATACCAAAACACAGCAGAATATTAAGTACATGCTGGGGAAGGATATTTCTAATATTGTATAATATGATGTATCACTATGTACAATTTAGATCGTAGAGCTATACACCACAGCTTATATAAGGAGCAGGTAATAGTTCCATAGGTATACAATCAGAGCTTGTTTTACACCTTTGGCAGCAGTGAGATTGGTGATGATAATTAAGGCTGTCCTATCTTTACCTCGTGGATCCTGGGTGTTAGAGCAGACGACATGCGTTGTCAATAGCACTGCAAGGCTTGCTTGGGAAAATGAAGACAAGTTGCAGAGGCTGTCAGAGCCTTACATCTACATTGGTTTACTGTTCTGCACCAAAGTTTCATATCCTGATTTTACCTGAATAGACTTTTATGGTTAGTTTACTGTACAGCTTGAAATGGCTGCAGAACTCCTCGCAGGAATATCTAAGATCTGCATCATAATAATGATACATCATAATAATAATTTTAACACCCCACAATTTTTATGACTTATGATTTCGGCACAGGTAGATACATGCAGTATAGTAATAGTCTTGAAGTACTCATTACAGTTCTCCTGAGTGGTGCTTTACACTGTCATCTTACTGTGTGAAAGGCCCTGTTTACTCATTAGAACTATTTTTCTTTCCTTAATTACTAATGACTTGCCGATCTGTCTGCTGTAGTAAAAGAATATAATGACAAAAAGGCATGTTAAAAATACTACCAAAATAATTTAATCCAACTTTAAAAATATTAGTAACTTATGTGCTTAATTAAAGACAGGCATATCAAAATAGCCTTGAGCATCTTACAGATTACTTGACTGAAAAAAAGTCATTATAAGAAATAAAGTCTATAATGTTCTAAAAATAGAGAGGATTTCCAAAACCAAACATATCTGTTTTGGCATTTTGACAATTAAAAATTGTCTACATAATTCATTTAATTAAGTAAAAACTTACTCATTAGCTCAAGCTACATAAAACATGCTAAATTTCATCTAACTGTACATTTTCTTGGGTATCTGTAAAACCTGTGTAATCAGAAGACAAGGCAGAGTACTATTAATAGCGATATCAAGACAACTGCCATGGATAAGCTGAAAATCTGCGCCCAAGCAGTGACATGAACAGTTGTTTTTTCATCCAATTTTTGAGTTGCCTTAGAGCTATATTGCTCTTGTATTGCTGAACCCTGAATTAAGTCTTCAAGAAGAAAGGATGAAGCATTGTTACTTTTAATGACTACACATTCATTTAATTAAAATCATAAGCATTCTGACCTCATTTATGTATTATTTCAGTGGAAAAAGATTTAGGTAGTTTGAAGATTTTTCTGCTCTACAGCTATGTTCATGTGGCCTTCTAGACCAACAGTAGTAGTAAATACATGGATAGGGCCACCAAAAATAAACGTTCTTCAGTTTTAAGACACCACCTTTCACATCCTTCTTTGTATAATTCTGACACAGCATATGTGTATATATGTATAGTTAGGAGCTTAATTTGCCACTTTCATTATTGCTATGGACACTCCAGTGTCACTCGACCTACTTCCATAACTGTATATTATGCTTCCTCCACACAAACCTGAATTTAACACAGAATTTCTATTATCTATATCTACAAACACTCCAAATAATGCATATTTGCTTTTACAATGAATTTCAACACTGTTACGTCCTAAAAATATTGAATTACCCTTGAACTAACCTTAGCATTGGCATTCCCATTAGAACACAGAATCACAGAATCACAGAATGTTAGGGATTGGAAGGGACCTCAAAAGATCATCTAGTCCAACCCCCCTGCCAGAGCAGGAATACCTAGATCAGGTCACACAGGAACATGTCCAGGTGGGTTTTGAATGTCTCCAGAGAAGGAGACTCCACAACCTCTCTGGGCAGCCTGTTCCAGTGTTCTGTCACCCTCACTGGGAAGAAATTCTTCCTCACATTTATGTGGAGCCTCCTATGTTCCAGCTTACACCCATTGCCCCTTGTCCTATCATTGGATGTCACTGAGAAGAGCCTGGCTCCATCCTCATGACACTCACCCTTGACATATTTATAAACATTAATGAGGTAATGAACCAATGAACCTAATGCATTTGAAATGGAAGAAGTGAGAGAAAAAGAAAGTACAAAATGTTTTAAAAGTCAAAAAAAAAACCAAAACTCAACTATTCCCTGGGAATCAGCGGGCTGTATACTTTTTACAAGAAAATGCATTTACTGTAAAACAAAAACATTAACTCAAAACATGCAGAAAAAGAAAAAAAAACAAGTCTGCACTCAAATTCTCACAACTCTAGAGGAAATAAGATATGTTTAAAACTGCTGATCTGGAGTTAGTTTTAAGACAAGGGAAAAAAAAAAACAACAACAACAAAACCAACAGAGAAACCCCAACCCTTCTTCTTTTGAAGCAGATCTTGAGAATTGTACCTTGTATTTGTTCAGACTGAATCTGGTAGATGCCACCACTGCAAGGATGGTCCCTCATCCCCTTACATAGTCTCAGCTTGCCACTTTTGAACGTCTTCACGGCCACACTTTTGTCAGCTTGAAATTCCCATCAATTATGTGACCTAACACTGAAATCAAATAATCTTGAAGCTTTTCTCTTCCTTTATAAATACTCATGCATTACTGCAAGACACTAAGTCCCTGTAGCTTCTCCTGGTGAAGCTTTCTTGACATTACTTTAATTCTCAAACATAAATTGATTCCTTGAGCTTCCTAGTCATTTTTGTACATCTTCTCTAAATTCCCCTCGGTCACTTTCCAGAGCAGAAAATTCTCTTATAAAAGCATCCAAATGACCAAAATTGTGATATATTTGCAGGCAGACTCTATTTAAAGATCTTAAAGATGGAAATTTGAGTTCTTTGGCTGGATATTCATCTCCATTGTGTGCCCTACGATATTTTCAGAAAACACAACATGAATTAGTTTTGTAATAACACCATAAAGGTCGAAAAGCAGGAGTTGTAACAAAATTGCCTCATTGAGAGACATGGAGAATAAATATAAAGTTCAGGGAATGCCACTGCAAATTAAGATTGAATGCAAACGTGGGGCCCACATCTACCTCTACACCGCTGATCCTTGAAGGTCTCCTCCATGTTTCTTGCTGTATACTTGTGGAGGTTTCTCCAGTAAGTGCTGACATTGATGCTCCAGCCTGCCCTTGCACTCTCCCTTCAGGGCTGGCAAGCCCATGCTATCTTTCATATCAGCATCACAGACTCTTCACATCCACAATTTCTTTTTGTCACTGCTTAATTTTCAGTACAATCAATTCTTTGATTGTAACTGATGCTTCATTTCAGAAAATATGTTTTCTTATTATTTTTCATCTGCAGTTTACTCACCCTTCATATGAGGAACTAATGAGAAAGCTGAAAGAAGCCAAAGACTATTTGTATTAATTTATTAGCAGAAATCCAATTTTTGTCCAGTATTGCAACCATGTATTTTGGATTTAACAGAACATTCCTCCAGCTGAAGGGTAGCAGTCCAGTATGTGGATTTTGGACAGAACATTTTCTGACCTCATGAAAACAGCAGCAGGAAATCAACTCCAGTGGTCAAAATTGGATCATAAAGCGTATATGTTTCTGGTCTTTAAATTGCTACTTTACGTATCGATAAGAGACACCATATAGAACTTCATCAGGATTGAATTTCCTAACAGAAATGAGAAAGAAATGTGTAAACCCCCTCTTACGTGATCTAACATTAGATTGCACTACATGATAAAAATATCTTAACAACGGGCGTATACCTCAAGAAGATAAAATTCCATCTCTTCCTCCTGAAGATGCTTTCTATATACAAATCCATTTAAAAATAGCCTATCTCTGGTTTGCTCTGCATGACAGTCTTCTTCAGGAAATGTTTTTTGGCAAAATCTGCTCACAGTTACTGTATCTTTTTAGTGCTTCTGTAATGACATCTCGTAAAACGCTCTTAGTATACGAGATTTATGAATGAAATCTGTCAAAGTATACGTAGTACAAAACCATCATTGATAATTTTCCTTCTAATTTAATTCTCAACTGCATTGCAACTGTATCATCAAGGGTCTATACTACAAGATGCCACCACTACATGAAATATCACTGGTTTGTATGCATTTGTATTTCGTACGTGCATCTTTTCCATGTCATTCTGCATCTCCTCTCTGACACTTGTATCCTAAATTATATTTTAGAAATCCCTCGCATATTATTACATTTCTAATCTCTACCAACTACCAGACTATTTCAGGATCAACTCAGATTTCAAAAGGGTTCACTGTGAGCAACACTGTCCTTTGCACCAAGAAAATGAGTAAATTTTAGCACAAATTTTATGCTTTTGATATTGTGACATATTTAACTAGAGGGACAAAACAAAAAGTGTTTACAAATGATGAAGGCATGTTCAGCAACCCTGTATGGCCCCTGGGAGTAGTGGGGACAAGCAGCACTCTGAATTTGCAAGTACTTCCTTCGCTGTGTAATGGGCAGCAGTTTAAGATGAGTGGCTACAGGAAATTAGGTCTCCTTCACCTTCATCATTTTTTCTGCTCTGCAGATTTTGCAGTTTCACTTCCTAATGTTTCTAATCTAATTCTGAGACTAAAATCTAAAATAATTGTTAAAACAGTCAGAATGGGATTATCTACTGCTGTAACTATACTATACTGTAACGTGTGCTGTTCTCATTTTACAGCACAGCCTGTACTGTTAAAAGGAATAGTTTTCTATGATCATCTTATATTTTTGTTTGGCAAATTAAAAATGTCTCATTGTTAATAAAATGCAGTAACATAATACGTTGCTGAACACACTAGGGCTGTGTCTATTCCATCTTAATTTAACAATTTCTGAGCCTCACCTGCCAGGCTTTAAAATAAATAAATAAATAAACAAATAAATTAAAAACCACAAAAAATTCTAGCATACATTCATCAGATCACTTCCTACAAATGTCTTAGAGAAGGGTTTGGGTTTTTTTCCCCCTCCCTATCTATTGGATGATGAAGCCAATAGGATTTCCCACGCTCATCTCCAGTATGTCTTCTGCGTCAGCCTGTTTGGTGACTCTGCAAAGCATAGTATATATCCTGGTTGGGTGCCAAGTCTGGTTGGGAATCCAGGCTTTCAACCAGCTACTCATGCCACAACCAAAATCATCCGACCTTATGAAAATACACTGCAGGCTATACTGTTAAGTACATTTTGGCGTGAAAAAGCTTCAGCTAAGAAAGTTTCAGCAAAGCCTGACCTTTCCTTGGACATACTTCAAGACTTACCGTAACGTTACGTTCCAATAATAGAAACTCCCCAAATAAATAAGCAAATATTTCAATTTTGCAGCTATCACCCTAAGGAAAGTTTATAGTTAAACATAAATGGCATGGTTGCCTAATGGGCATAAGCAAAATGTTAGGAAAGCGGAGTGTTTGGATAAAACAGCTACCATTAATTTTTCATTTAATATTTTTCTCAAATATAACATGCTTCTGGAGATCATACTTAGTGAACATACTCGTGGTTCCAGGCCCACACAGTATTTTAATTCCATAAGGTGCGTGGGAGGCTTTTTTAAATCCACATAATTTGGTGTTATTTTTTTTACATGTTAAATTATTATCATCAGATGGAGGGGAAATTAAACATTCTGAATGTGTTAAAAGCCTCGGTCTTCTTGACTCCTATTACCAACTGCTAACTATTGCTAAAACTCATCCATTTTTGGAACATGAACAACCTTGATAACATCAGATGAAGACAAAATAAAAATAGAGCTTTGGCAAAGCCTGTGAATTGAATTCCGGTATTTCAGAACACCGTGTAAAGCCCTTGATTGCCTTTGCAAATGTAACTCACTACATTAATATTGTAGCTAGCTCATTTCCTAACTTTCCTAAGAGCAGCCAGAACTATGGTTATGCTGAAAAAGAGGAGAACTAAATAAAATCCAGGCTTTGTAAATAGCTGGAATTTGTTTTTTTCCTGATGGATAACACAGAAAGCTTTAAGATAACAGGAAAAGTTTTCTGAAAATTATTCCAAAACCATCTTATATCTAGTTCCCCTTTCTTCTTGGCACACTATCTATGTAAAGTTTCCTCCTCTTTCCTTTCTCTGTGAGAGGACGGTAAAAGCAATCTTCTTCATTGCTTTAGTTATTTGGCTTTTAAGATGACTGGAATTCAAAAACATCCTGTATGTTTTCTTTCTTCATATAGACCTTATTTTGACATATAGTTCTATATATAGCATTTTAATTTTATCACTATTCAGATATGTGGCAATAAAGGTGCTTAACGAGCAGCAAGCTTGGTTTTTGCTGTCTGGGTCCTGTTTACATGATATGATCATGCATCTGATGCATCAAGAAGAGGTTCCTGGAGCACAGCACTATGCAGCAGGGGAAATTCTGGGCTGTTGAATAGGACGGTGCTGTCTTGACACTGCACATGTCTGCAGGATGTGTTGATACATACAAGGTGGCAACCACGTTGTTTGCAATCCCTCCAGCAGTATTCTGAGTGAACGTGTTCTGCACAGACCTTCAGGAAGGATGATGTGACTCTCATCACCTTCACGTCACAAAGCATAAGGCTGAAAAACTTTGCTTCACAAATGCGGCTGGCTGAGCACAAAACTCTGCTCCAGGTATTCCAGCTCCTGTCCTCAGTGTCTGCATCTCTCTCTCTCTGCTTGCTTGTCTTTATTTGTCATCAATCAAGCCTCTGCTAGACCAGGAGCTCATAATGATGCTCTGATGAGACAAGTACATAGATGCTCTATGGCATCACACCAAGGTGCAATGTCACAGGGGTGATAAGAAGGCAGGTTATTACATATGCAATACATACTTGACCACTTTTTCCCTATTTCACAGATGAAGAGTTGCCTGAGGTCAGGCAAAATAAATTGGGAAGTCAGCAGGAGGTCCTTGTGTTTTCAGACCATGCTGGGTGGTGTCAGAGGTGATATCCTTGGGAGGAGTCATGCTGGAACAGTGCTGTGGGCTCCAGACAGCGAGCAGCACTGTCCAAAGCAGCACAGGGATCTCCATCATGCCACCAAGGAGGACCATCCTGCTCCCTAAGGTTCAGCTAAAAAACAACTACACAGAAGCCTGGGCTGCCCTCGGGTCCTGGCAGGTTCTTCTGACACTGCCCTAGCCTGGCAGGGCCACGTGATGTCTCAGCCCTCCCAAGCTCCCCAGCTGCATTTTTTATATAAACCTGTTAAAGCCAGTGATCAGGATCATCAGTGATAGGCAGATGCAGATGTAAGCTATATGTAGAGGAGAATAATTTGTGCTGACGTAGGTACACTGAAAACTGTTCTGGTATGACTTACGTAAAATGCTTTACTAGTCAAAATCCCATCAGGTCTAGAAAAGTACGTTCATGGTGTCAACAGAGGGTCTGTTGCTCAGATGTGGTGCCTCACAGGGTGAAGCTGCAGCCATGACCCGCAATTAGGATGGGAAGACACAAAGCAAAGTTCTGTTTCTGGAAAGGGCTCTCACATCCTTACACACACACCACTAAGTGGCCCTAATAAAGTCAATGAAATCACCAATCTACACCAGTTGAGCTAAGTAAGTCTCAAAACCTCAAAAAGGAGTTTGCTGAAACCAAGATAAATAAACGCAAAACTACTGGTAATAAACAAAATCAGAAACTTAGCTGAACAGCTTTGCTGACTGCTTTAAAATCAAGATTAAATCAGAGGTTGTCTAAGAACAAGGATATCTGCTTCATTGACAGAATATGGTGCATCAGAAAGCAATTAAGTGAAAGGCCTTAGGAGTTTACTTTTGTTTAAACTGCAGTCAGGCCCAGCCATTGACCAATAATAGTATTTAAATAGAAAGCAAACAGTGTCACAGCTGTGCAAGAGAAATGACCCAGCAAAGATTAGGAAATACGCTGTAGTGGGAAGACAGCTAAGCACCGGCATCAGTTATTTAGGGATTCTGCTCTGCCTGCTGCCTACAGCAACAAAACCAAATCAGTCCTCTGTATTTTCAGAAATGAGCTATCTGGCAACAATATCACAGTAGTTTCAAACTTTGCTAAAGAGTTTCACTTAATTACTATGGTATTCCTCCTCTTTAGCATAGAGAGCTAGACAGGAGCCTTGCTAAGCACTAACCTTATGACAACAGACTGATCTGTGGCTCTGTAACAGGGCGTCCAGCGCCCTCACTTTTCTCTACCAAGAGAGCTTTGATGTGAAAAGCTCCATTCAAGCAGCTGAAATGCTTGAAAGCACCACCGCTGCTATTCAATCTCCTTCCAGTTCAGATACTCTCGTAGGCCACAGACAAGGATGTATAATTTCTTATGGTCCGTGCTGGGATCCTACAAGTCCGTAAAAAGTCTCTTGGCTCAAGCCCACGACCACACATTTGGTTACATCCTCCTGCTCGTGGAGTTAATCAGGACTACAGCATATGTTTCTACAAGAAAGAAGCCTCCATTATTCAGCTGAGATAAATGTATATGGAATATATGCATATATATAACACACGAACATGAATAAATGTATAAGGAATATATACATATACATAATAAATCAATATGAAAGACATATATATATATATAACTATGGCAGAACTTTTACACCCAGGGAATGCATGAAATGTTATAATTTTTATAATATATAATTTTATAAAGAATCATATTATGATTATCCTAAAAAGTTATAGACAAGGGAACCTGAGGCATACTCAAAGCATAGTCATTTACTCTTGTGGAAGAGCTCTCATCTTATACCACGCAACAGATCCAAAAGAATACATGGACTCGTGCAAATGTAGGCAGGAAAAGAGCAAAGCACTTTTGATGGGTATAGGGATAAGCTGCTGCTCAAGGAACTGCTCATACTGGTAATTTCCCCTGCCACGTTTCCCATGATTGATTTTCACAAGTAGGAGTAAAACAGAATCATGCAAGCTGTAACACTGCCTAAGAAAAAAAAAATCTTTGAATTCAATTGACAAAATGAGTCAAACAGCAATATCATCAGGACTGCGATACAGCTTAGGTCTTCTTCCCAAAGAGGAGATTCTACTCAGGAATGACACTCAAAGAAAAGCAGTTACTGTTGGCAAAATGTGCTTTTAATGGCAAATAGTGCCAGGTTGGGTGTGCTGATACAGCCTCAGTGACATAAGTTAATGCTGTATCAACTTAAACACCATGAGGTTATGGAACAATAGCTCTGAGTAACAGAGAAGTCTTCTTTATATACTACTGAAATCAAATAAAAGGAAAAGGAAAGGCAAAGAGGTTAAAACCACATCTGACAAGGAAATGTAAAGGGTGAAATTCACTATTCCTTTTCCTTTCACCACTTCTTGCCAGTCCACTGTTCATATCTTGCTCAGGACTACCCTAACACCTACTGTAAATGGCCTTGGTATTTTTCATCCTCTGAATAAGCCATTTCCAACAGCCACTTCACTGTTCTTTTTTTTCCCAGTTATTTTAATGGAAAACCTCATTAGTTATCACAAGGCTATTTTCCATAGAAAATTAAACCAACTGGCTAGCCAATACATAAAAGTAGCAGAATAACTCTATGTGTGAAGACTGAGGTATCATTCTGATTTCTTCTGTGGTCTGCTCATTGATTTTACTAAACAGTGATAACTCATACTGCTCTCCCTCAGGGTACTTATAAATCTACAAAAAAACCCCTCCAAATCATCTCCTGATGTTTAAGTATAGGAAGTTTGCTAATAGTAAATAGTTAGACTTAATGCAGAATTGATGAACAACATGCCAATGGACAGCTAAACAGCACACTGTGTTCTCAGTTCTCAATGTTATTGCAATAATTGTCATAGCAATAATGGGGTGATCAATGTATTTACAAGCAAACATGTTCCAACATGTCACATTTGCAATAAACTGTACTCTTGGGCTAATATATCATATGAAAAAAGCTAAAAATTGAAACCAATCTTGCCTTGTACCTAAGAAATACCTTCTAACCTACAAACCTATTTCCCAGTCTCACAGCATCTGTATTTCATTCCTTGCTGGCCCACACATTGCAAGAGATTAGAACTCGTGCACACTAACTTTGCATCACAATGCTTATATGCAAGAGGTATTTAGGGGGAGAATGGAGATAGCTGAAGGGGCAAATATGCAGTCTTTGCACCCACTTCAAATGAAATTACTACTGAGTAGAAAAACTGCTGAAAACTCTATCTGATGAACAGGATGAGAAACAACGGGGGCTTAAATGGGTTGTTTGTTGCATATCCAGGTGAACACTTTTTAAAAAAAAAAAAAGGCAGCTGTAAAAGCCAAACCCATACATTCAATTTTTCCAGGCAATTCATTCTCAATCTGCCTTGATTCTTTTCCAGTAATTTCACAGAAAAATTCATGTGCATCCAGAATGAATAATCAAAAGTTACAAACAGAGTACGGAGTCAGACAAGACACTTTTTTGCAAGAATTAGTACCACATAACGGAGCTGCAGAAGCACTCCAAGCAATCAGGTCTCCAATTTCTGACTTGGAAACCTACGACTCCAATCTTTCTCCTCCTTTCAACGTAAAAGAAACTAGTGAAAACATGGAGATCTTTTACTGACAGACTTGCAGCCCTTCTCTTGAGTATGGAAATCTGAACTGCTCTGGAACTCCGTGTAAGAGGTCTGATGTACAGAAAATGGCTGTATAGGTACACATACAGGAAGCCCTGCTATATGGTTCTCAGGACAAGTTGGTGAATTTGGATCAGCATATGCTTTTCTTGTCTCTCCTAACAAAACAGATTCAGGATGGACAGACTCAACCTAAACTTGCCCACTCACAGTGCCCCAGGCCCACAGAGCAACTAAGCTATTAGCTGACTGACAGACGAATCTCCGTGAAACCCGCTTTTCTCCTTGAGGGATTATATATTTCAGTGTAGGTACCCTTTGTCTACATCTGTGTTTTTGTCATGGTTTGAGGCTGGGCCAGCCACTAAAGGGATGATAGATGCTCTGTGTTAACCCCTCTCCCTTCCCAGACAGGGGAAGGGAAAGAAGAAAAGGGAAAGAGACTTACGAGTTGGAAATAAAACTAAAACAGCTTTAATGAAACTATAACAACAAAAAGAGAAATATAATAAAGAGAAGAAAAATAACCAAATATTTACAAATGTGTACAAAACCAGTATTGAGCTTCTCCCCCCAGTCACACGCTCCCGTCACCACTGGTGCTGCAGAGCAGCTCTGGGTAGATCCCAGGCTGGGCTCCTGGACGCAGGGACACGCAGGTCAGGGGCAGAGCCTTCCCAAGACCCTGGCCATTGAAGATGAGCAAGGACAGAAAAAAGGGCAGGCCAGAAAAGATGAAGGGCCTTGCCCCCCATGATCTCTCATCTTTATACTGAGCTTGATGTGTATGGGATGGAATACTGCGTTGGTCAGTTTGGGTCACCTGTCCTGTCCACTCCTCCCCACAGGTGCACCCTTACACTAAGGGGGGCCTCAAGGCAGCACCGAGAGAATTCAGCAGTGACCTGGGTTTCTGCAAGATTAAGTGTAAGCAAGAACCTTTCTGCAGACCATTGTACTGACTATAAACATCAAGCCTTATCACTCCTAGGAGCAGACAGTGTCTGGAAAACATGTTGTTGACTTCAGAAAGTGCAGTCTGAGAAGAGACCTAACCGAAAAGTAAAATCACTGAAAGGAAAATTGGTTCTGTTTTAGCCAAACCAGGACAATTTTCTCCATCTAATCAGGGCTGCCTTTGCTGAAACAGGTATCCTCTCTTTGACTTTCAATAGAATAATATTCAGTAATAACATACAGAAGGTTTATAAAGCAATTGCTTTGACTGTACAATCTCTAACATCAGAAGTTACAACGATTTCCTCTCCCCCTTCCCTTTCTTCTCATTATAGAAGCCCAAATTTACAACCTTTACAAAGAGAGATTCTCCCGCAGGATCATCTGGGAAGAGAGAGGAATTCTCTGGAGAGAGTTTCCTTTTTGCTGGCAGCTGCTCCAGCATCTGAGACTTGCTATTGCTCAGCCTCTGCAAGATCTCAGTTCTGTTGTTATTACAGACACTCTATGTTATACAGGAGATATCTTTTTTCTTTTTCCCTCCACTCTTTGCTTGTCCAGAATAGACTTCAAGTAATGTAGATGCACACAGTAACTACTAACACCTGACTTCCATGTTTACGCAGTGCAGTGCTCTGATATCATCTGGCAGTGCTGCCCTACTGCAAAGCACTTCAAGATTCAACCCAAATGGAAAACATGGGATTTTTAGTAATGATCAATAGCTTCTGCTTTTTATTTGCATCAAAAGCACATATACTATATTTCATGTTGAACGTAACAGTTTTTCCTTCTGCTCAGTGAATGGATCATAACAAATCAGCTGTAAACCTTTACAGCCAGCAGATGTAAGTGTGCTTTCTCTCAGATTGAGCTGTATCTGTGTGTCTCAAAAGTACAACCTGTTCTCCTCCTGCCTCTCACAAATCTTGAAAATAAAGTGGTATCAGCTGCTTTGGAACAAATAACAACAACATTTATTTTTCCTCAGACAAATATAACTTGTACACCACTAATAATGTTTTCCCACTTTTTTTTTTTTTAATCTTATTGCCATCTCTCAGCATAAAAGAATCTCTAGTGTGGTACAGATAATGTAGGAGGGAAGAAGTATCCATCACCACTTCCTGGTGGTAAAGAGCTAAGGAGAAGAGGCGGAAAGCATCACAAATCAAGCTATCCTTTGGTTAAAGAAAAAATATCAGCCACCTCAAATCCCTTCTCAGACCAAAATCTCTCCATCCCAAGGGTTTCGTCTACCACATATGCCCACGCATGCCCCCAAGAAGCCCAGATTTTCAGCTCTTCCCTTTCTGTCACTGCTTACTGGATTCAAGTCGGCATCATACTAACAGCTCCCCACAGCCAGCCTGCCTCCAGGACAGGCAGCAGCCAGCACTTGGCATCGTCTTGTGCAGCTGTTAGCACATCCCAAGAAAAAAAGTGGAAGAATGAATCAGCTATAGTTATAGTATACCATGGCCATTAGCAGAATAAATCTACAGGAGATAGTGCTGATTAATACATTCCTCCTTTCTCTGCTTCTCTGTTAAGCTTATGAAGGTTTGCCTGTTAACTCATGTTCTTTAAAATCCTGCCATGCAGAGGGTTTCCTGTGACACAATTATCAAAATGCAATTTTAAAGATGTTTTCTTATTCTTCAACATCAATGGTATTTGTAGCAGACATTATATTTAAGGGAAGAGGGAAAATAACAGTTCTGTGACAGCAAGGACAGCATTCAAATAACACCCTGGTTTTCAGCACAACTGCTACTCAGCCAGTCCCAACTGTAAAATGGAAAGCAGTAAAATACCCATTTCTTTCCCCCCTCAAGCCACATGACCTGGGAGCTGGCAACCTGTTACACACTGTGACCTCTCTTTGTCTTCTCCCAGGCATGGTTGTGGCTGTCAACAACCCTCAGAGCAGCCATAAGCCAGACAGACCTTAAAGAGGGGTTTAGAGAGGAGAAGCAGATTTGGGGGGTGGGGATGGGATTAGGCACTAAGCTCCACTGGCTCCAAGTCTATCATTAGGATGACTCATGCTGAGGAAGAACTGTGGTTTCTGGTGACTCACATGATGGCTAGTTTGGAGCTTAAGCCCTGTGTTCAATCCTGAGCCTGCAATCCCTTAAATAATCTTTTAATATGAAGTTTAGTTCATATACAGGGCTAACAGAGCTCCCTTTGCTAAAATTAATTGGAAATAGATTGTGAAAAGCCACTCACATTAATCACAGTGAACAGCAAGAAGAAAATATACTTCTTGGGGTGTTTTTTTTCATGTTATCTTTCTAAAGTATATCACAAGGCCTGCTACCCAAAGTCTGTGCGGTTCAGTCAGAACAAGAAAAGGCTTTTTGGGAATCTTTGTA
This sequence comes from Podargus strigoides, assembly GCA_028020825.1. Classification (NCBI taxonomy): domain Eukaryota; kingdom Metazoa; phylum Chordata; class Aves; order Caprimulgiformes; family Podargidae; genus Podargus; species Podargus strigoides. The sequence continues at coordinate 35,270,904 of CM051625.1, forward strand.
AGCACACAGCATGCCTACATCAGCACAGGTAACAAATAACCTGACGTAGGCTCAGTTGGAAAACAAACCTTCATGCAACACACCCCATCATCCCCCATCCCAGCCCCACCTTCCTGCCTCCCTGTGACACAGCCAGATGGCTGAAAAAATGTGAGGAATATGACATTTTAATTATAGATCACCTGCAGGTAGACTGCAAGGGGCCTCTCTAAAGAATAAGGCAGAACAATTAAAAAAAATGATGGGCCGGTTTCTAATTTTCTGTCTCCTCAGATGGCACGGGGAGAAACAGGAACAGAGAGCAGACCGAACGACAGGCCAATTAAAATTGTTCTGCTGGCTGAGGTGGCGCTGGCGCTGAGCCCAGATCTCATGCTCCTGGCATCTCCCTTGCATCCCACAGCACCCTCCATCCAAGGAAAAGCAGCTCCTGCATCCCTGCTGAGCCAGCTCAGGGCTCCAGCTGGTGTGCACAAACTCGAGTCAAGCGCCTTGCTGAACTCCAAAGCATCCTTCACTGCGACCCGTGAAGATTTCGGTTCAAAGGAACTGGCTCGAAAGGTGCATGTCACAGCTGCCCCCAAAACCACCCCCAATGTGCTAGTAGAGCTGGTAAGTTTACAGAGCCAGAGCCTTCTCTGGACACAGCTGACCTGGGCTAGAACAGCTCTCCATCCACAGGGGCTGTTCGACAACATCAGATTAAAAGTTTGATCTTTGCTGTCCACTTTTAGTTAAATTGGCATGATGTCATTATTTCAATCCATATGCTTTTTTGGTATTACCAGCAAATGGTTTCATTCTTCATACCAGACTTACTTAAATTCTTTCAGTTCTGAATTGCTCCCAATCAGTTGTCTTAATTCAAACAATAACAACCTAATAAACGAACTTTAATCTTGCAGTAAAGAATACTACTGGCAGATTACTCTAGAGTAGCCTTTAATTAAAGTGATTTAGGCTCAGTACTGGGCACAGCCAAATGATAGCCTGCACCACTGAGGTTTTATGCTTGAAAGCCTGTAGCTCAAGCCTTCAGAGCAAGGCGTGTAAGCAGAAAGAAATTATATTTGTGTGTTGAAGTGGGAAACTACTCCCAAAGGTTTGTGCATGCCACCCTGCTCCAGATTATAGCGAAAGCCCAAGAACATCAATTTGTACAGCCAGCTTTTGGTGCTGCCCTGCAGAAGATAACAACATGGGCAATTTAGCTCTCAAGCAGAAGTGTTGGACCACATCCCTTGGCTGTCCACATCCCTCTGTCCTGCCCACCATTCCCTGCAGCTGAGGGGCTGCTTCTCCTTGGTATTGGATGACACTGAAGAGTTTAATGTACGACTTGCCAGAGGTTCCTGAAAGATTTCAGCAGCATAAATGCTCCCAACTTTTACATTTTTATACACAGCATGTTTTAAACAAATTATTAATATATATTTTAAGTGAGGTTTGGGGTACAGAAAACAAGTTCTCTATCGCAGATGCCAGTAGAGGTTTAAGAAATAGCACAAGGCAACAAAATGTCTCCATTCCCTGACTATTTCCCTGGATTTCACCTGTTCATCAAAAGGCATGATGCTTTCAAACAGGTCTGATTTCAAACCAGCTCAAGAATTGAATATTCCCCCTTTTTCCCCCTGCCTTTTCTCAATAGTTCTCCACATAACAGATAATGTCACAGTTGATCATAGTTCTCTTTTAAGATCCAAGATTTTTCGCTCCCTCGTCTTCAAAGTGATTAATTTCTCTTTTTATATTACTTGTTTTAAAGATCTTTAACTAATATTACACTGAAAAACCAGAGTGCAGATTGCCATGGTGGTCTGGGCAGCCTTCAGCAGCCTAAACAAGTGACTGCTCTAAGACAACTCAAATGCTGCCAGCACAAATGCTCCACAAGTCTGGGAGAAGACAGATGCTGCCATTTTATTAATATCTTCTATAAATGAGGCTTGTCATTAAATCCAGGAAGAAAAACAGGGACGGGTACAATGTAAAAAATGAAAAGACATGAAGTATTTTGGGGAAAGAAATTTACAATGAGAGTAGAGCTGTTGAAAATGTGAAGTCTCAAGCTAAGGTAAAACTAGAGTTGAGATGATGTAGAGAAAAACCTTAATGTTATCCTCAAAGATGCACATACGAAAATTTTCTCAACTGATGCCATATTTAAGCAATGTTAAGTAATCAGACTGTAAAATATTTAATCAATTTCTTTGAAACATTTCCTAGCCAGAGAAAAGCAATGCTGAGCTGTAATAACAGCTATCGTGGTTTTTAAACTAATAAATTGAATTAAATACTGCAGACATTTAAATTTCATAGCATAAGGTAAGAACAGAAACATTAACATCTAGATACATCTATCAAAGGAAAGTGCTAATTTTTTCAAATCAATATTCCCATGGCAACTTTGTTACCACCAACAATGAATGAGACAATAGCACACATCAAGTGTGTAAGATATGAGTGAGAGACTATCTGAATGTCTGCAATTTTTTAATTCACTGAAAGGCAAAAAATAATAGATGTGCTCCTACAGTGAAGAAAATGCATGCTGTACAACAGGAACCCCTTCGCAGCCATTGACATACCCTGGGAACAGTTACATGGAGGTTATGGAATAATCACTTTGATTAGATTTCTGAATTTGAGTAGATAGCCTTCACTCTGGAATTGTCTAGGAACAGGGTAACCTCACATGACACTAGCATACAGGTTAGACAATGCATCTCCTCCAATTTTAGGATGCTAAACGACTTGGACCTTTTGCCCTCTTGTTATTCCCACTGATAGAGTCGTGCCTGTGCCTACAGGCTTTAAAAATGGAAAAATAATATAACAACTAACTCCATGCATTACTTGATTTTCTTCATGTGTATGTTTTATGGCTCTATAAAACTTGCAAGAACATTTTAAGGAAATACTAGAAAACAATAATTAAAATTAAATTATTGACAGACATTTTTAGAATCTGTCTTTTGGTGTAAGATTTCCATTTCTCCCAGTTTTCCTGTCTAAGACATCACAAAGCAGCCAGCAACTTTCTCCTGTGTTAGTAAAAGTCTTTTGACCTTCTGCCCAATAATCAAATTAACTTTCTCTTTCCACATTACTATAAATCCATTTCCCTAGAGACTCAAACATCCTTACCTCATGCTGTAAACTAAAGACATTTCAACAACAAAATCATTAAGTCAATTCATTGTCTGGGGATAGCTGCATGTATCTACTTCAAAAATTATAGTACTTCAGCAAATGTATATGTGGGAAAGATCATAAAACCTGCAGCATCTATTCCTTGTCTTTGGGTATTTGCTTATGTCTCTATATACAACAGGTAATTTTTTTGCCCATTTCCATATTTGAGGATATTAGTCAAGACCTGCAGGTCTAGGAATCACTGCTATTTTCAACAACTTTCAACTCCTGGCACATTTGGGTCATTCCATTGCTGGGTATCCTTCTTCAGCAAGTCACTACAAAGGTCTAGATGGTGTCAGTCACAGCCAGGGGCTGCTGCAAGAGCATCCTGGCCTTCCTACCCCAACACACTCAGCAGCTCCATATGCTGCTAACGCAGCACTGGGGTTTCAGCATCACTTATCAATGTGTCCCCAAGCAAGGTACAGGCCAGAGGCTCAGTGACTCAGGAGGTGGCACTCCTTACCATTTGCAAAGCAGTTCTATAAGCAAGAGGCGTGCACTCAACCCTGCCTGCAGCCTCCAGCACTAACCAGGGGCTGCAAACAGCCTGTGAGACTTCCAGGGTTTTTAACCATCCCAGCATGTTCTTGACAGCTGGCACTGAGGTTGACATCAACAGGTGCCCACAGATAACACAAATTCTTGCCTTAGTGGCCTTAATCTTCAGTTACAATTCATTTCCTCCAAAAATAAAAAAAACACATAGTAGCGATGAAATGTGTACAGAAGTGTTAGGCACAAAGATCATTTTAGGATAAATTACACCATGCATATATACATTTTGGAATGCATATATATAACGTGCATATATGTACATATGGGACATACATACGCTTTTTTTTGTCTGGCTTTGGAGAGAAGGGAAAGGAAAAAGAATTGGAAGATGGTTCTTCCTTTAGTAACTGAGCCTTTTCATTAACCTTTGCAACACTTAATGCCTCTAAGCTTGATGCACCCCTCTATAGTTAAGTAGGTGTAATTACAGGCACAAAGGAAAAAAGATTCAGGGAAGGGTTTTCTCCTGACCCTTACCTGGAGGTAAATATCATGCTATGGGGCTCTTTTCCCCAAGAATATAAATCAAACAGTTTTAATATGAGTAATATAAAATTTACCCCCCCACACACTTTTAATATCTTTGGTTCTAGGTGGCAACACAGAGTTTGGAATAAAAGGTTATTCCACAGTACACTTCTGGGTCATTACTTGACCATCAGATGACAGCACAGACCGACAGGACTCCAGAGCACACCCAGGCAGGGGTACCCCTTGTCCCACAACACCCTAAACACCCTCAGTGTCTCTCTCTCTGCTGCACAGCACTCTCTTTCCATTGCTATTTGCTGTGGCACCATGATACCCATTTCCTAGCAATTTCAAATTCTCCAAGTGGCAGCTGAAGCAGAGGAGAGGCACTGTAGCTTCCTCGATATTACCAGCATAAAAATTAAACAGAGGATGAAGTCCACAGACACAAACAAACCCCAGCACACCGGAGCCTCACAAGACGAGATCTGAAAATAAATCCAAATCCAAACGCCACTGCTGCTCAAGAGAAGCAGCCTGGAGAGCAGAGCACCTTTTTCAGTGTCTGTCCCTTCTGAGGGAAACAGGGGCTTTCTTTCCAAAAGGCTTTAGGTCCTCTGGAGCTGTAGTGGTGGTACTGAGAACATGACAAGTTTACTGAAGTGTTTCCCCATCTTGCACATCAGTAAGCAGGTTGAATGCTCAGGAAAGACTATGAAGAGTTAAAGCTGCTGTGGCTAAAGCAGTTTTCTAACCAGTAAGGTTGCTGGCTGTTGTTGATTTGCCAGGCATCTTTGGTACAAGACTCAACTTCCCAGTTTCTTCCTCTATCAGATATAAGCAATAAAAAAACCTAGCATCAACCTATACTGATGCAAACTCAATTGCACTTGTAATAATAGCTATCATCCTTCTCACTTCATTTTCTGGGTATCCTTCTTTTCTCATAGATTATTCAGTGTTTTGAATCCTGACCCTAAGGGAAAGTATCATTATGCACCATTGTTATGGGGATAATGGGAGCAGTTCCGATAGCGTGCAGTTTACTGCTCATGGTTGTGTACTAATGCACTGGTCAGAGCACATTGCACAGTCCAGGAGGGAATTAATTCCTTATTGTGGAATATTCCATTCAGTAACTTTATGCAATGTCATACTCTTGATGAAAACACAGCCAGATTGTTTTTATCCCCAAAATACTCAAAATAGTGATTATCCAGTTACAAAGATATTCATTCCCCATTCCCCCCAAAATCAAGTGGCCTTCATTTGTTCAGCTTTCCCACCCCCTGGAGCATTAAATGTCATTGCGTCTCCCTATTGGAAAGCTCTAGTTTGTAGTATCCCAACATCTTATGAAACTAAAATTTTGTTGCAAATGCCAGGAAGAGTTTGAGATTTACATATGACATTGCACTCCATTGACAGTATAATTATTTTGCATTTTAAAATATGGTATGGGCAGATTACTGCTTTAGGATCCAGCTCCTCCCCAAGTTGCTAACACCCCTTTGCACGCTCTAGATTACTCCTCACTTTTCCTTACTGAAAAGCCAGCTCTGCACATTTTGCAGTTTCTTCAGCTGTTTCTGTGGCTATTGGCAGGGGGAAGCATTACACACATCACCCAGTATTAGACTGTCACCGCGGGAAGCAATTGTTTTGTGAGCAGTGTATCTGTGAGAGGGCATTCTCTAGAACTGCTCTGGCTCTGCTAACAAGCAGGGTGAATTGTTAACAGATAACAGACTACAGAAGGGTTGTAGCAACATAAGATATATTAATTCAAGGCCAGGTTGGATGGGGATTGGAGCAACCTGGTCTGTCACTGACACATTTTTCTGTCAATACTTTTGCTTTTTGGTTTCCCATGTTTTTTCCCAAAGTGGTATACCTCCTGTGGGTGTGCAGGACCTTTCATAATCAGTAAGCAGAAACAATGAAAAATACTCTTGGAGGCAACAATTCCAATGTTATGTACTAGATGAAGCTAACAGAGTGGCAGCAGTTTTCACACTATCCACAAGGACAGAATTTGTAATGCTTTTCAGCATTCTACTATAATTTAAATGCGTGCTTTACTGCACCAAATACACCCAACAGTTTCTGATACCAACAGAAGAGGGTGTCTATCCTCTGTGCTTTGCAAAAATCAGCAAAACAGTGAGTGATCATCTCAATTGCCTTATTTCTTTATGGTATAGTTTTGATGAAAAATAAAAGTTTAAGGGGGAAAAGTACAGGCACACTGTACAGGCAGAAATATCTTGCCAGTTTTTGCATTGTGTAGCTATTCTTTTTTAATGCAAGACTTCAGTAGGTCAAATTAGTATTAAAATATCTTATTTGTAACAATGATTTTGCTCATAACTTCCAATATTACTTTAATCATTTTGACATCTTCTATATTAGACTTCAGACTTCCTGCATTTATATATTTATCTGGTTTTGCACTTAGGCAGACCTTCTTATTAAGGAGAAGGCTTCAGTTTGACTACTTCTATGTTTCTACTTTAAAAAATCACCTTTAACATTTCAATTATCTACACTGTAAAATAAAAATTCAAATTACCGTCACAAAATCTAATGGGATCACGTTGTTTAAATTCACTGAAAAACTAAGGTCATACCGCTCAGCCAATAAAGGTTTAAAGTAGGAACATTAAAAGAAATAAAGCAGAATGAAAACAGGCAATAAAACATTCTGAGCAGAAACATGGATTGTTTTCTTTTTTTCTTTCTTAGAAGATATAGGTTGCAGTAGGGCACACGTGAAAGGTGTTGAGCATGGGAATAACTCCAGAGACTTAGTCATTGGCTTTAGCAGAAGGAAATTACGGTAATGTTGAAAGGAGGGAAAAAACCTCAATATATAAAAGCTGCCCTTAGGTCCCAACTTCCCTTTGGGCTAAGAAGAGTAAGAAAATAAAACTACGGATAAGGAAAATGAAAAAAAAAAAAAAAAAAAAAAAAAAAAAAGAGTGCCTTCCAACTAAGGCAACAGTCTCTTCTGGATGGGTCACTCAAGGACACCTCCTTACAAATTTTTCTTGTACAAGTGCTGATTTTGCACTCCAAGATAAGCAATAGCCATCAACACTGGTGAATGTGTAAAGCACTCAGGCTATACCCGTCTGATCTGGTCTATGCATTAGGATCATCTTAAGCTCCATACATCTCTGGAAGATCACTTCTGCAGCAGCCTGCAAGATCACCAGCTACTGCCCCCACTGCTTCTGGTCTAAGCCCAGCATCCCCAAACCCCATAAGGTCAGGAAATGGAGTATGGCATTTGTTATCCTCATTTTAATAACTGTGAGGAGGGCACAGGGTCTCCCCCCTAGGCAGTGCTCCAAAGCTGCCAGTTCTCTGCCAGCCCTTACTCACAGCAGAGTAGCATCTTGTTGCTTGTAAATGATGAAAGATTGCCTAATTCTTCCCTAGTTCCTTCATGTACATCTGCAGAATGCAGTATGCAGGTGACAAGTGACAAAGAATCAAAAGGTTTTAAAGTAATAGTTCATCCTGCAGGAAACAGAGCTTCACCTGCCTGTCTTGGGGGCTAAAGGAATATGCTCCGGAGTACACAAATAAATGAGAATTGTCAACATACTGGCAGAAATTACGTTCAACAGAAATAATAGTTTCTGTCTTCCCTTGCCTTAGAAACGAGAATAATACTGTCACATACCTTCCACAAATACCTACAGTTCTTCCTTCACAAAGACACCTGAGAGCTCATTCCATTTTAAACATATTAATGAGTTATTCCACAGAACAACTTGATACTATCTGCTTCTTCCTGTGCTCTCAAAGAAGGAGCTAGCAAGGTATTTTGCAAAAGAACTTCAGTCAATATACTTCCAAGGGGATTTTAATGTGTCATGTCAGGCAATACATACTGCTTTTTATCTCCACTAAGCCAGAAAAGAAGCCAAATACTTCAAGGACACTGTCTGATATTTGCAAACTTTGAAAAATAAATGACAACACAATTGTACCAAAATAGAAAAACACAGAGAGAATAGACTACTGTTTTCAAGATATAACACTAAAAAAATGCCAAACTCTCTATTATTTCCTGGGGGGGAAAAAAAAAGCTTTCTTGGTTCCTAATTACCTTGGGTCATTTTTAGATGGAAAGCATTTTTCTAATGTTGTGGACTATAAACAAATATAATAAATGGAATTTTTCAGATGTCACGGTCCCTTTTCCCATTCACAACATAACTTACAGAAATATTAGCAAATCAAGAATTCTAGCAAGGAAAAAAAACAAACAAGTCTCACAGAGGCTGGCGCACGTCTGTGTAATGTAACAGCAAAATTGATAGTGTGTTATATTTTTCACACAGTCTGCGTGGACTTCTACAATAATGAATTCTTTCGATACTCTAATGCATGAATATAGCTGAGGAATCAACCAAAATAATTTAAAAGGGGAGGGGATGGAAAGGCAGGAGAGTATTCATTCAAGCTCAAAAATAAATTTCTCCTGATCCATATTTACTGCCCACATTAATTTTTTTGGGTCACATTATAATCAGCCCTCCGAAAGCATATATTAATTTTGAATGCAAGAAGGCTGATGAATTTCAAATACTCTGTTTAACAATAATAGGTGAACAATCCAAACTACCAAACCAGTGCATCTAGGGCAGGACCATGCCAAACCTGCCAGCCAACTTCAATACTTTCCTACCTTTATTCCTATCAGGATTTCACGTTTGCCTTCAGCAGGGGTTACGAGTTGTTACTGGTTTCTCTGTAATAGCTGAGCTGAACTGTAAGTTTAAAGCTGGACCATTATTTCTTCAGCTTGCCAGTCATGACCCACATCTGTTTATCATCATCTACAGAAAAAAAGACTTTTGAATACCCATACTTAGAAACTATGTGGGCTGTTTACTCAGGTTTTTAATGTGACCTAGCTCGGTGGTTCAGTTTCAGTGCATCACTGGCTGCCTGATTTCATTACTATGGCTTTCAGTAGCTGCAGCATCACCAAATACAGTGACAGCATTTCTTAAAAACACACTTCATAATTGATAATTAACTGACTTTGGAAAAATCCTTTAGTTTTTCAGATTTTGCAAAGCTCATCTTCAGACTTCTCTTTTTCCATAGTACTCAACAGCTTATTTGCTTTTAAACTATTAGTTCACGTGTCCTGCAGACAAATTAGAGGCTTGAAGTGATTTGAGCAGCCTGGTCTTATTCTGATTATATCAAGAGTAGTCTGAAAAGCTGTACATTTTTTCATTAAAAAGTTTGCGTGCTTGTTTAAGAAATCAGTAGAACTAATTAAAATCAATATTTTGCTGATCCTTCCCCACAGACCTCCTATTCTTATTCAAGCATTCACGTCTCATTGTCAGTGCTGTTTTTCTGCTAGAGTTACAGGCTGCACTGATCTCTTGGATAAATTCACAGCCTGTATCCACTAACAGAAGTAATGCATGTCTTTGTTAGACAGACGTACAATAAAAATGAAATACTGACAGGAATCTAAATAGCTGCACTTCATCTTTAAACACTTCTGTTTATTAAGAAGTGGTGCAGAGAGTGCCCTTAACTCCCAGCCAATTAAATCCACATGTGGTCTTATCAGTCTGGGACAGCAAAAACATAACCACATCATGCAGTATCTCACGTAAACTAATTGGATCTACTGCAACTAATCTTATTTGGTGCACTGCAACTGAAACCAGACATACAGCTTCCAGACTTGAGCTGGTGGGGGACAGAGTTGCAGCACGGAGTGGGGCAGGAAGGAGCATCCTCTGTCAGTGCAGAAGGATGTATCGCTTACCTGTTGGGCAGTCATACTACACACAGTTTAAATGTAACTAAGGCTTGGGGTGTTACATTAAAACGAAAGGAGCTCATTAACTAGTTATCTTCATTTACAAAGGCAACCAGACTTGGGAATTCAAACTGGGGAAGAGGTAAACATGAAGGTCCTATCTGGAGTTCCCATCCCTCAGCTCCAGCAAGTAGCTTATAGTTTGGGAAGGCATTTCAGACAGAAATGAATGAATAAGTATGTCAAGAAAGAAATAAGGGATAAATAAGAAACAGCTAGTAATAGAAAACATTAGTCACCAGAACTGAAATGCCAGTCATAAGTCATGCCTCACAGGGATAACAGAGAAATGCACAGACTCACGCTGAGCTGGATGGTGTAAAGAAAGAACAAAAGGGGGAGGAAAAAAAGGCTCTTCAGCTGAATATTTCTCTAAGAGAGACCTCAAAGAAGGAAGAATCTTCTTCTGCCTATTATGCATACGATAATTTATATCATGAAAATAAGACAAGTAATTTGCTTCAGATTTCAATAGGATCAAGATGATGATCTCCAGGGGAAAAAAGAAAAAAAAAAAAAAGAAAAAAGCAGGTGAAATAATGGAAATTCAGGACAAATAGAAAAGGATATTATTACAACTGAAGGATGAAAAAAATGCAGAGCATGATAAACCCAAGAATCAAATTACAGATCCAGTAGTATGGTTTTTAACAGATGATCAAAATCATGGGTAGTTTCATGTGTAAAGACTAACAACGTAAGCACTTGTATTTAGGTGGGAAGAGGGATACAAGAGTGATCTGGACCATTTATACATGGCTGTTCAGCTGATTGCTTTAGTACATCAGAAGAACTTTTTATTTCTCAAAGAAAAGGATGTAGGTTTGCATCCTATCCAGCACAGCTTAACTGTGGTAAATGTGTGTTCATATTACAACTGTCACTAATATCACAAAATAATTTTACATTGTCAGTTGAGATTTTATCTTGCATGAGCCAATTAAACTGAAATATTAAAGGTAAACTGGCAAAAGTAGACATTGGTATGTTCAAAGTGCTGCACTGACAAACATTTATAGCTGTGCTCAAAATAGTGATCGCCAATTTTAGGAAGAAAGTCAGATATCAAGTTATCAAGTCAGGTAGTTATGGACACTTGAAGCAAACCTGGGGTATGAGAAAACATAAAAATAATCTTTTTCTAACTTGGGTTTCTGTTTTTGAGAAAGAAGGTGTTAAGCACCAGGCAAAACCAGGTATTTCTGGCATTAAAGTAGGGCATGTATTTTTATACCTTTCATTTTAGAAGGTCATTTCTCTGAAAAAAAAACCAACCAAAACAAAAAAAACACCAAATGAAAAAACAGAAGGAAAACAGGAAGGTGTGAAGTCATCAACCAAAATTGTATTTGAAGACAGTATTGAGCTTTCTCCAAATTGCTCATTTTCTCAGAGGTTGTTTTCCTTATTTTCCAGTTTGAACAAAGTAAAATAGATGTAGTTGCTGGTGCTCACAGTGTTGCTGCCCTCTGCCACCCCAAATGAAATGCACTTAAAGAACAGAAAGAATGTGTACTCACATGAAATTTTACAGGCATAAACTATTTTTGACTCAGATATGGATGCTCCAGTGGTAGATTAACAGTGATATTTTCCAGTCACATCAAGAAGGTAGTTTTAGTAGCTATTTTAGTAGCTATTTTAATATACTTTATATTAAAATACTTCATATTAAGCATGCTATATAAGCTCTGTAAAAGACTGGAATACTGTCGATTTGAAATTTCAGTGTGGATGGTTAACAAAGTAGCCATGGGCTTTTGTTTTGTCTTCAACATAAGTTGTCACCTAAAGCTCATGAAAAAATGTGACAGATCTGCACATTGATATTCAACTGCGGTGTTTTATAGGTTCCTTTTTTCTTTTTTAGTGGAATGAAAATACATATAATCATGTGTCTTTTTCTACTCCAATATGAGATGTTGCCTACTGTATATTTTTATTATGAAAGACTGAATAGTTTAAAGCTAAAAAAAATTTAATTACTCTGACTTAACCAAAAATAACAAATTAAGGTTGTCTGGGCTGTACATCTCACGAAAGCTTTCCCTACCCCCCTGCCTGCATAAGCAGTGGTGACAGTTTTGCTATAGTGGCATTCGTAACTGGCTTCAGGCACTAAGTTCTTTTGATCGCTACGGCTGATGTGGTAAATTTAACCTGAGATATGATAAGTTAAAATAAACAGGGTGTGATGGAGCTGACAAAACGTGCATCTGGGAAAAAAAACAACAACATGAAGATCAGGATAAAAAAGGATGTTATCCAATACAAAGCTCAAAAAATACTGTGTTTTTCTAAAAACACATATTGATAGATTTTAGCTTTACTGGCTAAACTAATTTACTAGTATTGAAACAGGGTTTCAATATTTATAATTAGATTAAGCTATGACTAGTACTCTTTGAATCCAGCCATTCCTACCAATGTTTCCTCCATATGGTATCCAAAAGGTGAAAATACATTAACCAAATAGTCACAATTGTTTGGAAAAGCTCATAAGAGAGAAGCCCTTAACTCAGCTTCTGCACAATCAGTGATGTAACTAGGAAAAGAAATGGTGCTTGGGTCATTTTTACTTTATGTCAGTGCAGCTGACATGGTGAAATTTTCCACTGCATCAAAGAGGGTAAGGCAGGGGCATTGCCAAGGAATCCAGTTCCGTGGCCATACAAGTTATGAACAGCCATGCATTTGGCAATGCAAGCAGCAAGACACCGATGGGGGCACATGGGCTGCGCTGGGGCTTTATGCATGCACTGTGTTGACAATTCCTAGCTTCCATTAAGCTTGGAATTCACAGAGACAGCAGGAATCTCAGTCAGAAATTTAAAATAACTCACTGTGATTTTCAGATTAAGACTCTTAAAACAAGAATCACTTGGGGAGTTGAGTGTGATTGTCATTGCCATGTTTTTGAAATTCCAGTGTTTTTTGTATAAAAGCTGTTTTTCTGAAAGCATCATCTTTATCAAACTGTTAATGTGGGACATTGTGTACTGCAGCACGGCTAGATCAGGACCAGCTGATGCTTTTCTACTTGATTTGCATTTTCCTAGCTCAAGGTGATGCTATGTTACTGGCACTGATGACTCAAAGATCAGATGTATTGTGAAAACTGTGTATTCATGAGGTCAAGGGCATGAGATCTAAGCAGAAAAAAATAAGTAAATAGTTCTATGAAAATAATATTCAGAGTTGTACAGTTACAATCACATATACTTTTTGATTACTGCTTCTTTTATTCCAGTTGGTCATGCTGTTGATTAAAGCTGTGCATGAAGACCAATTATGAAGGATGCTACAGATGAACACTATCAGACCAGGAACAGAATCTTAATAAACAGCAAATGCAATTTATTTTATATTAATGTTTAATCAGATTAGTCTATTTCTAATACTGTATGCTAACAACTTGGGCCCATAGTCCCTCCCATGAAATTACAGTCACTCTCACAATGCTACTTGATTTATATGATATTAAGCACCAATTGAAAGACAGAATTGTTCAAGATGCAGGTGTCTCTAATAAGAATTTTAAGACAACTGAATATTTTTTCAATTGCATTGTAACATTTATATCTTTTGGAGCTGAGGCCTTAGAGCTGAAGTACAAATGGTAGATTCTTTAGTTGCTTGCTACATCTATTATAGGAAAAGAAGCAATAAAAATAGCAGGCACGTGGATAAAGCCACTATCTTTCAATATTTGTCTGAATTTATTTGACATTATCTCTTTCAGATAAGAGAGAAAAAGACCTTCTTGTCATGCAGCCACATGGGGGTCTCCAGAGCCATAGCTCCAGGCTCACAAGGATGGTCAGGGTGGAGAGGGACTGGGCTTTAGCACAGCAAGAGAGTGATGAACAGAGAGAAACTGCTGGAGGGCAAGATTCTGCAAATGGAAACACCAGAAGTCCTTTTTGCTTCTCAAAAGCTGGCACAGGGCAGTCAGTCACAGTCCAGACTTTGGATCTTACTTAAGATAGATAAATCTTCATTTCAAGAAAGGGATCCAACAGTGTTGGCATTAATTCCCAAGGCATATACCTTCTGCACAAACTCTCTGACCCATATCCTGTATCACAACAGCAGAATTTAACGCCAACACAAGCACCCAGTAATTACAACAGGCTCCACACTGTAAAGAGGAGAACGCATCCTTCCAGCCACGTTCAAATGGAAACAAGCGCTGCTTGGGCAACACCACACCTGAGCGCCCACAAATAATTCACAGATCTCCATGTGCTACACTACAGTCAAACAGAGCAGAGGTACTCCTTGAGCTGGGAGTTCCAAGGACTCTGTCCAGATTTGTCAGCTCTTCTTCCCAGTCTAACTCAGTGTCACCCAAGCCCCAGACCTGTACCAGCACTTGGCAGCCCACCCCTGAGAGCCAGCTGGACATCATCAGGAGCACCAGCACCCCACAGCCACCTTCCCACTTCCACCATGCTCCTACAATTTTGAGGAAGTGCAGTCCCTGGCAGGAGAGGATCTGCCACCCAATTCAGAGGAAAGTGTTCAAGAGGATCAGTGTCTGTATCTCTGGTAAGCACAGATGTGTGGGGTGTGTGCACGTCCCAAAGAATCTCATCAATCTTCAGTACAGATTAAACCTCCCTCTAGAGATTATCACTGGCCAATGTTACCACTGTAGTTTGCAAATGAACTGTAGGACTGTGGCCATATTAGTCACACATTTGCCAATACTAAAGATACTGACATTTTTAAAAAATTATAAGAAATACTATGTTCTTCTTACTTTACAACTATTCATCTTTCTCCCTGGTCTTAACCACCTATGGAGGTCTGCAGTATAACTTCCACATTGCACATGGAAAGATTACTACAGTGTGTAGCTTCAGCAGAGAGAAGAATTAGGGTTTGTTTTGATTCAAGATGCTAATCTATTTCAGCAGTAACCAACAGCCTGCTCAGGCCTGAGCCATGGGGTAACAATACAATTCTTCATTGTAAAAAGCTCAGGTTGCAAATGAGAGGGAAAAATACATATTAAGTGCCTAATTAATAATCCAGAGCATAATAATCCCATCACTGCTTCTATCCCTGAACGCCCTGGAGCATCTGCCAGGACAACAGCACAGCTACAAGAGAGACATCTCGCTTCATGTCTTAACCATTTGTCACAAGTCATCTGTGAAATAAGGTGACCCAGGAGAACAAAGCCAGAGCAGGCACTTAGACATCCCTTATATTGATAGATGAAGATAAGACATTATTAAAATGGCCTAACAAATATTTAGCACACAGCCAGTCGCTCCAATGGTGTGTTCAGCTGAGGCTACTCCTACCTGCCCTTCAGATCTGACTTCCACCAAAAGCACTTAACTCCAGGTGTTACGATTTGTTCGTATTCAGTCCTAACTCAAAAGGAATTAAAATAAAGCCTTCAAGAAAAAAAAAAAATAAAAATAAAAAGAAGAGCAGAAAGGAAAACTTTAAACACTAAGAACTGCACCTACAAACACAGTAACTTCTTTCCTGCTGCCAAAGCAACAAACGCTTCTGCTTTCCTTTTCCCTTTCCCTGACTGTAGGGTCAGTTCACTCATTTCACAACACCTTTAGTTTAACATGCTGCCTTTAAATGCACACCCCACTGATGCTCCATGCTTTCACTATACAATCTGCATGTCAGCTTTGGGAGAGGTAAAGCTGTTCATTCCCTAAAGCTACCATATGGCTGTGGTAGCGTAAACACTCTCTGTCGCATCTGTCTCCACGTAGGTTGCTACCCCAGATAAAGAGGAGTTTGTTCAGCTTTCTAGTTAAGGGCATTCATTTCCCATGCATGCTGGCCAGCACCAATGTTTTTATTTCCCCATGCAAGATGTCGTTCCAGTATCTGGTATGTACAAAATGCATCCCTTCCAGTCCTGATTTCCAGCCCTAGACCTCAAAGCATCTACAAGGGACATAATCAGTGACATTTTTGCCCTGTTCTATCTGCCAGAGAAGCTGTCCCCCAGGCAGGAAAGGGACCCATTCAACAGTTTAAAGGCTGAGCTGGAAACACAACTCAGATCTCCGTAAGACGGATGCATTTCAACAGAGAAGAAAACTGAGCCGGGGATTCCCCAGGTGCCCCTTTCATTGCACAGTAGGGATTCAGTGGGGCCTGGCAGATAAATTTAGTAAAAGTGGCTCTGGCCTCAACAATAACATCCATCAGCACAGACCTCATCACCTCACTGGAGCTTCAGCAACTGCAGAGAAATTTCATGAAGGCAGCATATTATAAAAATATGGGTGTTATTAAAAGTAAGTGGGTTTGTCTGAGAGTAAGCACATATTTCATGACAACACAGCACTATTTAAATAACATTTTTTCCCTCACTCTCTTTCAGAAGAAAGGTATTATTTCTTTTATAATGTAGCTCAAAATACCTTTTTGAAATCCATAAGACACTATGGAAGCTGACATGTTCATGATGAATAGCTTCTCCTTCAGATTAATTTCTGTTTTATTGTCTAAGTGGAGCACAGAGCGGCAAGCTTTATACATAAATGAGTTAAAAGGAGATGTTTTTAAAATGAGGATTGTTGCCTTGCAGAGCTCTGAAGGAACTGTAAGTCTACTTTCTAAATATGGATAGGTGGGATTTAAAAAAAAGTCATATGCAATACATCAGGAACATTTATGGAGAATAAGTACTATATGTAGTTAAATAGGTGAGTGACATCATTCCTTTTCAAGCCAAAGTAACAGAAGCAGTTATGGCAAGTTTTAGACTTATATTTATGCTTTTGACTATTTTTTTTTAATGAAGGCTGGTTTCAAGTCCTATTCAATTAAATAATTCAATTTTAAAATGCAATAATAAAATGGCAATATCACACTTTATTGAAAACCATATTTTAATAACTGGAACAGAGAGACCATACCTTTAACTCAGTGAATTTTTACCACTGAGGATCATAAATCTCCTGAAACACACAGTCTAAGGATAAATGCTGACACCAATATTGGAGAGTTTCCTACAGTATATAATGCAGTTTTATTTACTCAAGTTGCCCAGTCTTTAGAAGATGGACTTCAGGACAACTTTAGCAACTTAGTTGTGTTGATGTCCAAAGTAACTATTTCTAAAGTTTTCTTTATTTTGATGATCAAGTGCTCCTTATTTTTTTGTAATCTTGTTGTTAATAACATTATCAATCTTTATTAAGGCTTATTATTACTGCATTAATAAAACATTCTGAATCTTTATTATTCATTTTAAAGGGATAATGAAGTCTCTGACAAGCTGCATGGATGAAGAGAAACTCCCTGAAAAGTCCTTCTCCAAAAAGGTCATTCTTATCAGCAACTCTTCTATATACTTAAAACTGATTGTGGCATTCAGCAAGTTTCATTTTTCATCTAAATTATTCAACACCTGTAGGAAGCCATGCTGAAAGCTTTTTTCACAGCATGAGATGAAACATAAGTGGCACATGGACGAATATTTGAAATGGCAAAGTTACTAGGCATCTGAACAGCCAGCCAAAATTAGTGCCAAAAAGAAAAACAGCTGGCTAAACTCAAGAAATCAAGAAAAGCAGGCTTAGGTAAAAGACAAGCAGACTTCAAGGTATGTATCAACTGTAATATTTTCAAGGGCACCTTTCCTCAAACTGATAAATCCCTTCATAGATTTTTGTCCCGTTGGCTGCTTATCTAATGCTGATGCATAAAGGTGTGCAGCCTTTCACGTAAGCAACCCATCCCACTTGGTCCTACAGTAATTATTGCTGCTGCACTTCCTCGCCTCTAGGAATAAGGTCACACATCTGAAGAAGTGTCACGGGTAACTCGGCAGCCCACGTGTCCATACAAGCCAAGGCTTGATCTGCTGTTTGGTATTCACTAGAGGACAGCTTCTACGTGCCCAACGGTTGATTGCTCTTTGCACAGATCTGATTTCTAAGGGCAGCTATGGTCTAGTGAAACATTGCAACTAACATGACAAGTGCCACGGAAGCAAGTGACAGTGCCTTAACGCAGCAGTCATATCTAGAGCATGGGACCTGCTTCAGGGAAAGAAAATACCAGCAGATAACTAGACCATCAGAAACAGAGACCACCAAATGCCTCCATGGGTCTAAATCTCCTACAGCCCATTTTAAACAGGATGCTCGCTGTGGAAGCCACTGCAGTTTCTCCCTGGCACTGATGATACACAGTCACACACTGCACAAGTCCCATGAGTTCAGAGAAAGAATGACACCAAGCAGATTAGTCACATCATTCACAGCATGTCTTGGAGGCTCTCAGATGTGCCAGTGGAAGATAAACACCTGAGAGAGGAATATTCCCTCTCTGCTTAATTGGGAATTTGACTCAAAATTGAAGTTTCCTTAAAAAGTAAGAGGTATGGCTCATATGATTAAGGAAGTAAAATAGAAGTACTTCTGTAATAGAATATTTATTACTGAAATTATGCACTTGCAGCATTGTTAACAAATCTGAACTCAAATGTAGTCTTAGATATTTGCTGTAATAAAACAAAATTAACTTACTCTTCATAAAGGAAGCAATAATCTGCATAAACTGGATGGGAACCTCTTGCCAAGAAAAGTCTAATATTCATAATTAATAGTTCAATTTCCTTTGCATTAGAATTTCATCTAAAGCAATACCACAAAAAAACCCCAAACTGAAGAACCCTGCCAGAAGTGACAGGTATATACAAACACAAGATCAAACTGTGTGCCAGCTTATGTTGTGTTATCTCAACAAGGGGGAAAAAGCGATACACCTAGACATTAAATCTTCAAATCTCACTAAGGGAAGCACAAGAGATTTCCACAGCATTTTAATGTTGCTGTCATTTTCATTGACTTTGTTTTTAAGTTCCTATGAGAACATGGAGAGATAAAAGATCAACTGGTGTTCTTGTGCAAATCACTCTAGTGCAGATAAGTGAGGATTATCAGACTTACATTTGGCTTTGCAGGAAATAATAGCATATGAAACTTTTATAATACCTGTTAGTCTGTAAAAGTCAGGACTATAACTATTCTAGTCAGACTTTTAAGGAGTTATCTGATAAAAACATACCACAATAAAATACAATACAGTAACAAAATTAATTTCAATGTATACCTGGCCAAAAAAAATTAAAAAAAAAACAAACAAACAAACAAAAAAAAACCCCAAACAAACCAAAAAAATTGGCTTTATAGCCTAAACCATAGGTATTGCAGCTTAAAAAATTGAGGGGGGGGAAGTCATTATACCCATGAATAAACTTGCCTAAGAAAATGAATGTGCTGCTTTTGCTCTCATCAGCTGAGCTCTATGAAACCTTCCTATACTTCACAATACAACTATGAGATTCCACATTAAAAGTAGAAAGATCATTGAATGATTTCACCTTCCAGAAATGACAAAATAAAGTCACAAAATTTTTCATTAAAAATTGAACTTGATAGCCTCCAATTATTTAATTTTTATATGAATTACCATATTGCATTCTGTCTTACTGACATTTTCCTTTACCATTTTTGTTTATAGTATTTTTATGTGATATACGTTATTAGTAAATAATTAACTGGATCAAAAATACGCAAAGCGTTAGCAAATTTTCAAGTGTACAGCTAAAAATCACTTTACTTCCCCCAATGTAAGAAATTCAGTTCAGAAGTAAATCTGCAATTTTTTTCTTTAAAAAATGTTATAAATAATAATTATAAATAGAAGTTATGTTTTAAAGGACAGAAGCCATATATCATTACACAGGCAAATATTTAGATTCATTTAGATAACCAAGTGAACTTGTCAGGGTTTAGCTCATATACTAAGAAAATAATTTTGAACTAAATGTTCAGATGTGGAAAAGAAAAACAACATTAAGAATTTCTCTTAATTTCAAAAAGTTATTTTAGAGTCTTTAATTTAAAAGACATAAAAAGTCTACGGTGTTTGTTGAATGGCTACACTGAATTTTCATGTGTTAACACACATACAAGTACTTCTATATTTCAGCTCTGATGGAGAACGGAGCTACGGGAGGCAAAATATTCTGAAGGAAGACAGGTTGAGGTATTTGTGAGACAACCTGAAGCAGAAGAAACTGAAAGGCTCACTGGAAGTCCCATCCTTGCAAGATTTCTTATAAATCCCTTATAAATTATAAAAGATTTCTTATTTCTTCTTTTGGAGACTTAAGACTGTCAACTACTTCGAAAGTTTTGCCACCAACTTGGTTTCTTCCAAAACAAAGATGCATCTCCATATATTAAGGGTGTTCTGATACTTTGTCAGAGGTGTCTTAATGGTGCTTGATACCAAAAGCTGCAAAGGATCCCAGTGTTTTTGCCAGATCTAAACCACATCTGATTCATCAGCACAACTTTTGTTACTGGTGCACTGCCTTACTGGATCAAATCCCTCAAAGCAATTCATAAATTCATTGCTGTCGTGTTTTTCCGGAAGTAGAGACCTTAACAACACACAGGAGTGATCACAGCACCTCTTACTCTCACCATTTGCTGTGCCCCTGAGTGTGCTCCTTTGTCGCTTGTCATCAGCAGTGTCACTGGGCTATCCTTGCTATCTGCACAGCTTCCAAAACAGAAGGAATATATCACTCAGACACAACATCCCTTCTTACATCTTATTGCCATATTATTCTCTCTTTACCCTGAAATAGGTCAACCATCCCTTGTGTGACTACAATGCACTTCTCCATCTGCTGTGCTTTTACCACCTAATAGTTTCCAGTAGCTCTGGCTTTGTTTGATATTCAGACAAGGACTCAGATGTGCCCCCTACTTAAGTCACTACTACCCAGTTCCATTAAAGCCATGAGATCCAGGTTTCAGAGCTACATTTCTGTTCAGACTACACAGATCCTCCAAAACCTGCACTCAACTGACAGCACTGCTGCACTGCCTTGACTCCAGAGAGATCTACTAAGCCACCTTGTCTGAAAGTCTACTGCAGCAATAGCTGGTGGTTCCTTACTTATTCTTTTCCACTACTGTTTTCCAGAGACTCACACTAGCCATAAAACCTGCCCACAGAGAATATGCCCATCTCTCCCTTGTCCCAGGAGTCTAACTGCAAATATAAGGACAGCAGCCTGCAAATGCCAAGGCTCAGCCCATCGCTATTAACATGTACTTACTGAGTGTCTCTGCAGGAAAAAAAAAAAAAATAGAATAAAAATGAAATCTATATACTACTACCATATGGCCAGAAAGCTAATGAGCCACTACAAGGAAAAGCAAGGGAGGTTAGCTAAGCAGCCAAAATGGGGAAAATATTCATTAACCGTCTTTTCTGTATTACAAGAAATACTTTACTATTAAAATATTTATACTCAAACAGAGGCTCTTGGAAAAATTAGTGTCTTTGAGCAAAGAACTGCCCTGTCCTCTCAGGTACAACTCAATATCAATTATCAAAACTTTAAAGCAATTTGTAGTCAGGTAAGTCTCTACAGTAAGAGAAGACTAGGGATGCTAACACAGCTGACTTAAAACTTCCATGCTTCATGAGACTTCATTCTGGTTCACTACAGGCTTCAACACAATTATACATTTCAGATCATATCTTGGCCCTGTTTGGAAGAAGGTGCAATTGGCAGTAGAAGTATTTGGCAGCAGATGCTTCATTTTAAAGCTTTTCTAGATTTCAACCCAGCCTTACCACTCAAACAAAGAGGAGTACTGCAGTGCACGTGGCTCTGCAGTTACCCAATGTGTGCAAGCAGTGACTGCCACAGGCTAGTGCATTCCTAGCAGGTAATAAAAAGAAGCTGCCTTTCTACACAATCATCTTGTTATAAACATGATGAAGAGATATTTTGGACGAGTTATTTCTCAGGGCCATTGAACCCAAAATGATCCGGTGTTCTTACACAGAGCCTCAAATCTACCTTATCCTCTTCATTATTCTTGTGAGAAGTCAGGACAGTATTTTCAGTGCTCAGATATCATCCTAGGAGCTCCCTGTTAGCATCACAAGTCTGCAAGGTACAGGGCAGTGTTACGCTGAACAGTCACAGTCCCTTTGGGTGAGTGGAACAGAGCTTTACGAGAGAGAGGAAGAAAGCCCAGCCTACCACTGCAGCCTCTGACAGAGCCTGCCTCTCCTAGAGGACAACCCCATCATGGGACAGCACAATTAATTGTCAAATAGAGGACCTTGAAATTGCTCTTTTGCCTCCAGTTCTAGCCAGCAATTAAGACAGGATGGAGGATGCCTGTGGTTCAACCTATGCCATTTTGTTTTCCTTCATTAAGCTATCAAATGCCAATTGTAATCTATCAGCTGAGGTTATTTTAGGATATTTTCAGTGAGAGATACAACTTGATTTGCAGTTATTGCAGATTATGATTGTAAAACATCATTTTAGGCTAATCTTTCCTTTGACACATTTATGAAAAGGCAGGATGCTTATATATCCTCCTTCCTCTTAGCAGCACCCTCAAAGAATCAAGAAAGGTGAAGGCATGACCTGCAAGCACAAAGTTAGTTTCCTTCATTTAAAATGATAAAAGATAAGGAAATTCAGAATTTCCAAGTCCTTTTATATACACTGCTACTTCCACATTGAGACAGAACAGCCTGATAGGGACATCAACACATGCCATTTATAGGTATAATCTCAACGTCCTATACTTTTTATTTCATAAAGTTTTAAACATCAATGATCCACTGCATCAAAAATGCTTTTACAGATGATTTCTTGTATGTAAAAACAATTTGTGGATAATATTCATTGCATTACCTGATTCCATAACAGAGAACTTGCTCTCGCTACCTCAAATACCTCTGCACTTCAGAAGACCTACACATAACTGCATGGAAGAATTGAAGTCATGCCAGGAGTTTAATGGTTGCACCTCTAATCTTTCTGGAGGTTCTGCTACAGCTATTGCTTTATTAATTAGTTGGGGGTTTTTTGTGTGGGTTTTTTTAAGTGGTGATGTTGACATTTGTGTATTAAAATGTTTAAATATTAAAACCCACTTTCCATAGATAATTAGAGAAGTTAGACATACACAAACTAAAATTAGTGTGAATAAAAAGTATGCTAACCGCAGAAATGCCTGTCCTGTTCACTGAATGAAACCAAGTCGTCTGGTTGAGGCAGAGATGGATAAACTCAGGGTACAGAGTTGGGGTCACAACAATAACATTAAATACTTATATCTGAAGAGACAGGGGTCTTTTTCAAAGTGATGCCTGGAATGTAAATGTATATTTTCTCTGCTTTCTTTTTCTACAAGTATTTCCTATTATTCTTGCAATAAGAGAATAAGGACAGTGAGAATTATATTCTCAGGGGGAGGATAATGTTTTCGTTTCCAAGTTGTTTGAATCTATATATTAATAAAAACATTTTTTTTTCAAGGAGCTTTAATATCAAACATATCAAGATAATAAATGAATTAAGAAATTCTGCCTCTTTCTCTCACTTTGTCCTAATTTAAGCACAGAAATCAAGCACTTCATTCATCCCTTGGAAAAGTACTAAAAGATATTAAAAGCTACTCTTGCTGTCATACTGTTGGTACACTGAAGCAGAAGAGATTAAAGCTTATGCAACATCACCTGAGAGGCATTTGTTTAGGAAGTATTTACTGCTATATGGCACAGAGCTATTCATATAGGTATCTCACCTGAGAAGCACCATGTACTTAGTTAAACCTGTACTCCAGTAGTAGCTACAGTGTTGAGAAAGGCCTCTGCCCAAATAAACCCAAGACCGACAGTGGAATTCACACCTCTAACAATCTTTTGGGAGCCAAAGCTGAAGATCATAATGACACACAAGTTCAATATTTCCATTTTATTTGGAAATATCTCAGCCTAAAACATGTAACCTGATGTCCTGTTTTGCCAATTACTAGGCCTAGCACAAAGGATGCAGCCAGCAGTAGAACAAACCAGTAACCAGATTCTATTGCACACAAAAGGTCAGTACATGGGTGATTACTGGGGGTACAAACAAGTCAATCAGATTACACATAATAAACAGCAACCCCAACGACCCCAAGAAAGATACAACACTGCCAACAATCTGCAGAACAAACAAAGCAACAAAGTCTCCCATGGCAGAGATGGGAGACAGCCAAGCCAAGAGGCTGATAATGTAGGACAGAGGTAGCCACATATTGTTCCCACAGAGCCCGTGTTCGCAAGCAACAAACCTGACCAAGGCCCAGTTGCAGGGAGAGTCAGGATGTCCTTCCTCAACAGGGAAACTCTGCAAAGTGTGTGCACTTCACTCCACCTTTCCTGCAAGTGGGCCCAGCTTTTATCCCCAAAGCAGGACACCTGGTACTCATTTACCCAATGCAGGGCACCTGGGGCTTGTTTACCCAAGGGCTTTCCCTGCAAGGCCGGCCGCACCTTGGAGGAAAGCCAAAGGGCAAACTCATCCCCTCCTTTTAAAGGACCATGGGAACCACCCATATGTCAACCTTAATTCCGGGCTTGGGGGTCAAACCCCAGCACTTTATGTCCTCAAAACCATTCCACCCCGTAGAATAAAACAGTATTAACAAGAGAAATATCCCAAGACTTTCACCTTTAAGGAGTATTTTCCATCAGTTAAGCCACAAAACAGATAGTTTATTGCCTGTTCTTTCATTAGCCTCACAGATTTTGCATTCCTGAGAGTACATAAATTCAACAAGAAGGATAGAGGGCTTTTGCACTGGATGCTGCTCTACAGCCTGCTGGCCAAGGAAATGTCACCAGAAGGAATAGCTGTAGAGTCAGACACACTCAGCCCACCAAACCAGTACCCAAGTAAACAGTGTTTTTCACAAGTACTCTACCATCAGGCCAGGGTACAAGAGGTAGCTGTTAACCTACATTACAAGGCAGAGAGATGCTGAATGCTGGGCGGATGCAGGTTTTATTCAGGTATTTTTATTAGCTTTCCAATTAGGAGGTGAGAACATTGTTTATGTCAGTAATACTACAATGAATTCAGGTTTGTATGCAGAGACAAGTGGTTCAAGCTAGTCAGTGCTCTGCTTTCTGGGGGGAAAGAGTTGGAGTGAAACCATCCTTACATCTGCTCGGTGAACCAACAAACTCACCCTAAATTAGAGTCACAGTCAACACATACACGAAGGAGTCTAGGCTTTGCAAGAACAGATGTGACTCACCTGCTCAGAGTCCTTCAAGTGAGCTTTGCACCTCCCTCCTTTTATAATGAGCATGATTATGGGATACACCTGTGAGTCAGGCAGCTGCCTTGACTGGATCTCCCAGCTGACTCTGGGCTACTCACGGCTGCCCTACATGGCTGGCCCACAGCTCTGTTCCTGGGAAACCAGGACAGTAACACAAGAAGTGCACAGCCCTGGCACCAAACAATCCTGTCCCTGCAAAATGTAACTGGTTGTTTTATTTTTCTTCCCTTTAACTAGCTAAAAAATAAATCACCAACTTATTTGCAGCTAATGAGCCAGATCCACACATACTTACAGCAGCTCTCTACCAAACACCACCGATACAACAGCAGCCAGTGTAACCACGTCACAAACACAAGTTGAAGAAGATGGCTAAGATCCAAAGTAACAGCCAAGAAATGTTAATTCCCAAGCAGCACCAAAATACTACTTTTGTACTCACTGAATCACAGAGCAGACCATGCTCTTGCCAGAGTAAATGAGAATTGTTGCAAGGTGGCTCCAATCTCCATGAGATGTCAGTGAGCTTCAGAGGCTGGTGTGATCATTGGAAGCAGGTGGGTGAGAGGCTGGAAGCAGCCACACAAAGCTTGTTTTAGGAGCTTCTCTGGTGAGCAACACACAAATCTCCCATATTTTAGCAGGGGCGGCTGATTCCATGCCCATATCACACTGGTGTGACTCTCCTCCCACTCCTTCCAGCACTACCCTTTGCTTTAGGGCACATGACAGCCTGAATGGCCATTTTCCTTGAAACTACAGCCAAAGGCACGGTAACATCTGCACACTGTACCTGTCCCCTGAAAACATTACACAATTCCTACTGTTATTCTTTACTTTGCAGATCAGCTTGTGTGGAGGTAATGTTGTAAAACTCAGGGAGAGGGATCTTTTTAAAGTGCTTTTCTTCACAGGTTTTCTGTGGCTTTGTGAGATTTGTAACTTTCCTGTGTTGTTACCTGATAATGTAAACAGTCAAACACAGCTCTTGTCTTCTGGGGGAAAGGAAGGTGGATGAATAATTTATTTATTAATTTGTTTTGGCAACTACAGGGACCACTCCAACAGCTCCTGAAAAGCTAAAATCCCTTCATAGCATGCAATTTCTACTCTAGACAATATACTGAAGGACCACATAGTACATGGCATTTAAATCTTGCTTTGGGAAAACAGTATTGAAAAAAAGAAGAAAACATAACTTACTGGTATTCTGGTTCTACTTTCCTTTAAATTAAAAAAAAAAAAAGGCCACACAAAAACCCGATTTTGAAACACCATCTTTTGAGACAAAATAAATGAAACTCATCTTTCTTTTCTCCCCAGAAAATTCTAGCATGCCTCCTCACCTTCTACCTCCCAGCCCCAAACGGAAACATTTCAGCCTGGAAATGCTGTTGTGGTGTTTAATGGGAGCTGCAAGTTCCAGCTTGCTTGAAAAATCAATCCCAAAATTTCAGAACACTGAAACTAGACTGTCACTACTGAAACATCATCAAGAACAGCAAAAAAATTAAACCACGTTTTTCTGAAAAAATGTAAAGACCAAGATGGAAGTACATAGTGACTGAAATAATTCTTTCTCTAAGCACAGAGATGAACCCTGCATTGTCTTTACTTACAGGGTATAGGAGACTTATACATTTCATTCAGTTCCATGGGAACATTAGCAATTGTAGTGTTTGTGTTAGGAAAAACACAGGCAATAAAGTAATAGAAACTCAAAGTTATATTTCTGCAAGAACAGCCAGAGTAATCCAAATTTAAATTTCTTCAAGAGTTAAGATACACATTTGATCTGACTAAAAGACCAAAGTTTATGCTCAGATAACTGAGTTTGATGGTAGTTTTAGATTTTTCACAAGACTGTGTCTCAAAAAGATATTTTTTAAAACATTTCTCTGTGTTTTTGGTTGTGAGGATATAGGCACAAACATACAGATATAGCCATTTATAAAACAAAGGTGACAATTTTAAACAAGACATTAAAATTACATCTCATTAGAAGTACTGTAGAAGTTCATCTAGAGTAGAGTTTATTATTTTATGTGACTGTGCCTAGGAAATAAATTTTCCTGAGCAAGATGTATATGTGGAATTTCTAGGTTGGATAGAAATGGGCAATACAGTGCTGGAAAAGTCCTGATCCCTTCGGATTTACACCTCTATTTCTGTATCAAATTAGTAAAGATAAGCACGCACACGTCTGAAGCACTAGCTTTTTTGGAACTGATGTAACCTCTGGAAACTTCTGAAGAAGTTTTTCTCTATTAAATATAATAAATCAGAAACATTTCCTGCCAGCAGTTCCCCAGTTCTGACAGTAAAAGCAAAGTCTGCATACAACATGGTCAGTATTTAAAAAGCTGGTAGGATCCAGTCCACCGGCTTAGTAAGAACACAGTGCTGATTTAAGGGCTGCTTTTTACACAGCCTTCCCCCAGCCCCTTTTCTGGGACAAGAAATATCATCGAGATGAGGCACCAAGGAACAATTTCATGACTTAAAGTAAGAAGATCCTTAGATAAACATCCAAAGATGTGGACACTTCCTAAAATACTGTACTGATTTCAAGAAACAGGCAGGAAAATAGGAGAGCAAAGGAAGTGAATAAGGAGGTGACAGGGGTAGAGAACAAAACATGGCAAGGTGCTGAAAAACAACAAAAGGCAAACGATGCAAATTCCACTTCCTGTAGCTTTGCAGCATGGTACAGTTTCCTTTTCATCCTCTGAAAGACCCGAGTTCAACCCCAGTGAAGCAAGGTCAGTCTGGACCTGAACTTCTACTGTATACAATCATCCCAGAGCTGATACTACTGGGAAGCTTCTTACCGTAACAGCGAGCACCAGCATGATAGTTAGGCATACACTACCTATTAAATGCTATTAAATTTTCAAGAGACCACCATTAGCACAGGAAATCTTTGAGCCATGACTTGCTGTAGGCCAGAGTGTAGAGGTACGTCTGACAGAACAGCACTGCTTGAATCAAGTTTACATCCTTCCTTTAGCATCCATTACTGGAGAGTGCTCGCAATGGGCTGTTCAAATAAATGGGTCTTTGGTACATGATACAACCTGTCTCATGTTCCTAGCATGTAGCAATTGCCACAAAGGGAAAGAGGATGAAAGAAAGAAGAATAGAATAACATTTTGTGTAATCAAACCATTAAAAAAATATCTATTTTTTAGATACTTTGTTATAAGTGAACATGAGAGAATTGTAGCTCAGTATAATACAAACATACTTATGTAAATTGCTGTGTAGTTCTGTATAATTTAGGGAACCTTCAGCATCAGCCTTTAGTATAAAGAATGAAAATTTCCTCCCGAGGTAATACAACAGCACAGAGAGAGGAGCTTGCAGCCAGCAAGCACAGCATGCTTACCCTTCTGCACAGCGCCTGGAGAGACGAGGCCTCAGACACTTCGCTACGCAGTTTATCAGTTTATCTTTCACATTTCAGAGCGTGGGCAAGGTATTCCATCTCTCTGGTGGCAGTATCATTGCATGCCTACAAGGAACACCAGAATTACAGAATGTAGGTAAGGCCAATGGCAATGAGCACTGTAAAGAGAAACAATGCAGAGTAGATAAGGATCAAAATAAGATAGTTTTATTCTCCAGCCATGACAGAATTTGAGTTCTAATAGGAGGTAATCCTCTCAGACATCTTCTGTCTCCTTCTTTTTTCCCTAAATAATCTTTTGACCAAAATTTATATTTCTTTTACTCTCCCTTTACTTATACATATACGCTCCCCCTGACAGGAAAGCATTATCGAGCTGTCCATCAACTGCAGTAAGTGGAAGTAGTGAACTAAAACAGGAAAAATATGAAACCCAAGGTAGTAACATTCTAAATTTGAGGGTATCTTCATGACCAGCAGAATCCAACGAAAACATAAAACAAGTAAAGAACATCTGCTTTAAAGAACTTGAACTCATCCAAGTCTGCAAGCTTTCTTTAAAAAGTAATTGAAATACTTTTCATCACTGTAAATCAGAGAGACAATTGAGTAAGTATAAGTATTCTATAGAAATTTGTTTTCTTCAATGCAAGAAACTGGAACACTGACAGCAATCTGCACAGCACCGACTTGCTGGGAAGAATGGTGAGAGTGAATCCTGTAAAAGAGATGGTGATGCTGCTTTGCTCCAGAAAGTTATGAAAACAATCCTAGTCTTTGGACACCTCCACAATCTCACTGAATGCTTACACAAGCTTGAAATTAGGACGTGCATAAATTATTCATTCATGTCTTATCTGTTTTTTATTATACCAAAGGTAGTTTTAAGCTCCTTGTGCTGGCATTGGACCACAGCAGAAAGATGTTTAACTATTTTTACTTTTACTGTCAACATCTAACTATTGCTATGACGACTGAGCTTCTAATGAGTGAAAAAGCAATAAGCTTTAGCCATCAGGTACCAGCCACTAGAATCTCAAGTACCAGAATCCACTCAAAGAAGAATTCCTATTTTTCAGCATCCTTGCTCTGATCTTCACTCGTGAAGCAATCTAATATTCACTAGAAAGAAAATGATATTTTCTGTTATTATTTTACTAGTAGGTATTGTGCTCCAGGTGAAGGGACTGCACTTCACTCTAAAACCTCCTGACCTTTTTTAGTGCTTCAGGGAGCCAGATGAGATTAAAAAAAAGTTCATAAAATAGACTAGTACACATTTCTGCGGCTTTCTGAAGCAACAGGGGAAATAACAGTCAGTTTTAAAGATTAATTTTGAATAAAATGCTTACAGGAAAATAGATACGTTAATTGCATTAAATCACATAGTGGTTGTTTTTAAATGGGACATGGAATCTTATAATCAAATCAATTTCTAGATCATATTTTAAGTTATATTATTTTAATTAGTCTATTCAAAAAAGAGATTGCAAATAACTAAGGCAGCAATTAGTGCAATTTAATCAGTATGTCAGTTTGATGTTAAAAAAAGTAGATGAAGGTTTAAAATAAGATTCTTAGACTTTCATAGACCAATAAAATATCCATGTGTGTTATGACTGTGAAGATCATCGTACCTACATAGCAAAGGGACTGCTATATTTTGTTATACTAAATTTAAGGATCTTCATATAGTTTGTGTGTCATTTAAGAAATACATACTTGCAAAAGTAGTGATTTATTACGGACCACACAGTATCAACTTCTACATAAACCTCCATAAAGGCAAGATCAGTTCTTGTTCCTTTCTATAACTTCTTGACATTAACTACTTTTATTTTTTTATTATTGGTCGGGTTAGTTATTCTAGTATATGCATGCAGCATAGCAGAAATTTGCACATAAATAAAAGCTATGTGGTCATATTTTGTTCTCATTTCCCATACATGTCCCTAAACAGCCTAGGATATATAAATTACAGTATCATTTAGCTAACAATCCTTGATGCCTAGGTGTAATAATATAACCTTCCCAGTATTTAATTAAGCAAGCTCAGAACATGCAAATTAGAAGTAAGGAGCCACTAGAGATGGATAAATTTAAAGAGCTGCTCTCCATTTTTAGGCTTTTATGATTTCATTACATTTACTAAGAATGAGGGGGAAAATGCAAACAGAGAGGATAAATAGTTACTGTTTATCTTGGAAAGAAAAATTTAATAAGGAGAAAAAAGATTTTGCTCTTAGTGTCTCATCCTTTACAGTACTTTTGGAAATGTCTTGAATTTTCATTCCACCACATTCATGGATAAAATCTGTCTACAAAAAATAATGTTAAAATTTTCAGTCCTCTCTCTCATAGTGAGTGGGGACTGTGTATAGACATATATAGCATGATTGCATATTAGGAACAATTTCTTCACTGGAAGGGTTCCCCAGCACTGGCACAGGCTGCCCAGGGCAGTGGTGGAGTCTCCATCCCTGGAGGGATTTCAGAGCTGTGTAGATGAGGTGCTGAGGGACATGGCGTAGTGGTGAATTGGTAGTGCTGGGTTAATGGTTGGACTTGATGATCTCAGAGGTCTTTTCCAACCAAGGCTATTCTATGATTCTGTGATGCCATCTGACAGTGGATAAGATTCTATAGACTTTGTAAACATCACCTAAAATATTTTCTTCTGCTCACATTTATGTAGCACAAGCTCAGCAGAAACAATCTCTTTAACAGTAAACAGTGTTTTTAAGTGTCTGTATTCCATTTATCTATATCAAATAGTTAAATGAAAGTTAACTTTACCTAAAAAAACCCATTAATAATATATGCTTTTATTGGCATAAAACCCATGTTATTTTGGGACTTGTCAAAAAGAAATTTTGTATTCTGATTTCATATGTGACCTTCTCGATGCTTATTATGTCAGTTCCGATTAGCAAGCCACAGGTGACAACAAAATCTACCTGTAGTGTGTCCAACACAGTAAGACACCTATTTTGGAGACTCAGAGGTAAAAATGAAAGAAAGCTATTTTACCAAGACTATCTTTTTAAAAAAAAAAAAATACTAAAAATCTTTACACAGACTCCATTTAATTAGCTTCTCTTAACAGTGGCAATTTTGTTTTCATTACCAAATCATTTATTGGCTGGTTTTTTTTACATTATGTGGGTCGTGGGGGTTGGTTTTGGGTTCCCCTCCCCCTGTATTTTAGATTAGGATTTATAGGAAAACAAGTATTATGGAGTAATCTTCCCTTACGTGTTGTACAAGCAAGGGATCAAGGACAATCTGCCTTAAAATTCCTTTCACACACCTAGGACTCCTCATCTGTGTTGTTACAGCTATTTAATTCCCGTCCACTCTTAGATAAGTTGTCACAAGTTTATATATCTACTGCAACACTGATAAGTACTTGATGCAAGGCAGGATCAAGGCTCATTGTGCATGGGATTTTGCTACAATGGATAAAGCCATTGTTTGTGGGTTTTTTTTTTAATTATGAGTTTCTGTCCATCATTTTGACATTTTGACAGTTTCTTAATGCATCACAACAAAACAAAACTCCGGAACAATGTCCCAAAACAGGCCAGGTAATATTTGTTTGGGTTTTTTTTCCAATTAACCATGTTAGGTGGGTCCAGTTTGGAGGCTACTAAAAAGCCTAAAGAATTTCTTGGGACTTACGCCTAGGAAAAGATTCTTCAGCAATTTTAATGGAATTTAATAGTCTCTCTCTTTTCTCATGAGAAAAAAGGATTCGTAAACATTAAGATCATCAAAAAGAGAGCAAGGAAGGAATGGGAAGGGATGAATACCATAAAAATACCATGAGAAAGTAAATGAGCTACCACAGCACCATATTCATAACTAGATATCAAGGACTATAGGTTTACAAGTTTGTGCATGTGTCATCTTGTGTGCCTTCCGAACTTCATCGTTTTCCATTACTACTGCTTGGCATTATTCTTTTTTTCATCAGTAGTGCTAAGAGGCTGGAGTAACTTTGCAAATGGGAGGGCAGACTTCCTCTGGGATACTTTCAGAATCTATTCCAACAAACCTGGGATATCCCTCATATTAGACACTGCTTTCTAGGTACAGATGCATCATCTACAACATAGGGGCCTTTAATATGTGCAAAACCAGTGGGATTATAGATTGTTAATTTCTCAAGACACCAGCTTCAGACTGAGCCTGTTGAATAGATACTAACTCATACATCAAGCAAAGTGGATTTGTCATGTAAATTAGCCGGCCCTTTTTTACATTCAGAAAACCATTATGATGCAAAATGTAGTCCATCATGCTGAGATTGACACTGAGGATGAAATGTTCTGTAAACTTAAAGAGTAAGGAACTGTTCCAAGAACTTACATCAGTATTGAGCCCGATAAGACTTTGTAAAATGATGGAATAACCCAGGACAGATAGTTTTTGGCAAATACTGTGCAGAATTGTTTACAAATCCCTTGAGGCAAATTTCATATGTTAGCTTAAAATTTTTTTCTTGTATCACATGTTCTAAATCTATAATACAATAACACAAGACTTCTAGACAATACTTCTGATGATGGCAGGTAATGCTATCTGTAGAAAGGAAAAGAGGGGAAAAAAAAGGAGGGGGAGGGGGGGAATCTTTAAAACTAGAGGAATCTGCAGTCATTTTTGTGTACACAAACTAAAACCATCTTTCTTGATAAAAAAACCTGCAGAATAGTAAATCACATAAGTATGT
Source organism: Podargus strigoides (assembly GCA_028020825.1). NCBI lineage: Eukaryota > Metazoa > Chordata > Aves > Caprimulgiformes > Podargidae > Podargus > Podargus strigoides. The sequence continues at coordinate 35,304,308 of CM051625.1, forward strand.
AAGAAAATCTAGATGGTCATAAACTACATACTCATCCTCCAGAACTAACATACAAAGATCTTTTTAGTATTCTCTGCAAATTCATGACTTCCCTTTCCCATTAGAAAAGTTCTTAATTGTTATTTATTATTTTGAAAATAATCAGAAATACTGCAGCTTCAGGAGCACGTACTAACGTCTGGGACTAGTGTGAATTTTTATCATTTAAATTTCACTCCACAAAGGGTAAAAACAGCTATCATTTATTTAAACCCTTCAGCATCTGTTTGAGTCAGAATTTACTGTAACAACTGTCTTCTGATTCATTTGAAATTTAAATGCATATCTTAAAGTAAATATATGAATAAGACACCTGGCACTTTAGAGATGTTGATTTTGTTTAATTCCTTAAGTTAAATTTTTGCCTGGACCAAAATAATCTGATACTTCCAACAGAAGAAGTAAGAAGCTCAAAGAATTTTTGATTTATGATAGATATAACAACATGTGTTTAGTTCATAAGAATATTTCCATATTTATAGCCTTTCTGTCCATACGCTCTTAAAAGGAAATAATCTCAATAATTCTACTGAAAGGCCAGGGGGAAAAGGGGTATTTTTTCTACTATAGTTTAGCTTAGAGTAGTGGAAATGCTAACTTTAGAGTTTACAGTGCAAGGCAGAACTGCAAGCTAAGGAACTGCATTAGGCTTATCTACAATTCAGTTTTTCCCCATTACAAACACATTCCCCCCTATATCCAGTACCATCTTTGAAAGCATGAAGGGTCATCTCAGGGCACACAGTAGAGCAGGACTGAACTCACTGTAACTATTTTGCATACCTGCACTCCCTTTCCAAGCACTAAATTCACTCTGGTTTCATGTTCATCCTGATGAACCCTGACAATGGAGATAATCCTATTTGCATTGTTATTTTCCATTACTTAATAATAAATGTCTCATTCCATAACTGAAACAGGAGCCTATTGATTCCCTTGTTGTTTTGTTATTTGTGGGATACTTCACTCAGAGCATTAAATTACATTTATATAGTTCATAGAGCTTCATTATTTGTGTATTTCGTGACTTACATGAAATTAAATCAAAGATATTCCCAGACAAATAGGAACCATCAGTTTGGTTAATACTAGCTTATGCTCAGACAGTGGACCAAGAGGAGGTGCAGACCTCTTTCAACAACAAGGCCACCCACCTCTCAACACAGCCCTTGGCTGCTCCCCTTCTGTCTTTCCACTGTCTCAAGGCTAAAGCAGGTGATTTGTAATGGCAGGTAAATGCTCCTGAAGTTAAGGGTAAAGTAGGATGGGGAAATACTAGGGAAGCAGCCTGTGCTGATACCAAAAAGCTACAAAAAGCATCACAGCATTGGGCAGGAGGTGTACAGAGCAAGCCTAGCCTCGCCCCACATTTAACTGCACTTGCCACCTAATTTGGAGAGGAACCAGAGGTTTTCAAGTGATGGGTCAGAAAAGCAGGGACACTGGGTTTGGGAGTTGAATGGTTTTCAGTAAAATAGATCCTAGTGATTGTACATATAAAGTGTGCCTCAAATGGCATCATGCCAAACACGCACGCACAGACAAGTGCTAGAAGAACACTGACCCTTGCTTGGCTGACACAGGTTGTGTTTTAGAGACTTATTCCAAAATACACTATTAGAAATATTAGAAATAAGTGATCAATCACCATTACTTTCTCTAGCTTGTCTTGCTCTTATCTGTAGAATTTTAGCCCCATCATCATCAGATAGCACGTAAACACCCACAGCTTCCCCACACCGTGTATATTGAGAAAAGGGCTAGCTATCCCCCTTGTTCAGGAAGACAGGGTTGTTCATGACTTACGTATTTGCCCTGTCGTTCTGGTTTTTTCAACCGAAAGAGAAAGAAGGGGGAATACTGTTCTCAAAAGCCTATAGTGACAAAAACAGCTACACAATGCCCAAACATGTTCGCTTAAACTACTTCTGTGCCTCCAACAGCAGCCAGCGGATGCTGAGGAAAAGAGTACAAGAGGAAAAAGGATGGGAACACCTTTCTTCCTTAATGCACTCACCTTTTCAGCATCTGCAGTTACAAATTTGAACTTTATCAGTGCTGCAGCATAATGTTTTTTTTTCACATCGATGCTCTTCACATGGAATCGTAACTGCTTGGATCCATTCCGTAAATCTCGTGTCACTAATGACTGACAGATTTGGTTTGGATCAAATGGCAGCAACTGGGGGCACTTTCAGCAGAAAGATCTGACCCTGTCTTTGTTAACATATACCAGCAGCAATCCAGTAATCTAACACAGCAAGATGTATTTCATAAATCAAGAGCAAAATGCCTTCATCCCCTGCTGCATGATAAATTCCCAGCACCTGAACCCAAGCTGAAATCCGGCTCACGTTTAATTTAATAACACTACTCCCACTGCCTTCAATGGGTGCAGGTTTACACTTCCTGAAGCCACAGGGTTTTTGAAATCCTATTTTTGGCATACAGAGAAAAGCTCCAGATATTCTGCTTTTCATTTACAGTAATTCTGGGCACAGTTATATATATTTTCTTAGAATCAATTATAGACTCTTTCCCTTAACTATTGACTATTAGGTGATGTATTATTTCAAGTAATATATAAAATCTCATATCTACTTATTGACAACATGCCAAGTTAGGTACCTTTTAGGCAATTCTCAGTCTGAAAAGACCAAATGTCAACAGAGTGAACTCCATACATCTCAATACCACAGCCTGTTATCATTTTGAACATAAATGTACATATTAATCAGTTAATCACTAATCCCTGAAAGCCCTAACTGCAATATTGGCAGATCTTCTTAAAAAGTATTTCCGAGCGTGCATGACTGTTGTTGCATCTACTTTAGGAATCATCCGTCACGTAAATAGCTAGTTAGTAAAACGACCTAATTAAGAGAGAAGTTAAATGGAGAAATAAGTCTGAGGCTCAGGACTATTGAAATGTTGTCATCCTTTCCCATCCAAAGCCACTAGAAAGGCTTACACTTGAGAAGTATTGCTGTATTTTGAAAGCCTTTTACATATGTGAAACATGTACCTTTTCATACCATATTGAACAGTGGTTTCATTTCTTGTATTAAAATGCATGTGGTACATTATAAAATACAGTTGTCAAAGTCTGAGCCCTGTTTTCCTGTGACTTTCTACTTGAAACACTTGGTTTGCCCTTTAAGATAATTCAGATACATTAGCCAATTTTGAAATCTGTTTTTGTGCGTGGCTGTGAACTATTTTATTAATTTATTATTGATCTGTACCCTTGGGGCTTACAGATCTTGAGATCCATGTTTAATTTCTGTTAATGCTCGTTCCAACCCTTCTGTGATATCTCATCACAGTGGATATCCAGTAGGTACACACCTATTTTAAACTCCCTCACTATTTTGACCGAAAGCATTCTATAGAACACTTGAAATCAGTTTAACTTTCTAAGCTAAAACTAGCACTGCAATTGCTTCCATTTCCCTCTTATGTTAATAAATGAGAGTATCTTGTTGAAGCAAGTAGGAAACAGATGGACACTTTCTCAAAGTGTGAAGCTCAATGATTTCAGTGATAACTTGTGTGTGCATGTGTATATATATCTAGATCTATCTGAATAACAACAGTTTTAACCTCTAATACTCCAACTACTTTATATAGTAATCACAGGTTTTTTTCTTTTCCACACATAAAAAGCTTAGATTTATTGGAGGAAAAGTGACTGACAAGCTCACTCAACAGGCTTATGGCAGAACCCAGAACCAAACCCCATTTCTCCCAAGTTTCAGTCCAAATCTCTGTGAACTGGAAAGCCAGGCAAAAACATCACATTCCCTTTGAGCATTAATAGGGAAAAGCTCCCCCCCCAAAAAAAAAACCACAACAATCTATAAAAGTATAAAAGATAAATTTATGGTCTTAGACATAAGCAGTTTATCTCTGACTTACCTCATAATGCATCAAACATATTAATGGTGTTTTAACTGACACGATGTGGGAGTTACAACAACACTACCCGGCATTTAGACCATTAATGGCTTCTTAATTACAAAATGATGTAGGCTGCATGGGTAGCTGCACCATAATGCTCATGGCCCCTTTTATCTCACTTCAGCTTTTCAGTATTAATGACTGTTTTAATCTCGCCATTATTTTGTTCAGCTCTTTCTCTGACAATTTCTCGGTTACTTATTTTGTCTCAGTTACAGTGTTGAAATTCATACTAATCGGTCTCTTCTGGCATCTGCAGTTTGAGTTAGGAGATGATTCAAGAAAAGGCCACAAAATCATAACACTACCGTTTCTATCATTTTCTGCTATTTAGGATGCATATAACTCAACTTCTGAGCTTTTAAAGATGCATCTGTAAGGCCTCTCGTCATTTTGAGAAAAAAAATATACATCTTGAACCATGTTTGTGTTCATGACATACAAACAATTTTGTTTCCTTCCTCTGTTTCCATGAGTGTACAGTATTTCTTCCTCATAACTGTGACAAAAGAAATCTTCAAAGTTCAAGAGAAATAAAACTGAGATATTGAGTCATTCAGTTTAGTATCTTGTTTCTATCCAGTTTGCTTTGTGGATCACTATGATCTGATACAGATATCATCGTTAAAACATCATGACCTGCTTATTCTCTCTCTCTCAATCTCTCCTTTTTCCATGATGTAAATCAGAAACATCTCAACCCAAGTCAGGTGGGTTACTCTTCTATAAAAGCATGGTAAGAATCACAAAGTAAATAACCACCTCAATTATCTATTTTCCTATTCAGGAAAAGCATAAGATCGCAGATAACACAGTACAACAAATACTGGTAATTGGTTAAAAGCAGCATATTCGAATGCCCGAAACCAAGAAGAAATCCAAAATCAAGTAACCGTTTACCTCTGATCTCCCACACCAGCAGTACTCAGGAATAGGAACCAGCAATAAAAATATCTCAGCTGTCATACATCTCAGCAGAAGCAGAAAAAGGGCGCAAATGAAAGGGTACTTAGCAAGACCCAAGCTATCAACAGAAATAATTCAGAAATTAATCGAAAGCCATCCCAACACAAGCACTAGCCCAAGGTAAGTAGCTGTAAAACTACGTAGGTAAAACTGAACGTGCTCTGGGTATCCAGCCCAAATTTTAAGATCTGCGAGCTCCCACAGCAAGCACTGATTTTCAGCTTTTGTCCTATCTCACCGCTGTTATTTGGTTCTGCAATTACCTCAACTATACATCAGGCAAAGCAAACTTACTGTTCACCCTAAGAGATGCAAACCCGACCGATTCATTATTTGTACTCCCCAGGGTTCTGGGCCTGCTTTTTGTGCTGCTGTGGTGAAGGTTATAGTATTCTGCAGTCCCTCATGCCTGTGAAATAATCAAGGAGATTTTACTAGGTGATAATTTATTTTTCTGATCCTCTGTGTTCACCAGTGGATGCCTGCAAGGACGGGAAGTTCTCTGCTATTGATTTCAAGATCAAACCTATTGCAGGTGGAATTCACATCTTGCCCACTATCACCACTGATTGCAAAATTCTCTTGGGGATGTGTTTCCATCAAGTCATTGAACTCTGATAGATTGCATCTTTGCATTGAAGTGCAACCTTTTGTCTGCGTCCTACTAGTGTGAACCAAGACCACACCGGTAACAGCCCCCAGGTGAAAGCAGCTGTAGGACAACTGTTTTAATGCTTAATGATTACCTTAGTAGAACAATAGAAATGGTATGGTAAAAAGTCAACCGGAAGGAAATTATACAAATGCCAATGCTGTCTAAACAAAGAACTTCTGAGAAGAGCAAGTCGCATCAGAATAAGCCAAATCAGGTTCCTGGAGTACCAGAGTGCATACTGGAGATTTTGTTATTCTGCTTGTAAGATGTGTAAGATTGAGGATGGAGTGCATGCATTTAAAAAGATACTTAAAATTTATGATACCACTTAACTAACCTTTGAATATAAAATAAGCTGCCTACATGACTGGAAGGGGGTTGTTTAGATGACTGCTTAGATTTAAACCAAGATGGTACCAATTCATTATCACGAAGTCTGAACAGAAGCCTTCACTGCCAATTTGGCAGTTTTTTTAACATGTATGAACTAAATACCAAAGCAAGAAGAGCTCATCTGGGCCTGTGTCAGCAGCAGAATTTGATGATAGCAGCAAACTACTCTTACAGGGAAAGAAATTGTCTTTCTGTTTTCTGCAGAGCTCTCATCCTCAAAATAATGTAGGCCTTGCTATTTTAGAAGTCTTGGATAAAAGGACCAATATATTTTTTCCTATTCTATTAAAGCAAATTCACATTAGTAGCACTAAAAAATACATTACATTTATGTTAACATTGCTGACTTAGGCTAAAGAAATGAATTTTTTTTCTAATGCCTTGACATGATTAAAGTCAAACAAAGAATTGCATTCTCTGTGACAGCTGTGTCTTTCCTTAAGCATTTTTGAAAAAATACTATTGTAATCATGGGTGTAGAAATTTGCATCCTGTCCAGAAGTGTTGAAAACAGTAAACAAGAATATGGATCCCACAGGGCTTCCTAGACAGGAATTTTTCAGTATCTGTACTCTGCCAATTCTTCAATATCTGTATTTACGCACACATTTTTACTTCTCTCAGGTACCACTACAGGAAAAAGCAAGAAACTTCAGAGAGATATTACAGCACATTTATTTCATTCAGTTGAATTCAATACTCTTTTAGTGCTCTCTAATAGAAATCAATCTATTCTGCTGACACCTGACTGCTATGAACAATATAACATGTTATTGTGGCTGTCATTTAACCATTCTCCTACTTATAATCCTGCATGTCAAATGCTAAAAAATGCAGGGCTTCTTACAGAGATGGCATAACCTTCATGCAGGCGTCCCATTTAATTAAATGCAAAACTTGCACCCAGCGCTGTGCACGCACCCCTCTCTCCCATCAGCCTGGCAGCAGAGTGCTGAATGTAAAATTCTCCCCACGGTTGTTTTGCTTGAAATTTGTATTCATGTAAAATGTTCTTTCTGTTGTAAATGCTGAAACTCCAGTTCCAGAGCACGAAGATCATTTTGGGTCTATTATGTGCTTCCCAAATGGTTCTCTCTCCATCCTTTCCGAGTCAATTTAGTACCTATTAAAGGTACCAGATTGACCGAGACTTACGGTTGCTCTTTATTCCCCAGGAGCTCCAGAAGAGCTAATGGCACTGCAAATTCCTACCTACAGGTGCCAAACCGTGTCCATCACAACCTGGTGGAAACTGAAGAAGTCGCTAGGGGTGGTTTATGTGGCATGAACACGGGATCATTAGTCTTCCTGCAGCTATGGCTACGATGTGTCAGCTGTACTGCAGACTGGAGTAAAACAACCCATTTTTAGCACACAGGCCATAGAAACATAACTCTTTCTGTCATTTTGGACTGAGATGGGCAAACCAGGACACAAAAGGCTTTGTATTCTGTTATGAACTCTCTGAACTACCCCAGTCCCTGGGAGCAATCCTTTGGCTCAGCTTTCCTGAATCACACAGCTTGGGAGAAGTGGTCAGCTGGGTCATTGATGGTAATGCAAGTCAGCTTTAACTAGGCTTCAGATGTGTAAAACGGCAGCAGGCACTGCTTTGCTCCAGGGATTCACAGTTTATCCACAAGGTATTGCCTCATAAACATACAGAAGGGGCTGCAAACAGCTATTGCTGCAGTGAAAAACCTGCACCCGGCGAAGTGCTGTCACAGCCTGTGCTGCTGAGAGATATTTTGCAAATCACAGAGAATAAAACAAGCTTTTCTTAAAGCAGGCTACTTCATCATCTGTTTAACACCAAAGCCTTCATGTTACACCTTGCATAGTTTATCCCCTCTTGCTGACAAAGAGAGGAGACAATCGCATAGATGTGCTGCAACAGAAACAGATGGTCCAACTCTCCCAGCCCCTGGCATTGTGTCGCTTTCCATAACTTCGGTGGTTTTGTCTTCCCTCATCCTTTTGGTCTCATCTGCATCCTCCTCCTCTATCTCTTTGTCTGTTACATTATTTTTTATTTCAGCTTCCATAGGAAGAGATGCTTATTTTGTCATGAATTTCATAACAATATGCCTGAGCAGAGCAGAGACACCCCATGACTGCTTCCCACTGAGGGAAAGGCTCCATGCTAAGCTCCCTTGGGAGCCCCCATGGGAGGGGGCCGGGCAGAGGGACCCCCAGGGCCATTCGTGGGCACTCGAGGTGCATGGAAATACCCCTAAGGGAGTGCACGTGCTGTCGCTGCTGTGATGACGACTTGGCTACAAACCATAGGAAACCAGACCTCAGCAGTCCTTGTGATCATCTCCCACACACTTTGAGAACACTTTTACACAGCTTTCGCCCTCCACATTTTCCCTCCCATGCACTGCTGGCAATCCTTATGCACTCACCTGTCCATCACCCAGCCAGGTGAGATCTCATCTCTCTTGTAGCTGTTCATCCCCTCTCACAAGCTCCTTCTCACACATCTGTCAAGAACAAGAGGCAGCTGAAAATATGAAAGTGAGACAATGCAAAGGGAATTTCTTTCTGTTTGCTCTCATGTGTCATGAAACAAACCCTCACATAAAACCATTGCCCCATTGCTTTAACTGCCAGCCAGCACTGGCTTCAGTGTGCAGGTGCCTCTTTGTGTCAGCTGACTATCTGACCAATGGCCATAACAAGAACCAACTTCCTTCTTAGTTTCAGTTGCAAAGAACGTTTTAGAAGTAAAGCAACCAAAGTATGTTGTTTTTAGCTGTACGATAAATAGTTTATATCAGAAATTCACTAGATACATTTGCAAAGTTCATTGCACTTAACTATAAATTATAAAGGAGTTTGTTCATATATTTGAATATATACTCTATATGGAAATTTAATTTCTATTAACTTCTGTCTTCATATGAATATTACTATGTACCCAGGATAGGTTCCTCTTTGAACTCTCTAGCCCTTACACTTAGATTTAAATTACTGTTTTCCTATTAATTCTCTCTCTGCTTTTACTGCTTTCAGGGAACAATAGGGAAGCCCTCTTGTAGTTAATTTACCACCTGAAGACACTAAATAAAAGTTGCAGGGCCTCATTTATTAAATCTCTCCATAAGATTGGAAACATCAGGCATCCAGTCAAGGTTGTGTTTTTATTAAATATTTTCATCAGTGAAATTACAGCATTTATCCAAACAAAGGTAAGGGAATCCAACATAAACTGGCTTAATTATTGGTGATCATTTTAAGTGGGGTTGGTAGTGCTGCCCACCTATGCTTCTCTAAAGCACCTTATTATTTTCATTTTCAATACCCATTATTTTACTAGGCTTTCTCGTAAGTTATCTGTTGTGTGTTATTTCCTTTGTTTTCTACCTTTTACTAAAGCATTTTGGCATGCTCCAAGTAAAGCTAGGGGAAGCGAATAACCTTGCCCAAAGGGAAGCATCCCGCACCCTGTGCGCTCTGGTTTGCTCCAGGCTCTGCCACTGACCCAAGGCCATTTCCCACAGCAACCTCCATGCTCAGCTTGTGAGGTCAAGATGCTTTTTCAGGTGCATTTTCTGTCTTTCTGGGCAGACCAGTGTCTTTGTTATCATGAACAACAGAGACTGTATATCAAGCAGAAACTACATCAGCTGGCAGTTCTCTATTTACACAAAATGTGAAGTTCATTCTTCTTAATCATGGGATTTTTACATTCAGAAGTGTCTGCAGATGTCACTATTGTGTTTTTTAAGTGCATGATCACTCCTGCCCCTTACCTTGCCAGTTCCTGCCTGCTGCTGCTGCTGGTGAGTGGCCTGTTCGCATGAGGACTTGGGACTCTGATAAAGGCTCTTTGGCTGCAAAAAAGTCAGAAGACACGTACTGAACAGAGCCAAATGACACAGAGGATTTTTGGTCTACATGAGATTGTGACATTTTGAAATTTGCTTATCTTCTAATTCATAACATTTTTAGATGTCCCGCAAAACAAACTATCTGTACAACATTCCTTTTGGAAACACATTAACACACAGTTTCCAAAACGAATTTGTTCCCTCAAACCTCGGCAGCTGCTCACTGAAATAAAAATACATTATAGTCAGTCTGAGTATAACCTTCACTGTCAGAGAAACAAGCATAACAAAGATTGAGATGATAAAACTATGTTTACTTAAAAAGGCTTTATTCCTTAAAATATGATATGGCATAAAACAACAGTCTACCGCATGCTGTTAGGTTATTATGGTTGAACTGTCAAATGAATTGTGTCTATGTAAATTCTATGCTGGTTTTACTTTCTCATTTTCTTTCCCTTAGAAGAAATGTCTACCCCTCTCCAAACTTTCCCATGAATTCAGAAGAAAGCTTTTACAAGACTTGGTTGTTACTGTTTATGAAATGTCAAAGTTTGCTGTGAAACACTGAGATTTTCCCAACATCTCTTTTTTGAGCACAAGAAATATTGCTGAACTCCTAATTCTATCGTCTCGGATTCGTCTCTCTGACAGCACGGAGAGTGACTCCATAAGAAACAAGTGTTTTCCTAGGTCACTGGATATACAGCAAATACAAAAGATCAAGTTGGCAATAACGTGCCCATCAGTCCCAAGGTATTTTTTTAATAGCATTGGCAATTAAACATTGGCACATATGGAAATTTCTGCCAGCCTAGGTATAACTTGAGATAAATGAGAGTAAGCACTTACCACCTCCACCCTTCGACTGAAGGTCAGTGTAATGCAACCAGATTATTCCCTATCTCTCACAGGGATGAACAACATGTCCAGAAAACCCAGCCTGGATCAGATTTGTTTGCTACATGTCCAGTGACCTAGAACAAGCGTTATGTTTGCCTTCACAAAAGCACTCATCCGTGGGAATGCTGGTACAGGAGTGAACGCTCCAGGTGTCATGATATTGATTTGACTGAGTCTCTTAAAGCAGAGTTAGGCCTTGCTCACACTCTCCTGGCAGATGAATAAATGCAATAAGCCAGTGGAAGAAAGTCTACAGGATGGGGACTCAAAATGCTGACATTCAGCCACAGGGGAGGACAGTAACACTCTACCACTCATTTTGGTTATTAATGGGCCATCATTTTGCAGATGTATTGAACGTGCACCTGCATATAGCTAAGGGATGTTACATGTGATAGAGGAGATTTTATTCCACATAAATATACAAAAATGGTGTTTAAAGAAATCTTCTGAGTTGGAGAAAAACATGCAGAAATAACTCACTAATGTGACATCTCTTCCTTATTGGCTTGGCCATCTTTCATGGTTCGGCCTTATAGAAAAGGGGTTTTTTTCAGCTTTATCTTTCTGGCTGATAAATTAGGCGGCTAGGCTGAAAGCCAGTGCTTTCTTGACTTCTGCACTAGGAAAACTGATATTGCATATCCCCCACCACACAAATATGTACACTCGTAAGCGCGTTTTGTTTATGCCATTAAAAAACCCAACCCTTTAAAATTTTAACACAGACAATAAGAATATTACAATGAATATTGTTGAAAGAAAAACAGTCAGGTATAGATAATGGTGTTTATGCAAAATCATGTAAGCTATCAAACTGATATTAATACAAATCTATATTTCATTTGCACCAAAGCCCTGCTGATATGGCATTTACAATGAGGGGGGAGGGGGTGTGGAAATTTAGTTGAAGAGCTAGTAACAGTAATAGTAGGTAAACAGTTTAGCATTGGTTTTGTGACTACAACGGTTGTCAATATCCTCCACAGAATCCTACTAAACCCACGTCTGAACTAGAAAGGATAACAGCACTGTAAATATATTTAAAAGAGTCTGAAGTACCAACATTATCTTATTACAGTTATCATTTATTTTGTCATTACAGTTACATATATTCTATTATGGAACCAGTCCTTCAACATTTGGGTTCCTCATTTACGGCCACGATTTATTGTGCCAAATTTGAGCTTAAAACCTAATTCTAAAACAACTGTGATTGTAATTATTTTCATCCAGATCCAGCAGGATTGCTTGGGGGCTTAAACACATACTGGGTAAGTGCTCAATACCTTAAACTCTTCAGAGTAAAGACAAATGGTTTTGCCTGTTTCTATGAAGCCCTCACATATATTGCATCTCTCAGAATTTTTTAAAAAATAAAATAAATTTTTAAAATAACATTACTTCATCATCTCACTTTCTGGAATAAACAGTAATTAAACTAAGGATTACTTAATTAGAATACTGTACCCCATATGTTTATGAAAACTAAACAAGATTTATATCCATTTTTACTACCAATAACAACAAATTTCTAAACACATTCAATAAATTAATATTATTTCAGCTTTCTCAAGTGTGAGCAAAAAAAGAGAAATGATCTTCGTGAATATAAAACCATCACAACCCAGTTCAGTAATACCAGCAATTTCATACTGACATGAATTTGTTTAAAAGGTGATTTAGACAATGAAGCAAGTATAACTAAATTGGAAACAGCTAATTCAATAAAGTATTGATGTTAAAAGTAATAATTAGAGGAAATTTTAATGCAACATTCATCTGCAGAAAGGATCATTTTGAAATTATATACTTACATAAAGCAATGTAAAATATAAAATGTCTGACAATCGTTGATTGGGAAAATAGTATAAAAAGTGGTTTTATTTTACATTATAGATTTTATTTTACATATATAGATTATAAAACAAGTGAAAAGAGAAACAAGATTGCTATCTTTTATATGAAACTATTGGTTTCAATGGAACAAAAAGCCTATTGTATTTGATAACTATTTCAAGCCAGAAAGCATATATTTTTAAGTAATTTAATGGTTAATTAATTAAGTCTCATCCAACTCGAGCATTATAAAGAGGGCTGGTGTAAAATTCATATTTTCCAGAAGACAACCATCACTGCACAGGCACTCAATGAAGATCAACCATTCCCACTACACATGAGAAAGGGGATAACTCAGCTAGCTCACAAAGCTACATGACACCTGCTTGCAATACAGAGGGTAAGCCTCCCTGCATGTCTTTCATTTGTTTCGTAGAAAATCAAGACTGATTTAATATCAATTCATTATCTTGATCCTCTGGCCCAGTACACTTACTGAGCTGAGGTCCATAGGGATAAAATACCCAGCTGAACTCTACAAAGGTCATGCAGAAGCAACTCTGCCCACTCTTTAAGGATAAAGGTGAACTTCACCTTTCCAGGACACAGTACATATTCAACTTTCAATTGATTCAAGACAGAGGAACAAGCTCCCTCTTGACCTTCACTAACCTTGTGCCATTCTAGCCCAGATGTAAGATAAGTGGCCTAAACGTTTCTTTTCATAAAAAAAAAAATAATAAGATAATTTAAAATACAAAAAAAATAAACCCCATCAAAATAAATTGCTGTCCCACAGAAACAGTTCTCCCAGAGGGAAAACTGAAAAAACTGTTGTTTATTCAGCAATGACCTGACTTCTGAAGTTAATCCAGTTCTGAAACACTACCAACAGTTCTTCCTCAAAACAAAAACGACAGACTCCTATGTGAGCTTCTAAATATGTGCACATACATAGGATTCCTCTAATACTGTCCATTTCTTCCACGTAAGCTTCACGCCAAGCACTTGGCATTTGCTGCAGAACCATTTGGCTTTCCCAACCGCAAACACTGCCTGGACAGTCATCCCCTTGTCTGCTCCAAGCAAGGGGTTTCAGGCTGGAATGAAGCATCCCATGGACAGATCCAACCTCCTGGCTGCCACCTGGACTCACGGTCAGATACTGTCACCTGGACTCACAGTCAGATACTGTCACCTGGACTCACAGTCAGATACTGTCACCTGGACTCACGGTCAGATACTGTCACCTGGACTCATGGTCAGATACTGTCACCTGGACTCATGGTCAGATACTGTCACCTGGACTCATGGTCAGATACTGTCACCTGGACTCATGGTCAGATACTGTAGCAGTAACACCACTAGTTGTTATGAGGAGCCACCTATACCTTAACACATTAATCATTCTCATTCAGTCTTTGACCTTAAGCCACAAGCTACTCTGCTAACCTGTGAACTTGGCCTTCCTCTGCATCTGTAATAAATTTCATTCTCAAACCCATACAAAGCAAGATCTCTTTCTGGCTTAGTAAACCAGCTCCTTGACAGTGCTTATTTGCAGATAACATTTCTTTTTCCTCTAGTTAACCACTTGCACAGGTTTCTCAGCGAATTCCTGCTCTCCAGACCTTATTGTCTGCTCCATTTCTAGCCAAAGGAAAGTAGCAAAAAGGAGTGAAAAAGCAGCAAACAGTGAAAAAAACTATTTAAAATTAAGTAGCTAAGCTCTCTGTCAAGAACGATGTTACGTACTTGATCTGTTCTAAGTGTGAAACTTTCATAAAGTTATAGTCTCAGAAGGTGAAAACAATGCACTATTCTAATCAAGGATCAGTACAAATTAGGGAAGGTACCTGAAGACTGGCTTAAACTATATAGAACCCACCAACAAGGAGGTATCATTTCCCTGATTAAAACACAGGGAAACTGGGCTGGATTTTGCCTTGCACATCACAGGTAATACCCTCACCATGGATGTGATGGCCAGCATTGCTAGCAATGCAATAAGAGAAAGACACACCCAGCTCGGTTTCCAGTTCCTACACTGAGCTGAAACCCTAGCAGTTAGAAAAAATAATCACTGATTGACTTGTCAGCTGAGCCAATTTGATCTGGAAGTCCCAAAGAAAGAAAAATATGGAAGCCCACAGTGACATTTTTCCAGAGTCACTTTTTCTGACTACAACCACACTTTAATTTGTCAGTTGGAGTCTCTCGGTCTCACATAGATTTTGTTTCCCTGGAGACAAGTCTTTTAAATAGCAGTTCAAAACACCAACCAGATTGGAAGAGAAATTCAATTAAAGAAACAAACATATTGTTGCAGTGGGGGTCTGTCCTAGTACAAACTTCTGGAACATCTAAGCATCTCTAGTTTCCCCAGATGCATGTCTGGGCTGCTTTATTTATTTGTTATTCCTTATCCATTAATTTATTATAGGTATGGATAAACAAAGTAAGATTTTAGCTGATAATTTAATTATACTGATGTTCACTATTTTTTATTATTTGCTAATAACTAGAATTAGTATTTTTCAACCTTTATGTAATTTAAACCATTCATTTATTTGTCAATAATTTCTTGACAATGGTTTTATACATGCAATGTTGTTTCTGCTATTTGATTGAATGAGAAACTTTTAGAAGACAACGAAGTTAAAGAATAGTTAATCTTAAGAGCATGCTTTTGATACCAAACCCAGCTGAAGAATACTGTTGGACTGGAATCATCTAGTCCAACACCAAGAGATGCTGGATCAAGAGATTCCCCAGTCCACATGATTTACCCTCAGAAATGCCCTGAAGTACAAATTTTGATAAAATTGGAGATTTCTTATCATGTGATTCAACTTAAACATAATTCTTTGTATGCAAACATATAACTTGCATACAGAGATACCATTCCCAATGACACCCTTAAAGAGAATGCTTTTAACGAAGGAAAAGATGTATATGCACATACTTGAAATACATCTCTTTGGAATTTGAAGACACATTAATAAAAACTCAATTTTTCACTTCCAGGCAGCTGTGCACCAGTTACTGATAGGAAGGAAACAGTAAATCACTTCTAGGCACTGCTACTTGGAGCAATGATAGACTGTTTCTAAAAGCTAAACTTCAATTGCCATAAAAGCAAGCATACACCTCCCTTTTCTTCACACATTCAAGCACAGTTTTCTCCTCTACCTGTAGTGTTAAGCAGACTAAACTTGGTGCTAATTTCCCAAACAGATTTACAATAAACAAATGTTACCCATCCCAAAAAATGGTAAAATACAAAAGAACTGGGGGGAAAAGTCTTTTCTTCTCATGGCATTTAATCAGTCGTAGGATGTTCTACACTCGTGTGCTGAGCAGCAAGTGCAATCTCTTGTGAGTACTCACACCATGGCATAAAATCAGGTCTCTACACTGCTGAATGAAAAGTTATTTGCACGAAGTAGACTGAGGACTAAACAAGAAAAGAGGGAAGCTTTTCCTTATGCCATTCAGTGATGTAATCCACTTCACTCTTTCCTTTGAGGTCTTATCTCTTAACATTAAAGAGTATCAGTATTGTTTGCTGTGGCATTTTGCTGCACGTTTGGTGGCCAACACTCATTCTTACTGATGAGAAACAGGTCTAAAAAGGCATCAAATAATTGGAGCAATCTTCCCTTTCCTTGTACCAGTCTAAAATTGAGAAATAACTTCACCTTCGGGCTGGCAGCCACAGTGGATACTGAGCAATGCAGATCACAGTTAATCAATGCCAAATCAGTGAAATGTCAACAATTTCTTCTGCATTGCATCACAGTAGATCACACACTGTGAGGAAACACATTACCTTATTGTCTTTTAAATAGTAGAAAGAAATAGTTTTACATTACTTTGTTACTGTCAGTATTTATGGGATGATGAGACATAAGCACCTGTAAGGAGTGGTTTCCTTCAAAGAAACTGTTAAGACAACAGAAAAGAAATAGTACCTAATCCGGTATGGGGGGGGGAAGAAAAAAAAAAAGTCTAAAAAGTCTATTTAATGCCAGCTGAATAACTTCTTCGCATAGTGAGCTACAGGTTTTCAAAGAAAATTTAGAGCACTGACAGGTTGAAGTTTTGTACAGTGCCTAGCACAAAGCAAATTACAAATACAAGTGAGGATTCATCTGTTGTTCAGTTTGAATTGCCCAAATGAAGTATTTGATCTCCTGAAGTTAAGAGCATTTGGTGTTAGTAAATATTGAGAAGAGAGTAGAATTACAAAAGCAGTCTTGTGCTAGACATTTAGTATAGAACGTCATTTATAATACAAATAATTTCAGTCTAGTAACTGCAATACCATTATCATGTTTATCACTTCAACATAAGTAGCATAAGTTCACCAACACTTTGTAGCTGAAAGTTGATTAAATGTAAGATCAATAGATTAATAGGATCTGACTTCACCATTTAAAAATAACCTAATTACTCTTCACACGAATGCCGATCTCCAGAAACAGCATTTTTAGGATTAAATTAGTTCTACTATTTTTATCATACAAAAGTATGTTAAATTATTCTTGAAAACATTAAACTTACTTCAAATCATTGAGGTGACGGGTTGCGCTTTGTTTTTTAACTGAATATACAGGATATAACATATCCTTTATGGTTAAGACCTTAAAGATTTTCCAACGAGAGCAGCAGTGAGGTACACAGTAAATAACAGAGAAGATAACTAAAACCGGTGGGACCTGATCTAAGGCAAGAAATGGATGCTGTGACACATCTCTCCAGTAAGCATAATGTGGTTTCCAGAAACCCTCCTCCAGCAAAACTGGTCCGAATCCCCACCTAGATAAGATTCTTTATAATGTCTATTCATTCTCTTTCTTCTAACAACAAAAGCACAAAAGTTCAGCTGAGGGAAGAGTGCTGAAAAATGAGAAGGCGCATTGCCAAGAAGGGACCTGAATCAGTGGATAGCTTGGAAGTTGAACTGGTATTAAGCAAATAATTCTCATGCAAGGTTTCCTGTACAATCTTCAACTCACCATTGAGTCAAAATTCCTTCGGCCTTTACTCTCTGAAAATTCAAGTGGCCTTGAAACTCAGTCATAGCTTACTGAACCTCTGTAGCAACAACAGTAGCATCAGGATCAGCATCTTCCTCCAGCTGACTGCATAAGCAGCCATCGAGAGAAGCACTCTCCCTACTGACAGTAATTGCTTCTAGAGTGCATTTATTCTTTCAAGGAAGACACCAAAGAGACAGCCAGTATATTATAGAGCTACAAAAAGAGCCAATCTGTCTTAATAAGTAGGAAAGTAGTGAGGAAAAGTAAAAGCCTGATTTTTGTACCTTCCTCCAAAATTGTTGAGGTTACCTAACAGTGCAGGAGAACTGTAACAGGTGATGTTACCCACTATTCCAACTTCATTTACGATGCATTTTTTTTTTTAAATCATGCTATCAGAAGAGATAGGGGACTGTACTGCATAAAACCTGAAGAGAAAATATTTTTTTATCATTACCTAAGCAGGTGATTTTTACTGGTTGGAAGATGAAAATCCTAACTATTATAGTTTTTGAACATCCGCTATAATTTTATATTCCGCTGTAACATTTTAAATTGCCAATTTATACATCCTGACTTCAGTTAAATGTGCTAGGTGTAGCAATGTTACAGATTTTTATATAAATAAAAAAAATAATAACTTTTGACCCAAAGGGTTTAAATAAATGCCACACTCCATTTGGAAAGAAATGCTTAGTTATTTTTATCTTAAAAAATAAAAAAAAAAAAAGAAAATATGTAAAACGTTTAGTATTACAAACAGCATTGACCATTTAGAATGAGAAAATTTACTAAGTACCACCACTAACAGTACCAAAAAGAACCCTTCTTGTAATATTCTTCCTAATCTATACAGGCTGAGGATCAATTGAGTGAAGGCCAGTGTTAATTAATATTTACAATTTTGGATGGTCTTTACAAACCTGAATATCAGTGAGATTCAATTCCTATTTCCTTTGACACCTAAATTTTTTCCTGGCCACATTCTGACATAATCTTAAAGCTGTTGAACAAACATGCCCTAAGACAAGTCCCTAAAGACATCAATTCAGGAAAGAATCTTTCTTTTCTAGCTTCTTGGTCTGCCCTTTCTGCAATATATTTTGAAGACCCAGGAGATCAGCATCTCTATTGAAAAAATAATTTAAAAAATATAAAAAGAAACCATCCCCCCGCCGCCAAAAAACCCAAACCCTAACCAAACTACAACAACAACAAAAAAAAAAAACAAAAACAAAAAACAAAAAAGGAAACATCTGAAGAAAAAAAAAAAGTATTCACACTCACTAATGACAGTCATCTATTTCCAATAGGGAACTGAGGTATGTTCTTGTACTGCCAAGGGATATAGTACTGTTTCTCTGAAGAGAAATTCAGAGCAGAACCTCCACTCAGATACTATGCATCATCCTCCAGAGAAACCTTACTCGCTTCATTGAACATAAAGAGTCTAGACAGATTGTTCCAGGAGACTAGCCTAAAATGAGTCAGAAAGAACACCACCCACAGGGAATTTGTAAAAATTACTAAAGATACAGGTTGCAAAAAAAAAAAAAACTGCTCGGAAAACTTTGAATTAAGTCCTACTTTCAATAGAACACTCAAAATGAATTTATTTTGAATTTACTGTTCCCACAGAAAAGGAAAAAAAAGGTATTTAGGTCACATAATTTAAAGACTGGATTTTTAATTTTTTTTTCCACATAGGATGAAAATCAGAGGGATAAACCACTTAAGAGTTGTTCAGTAGAAACTTTTCATCTTAGAAGTCAACAGGAAATTTTAAGATCAACTACTCACTAGAATTAAAAAAAAATTCTCCAGAGATTAGGTGAACAATGGCCAAAAAAAACATGCTTCTGTCTCCACAGAATTATATCCTACTTTAAAATACACATGCAATGAGGATTATCATTATTACCATTGCAATTGGATAGAAAGAGTGATGATAATGTAAGGAATAGTATTCCCTCTGTGAGGAATAAAGAAAAATATGTGTTCTCCATGTGTATTACTGGAAAAAAATCATCTGAAAAATCAGTGAAGAAAGGGAAGATGTGAATCCAGTTTGATTTATGTCTGCTCTTCTTTTTATGCGTAGCCTGGGGAGCCTCATGATGATATGTAATGAGTCAGGCTGAAATGTGTATAAACAAATGCACTGCCAATTTGTGAAGGCTCTTTAAAGCATCTTTTCTATGCACTCCATACCAAATTGCATTTTCCTGGGGAAAAACGGGAAACATCAAGAAAAGACAGTTGACATAGTAAGAAAAACCTCCACTTCTATTCCATTTCTTTTCTTGCCATTGCTTTTTCCTCTTCCCTTTTTGTTTTCAGAAGGAAAACCATTGTCCAGTATTCCATCCTGATGCAATAACCACCAGGTGGACAAAGTTCAAGATGAATACCTTTGACAGCTCTCTGTACACAAACAAGTCACATGAAGCTAGGGAACTCCATGGAGTAAACACAGCATTACTTTTACTGGCAAAGGACCACAGTACCTTTCCCTCTTCTTTCCCCCGGCCCCCTCCCTAGACCCTCCAATTTGCAATTCATTATGTTTTCCTATAATATTTAGTGTGAGAGTTCAAGCAGCTCTTTCACCGGCCAACAAAAATATATAATATCCTAAACCATGTTCTTCATTTATGGAAAAGGGAAGAAAAAAGCACCTACCCATCAGTGGTTCCAAAACCTAACTTCCTAGCCAAGAAATAAAAAGACCCTGAATCCTTTCTGTATCTTGAAGTGCCCTTAATTACCAAGGTAGCAGAACTGCAAGTTTCCTAGGCTATGGTAAATTTTTGTTCAACCATAGTCAGCTCAGGTAGCCAATCTAATGTGTTTTTTTTAATTTAACAAACTTGTAATACCATTAATGAAAACATCAAGAAATGTTCATCTAACCTTTTTTTTTATTTTATATTTTCCCCTCCCCCAATCCTCACTCATCTAAAAATAAGAAAATGCCTAGAAGATCTTACAACCCCCTAGGAAGAAAACAATCCCTTCACCTTCACAACATTGACATTTAACATGTGATCTTTAGATTTCTTTTTATTTTCACAGATTTGCTTTCCACATGGGTTCCTTCCAATCACGATGAAATTTTTAATAATTTACAAGACTCAGAACAGTGGTTTTAAGAACCAAATGCAATATTGTGAAAGTCAAAATAAAATTACAAAAGCTGCCACTTACATGTAGAAAGATGTGTGTGTGTGTATGTATATATGTAACAGCATTCTTTTGCTATACAAAATGTTACACATGACTATTAATTTTCACTTTGTGATGGAAAAAATTACTTAAGTCAGTTATGATATTCAATAACTGGTAGGTGAGAGTACAGCGTCACAAATTCCTAGGAGTTCAGTAGCTCCTTTATTAGGAATTAGTTTCAAGTTACCAATTTACAGATTTATCACTCTAGGGCATCCTTACCCAAATTCTAGCATTCACTTACTACCTGGTGAAGCTCAAAATGAATTAACACAAGCTAAAACTCTACCACGACTTTGTTGCAATTACTGCTACTCACTGGAGATAACACACACACCTTGCTACTTCTGCCTGAAGTTACCTGCATTTGCTTAGAAAGTTGCTAGAAGTTGCCTGAAAAGTCAACTGTTTTTTTATGAATCGGTGTGTTTCCTATCTCTCAGAAATCTTCATTATCTAAGGAAATTTGAATAAGTAGCTACCATAGTTGGGTAAGTACCTGCTCTGCTAATGGACTGGAGACACTATGAATGTTTTAATTGATGAGATTCACTAGTACATAGTCATCATCCATAGATAAAAGGCTCTACGAAAACAAACACCCTTGGCTGAGCTCATTGTTTATCTTTTGATAGATGTCTCTGCTGTCCTTCTGTATTTATCACTCGAGGAAGAGGAGACCATTATCTGCAATAGCATTCAATTCCCCTGACATGATCGTCACTTGCACCTCCTCTGTCTTACACCTCTTGGCTTTTTCACCACCTTCATGTTTGGAGCAGTATTTATCAAAGGAAGTTAGAAATTACCAGTGTCTCAATTTTGCTTTTCATCTGATTCATGAAGCACTTTTCATAATGTGAAATGCAGTTCATGAATTGCTGGAGAGCCAGCGAAAGAACAGTAGTGCATCTATTTCCATATAAATGGCCTCATTACTATGCAGACTTGGGATAATTTATAAGAAGGGATTCTCATCTGAAAGCAGGGGTCCTGCTGGCAATGTCCTTCTGTTTATACACTAGGAAGTAAAATTTCCAAACTGTTTAAGAAATATAACTTTTAAATTGTTACTGTGCATCTCACTTTGACCCACACCAAAAGCACTGATTAGGCGTGGGGTTTTGGCAGACAACCAGGGGCATTTTAAGACTAGCATACAGTTTTTGCACCTCTTGATAAACCAGTGAAACAGTATCATGTAGAAAGATGTAAAAGGTAGTTTTAATATTATTACATAATCAACTCGAATATTAAACAAAATACCTTAAATATGCAAGTAGAAAAAATATAAGCTAAAACATACCTAAAATAAAGAATATTTCTGTAATTACATTTAAAATCAACATATTTACAAGAAAAAAGCTGTTAGCGATCACCTTCCATTTATAGGGTTTTGTCTACCTGTTACTTTTTGCTAGTTTTGGGTTTCATCATCATTTAGAAAAGTTTTATCCAGAGATTACACAGATGACTGAGTCTAAATTTCCTTTAGATAAAAAGAAAAATGATTCTATATTCTCCAGAGTTTCTGATTTACAACCTCTATCTTTCAAAAGTACATTGTAAATATCAAAGAAATGGGTTTGTATGAGACTGTGTTGCAATTTTCCTATCCTAGACAAAAAACAAAATTTCTCCTAGTATTTTGCTGATATCAGTTATTTCCTCTACTTGAATTTCACAGGTGAAATTATCTGAACTGTTTTCCTAGTATAGATATACCGAGAAAGAAAAAAAATGTCCTTTCTGAAATGGTCCTGAAAGAGAAATAAAGATTCAAAAAAGTGAATGTATACATATTGTATACGTAGATATATATTGTGTATAGATCCATCCAATTTGGTTTCTTGCAGGCAATGAAGAAGGTCCTTCTTAAAGTTTTACCCAGCAAATAGAGGGAAAAAAAATAATTTCAGAAGAAAGCAAAATTACAGAATGTGAAAGAAACATTTATTTCTTTTTCGCTTACTTATTTGAGTACAGCTATTTATAATTGTAAGTGCTGTGAGGACACAGTATGGCAAAGCTACTCCTGCTTAGCTGCTTCACTCTGTGAGCACAATACTTAATTTTGAATTTAATTGTAATTTGAATGATGATTTAAGCAGATGGAGAAAATGTGAGTACTACGTGGGATGAGCAAAACATTCAGATACCATGTAGAAGGAGATCAGCACTGGCACAAAAGGGAAGAACACAGGTCCCCTGCCCTTATCCTTCTCCTGTGTCACAAGGAGCACAGGAGGACTGAAGTGTAATTGGCACTCACTAACCATCACACACAAATTGTTCCAGGCTATTTTGTTGCTTTCGCTCTAGAACGTTAAACATTCTTCATTAGCACCTACTGTAACACCAACACACCTTCCTTGGATGTACTGCTGACTCCACAGGGATGTTTCACCCCGAAACATCCTTTGGGCTACCCCATCGCTGTCTGAAGCCCCAGTACTGCAGGAGACCAACCCCACTCCATAAGGCTGAAACTTGTTTACAAGCACCGTACTAAAACACTGATTTCATAACAGCTGTTTTCTCTGTAAACTTTGGCTTTTCACATTAACAAGTTCCCAGTCTGTTAAAAACAGCTCTCCAATGCTGGTGTTGAGCAAATGAACAGAATTATATATTCAGCTACAAATAACTTTGTGTACCAGGTGAAGGACAAAATTCATTATGAATGTCCCTGCTCACAGTGAAAGTTCTTTGAATAGAAAAAGTACGCCGAGTTTAATTTTTAAATACGGGAGCAGACTTTTTTCTATGATTCTGCTATTGAATATACTTACATTCTATATTCTATTTTCCATTTTAACTTCTTCTTCACTGATAGCTTCTCCAATTTCTATTTCTGACATTTTAACAGCAGGTTTTATTTATTAATTATCAATTTACATGTACATATACACACACTATCCTAAATAAAAATTAATTCCTTAATTATCTGGGAAGCTCCATCAAAACAGAACAAATCTCATTGCTCACATTAGCAGGAACATGTTGCCAACTGACAGACTTTGAGCAATCAACTGTATAAAGGAGATATCAAAGAAAACCTTTGTTTCAATAGTCAGTTCTCCTCAGCATTATTTGAAAGCAACAAACTATGGAGTAAGTTTATAGCTAAGACTCATTTTCTAAATATAATGAAATGAAGATACTATATGAAAAAGGACACAGCAAGGCCATTTGGAAATCTGGACTTCTCTGAAAATATCTGCCTATTTTAAGATGGTGGCGTATAGGAGGGGATACAAGACTGTTTCTAAGCAAGTTAGGCATGGACAGAAACGATAGGGAGAAGGAATTATTAAAACAATAAATCCCCAAAACATCAGGTGTAGAATAACAAGCTAGCTTCAACTTCAGCTACCGCATTGCTACGGTAGCACCGCAATACTTCACATCTCCACCTCATGATGAAACTGCAACCTTACCAAAATAGTTAAGCAAATAACAAAACCTAAAGTAGTAATGACTTTCAGTCAGTGGCAGTGTTGAATAGCAACCAGAAATCCTGATCTCAGGCTCACATCCTAGGCATAAATGTCTTTTTTCTCTTTTATTAACTATTCAAAACCTTTAATGCTCACCATTTTTGCCCTCATTCTAAATTTCAACACATCAGCCACTGCAGGTGTCTACAAATTTTGCATGATCCACAAACTGTGACATTTGTGAGGGGGACAGCAGGAGGGGAGGTACCTGTGCATGCACCTCAGACCACTGACATCCTGGTGTAGTTCCGACATATTAAAAAAAACCTAAAATTAAGCTAACAATTTTTCAAAGTTAAAACATAAATTCAGAGGATGACTGCTACCAAATTCAACTTAATTGTAAGATTTTAAGTAGCACTGCTCGCTGAAGAAGCATCAAAACACTGAGATCATTTTTACCCTGAGAGATATTGGGAAACATAAACCCATCCAATTTAGAAATGCTCCCAATCGCTGAGTCTGCAGAATTGTTATAGCTGAGCATATACTATCAAGAGACGAAAGAAAATGGATTTTATTTATGAGACACGTCAGCCTCCACATACTTTTCTTGAAACTACTTGTTCAGGGCCTAGAAGCCTTTGTAAATGTTGTGATAAAGTAAGTGCCAGAATAGGGAGCAGTCATGCATGTGATAGGAAAATTCACTAGCGTGGCAGGGGAATATATACAAATGCTCACATTTGTTTGTTTGCTTGTTCCTATTTTTTACAGCAGAAAAACTTATTATTTTTGATGCTCTGCAACACTTCCAAAATACGCAAGATTTTACAAAATATCTCTGTAATTATAAGGAAGAAATGTTCTGCTTTCTTTTAAGAATGATTACAGGAAATTGGTCATGGCAATTTAATATCCTGTGTTATGTGGCTTCATCTCTCCCCATTCTCTGCTAACCTGCTGGAAAAGGTTGCTGTTGATTTATGCTTTTGTTTGTGAATTACGCTGTAGAGTATCAGAAGCAATAAGAGTTGGAAAATTGCTTCTTATAGTCAATGACCTCCTTGTAGTTTACTTCCTTATTTTATCATAATGGAGACATTCACACAGTGGAGATTTCCCTACCAAAGAGAAGGCTCTGATCCTTGACCTTAATGACTATGTTTTTCTACCTGCTCAAAGTATTAACAGCATTTTAGTGACAGCCAGCTTCGAGCAGAGATTTAAATATGGTTTGTTATTTGGTGATAAAAGTGCAGTCTACTGAAATAACTACTGCTGTTCAGAATACAATGGTTTATCCTTTAGATTACATATAAGCTTTCATTTCTCTTCACCAACTAATTCATCTTCTGAACAGGACCAGCATTGCTTGATCACCACCATTAAGGCTATTTATTTGTACCTCAAAATGAAATAGAAGACTCTAATAAGACTACTGAAATCAGTGGGAGGCTTTTCCTCAACTCCGGGAAGATCTGATCAATCTCTATATGCACAGAGTAATTACATTTTCCAGATGAGGTACAGAGGGCCGCCTTCTCCTGTCCCTGACGCTCATGTAAATGAGGATTAAAGCCATCGAAGTTGAGTTAATGGAATTACATTGCTATATGTAACAACCAAATCAGGCGCTCAGCAGGGGTGCCTTCCAGGTAAAGGCTGAAAGTCAGCCTATGAAAAGAAGATGTACAGATGCCTACCATCACATTTTCTGTGAGCGTGAGGGCTCATTAGTAATGACAGACTGAGCACTGTAATCCACACAGATGTGGTCAACTAGCTAGGATCAAATTAGGCATCTGAATGTGGCTGAGTTATTTAGCATTATTAATTGCTTGTTCACAAATAAAATAATCCTAGAAAACAGTGTGAACCTACTACAGAAGAACTTTTCCTTTTCTAATCCCAGCTCAGCATTCCCTCCTTCCTAAGGAAACACAGCTTCTACATTCCTATTATCCATCATTCTCTGCCCTGTAACTCCCCAAACACCACCAACTTTCT
This sequence comes from Podargus strigoides, assembly GCA_028020825.1. Classification (NCBI taxonomy): domain Eukaryota; kingdom Metazoa; phylum Chordata; class Aves; order Caprimulgiformes; family Podargidae; genus Podargus; species Podargus strigoides. Next base: position 35,330,622 of record CM051625.1, read on the forward strand.
CATCCATGCTTCGAGGTCAAGGTCAACCCTGTTTTATACTGGGGCAGAAGTACCAAAGATCTTAAGCTCTCAGGTTTGTCAGAAGAGGTGGCATGAAACAACCAAGGAGACAGATTAATACTCCCACTGAAGAAGTGTTCATGGAGCAGATTCAACCATTATTAGAGATTCCACACGACAGATGGCACTGGAGAAAAATCAAGCGTCATGCGTTCTGCCACTCACAGAAATACTTGTTAAATAGGATACAGAATAGTCGCTAATGAAGATAACACATAAGAGTATTATTCTGCTCTAAGGCTTGATTTGGCTCAGAGGGAGCATTTCCATCTATCCCAGACTGCTATTTCTTTTTACAGAATTTCTTTGATGCCTTTTCCTTTTAACACGTTTTGTTGTTACCTTGATGATATAGCAGTAAACAGTGGAATGAGATTTCCCCTAGGTTTCTTGACGAATTTCACTCCCTAAAAACAGCCCAACAACAAACCTGAGGTTGAAAAGCTAGTTTTGTCTCCCTTACTGTGCCACTCCAATTACAGTCACCCTCTGTTGATGAGTTCTTGCTTGTCTCATCTTGTTAGATGTTCTAGTCTTTATGTTAAACATTTTTATATGCAGATTTCTGATGTATCTCAATTTAAATACCTATTGTCTCCCTGCAAATTTAATAACCTATTATTCAGTCATTCATGCTTGTTTAATTCCAATTTTTATAGCTTGGTTCACAGAATCTCAGGTAGCATAGAGAGATAGACTAAAGTAAAAGCAAATGCTCAAGGGTCATTTTTTTTTGTTGGGTTTTTTTGGTGTTTTTTTCCCCCAATTAGAATAAGTATGAAATTAGTGTAGATGAAAGTAAAAAATAATATCAAAAGTTCCACTCCCCCCTCGAACCTAGGCCACTGGGCTAATCTGATAAACATGTATCAATTACTGTATTGAATAAGATATATATGCACAAGGTTGGTTAGTTTACCCTCTGGTTATGGTTCCCCAGCTTCAATTACTAGCTAATCCCTGTAAGTCTAGAATGACTGGAAAATGTCAATGACTCAGTAAAAGCCCAATTTTAGAAATCACATTCAAAAAGTTTCAATAGGAAGGAAGAAAAATACTTGCATCACAAAGTAATTTAGGTCCTGTATGTTCAGGAAATCTACTGGGAGATGGAGGCTGAAATTCTTGGAATTAAAATAGGAGCAGAAGTCGGGTCCCCTACTCCAAAAGCATGTGGCCACTATGAAACAACTATGACTCAAACAAGATGGGGATCCCTCACAGAGATGGCATTTTCTGAGACTGCTGACTGAAATGAGCTTTCACGAAATATCATCTACATTTCCAGATCCCACCTGGGCTTGGGCTTTCCAAAAGAATGTGAAGATAAAGGAGTAAACTTCAGATCCCTGCAATACAGTGAAATAGTAAAGCACCTATGCAATGAGAACAGTATCAAACTGAAGCTTTCCTTTGATATGAAACAAAATTCTTCTGACTTACATGGTTACACCCTACCTAGTTTCCTTTTGGACATCAAAGTTTCCTGTTGGACCCAGGAAAAGATTACCATTCTCTCTGGGCTGATGCTCTAAGTGATAAGTGAACCTCAATGAGACCAAAGATATTAAAAAGGATTAAAAAATTCTGAATGTTATGTCCCTCTTTCACCTGAATCAAGAATTTTCCAAGAAGTTGCCACACTGTTGTAGAAAGGAATGGAAAGAGCCAAAAGACTGCAGAACTGATGCTGAAAGGAATGGACAATCACAAAAGCATTATTGCTGAGATACAACTGGATCACCACCACCACGCTCACAGCAATGGACTGAAGGGCACTAGCACACCAATTCTACTGGACTATTTTTCCAATCATTAAGTTTCCTGTTATAAAGCAGAGGAAATTATGTTTACATTATCATTAATGTAATCAATTACAGTGAACAATTGCAACATGTTATATTGGAATTTATTTCAGGATTCACTGCTAATTACCTTCCAGAAGCTTTATCATTCAGCATAACTTGAAGTAATTAATTGCATTTATCCCAGGGCAGAGGTGGAACTTGCACGTTGAGTCAGGAGCTGTGTCCATGGCAATAACCAAAAATTAAATTAATTCAGTCTTGAAGTTCTCTTTCTGAAACAGTAATACTTTTGTCTGACTTTTACCTCTCTTTCATCACCTAGCAGCTGTTTTTCATAGACACTTCAATTTTATCAATACATATTTCTTACTTGCTCTTATTATTTTTTTCTCTGTACTCCTGTAAACTCATTAGTACTCCAGCAATAAAGAATATTTCATTTCCAGCCTTTCTCTGAGCAGCATAAAGCTGTTCTTGAGACCTATCTCTTCTTATTTAAAGCAACCATCGATTACATATATCTAAAAAGATCATCTATTGACATCCTCCTGTAGTGCATAATTGTCCAAGACAATTAAGTGGCATCTGGAAATTGATAAGATTTTGAAATTTTTCTGCCACTAAAATGGGTAACAAGATTTTTCTTGTTAAGTTTCTTCCACTGCTCTTTGTATTCTAATATTTAGCTCAATAAAGACAAAGCGAAGCATTTTACATTCCCATGGTAAACCTCCCTTTTATTCTCAAGTGGCAGCCTGATTTTCAAGGAGAGGAAAGGCACGTTTCTGTGAGGTATTACAGCCAGCCAGGCTCCTACAGTGCAAAATATTAGGACATTCACAACATTTTGTAAAATATGGCATACATTTCTGTTTCTCATAAACTGACTTTAATTTGGCTCGCTCTCTACCAATGGACAGTAGGTGTCTGGGCTTTCAGGAACAACAAGAAAAAAGCAATCTGGATAGGTTTAAATGTACCTTATTTTAGTTCTGGAAGGAAGCTGAACAGCGTTCAAGAAGACAGTCTACTTTTAGAAATATTTGCTGAACACAGAAGACAAGGAAGTCCTTTGCTGGAAGCAGGCAGAAAACAGAACTATTCCCCTGCAGCAGACCTTCCTACTGGGCTATGGATACATCTGACAGGTTTTGACAGACTGTGAGAACCCCATTGATGTTTAGGAAAGGTTGTCTCCTACAAGCATGATGTCCATTGCTTTCAGCTTTCTGCTGCATGCTGCTACGGTTGTGAGGGATCATAACCCGAACTTTCATTGCACACCCCAAGCATAACACTCACATCCCTTCAGCACATTTCGTTCCTCATCCAGGGGATGGGTGAAACAAGGCACACATCTTTGCTTTAAAAAATTACAATAATTACATTCATTTATTAATGACACATCAGTGTTCTGTCAGTGGTTCATCAACCACCTCTGACAATTCGTGCTTTATTTGTAACACCTTTTTTTCTGTCTCTTGCCTCTTTCATTGTCCTCTACTGAGAGGGACATTTCCTGCCCTAGAGGGTAAATTCCACTTAATAATATAGAGTTCACTGCTTCTTAGGTCACATGCAGTCAGGAGCAGATGGAGCATGTTGTGCCCTGGCTTCCCACCAATACAAATTTAGTTCTCACATCTGCCATCTCCTCCTCATCTCTGACAACATCTGTTTCAATCCTCCTTCCTGGCTTCTCCATCCCAATGACTGATTCTGCTTTCCTATTCCTAAAATGACAGAATAATGGGGACTGCCATAGCAAACTACGAAGATATTTTGCCAGCTTTATTGCAAGAGCAAGATTCCCCAGCCAGCAGCTTTGCGTGCTACAGAGTCACTTTCTGCTGCTCCAAAAGCATAAAGAGGTCACAGAAAAATAAGAAATTCAGGCCTTCCATGGCTGTGCGACAGCAGGAATTTAGAAGGTTGTATTAAATTTACAGAAATGGGGATACTTTATGACATCCTATAAACTGCACATAAAAAAAAGTATTCAGATACATGAACTTCAGCCTAGCTCTCCAGGTCTCCATACTCTGTCAAGACAACAGAAAGCAATGAGTTCCTCTAGGACAGGGCTGAAAGTCAGGTTTTAGTTGAAGCTACTCTGATGGCTCTTAATTTTAGCTACCCTCCTCTAATTCAATAAGCAAGAAAATCCAGGGAGCACTGTGTTCTCCAAGTTAACTGCTGAGAATAACCTCTCCCACCTTCACCTCTAAGCCAAAGCAAGATGGAATCCATGTTCCAAAACATCTTTGGAAACTATGCCTTTAATTTCAATATTATTTAATATGATTTTACAACACTATATGAATGTCACTTAAAGATGCAATTCCTCTTGGAGTTTTCTCAGTCTTCTAAAGTTCTACTCATCAGACATCTTAAGCCCAAGACTTTTTAATCTTTCCAGTGACTGTTGAATCTAAATCTTACTTTATTCATATGCAAATTGATGCACATACAAGTTTATGCATTGTGCACTCTGTATGCTGTGATGGGCTGATTGCAGGGGCAATGGCTGCTGACTTTAATGCTTCTTGGAACCCATTGTATTGTGCAAGTTCAGGGAAATTTAGGGGGGGGTTTTGTGTTTCAGCTTTCTCTCTGTAAAATGCCATAATAATTATAATCATACCATTTTCTACTTTCCTTACACAGGAGAGAAGAATCTTGGCAATTACTATGTGATATTATTAAACTGATATTAGAATTACTGAATGAAAGCAGTACTGAAAAGATCGCTTACATTTTTAGAGATAAATGGGATTTCTTGGTGCATATCTAGTTTCTGCTATCATAGCTTAATTACCAAAACTTCATTTTAGTAGCGAACAGCATAGAAATGTTCAAAAATAAACATCTCACTTCAGGTGAGTGAAGACTAGAAGACATAAGAAGGTAGGAGACTGTGTGGGGCCTGGTATAGCTTTTAAAAATGATGTTCTTGTTATATACTAGAACTTTATTAAGCTATTTTTTATTATACAGAAATTTTTTCTTCCTTAGAACATAAAGCTCCCATTTTTTGAGGAGAATAAAACCCTCACATGGTAAAAAAGTCTATCTGGAAGAAATAATGCATCTGATGGGTTCAGCTGAGTGGCATAGTTGCCTGTAAACTGTGTTTTAAGTTGCACAGACATGATGCAGGACCTTGTTGTAATCATAACCTCGTGGGAAGGAAACTTATCCTGGCAGACCAATCCAACAGGCAAATTTGAGAAGACTGAGGTACTGCTGCTGCTAAGATTGCATTCAGAGATACTTTCCACCTGTATGGGAGATGCATCCAGATGACTGCCCAGGAGATGAGTAAGGGAATTTTCCTCTGGGATCAGAATAGCTGGATGTTAATTCCTAAGTCAGGCTATGACTTACAAGGCAACAAGCTGTACCTGGAAAACTACTCCTTCCTGCAAACAGAGAATTATTTAAGTAATAAGATTTTGTCCCAGTTCCCAAACTTGCCTCCTTCCCTAAGGTGTAACAATCCAAGGCACAATAGAATTAAATCCATACAATTTCAGGGTGTTATAATAATAAACATTATCCAAAATTAGAAAGATAAATCTCAAAAGACTATCTACCATCAGAACAAGCATTCCCATAGGTTTTCTTGAGGTCCCTAGCCTGGGGATATGCTTGCACGTCAACAATGTCACTGAGCTCTTGAGAAAAAACAAAAAACCCACAACTACATTAAACCTGATGAAAACCATAGGCAATGAGAAAAAAAGAACTCAGAATAATAAACAACAGTCATATTCCTGCTGAAATTTACCATTGCTGCTGAGTGACTTCGCAAACACTGCATCCAAGTTGGAATTCAATATATGAACTCCAGGGGCCTCATGCTTTTTTCCCCAAACATGCTTGAAAACCGTCTTAAAGCAGTTGATCTCTTGTCCACATAGAGATATTCATGTCTTGTGTCTAACAGAAAATGCTTTAGATATGAGAGATTTCTTTGAATTTCTCTAAGCAGTTTGGGTAATTGCTTCAAAGAGCGTTCCCTGCTTGAGAAACACAGCACACACCTCCCCACCCACTCCATGGCAGCCTACAAGTTTTGATTTAAAGCAATTAAAAGTAAGTGGCATCTTGTCTTACTCATCATGATTTTACTCCCAAAAAAAAGGTTATATAATATAATGTCAAGTAGTGATGCAGTTACATGTAATAGTACAATGAGAACCTGGTCTTCAGAAAACTGGTATAAATCCAATACTCTGAAAATCAGTCTTTAGGGGTTATTTTGCTACTCAGAAATCCCATACAGTCTTTTTATTCTAAAGGTTCAGCTTGAGATGATGTTGTGGGTCCACGTATCTTAAAAAAGCTACTTATGGTTTATTTTCAAAACAAGAAGTATAGCAATCTTATCTGTTGTGTGGGGACACAGGGAAAAACATTAAACGTAAAGTTTACTGGAACAACGAATGGTGTTTACATTCAAACATAAATCTGAAAAACGGAAAGCTGTCCAAAGCTTGAATTAGTGCTCAGACTGAAACCTAATTGGTCTTTAATCCTCTAGCATCGCAGAAAACAGGAAAAATTACAGATTGCAAACGACTGTGTTGCTAAACCCCAGGGGTGTGGAAGCTTCTCAGAAAACCACTGAAGGGATGTTTATTATGCCAGTTTTGTCATTAATTTGCCTATCCCCATTTGTTTGGAAGAATATTCACACAATAAAAGCAAAGCAAAATGAGGAAAAAGGCTTAAGACACAACTTTTCTACTATAGGATATAGCAGCTTTTGGTTTTGCAGATGTCCTGCCATATGCAGCTAACGTGCAAATTTAGTTACTCATAATCCATGAGGTACCAGGTTCTGTGTACTATAAAACCCAAAAATGGAATAGAATTATAGTCAGACACCTTGACTACAAAATTCACTGCTCAGTAAGATACAGAATTGCATCCAGTATCAAACCCAGAGGGAAAAAAATCCTTCCATCACAAGAAAATACTGATATCTATTCTTATTTGGGGGGCAGAAGGTGTCTGCCTCTTCTATAAAGTAGGTATGTGTTACAAAAATTTTACTAAGACCATGTGCTTATTGCTTGCTCTTGCAAATGCTAGAGGGCTACGTACAAATCTTTACACCAAAATTTTATTACATCTGCAACTTCGCCCTAACCTCACATCCTTTTCACTTAAGCAAGTAATGAGCAATCAAAGAAGAGGTATGGTGGACTGTCAGGAATAAATCATATCTGCAGCTTATTCGCAGTTTCTACATATATAAAAATAGATCATTTAAATTTTGCAGCATCTTTGCATTTTGTAATTAGACTGCCTGCTTAATATTTCCTGAAACACTCTGTATTCCATCTGTCTGTGGAAATAACACTCTAGTTCTCTGGGATTTTACCCAATTTTAAGCACAGACATTGCGTTAGTTAGTTCTCAAATGCCCTGGAGTAAAATTCATCAGATCCTGTTTAGCTGAAAGCATTAACTGATATAAGAATTCTTTGACCTGTTCTTTATTCTGTTCCTGTCCCCTGTTGTGCTTTAATAATTGTATTAAAAATAATTAACCTTTTATGGGAGAACAGAAACAGAACAGGCAGTTGATATTCTGTATCTTGTGCTGTTTGCTCACCTTTCTCATGAAGTAATTTTGCACTAGTTCAACAGTAATTTATTTTAAGTCCTTCCTTAAATTAAATGGCCACACATTTTCATATAGGCAAAGTTTCTATTCTACTGTGTGATGGAATCTTTTTCTAGATGTTCTGGTTCTAAGATAACCACTTTATAATAAATTGCAGCAGCATTCAGTAGAACATGGAAACCTTTGCTGCTTTAAACCTTACAACACCAAATATAGCCCGTAAAATAAAAATCTATCAATCCTATGAGTTATTCCATGGTACAGACCTACTGGAAAAGGCCAACATGCACCACCACATTAACTCCATACTTATGTCCAGCATGTTTCAATTAACACCATCAAGTCTAGGGTCAGTAGCATGAGTTAAGGAGATAATTCTTGACTATAAATAATTTATTCCAAATAAAACACTGGCAGTTATTTTTGTGTAAAAACTGCAGTTTTACCAACAGTGATGAATAAAATTGCAGGCCAAAACTAGAAGCTTTTTTTTTTCCCCTGTAATAATGGAGCGTCAACTGCTAAAAACTTTTGTCCTATACAAGCTACTGCCTTGTGCTCATCATCATGTGTCTCTTTTATAGGGTCTAAGAAAGATACATAACATCATCACTCTCAGAAGCAGACCTGGCTCTCTAAACATGTATTTATATAAAAGTACTAAAATCTCAGACTGCTAGAACTCCATCTCACCTCCATTCACCATTCCTCGCTCACAGCTCAGTAATCTACTTTGGTTTTTACCACGCATGACTGTAGTGGTGAGCATCTCAACTTATCTACTTAAATTTACTTCCCTTAGTGCTGTTTGTTTATACTTATGACCATACCTATCACCTTAGACGTACCTCTTAAATGGAGGATGGAAGATAGAGTATTTGATTATTAGCATCAGATGAAAAGAACATATAATTATAAAAAGTCAATCTTCAACACAACAAGAACACTTGATTGGAAAAAAAAACATGTATGTTTTCAGGAAGTACCCTGCACAATCAGCTGTTTCTCAGGCTTTCTTTTGCAGGGATCTGGTTTTCATCCAGCAAAAATCAATATGAATCTACTGATTTCCAGATTCAAATGTATTTTAGCAGGTGTTTTACCTACCGAAGACTCAAAAATAACGTGTCAAAAGATACCACAGGACATTATACCTTGGCTGAAAGAACAATTCAACAGCTTTCCTCTAGTCATGCAAAGGATGAAGGGCTCAAAGATCTGTGTTTCAGTTCTACTTAACCTCACAGCTGTAAAGTATTTAGCAATTTTAAAACAGCATTAGGACAACCTCTCTGACCTCCTTTTTTAAAATTAGTATAGGGGGTAGAAACATGAATATTTCCTATGTGGCCAGAAAGAGGCAGAAAACAGTCACTGTGAGAGGTGACTTTACATTCAGCAATGAAACGCACTTATCTCCCTAGTACACAATCTCACCATAGAATTATTAGTGTTTGTACTATACTGGCCCTAATCTACAGTTCGAAACACATCAGTGCCCTGGAAAAAAGTAATGTAACAACTGCCTGGATTACACAGAGGAGCGATTAGCCCTAAGGCAGATCAATAATATAAATGCTTTGAGCTTGTGGATAAATAAAACCTGATACTGGTAACAGGTTAATTGTGTTTCAAGCTGCTCATGCCAGTGATAAAAATTTGATAAGACTTGAGACTTCAAAGGCTTCTTGAGGCGTTTTTTTTTGTTATGGCTAAACTAGACATCTAAAGCTTAGACTATAACTCAATTAGGCTGAAAGATAGATACGGACAAGAAACTAAAACCAAGGAATTTAATCTTACGAAGTGCGATCCTAACTCTGCTACAGACACAATCCCATGTGTCATTTGGCAAGTAGATCAGTGGCAGGAGGCTGCTCTGCTTTGCCAGTTTAATTTAATGCAAGATTTTCCAGTTTAAATCAGAGGTTCCTTAGAAGTTAAGAGGAGCCAGGATCTGACCTCAACAAAGCTGGTTCTGGTACCTTGATGATCTTCAGTGCCTGAGAGGAAATTGCATGATGTTTTCTAACTATAAGAAATCCTGGAAATATATGCAATGTGGCTTTTTAATTTTTTTCTTGCCAAAATATCCTAAACCACTCAGAGGTAAAATTGTACATTACTGAATGATCAGGCCACTAAAAAGTAACATAGATGTAACCAATAGAGGCAATTAAGTGCTTTTAACACTGTATATTGACGTTAACATTTTGTCTCTGCATTACAGAAAGCCTCCTAAACAAATACGCTTAGAATTTAGGTATTCAACTTTATGCACAGTTCAGTAAAAGTAGCAAAATCTCATTCACACTTGAACTCCTACATATTTTCCATGAGTTTTAAATGGTTTCTGGTAGCAGTGTGTTAACAGAGAGATGCATGTTATAAATGAGTTACACAGAGTAAAAATGATTATTTTAATGTTGGATATTATTTTTCTCATTTAAATGATCATTGGATTCAAGGTGACTCAATCATGTGCTGCATCCAGGGTAGCTCAAGAGTGAAATTTAATCATAAAAAATATCTCCTGAGAAACCAAACATAATCTTTTTGTGGTATTATGGAAGCAGTCACTTACAGAAACATCTCTCATTTCAGCCCTAATTCCCCTCAGAGCTTTTTTTTTTTTTTTTTCTCTTCACAGAATAGTTTGCTATGTGGAATTGCTCTTCCACTGTTTCTGTGTCACTCTTGCTGACCGGAATATCAGAGTTATATCTGTCTGTGGCTGTAGTTACTTATATGCATAAATTCATCCCATTTCTCACTTAATGTTTTCCCATTCTATGATTCTATGACTTAGTGATTAACTCCGGGAAGGAAATTTTCAGAGGCATCCCTTGAGATTAGATGGCCAGCTTCCACTGATTTCCAGAACAATCTTCCACCTCCCCAAAAAAAAAGAAAAATAACTGGCTAACAACTGCACATTTTAAAAAAACTTTGCCCACAACCCCAGTGGTTTTTCTGAATCTCTGTGTTTGCACAGACCTAGTAATCATGTTTGTCACTGTACAATCTTTACATGTGTTTTTTTTAGTAGACAGACGCGTTACATAACTGTGCATGCAGTTAGCTTTGAAAAGCTGGTAAACATGAAAATCACTTTGTCTTTCCCACATACAAATCTCTAACATAAGATGTTTCCAATTAATATTTTTAGATACACTTGCCTTTTTCTCCACTTTTATGGATTAAATTACTCTCCAATTCAGTCTAAGTAGGTGCCCAAGAATTTATTTCAGTATTAGTTAAGAAGCCTCCTGATAAAACTCACTGTAAAAGAAAAACAAAACATAACAATCCTCCTATAGTGCTGTATTTGCTACGTAAGAAATAAGGCTAATTAAAATTCTATACCATTTCAAAAGAAGAAAAGTGCCTTGTTCTGATTCAGTTTCCCTAATCTCTGTGTAAACAATTATAAAATACAAATATTTGTCCATTTATGCATAAAGCAATCACTGTTTTTCTTCTCAAAATAAACAAGTGTGGAAGTCACTTTTAGCAGGAGTCCCTGGACTCAGTGAAAGCCACTGTCTTACTACACCAGCAGACAAACTGCCAGGAGCATCAGAGATTTGGAGTTCACCTGCTGCCAAATTAAAACCAGTTTCCACAATATCCTTATTCCACAAATACTGGTCAGAGTTAGAAGTCTTCCACCACAGAGTATTTTATTTATTTATTTCTAGGTTACAACTTATGCTTTCAGTATATAACACCAGGGTACCTCCTAGCAAACTACACTTTGTACTGTTTAATGTCACTAAGACTTTGTAGATACTGGGGAGCAATATTTCAAAACAGGTGATCTGACCTTTAGATTTTTTCTGGGGATTCTAGTCATATTTGTCTCAGACATAAATTGTATTCTGTTCCGGATTTTATTTGATAATGGAAGGTTAGGCAAACACAAACAGTCAGAGCAACAATCGCTTGCTCACGTACAAATACAAGCACTGAACGTCCCAGACACACTCTAGGCATCTTCCGAATATTTTCACACGTGTTAACTTGTAGCTTCTCTCTTATCTGAGTTCCCAGTTTTTAAAAACGTGATTGTTGCTACTTTGTAGCTGTATTTTTTCTACCAGTAAAAAAAAGGGTCAAAAAGTGACCCTAAATTTACAGAGGACAGATTGTCTCATCCTAATGCCGTTTATTATTTGCAATGGTCTAATCACAAAGACAGCAGAAGGTCACTTCTCTCAATTTAAAAAAAAAAAAAAAACCAACCAAAACACAAAAAACAAAAAACCACACAACAAACAACAACAAACAAAACCAGATAACTGCTACTTTTAGGTGCTTCTGCAGCACCAGAGTAGTGCCTTAAGGCAACACACGCTAGGCTGTTTCAATTAATTATGCGAGTACTTGCTTTGCAGAAGGGACAGAAACCTGAACATCCTTTAAGCACGAGTTCTGATCCTACCCAGCAAAGCCTGTGGAAACTTTACAACTTCCAAGCAGAAACTCCTATTTCAGAGTCATCTGCCCATGTAAACTAAAACTGGCACATCCCAGTGGCAAGAGAAGGATAAAAGGACTTGGAGAAAGATGAAAGAGGAAGAATAGGACATAGATCAATCATTCAAATACCTTAATTGGACTGAGCCATTTGCAGGGAATATTTCAGAGGAATGAAACATTATTAGTTATTAACCAACACATTTACCAAACCATTATAAGTCATATTTTTCCATAGAGGAATCATTTCAAAAATGATACCTAGTTACATTTTCTGCTGAAACTGGTCATGAGGATAGGTCTTTGCTTTCTAGGAGATAGTGCACCAAAACTTACTTCCTGCTCTTGTGGAGGACCTAGTGAGCAAAACTATATATTTATTGCTTGTGAGGAGGGAAAAAAAAAAAAGATTCTTCAAGACATACAAACTACCCAAAACTTTAATACACTTGCTGTGTTGAGATTGACCCTGGAAGAATCTCATCCCAAAAAGCCTCCTATCACACATTACTGACTCACTTAAAATATATACTTGAGTTTTCATTTGAAACATATATAAAGATAGAACAACTGCAGCTATGTTAGATATGTTCCATATGTTTTATACAGTCTCCCTCCAAGAACAAAAAATTCTTTAAGGGATTAAAAAAAAAAAAAAGTTACTTTGGTTAACTAGAAACAGGACCTACTGAAGGTGAGAGAAAGTTAGAACTAAAGGAAAACCACCAAAGAACAGGATTTATATAAGCCTATTTATGAGAAGTTCTTAAAGAATACACAAGAAACTTAAGAAAGGTCAAATATAGAGTGAACATCAAGAAATGTTCCTGACAGTGATAATGCAGGCTAAACAGCAAGAATTACTCTTGACAGTGAAATTTTACAGTCAGTGAATCAATCTTCCAAAGGAAGTGCTTGGTGACCTCTTCGGCTGGAGCCCTTTTGAACTAAACAAAGCAAGATGGAACATACAAAATTCTCAGAATCTTGGTGTTTACATTAACTGTCCAGATAAAAATTGGCAGGTCTACTCTGGGTGACATAAAAGCTGTTCCTTTCTCACTTTTCTAGTAGTTTATGGTCAGATACATCTGAAACTGCCAGCATTACTTAATGTAATTGTCTAGATTATTTTTTTTCTTAATGTTTGTTTCTATTATAGAAAAAGCTTTCTTTCTAATTACTGTACAATCCATATGAAGACTGGATAAAAGGCATTTATATTTATAAACATTTAAAATGGGGATTTCTAACAAAGCCATGAGTAAAGCAGTATGTATTTCTCTGTAATTAAAATTTCTGCCCTCATCACAGAAGTCACTTCCTTTATAAAAATCTCCCCAGAACAGTCATCTTGTTTGTACCTGGCTGTGAGACAGAAAGCGTTTGCAGTAAAAGCAGTATTAAAAGCATCCTTTAAAAGAAATCCTATTGTTCCTTTCTTTTTCTATTTCACCTCAGATATTATGGTTTCTAACAACACCTAACAGATGTAGAATTAAAAACCCAGATTTTTTCTAAAAAGACAACATGTATACCTTAAAGGTATTATTTTTTTAAAAAAGCTTGTGACTCCTGGCTACCATTGCTGGAAGAGTTATTGGTACACGATGGAGTGGGTGAGCAGAGCAGAGAGCCCCAGCTGCATGGAGAACAGCAAAGTGTACAGATCTGCAGCCCCTCAAGTATCAGTCCCAGCTGTATGCTAAGAGTCATTTAGTGAATAAATGAAGCGGTGAAATCACGAGAACAAGGAGGAAGTCCCCTAAGGATGCTAATTTTCATGGGCTCTGTATGGCATTTTATTTTGTACTTTATGTGGGAACATGTTTAATACAGTACATGCAACACAAGTCAGCACTTACACCAGTGCAACTCCAAACTCATCCCCAGTAGCAAAGTGAGCCCAGCATGCATTTACATCAGTATAAACCTCAAGCTGAATTTAGCCTTCTACTTAGAACAGTTCTTCATACTTTCTCTCTTTTCTTCCCCCATCTCCTTCATTGAAAGCAGCAACAAAAACCAACAAAAAAGTGCCTAGTACAGCTGTTACCTCTTCATTAGTGGCTTTGGGGATGTCAACTTGCAGTTATTACTGTAGGAGTAACCGTGGGTGAAAACTTTCTGGATGTCTTTGTTTTGGCTCAGTGCAGCATATAAATCAAAAATTGTTATGTACAGCTTGCACGTTGTTTACTCTGCAGCATTATTCTAGCTGCATTTTTACAAGCTTAAGCTCAAAACAGACCTTCAGGGGTTTTTAGACACTTCAGGGCCCATTGTTTTCATTAATTGGAACTAAATGTCTATATGGACCCGCAAACTGAAAACTGTTCTAAGCCTCATCTGTACCAATGATGTAGACATAGCAAGAAGATTACCTTGTCCTACAAAAAACATCATTGCAATTGTAATACAGCTGGAGATAAACTATTTTCAACCTGCTGAGTTTTCAAACTGTCCTGAGTTCTGACAGGATGGCCTTGAGGAGGAAAATGCAAAACATAGGTTTCTCCCAGAAGAATCTGGGACGCTTCCTATTTAGAGATCTGCAGAGTACCTTTCAGGATAGAGCACAGGCAGTTCCAAACAGAGGTTAAAAAACAATAGCTCAAGAAGCCTCCTTGATTAGAAAAGGGACTGCTCTGCAGGGATGAAAACTTAGCACTCAGTCATGATTGGTGCCATGTTTGCACAGTCTCTTCACTCTTTCACTGCGTTCATCTAAAGCAACGCTGGGAAAACAGTTGTTTACTGTTTTCTCTGCTAACTGTAATTTTGCTAAAGATTTTCTACATACATTCTGTAGACATCTCATTGACAATAACTATTCACTCCTACAGCACATCATCTGTGTGCAATCAGAGCTCACAGTCTTCCCAGGAGAATTTTGCTTTTCATGTTGTGAAACTTATAGGAATAAAATGCCATGAAATATGCTGGGCTACTCAACAACTTCTCCGTTTCACTTTCAGTGTAACACCAGTGCATTACGCACACGCAAATAATAAGTGGCAAATTGAAGCTCTTCAGACTAAAGTGATTCATTTTTACCAGAGTCTTACCAGCTTACTTCTGACAATGTTTTTCTCTTAATACCATTTAAATATCTATGGGTTTAAGTTCTGCCTGATATAGCTGCATAATATAGTTACAGTACATAAGGAAGATAGAAAGCTCTACTGAAAAATGACCATAAGTGATCAGAAATGAGGATTTGTGAATTATACCTATACTTCAAATAACTGATAAATTCAGCCACCTGTTTTGTTTTTTTTTCTAAAAAAACCCAACATAGTAACACTTTTAGATCAAATTTTCCTAAGGACTGCACATCGCTGAAACATTGAAATGAAATAGGCTGAAAAAAATGTGGCATTTTCTGGTTCATCTGTTGTGTTTCCATTTTTCTATCCAACATATGTGGAGAATTAGTACTCGCTTGCACACAGAAGTCATTTCAGTTCAAATAAGTGACAAAAACTGGAGGAACAAAGAGTGGTTCCTATACAGAATCTACAAGAAAAACAAAAGCGCAAAGAGTTAATTTGCTATTTACTTGTAATTCCAACCAGTTGACATTTTTGCCTCAGTTCCTCAACAACAGGAAGTCTCTACCTGCTGATTTTCTCAAGTTTTTGGGGTTCCTGACTTCTTCCATCAGCAGGCAGCTGTCTGTCCAGCTACAGCTCTCTTAGCACTGTCAGGCTTAATTAAACTGCATAGTCTCTGCATTGCTCTTAAATTTATTCCTACTATAAATGCAACGGAGTGTTCTGGTTCCTACTTGTCTCTTATGACTTCTTCCTGGCTTTCTCTTTTCTATTTTGCATTATCTTAAGTATTTCTGTCTTTGTATTATGCATTTCTCTATTGCATTCCTGAGCTGCCATGATAAAACCTCAGCACTCCTACATATGAGAAGTTCAAATCCAACTTTCCAGGTGATTACCCTCTAGCTCTGTGAGATACTGTTTTCCTGAACTGTATTACAATGACTGTCAGCAATGGATATAAACATAAAGAAGTATTTCTGCTTTCAGTTTTTTACATAAGACTTCTTGAAAGGATCTATAAACTAAAATAATTAGTGGTAGAGAGCTGAAGAGCTATCACAATTCCCTGCCAGGTCTATTAAGAGAGCAATCAATATTTCTGTGATAGTCAATAACTACCTGAATAATTATTTTCAGTCAAATTGCAATCACACAGTGTGCACAATTTACCTGGGGTATGATTTTATAGGACAACTTACAAATTCAGCACACGGGGTTAGCGAAGGATCTCTTTAAACAGCTTGCAAGCCCTCCAGTGGCACCTGCCACGTTACACACTGCAAAAGCATCCAGCAAATCATTAAAAGAGCCCCACAAATACACCTATGTAGTTGCACACCTTGGTTGCCAGATCATTCAGCAAAAAGATTGTTGTCAGTGCTGTACATACATGCTGGTTTCGCTCTAAAATGTTTCAGAAATCGCATGAAGAAAGCTTAAGGAATCCTGGGAAACACTTCATAGCAGACAAGAAAATCCATAGCTAGCTGGATTAGTCAACTGCTAAACTGACTCTTTTTGGAAAGCAATGAAAGCCACAATACAGGTGAAATTGGAGTAAGAAAAAAAGCAAAACAAAACAGAACCCACACACATTTTACTGCATTTTTTAGAATTAGGAGCAGTCAAAATTACCAAATGTTTACGCTTCACGGAACGCTTAAATAAGATTAGACTGCTAGAAGCTGTAAAGCACCTTTGCTCTGAACTGAACATGAAGGCGAGGTGGGGATGACAGTGTGGGATAAAATAAACCAACTGGTCCTACAGTGCTGTGCAGAAACGGAAGAATCAATGAGCTTACTCTTTATAGACAGGAGACCATCTCTAGCAGCGCTTACTTCTGCTTTATAAAAAGTAGTCAGAAAATAGTAGGTTCCAGTAAACTTTGAGCTCAGCCTGCTTCAAATATTTCTAATTATTTAATTTCTAGCCTCAATTTTTAAATAGTATCAAAACACATACCCACAGAAACACCAGTTCTCCTCTCCTGCTATAGTTCCATTAGCCTGTAAAGGCTCTTTGTTATGAAGGAGCAAAGGTGGGAGTACATAGAAGCATACAACACCTCAGAATAGATAGTTCAAGACTAGAAAGATTTTTTTCTCATATATTGTCACTGTACATGTGGTATTCCCTTCATGTTACAAAACACACTGCTGCTAATGAGTTTTACAGGATAAGATAGAATTGGAGGTGGCAGGCAATGACACATGGCTACTATCATACTGTCTGTAAAGGTAAACTTCCCTGACTGGAGCCCTCTAAACCATTACATTTAACATAAAACTCAACAGAAGAAAAAAATCAGCATCTTCAAAGTGGAACTGCTTGCCATGCTCTGCAACTGGCAGGACTGCCAGAGAGAAACAGAATCTGATCAGGGTGAGAGAAATAATTCGATGTAATTCCACCTTCCCCACTCTGTTCCTTAAACTGGCTTTTCACAAAAATTATCCATCACAAATGCTGCCAGGGGAGAGATCACTACAAGCATAAGGACAAAGCAAATGAAGGAGAGAGTGAAAAGGGTTCTTGCACAACCCTATCTTTTATTTGTCTTTATTATTTTTTGCCAGAAAAAATTATTTCATTTTTTACCCCTTTGTCATTTTCTTGGCAGCTGACATCAGTTCACATTAGTTTCATAGCTTTTTCTTTTCTTCTTTGCCTTATTTTTTGGGCATTGTCATCAGTTTTACACAGTACTATACATTCACCAATAGGGAAATCCAGAAAGAAATAATCCAAATAAACATCCAGAAGTTCAGATGTCCAAACATCCTGGGAGCTGTGGTCTAGAAAAAGGAGCTCAATGTCCCTCCAAAAGGAGCCGTAATATAAGCTCACAAAGCAATCTGTGTCTTCACAAATGCAAAAAGCAGGCAGGGGAAGAAAATAGCCACAATGCCATCTGTCCAAACATCTCTAATATCATAGACAAAAGTTGGGATGTATTTTTCATCTTATGCTAAACAGCATACCTTTTATGAAACCCTACAGTGGAAGAAGTTCTCAAAAAAAGTTTAAAAGCTTAAATAAATTTAGGGCAATTCAGCTGACTCAATGCTCTTAAAGGCAGCAAAAACCCACCCAAAATAAAACAAAAAAAAAAGAAACAAAACAACAAAAGACAGGAAAAAAACAAGATATAGAACTGTTGGACCTTGTGGCAAGTAGTTGGTGTGAAGGGGAGGTGGCAGTGATCTGACACTGGACAACCCAACTTTCTGTCAGCCCACTGGCTTGGATTGTACGTACAGTGTTGCCCCAAAAGAAATAAGTATTACTATTACAGGTAGCCAGCAATCCACATGTTTTGTTGCTCAAACAGGGCTCAGGAGAGTGCATCTGTTTAACAAGGGGTATAAAGCCTTCAAGTCTCAGTAGAAGATGAGAGTTTTTACACACTGAAATTATCTACTAGAATGTAGAGATTGACTTTCACGTTTGAATGGGAAACAAGTTGACACAGCAAAAACCTATTTGTACAGACTTCCCAGCTGACACTGAGCAAGAGGTGGATGGAGGGAGATGGGACAAGACCACATGCTTTTCTGCCATTTCCTCCTCCCACCCCGCAAAGAGAGATCCAAGACCTTTTTTTGTATTTTGTTCCCTTGCATAGGGAAAACCAAACTCCAAAGGGAAGCTGAAAGCTCACCACTGCTCTCCCCTGACCCCAGTTATCCCATCCCTGCTGTAATCGGTGAGTTCATATTCATCCAGCTAATTTTCCCAGCCTCAAAAGTTTCCTTTCAATATAAGGATAATTTAAAGTAGTGAAGACTTTGTTTTAAGCAAATGCTAATACTGAAGCTTCATGCTAATGAGCAAGACAAGTCCATAGTTTCATAACAGTAGTTTCATAACAACAAAACAGGAGCTGTGTAACCAGACTCAGAAAGGTTGCTTGTAAGATAAAAAGTTCAAATATTTATGAAATAAAATTATGTAACACAGCAGACAGTGCCAGTGCTGTCTGAAGGTCAGTGGGCACCACAGGCTGTATCTGAGGTGGCTTTACCCAGGTCTCACCGCCACACTTCCCTCCCCTTAGGCTTAAGGTTTTACAGTCAACTGAACCACACAGCCTGTTTTCCATCGCCCCTTCATTTGATTCAGCTAGTTCCTGCTCTCTGCAACACTTCATGAAGAGTGTGTGGAGAACACAATCCTTATTTAACAACCTGATGTCTCAGAAACGTGGGAAGCTGACAAGACAGACAGACCCAGACTAGATAGGAACATTGCCCAGTTCAACTAATCTTTCCCTGCTTTGCTATAAATACCATAGCCTCTGTTATCTATTCCCAAGTCTTGTCATGCAAATTTTTGAAGTTATGAATCAAACGGGGAGGGGGGGTGGAAATCAAGCATGAGCCAAATTTTAGACAAAGAGAGCCCCAGGAAAAATAAAAATAGAGGTACAGCATAGAAACCTTATCTTGAATTTTTGATCCTTAAGTTCAGAGCCCCATGATTTCTTGCCACAACGCAATAACATCCTTGGCATTAGTGCCACCAGGAAGACTTCTACACCAGCCAATATAAAGTCTTCAGCATCTTCGTTCTGGCAGCAGACAGCCCCAGTCATTGCTGCACCCTGCATCTCCATAATTTTTGAACAACCAAAGATGATATTTACCTCAATATTTTCTTCCTCCAGTGTTTGTCTACCCTCCCTTACATCTTCCTGCTGCTTCTGCTGCTATACGTTATTCATGGCTAATAGGGAAAGCAAAACATTTTCCTCACGGCGTATATAAATGTAAACAAATACAGCAGCTGAAAGTATGGCCGGGTTTCTGTTTCACACTGACTCACGCTGTTATATCATGCACTGAGTTGATCACCATGGCAATGAGATGCCAGAAACCATTTCCAAACTTTCATGAACATTTAAACATAGGCAGAAAAGTTTGAAACAAAATCCTTCCAGAACAACGTTTTAATTCTTCTTCAGCTCATGAACTGTTATGGACACCATCACCATTTTCTTATAGTTGTTCATTAGTCATAATTAATTTTAGATTAATGTTAAACAAATAATTGATATTATTATTATTATTATTGTGCTTTAATTGCAGCCACAATGCAGAGTTCAGAATTGTGGGACAAGATCACAATGCACTAGATATTAAAAAAAAAAAAATAATAATAATACTAAGATGGTTGTGGTCCCAATAAATAGGCAAGTATCACAAATTAATCATTAAAAGTGTTGTTGGAGAATACAGCACATTCAAATGTGTAATTGGAACTGCAAGTCACAATTCTGTTCCCTCTCTGAAGCAACAGGAACATATTTTCTGCACAGACCTGTATAAACTGTTCTGTGATTTTAGTCTAAAACTCCCATTCAACAAAAGGGAACATCGTTTTCTAAAATTACTACCAAAAGCCAATAAAAAAGGTATAGAAGAATAATTAAAAAACAATTTCTTTAACAGACTCTTAACTAGTTACAACAATACCAAGAGTTAAGATGCCATCATAACTCAGCAAAACCAGTAAAATCACAGCTTTGGTAAAGGAAAGAATTCTGATTATGACCCTGTTAATGTCACCTTTATTTAAAGAAAGGTATAATATCTTTTTTAATTTGTACACATTATAACTATTAACAGATAAAAACTTCCTAATAAAAGTTTTTCCTTCTATTACTAAACACCAGAATTCTCCCAGCCCAAATTTAAGGCAAATAACATTACCATACTTCCAATATTTGCCATTAAAGTAAAAAACCCAAAGTGTCTGAACTTGCTCCGAAAGATGATATTGTAACCTTTACAAAAGAACTACAAAAGTAAAGAAAGAAAATCATGTTTCAGACATCATATGCTTCTGCATTATTAAATGCATAATCGGTTTCGAAGTCTTTCTGAAAGATAAATCCAAGTGGTAAATCCAACCTCATTCTGCCTTTTAGCCCGAATCCATACATTTACTGTATGCAAGTACAACTTCAAGCCAAAATTCTATACCCAACAAGCCAGCACATTGCTTGAGAGTTGATGTATGTCTTTTTATAAATCTTTAGAGCTTGCCATGAGCTGCCATCAAAAGTTATTCTGCAGTACTAAAGCCAACAGAAAACCCAATCTCCCACCCCACCGCAGACTGCCCGCCCATCCTTCCTCACTCCCACTTTGATGGTTCTGTACCGATTCAAGCAGCATCTACAAAAAAAGGATCCCTTTTCTCCCCTAACCTTATCCAATAGGTAGAAGTGCCAAGTCAGATATGTCATTGCAGCAAGAAATACAATGTCTAAATGGATTTTAAGGCTTCTCATTGATCCAGAAGTATATTTTTAGCCTCTATACAATATGTGTATCAATATATATAACCCAGACTTTAAACAAATAACCAGTTTCTCATTGGGTAGAGTTTGCATATAGCCACATACACACCGCAAGTACCAGCAGTATTTTACCTGAAATGATTTAAGGGTATGAATAAGAGAAGGATTGGAGGGAGATGTAATATTTTGAACTGCTATTTTTGGAAAGAGACAGATCATCTTTTGGACACTAGAGCCTTCTTTGATCTGAGCAAGAAACAGAAACCTTTAAAGCTAAAACAGATGGAGAGCAGTTGTTCAGAGTTTAAATTTGATTATACTAATCGATAAAAGTCTAAAAAGAGACTTCTCCTTCCTACAAATATTGCCACATTGGCATGGAAGTCAGCAGTGTGTCATGTCCCACATTGCTCCCAGTTACAAAGTCTCAATGTCCCAGATCCCACAAGGACACTTCCAGGGCAGGAGCACTCCATCTACACCATATTCAACAAATGGCCTTGGAAAAACAGCACAGATCCAGCTCTATACCATGTTTCTCTAATTAATCTTAATTTCAGATCTAAATCTGTTTTGTGCCATAATCTGCATTAATGGTCCAGATCCAGAAAATGTCAGTTGTAACAGCAGTATTTGTCTTACGGGAAAACAAGTGGACAAATTCTTTAAATAACAACATTTGATGGCTTTTAGATCAAGTTTTATTGCAGTAAGAAAGTTTACCTCTCTCAGAAGTTTTCTAACTGCTTCTCCGTTGCGTACATTACCTTTTGACAAGATAATTGTTGGCAAGAAACAAGCAAGCAGAAAACAAGACATCAGACAGACAACGTATCCCTTACCAAATTAAATCAGTGTCTCTTTTCAGCTTGGTTTGTCTAGAAGAAAACAACAGGAAATTAAGGAGGATCTAGCTCATCTTGGTCAGAATGTTTGGATGGTTTTTTCGGTGGGGCGGGGGGGAGTATGCATATACTCCATCCCCCCTAGTATGACTATGAACTTTTTTATACTTCTGTTTTGATTATTATAGTCCAGATATTATCAATAATAATAAATGTTTGTAGAATTCAGATCCATTCTGAACTGACTACAAAATTACTTGAACAAATGCAAAGTCATTAGGAGACACAATCTGTTTCTTTCCCCAGAACGTGAAAATTTATTTTCCCATCTCTTAGTTAATATAATCTATTCTGTTCTCTGAAAATCAGAATTTCAGCTCAGGGTTGTTTATTAACAGCAGAAAAAAAAAATTAAAGGGTAATTTTCCCTACAGAAAATCAAACCCTGAACAATTTGAAGCACCTACTGTTATAAAACTTTTCTTTTTTGAAAAAAATCTTTGCTCAAAACTCAGGGTCTTTTGCATATTTCGTATATCTTGATTAACAAATTTCAAGTGCAGTCTCTTATGTTTTTAAAATGTAGAGGTTGATTTTCATTAGTTCCAAATTCTGCAGTTGTATGCTTAAATTAATGTATAAAATAATTTTTCTAGAGGGAAACATACCACCAAGATGTGTATGAAGCTAGGATACAGCAGCCTAGCACTCTCCAATGTTTGATAGAGGTGTGTATCAAAGGATCTCATTCCATCTAAAGAAAACAGCCAGTTCCCACAGTCTGTAATCAATATTTGGATGTTCTCACAACTTATATATTTACCAAATTAAATATGTAGTTAGAGATGGATGACAGTGTAGCTTCTCTCAATTTGCCTGCCAACTGCTTCAGCTATTCTTAAGAGCATTCACTGTTCAAGACAGACTTTAGATCTCAGATGAGAAGGTATTCCAGGAGACAGACTTGGGCAGGTGTTTTGGGTTTGTTTCTCCCCTTCCCCCCCCCCCGCCCTTTTTTCTCTCCCTCCATCTCCTCCTTGTAAGTTTATAGAAACTCCAAGTAATACCCTTCATATCACTTTAGAGATTGTTAGTAGTTTGAGGGGATTATATGTCATTTAGAGAAAATGGGTCTCTTCCTGTCCAATAAATAAAAATCTTTATTTTTGCAGGAGAGTTCTGACAAGGACTTGACAATAAGCATTTAAACAACGTGAATCCCAGCCCTCACTCTTTGCCATGCAAAGCTGAGTAAATTATTCAAAATTGCTATCGTCTTATGTTAAACTAATAGATTTGCAACTGGTCTAAAATTTAATATAGATTAACCTGAACATTTTTCTTTAATCTAGTTACTTACTTCAGCTGGGACTTAAGTACTCAGCAACTGGAATACATGACTGATCATGGGAGTAACGTGGAATTGTTTTGGCAGCATGACTGGATGAGCTTCCGTTGTCCTGTATAGGACTGGGAACAGTAAATACAGACAACTGCAAGCAGAGTGGAGGCAGTGAGATTCTTTGGTCTCTTTTACAAAATACATTCCAACCTTCTATTTTCCACAGCTTTTCTCACTTTCAGAGTAAAGATGAAGTTTACAGGAACAACTGCTGTATAAGAAAACATACAGATACTTTTTTGATCCTTTCACTCAAGAGTTACGGATTTTCTCGGTCCACATCTATCCATCTCTGCTCTGCTGCAATTGCCCTAGATCCTTCTACATACAGAACATGTGAAGCTAAATTTTTGAGCAGACATACCACCAAAAAATCCTACCTGAAAATCCATTTCCTGACCATAATTCAGAGAAAGCATGTCTTGCAAAGGACACTAGCTGCGAAATCTTCCAGCATCTCTTACAAATACAGTGTGATTATAGTGGATTTCAAAGTCATACTCTCAAGAGCAAGCAATTAAAATAGGTCAGCAGCACTGTGGGAAAGTATATAACAGCAGTGTGAAGCCTGCAGTGGTTCAGCATCTCGAGCAAACTCCTGTATCAGCAGTGGCTTAAAGACAGAGATGGAATTAAGAGAGTAATTCCCAGCAGGTACAAAACATGGGGGGTCACAGAGCACTAACCTATACCTGCAGCTGACTACCACTCCTGCTAGTCCTGAATTGCCAACAGTCCTAAGCAAGAGCCTTAGCCAGTTACAAAGTTGGGAAAACTTGTTGAGAATATTTAGAGATTAAGACTGCTAGGCAATTACATGATTTCAGAGTCTGAAAATGGACCAAATCTATCAACAAGTAGCTTATTATTTGAGCAACATATAATGGCTGCCTAGAAGAAAGGTTTCCAGCACATGCAAAAACCTCATTTTCACATGACAAAGTAAAATATTCTTAATGTGATGCTTTGTCCAGCATCCGCATAGCTAACCAGGTCAAACACCTCATGGGCCAGAAGACTGAGCCCAGCCCCTCCCCTACAGTTTCTTGCTCCAAATTAAACTCTCAAAATCTTCTACTGTTGAGTGTGGACATTATTTCCCTTTCAGCGAGATCCATCACCAAAAAAAAAAATAAAAATCACATCCTTAGTATAGACCATTTGGACCTATGGTTCTGTTTGATCTTAAATCTAATTACTACATCTGAATAGGTAAATAAGTAGGTTGGGAGAGCGTAGTTAAATCACCATATGATCATTTTGTTTATGTTTCCTCTTTTGTACATCTTAGGCTTTTTAGACATTTCTCTTTCCAATCTAGATTGTCTTGTTTCTTTAAGCACTCATTACAAGCTCTCTATCACAGATTTGACCAAGGAAAAAATCAACAATGATTTGTCCTAAACTTTCTTCAGTCTACATGTATTCATAGTACTTCCAATACACAGTGCGCTCAACTCAGTCATAAAAAACAAGGAGGGATCATCTAAAAACTATAAAAAACAATCTGTTTCAGGGTACCACACTGCATTCTGACATGAGCTTGTTTTCAGCAGAAACTGTGTGTTTCAGGAGAAATCCGCCCTGCCCTATGTGTTTATCACATTCTGTCCTTATGGCTATTTCTATTCTTACAGCTTCAGCACATCCATTTTGTTGTGTTTCCAGTGCGTACAGCAGACAATTCTTCACATCATTTGGCAGCTTCCACATTACAGTCTTCAGACTAAATTTACCTGTGTAAGGTATATTTAAAGGTTTTCCTTTGGCACTGGGAGTTGTACATTCGCAGGTATAGTTTCACATACAGTTCCACAAATTCAGGTTTTGGATGGGTTTTTTAACACCAATTAAAGATCATGTTGTAAGTATTTTTATTGCCATCATTAGCATCACTCAGAATGTGTGGCACCAATAACTTTTACATATACACCAATAGTGGATTTCATAGATTTATCTGTAGAATCCTTAAGTCAATTTTTTCTGGGAGTACAAACTATTTTCTTCTTCTGCTAAGTATTTTTTTTTACACAAAAAAACAGGTGTCTGTCATCACTGAGGATTCAGAGAAAAACATTTATAATTCTGATCTTACTTTTTGCTGTGTTTAGGCCTTGGAGCTCGGGATAACTCTTACGCTGGGCACTGGAGGAAAACAGAACAGATCTGTTTTCAACCAGAAGTTTATATGAACCAAATAAGTAAGAGGATATGAAAACACCTGACCTAGGTCATTAACGGTATTCTTTTTGTCAATAGCTCACATTTTCCTACTAAATATTTTTCTTTTTCCACCATTCATTGCTATATTCTTACTTTGTTTCCCTCCAACAGCAGTTCTGAGAATGCATTGAATTGCAGAAGTATATACTTCTATTTCACTTGAACCTCTGAGGAAACATGTAGGAAGAACTGCTTAGTACTAGAAACAGCAGGGTCTGGGGTTTTTTTGGTGAAAGACAGTGGTATAAGTAGACATTTTGAAAGGCTTGTTTTATGCATGACAGAGAATTTGGGGGGCAGATATGAAAAGGGACTTGGATCAGGCACCTGTCATAAAAGATGCAACCAGCATTTTTATTTCATCTATAATTTTCATCTGATTAGAAAATATATACATTTTTCCCCACCCCTAGCAGGACAGAAAAAAAAGCATGCAAAGTCCTTAAATTAAGGTCATCTATTTAAATATGATGGTTTGAAATGCCATTTGGGCATCTCAGTTCTTGGTATGACTGAGTCAGCTTTCCCTGTAAACAGCAATATTACATTTAGCTATAAACAGTACTGTGAAAGTCATCATTGCCTACCTTTGTCTATGTCTAATGTACCTAGGGTGTGGAAACCAAAAGTGCTTCCAGGGTACCAGACTCCAAATTAGGTTCAAATGAGAACTATGCACACTTTTTTTCTTCGCCCTCTTCCTTTGCCTTTCCCCAGGTCCCCAAATTTCCACAGAAAGGACCTTGGCACCCAGGCTGCACACCCAGGTGCAAGAGAGCTGAGGACAAGGGCTCCAGGACACCACCTTGGGAGGATGTTCCCTTCAGAACAGTTTGCATTGTTACATCTGCTTGCCTCAGTATCTCAACTATGTCACACTATTGCATGATGTTCTATTTTAAGAAAGCTTTAAAGCTCATTTTTATAGTCCTAAATTAACAATTTGAAATTTTTAACCAAGAGTATTTGCAAAATACTGAACACCTTTGTTGAACCTGTACAAGGACTATTACTTCCAATGCTTATATTTGCCGTCAACAGATTTACTCCTTCAAAGCTGCTCTCTAAGCATATATTTCCTATAAATTCCGAGTTCCACAGTACTACAAATAATTTTACACACTAAAATCAACTCTTCAGAGATAAATCTTTTGAACTATTAAACTTGTAAATGCATTTACACAACAGTAGGATTCATGCCACTTATTTTTGTGAAAGCTCATAGGACAGAAGGTAGTGCCTAAAGGTTAAGTATGTCTACCTAGGAGCAAACACTAGAGAAGGAATAAAGAAGAGACCTCACTAGAACAAAGAATCATAGTATGTGAAGGAGGGAATAAGTAGAAATATGCCTGGCAAGAAAACGGAGTTCTGGAGAAAGAGTGACAAGGGGCCTTGAGGGTTTTCCAAGACAACAGGAGCAAAAGCATCAGTGCATGCACTAACTCAGCCTGCCCCAGCAAAAGGTTAACAAAGTCTGCTAACAACAGCCCGCGCCAGATGCATCTTTCACACTAGAGATGCTCTCAGGCATTTGTACGTGCTAGTTCAGGCAACTTCAGCACCACTCTAGCAGATGGCCCTGTAGGAAAGATTTCTCCTTCACTCTAATTGTTTAAGTTGAAGGTCATAAAAGGGCTTGCAGGGGAGAACTGCAGGTCACAGGGAACACCTCACATATTCAGGTGTGATTTGTATTTATCTATACTAATGGCTTTTAGCCTATGAGATGTTTTCAAGCTGTGGATGAATAGAAGTTCTTATTTTACAACAGTAACATTCACCAAAATCAAATCCTTTATTAAGCCTGCAACAGTCATCTGCAGAGTGTGGTACAAGAGAGGCAGCAGGAACAAGAGATGCAGAAGGATTCTGATGTTTGGTTAACTTAATTTAGTTTTAATCTGCATTAGACTAGAATTTAGTCTGTTGACAGAATAGATCAGATATTTAACAAGTAATGTGTCAGATACAAAATTAATTTGGCAGTTTTACAACAGGGCTTCAAGTACCCCAAATAGTTCCCTTATTATTCCTCTTGTTTAAAACAGATGTATGGATTGCATGAGACAACTTCTAAGCTACACTGCAATCTAATAGCTGGCTGTACATTGCCTGAGGCGTGCTGCTCAAATTTTGCTACAGGCAGAGTATTCATTCAGCAGAGCAAGTACATAGCACCTGAGCAGCTGTGCATTTCCAACCACCATGCACACCTACCCTCCTATGCCAGAAATTCTGTGGTAGATCCATAAGGTACATCGAATGGGAGAGACCTCTAAAAGCGACCTTTCAGATAGATACACATTTATATTCTCATTTTCCAGAAGAATTTTTACATTTCTAGTTTGCCAGTAAAGATCTTACCCCTTTTTTATGCACATAATACAGGAAAATTTCCTCACTTTTCCCCCCATACCACAAAATATAATATTTTTTCTTTCCAGTACAGTATTTTCAACTCAATCACAAATGGTAGTAGCAGACTGGAGTTAAGTGCAACCAGAGACTCATACAGAAGAACGTATGGGTTGGAATATCATTACCTAGACTAGGTACTGTTTATTGTGCCTTAAAAATGGAACAAAACCCCTTTTTTTGAGCACAACAACATAAAGAATAAACTTACTTAATAGGATTCTTTAGTACTTAGCTTCAGCACTTGAAAAAGCCTAGCTCTTTTGAGAGCGCGCTGTCCAAGAAACATTTTAAGGAACTGAGAAGGAAATATGGGAACCTGCAATAATGCAACAAATTGTGACATATCGACATTGTTGTCTAAAATCCCTGTCACTGCACACAGCAGTGGTACCAACCTACCCTCAGGCAGAAATGCAATCAGATTCTGCTAAAGCATGTGAATTACCTCCAGGGAACACAATTCTCAGCCCCATTTTTTTGACCTGTATTAGAAATGCTTTGCCTTAAATAAAATAAACATGAGATTCCATGAGATAATGCTTCTAAGGTATTAATTATTTTTATGTCCCAGTAGGCTACGTGCTACCAGAAGAAAAGAGATATTAATTCCCTTCTAGAAGACAAATGGGAATAACATTTGCATGCAGACTTTTCAGTAAGTTTACGTATCGTATGCATTCTATAATGTCTATACCTTATTGGCTAGATGATGTGCAATAAGTTAGGAAAGGATCCACTCATAGATTAACAAGGTTTCATAAGGGTTTGATCTAGGATGCGTACTCCAAACTGTACAGTTCCCAAAGCAGAAATTGTGAGAAAACCAAAACACATTATTACGCACCGCGGTGCTTAGTCATCATGCTTACATTCAAGGCACAAAGTTAGTTCCCTAGATTCACATACAACGTGCATCTGCACTACCTTAGTGTCAACCCAGACAGAGGGTTTGCCAAGTCACATGGGGACAACAATGGATTAAACCAATATTTCCCTTCTTGCACTTTTATTGTCAATGCAAGTGGAACGTTGTTCATCTACCTACTGTGGCCAGGCTGGAGTTCAGAAATTTTCAAGTCTAAAAAGAGCATCAGCAGAAGCGAGGACTGCTCTTGCAGTTGTGACACTCACCTGAGACTCAGACAAGCTTTGTACTGATCCGTGTTCCCAGGACAGAACATCCCAAGACAGACTATATCCACCTGCATCTATGAATGGATACAAACTGCTCCTTGGTGACAAGTACAGATAAAATGACTTTTTTTCGTTTTGCCTTAGGAAACTTCTAGGGACATATCATTTTCACATCTCTTAACATTCCTGAATATCCCTCAACTAGTCTTCTCTAGAGCTTATATTTGCTAATTAAGGATAGAACACAGCACCAAGCTCTGCTGGAAATTTTGAAAGAGCTTTCAGTATTTCCTTCAATAGCAACTGATTTCCTTGATCCAATTCTTTAGTATAAAGTATGCAGATTCTTCTGTTGAAGGTTGCACATAAACAGAGCTACCTTTAAACTAAATTGCTTAGTGCTGTAGTTAGAGCTGCACAACCAAGAAGCTGCACATACATCCCATAAACTTCCAGCTACATTTTTCATAGCCCATTGTAGTGCAGCAATCAACTGCAATGACAGCTCATTACATGTCCTGAAAAACTGACTCGTGTGGTGAGAAGCGATGGCAGGACAGGAAACAGAGTGCCAAGTTGTACCGCATTACCCAGATATTAATGAATGCCCACTGTTATTAATGGGCTGAAGCTCTCACTAAATTTTGAGCAAAGAGAAATGGCTGTCAGTAGCTTCAGTATTTGAATGGAAACAAACTGTCCAAGTAAAAATAAATTAAGGTGGTACAGCCTATTTTATTCTGCATACGTTTGGTCCACTGCATTAACAAACATCAGCACTGGCAAGGAAAGCTTAGCATACACCGTGAGGGGTCATGAAACACGGATGAGAACAAGCAATATCAAGAAGTAAAATGAAGAGGAATTTGTCCTAAATTTGGGAAAAAAAAAAAAAAAAATCATTAAGAGAATTATCTTTCTAACCTTGATGTTGCAAAGAGAAAAAGAGAGTGAAACAGTATAAGGAAAAAAACCCAAACAAACATTCTTCCTGAATGTATCTTCAGAAGAAAAGGAATCATTAGGGGAATCAAACATCCTTTCCTAAAATTTTAAGTGAAAAATTAAAAACCTTTCAGATTTCAAAAATCCTAGTAAGTGCTTGGAGCAGTACATAACATTTAATGTAATACTCTACCTCATCAGAACAAGGGAAAAAAGGATTACAAATGCTAAAGAGATGACATTCACAAAGTTTTCTTAACAGGTTAGCTGTGGAAAAGAAGAGGAAAAGAGAAAAAAACTTAAAAGGAAACTTGTGCTTTTTAGTAGAAAAAAAAAAAATTCACTAAAACTTAGTACATAAAGCAACTGATAAATAACACATACACTGATCCGTGCATTACATCACTCATTGCAGGAGAATACCACCACTAATGTATTTCGATCACATCAACATCGCTGGATTGCTTTGCCCTGTCTACATTTAAATCTAAAAAATAAAGCAGCTGATTCAGAGGCCAGTAGTGGTAGAGCGGTTCACACAGGGTGACATGAAATTGCACAGAAACACAGCAAACAAAACCCTTTCCAAAAAGAAACCATACCAATACCATGACTTTGAGTATCAAAACAGAAGAGACCATGAGAAGTGAACCTCTCATGGGCTGCTCTCTCCTTCCCCATTAGGCAGCAATACAACACTTCGGGGAAGGTAGATTTACTTACACATCTAATTAAATCTTGGCAGACAGACTTTCAAAACTTGAAACGCTCAGTATTTTCTGGTGACAATCTATATTGGCATCTGAAAGCCTTGAATGAATACTGGACAACTAGCAATCAGTGACACGAGTTTGAGACTCAAGTATCTGGCTCTATTTCTCTACAAAACCACAGGGAATGCAATAAAAGGTGTTTGTATTGCTAACGATTACTGCATCACATCAAGAGTTTTGAGCTGGTTTTCCTGAAGGTCCTTCATGGAAAGATACAACAGCAAAGACATGAGAAACGGCTCCCAAGTTCTGGTGTAGGCATACTTTATGGAGAATATTTTTCTTAGCCCTTACTTCTTGATTTAACTCAGAAGACTACAAACAAAACATATTCTAAGCATTGGATAACCACAGGTAATGGAAAACTACCATATTAATCAGGAAAGCACAAATATGATATTGAATTTAAAATAATTAAAAGAAACTAAAAAGAACAGTAATTTCACATCAGGAGGCTCTGGCTGTCATTTCACACATGTGCACATGTGGTGACTAAATAAGTGTTCTTCATTTCTATCTACGCACGTTACAAATTTAGGATTTTAGCTCAAGTACTTTGATTATTTTCGTAACCTTTTGAAGAGAGAGCAGATGACAAACATTAGTAATGTATTCAAATTCCTCTACCTAATGTATGCACATGGTATCTGTCTTAGACATGGCAAGTACAAAGCAAAATGGATTACTATTATTAAAAAGGAGTTGGTTGAAAAACTAATTAGTTATTTCTTCAGAGATCTTTCATCACTAAGTTTTCATTAAGCTACAGTTGGACAGAAGTCAAAAAATAAAGCAGTACTATTTTTCACATAAATTCAAAGATTTTCTTTGCTTCAAAATTTACCAAGAAAATACTTCGATTTTGAAAAAAAAGGCATTTAAATAACATCTTCTTGGGGGGATGAATAAATTATGTACTTTCCATCATATTTGTATGTATCTCCACACATCTAAAAATAGTGCCTGGATAAGTCTTTTTAAAAAAAGAGAATAAAAACACTTCCATTGAAGACTAACAGAAAGCAATTGCTCAACATTTCCTGTCAACCAGCTTCAAAGGTTTTTGGGACCTGGAAAAGATGACAAGTCAGACAGTTTTTTTCTCCTCTAACATAAGGCTCTTGCAAGTGGCTTTCATTTTCAGAGCTGTTGTAACACATCTCAGCTATTTGGGAATTCAATCTGTTTAACCAAAGCAAATGCTATGATTTATATATATACACACATATACACGCACACACCCACCTCTTCTGACTTGCATGCTCAGCATTCCTTTTTTAAAAAAATTCTTATTTTTCAACCACTAAACTGAAGTCAAGAAAGAGCATATGGGCTTGTACAGCCTGCAGTATACTTACAAGTCCTGTCCTCCTGAGACCCTGGGGAAGCATACTATAAGCTCACATCCAGATTTTCTTTCAAGAAGAAACACAGGAATTAATTTTTTTCTTGTCACAGAGTTGAGCATACCAAGATGTGCTGCTGCAGCCTGAACCATAAAGCACATCTTACCCAAGAGATGTCATTTTATTCTCTAAGCTCTGCTTCTGGTAGTTTATACTTTCATTTTTCTTTTTTCATTAACTAGATTAACTCTTTATACCTGGCCCTGCCTTGCTAAGTGTTTCCTTATCTGTATGAGACCTACATGTGGGTAAATTAACTCCTAATTTCAGGATTAAGTCACACAGCTATTTCAAAACCAAAGCAAATCATCCCGTACCCTTCAACTACAGTTCATGGTGCCTTTTAATTCTGTTTTGGGAAACCTGTAAAAGGCAAATCTGTGGTTTGAACTCACTAGCAATGGTTCAGCTTCGGCTGAAGATAAAGGAGAAGCAATAGAAAACACTTGGTAAAAGCACTAGACAAAATTTTCAAGGGCCTGTAGCACAACAGAGCAGCGAGACAAATACAAATACATCAATGTCAAAGATACCATTACCCGAAAAATTCAAAAAATCATTCCACTAGAAGTATTCAAATAGGCAGTGCATTGAAAAATCCTGAGCACACAAAAACTCTTATCGCTTCAGTGGCTTCAACTTGTACCACCATCACCAAGAGTTCAGAGACAGCCGTGCCTTCATTTATCTCCCTCTCATTATACAGCACCTAGCCATGATACAAAGCATGCATCACACTTTGAAACAGCTTATTTTTATGGAACAGATGATTAGCTGGGGTAAATCAGCATGTGGCTCTCAAGTTTCTCTATACTCTACCAATAAATTAAGAGAATTAATTAAATTATAAGACAAAGAATCATTGAGAAATAATGTTTCTGAAGATCGCAACACACAACGTATTTTGCAGGACTGATGCTAATGGGATACATCCTTAACTGTTCAAATAATTCAAACTCTTGGCACCAGCGATCAAGACTTGAGCTTTATGTGATTATTAGAGACAGTGTCTTCACTGAGTGACTCCCTGGTTCTTCCTATATCTACCCATTTATACCCTTAAATGAGTGCAATACTACTGTATTCCAGAAAAGCCAAAAACACACAATTCCTCGCTCGTTAAAACATCTTCACTAACAAGTTGCCTGTTTCGCTTATTTCGGCAAGATGGAAATAAACATATTTTCATTTGCGTTTCATTAAATTATTCCGCAACCCATACGCAGTGTCTTGATGCAGTTTGAAAGGTGAACAGATGGGATTTTATTTTTAGCTCACATTAACACAGCCCATCAAACACTCATTTGCCTGATATACTATCATAATATAGCTTACTACTCAGCCTTTAAAGTATATCTTTGCCTGCCTTGTAACATCCAAATGACAAAAGAGAACTGTATGATAAATATTTAATTACAATCACCATGATTGCTTTGTCACTGAAAACTAGCAATTGTAAGTGAATGGAAGAACTTGGGTTCTAAAGAGGAGCATTTAGCAGCTATGTGCTACTGAAATCAAAGCACATTTTTCATTATAATATTTCAAACAGAGGCTTTTTCAGGATTCAAATAGTGCTTGCAGGGAACCAAATACATGGTTTTATATTTATACATAAGGCATTTGTAACACTTATTAGGTATCAACACAAGGAGGCCAAAACTGTATTTCAATAGTTAACTACATTATATGCCTTCAATTGCATTTTGGATACAACATAATAGTGTGCATAATAAAATGTAGTCTACAAAAGCTTAGGATAGCATGATAAAGTAGATGCAAGTGCTAAAAGTGACTTGTGCTTCCTCACTCAATTAAATAATGAAATAAAATTTAGTGTAGCCGTCACACCAGAACTTTAATGTTTCTTTGGTTTTTACTGGGTATGTAGACAACTACGCAGAAGACAGACTGAGTTTTCCAGGTTTGCAAGGTATGACTCTTAATTTTACATGTTCTTGCTATGCATGATTCTACAGTCAAACTACTCACCCCTTTGATGGGATCTATAGGACAAACAATAGCAGAATCAAACCCACCACCACAGAGAGCCTTTCTTTCACACCTGTACTGTGCCAAGTGAGAAAGGCAATTGTGAGAGTCATAAAGAGACAGAGAGCAAGAACCCCCTGTGACATTTTGTGGGTATCTGAAGGAAAAGATGCAAACAGTTCACCAGAACACCTCCTGTACTAATGACCATCCTGCACGTTTTAGGGAAATCTCAGCAAATATAGAGGAAAAAAGGATTGTGACTCTGCAACAGAGCTGCAGCAAGGTATTCTGTGTCCTGGAGAAACCACCACCAGCTTTCTAATGCTGTATCTTCGACAGCACTGAAGTAAACAATGAAAGGATATACACCCTGCAACTTCTATTGCAATCACAAAAGAACACAATAGACTAACATAATGAAAACTAGGAACAATCAAATTTCTCTTTGAATCTGGGCCAACTCTCTTGACCCCACTCCATCAGGTCTATGTCCTTCAATAGCTGTTTCAAGAGTACAATCCTTCTGCGTCAGCACCTTCAAGGGCAACTCAGCCTATTAGTACAACTTAGCTGTTGTTAGAATCAACATAGCAGCTTCCCTCCAAACAATGGATAGGTTTCTGCAGAGAAATGGATAATAATTTTCACACGACAGATGATGGGAAAAGTTTTTGCACAACCCAAACACTACCTTTCATTTTTACACAAGATTTCTGCTGTGAGGAGCAAAATACCTCTGAGAAAAATGATCACAAGAACCAACAGAAATTATTTATATTAAAATAGAGCTATACCTTTAGTGACCATCAAAGCTGTTCATTGTTGGAAATGTTGGAAAAACCTGGAAAAACAGCAGGCTGAAATGTGAAAAGAAAAATTAAGGCTCTGGTGTCTCACAGAGCTTTATTTTTATATTTGATAGGAAAAGCTAAATGTGCTTACATACTATTTACTGCTAAATCAGTTCATGATAAGCAGATGCTCCCCTCTCCCTCAAATCTTTGCTCATGCTCTGTGCTTCTATCTGTATTACGAATGTGAGAGACAATAGTGATAATAAAGTATCCAGAAATAGTACAAAACCCCATGTGAAGCAGATAAATGAAATGAGACAAGTCAGCTATATATAAAGACTGTAAATTATTCAAGCTGCCTGAACACCCAGAAGTGCACTCACAGCTTTATACTAACAATTGCAAATTCCAAACAGCATCACTATATTTTTTTTTTCCATTTTATTTTTTTTCCCCAAAATACTTAGAGACATAGGAATTAAGTCTTTAAATCCTTATTTAGTCAGCAGACGCTCTGTACTAATTAACATGGAAAACAATGACCATAGGAAAGGAGCAGATGGTTTGAAGACAGAGAATGAAGATAAGCTGAGAGAGATCTGTGTGAAGATACCAAGTGCATACACTTAAACACTGATAACCTACAGCATAGGTCTTTAATAGATAGATTTTTTTTGAAATAACATTTTAAGTGGAAAGGTCAGATGAGTCTCTACATTTAGTCAGCAATAAACCTTTTCTCCAAGCTCTTTTTTTAATCAAATCACATGAGAGAGAGATAAGATTATTTCCCACAGGATGCTGATCATTGTGATGTTTGAAATACTCTTATCATACTCTAATAGCTAGGAACATTTCCTCAGCATTTGTTGGTAACTTTTCTAATGCAAGAATTCAATCTCAAACAGGGAGAAGCAGCAGAAATGAGACCAGCATTTTTTTGCTGTATTAAAATGAATTAATTTTTTTTTCTTGAATCATGTTTCTGATACATGGGTTGAAAAGACAAAAACAGGAAGAAAATGTTTTGATACTTTTAGATATAAGTTAGTATTATTCTCCCATGTGAAAACTGACTCCTCAATACTAGGATAGATAAGAGATCCTTAGAAAATTTTAACAGAAGAATCCTGATTCCAATTTTTTTTTTCTTTTTTTTAAGTTATTCTCAGTAGGATCACAGCAGCCTGTGGCCCTGGAATACTACTGTAAAGCATTTGTATTCTGGTGAATTTATACTTTCAAAACCAAGGGAAAAGAGCTGTGGTCAGCTACTGTTCACAGCTATTAATCAGGGAACCGACTAGGCAAGCTGCTGGGAAGCATCAGATTCTAGCTATGCTGGGTTTCTCTGCCTTGGGCTCATTAGCCAAGAGAATAAAGGGAGGGATGGGAGCCTGACAATCCCCATCAGCCACTCCTGAAGCAGCAGCACAATGCTAAGGACGTAATTAACAGAGGGCTGAAAGGGTACAGGAGCATTTCAGAAGGCAGTTTGGCTGAAGCGATTCTTCCAAGGCAGGAATATCAGGAAGAACAGACCTTGCTTTTTCAGGTAGGAGCACAGTGAGGTCCTGAAAAAGCACATATGTGATTTGGAGGAATAATACATAAGAACAGAAAACAGGTAGATGTATAAACTCAGACCCCAGGAGCTGAACACCTGCAGGGCATCCAACCATTTATTATTTCAGATTCACTCCCTTCTCCATGTGCCACAGAGCTGTAACAAACCAAACCACCAAAATTATTCAGGTTCAAAATCCTCCACCCTCCCCCTCCCAGAACTACAAGGTTTCATTCTATCCCTCAGTTACAGTACTAGCACTAAAAAGAGAAGTTGGTCTAACAAAGTTCTACATCTGTGGAAGCGTCAAAGCAGTATATCCTAAAGAAAACAACTCACAACCATAAAATAAAGCAGGGGAAAACTTAGTGAGTAAAAAAAATCCACACAGTTTCTTTATGAAGAGAAACACATTTTGCAGTCTCATGTTTTGTTTTTGCAGATGTTGATTAAAACACACAATATACCTTGAGGAACATTTCTTGGCACAAATTTCAAGATATGGAGAAAAATCAGTAGGAGATGCCTATTTGAGGTGTTGCACGTTTCATACTGACATTTAAACCTCTGGCTAAACACTCATACTTTGTACATTTATGGAAGCAGCTCTCCCATCTAGGTACCAACACTAACTTTCTTTGGTTTTCTTTTCAGATGCAGTAACACAAATCTTAACCAACCTTTCTCCTGTGCAGGCTCTGTAAGCACTGTCACACTCATAGCCAACCAGCAATCATGTTAATTCTGCATTGTTAAGTCTTTTTGTTCATTAGTTACCCCTACCCATCAGTATTTGCAACATCTAGTAGGGAACCTGGAAGTTTAAACCTCTCCATAGGATTCTCTTTAGGGTGAAGTACTTCAAAAAAAAATTTCTTCAAATTGCTAATTCTACGCTGCATTAAATCTTCACATTTTTGCTAGTTCATGTTTTTATGCTGTGATAATTGATCTTTGCCCCATTTTTAACATCAAAGATCAACAGAAATTATTCTAATGAAGTCAGGAGCTTCTCCAAGAAGCAAACCAGGATTGTTTTCCTCACAATTGCCTTTCCAAAATGATAATGACATTACAAATTGTAATTTAACAGGTTTTTAGTAAGGCTGTTTGCCTACTTCACCTTCAAGAAACTTGAACATTCAACCCCTGGGCAGCTTTCATACGAAGCCTTAATCCATGGGTAAGGTCATGCCACACTGGAGGAAAGGAAGGAGGAAGACAGAGTTGTGGGAAGAAGTTTTATTCTTAACCAAGCAAACCACTTTTGTTTGAGCTAGTGGTGTGTGTCACTGCATGCGACTGATACGCAAATATAGTCAGTTTTATTCATCAATACCATTCCCTCAAATTACCCAAAAATTCTTTCCCTGTAGACTTTATTTCTCCTTTTTTACTACTTTTCTAGTAGGTATAATAAAACCAAGATTTTTCTCAGTGCTTACCTGCTACCACACCATAATGAGTTTTATATCCCCAGAGTCATTTTCAAATTAGTTTACTTCTTATTTATGATTTTTCCATCAGCTTTAAACATAATTTTTAAATGCTGTTTCAATTGATTGCCAGTTTTCATGGTTCTACAGATGTATTTCCTTATTAAAATAATCAAAACCAGGAAATTATGTAAGCAAAAGGTTTTTGTGGGCATAAATATGCTGCAGTGCAATAAAGAACATACACGTAACCTGCACCTAAAAATGTAGTCTTAAAAGCACTCTTCTCAAAGTCTCATTAAACTTCAATTTATTTCTATTATGTTTCTGCATCCCAGTATATCTCTTTAACCTTCCACCTCTCCAAGACATAAAATTAACAATACTGACATTTACAGGATATCGGTTTAAAAATGTCAGTAGGGGAAAATGAAAAACTAGAAACAGAACAATATTTATCAGCTGCAAAGAGTTGGCCATGATAAATGCTAACATTACCCTTGACAAAATTATACACCTGAAAGTATTTTTCTCTTCAAAGAAGTTTTTATATTTCTGGTAGGTGACATTTATATAAAATGTACAACAAGAATTACTATGGTAACAAAAATATATAAAAAGAAAGGATTATTTTTTCTATTTTAGTTTCATTTTTCTTTCAGAATAAGTTATCTCAGAGCACTAAAATCTCTATATACTTTCTCCTTGCCTCTGCTATTGAGCTCCCTTAATTATTGACCTTTGGCCAGAGACACTGGGGTGTTCATGAGTCTCAGTTCTAAGAGGTGTTACTCTGCTTTGCATTTCAGATGCTAAGGCATGTTGCAAATCACAATTGTAATACTAAACAATTCCACTGAAGAGAGGCTTTTTTTAAAAAAATTGCATATGACAAATAGGTACATTACAAGGGCCACCTCCTGGGATACTTAAATTAGATTGAGAAAAAAACCCAAACCTGATAGTAAACATACCACCCAGAAGAGAACAATCCCAAAGGAGATGAAAAGCACCTATTAGTTTTACTTCTATTCCTCTATAACTTACAGGATTCTGTGCTAACAGACATATAGTTCCATTCCACTGAAATAAGAATTTTTTATTGATTTCAAACTCTCTCATAAACTTGAAATATTTTAATTATCAAATAATCCATTTTGCATTTCACAGACAGCAATTTGCTGAGCAATATAAACCTAAGAAAACAATGTCTGATTGAAAAAGTGAAATATATCCCTGTAAACACAAAGTACCTGGTGTGTCCTTGAAGTCTATTGTTTTGGGAAGGTGCCAGAGAAAAATATTAAAACCCGTAACGCATGAGAGGGTTGTTTTGCCTTTAATGAGTCAACTTTTGAAATTCCTGTAGATTAACATAAGCCAGAAACCCATCAACATCTGCACTTCAAAAATGCTCAGAAAATGAGGTAGGGAGATAAAAGGCAAGTGTCTGTTATGGAGTCCACTCTGAAGACAGACAAGAGAAAGTTGATAAGGGTCTCTGTTCATTGAAGTTAAAAAAAAAAAAATAAATTAAGATTATTCTCAGTCTAATGTTAAGTAATTCCTAGCAAGCTAAAACAGCCAAAAATTTCCCTCAGAATCCAATACTCCTCTTAACACCAGTACAGCAGCTTCAAAGCAGCATTTGGCAGCATTATAGCTTACATACAAAAGCAAATTAAAATCTCTGCTCTCCTCAGCAGCCATGCTGCAGCCCCGGCTGTCACAGTAACTGCTCCAGGCTTTCATGCAGCAAGTGCCCCTTTGCAGGTCTGAAGGCAGTTTAATTATAAGAAAGGATTGCTCTCCCTATTTCACAGATCAAGACACAGATAAATGAAGAGGTCGTTGCATATCTGCAGGAAGTATGAGATATTAAAATCAGATCTTTATCCCCAAGACCATACCAATATGCTGCAAGGTCTGTCACTATCCTCCTTCAGCAGCATAAATATCTCTTGGTTATGTCAATCAGTGTGGGTGCAAAGGATTTGGAAAACTTTCGAGGTTTGTATGTGGTCCAGAGAATTAGCTCATGTTACAGCTGAGCATGCAAGACTACTACATTTCTTAAAGCTAAGCCAGAATCAAAAAGCAGAGATGCAAATGTAACAGTTGTCCCCATGATACAGAGCTCTATGGACTCCATAATTTTGCTGGAAGCTTTACATTTCATATGATAAAGAGACATGGATTCAAAATGCCAACCGTTGCTCAATGTAAATACATTTACTATGATAATCAAATTACAAATCTGCTATAGCTATGTAGTTTTAAAACCTGCAAGCGAAGAAACAGAAATTAATCACTGTAAAGATAAGGAAAGCAGAATTTTTTTTAATGTTTGGGATAAGTTATGGCCTTTTTTCAAGATGAAGAAATGCATCAAAAATTTAACTCCATTTTAATCTCCTTTTTTGACTTGCTTTCATTTCCCAGTCCGTATTTAAATTGAATGAATATCTCAAATGTTTTGAAAAACACTGCAGTCAGCCCCTCAACAAATCTCCATGGGAAATTTCCTTTAAAATGTTTCAACTTTTTTTTTCTTTCATTCTGCTAACAGCAAGACAAGGGAAAAGGGGAAACAAATCTAAAGTACCAATTGGTTTTGCTTGAAGAAGCACTGTGGTCTTCTTGGAGCAAAGTTACCTAAATTCACACCATCAGCACCTATACATTTGCATGTGGAGTAAATTAGAAGCATCCACAATAAACAGATCAGGTTAGTCAGCATTTGCAAGAGAAATGAAGGAGGAAATCTCTTGGGGTTTCCTGCTGGCTGTTATCATTGCAGTATGTGGCCATCACACAGTATTCCTGAACACTACCATTTTGAGTGAAATTTTTACATCAATATCAAGGCAAAGCTATTTGGATGAAAACTCTCTTCACTGCAAGCTTTTGGGTGCAGATATGCAAGAGGCACAAGAGAAGAGTCCAGCTTTCTCCACGTTTGGATGCATTGTGACATTACATTGTGCCTGGAAATCAGCATTTTAATATCCAAGCCTTGCTTACCCCTCTGTTGATTTCCATTGTCCCTCAGATGCACTGACTTATGCTTCTCTCCCCCTGACAATTCCTTCTTCCAGAGACAAAGCTAAAAATGCTTACTATAGCACAAATACAGTGTGTAGGGCACCCATATAATTCCTTTTTATGTCATAGGACTCTACTTGCTCTGTACATCTCCAAATTCTTCCCATGTTTGGCATCTGGATCATGGTGTTTGGTGGGTGAAGCACTGCAGTGAGAGAAGTTGATCTCAATCCTTGGGGCATCAGAGCCCAGCAGAGATCTTTATTTTTTTCCTTCTCACTGTTGGACCAAAGAGCAGGAGAAACCTCGAAGCCAAGGAAGGGAAGCTGAAGGACAGCCTAGGCATGAGGAAGGGCCAGCTACACAGCATGGCACCTCTCTCAGATGTGGTCCAGTCAGGGGGCTGCCCAGGGGTTTACATAAAGCACACAAAAGCTGAATTTTCCACTTCCCAACTCTAGCCTGGGATGCTGCCTACTGGTGTTTGAGCTGCACCAAAAAATGTCTCAGCCAACAGCAAAACACAGCCATCTTCTGCAACCCTTATTTCCAGTTTGCAAGACTTGAAAGTTTTGGAATAAATGTGACTTAATACCCACACTTAAAAATGCAAATAAGCTTTTCAATAACAAGGCTGCTGAAAAGCCTTTTCCCTGCGTTTATTGAAAATGTAAGACTCTTACGCACTAAGCCACATTATCCAGGAGGGAGGAGACCTGTAGGAAGACAAAAAAGTGAGCAAGTCCCATGCAAAATGCATGAGTCTTGATACTTTTCTCTAGTCCACCATATGCATATTTCATGAATTCATTACAGCAACTACTGCATCTATAAGTCAAATAAGCCCAATTGTTCAAATAAAATGACCAGCTTGATATGCCAAAAAGAGACACTGTTGGATGAATAGTGACATTCTCCAAGTTGAAGTTGCTACACAGCTGTCAAGACTACTGACTGTCCTGTAGGCTTCTCCAGAAGGAGAAGTAGGAAAACACCACAGTTATTTCCACAGCATCTGAGGGAAGATGACAAAAGGGCTGTTTTAACCCAAACACTGATCCTCAAAAGCAATTGTAGTATCTGAGCTACTAACTGTTCTTTCAGTGACTGCTAACGCACATCCAAAACAAAAGTTCATACAGACATTATTCAGAATCAGGGTCTGCATGAAGAAAAAGACTAAAGAGACAAAAAAGATGGAAGAAAAAAAAAAAAAAAACAAGAGTGCAAAAATACTCTCTGGATCCCCAGTCAGACTGAGGGCTATGTATTCTATACATGAAAACAGCTTGAGAATAACACAGGAACGAGAAACTTAGGGTGTCACACAGAAAAAGACACAGTTGTTCGTTGCTTTCAGCAAGGGTGAATGGTAGTTTCAAATAGGGCTCTACGCTGCTTTATGGCTTCCACACAGGAAACTACTTCCTAGCAGCTGCAAAGCCACTCCAGCAGGCACTAACCACAGGCAGAGCCCCTTCCCACACCCTGGAAGGAGACTTGAAGGAGATGAGAACTCATCGACTACACAGTCCTCAGAGTAGGAATTGTAAGGGCTGTGCAAAAATATAAAAAAGGGAGCCAGTAACAATGGAAATTGTTCTTCTTCTAAAAAGCACGACACATCCCTAAGAAAGGCTCAATTGTTTACCAGAATGGATACAGAGATTCAAAAATATTATTGATTTGCTTGTTCAGAAGTCTGAACAACGAAGAATAATTTAAATACATTTTCTGTCTTGTGATTCAGATAGAAATAGAATTTAGCCGTGAGCACCGAACAACAAATATTGAACAGCAAGAAGCAATTCAAGTTTTTAAGAATAAAGACTCACAAGGAATGTCATGGAAGTGTTTCAGCTGAGCCCAGGGAGGTCTCACCATCATTCACTCCATCCTTTCACACACCAGGTCCCACACTCAGCACCCTTGGAGTGCATGACCTGGGTTTCTTTTGGGTGAAATGAAGCAAAACAGCTATGCTCCAGAAATGCATCTAAAGCTTCTCCACAGGTAGCAAGCATTCAGTCCATGGCACCAGACTAGAGAGACTCCAAAGTGGGGAAAAAAAGCATATTTTTTCAGGTACTTATTCCACTTGACTCTTGCGAGAACACTTACCCAATCCTCATTTCCAACACAGACACAGCCAAACAACATCGTAGTTTTCTATACAAAAAAAGGCCAAAATGAATCATTTAATCATTATGCTTTGCATGCATGGAAGTTTAAAGTTTTCATTTTGCAATAATTCTGATATTCAATCACAACTAAACCACAGTTTTCAAGAGCCACTTATATTTAGCAGGCTTTCAACTTGTCACTGTCTAAGTACTGCCTTAAAAAAAAAATAAATTTAACCTTTCTTCTCTGGATGGAAAAATAAATGAAAGTTTGTGAACTTTATACAGTAACATTTGTGCTTTGAATGAGCTTTGGGTGCCTCCAGCAAAGCTCTACGACATTCACCACTTCACAGTTTAAAAGTGTGTCCTGACAAAAGGTCAAGAGAAATAAGGAAAAAAAAGAAAAAACGGAAAGCTTTTCAAGGTTATAAATATGTTAGATGGGAAAAACATTTCTGCTCTGCTAAATGCCTGTTTAAATATAAATCTATTAGTTTGATGAGGTTAAGACCCTAGAATGTAAATTTGTGTCTGATTTGGAAAGGACAGGAGTTATGTTCCCTCATTTTCCACCTTCCTCTACTTTTTAATTCTCTTTCCTTCTTCCTCTGTTATTTCTAAATGCTCTAAAGTTCCTGAGGTTTTGTACCTTAGGATTTAAAAATCAAAACACAAGATCTATAAATAAATATATAAATAAATAAATCTTAATCTTCTAGGAGAAGGAGGAGTTAAATATTTCAACTGCACAAATAAACGGTATGGCTGGACATAAAAAGAAAGAAATGAGGGAGATGGACAGAACTGAATACAGACTTTGCCATAACAGACATATTTCAGGAAAACAGTTATTCAAATTAATAGAGTAACTACAATGGAATAAAGATTTCTGTTTCAGAAGAACATTTCCACAGAGGACAGTATTCTGGAATTGATAATATATGATGCTTCATGACTGTTAGTGTTTCTCCCTATGTTAACACATATGCATTCAGGGTGAATACCATGCTAACCCAGCAATGCTACACACTCCTTCCTGCACCAAAAAGAGCCACTTTTGGTCATCTCTCCCTCACACTTACTTTGCATCATATAGATAAACTTCAAGTTTTCC
Source organism: Podargus strigoides (assembly GCA_028020825.1). Classification (NCBI taxonomy): domain Eukaryota; kingdom Metazoa; phylum Chordata; class Aves; order Caprimulgiformes; family Podargidae; genus Podargus; species Podargus strigoides. Next base: position 35,375,199 of record CM051625.1, read on the forward strand.
CGCAACACAAAATAAGGTAGATGGAACATTCAAGAAGTGCGGTAAGATATCTTTGCACTTTTTCTTGCCCCAGGAGTTGCACATTTTGGTAAAACACAAAATTAGTTTATATAATAGCTTTTCCCGAGTTGTACAACTAATTCTCAGTCCAAAGTTTAATAAGGTGTATTAAGCACATCTACAACATAAACTGTTCTCCATCCTGTATATTACAGAAAGACTTTTTTGGCAGTTAATGTATGCATCAAAAGTAGAGATGGGGAGATTATTCCCCCATCCCCACTTCTGGATTGTGAATTAACAGCCCCACCTTGAAAAAGGTCCAACTGGTCTAAATAACATGTGACTGAAAAGCTACATGGAAGTTCCAGGTTCCTGCTGTATCAGGGGCATTATTCCTGCACGGCTGCATCCCTTTTGCCCATCCAATGACTCTCTGCTAACCTGAACCTAATTAAATGTCCTTCATCATAAGAATGAGCCTGTGGTAGAAGAATTCTGAAAAATTATTAGCTTATTTTAAAATAATTTATTCTATTTCTCTTTAGGTGAGGGCTATTAACTGATATTAGAGAAGCATTCAGGTATTTAAAGATGTAGTTACATATTCCAACTCAGTAAGAAATACATACTTTTCATATAAAATTTTATAATGCTGAAGCTCCTGCTTTTTACTTTCTAATTGATGATTTTCATCACTAAAAGGAAGATTTTATCATTTGTAATAGGAAATACTCATTTAAATTAAATCATATATTTTAAAAATGCCATGCACAGAAGTTGATCGAATAACATTAAACTTGCACTGCTCTATGAATTTTTTTCCTCATTTTTTTTTACACCATTGTATATTCCAATTTCTAATTTGTTTCGGTTGACACACTTTAAGGTTTGTGATCATTCCTGCAGCTGTGATCACTTTGGCATAACTAAATACAGCTAAAAAGTACTTCAGTTTCTCACATTTAATGAGCTGCTGCTAACTCTTCAACAATTTTCTTGTAGAGCTAAGAGATATTAACAACAAATAATAGAGACCAACAAGGCAATTAGTAAAAGTGACATGAAATCCAGTAAAAGTAACTAGTTATTTAAACATCAAATGGCTATACTGAGCCACACCAAAAGCTCAGGCAGCCACATTACCTGTTTCTGACAGCTGCCAGCCACAGAAGTCTGGGAAAGCATGCAGGAACCATGTAATTCCATATAATGCTCTTCAAGGTTCCAGTCATTACCACCACAGGGGCTTTCGACACTGGGGATTACGTTTTAAACAACAATCATTGAAGCAGAAGGCATCCAACACCCTCCCAGATTTTTCATAGTTAAATGTCTGCTAACTTTTTGAAAACTCACAAATCCTGAAAAACTTGAGTACACCATTACCAACGATTCAGAAGCCAGACTATTACAAGAAACTAGAAATGTCCTAGAGTAAAATTTAATTCTTCACTAATAGTGGAAACAGTATGATTTTATGACACTGTATAGAGTTATAACTCAATTGAATAAAACAGCAAAAATATATGCATGTTTATAATTGGCTAAGGCTACATACACACACATAGACACTTAACCACATGCTCAAAACAGTAGCTTCGTTAGTTTTGATGGAGAAAATTCAAGGCCGTGTTTTCAGGATATTCTCAAGTGTCTAGAAAATAGGCAACAAGCTGAACCTTTGATGGCTTGTTTCATCATCCAGATTTAATTCCATCAGTGGTGAGGAAATTACAATATAAGGAAACATCCTCAAAATTGCTTCAGCTACACTGCCTGGAAATCAGATTTTTAAACAAATTTCAGATGTTGAGCACATGAGGCAAGTGTTCTAGACTTTAAAATACACAAGATCATTTTTGTGTGTTTTTTTCCATGTCATCCTTTAGCAAATATATTTTGACTGTATTCTCCTGCATTTTGAAGTCATTTGTATTGTAAGTGTATCCAAGCAAATGACTTCACATAAAAAAATATTCACTAAGTATTTTAAAACCAATTTCAGAGCAGTTTATTATCTCTATGCACATTAAAACCAGTTCACATGTGAAACTATAAATACTGAATATTTGACGCAATTCCTCTAAGTGAGGAACCTGAAAAAAATGCACTGACTGAGATATATCTTTAGAGAACAGTCAAAACAATGAATAATTGAAAATAGGATGAGTTCACTAACAATTTGCAAGAAAAAGCTAAATTCTATGAATATGCCCTTTGCTCTATATTCTTTCTCCTTCTTCCAGTTACTTTTACATTTTATCTACCTTGAAAATATATTTTATAATAATTATGCATACAGAATATTGATCTTTCAATTTAATATTCTATAAGATTCCCCCCCCAAAAAAAATTATTTTATAATTGTCAATTACATCCTTTTTTTTTTTTTTTTTTTAATCTGTTCCAGGACACTTGCATCGGTTTTCAGTGCTAGACTGCCATAAATCTGAACAGGTGGGGAAAAATGGCATATTGTGAGTTTGCACCCCAGCTCAAAACCCCAAAATTCTGTTCACACTGAACTTGCTGAAAAATCCCAGTCCCAGTGGGTTTCCAGTGCCTGCACAGTCTGGGCATCTGCTCAGGACACCAGGCAAGTCCTCAGGGTTTGAACAGCCTCCTGAATAAATATGAGGAAGAATTTCTTCACAGTGAGGGTAACGGAACACTGGCACAGGCTGCCCAGAGAGACTGTGGAGTCTCCTTCTCTGGAGGCATTCAAAACCCACCTGGATGCGTTCCTGTGTGACCTGACCTAGGTGTTCGTGCTCTGGCAGGGGGATTGGACTAGATCTTTTGAGGTCCCTTCCAACCCCTAACATTCTGTGATTCTGTGAAGGCAGCCAGGAGGATGCTGCATTTGGGGGGCTCATCTGAAGCATGGTTTAAATAGAACCTGACTCTATATAGGTGAAAGATAAGGATAATAAAGATAAGGTAAGGTAAAAAAAACAACAAGGAGAGACTCCAAGAAGTGTGCAAGGCTTGAGTTGCAGCTGGCAAGCTTTATCATATGTGCTCCTTTTCAGCTTCCATCTCATAAATCCTTAGGATCATAAACCGTTGTAATATCTTTCTGAGTAACAGATGTTATTTGGCTTATACAATGGCTTCAAGTACCAGATTGCAATGACTTATAAGAATCCAGAGTACAGTACGTTTTTCTTGGCAATTTGTGAAATTGAAAATATGAAATATCACAGTAATCAGTGTACTTTTGTAATTTCTTTGATGGCACGTTGCTGTATAGGAAGCACCAGGTTTTTAGTAGTATTTTTGTATTTCAAAAACATCTATTCATTAATTTCTAAAAATAGAGATCTGTGTTGCACATGAAGCTGGTGGGTTTATATTATCCTTTCAGAGCATTTACATGGACAGAGCCCATTGCTGGCAGATCCCCAACCTCTCTCCTTGCAAAGGCGGCGCAGATTCCTGTACTTGAAACCTTTACATCAAAGCAATACAATTCAGGGTGCAAAACTTGTATGTCTTGCAAAAACCCCAGGCTACCAAGAACTGGTCCTTCCTTCCAAATAATCTCACAGAGCAGAAGAACTGAGAGCATCTGCATTTTGGAGGTGAAATTCCTGCCTCTAGAGATGCTTATCTCCCCTCCCCAGATCCCAATCCTTCTCCCCCACACCTTTCCTGCATCAGGACCCTTACTGTTGAATAGCAAATATTACAGGGGCTTCAAAATTATCCAGATTTCAATTCCCAGCCAGAGGAGAGACTCACCCCTGGGCACCACACAGTTCAGAGGATGGCTGTGCTGGAATATAAACAGAGATATGTGCAGCCTTTGGATTTGCATTGTGTGGAAAGCACATCACAGTTTAATTAGCATTTAAATTCCAAAGGTTCAGAGTATAACTGACTGCTGCAATGTTTGTTCAGGCTGCACCATGCAGTCTGTATATTTTATGACATAGTTAAAACAACATAAACAGTAATATATTGAAAATTGTGTACACAGAGGGTAGGACCCTGCATCATGCCGTACACATATGCTTCAAGAATAAAAACTCAGGAAGTAATCTGAACTTAGCTCTTCAGGTATTTCATTTGAAAACAAAAATTAAGCTTAAGTATCTTAAAATAGGTGGGTAGATAATAAAAATATAATGACAAAAGCGGGTACATTTTGGACTCCAGAGTTAAATAACTGAAGTAGTCACAAGCCAGTGGATTTATAGAAGCTGCAGAATACTATTAAAACACATATGTTTGGATCAGTAGACATGAAGGTGCAGGCTGCACACGTGAATAAAAATTTGCATGCTATAATTGTTTCTACAAAAGACAGAATGTCACATTAAATGACAGCTATCTCGTTCTCTGCAAAGCAGACTTTTAACTAGCTTCACCACCTTTATTCAGCAGTCAGAGATAATGTGGTTCTTCTGGAGCATTTTGAGTCAGCCACAATCATATATTTCAGTCTTTTTTTTTACATGTCAATGGAGAAATGCTTTTCTAATTGCAGTTGTAAATTTAAAAATTATCAAGAAATGTATTCATTAGTACCACAAACTGGCACGCTACCAACTATGCAAGATGTTACCAGGCCTGCTGCAATAATTTAATTTTTATTAGATAAACATAATTTTAGAAGTATGTTTTTTGCCTGTGATAAGCATACTTGTAAATAGGTAGAATTGGTATCCAGATATACCATAATTGGGGGAAAAATTCCTATAAATGTCTATCATCCAGCTTTGGAAAACATGTACAGTTAAATCAGGAAAACTCCACAGTTTTCCTGGAAAGGAAGCGGCATAGGAGGCAAAACCTCCTTTGCCAGCTTATAAGCAGTGGTAAAATTCCTGCTTAGGACCTACAGAAAAAAATAAAATATGCAGAGAAATAGTCCTGTGGGAGATGAACGAGCTTCCTGGCCAGTACAGAGCAGCTGAGGTACCCTTATCCGCAGTCCTCACCGAGTGCCAACATATGCAAGCAGGATCCCAAGGAAGTGCCTTATAGCTCATACACTAAGCATAAAGAAAGATATAACTCACTGCTGTTGGCAGCTTTATTTGTAATGCATAAGTGCATAAATGAAAGGCGACATTTCCCTCGTGCTCACTGCCCAGCTTCTCATCACGCACTACCTTAAGCATGCTTCTTTAAGATGCTGTGATGCTATATTAAGGTGTTACTACAATATTTTTGTGAGCTACAAGTGACATGACATGTATTATCCTCACCACCTAAATCCAAAATCAAATTTGCTGTTACTACACATAACAGTTGGAGCCGATCAGCTCTGAATGTGTTTTTACAGCATCAAAAAGTTTGAAATCCAGACCCAAATTTGAAACTGCATTTAAACAGTGGGTTTGAGAACATAACGTACAGAGAAGAGAACATGGAAGCACTGCAAGTCTTAAGCCTGTGTATTTAAAAATTATTTTAACACTATATTACTCAAGGTACTAATTGAAGAGTAACAGCAGAGAGATGAGACCAAGGTTGTACAGAAAACCTCAGGGCTTAAAATGAATGATGTAGAGAGTTTGCTGCTCTTGCCAGTACTACTGCTTCTTACTTACTAATACCAATGGCATGGCAGTATCTTATGAGCTACACCAATATCTGAGTAATTTGTCCTAACAATATTTGCCATGTACTGCAAAAACGTCAATTTATGGTGAGAGAAAACTGATAATAAACATTTCATGCTGTGATTAGATTTTTTTATCATAACTACTAAAGGATTAACAGTCATTATTTACATATACAGTGAAAAGAAGAGTCTGATATATTAGTAGCAATCAGTGGTTGGCTAGGAATAGAAAGTGTGTTAAAAAAACCCAAAACCAATAAAATAAAATGAGTGAACACTCCTCACCCACCAGTGCAGCACTGCCAGCCTCCCATAAGAAGGCTGTCCTCCTGGACACCCACACGCTATTTTTAGTGGCCATTTATTGGGAAGAATTTCTATAAAACTATGCAAAAACACCTCCTGATATTTAGTAAGGAATCTCTCAAGACACTTCCTCTGTAAAGCATCACATGGTGTAATCAGCACATCCAGTACTCTGAAGTCAAAGAGTTTTCCTAAAGTGCTCACTTAGCCAGGATTTTATTTGCCAAATAGCTTTAGCTTTTATTATATTCATGAAAATGACAATTATTTAGAGCTGTATCACTTCCATTAAAAGCCTTTTATAATCTCCAGTTTCTTTTTTTCCTCTTACACTATGTGTTAAGAAAAAAATACAGGGATATGTTGTAATAAGGATACTGAAATCAAAGCTGTACATCCTTCCATTTTTCATATGTTTTCCTAAGATGCCCTTTACTTAGGAGTATTGTGCACATATGCTAGGAAATAGTTGAAAAATGGCTACAGCTATCCTTACAAGGTCCCATGATATAATGTACCGTTCATTCACTGAACTTGACTCCCTGTATCCCATTTAACAACTTGTTATTTTTCTCAACATCTTGATTAACAATTCTGCCCACCATTTAAGGTGAGAAAAAGATTGCGATGAACAGGACTGTGACCGGAAGCAGGGGAGCCTTTCAAGTCAGATCTCTGCTCTTCTTTCTGCTTCCTTTGCTCTACTGCAATTACTTAATTATTCAGGAAAGTAGTGAATAGATGTGTTTCACCTTGAAAACACCAAAGGCTTTTCACTTACATAAGCCAGCTTGGATAGCCTCCTCCCCCACTCCAAGAAACAGCTAACGTAATAGGTTTTCATCATCAAAAAAGCCACCATTTGAGCATTACCTCTATCCATTTCTTCACCAGGAGCCAAGCTGGCTGGGGTTTCAGAAAAGAGAAGCAGTGGGCTGGGGTTGAAGCAAGTCCACTTCTTGGCAGACCAGGAGCATTATTCACTCTTTGGCCAGCCAGTCTCTGCCAAAAGGGAGAACAAACCCCAACCAAGAACCGCGCACATGGGCCAAGTTCCCAAGGCAAAGTGACATTGAGCTTACTCTAAGTAAAAGAACTAGCTGTGCTACTTCTCTTCCTTTTTGGAGAGAGAAAACAACAACAACAAAAAAATAACTGTTCAAGGATAAACTATGAACTGATGCTCAACTTATGTTTCAACTGGGCATTACCAGAACGGCAAGCAGAAGAAATGACAAGACCTGACTTCTTATTATAAAGGTAAGAAAAGCACCATGAATTGCACTCCTGAGGAGGTTTTAAACATATATAACACAAAAGCACAAAATATGAAGTGTCTTCAAGTCTCAAACTCTTAGCAAGGCTGAAATAATTTAAACATTAGTGAAAATATATTTTGTTCATTAAGCTGAATATTTTGCACTTGAAGTGAACCTATGTAAGTAGTAAGACTATCACAGTGACAAAAATGGCAGATTTTATCAAGGTATTACATAAAGAAGCAAGGACTACATCCAGACTTCAAGTATAAAAACAACTTTTTGCCTATTCTAAAAAAAAAAAATCCACTACACTGCTCAAAACTGGAATTCACTGTATTAAGAAAATTTTGGTTCTTAACAAAAGCATTTACTACATGTAAAAACAATGTACATAACAAGTACAATTCCAGTGTCTAGCTTTATTTTCATTCCCAGACTAATTTACTTTAGCAGCTGCTTCAAATTCAATTTTAAAAGGGACAATTTGGAGTTTGTGTAATGGGATTTATGCACAACATCATCTTACAGGCTTTAGACAGGGTCTAATCTTGGTAGAAATGTCACCACCTTTGTTACCCAGTAAAACTCTCAGTACCTCAAAATATCTATTTTAAACTGCAATATTTTCCAATGTAGACTGATCTTAATGGCAAGGTTGCTTAAGAAAAGCCATGTGCATTACACTCCTAGCAAAGTTATTCCTTAAAGACTACATGGTGGAAGCTAATGAAAATGTACATTTTAAATACATTTTTCTGCTGCAAAATGCATACATTCTTATTACAAAAGCTTGGTTAGTGACACTGGAAATACATTCTTTTCCTCTTTCTATATAAGTTTGCTTGCAGTAGGAACAGCAGACTACTCTGCTAGCCAGTAGTGCACCCACAGTTGTGTAATATATTTCCACTGAACCATTAGCCAACCACTCAAAACAAAAAGGTCATTCCAGTGAAACCTGAACTGATGTAATAGGCATTCGTCATTATATTCTGCACACTTTGTTAATGACAGCCTAAACAACATCGTGCCTACAGCCAACTGACAGGAATTCTAACCTGATTAAACATCCCAGTATGTTTTAATACCCTTAAATGGAATTTTTATGGCCTGTTCTGCATGCATATTATTAATACAGAACCATCAAAGAAACCACAGACACGCATAATAGCTCATCAATTTGTAGCTAGGCACTTTTGACCTTGAAAAATCAGCTGTCTTTCAGATTAATGCAGCTATGTTTTGGGCAGAAAAAAAGAAGCTATAAAATTATCATGCTTATTTTTGTCACATGTCAGGGAATAAAGGCCACGCTGCTGGCTTTTTATTGATACTGCCGTCAACCTCTGACATCTGAATTACAAGCTGGGAGACCTTTTTCTAATAAAAATACACTTAGACATTAACATTTCAGCTAGACATGCTCTGCTAGCAAGAAGATGGTGTTTAATCTGACTTCCACTCCCCCCATCAGTGGTTTTTCACATTTCCTGTCCTTCACAGAAGGCCCCAAAGCACTTAAAAAACAGCTCTAGTTTGGACCACAACATCCACCCACAGAACAGGTCAAAGGCTCTAGTGGGGGAAGAGACAGTGAAGGAAAAGGACAAGGGGAAGATACAAATGCCATTCCCGTCTCTAAAAGAGGTGGTAGCACATACAGAGTACTGGCAATAAGTTAATAATGGTTGAAACTTGCATGGAACAGAAACTTATGGGTACCTTGGGGAAGGGGCTTAAAAATTAGTATGTTGGGAAAGAAGTGGATAAAATTAGGATGAAAGCTGTTTTAAAAGGAGAATTTTCATACTAGAGAGAAGCCACTAATGGGCTTTCTGAAGGACTGGTCTTAGCATCCCAGGCAGAGAGGTAGATGCTTTCAAAGTTAAGAGGAACAGCAAATAATTCCAGACTGTAGAACATTTCCATGTATAAATGAGGAAAAGGTCCAGGGAAGACAGTCTTAGAAACAGGTTTTTGTAATTATTTTTTTCCCCTTTCAGTTAGAATGGCTCACTACTGGTTATTTCTGAGTAGTCTCTTCCCTTGACCTGCTCAAGCTGCGTAAATAACCAAATGTACGTCCAAACAGACAACTCAATGGTGGTCTTCCATTGTCCAGCAAAATGCTGAGGCCACTGGTGCACAGTAACCACCTCTCAAGCCTTTGAAGAAATATTTATCCTATCAACGAAGTCAAGACAGATGCCTGACACTCCAGTTGACCAAGGGGTTTTACTTAAGGAGTGTGCTTTAATTGCTATGGACTTGATCTCGTTAACATTCTGATTTGCATAAATACTCTGCACTACAATAGACTCACAAAATAATTTACTTTTTATTACTAGACTTCCAAATATCTTTATCCAGCCTGAATCTGCATTTTTTTGTTGTATGAATACATTCCTTCAGAAAGAAAAACCGAAAATCATTCTTCTCCACGTTCTGTTCTTTGTAACAGACTTGTCTGGAAAATTAGGTAAATCACAATTCACGTGTATGTTTATTTTTAACAGACTTTCAGTCACCTTCCTTTTGTCTTTATTTGATTTGTTGGGAAACAGTGAAAGGGAGAAGATTGTGCTTCTCCTGGTCTGGCTTTTTATCCTTTAGTCTTTAGAGAAATTAAGACGACAAAAAAGAAACGTCAATAAGAAAGAAAATGGGAACAGCATGAGGAATACTCCCACACAGGGCTTATAATGCTCTCCCTAGCTTGATTAACAACCTGTACCATCCAATCAATTAAAAACCCAAGATAGACATCTTCCATTCATTTGTGTAATTACAACGTGGCATCCAGAAGAATCATTATTGTAACAAGTGACACAATCTCCCTGGTACATATTACTATTAACTTTACCCAATCTTACGATTACATTAATGTCTTTTAAAGATGACATTATCAGAGGAGACACATACAAGCATTATTCACTGCTCATATCAGTATCTGACAAGGTGAAAATAGCTAGACCAGCACTACAAACAATCACAATCTTGCAAACAAAAATATAGCTATTAAAAGCCAAAGGAGACACTGTTATCTCCTTCATGCTCTGAATTCTATCAAATAAAGATGTGAAAGTGAAATTAAAAGTTTAAAGTGCCCTTCTTCAAACACATTCAGAGTTTTCAATGTGATCTAGAAAGGATTTTCAGAGCAGACCATTTCTTAGCAAGGATAATCTAGAGGCAGTGAAGGTGGAAGCAAAAGAGTAAATAACCAAACAAAATCCCACAAGACTATAATTTATAAGCCAGGAAAATCAAGCAACCTTCACAACAATCAGAGACTCCTTACATACAAAAATCAATACTAACTGCTACTTTGCAATGTTCCTAAATTTTGATTTTAGCTAAACGTCAGGCTTCTCCAAACACACAGTAATGATGTTCAAATCACCAGGTTCTCCTGCTATCATCTAAATGCCATCCTTTTTGGAAGTGTCCCAGAAACAATACCTGAGCAATTTATTCTCACCAAAACAATCTCATGTCTGTGCCAAGCAGAATCACAGGAAGTAGAAAAAACTGCTCCCAGCCTACACACAAGCACCAGACATGTTCACACACATCACAGCAAGATGCCTAAAGGTTTCCCAGAGCTTCTTTTTAGCTCAAAAGACTCCTCTCTTCTCAGAGACTATTTTCCCAGAGCAGAACAGAGACAGAGAGTCTGGTGAAAAACAATTCTGCTCCATTAGCAAGATGACATGTTAAACCATGCCATGAAATACGCACTGTCCTTCCAAATGTAGGTGTGCTGCTGCAGCCAAAACTCCCACCGTACTACCCAATGACTTCTGGAAAAATGCAAGTACCACAAAGAGACACAGGACAAAATCCAGGTCTTTGTAACTCAACAATGGATGATGGCTTGCAATTGTTCCCTTTTTTTAAGGAGACATTTATCATCATTACTGTGTTTTAGTTTGCCTAATGAAGGCAACACGCACATGGAGAGAATCCTTTGGGGATGAAATGGAGCAAAAAGACAGCATCCAGGAGCTAAACTAAAGCATTTCTCTCAACTGACAGGGCCCAACCACAGATGCTACAGAATAATCTCCCCTCCAGTGCATTTAATGTAGTTGTAACATCCTCCAAACAGCTCTTACCCTCTACCAGACCTCTCTGAGGCTACATCACTTGCTAATGGGGATATAATGTCTTGCATATCCTTTAGACAAATAGGGTTGAGCATCCATAGTGCCAAATAATCTTATTGCATACTGGTCTAGCAGCTGCGCTATAGTGTGGCATTTTCTACAGATTTCATTTCTTCCTTTCCAAAGTTTTAAGGCTTGAAAAAATTGACCTCCTTAACTCAAAGATTTCAGCTAAGTTGTATGCAAAATTCAGATGTGCAAAGAGCACAGTAAAACTGTGTAACCTCTATGTTAAGGATTTCTGAAGCTCAGAGTAACTCAATGTGAAAGAGAGGTGGGAAAAGCAGTTGAATAATTGTGTAAAAAAATAAGTTTCATGCTTCATAATAAAAAAATAGTTCTGTCTCACCTCCTTTTAGTCATTACAGAATTCAGTACATGCCACTTCTGTTTAGCCCATGCCTTAACAAAGTTTACAACCAACCTGGATGTATTGCAGCTAGCAATCAACAGTTCAATTTTGCACATACATACACAAACATAGGCCCAATTATCTGTCTGTACTCTCCAGCACTTACTTTTTTTTTTTTAAAAAAAAATGCCTTTAGTTTCATTCTAAACAATAGCTGCACTTGCTATTTTTTCATTTCCAATGCTGGTTTTTTTTGGTTGCTTTTTTCCCCCCTCCAGCACTACAGTGGAAGCACAGCGAAGTTGCATTTTAAATACCAATTTTAGCAATTCAAATTAAAAGATTAAAAAAAAAAAATCACTGGCACAGTGTTGTTTCAAAGGAATTTTGGACTGTATTCGCAGAAAAGTAATTAGACCAGCATTTTACAGAGCAGATAATTTCTTTTCAAAGGTAAATAAAGGTGAACCTGTAGTTATATAGGCAGTAAAGGTATATTTCACTCCTTATCTACATAGAGAGCTGTGTTCCTATTATTGACAGAACAATATCTTGGTAGGGCTTTAAAATTGTATGAGTTTCAAAGGAAGCAGGTTAAGTGATAGATTTGCTGAAACCATTCAGACCAAAATAAGTATTTATCCATAGGTTTAATCATACATTGCCTGACAAATCAAAAGTACAGCTTCTTCTAGAGACAGCACTGATGTGAACATGCATCTGAATTATCAGAAAAACTACCCTTACATTTAGAAAAAAAAGACAGAAAAGCATTGCCAATAAGTAGTGAAAATCACAGGGTGTAAGGAAATGGATTATTTGAATAGAAAAATGCTCCTTGCAGCACTGACAGATCCTGATTTCCCTTTTGTCTCACCAGCTTTACACCAGCACATCCTTCCTGACTTCCCTGGTGCTATTTCCAATTCACAACAATAAAAAACAAACAGCCTACAAAGAAAACTAACTACAACCACTGTAAAGAAGGGAGCAAGTTTCTGTGTTTGGATGACACTGCTGAAGAACATTCAAATTCAATGCAAGCTCATGTTTTTTAAATTTTCTGTAACCATATTCTAAACAAGTGATATATCAGCAGCAAAAAGAAAGCTGTCTGAGAAATTGAATTTTAAAGACTTAATGCTCCAATCATTATAAGAATTTTTTTTTTTTTCCCCCCACACTTGTTAAGAAATTGAAGACACAAATTGGTTCTACTATTGACTATTGCATTTCTTAACTCTGAAAGAAGAGGCAAATCACATGATACAGAAGTTTGTAAACACAGAAAAAGCTTATATTACAATTTGGGGGTGCCACTGATGAGGCTGGGCTCACCTTACTTCCAAACACATAAAAAAAATTATATGCTACAGTTCTTTACCTTTCCTACTTTGGCAGAAGAGACCAAATCAATAAATAAGGTATGTAAGTTATAAATACTATCCAGATATTCAGACAATCTTTCATTTGTCATTTAACCCAAGACTATTTCCTCCTCCTAGACTTCGTGATAGGATGAGAGGCAATGGCCTCAAGTTGTGCCAGAGGAGGTTTAGATTGGATATTCGGAAAAATTTCTTCACTGAAAGGGTTATCAGGCATTGGCCCAGGCTGCCCAGGGCAGTGGTGCAGTCCCCATCCCTGGAGGGATTTAAGAAACATGTAGATGTGGTGTTGAACATGGTGTAGTGGTGAACTGGCAGGGTTACATTAATGGTTGGACTTGATGATCTTAGAGGTCTTTTCCAACCAAGGTAATTGCATGATTCTATATTTCTGTCCTTTTTATTACAAGTTATCAAGTACTATCTTCCCATGCTTGTTTCTCCCAGATAACTGTAGGCGTGAGTCACAGGGTGTCCTGTGATTTTCCCCATCTGACAGGTATTTCTCCTTTGTTATTTTAAGGATGAACAGCAGGGTAAGAAAATAAACCAAGAAATTATAAACATAATAAAAGGCTGTACTACATTTTCAACTTCTTTTATAAGTTATGTAGCAATACAAATTTTATAAAGTCAAAACACAAAGAACTGACCTAAAATCTTTGTGACAGAATGTGGGAGAAAGGTGCTATTTTTCACTAAGAACAATCCAAATTCAGATTTAGCACGTATTTTGCTACATATTTTAAGATAAGATTTGTTTTAACTGTACTATATGCGTGTAGATTCTTGTCACTGCTATTTTGCTAACTGTAGCCAGGACAGCTGAATGAATAACCCAGGCTATGTACCTCAAAGCAAGTGTGTTAGTTCTTATGCTTAATAATTAAGAACAGTGACCATCTGCATTCACAGATGTGCAGAACAGATTGTACTTCAATTTTGAGAAGAAATTCGCAGCTCTCTACTCCAAATTTCTTACCTGTTTTTTGAAAGAAAAGACGACAGGAAAAGTAGACCCTGACTCCGTGTTGCAGTGCTGCTCTCCATCTACCTTCCATGTCTTTGGCTATTGCTGCTCCCATACCCACAATGATTTGATCCCTTCTTCCAGCCTCTGTTCTCTGCTTTTTCTTGAAGTTCAGAAACATTTCCTGCCACATGAGAGTTTGCAAAAAAAAAAAATAAATTTCTTTTCTGTGCTCATCTTATTGATATTCATTTAATCATTCACAAAGGTACACCTCACTGGCCTTCACCAGGACATGGCTACCTCTCACCAGCTGAGACTGAGCTCAGCAAAGCTAAATGGAAGGCTGGCCAGTTCCTGTAGCAGTGTGGTGAAGGCCAAAAGCACTTCTTTCACATATTCTTTCAGTTAATTCAAAGCAGGTATTACTATTAAGTGTGCATAGAGCTGGGTGCTAGAGAGGGTCCTGAAAGTTTGAGACCTGAATCCAGACTGTGAACCTCAGCAGAGTTCACACATATTTGGAGTACTCTTGTGCTCAGCAGTCTGTGGACCTCAGAAGAGGACTGGGCAGTGCAAGGGCTGCTTGGGATCCTATCAAGGTTACCAGAAACAAGAAGCATTTGATTTGGTAGTTCTATTCTGTATGACACCTAGTTTTTATTGTACACAAAATACGTGTCCAATTTCTTGTTTTCATGTACTGTAAATTTATCTGTTATATTCATATAGCCTTGTATGTGTGTTAGCACATACATACACAAAATATACCTCAATCAAAATATTTTTTTTTTGCCTTCATTCTAGCACCAGATCACACACTCAAATACTGGAAACAAGCGTGGTGATTTTCTGTACCAGAACTCAGTTTCCCAGAACACAGTTATTAACAGTTAAAGGAGAACACATTAATCTGGCTAATAACACTTCAGCAAATCAGCACTTAAGAGAAGCACATATGGTTCTGCCTTATGCCTGACCACTTGCTGCCAACAGGAAGAATAGAAATTCGATTTAATGCTGGTGCTTACTAGGAATCTTTTTTGTAAGCCGAAACACCTTGTTGCTTCATATGGCACATGATGGACACACTTGGAGTAGGGTAACTAAGCTGCCAACACAAAGAGGGAGATTTAATGGAGGAAGCTCCATTAAATGTATTTACAAAGGTTCATGCATCCCACTGAGATCAGTAAACCAGCCATCTACTGGATTGGGTTAACTGAGAAACATGGGAGCCATTTCACCTATTTGAATGAAAAAAAAAAATGAGGCTCTTACTTCAGCAATACACTGAGCCATTCAATTAAACACTTCAGGATCAAAAGAAGTGTTGAGCTCCAAACTCATTATCCCATTCTCTCCTAGTAAGGACAGGCATATCCAGCAGCAGCAGTCAAGTACTCAGAGGAATAACACAGGACAAAAGCTGTTTGCACACCAAAAGGCTGGTGCCACTACAGAACAGGCTGTGTTCCTCCTGGCCCACACAACCTCCAGTGTTTTACAGTTCATCACTCAACCCAACTCTTACTACGTGCAAGTTGCACTGACACATCAGTGTTACTTCC
Source organism: Podargus strigoides (assembly GCA_028020825.1). Lineage (NCBI taxonomy): Eukaryota > Metazoa > Chordata > Aves > Caprimulgiformes > Podargidae > Podargus > Podargus strigoides. Next base: position 35,390,795 of record CM051625.1, read on the forward strand.
CTGTACATAAACAACAGTTAAAGAAATTAAGTTTTTTGATGTAAAGTAGGCCTGCCCAAGAATAGCAGAGGGGGAAAAACAAAAAAATATATACTTTTAAAAATAATTTACATTAAGCAGAGGTTTATTTCCTTAATGCTTCTGCAATCAGAGCAGCAAAGCTGATCCTGCAATGAACCCTTCCTTACCCCAAGAGCCCTTCCAAGCCCCATCAATTGCAGAGACTAGGTCTGCATCATGATGTTCACAGTCATCATCGCTCTTGGACCTTTCCATGCCGAAGTAAGGCACAGCAACGGCATGATGATGCTAGCAGGGGAAGATTTCTTGTAGGAATTGCAAAAAAATCACAAACTCAAGCAGTCTTTGAGTGAAAAGAAGTTGGATGACAACTAACAGGCTTTGTAACCTAATCCTACTCTGTGGGGAAGATTACCATAAATGAACTGTCTGTACGAACTTTTAGTAGCACTGAAATCCATATGACTGGAAAATATAAGTATATTTATGCAGAACTGACAATACATGAAGATTTTCAGTTTTATATCGGTGTCTTCCCCCAAGTTTTAAGGAGAGAAAAAAATCTTATTTTTGGAAGTTGTCAGTTGATAGCTGAGATTTTCAAGAAAGGAAAAATCTATGCAGGGATACATTAATATTTTTATTAAAATTACCTCCCAGGTAAATATCCTCCTTTATCTCCCTTCCCTTTTTAAATAATAAACTTTAAATATTTATGATCCACCAAAGGATTAATGAAACTGAGCTAAACCTGCTAAAAGGCTTTATAATGTCATTTGATTTGTCAGAAATTTTCAAATAACCTGAAGAAAATAAAGGCATTTCCATTAACACTGGAACCTGCCTTAGGGCTCCAAGATCCTTAATACTGTGGCTGAGTTTGCAGCTTTGGAGCTGATGTGCAGGAGTTCAAATTTGGAGAGGATGCAGGTAGATGTATTGGCTATCATTTCAGTTCTAATAAGCTCTATTCCCTGATGACTACATATACTGTTGTACAGGAAAGAAATTATTTAATACAAGAAGATGGGCTAAAGCAAAATCATTATTCTATGCAACCCGTCTCAGACATGACTTCTTTAGTATATTCTGTGAGAGGCACTTTGTATGTGTGGTCCCAGTTCTAATTAACACCCCTGGCAATTACTGATTTTAATCTTGCTGTACTATTTTAGCTCAAGTTCAAGCTGCCTAAGAGATTTTTTTTTTCCTCTTTTGTTTCCCAAATTAATTAACAGTTGCTGCTGTCTTGCCAATGGACCAAATTTTCACTTGCTGCTGCTTCACCAACCACGTACAAAGCTCTAAATTCCAGTGATTTGGTCGTGCTGACAGTTCACACTGGTTCTGAATGAACCTATATGTTCTAGCAGTGTGTATATATTTTAAATCAATCTCCTGCAAAGGAGATTGCAAAGGCTGAAACACACAGACATCGTTATCATGGAGTGGACAAGGGTGTGATTTTTTTCCTTGCACTATGAACATCATCACTCTTATTTTTATGTAGTTTTGGTACTCCTTTAGAAGACTAGAGCTCTCCTGGATCCTCAGTTTCGTTTCTGGCTTAAAGTTTACTCTTATGTATTCCCCATCACTCACAAAGTACATTAGACAAGCACCACAATTCTGCATCAAGCTTCTTGAAACACCAAGAAATTTTAGTGCAAAGTGTCTCAGACACTATTACATTAGCCCACTGTCCATGGGGGAGAAAAAAGGCAAGGACAGTCCAAAAAAGGGAGTAGTGTTAATCTTGATTTCCAGACCTGATATAAAACTTTTTAGATCCTACAGTTAAAAAGAAGTATCTTTCTTATATCAGAAAACATGCAGGTCAGACAAGAAAAAAAAGCTGATGTTTCTACAGCTCACTTGCTTAATTCTGCAGTACAGACATGAAGATATGAAAATAATCAGCAAAGCTTGTAAGTTTTTTCAAGTTACTAGAATTCCAAATTTTACTATTAAATAATACAATTAGTTTCTGCGCAGTAGCTAGTTCTAGGAGCCAGAAGTTCTCAGTTCTCCACAGTATTATTCAAATGTCAGCATGAACTAACAAACATGTTCTCAAGAAAATTCACTAGCGAAAAGAAACAAAGATAATTCAAAAGTACTGGTCGTATGATCTTGTCTTGCACCAGCATAGCCATCAGTGCCAATGCACTCTGCAAACCTTCTTTACAAAGCTGTGCTGAGACTCACCATAATATTAAGGTTACAAGAGTAACTCGAGACCTCATCATCTTCTTTCTTACTCAGGTAAAATGAAGACAACAAAATTGTCTTATAAATATTACATGAGACTCAAATGAAAACCAAGAGCTTATTAGAGTCAAGCCTTAATTTCTTGATGACTAAGTTAAAAACATCTTCTATTTATCTGTCATGAAAATAACTACGTTTTTTGGCTTGGCCATGGAAACCCCACTGCCTCTGGGGGTCCCTTTTGCCTCCACTACAAAGACTGACTTGCCCTAGAAAGCTTTCTTAAATTAAAACTTTAATACAAATTCTTTCTTTGTAAAACACAGAAATCTCCAACCTCCCTCTCTTCAGGATTCTCTTCCTCACTCATGTACCCCTCAGATCTATAGTAGCACTGAATATTTCAACAAATATTCTTCCTAAAAATCTGGAATTGGCATTTGGAGGGGTTTTCCCTCCTATATCCTTTAATATAAAGAAAGCCTTAAATACCCAGATCTAATTTAAAGCAATTAAAGCATTCAGATCTTCTCAGACGAAGAAATTTTAAAATAGTTTAAGACTGCTATAATATTTTATAAACCACCCATCATAAGACATATATCCAGTATAAGTATCTTACCAAATTAAATTTTTCTAGTTTATTTTTAATCTTTTCCCAGGTTAAAAGCTTCAAAAATTCTTCGTTCCTTCCATTTTGCACTTCCTTTTTACCTTGACCACTTGAGTCCATATAGAGTGAAAGGACCAGAGGTATATGTGTGAAAAACATACTTTCCCTCATATTACAAGACGGAAACCAAGATCTAGGTTTTGTGGGAGAAAAGCATTTATAACAGCAATATATGAAACTGAATTATGTCTCTAGGGCAAAATCAGATTGCTCCCTTTGTAAGCACTTCAATAATAGATACAAGTAGAAATAAAATGATTACTGTCTAATAGAGTGAAGAGAAAAACAATCATAGACAAACAAATACATGTCCCTGAATGATGGTTAGATGGATTTCTTATATCTACAATTCACAGATATGTCTGCGTAAGTATAGGCCTATACTTATGTAAAAAAATGTAGGTGTAGTTGTATGGATCTGCATTTAAAATGAACCAACAGAAGTAGCTCATTATTTCTATGTATGCACATGCCCTTTAAAAAATTTTCCTGGCTAGCAAGAAGAATTGTATTTACTCTACTTGTCAGTTATGGTACATGGGCGCAATATTGTCCTCATTTCTTTCATATTAATGGTTTTCTATAGTTTTCTGTTTTCATAATTTAAAATCCATCTATAATGATCTTATTCTTGTTTTGCTTATCAGTCTAATAAGTTGTTAGCAATACATTAGTTAATTGAAAATTTCTTCTGGTTTAGATTAACACTGCCAGAGTATTATGAGATAAGGTACCAGCTCAAAAATAATACTTAAATACTAAATTATTAAAATGTAAATTAAGCAAGAGTAAATGAAATTAAGGAAGAAAATTATAAGTTTGTGTTTCTAATTTTGTTATGATCATGTTTTCAGTCCAGATAAGAAAAGCTTTTTACTACTTTTCTCATTATGGCTTACCCTTCTCTTCGTGTTCATCTCCTTCACGAACCTCAGGTTAGGCAAAAAACAAAGATAGATCACAAATCACTTTTGTGATTATCATTCCATCTAGAACCACAAAAAAGTCTTATTCCTTCAGTGACTGAATGCATCAAAACTTACAGTATCTATATAGTAAACATGTGTACCACCTTTCAGTCATCACTTCTGCTTCTGGGGCTTGGTTTAGAGCTACAGAACATTCACCTTTTTGTCAGCAATTTAAATTTTTTTGTAACATGCAGAAATGCTGGAGACAGAGATCATGAAAAAAGAAAAAAAATAGTTCATCCAGAACGTTATAAACCTGAGAACTTGAGTTGGATTTTGTCTTGAAGGAATAACCAAGGTACAGGTATTTTCATGAGACAAAAATATTCTTGTGGCTAATGCTAACCTATCTTCATGTGATAACGAGTACAATATATTGCCTGGTGTTTGCACCAGTTGTCTGGAGACTACCCAGAAGACAGGTGCTGTCCAGTAGCAGACATGGAGCAATACAGCAAGCTCAATAGCCTTCTCAGTCTCCACCCCACCAGACTATACTTCCATCTGTCTCTCAAGGGTGAAAAAATAAGTAGACTTTTTTGACAAATTATTTACTCACTCTCATATCAATAGCTTTGCTCCAACAGCTACCAAACAGTAACTTATGCTATTTCAGAACCTGAGCTAAATCCCTCGAGCAAAAATAAGACAAGATATAGTCCAAATAATTAGAGTAACTCCATTCATTTACTCAGAAGCATTATTTGAATACAGCTCTACCAAAAATTCCTGCTTGGGCTTGCTCTTTTTGTTTTTAAAAATAGCTTCCAAAACATTGCTGATTCCTGGGAAATCTTTTTTGCAGCACACTATGGTGCTAAGAACCTAACAGAACCCTGAAGTGAATTTTGCTGAGACAGGGAAAGAATGTTATCTTGCTAATTAGAAGAGGTTCTATCATTTAAGACCTTGGAAACTATTTTCAGGCTGTTTAGCAATTAGGGAAAACTACTGAATGCTTCTCAAAAAGTTATAAATAGACTGCTTGGCTACACTAAATTATTAAATAATCCATCTACTGCACAGCAGCTGCATGGTTCCACTAGTCCAGCTTCCTACACTTTCACAGTAGATGAATTAGACAAATTTGCTCCTCCTCCATCTCACAGGTAAAACGTTTTACACAGGAAAACATTCTCAGTAGAACTAAAAGCAGAGGAAGGCACTGTTAATAAAAAACCCCTCACATCAGCCCACTGATGTGGTAATTGCTGGAGGCACAGAGCCTGCTGAGTCACTGTTGGAAGAACCAAACCTCATAGCATCCTAACCACACTGCTTTTAGGGAGCAGTCCCCTGAGCACTGTACCCCCCAGACTGTTCCCCATCTTTGTTCTAGCAAGGACTTAAGGGGCTGATCCAAAACAAAGCACAAAACCTGATCTCACAGTTGAACAACTCAGAAGTTTGGGGTGCAGTTCATGTGCTCTCTGACCTTGCTAACAGTGCAGACACAGCTCAGGCTGTGTCAGATAGAAATGAAGGATTTGTTACGGAACAAGTCTTTTTCTAAATAGACTGCACTAAAAAGTACTTCCCTGGGATACAATTCATAGTGGTGCCACTACATAGTTCTATACTAATTTGTGAATCATAGCATCATTTTGCTTGGAAGAGACCTCTAAGATCATCAAGTTCAACCGTTAACCCAGTACTACCAGGTCACCACCACCCCGTGTCCCTCAGCACCTCATCTCAAATCACTCCAGGGACGGGGACTCCACCACTGCCCTGGGCAGCCTGTGCCAGTGCTTGACAAACCTTTCAAGAGAATAAATTTTTCTTAATATCCCATCTAAACCTACTCTGGCACAATTTGAGGCCATTTACTCTTATCCTATCGCTTGTTACTTGGGAGAAGAGACTGACCCTCACCTCATTACACAATGTACATGATAATTTTTTTTTTTCCCCCCAAGAGGCTTATTCTGCTTTGGTGCAGAAATGAAACACTTACCAGCTCTTTTCTGCACAGTTCTGGGAAAATAAACCAGGTCTCCTCTGATTTCAGTAATGCCAAGAAATTCTTGGTTTTTACACTGGCAATCTCCCAAGGAGAGGAAGTCAGTGATTTATAGGAAAAGACAGCTATAAAAAGCTCTTACTTTCTTCAGTTCTAATCGACTACAGCATCACTGGCCTTTTGGATTTCCTTCCCCTCTTGATAAGACACAACATGCATTTTGCGCAGCGCAGATTACACAGCACCTGTTTGTTTTGCCATTTCTCTTAGAGAAGAAAACCTCAAGAACACAGATAATGAGAAGTTAGATACCAGAGTCATATCTGTCCCAGCCAGACTTGGTCTTGCCTGGGAAGGCATCTCTCCACTATTAACATTCCCTATCATAACTGTGGATCTTCACATTGTAGACACTGCAGTACCTGACATTGAGTGTGTGTATATATACATACATATATATAAATATATATATCTCTGAATGCTTGCAAGGCGTGAGTCCAAGCGTGCAAACACCTCTTAAAAAGCAGATGTTTAACACTGACATTAATACCAATAAAACATTCTCTCAATCAGGGTAAGGTACTTTTATCTTGAATAGCAAAATTACACACTCTTTCAGTTCGCTGGGACATGGGACACTCAGATCCTAATAAAAACCCCTACTCTAAGAGACAAAAAGAACCTCACCTTTAAACCCAGACACGTGCATAAACTACACCCATTCTGAATAATGATGCACCTTATAAACACCCTAAATGCTCTTTTCACCTATTTGTGCTGCTCCTTGAAGAAACTTCCAGGTGGTATAAAACAGCTGCCCACGAGGAACTGGGGCTTTGCCCTTCAAAGCAGCCCAGCTTACATCCTTCTCTCTGCTACTGCTCTCAGTAAAGAAATGCAGCCTGATTGTTTCTGCTGCTGAAATTAGTAGTATTTGCCTTCAACACTGAAAAGCAAAGATATTGGTACAATATTAAGCAAATGATCACACTGCAGAGAAATGCTTGGGTACAGCAGGTAAGTGAGCAGAGAGCCATCCAGTGGACCAGTAGGAAAAGGAAGAAAAAGCCATCTCAAAAAAGGGAGATGAAGTTTTATCTGGAGAACTAAATATCATTCCCCTCTGCTGGATGTTTTTCTATATTTATCTTAATCACGGGCAGTGACCAACAAATAAAGCAAATATTATTTAGAGAATGGGAAAACACAGAACCTGAAACATCTGCAGACACTGTGCAGATGTTAAAGGACATATTTTCCTAATCTATAGCATCATCTCCACTTTCTCTTTCCACAATAAGAATTGGAAGGGATTTTTTTCCCCTTTCCTAATGCCCCAATGCTATTTTCATCCATTTCTGCCTTTACCATCTTACTTTTACACTGAAAATTCCTTCACGGATAAAATATTCATAACCAATTATTCTTATCAGTCTTCATCTACTTCTACACCCTCAATATCAGAGAAAAAACGAGCTTTCTTTAAATAGCTTTTCCCAATGCAGAGCCTACATTTTATTTTAATCTGGAACAGCACACATTTTAACTAGCAAGGCACAAGAAACCTCATACACTTTACAAATATTTACTACCTAAACTCCTCCCTTCCGACTTGTTCTCAGTCTTTAGCAAAACAGCTTTTATTGTTACAAATAGTATGGGGGGGGGGGGGAGAAGAAGTTTCTGTAGTAGGAAAGAGCATTCACTTAATGGAGACAGCAGGAGAAATAGAAGACCCTCCCTGGAAATAAAGGAGTACTTACACTAGAATTTATTTAATCTTTTCTCCCCCGTTATTTTCTAATTTATTTCAGTTTAAGCAACACGGTATTTATTTCCACTTTGTCATACAATGCATTGAGATCAATAAAAAGATTTGTTTTACTCAAAAAGGTTTGAGACTTAAAAGGTTTGAGATTTGAACTGTAACTGTCTGAAATTTTTAAGTAATTGTCCAAGACTTTGTCATCCCTACAAAAGAGTTAACAGAAAGGACTTGCAGCTGATTAGATGCCCTGCATGGAGTCACTGGATGGGACACATTGGGTAGTAGGACACTCCTTGGTTGTCTTAGATTATGAAAGGGACATGATTTCCTTTGCTAGAGTAAGCAAACATTCATAGATCCTGAGGGCAAGAAACAAAAATCTAACTCATCATTCTGCTAAGAGTGACAGTTCCCACCACTGTTACTGAAATAAGAAGCAGTTATAATTAAATCTCCTCTCCAGGTTACCCTGTGTCTCCACAGCATCACATTAGCTCACCTTTGGCAAAATAAATGGCGTGTTTTTGCCGCAACCTGAACTTGTAAGTTGTTCGAGCAGCACGATTGCTAACACAAAATGAGCATTTGGGAGAAGTGATTGAAGCGTTCTGACCTTGATACATTCCTCCATATGGATTTATGCTTGCAGGTCTACTGCTACACGCTTGCTTGCGAAGGAGAGTAAGAAAGAGTGGAAGTGCCAACTTAAAAAAAAAAAAAAATTCAATACTGATAGGGATCAACTGTTTATTTAAAGATGTCTCCACACCACCTCCACACTACATACACCATACTGCATCACCCACATTACTCAGGGATTGTAGTTCTGTACCAGAAACAATCCTACAAAAAAGTTACCCTATGTAAAAGCAGACTCTTATTCCTTCATTAAACCTATCCGCTATACTCCAGCAGGATTCTAGGGTTTAAATGCTTGCCTAGGGGGAATTTCAGAATTTGATGTGAAAATGAGACATGACAAAGTTCTAGAAACAAAGCTAGCACAAGCAGAACAAGATCATTCATTGTGGAGTTGGTTTTCTTGTTCTATGCATATATTAGGAAATTTCCACGCTAAGTATATGAATTTATTTAATATTAAAGTAATTTGTATTAAGGTATATGCTAGACAACTCAATAGGGTTGACGCTGCACACTTGAACAAACCAAAATATTATACTTCTACACACTTCACAGGTAAATTCTGATTGTTTCACCTTTTTAAGATCAAATCTGGGTCTTTCCTCTACAACATTTCTATCGCAATCAAAATTCTGCAGAGAAGCACTGAACTTCTCTCTCATATATATGATGCAAGATAATTTTGTATACTATTTTAAATACTACTTGGAAATTATATTGCTATTTTTAATTGAAATAGACACATTTGCATGCTATTTATCTAATCATTGAAAATATATGGAAGACTGGAATAAATGGATTGAAGTATAGGTGTTAGTGAATTGACTTACTTTATTCAGTTTACAGTATATTACATTTAATGAGCAGATATATACTTTTTTTGATACAATTATTTCAGTATCATTAGATACTTCTTACCTATTTTCTTGTGACTGGAGTATACCCACAGGTATCATATTTTATTCTAAGACTATAATTATTTAATATTTCTGTGCAAGTCTGATGTTTCTAGAGTAACTCAGGCAAGTAGAAAAAAACTCTAATATGTTGAAAGAATCTATGAACTTGGTGAAGAAAACTCAGCAGCATGGCCTGATCCTGTATTTCTACACCCAAAGTATGGATGCCATTCTCCCTCCATTAAGATTGCTCATCAGCACTAAACTATGCTGAAATGAAATAGGATTTCTGAGTTTTAAAAAATGGAGGATAATAATTCATGTGAAAATGTCACTTCAGATATCCTTTGATGAGATACCCAACTGTGAATATAATTGCAATAATTCTTTGTATTAGTTTTAACAGAATCATAATCAAAATGCCTAGAAGAGGTCAAGAAGTCACCTAGTCCATTTGGGTTCTTAAGGCAGATATTAGCTATACTCAACCCATTCCTGCAACATGGTTTTCTAACCTTGAAGCATTTCCAGGAACTCCTAGGTGCTTTAGTCAAATCCTTAGTTGTTATATTTCCTAGCATTAAATTCTACAATGCAAAAGCCTAAACTATAATTAAATTAAAAAGCAAAGTCTAACCAAGAATGTATTCTTGAAACTCTGGACATCCAAAAGCGAGCCGGTGCAAGAGGCACACCAGAAAACTGAATAAAGGTAACATCTTAAAGGCATAATCTCACACGTAATGTTTCTTTGCAGAGATATATAGTGTGAACGTAATGCTTCCTTCTATAAAAAGGGACAATTTAGTAATATTACAATACTATTATACAATCAACTTTTATCCGTGTCCTGATTTTATCAAATAAGCATGGATATACTTATACATAAAAGGACAACATTCGATTCAAAGGAATTAGAGGGGTGCATCCATCATAATACTAGAGTAGAAAAGAGGGCTGAGTCATATTTCATATAAATTTAAAATGTATTTTGTTTCAAATCAAGAGGACCTGAATTAAAAAAAATCCAACTATTTCTAAAAGTATATTTTTTAAAATCATACACTTTCATGGTAGAAAAACATTTTCCATTTGCTTTTTCCTCAAGTCTAGGGTTTGTTTTTCAGTTCATGTGTGTTAATGTCAGGAAAAACAGATAAACATAGTAACATACATCAAACTTCCTCTCATTGACAGAGTCAAAGTCATGAAGCAGACTTAGACTTCTAGCAGCAAAACAAGATGCAATGGAAACAACAATTCACCTCACTGGAGGACAGACTTGCTACTACAGAAAGAAGACGAAGAACATCTTACAAAAGTACAGTAATCATATAAAAAGAAGAAAAACAGATTTTCTTTTAGAGAAAGCTGTAGAAAATTGAGAGTGATCGCATGATTTATCATCCTCTTATATAGAGAAAACATCCATTTTATGTCATAAGACCACAGGCATTTGCATTGAATGCCCAAGATCTTTTCAGAGGGGTAAGTGTAAATCCATCACTAAATACATTCTACTGGCTTTTTTTCCTGTATTCAGCAGTGGTTATTCAGGGGGAAAAAAAAAAAAAAATCATCACACAAGTTTGGTGAATGTGAAGATTCTCATGACCTCATAAAATACACCAAAACATCTTTACACACTTCGCCAGCTTCCCATTTCAAGTGGTACTTGCTATTCACTAAAAAAATCTTATAACAGCTAAATATTGTAAGGAAAACAGAATACAGAAAAGGAGATAATCAGTCACATAGTAACACTTGTTCAAGTACATTAAGAGGGCAGTAAGTAATCAGTGTGCACAAGTCTCTGCAGAGAAATGCAGCGGCAATTGTTATTCTTGCCTCCCAAAATTCTTCTAGAAGAACAACTGCAGAGTCAACTATCTGAAAAAGCACAAAGAAACCCCCCTTTTCCCTCACTGCATGTTCCAATATGGACAGAAGAACAGTACAAAGCATCTGATATGGTAATACAGGCTCTCCAGGTACAAAGTATGTGAACAATATTGGATATCCTCAAGCTCTCACAAAAGAACTTGCAAATGGATTCTTCCGCTTTCCTTTTGTTACAAAACAGCACACTACCCAATTCCTCCCCATCACCTGCAGTAATGTAGTTTCACTACAAACTAGTGCAACAGTTTGGATTCAGAGGGGAGGTACAAGCATCATCATGAACAAGATACAATCTACCCACAAAGAAAATTTCTTATTAGTGCCAAGTATTTACTGATTGATTTATCTATTTGATATCCTTTATGAAAATTTTACCCTAATGCAACTGCAAATGATTGAACTATAATGAGAAATATACGCTCCTTGACTCATTTATCTTGCTACACTGTATACAGAGATTTTAGGTATTGAGTCCAGAATTGTAGTCCTTCTTCCCCTATAGGAAAAAAGGAGTCTGACATCTTTTACACACCAAGTCCATACTGCTGCCACAGCAAACACCATGTCCCAGAAAGCTTTTATTGCACTTATCAGTCTCCACTTTCGAAAAGCAATTTAGTTATTCATTTCCACCATTCCCTTAGATTGACATTCAATAAACTGAATTCAAATGTTGTTACTAGTATTTGAAAATTGGACTGAAAAAACATATCTTTTCCAAAGCATTATCTTTTCAACCAGGTATAAACAGGATTCCTTCAACATGCTTCTGGGTGTGTATAAAGTCTACTCTTACATAGGAATTGGCAAAACAAAGTGCAAAAAAAAATTCATCTTCAAAACCAGCATTTACTACAAGGTATCAGACACTAGAGAACAGCAACTGAAGTAGTAGGGATAAGGGGGAAACAAACAGATCTAAGAAATCATGTGTATTTCATCTTCAAAGTGTCATAAACACAAAGCAAACCTTCTTTCTATTTTAAATCAAAGCTGACTACTTAAATCAGTGTTCTGCCAATTAAGATAAAGCTCAGAAAACCCCCTTGTTGCCAGACTCTAATGGCTAGTTCAGAGAGGAGGGCTAGGATTGAGACTAGTTTCCTCCAGCAATCACACCACCTCCAAGAGATGTTTTATTTGTCACAGAAACCTAAGCAATGGGCAAAAAGCTAAGCTTATATATTCCTCTCTCCCCAACACACATTCCACTTGGCATTTATTTCACATCCAAAGGAATTCTCCTCTGCCTGCCTCAATCTCAGTGGGCAGGCAGTTTAAGCATCTCCATTTCCTTGAGGAATATATGGCACAACTGCCATTTAGAGAAAAAATATTTCATTTTGGTCAGACCATCCATCATGCTTACCAAATGCAATCCCCAAACGGCCAGATGATTTCTGAACCCTCAAAGCAGTGTGTGTCAAGATCTTACAAAACACCTAGACATGAAACCACAGCACTGGCACGGCACCAGCTCCTTGACAGAAATGACAGTTTAGTGTTGTTTTGCTGATTTGTCAAAGTAAATTGCAGCCACAGCAGCTGTCCAAACTGAATCATACTTTCTACAGAGGGAAGAGAAAAGGAGACATCTTTCTGAAGGCAGAGTCTGAAGAAGTACCTCCAGGTGCATCACCATGTCCAGGCTATGTGTCTTATTCTGCTGAAGGAGAGGTGAACAGCTCTGCAGAAATTACTTGGCTCCTGCACAAAGAAGCCCTTACAAATTCCACTGGTTTATCATTCTAAGTGTCTTAACTAATCTTCCATGACTTGTAGGTATATGAATACCTCTGGAAAAAGGGGTGAGGAAGATTTCACTGGCTTAACTGGGGGAGGTGAAAGACAATATATTACAGCAATAGGGTCCCATGACAGTGATACACAGAAGATGCACCAGGAAGGATCTCTTCAAGAACAAACCATCCCAGCTTATAGAACCAGATGCTCATCTCTGGCTTGTTTATATCACGTGTGGTTTGGTTACGGGTTTTTTTGGTGAGGTTTTTCCCCTAAAAGTACTTAGCAAGCAATAAATGACTTTGATATAATAATATCTGCCAATCATAACCGTATCAGGCTGAGGAAGACTTCTAGATAAAAACAAGGCTGGAAGAATGAGGGAGAGGAGGAGCATCATATAAGTTTGTCCTAAAATGACTTTTCCCTATGAATCCATTTCTGGCTATCAGTAGATACAATACAGCTATTTCTTCATATATAAAAGGAGAAGCTTTCATATAAAAAGTAGCTGCATATAAATTCTGACAAACTCTACTTAAATAATTTTCTCCAGTGTTCATTCCTGGATATGTTATTATTAACTTGGTCTGAACTTAAGCTTCCATTCTGAATGAACTAAAACGTTGTTGTAACAATTTCTATTTGTAAGTGGGCAATAATTTAGCGTAGCAAGCACAAACTGTCAAGTAATCTTTTCCACAAAATTTAAACAAAAAAACCCACTCAGATTGGGGTTCCAATGTCCCAGATTAAAAGCACTTTATAATCATATAGCTTTTCCATTGATACCCATGGGAAAACTTTAGTTTTCAAATCTCTAAAACACCTGTATGACAAATGACATTTTAAAAGTACAAGAAGCAATAGTATGTCATTCATCATCTCCTCTCACCAGCTACTGTTTTGATGATTCCTTCCACAGTAAATGAGTATTTACTGTGTGCAATATGTAGAAGTGAAAGGAAACAAAATACAATAAATGGATTCAGAAGAGACCACTCAAAGAATGTGCGATACATTTTCTTTGCCCATTTGCCATAACATACACATGATTCTCAATCAAACTAAATCAGTTTAACACCACCAAAGTCAGTATTTAATTTTTTTTCCCCTGAATTGTCATTGCTGTGGATTCAGTAAACAAACTTTGGTTTACCTGGCATCCTCTTTCTCAAATGGGGATACTTCATTTATGAAACTAACAATAAAATGAAAATTTGCAGATGTTCCTTAAGGTAGAATATATTCTTTCTTATTCTGGATAGCTATAACTGTGTCTCAAGACAAAAGTCAAAAACATTGCAAGAAGTATTCTTTTCAAGGTCAAGAGAATCAACTTTAAGTTGACAGATACCAAGGAAGGGAAACACTAATCAAAAAACATTTGCTCAAAAAGACCAAAAGGTTAATTACTAAATCAGCAGTTTATCCTTGGTTCGTAAAACTTTCACACTTCGTATTGGAGTCCAAATTCATCATTACACTGAACGTAGATGAACATATGTATTTCTGCATTGGATCATCCACTATTGCTCAATTAGCTCTCCATGTAGAAGTAAGTGTACCCCTAGAAGTTAAAAAGCATTTCTCCCTTGTTAGAATGATGGCAGTTCAAACTAGTGCAGTTATATTATAAGCAGTATGCAGAGATTTCTTGAAACAGAAAATTTCTCTCTAAACTGTTTAAAGAACGACAAATACATAAAATGCACATGTTTTATTCCCTTATTAATTTTTAAAATTGTTTCTCTGGCCTGCCTGCCTTGCAATAATGTTTCACCTGATTGCTTATGTCAGATATATTACTGTCATGTCACAAACCATGCTGTATTCAAAAGCGGATTAATGATGAATATTTGGTTAGAGATGAGAAAACAACACTGCGCTGATTTTTGGAAGGCAAGGTCTGAGCAGAATTAATAAGGCAATCTGCACAGGGCAGAGATCTGCTTTACACAGCATCAACGTTAGCCGCAGAATGTGTGGGTTGGCCAGCCAAAAAGACAGGTTGATACCGTACATAAATATTTTCAGACAATGTAAATTCAGCAATTATTTTCTGATGTCATTAAAAATTTTTGTTTGGAAATCAATGTTACACTGAAATAAGCAGGACATAAAATATAATACATGGTACTCTACGTTTTTAAATGAATGCACTCACTGAACGTAAGCAGCTGGGAATGGGTAAAACATGGAAAACTTTACCTATGGCTACATCATTCAGTCTAACCGTAAACAGTGTTCCACTGAAATTAATGAGAATTGTTTCCAATTATTACTTTGCCACTTCCCCCAAGTTACTTATTCCAAATTTTCCTGTTGACTGGAGGCAAAACAAATTTAAGCCACTATATTCAATTCAGTGCTTCTTTTGAAGACAGATAGAGGAAGAAATATCCCTGTTTTCAAGTACCTCTTCTCCAAAATTTCCACTTAGTTGGAAAAAACTCACTGAAATCACAATGTGCACACATTTAGCAAGTGGTGCTGCACAAGTACGTATTTCTTAGAGTCACCACCAACTTGGAAAAACAGCTGTCCCAAGCACCACTCCATTCATCTTACACAAGAAATCAGATACAAATGATTGCGATGAACTCACACCCAGGGTAAATGGAATTCTGTCTTAACATTTATAAATTCAAAACTTGACACGCTCCAACACACCTCTTTTGCCTCTCTCCTGCTCAAAATCTGCTGCTCCAGAGACTCTCAAACTGTTTCCCAAACCTGTTTTTTAATGTCAGTGCAGCATTCAACAGTCAGGCTGCAATGTGCTTATCTTCGTTTGACATTATGAAATGGAAATTCCTGGCAGGGAGAAAGGGAAAAAAACAATTTTCCAGATGCTAAACTTCTAGTCCATTTCTAGGTAAACTGCATATATGCTCGTAACTAAAACACTTATTATATTATCATGGGAGTGCTTGCAAATGTTCAGTTTAGCCAATTTTACCTTACAGTTGAGAAACAACAGGCCAAGCAATGCATGTAATGTTTGTTCTACTGTCTATTCTACTAGCTGTGATATGTACTGGAGAAGAATGAGAGAATTCAGAATTTTTACACCATACTATTTCTCTAGCAACTCCATCATGCATTCACCTGCCCAGTTCCCAGTAAAATCCAACCAGCTGGTTGCAGCAATGAAGTACACGGCACATACAACATTACCTGTACATTTGAAATCTATGCTAACACATATGTAGCAGAAGGGAAAAAAACCTCTGTAAGTGTCTTCAGGTTTAGAAAAAAGATTCACAGAGAGGAAAACACTTTGGTTGTACATCCACAAAGCTGCAGTATTATAGGATACATCATTTGACAAAGCAGACATTTCTTTATATGAGATAAGTAGGCATATCTTTGAAAGCTTTAGCTGAACAGCATGACTTATGTGACCACTGCAGAGACTATAAACATCCAACAGGGCATTTAGTCAAAGTTTACTTACAGCAATGCAGTAACAAAAAAGTGATTCTGACATTTGATTGAAAATCAGGTTGCTAGCAAAGGCTGTCTTGGCAGTTTACCACCAAAGATTTAAAACACTCCTTTTGTTTACCCCATGACTTTTAGTCTTCTGAATCGGGTAGGAAACAAATGGAAAATGCAAATACAGCACATCTGAATGAGCAGTTCAAGGCTCATATCCAAGTGTGCTGTTTTAGGAAAACATTCCTTTGTTTTAAGTGTAAAATACCTTTTTTTTATTTTACTGCTGAGTTCACAATATCTAATCTGTATTAAAAGATGCTTTCCCCAGTCTCTCTGTACAATACCTTAAAAGACTGCTAATGGAATCTGTTTCTGAAATTAGGCAAGTTACCCTTATTTCTCTGAAAATTGGGGAAAATATATCTATACTTTTAAGTCATGACAGATTTAGGCTGATTATCTACAGAGAGGGTATGCAAATTTTTATCCTCATTTTTAAAACTCTTTTTTTCCATGTCTACATTTAGCCTGTACCCAGGGCTAAACTGTAGCAGTTTTTCTACCACCTGATGATCTCTCCCCAGATGAGAAGGGGAATCAGGGAAAAAAGGGAGAAGCCCCATGAGTTGAAGTAAAAACAGATTTAATGAAATAACAGTAATACAAGCACCAACATAAAGCGTACAAGGTTCTACTCAGCCTGGTCCTTCGGATCAGCAGCAGGAGCAGAAGGCCAAGAGAGAGAAGCCCCAGGAAGAGGAACTCCACCTTCAGTGAACTCCCTGCTTTTATAATGAGCATGACTAAGTGCTATGGGATACATCTGTGAGTCAGCTTGGGGCAGCTGCCTTGATTGGATCTCCCAGCTGACTCGGGGCTACTCATGGCTGGTCCATGGGTCTGGTCCTGGGGAACCAGGACACCCCTCCTTTTACATTACAAATATCACATGCTGTAAATCACATCTCAAATCAAAATACATACTGGATAGTAACTGCTCAGAATTTACAACCGAAAGCTGAAACAAACTTGCCTACTTATTCTGAAAGCCATCAGTCATGTAAAGAAAATCAGTCTACCAATTCATATGAAATTATCTTTTGTTACTTATTTTGTCTATCAATCTTCATCCAGACAGTTCTATCTTCTCTTTCAAGGTCTGTCAAAAATCTGTCTGAATCTTAAGTGACTACTGAAAAGCTTTAAACAATCTGCTACTCTATTCAATTGGTATTTTGTCCTCTGAACATACACTACACCAAATTGTAGCTTGTAGATTATGATCAGAGTGAAGAGATATGTTTGAACCACATCCTCTCTCTAAAGGATGCCACTGAGGACCACTTAGTTGATATAAACTTTTACTAATTTTGGTATAATAGGAATACAGGCAGAAACTTGTAGAGTGATTCAGTATCAGTGAATAGCTTTGAAAGAGCATTACCTTCATTGTTAAAGGACACTTCTGCATTTCAGTTAACTGTGAATAGGTATTTTAAAAATATTTGGTGTTTTTGTAACTGCTTTATCCAGAAAAGAAAACCTGCATTGAACTTGCCTAGATGTTTTGGGGTGGTTTTTTAGCTCTTTGCAAAGTAACTTTCTCACTAAAAAGGTTTCTGCCATCTTGAAAATAGAAGTTCTGGCCAAAGTCACAAATTAGGTTTGATTCAATTTGGGGATGGAGGAAAAGAGAATATGGGGTTGATTTAGAGAAGAACTGCCACTATGTTTTTACTAGAAACTCAGTATTGAGGACCGATGGCGTGAACAGATTTGAACTTTGAGCACTCACATCCCAGGAGAACACTAGAATAATCGGTGTCATATCATCAGGAACAGGTTCTCTAAACACATTCTGCTGGTGGTTTTCTACTTGGCATAAGATCATAAAGTACCTGTTGGAAATATTTATTCTTCTTCCAGAGGAGAGTCGGATATGAGACTATAGAGTTATCCTCTTTCTTATTCTGATTAAATATGTGGATATACACAACAGTGAATACCATGTAGACTAAAGGGTGAAAACACCCAACTCCCATTTAGCCCAACTACCAGTACAGTGTTAATTTGAACATGGGCCATTATCTCTCATACAACCTATCATACTACAGACTCATTTTTCTTGCTCCATTTCTCTGACATAATATTTAGATATTTTATAGAAATCACCACATTGGGCACACAAAGAAAGGAGACTCAACTCTAGACCTTCTAGCACAGGAACTCTGAATAGATTAGTGCCATGGACTCCTTAATCAGAATAAAGTGATAAAAGTCACCTGGGTGAGTGCCCTAATGCCTGCATTTAAGTGAAAACCACCTCCCCAAAAACCACTTCACAAACTCTAGAGTCTCTGTTGGAAACAATGCTTTTAAGAAATCAATACAAATGCTACCAAGAAACACAAAAACACCGTTCTCTCCTAAAATATATAGTATACATAATAAGATATACTACTACATTTACCTAGGTTTACTTAGTGGGTGAACTAATATGGTGAGTACCATGGATCACCACTTCAGCTTGTATAAAGAGCTCTGAGTTTTTGGTGCTAACCAGAAAATGTCTACACATTGACCACAGTGTTCAAAGCTCAGTCAAACAAGAATGTATCACCACTAAGCTGTAAATTTTGTTCACTTCAGTGAAAGCGCAGTAGTTGATGATAAATTGTAAGATGAGGATGGCCATCTAAGAAAGCACTATACCATTAAGCGTTGTCTACAGTGCTAGAAATTGTATCCCATCTCCCAGTTTTCATGACTGCATTTTACAATTTTGATCATCATTCCAGTTATACAAACATTTCATTCTTTTGTATTGCTTCTGTTGATTTTCACCAAGGCAAGCAACATCTGCTGGAACAGTTTCAACATAGCAAAGCAGGCCATCATTATCCTTTTTTAATTCCCCTACTTTCCCCTCTTTGCTCCTTCACAATATAACATGAATTGTAAGCGAAGTTTTTGATGAGCTTCTACAATTTAGAACAAACCAAAATTAACATGATCAACGTATATATATATACACAATACTAACACTTCAAATTCAATTGTTCTTTTCCATTTGAATTCAAATATGACATTTTCCTGACTTGATCTATTCTGTAAGAAAACTGATAACCTTTCTCTGTAATAAGTTGTTCTGAAGAAACTTACAGATGTACGTGAACATATTTTGAACAGGTAAAACGCAGGTCTAGCAGTTCAAGATAAGTGACAAAGGGATCAAAGAATTCATTAGACTGCCAGAAGTTCCTTATCAGCTGATATAGATGGAAAACACATCCAGAATAAGGATTGTATTAAGAATATTTTAACTAAAAAAAAAAAATAATCAGCTTTGTATTTAGCAGTTACAATTTTAAGCCATTCTTTGCTCTAAAATTTTGCTAAATGAACAGTTGTTTATTGTGTCTATGCTGATTAAAAAACAGCATCATTATGCTTGTAGTATTGTCCTGAGACTTTTAAAATAGGAAGAGTAGAGTAGCACCAGGAAGAGTGACAGGATGCATGATTATACACAGATGTCATATTAGCTAAAGTAACACCCAACTGCTTGCAATAAAGCTTCAAGTGAGGTTAATAGATCAGCATATTTTTTATTTCATCAGAAAGGATGAGGATGAAATGAAGAAGCTTTACTTATATCCAGGAAGGATCCAAAGTTCAGTTTCACAACCAATCTAGATTAATACAGAAATAAGTGTTTATGAATATATTTTTGCATTCTTAAATGTGTTTATATTAATTGTTCAGTCACCTATTGTATTTATTTTATGCAAATATTCCAGCAAGAAGTTTGATGACAGAATATTTATATGAATATAAAATTTCAGATTAGTTACTTTCTGTAAGTATTCTGACAGTTCTAATGCAAAGATTTATTCAAACGGGAACAAAATCTCCATGCGATCCCTGCAACCTGTCAAACAGCTTCAATTTCAAATGGCAATTATTTAAAATTAATTACACACAAGCAATTTCTACCCCAAGAACTCACCACACTGACTGTTTGCTCCACACTGCTTGATGCCAAATAATAAACACATTTCAAGACATCTTAAGGTCTTTGTGAAACTCAATTTAAAAAAACAATTTAAGAAAAATTAAAGTGATTTTTATTAGTGAACTATTCATACACATGACTTCTTTCAAAACTAAGAGTAGGTCTGAAATAGGGAAAAAAGTAGTAATGATTTTAAGTGACCTCAGCAACTCCAATACCTTAAGTCATGATGATGAAAAATTGATACAGACCCCAGTATGAGCTAGTGAACACAGGTGTGTAGATCTAAATTTTAAAATTCCATTGGAAAAGAGACCACTGAGAAAACCTAGCAGCAATACAAGTCTCAAAGGCTGAAGTTCCCAAATACAGATCATTAGCTAAAAAAGGCAGAAGCATGAAAATAGTGCTATTGTTTCCTTACCTGCCCTTCTAAAAATTCATTTTTTGTGCAATTGGAAACTTCAAACTAGATGTGAAACTTCCTAGTTCTTCCAATATTTTAATCTATTTTTAGAGAAAAACCAGGAAACCCCCACTTTATTCCATCCCATTTGTATGAGATTGTAACCATTTAATGATCTCATTTAAATGAGAGCCTCATGGTGTAATCACACAAGAGAGGAAACTGCACATCCTAAGGTTTTGAGAACAGGCTCCACATGAAGAAACATTTAAAGTGTCAGGAAAGCTAACATCTCAATTTTTAACTTGGTAATGTCAATGCTTAAACAAGCATTATTAACCATGCAATGATTCCAACAGCTTACCAAAGATAGAAGGCACATCCCAAATCTGACCTCATCTACTACTGGGATCTAACTGCCCGCAATGGAAGGATTAACAGTGAATTCCAGTGGTGTATAACTGGTCTCTAATTAATCTGAAGGAAACATTTTATCCTTGGTCACTAGTCATCACTAGCCAGCAGGTTTTACACTAATTACTTTGAAACATCTTAAGGAAAAATTGACTATGCAATTCTAGTGAGTAACTAGAAACAGAATTTACAGCCCTTCACTTAGTAGGGCAAAAACTGTTCTACTTCAAAACATTCAATTTAATAATATCTCTTATAAACCAGTTTGCTTAATTCTGATTATATTAACTGAAGTTCTGAACAGTTACCTAGACTTTTCTCATAACACTTCACCCAAGCTTGGGCTTACTGGAAAAGGAAGCATCACAATTAGCCTTTTTTTGGGAGGAAGGGGAGGGCTCAGGTTTTTTCACTCATGCAATATAACCTTACACTTTTAAACTTCACTTACCCTGTGGGCTTTGGGGGGACTTCTGCTCATTCCAATGCATTCTGGCCGTCAAACGTTTGGGTGTAGCCATGGAAGTTCTCTACAAGCTCTGCAGATAAAGAAGAGCAAAAAAAACCAAACTTGCTTTAAATCTAGGCACACTTTTTTGCTGGTTTAGCAAAGTCTAGCTATGCAAATACTAGGCAGCTTTGTATAGTTTTGTACTCTGTCAGCTGCTGGTAGAAGAGCAGAGAGAAGATCCCTTAAAGCGATATTCTTAGACCATTCCTACATTTGCTGTCATCCGTACAAGTATAATCCATTAGACAGTGCATAATCCTCCAGTAGAGAGCAGAAGGACGGAGTGTAAATTCTTATTTCTCATCTGTATCTAAGAGGTAGGATTTTCTTCTCCCAAGCATGACTGCTCTCTGGTAAGCCACATCACTGTCTTTCACACAACAACTTCATCTTGTTGCAAACAAGAATTTACCATTTCTCAGATTAAAACTAAAACTTACACATGGTTTATTGTTAGTTTATTTAAAACTGCAGCGAGTTCAGTAACAGACAAACCTGCACTTCTTTAAAATGTATAAAGGCTTTTAAAACTTTTTTTTTTACAGTTCTGAAAATCCACAGTTATGCCTTTGAGTTTTGGGAAGTTGCAGCAAGTTCCCTTCATGTTTATTTTTTGATGATATATGGGTTTGTAAAATATCATATTATTTTAATACATTAGGCATCACATTTCACACACAGAGTGGAAACATCAAAGTTTTGATGTGTGATTTGTTTCCACCGTTGCATAATCTTGTAGATTCTGAATATGTTAAGGACTCAGTTTTAAAATCTTGATAGAGGACTTCTCAATGGGATTGGAGGTCAGGGTAAAAATTAGAACCTTGGAAATGCTCATTCCCTAACCATTTCACTACAGACTTTGATTTAGTGTCCTGTGCCCTATAACACAGCATTAAATTCTTACCTTCCTCAATTCTTGCACAATAGGCAAAAGAAACCAAAAGCAAACAGAAAAAAAACCCAAACCTTCTTGTAGTAAGTTAATTTTGAAAGAAAGAAATCCAGCTGAACTTGGGCTATGGTGCAGATCTCAATTATTCTGCTATAAGAGACTAGAACAAACACTGTTCTGGAATTACTTTTAAATAATCTTTTTTTATCTGTGTGCTGTTTTATGTGACTTATTACATAGAATATGAATATCATCTAACCAAGCATTTGGCATAACTATTGCAAACACACCTAATAGATAAATACCACAAACCCCAGAATATTAGTTTTGTAAATTAGTATTGTCATTTGCTCATCAGCAGCCTTGCCTCCTGAAGAGCAAAACCAGAAAGGAAGAGTTTAACTGCAACTTATTTTTCAAACATCAGTAATATTCAGTCTTTTTCCTGGCTAAAGAGCTGCTACTGAGTACTTCTTTATCACCAACCAAGGCAAACACATTTTGGAAAATTGTGTTATATGTTCCCTGTGGAACAGCAGATATGTGGTTTCTCCCAGGTTCCCCACACAAGTACATGCACAAGAAGCTCTGCTCTTCATTTCACAGACATTTGATGGTACTTTATTCCCTGAAAACTGAAGTTTGGATATCACAGAAAAGTAAAATCCAAGCTGGAAAAGCTCAAACATTTCTACTGGATATTTTGAAATGAGTCACTGAGATAAAGTTTTGCTAAACATACCATGAAATATTAAAGGAAACTAAATCCAAAGTTCCTGTTAGCTGTCTGTTACGCTTCAAGTCTGAGTGACAAAACACTTTTCTGGATTGAGTCAGCACTTCTTTCCCATTCAATAGCTAAACTGAAAAAATCCATTTTCTGAACTGCTCTAATTCCATCAAGCAATTTTACTCTCTGGTCTGAACAAAGTCAACAGGACAGAGATTACTATTTTTGTGCATGAGCAAATAAGGGCTGAGAAAATTAAACGCATCTTAGATGATTAAATTGTTGTTTTAAAATAAGAATAATCATGGAAAAGATAATCCCCACATTTCCAAGCATTACACATGTTGGCATTTGAATCCTACCTCATGTATGTTCAGTGGCTTTGAATTACACCAAATTGCAACTTTTACAGAGAGAGAACAGATATGTAATTTCAATGCAATGTTAGGGCACAGTTGACTGCTGCTTAGAGGAAAAGCAGAAAGACTACACTGAAATCTACTTTAAATTGTTTTCTTTCCCTTGTAGGATAAAGGCTTTATTTATAACCAATACAGTCCATTTAGGAACAAAAAAAAAACCAAACAAACAAACCCCCACAAAAATAAAAACAAAAACAAACAAGAAAAGACTTATGCTTTCACAGGTTTAAAGTATTCCCCAGTAATCTGTATGATTCAACACAAGAAACACCTCTGCATTCCCCACACATTTGTGGCAAAATCTTTTAAACAGAGGGCTACATGAAGGGGAGGGAAAAAAAACTACAGTTAAAACAAGCCAAACAAAATCAACACTTTTATTAGCTCTATAAATACAATTTCAATCAATACTATATTATAGTAAGTATACATATACTTACTATATGGTAACTATCAATTTACAGTGAAATAAGATTGAAAAGATCTCATTCTGATCGTAGTTCCCATCTGAATTACGAAAAAAGTACCAGGAGAAGCAAGAGACTGTTAATGCCAAAGTGCCATTGGCTACTGATTATTAAAAAAAAAAAAAAAAAAAAAAGCAGCATTAAAGTAAAATGAAAATACCAATGAATGGCCAGACGCCAAAAGCTTCACTTGTCTTGGTTCAGACTGGCAGGCATTCTCAGGTTAAAAGATCTGCAATGATTTACTCTCAATGAGTTGGTCTCTGCAGCCTCACTTCATTTACTCTAATTGCATTGGCAAAGGCAAAGATAATATTTGGCTTGAATTCAAAGCCTTTGCCTGGACCCCTGCTGTCAATCTGATTCCTCCAGCCAAATTTTTAAGAATTTCAAAGTGGGTCAAAGAAAACACAGGACTAGGCTGGAAGTAGAACATTATAATCCCTTTGAAGCTATATAGGATTTGAATATTCTGACTGGGACCCTGCAGTGGATATGATTGCTTTGCCCAAACCTCTGCATCCACACTCAATTCAACAGAAGTTGTTCTGTGCTACTTAAGTTGGATTTAAAAACTCCCCTTTACGTTCCTCAGCCCAGGAAATTGAGAGCATATCCAGACAGTGTTATGAAGAGCTTTTGGCCTTCTTTTTTTTTTTTAAAAAAAAAAAAAACACAAAAAACCCACAAAAAAACCCAAAACCAAAACAAACAAAAAAAAAACAAACCCCACACAAAAAAAACCAACACAAAAGGATCTTCATTTCTGTGCTACTGACAAAGTCAAATATCTAAATCTACAGTTTACACAGCCATGTTTAGCACTGTACATGGGCCTTCTCAAAAAAATCAATAGAGTTTTAATTACTCTTGAATGCAATTAAATTATTTTCAATTATATGTATTCTAGATACACACATCTGACATCAGAAGTAAACCTATTTAATTGTGAATAAAACATAAATAATCCTCTTCAGACAGAAGTATATAATCCGTCAAATCAAACAAGCTTTTATCCCCATGGTTTGTCTCTGGTCAGAATAATTAACCCTCCTGCAGAACACCCAGCCAGTGAATATCCTGATAGATGTGACAGAGGTTGAAGTTTGACTTATACATTTAAGTTCTATGTCTGAAGCTGAGAGGTGCTGGGTCTTGAGTCTTGCTGCCTCAGCATTTTAATACGCTCACAGTCACATCTTGCTGAAATACTTTAAAGGCAGGCAGCTAAATGTTTGGGGGAGGTTTGAATTGGATCAGGAACAGAACTGCAGCACCTTTTCACATGAATTATGTTCCCTTGGCAAAAGCATTGCCTTTTAAGCAGATTCCAAAATTAGAAACACTTAGTCATCACTAAGTCAGTTTGCACTCGTTAGTAGCAAAGGAGGATCCCCACACAGATATCACAGCAGAGGTAAGAGCACCCAAACAACCCCCCTGTGGCTCACGTAATTCCAAGTGTATTTCAAGCTCAAGAACAGCTGTCAGATGGCAGTTGGAACGGTGAACAGATTTACCAGAAAATGGCCACACTAGCAGTTTATAGAAACAAGGTGGCACAGGGGGGAAGAGGAAGATACAAAACCACAATCAGATTTTGGGGGGAAGCTCACCAGCTACTTCAACCATGTTGAGAAAACAGCATTGAAAATCTTCACCCAGAACACTGATTTGTTAGTTCCCCTACCAGGTAGATAGCCTATACAATAAAATGCAGAGGGCAGTAAAGAAAGTTATTTTAGTCCATGAATAGCCTCAAAATAACCTCAGTTACTTCGCATCCATTAAACAGATTTAGGCATGACAAACCACGCATGTGCATTTCATACAAAAACTGCAGCTATACCAGAAGCACATTGTTTTGTAGCATGCAATAGCACATCAGTCAGTTTATCTACCTTCTATTGTTTATACATTTGTCCAGAGATTAATACAAAGACAAATACTGATCACAGGCAACTGCTGTAATCAACAGCATCGACAGCTCTAAATTCAGCAAAAAGAATAAGGAAAGCAAAACCAATTATTTGTAGACTGATTTCATACATTTATGTAGTGTGATATGATCAGCCTAAGATTACTTTAAGTTGCATATGTAAACGTAAATTACTCACCAATAATTAGGAAGCACCACTTGTATCAGTTTTATTGTAATATTCTCATCTGAACCATCAGACACTAAAATTAAGGTTTGCGTCTATCACTGGGGGAAAACAACATTTCTGATCTCAGTTATATTATGCAACCAAGAAATGATTCTCTTTAAATTAGTAAAATACCATTTATTCATATGTTGATAGCAACTCAAGTACATCTTTCATCATTTTAGATCCAAACAACACATTTTTGATAAATGAGAAATATTTCTGCTGAGGTTCTACCATACTTATGTATATAAATAAGCAATTCAGAACAAAATCTCACACTGCAAAATATTTTACTTGAGTTACTATGACTACACATGCAGTAAAGAAATGAGAATTTGCCCCTTAATACTGGGCTGAACACTTAGGTCCTTCCTCCTTGGCACCCCACTGCCACAAACTCAACCACAGAAACAAAACATCAAGCTTTGTCTCACTAAAATATTTAATCTTATTACAAGAGATTAATAAAAATATGAATATGCATTATTGGTTTGATTTTTTTTATACACTTACATTACCAGATGTAAAAAATTATCACTGTAAATATCTGTTAATTTAAACACAGTGGAATAATACAATCTCCAGCCTAGTGTTCAAAATGTTCCCCGTGAATGGAGCAAGCAAAAGAAGCGATACCACTAAAGAAGCTCTCCAATAGGCATTTATACTTAATTTTTTAAGGACATAAAGAACTACTATATTGGCTATTTATAATGGACTACTTGCACATATTATAGTGGTCTTAGTGTACATTACAAATATTAATTTTTCATATATAAGATAAAATTATTTGTGCTGTTTTACAGACACACAAGGTGATGTCAGTTTTAGTCAAGGCAGTAAGACAACCAGCAAGCTAAGCTTAGGTACAATAGGTCACACCAATCACTTGCATATTATTTTTATTTTGTCATTTTGCCTGGATAATCAGATTATACCTGCATTTCAGTCTTTCAGAATTTCATTAGGCAAAGCCTCCATTCATTCAAGCCACTTGCACAATTATGGCAGATAGTTTAGGGATGTAGACAAAGATGAACAAGAAATCAAAGCTGACATGATGCAGAAAAAGAACCGAATTGACATTTTCTTTGTCAAAGAGGCTCCCTCCCCACCTGCTCTCCCCTCTCCTCCTCTCAGGCATTCGTCTCCACAGAGTATTCACAGGTCTTGACAGGCTGGCAGATTTCTGTTAATTTTTCAGGTCCGTAAACCCTTGTTCTTTATTTAGCAGCGATGCCCACCAGTTACAGACAGCTTTGAAGCGCTGCCATTCATAGTGTGGGCTGGGGTCATTAGCCACAGCACAGCCTTTCACCACCAGTACTGCATGAGAGCCTGGGGTCTGGGAAGGTCAGAGAAACACTTCCAACCTCTAGTAGTTAAAGATCCAGGCTGAAAGCTTTGGTAAGTCCAGAAAATTCTGCCATTACTGTATTAAGAGAAGACAGCAATTCTAATATAAATCATTTCACTGGTGATGCTTATCTGTACATAGGGGAAAATCTGCTATTCACCATGCAATTCAATATTCGATTGCATATTCAGTATGCAGAGGCTGTGAGTCTAGTTTCTAGCACATATTTTGTTTGTAAGCAAGAGGCAGACAAGAGCAAGAATAGGGAAGGTAGTATAAAGCATTAGAGTAATTACTTATAAGGTCTGTTACAACAGTCTCCAGAGATTTATTTGTTGACACAGCAGCTACTCAAAAGCCACATTTGGATAAGCAAGGGAGACGACACAATTTCAAACCACTGCTCAGAAACTAAGCACACTCAGCTTTATTGGAGAGCCGAGCTTCTTGTCGGATTGATTGTTATTTATTAAAGTACTCCAGAAGCAAAAGGGAAGCCTCCTCTGAAGTTGGCCACATCTGATTTCAAAGTATTTTACCCAGAGAAAATAATGTTTTCCTACAATTTAGATGTCAGATCAATTAAAATCTCTCATACAGGCATAGATTAAAACTCATGAGTTGGAAACTGTGCATGGCACAGATTATAATGCAACAGCCTGAAATTCAATAAAATCAGCAAACAACTACAAATAACTTTGTGATTGAAAGAAAAGAAACTAAGTCATGAGTTTAGCTGAGTACACCTCTGAGTAGCAACCTCAGGCAGGTGTTTGCCTAGCCACAGCAAATTTCCATATTTAGCTCACACTAGTGCTGTACAGCGTAAGTGAAAACAGGATGAGACAAAAAGTGCATAGATACTACTGAGTACCTTATGGTATGGCAAGTAATTGTAAGACATTTATAACAGAAATAGTAAAAACAGCAAAACAAGTAAGCCTCTAAGCTTATTTAGTAGCTAAAGTAACTATACTAGCTATACACTAAACCTATATAAATAACTACAGCTCTGTCACTAGTATTAGGGCTCCTGCATTGCTAAGTTATGCATGCACACATATTCATATACAGAAGGAATGAGTATGCACAATTCTCCATTTACAAGCTCTGCAACTTCAGTGCTACAGGTAGGCTCCTCTACTTGATAATCAAAATACTTCACTGTCTGGCAGTACCAGAACAAGACCTCTATGAAATTTGCATGACATCAAGAGTACCAGAAGAGTTATAACCAAGGGACCTGCTAGGACTCTGTATACAAGACGACAGCCAGAAAACAACACTCCACACCTGCCAGGAAATCCCACTCCCTTTGAGAGTCAGCACACAGTGTAGAATTTTGCAGCATGTCTGTTTCCATCGATGCTTTCTCTCAAGTTTTTACATGCGCACCATTCTCCACACTTACAAAAGGATAACTTGGCCCTTGAGTTCAACTGCACTTCATGTTTATTTCCACCTCTGTATTTCCTGCCCCACTGGAAGTTCAGGATTCTTTACAAGTCAGATATGCAGACGAATGTACAGAGCTGGGATGTAAGCTAAAACATGCTTTGCTTTCAGTAGCAAGAAGCTCAGCAAGTGATTGATGAACGAGAGCAGGACTGATGAAATATATGAAGGGTTTCCATTTGAATAAGACTCCTGAATTAAAGTAGGACAGTTCTTTGGACACCTGAATTTACAGGAAATTACTGCCAGAAAGCTTCCCAAAGACTTTTCAATCACAGACAGTTTCCTTGGTCAGTTTCTGCATCTCTTTTGTTTTTTTTTAATTGAAATAATCTGTAATTGACTGCATCTCTCATGACCTTGGAACTAGGTACTGCTGTATTACAGCTCTGGCCATGTTTTCTTATACCTACTATTAAGCTAAGTAGAAATATCATATATTCTTCTGCAAAGCTCCTTCCACCATACATTAGTAGGACAACAAGTAGCCATCAGAATTTGAGTCCAGAATTCAGAATAAAAAAAAAGGCTCAAGCACTCTTACGTTAGTTCTTCTTTTGTTAGAAAGGAAGAGCTCAACTAACAAAGCAGGCTTTGGGTTTTGTTGGGTTTTTTCCCCCCCATGCCTAAGAACATGGAAGTATTTCTTTTATTTTTTTATGTTGGTGTTTGATGAAGTTAATGACAACTCAGGTCATTTACACATTATAACTTGACCAGAATTACATAAATACTGACAGAAGTACATTGTGCTGTGTGAATGAGAGCCCTCCAGCAACCTCACCAATCTTTTATGATGAAATAACATTGAATTTTGATCCTCTACGTCTTTGATTTTTATTTCAGAAGTTTGCTTTCTGTTTTACTGTATGCCTCAGGCTCATCTAATTTTTTATTTTTTTTTTAAAGACTGCAGAATTTCAAAGAAAAAAAAAAATCCACCTGGGGGATAAGATGAGGGGTGGGAACAGGAAGTTACCAGGCTATGTAGACCTCTGGGACCAAAAATAAAACAAATTCTTAAAAATACACAAAGGAGTGAAGTAAGCTGCCCAATACAGATAAGATTTTCTTTAAAATAATTTTTTAAATACCAGAAAACAAGAGAAGATGAGAAAAAAAAAAAACTTATCTGCAAAATCAGAGACTGAAACAACTAAGTTCTCAGGAACAATTAAATGCTTATGCTTTCAAAAAGTACTTCAATCAGAAACCCTTTGGTAACTAATCTCCACTGATTTGAGACTAGATCTTCAGCTATTAAATAGAAAACCCCAGGAACGCAGAGTCCTTCAGCATGGATCCTTGCAGCACTGTAATCTAAAGCTTAATTTGCTTTAATTCTTTATATCAAAATATTAAACTATTTATCCTTGTTTAAAAAAAAAGAAATAAAGAAAGAAAGAAAATTCATTTTGTTATTAGGGTTGTGTGAAGATCAATGAATATCAACATGTGATCATTAAAACCAACGAGGACAACTCTGAGCAATGATTTCAGGAGGGTTCCCCGATACTTCTACTAGAAGAATTTAACTGTCAATCCACAGTGGTAACAACCTCTCTTCACTATATAGAACCAGAGTATCAGATTCATATCTTTGACTCCAAAACAGTGTGCTTGCTGTGTTTATAAGAAACTAAAGATATTGCACTTTCAAGTATGGCAGGGCATGTTTAATGTAAAGAGTCAGTGGGTTCATTTCTAAGGTTTTACTAACAAGCTGACAGGACTGACAGAAGGATAAAAAAAAAATCCACAAAATCCACGTCAAGAAAAAAATTATTATTATCAGCAGACCAGGCAAGAAGAGAAGTATGTTGATGTGTTAGGCACTTCAATTGCTCTACCTTATGAACTGAACCAGGCATTTTGGCACTTTCACATGTGCAACAATATTACTTTTACTTTATTTCCAACATTTTTGACTCTTTGAGAATCTTCTTTTCATCTAAGAAGCTTAAAGGCTTTGGACTTCTGCTTCTTCTGACCCAAATGTATGATGCTTCAGAGGATATTTCATTGGGAGACACTAAAGAAAAGATAATTCTTTAAAGAAACAGAGATTCAGGTAAAAATTTAGTATGTGATTCTTCTAGTGTCTTGGGAAAATAGCATAGCTGGAAATACACTGAAATGCAATATATCATTATTTGTCATGTACAATTGTAGTCACATCTAGAAGAGTCAGAAAACTCTAAGAAAGGAAAAAAACAATCTTTAATTCTGTAAATTTTCTTCTTCCACTGGAGTTTATTTTGTAGCTCCCTGCTCAACCATGCAGGTCTCTTGCCTCCCTTACATGATTTCTTACTCTTTGGGATGCTACGATCCTGGGCTTGGAGGAAGTGATGCTTGAATACTGACCAGCTTTCTTGGGACCCCCTACCATCCAGTGCCCTGTCCCATGGGATTTCTCCACAGAGTTTCTTGAAGAGGCCAAAGTTAGCCCTCCTGAAGTCTAGGGTTATGATCCCGCTTGTTGCTCTGTGCCTACTGCACATGATCTTGAACTCCACCATCTCATGGTCACTACAGCCAAGGCTGCCCCCTACCTTTGCATCCTTAACCAGTCCCTCCTTGTTTATCAATACAAGGTCAGGCAGTGCTTATCTCCTTGTTGGTTCCTCCACCACCTGTATCAGGAAGTTATCATCAATGCACTGCAGGAACCTCCTGGACTGTGCATGTCTGGCAGTGTGGCCTTTCCAGCAAATGTCAGGGTGGTTGACATCCCCCATGAGAACCAGAGCCTGTGATTTTGAGGCCACTTCCAGTTGTCTGTAGAAGGCCTTTGTAAGCTTCCTCGCCCTGATCAGGTGGCCTATAATGGACAGCTGCAATGGTGTCTCCCATGTTAGCCTACCCCTTAATTTTTACCCACAAACTCTTAACTCACTCATCATTCCAACCCCTGGGAAAAGCTCAATACATTCGAATTGCTCCTTCACATAAAGAACAATTCCACTTCCACACTTTGTTAGCCTGTCTTTCCTGAAAAGCACATAGCCATCCATGACAGCATTCCAGTCATGTGAGCTATCCCACCACGTCTCCATAACAGCTTCACATCTCCATAATTTAAGATTCAGCAATTCACAGCTACTGCAGTAACTACACCAAACAGGAAGAGCTGGCACAAGACTGTACAGCATAGCACTTGCACCCTTCTCGCACTTCAGTTTGGACTCACACTTGTATCTTAATGTCCTGTAAACACACAAAACCCATTTAATTTAGAACCTACCCTCTAGGCAATATAAACTTGATTGGCTTTGCTGCTTGTGCATTAGCACAGTATTTCATCATGAAGTTTCACTTCCAGGACCAAATATTAGTTCAAGTTCAGTGAATTAAGCTCATTTCCTTTCCTTAGAAGGAAAACACAACAGTAATGACACAATGGTCACACTACTCAGGATGCAACATCCATACTAAGGATAAAGACTGCAAAATGCACAGGGGGTAGTGGAGGGGGTAGAAGTCAGCTACGCCAAGGTTCTCTTCATCAACTAGAGCACTGACCAAACTAGTCCGTTACTCTTTGGCTGCCTTACCCCATGGTTAGCAAACAGCTGGAGGGACTGCACGTTATTAGAATGACTTGAGTATCAGTCACATTAGTAATATTTTACTCCATAAAAAGGAAGAACTTACAGGTAAATCACAACTTGCCAGCCTCAGCAACAAATTGCATTTCAAGAGACAAGTTCCTGCTTAAACCTGAAGACTGAAGGCTATATAAAATACAATCTTTGGTTTGGCCTTGTGACATTTAAGACCCTGGATAAAAAAGGAAATCTACTCAGCTGTTTCATTCACAAAGAAAGGAGCATTTGATTGAGACTTCACCCTCATGTATGGAGGGTGTTTTAAAACACAGCATTCTTTAGAAATATGCAAGTTCAACATTCCCAGTTATTCTAATATTACTGATTTGACATTTCTGTAACACCACTCCTATTCGTTCACTTCTGTAATCATTGCTGTTAAAACCTCTATTTTTGTGCACACACAGATATAGCTTCTGCTGCAAAAGCTTTCTTCCCTCATTGGAAATCACATCTGTTTTGAATCCCTCCCATCTCACTTATTCTTTTGTTTTTATCAAAAATAATTGAAAGTTACTAATAGAACACAAACTGACCACCAGAAAAACCTTAAAGAAAAAAAAAAAAAAAAAGGTGAGATAATTAGGGATAGCAAAAGTCTTGTGCGAAATTCATTAAAGCATCTACATGCCCTTCTGCCAATCGTCTTGCTAAGTGGTTATGGCAGTGTATAAAAAAGAACCTGTGAATAATAGCAAAGAACGAGGAAACCTACCAGCTTTAACCTAAATACTTTCCATGAAAAACGATTTAATTGATGTCCAGAGTAATTTGTGAAACTGGTAAAAAGCAAACATTATGAGAAAGACAGTGATTGACAGCATTTTTCTGACATATTACATATGTTTCAATTAACCTTGCTGATAATATTCAACTTCATGCTAGAAACTAAGAAAAACAGGCAACACACACAAAAAGCACATCCAAGCATTACCTAAACCATCTTGAGCATAGGCTAGCAATCATAAAGGACACTACTGGAAACATCTTTAATGCTACAGAATAGACTGTCTGAACACTACATACAGTAAGTTTTCTTCTCTATTTCCCCAACCCCATGAAAATGCACAAAGTAAAGAAAGTTTTGAGATTACTAAATCAATAGAATAGAGAAAAAAAATAATGAAACTCTACTAAAGTAAGACAGGTCACAAGCTCCCTGGCTATATACACCATCTGAGGGGAAAAAAAAAAAAAAAATTGAGGGAGAAAACACCCTGTAAAATTCCAGAAAGTACTACAGCTGCTACATCCAGAATGGATTTTTTGAAGGAAATACCTTCTATTAGTAGATCAAAATGCCAGCACAAATGGTGGTGGGATAACTAGTTATTTTTGTGTCTGAGGTGATGAGGGAACAATAACTGATGACAAGAATGGTATCTAGCAGAAAAGGTTTATTGGTAGCCATTCAAGAACACATTTCTCCAAACGTGAAAAGTGTCAATATGCAGCTAAAAATAATGAGTTTCACACTTAAAGAGAAGTGTTTAAGTAATCTTAAAATGGTGTCAAATAAAGAATAAAGAATTCAATGTTATTACTAAAAATATCAATAAAGTGGGAGTAAGAAAGAACTATCAGTTTTATGGCTGATTTTCATACATGCTCCACACTAACTCCATAAAACAGAGCCCAACAGTCCATTTCCTTTTGCATATTTCATCTGTAATTTCAAGTGACTTCAAGTCTGGACACATCAACATCACAGCATCTGGTTTCTCTTTGCAAATAACACATGCAGAAATGAATCCTGGAGTTCATCAATCAAGCTATGGTTTAGGTTATATTTCCTTGTTCTGAAGGATGTATGGCAAATAGATGCATATTCCATTAAACAGAAAATGAAACCACCTTATGCCCCTTCAAAGCAACAGTAAAGAGATTAGAAAATACACACCACTCAAAACTTTCTATTAGGAAGTTCTTAAGCAGCAAGTGAAATCAGAAGTTATTCTACTTCAGATACCTACACTTTCTGCAACATACAACTTTTAGGTCAGTTATTTTTGTACAAAATATCCATGAATGCATACTTAATAGCTAAAACTCAAAACCAACTTTACTCAATGATTACCCTCAGTTTCATTATAAGGAGAAAGGATAAATATTTAAAACTACACATGCGAGGTTTCCTTTCCTGGCTCTTAGAAAAGTACTCCTTGAATCCATTTCTTTTAATCAGCCCTAGTTCATTATATCATCTTTGCTGTGGTGAAAGACCAGCCATTTCAGAGTTAGGGACTGTGTGTTGTGTGCTTTTTCCTGAAGAGGCATCATAAAATTTAACATGAAGTAAAATTTAAAAAAAAATGTATTGCATTTAACACATAAAAAAACAGTAGTGAAAAAAATGCTGTACATGCAAGAGTAAGTTGAAGAAGGAACTAGACCCCTTACTGACGGGACATACGCGTTCACCTATTTTGAACAGCTTCTCACCTTTTAAAGGCTGAGTCAAGGGAATTAGAAAAGAATGGATGGTAACTCGTGCAGCAAGATGAAAGGCATTGCTGCTAGCAGTTTAAACCTACTCTTGAAAAATCAGTTATCACTTCTGAATCATTACATACGTGACTATGACCTGGCTCAGAGATGATGTTCCACATTTGTTAGAAGAAGAAGCAGGAAAAGGGTGACAGCAGAATATGAAAGCATAAGATCAGAAATTGAACTAAAGGCATCTCAATAAAATCAAGTGCTAAAATATTTTGGGGAAAGATAAAAGGCAAAAAATTAACAAGGCAAATTAGAAAGAACGCATAATATCAATCACTGCCTAAAAACGACAAAGGAAAAGAAAACGTTTGTTGAAAAAAATGAAGCATAATGTTTGAGGCATAGTAGAGGCACAGACTGGAAGAAATGACATGTATTTTGGTCAGCTTACTGGGAAAGCAGCACATGATTACAATAGTGATGTGAATGTCACGAGAATCTGATGAGGCATACCTAGGAGCTCAGCAAATCCTGCACAAGCAAAAACAGAGCCAACCCAGTCTTGTATAAGCTACCTGTGGCTGATTTTTAGCCAACAGATCATAAAACTTAGAATTTTTCCTGATGCCACTTTGAGGTAGGGCACCACAGCCCTTACACAGCACCACTTCATTCCCAGTAGTTACCAACCAGCGAGGTATGCCACAGATACAGGAGAGTTAATCAAAAGGATTCAAAGGAAAGAAGGTTAGGACACTGGCTCCAAAAAGGCTGGGAGATGCTGCTTTGCCTCGCTGAATTGGCAATCCATCTTTTCAACTGCTCACAAACATTCCAATAGCTTTTATTTATGCATAGTTGTCTGTCAATAGGGTTGCAAGAGAAACATGTTTCCTTAATTTTCCTCAAACCATATAATTCTGTATATTCAACAGCTAAAAAAATAGAATAAAGTTATACTTGAATTATTAATTAAATTTCAAAGAATATGAGCCTTTCTGCATGCAGTACTTCATAAAGTAGGAAAAAACCATGAAGATTACTGATCTACCACTTGCCATTTAATTAAGAGGCAGGTAACTTCTCAAAAAGTAATACTATCCTCAAAGCAGCAGATCAGATATTAGACTTAGCTGAATAAACTGAAAAGCAGCTTCAGCACCCTTTTCTCCCGTGTATGTGGTCCTACAGGCTGTCGATACTCCATGCCAGTCTCTGCAAATGGCTGTGAAATACCTCACTGTATTCCAAGCCACAATGCACTGTCACCTTCTGGCACAACATTTCCCAAAGCAAATCTATCCCAGCAGGGAAGAACTCTGGGGGGCTGCACTAGGTTCTTCTACCCAAGCAATTTGAGGATGACATAGTCCAGTGTTCACCAGTCCAGACACACCAGATATGGGAGGAAACAAGAATATAGCAGAATTTCCTCCCATGCTTATTCAACAGAATGAAGCCCAGAGAAGTTAGTTAAGCCTGTTAACTGTCAGTTCCCTAAATCAAGGACTAAGGTGTACAAAGCTCTGTGCCAGGAATCAGCAAAGAACATACAAGTCTTCCTGAGCTTTTGTGCCCAATTTGCACTTTGACCAGACCAATGCAGTGATGCCTGTGGAATGTTAACCATGTTATCATATGCTGTGGGACTGTAAGCAAAGTTTTGATTGCAGCAGAGAAAGGGAAGGAGCTGAACTGGGGGGAAGAGAGGACTTCAACTCCCAACATATTTTATTTGTAATAAACACTCTTCTTAATTGGAGATCTTTTTAAAAGAATCATAGGAAGGCTTGGGTTGGAAGGGACCTTAAAACTCACTGCATTCCAATCCCCCTGCCATGGGCAGGGACAGCTCCCACCAGACCAGGTTGCTCAAAACCCCATCCAACCTGGCCCTGAACACTTCCAGGGAGGGGGCAGCCACAGCTTCCCTGGACAACCTGTTCCAGTGTCTCACCACTCTCACAGTAAATAATTTCTTCCTAATGTCTAACCTAAATCTCCCCTCTTCCAGTTTGAAACTGCTACCCCTCATCCTATCACTATAGGCTCTTGTAAAAAATAAAAACAAGATGTCATCTGATACAGTAACCCTGTGCCTGTCAATTAGAGAAATTTTTAAGACAAACTGTTAAAATGCTCACAACCAACTCAAAACAGGAAAAATACATATAGCTCTAAACATCGAGTTCAGCATTTCTCTTCCAGTGTATTTCCAAGAAGACAAAGTATGAAAACCTGGTTTTAACATAAACTAACTTTATGAGGGATTTAAGACAGCAGAAAAGAGTAAATAGAGGAACTCCTTAGACATTATGTTGGGTGCTTTAAGAAATTAGTTTTCTATTGAAAATTCTTTAAAAGTAGTCTTCTCCACAACTAGACCTGAGCACATTTGCTGGGAACAATTTATTCATCGCATTCAGCCTGGATTTGCCCCTAAATGAAAGTGAGCTAAAAGAACTACATTACACAGAAATAGCTTTAAATAATCCTTTATAATGCACCAGGGATATATGCAAATTAATTTTCTTCTCAAAGTTTAAAACATTGCATAGTATAGAACCAGTTTAAGATTGTCTGGCAAATTGTTGCAATGTTTGTTTATGCCTCATAACATACTACAAAAAATGCAAGAGTTTAACAACAGTGTACCAGGGGGACTTACAAAAACACTGATTTGTTCAGTTGAAAATAAGAGATTCAAGTCATGTAATGATGTATTATTATAAAATATCGGGAATATCTGCAGCATCTCTATGGAAAAGCCTCTATAGGGAAATTCCGTATAAGTTGTCTGAAGACTTCTTTTTTACATCTATTTTTTAAATAGCACATCAGTGTTTCATAGAAAAGGTGCTCTCTGGAGATCTGGAATATTTTCCTTTGGGATCTATCTACAGTAAATATTCCTGATGGGAGCCAGGTTTATACAACAATGATTTGTCTCATGAAGAAATCCCAGAAGCTAGACTGTCTTTATTTGACCATAAAAGGAAGAAGAGAACAGAAGCATCTTCTTCCCTGAAGTATTTGTGTACCAGCACAACAGCCAAGCACCACGGTCTGCTCCTAGTACATAACACACATTAGTGGGAGCTAACACTTAATGGAGATGACAACTCTAAACAGTTGATTACTAATTAAACATGTCTTCTTAAGGATGAGTACTCCTGCAAATGACTGCCACCAGCTGCAGAGTCATCTATCAGCCTAGATGGCTTGGTATCAAAGGGTATTAAATCAAAAGAACAAATACATGAAGTCATACTGCCATCCCACTGAACTGAGTCTCCACAAATTTCTGGTGATGTGCAGTACAGAAGGAGTTGTTCTCTAAGAGTCATGGCTTTTTTAGCATAGACTCAAGTATAAAGATATCAGAATATCAATCGTGGCCACCAGAAGCATTTCAACATAGTCATCATGGACAAGAGGGACAGATATATTAGTGTGAGATATACTAAATTATGACTTTGAGTCTTTGTTTCTGCTCTTCTTTGCATCTCTACAGCAGTTTGATATCTGAACCACATTTTACAATAGCAATGCCCGTAATACACATTAGAAAGAAGCCCACAGAACAATACACAGCCAAGAAGATCTTCACTTCTGGGCAAATGCATCAGATATAAAGTGGACTTCTAC
The DNA here is from genome assembly GCA_028020825.1 of Podargus strigoides. Lineage (NCBI taxonomy): Eukaryota > Metazoa > Chordata > Aves > Caprimulgiformes > Podargidae > Podargus > Podargus strigoides. The sequence goes on from CM051625.1 coordinate 35,429,552, forward strand.
ATGTTTCTAAAACACCCATTAGATGGACATTACTGGAAACAAATGCACTAGTAGTGTTTGTATCATAATTCAAGGCCAGAGTAACTCCATTTATCACTATGTAATAAGCTCTTTCACATGTGTACTTGTCAGTTCTCATGGTCAGACCCTAGGAACATGGAATATTTTTTCCAAGAAAGAAGCAAACTCTTGCTCTTTTCATATCTTCCTCCTTCTCTTCCTCACCTGTTTTGCTTGGATGCTTAAGATTTCAATGACAAATGTAACTGAAGTATAAAATTGTAGAGGAACCAGGAAATGAGGACAACTATCTGGATAGGAAATAGAGAATTTACCAGTGACCTTTTGTTTTCCATTTATGTTAACACCTGCTCGGGCATCTCCTAGTCCTCAGTCATTTCAAGGTGAAGAAACACTATTTATTCCACATGATATTTTTTTCTATGCCAAGTGTCATACAATGATTATGATGAAAGTAAAGACTGAATATGTACTTATATTAATTAGCAATTATTGAAAGACAGGTCCCCATGATTACTGCTTCAGACATGAAAATGAATTCATTACTAAAAGACCATTGCCACTGAGTGAATATCTGATCAGCTTTGGCAGATCAAAAAAGCATATTAAATAAATGAGTAATCAAATGATAAAGCGTCTCATTTGTATAAATTACTAAAAGACAACCTCCCCTTCTGATTAAGATGTTCATCTTATTTACGTAGATGCTCAGAGATTATTTACGTAGTTTCACACTGCTGGCAAGTCCTTTGTAACTGAGAGTCATACCTGCAGAGGGAATGACTATTCCAAGAGAGACTGGAAGATACATTGACTCGAATAAAAAGTTTTCCTTATTCTGCCTGATGATTCCATAGCACTAATACTACAACAGGTTTAGACTTCAACTAGTCTTATGACACATACCACACTATCTATTTAATACTTAAAAAAACCCAAAACCCTGAAAGACCTCTCAGTATGAACCGAGAAGTCAACCCAAGATATTCTAGACCACAAGCACACTTATATTCTGTGATACGTTTTTGTGTGATAGCGCAAGACAGCATTATTATTTTGAAAAATACTCAAGACATCAGCAATAAGCTAGCCCAATATAACCTAAAAAACCAAATGAGTTTTCAGGCTCCAAAATGTACTGTTTGATATTTAGATCCTTCATAAAAAGAGGTGGGCTTTTCCTCATAATTGAAGTTATTAAGAAAAAACAATAAGTCACTAAAGTATTTCATAAATAGGCAGCATAAAAACAAAGGATTAAATTTTCAAAGAACTACAGGTTAATTGGAGACAGTAGCCACATCTTACTGACCACCTATTTATCAGATTATAGAAACAAAATAGTTGGCAGCAAAGAAGTTGTTGTAGATATATATTAAAAAACATATGAATAAAGTATGTGTAAGAAAAAAAAATACTTTCTGTACAACTGATTTAAAATAGTTATTGTATATACTTCAGAATTCCTTTCAACATACATGTCTTGCTTCTATCTGAATAGTGACCAGCAAGTTGCAGCTTCAGAAGGACTGATATTTCAAATTCATCTAAATTTACAAGTTGTCCATTTCCTGATGAAATTATGTCTTCCAGATTTTTTCATTATTGGGCATGACTCTTGAGGACATAGCCTTCTTTGCTGTGAATATATTCCACAGCAATGAAAACTATTATTATTGACTCTGATGATGAGGAAGTTACACTGTGTATTTTACTTCTTCAAGGAGGCAAATAAGGTACACAGAAACTGAATTTATCAAGTAAGAAAATTATTTATCAAATCTGAAGATAAATTTCCAATATACCTACTTGTTGGTCTTTGCTTCTAGTTATACATCCACTTTCTAACTGAAAAGCTCTTGAAGTCCTGCACTTCCACTAAAATGCTGTACTCTCCCTGAAACTTATCCTCACACAGAATTACATAACTATGTGCAAACCACTACAGGTAGATTTTTAGTAAAAACACAAAAATTATATCAACATTAAATATTTCAAATTAAGAAAACTTTTCTGCTCCTCCTCACTATTTTACTTTGTATACTTTGCTGGGTACATTGCTTTAGATGGTTTCATTATCCATGCAAATAATGCTTTTGCTTATGTAGTATCTTTGAGACCCAGTAAACCATTATTGCTTATTCTGAGCATGTGTGGACTAAGATATTCACCTTGGCTTCTGCTTCAGTTAAAATGCAATCAGGATATAAACAAACATTTGCATGGAACTGCCAATTTTGATTATGTTTAAAGATGAAAACTTAAAGATATACATGGCTGAATATTCTGCATATGTAAGTTGTGATTCTAATGAACAGAATATAACATTCATTTAAATAATTTTGAAGCTACAAAATGGAGTATATGTGAAGAATGGTAAAAGTTAAACAAGTAGTAATTTCTTTTATTGACAGAGGGTAGTAGGTAATTTGGTGTAGTTCATTGTTACCAACAGTAACAAACTGGGCAGGTTCAATTGATACTGTTCAATTATACAACTGCTGTTTCAATTTAGTTAGAAAGTTTCATTCATGAGTAGCATTCAGCTATGCTCTTTGTTACAGATTCATCAGACTCAGTTATGCATAACCTGTAACAAACCCCAGAAAAGTTAAAGAATTCACATAAAATTGGCAACTTTCTCCCCACCCTCCAATACCCAGGGCAATTTATAAGTCCAAACACTGCCTCTGACTTCTTCCAATACACTATACCAGACCATTAACTGGCACACACAACAAAATGCAAATGCAAAGCAAATCACCATAATAGAAACAAACGCATGATCAACAGTAAAGGTATAATCAAGCCAGTATTCTATCACACACGCAGCACTTGCAGTTTAGCAACTTCTTGGATTTGGGATCATCTATAAAGATGATCTTCAAAAAGATAGAGCATGTTTAATCATCCAATAATATAATAGAGTTGAAGTGATACCGAAGTTTCCCAGAAATACATACTTGGGTTGCCCCAGCTGCTTCTGGATCTGACAGTCAAGTCTGACTCTTAAATAATTTCAGAAAGGCACAGTTCAGAAAGTACAAGATCATGCACAAATCTATTTTCCTCTTTCTTCAGTTACATTTGCTAACTTATACATCATATATTCTTGCACACACCTACCAATGCAATCTAGATATTTGACATGTGACTTCAGAACATGAATTTTCATGTCATGCTGAAAAAACTCTCCAATATTTCAACATAATCTTTTTTTCTTACTGAGCTCGTTTGGTCAGAATAGGTGTAGATAATCTGTTTCCTCTGCAACCAAAATTACAGCATTCCTTACAAGTTTTGTTTCTTCACCTAGATTATGGCTAAAATCCTCTCACAGATACCTAGATAGATTGACATACATAATCTACTTCTACAGCTTCATTTCATGCCTACTGTTTTCCACTCAAGTTTTTCTTTGCTTTTCTCCATGTTTCTTTACCTTTTTAAGCTCTCCCACCTATTCCCCCAAGATCATTTTTCTATTACAATTTATGCATGTAAGACCATACTGCAGCAAAATGAGTATTAATATTAAAAAGATCAAATATGCACAAATTCAGTAAGCTGAAGATTGTCTGAGTTCTGAGTCGTAGCCAATACTGGAAAATAATTTCCTGAGCAGAAAATGTTTACAGGAAGTTCTACTTTCAGCTGAGTAACTTTTTTTTCTGTCATGGTTTGATACATTGCACCTTAGAACTGCTGTGAGGTTGACTGGCAAAGTGGCATTCCGGTTTTAAATTACAGGAATGTATTTCATTTTTGTCATTTCAATTAACCTAGAATAAAGAAATTACTTCACTAAAAGTAGGCAATTGTAAAATTTATTAATGGGAAGATTTCAGACTCTGAAAAGTAGGATACATCTAGCAACACTGGTCATATCAGGTTAAGTGTACAGTCAAAGCTAATGACCAAGGTGCGCTCTACATTCAGTGGAGGCTGATGGACACGACATGACGATTTCTTTGGTAGATCAATTAGGCAGTTCAAATCTGCCTCTTGAAATGCCTGATTTTCTCCCTTAAACACAGAGGGAGTCCAAGCAACTATCTTAAACTGATGATACAACTTTCAGACACCTGTAAGCAACTAAGATGAATGCTATTCTACCAGTGTGACTTTCAAAGAATAAGTAACTTCACTCTTCCCAAAATTCACAAGTCACTATGAATAATAACATCGATATATTTTCATAATGATGATTGAGTGCCTTTTTCTGCAGAAATCTGCAACAGGTACAAGAGTAGAACACACCACTATTCAAAACAGTTTCCACAGCCCCTAGACCATGGGCAATTTCTGGATAACTAATGCCATATGAAATAAGTTTCATGATTTAGTCTATTAATAAAGTTAGTTTTATTTTTGTGTTAAAGACAAGACAAACTTTGTTTACTGCTACAGAAGAAAGATGAAAGTATTTGCCCACAACAAATCCTACTCATTTGTTGCATTCATGAACAGGAGAAGGTATAAACCACACCAGGGTCTGGTAATAGTTAAACTGTGACAGTTACTAAATTCAATACAGAGAAATTTCCAAATGTAAACTTCTATCTGAATGGCACATGGAAGATGGTAATTACAGAAAACCTGGTGTCATCAGCCCATTACAAAGTGGAAAAAATTGCTGCTTTCAAGATATTCCCACTTTGCCACTTAGTCAACAGTTATTCAAGATAGAAATTCAGTAACTGCTGTCAAGACCAAAACATCATTCTTATATTTAAACAGAGCTAATTAAGAAGTTGCATTGCCTGCACTTTATGCCCAGGCATATAGGCTCCAGCAATTACAGGTACTGGTATTTTAATTGATTCTCTTCAAGAGCCACTAAACTGATGTGCAAATAGTAACTTGTTTTGACTATAGATCCACCCAATTAGAAAATTTCCTTGTAAATGTATATCATCCCATTTGCAACTTTTCTAAAGATGTTCCTTTTCTAACTAGGAGATAAAAATAAGAGGTGTGCCCTAAATTGAGAGATCCTACTAGAGTGAGACCAGACTGACTAGAATCACATTATCCCTCTCACACCTGATAAGAAGGCTCCAAAATAAACCACAAAACCATGTTAAGTAATACATATATAATCTTTTATATACATACCATGTTTCCCCAAAAAGATTAGGAGAGGAAATTAGAAGCCACTGACAACACCTGGAATCACTGTGTGTATTAAAGTGCTTTTGAACAAGAGCCCAGATTTCTACTCAGAGTACATTGCTTTAAGGAGCTCTCTGTGTCCATGCCAGATCCTGTAACAGTAGAGACCTTGGTGAACCTCTGGTTTATTTTTCTCATGAAGAAGTTAACCTATTCTAGTGCCAGGACAAGAGACAGAAAAGGGGTTTCTTTTGCTTTAGCATCAGGAATCAAAAAGCATTTAATTCACATTTAAATATGTGGAAAACATACAGAACTCCTAACTATGCCTGACTAAAATAAGGGCTTCTACTTTAAGATTTAGTTCAAATTAGAATTTAATACTTTCTGTTCTCTGGTTTAAGTATAAGTCATGCCACAGATTTAAACACCAATGAAAACTGGAAACTTTCCACAGCCTTTCATGAGCTCTGCATTAGACCCTTACATTTTTCGCACACTCTTGGTTATGCTTCCAGAAATGCTCTCAGAAAACGTTTCATCCAATAAGCCTGTTATCAAACCAAGACAACCACCCATGGTAAAATCATCCCAGTGAGGAGTTTTGAACTCTTTATGATCAGTTTTCATTGATTACGTATTTCATCTTTCATATGGCCGGTCCCTCAATGAATACTTAAAGTGTGATAGGGATGTTGCATGTCAAACACCTGATCCAAGCACCACTTCCCAGACCAAGGGCACACACCAAGATGTTTGCAAACACTAAGCAGTTCAGCAGAGATTAGCATTAGGGTATTAGATGACATGTATGTGCAACCTTTTGCTCCCATTGGCTTTTTAAGGCTTGAAAATATTTTCCATAGGAAAGAGTTTATGGGTAAGGCAGATACTCTCCAAATAATTTCTTACTTTGATACAGCCATATATGATAGACTGGAGACACAAGTTCAGTAATAATTCCGTAGTTTGAGTTGCTTTTACAATCTACAGCATAAAAGAAAACCAATGATCTGCAGCAATACTTACAATGCCAAATATTCACTGACCCCTTACACATCCAAGCAAAACTGAAAGAAAAACAAGCTAATTTGTAAAGAAAGTTTAATAACCTCCTCAGCACTATCATGCGTGCTCTATCACATGTAGCAGTTCACATCCCAGAAGGAATTGGAAAATGCAATATTGATCTAAAAACCAGAATATTCATCAAAAGTATTGGAAGCATCAGCTATCTAATTAAGTGATTAATCAGAAGCAGTACGACTACTTCAAACATAAGCATCTGGGAGATGTTGAACTTCCATTACAATATTTGCATTTACAGGCATTGTAATATATACTGACAGAACAGAAGCACTGACTGAAGATAAAAAGTGTTTCCAAGCCTCAGGAAACTGAATTTGGTGCTCAAAATGTTTTGAATTAACAAAATATCTTGTGGAAACAAGCATGAGAGATTGAGGGCTCATAAGATATGCATAGTGAATTACAGAAAAAATATATTTAACTGAAGGCAGTTGAATTAGCAACAGAAAAATTGAGAATATAATCAGTTGCCATACGTGCATTGAAATTTCTCTGCAAAGTGATTTTTCCAGCTAGCATCCAGGTAAGACTTAACAAAGTAACCAGACAAGTTGTAACTGGTTAACATCACATCATCTTAAGTGACCCTGCAGATAATTGCATCAAAGAAGGCATTTCCATCCCTTACAAAACGACATCATAGATTGTATTGGTAGTTCCAGGGAAACCAATTTTACATTTACAATGATAGTCACCCAAACTTTCAGGAGAATTATTTTGGACTAAAATTCCATGAAGTCACACTCATCTTAGAATAACATACTTTTCCATCAAGTTAAACTAATCTCATAATTCTTGTTCTGGATTATGACTCCCTGTGTGGGGATTTTATATCAAGGTATTCAGAAAAAGTATTCCAAAGGCATTTGCATATGCAGACAAGTCATTTATCTCCCTACTTGAATGAGGGAAAAATCTTGGACTAAGGCTGGACACAAGTTGCATTCTCTTTACCTCATTAATTTAAGACAATTTAGTTTAACAGAAATGAATTCATCCTGCTGCAGCTTCAACTTGTCTCCAATTCACATGATAATTACTTTACAAATTGCCTGATTATCTCTTAAGTGTCTTGGACATAGATCAGCACCATAATCAGCACTAAATAAATAGTAGTTTTTAAGAAAAAAAAAAAAACATTGCATACAATTTTCCAATCCCTCAATTTCAAGTGACATATTGAAAATAATTCACAGATTAAGAAAAAAACATTTGGTTTTGGTTCAGTTGTTTAAGTGACTGGAAGTGATATGGGGACATGTTAGTCCTTTAAACAAATTACTCTCAGCATCATTTTTAGCAGTTTTAGTACAAATATGCTGCAGAGTTCCTTTGTAAGTGAAGTATGGTGTGATTTACTACTAGCAAGTTCTAAAGCAGTAGAAATTAAAGTATAAAAATCTACCCAACAGAAATTTGATCAGAATTTAAGGAAGTGCTACAATATATAACTGGAAATGGTAGATCAGTACTCAAGGGCAGAAAGTCTAAAGCTTCCTATCTGATCTGAAAACAGCCTCTAATAACATGCAGATCAGATGAGCAACACGCTCAGTATGCAAAATTACTTCTAAGGCTTTTTTCACACAGACCTTCAAGTTGTTCACACCAACTTACAAATACATAATTTGCAGTTGTTTACGTCATCTGAATTTGACTGAGAATCAATCCCTGGAAGAGTTCTGCTTTCCCATCTGATCTACAGCATTACTTCTAATTAAAAACAAGTTTATTGAAGTAACACCAATACCCCATTGTTATGGACATCACATATGCCTAATTTCCAGTAAGTGCTAAGAATTTAGGACTTCTGAATATCATCCCACAAAGAGAAAAAAAATAAGTCTAGCTTGTTAGATGAAGGGTGTTTGGGCTGGAGCACAAGGCAAGGAGGAACAGATTGTGTAAAACACAAAATTATAGTTTCTATTCCAGAATGCATGATGTCCCAAATGCTTTTTCCTTCTCTCAAAACACAGGAATGGGAATTGCCTCAAACTCTTGCTCTATTAAATTCCATAAAAGCAGTGCTGGAAAAGCTGTGAGCTATGAGATTCAAAGGATACAGAGGTGTTTCTCCCATTCTCCCCCATCTAGCTCTGGGATAGGTATTTTTAAAAGATAAACAATCTAAACCAGTAATTAAAAAACAAAACTAAATATAGAGAGAAGGGAGTGTCATTGGCAAAATAACTCCAGTGAGTGAATGACCTGACCATATGTGCAATCACAAGGCAAGAAACTAATTTTTGTGGACCTCTGCTCAATTATTGCGAGCTGGCACACAGTTGTCAGTTCTAAAGGTTAATGCAGTAATGAAAGATGACAATCTCTCCTAAGCGATTGCTGAATGCCCAAGCAGGTATTCACAATTTAAATTAAAGGTGCTCCAAGCAGCTGGAGGATAGAAGGTTTGTTCAAAGTCTCTACTACAGCCTGTCAGGAGTGCTAACCCAGGCTCTGCTACCCTGAAGTGTCATGTATAGCTCGAGATGATAGCAAAGTCCTGAATCTAATATTCTGCACAAAACTGGGTCAGAAGTTTACATCACCTGAACTGTTTATGATTTAATCCATTGTGATTTTTCAGAAGACCAAACTTTTAGGTATTTGCTCATGCCTAATGTTGATCAGCCTTTCCTAGAATCTCATTTAAATTTTGTGAGATGTATTAGGTAAACGGGTAATTATGTTATCAATTAATAATCACAATCCCAATTCCCTTTTTTAAAAGCCTTTATAGGCCAATCCAAGCTTTATCTGGAGATAATATAACTCCAGGGACAGACCCAGTACTGAAACATCCAGCATGCCCAAACGAACGCTCCATTAGACACCCATAAATTCCACACAAATATGCTACTTGTGATGGAGGTAACAAAGGAGGTGAGGGACTAATACCTATTCATGCTCACAGTCATCTCAAGCCTCCTGAAGCCTCCATTATGCCATCCATAAGTAATAACATAATTAAATGATAACTAGCATCAATGAACTAGAACTAGTGGGCTGCTCAAGCACACATTTCAACTAAATCTTCAGCCCTGTCAGCAATCACAACACTAAAATGGTCTCTTGGCCACCTCAGCTTTAAACAAAGCAGAGGTAATCTCACATCCATAGGTATCACAAGATTTACAAACACCCCCCAAGGAATTCACATGAGGCCAAGAATGACAACAATGATAATAAAGGCTCCTTTCAGAGTGAAAAGGCTTTGTAATTAAGTAATAGATTAATCCTGCTTCGACCATTACTTGCAAGTCTTGGGTCATTTTCAAATCACCCCAGTCTTGGAAAGCAAGTCTAAAGTTTAATGTCAAGGTTACTTTGTATTAGCTTTAAGCAGATGAGGAGGGGAAAGGTTTAATAAGTGAAAGAGCATAAAGACAGTGTAATCACCATAGCCTCCTCCAGAAAAACTCTTATAAACTCCAAGAAATCATTAGCTACGACACTCAAACAATAACCAAACAAAGGATATGAAGTTTTATACAGTAGTAGTTTAACTTCTAGTTTTTACCCATGCCAAAATTTAAGGATAAATTGCAAAGGGAGATAATAGTGCTGAGGGAGAGGTTCTAGAGAGACACAGAATATAACAAGTCAGTATCCATCTTAAACATGCTTTTTTGGTATCTTTATAGTTGGTGGTTGTAAAAGAGTGATTAGTTTTCATAAGGAAAATCTCCATTTGAATCACATACAAATTGGAAAAAGGACAATCTACTTTTTCCTGGAATCCTTCACTGGCCTAAACTCCTGGTTTGTACCAATTCCACTTCAACAGAAGTGTCAAAGAAAAATGCAGAGATAATGTACCCCCACCACAATTATATGTTTAATCCCAAATCAGAAATATAAATCTATCTTTAATGATGCATAAAAAGTAATTATTCAATATCTTAAGGATGCTGGAATTCAAGCCTCTTCATGACAGCATGACAGACATCTTGATGACAGTAATGACAAGTGACAAAAGGAGGCAATGGGCACAAACTGGAACATAGAAGGTTCAATCTTAATATAAGGAAACACTTCTTTACTGTGAGGGTGACTGAGAACTGGCACAGGCTGCCCAGAGAGGATGTGGAGTCTCCTTCTCTGGAGACATTCAAAACCCGCCTGGATGTGTTCCTGTGTGACCTGATCTAGGTATTCCTACTCTAGGAGGGGGGTTGGACTACATGATCTTTGGAGGTCCCTTTCAACCCCTACCACCCTGAGATTCTGTGAAACCACTAAAATAAACCTATTATTTACAGAAGTACCACTTGTCATTATATTTCTCATTAGGGAATGTTTACTCAGCTCCACAACAGCTATAAGACACCTTCAGGTGAACAGATTTGGCACAACCCTGACACAGAAGGAAGAGGTTTCTCATCATTAGAGACTGATCTGCAGAGCTCCTTCCCTTATGGATGGTCATCAAGTCCCACCGAGACTCTCTTCAAGATTCATTAATCCCTCTGAGATCATTTTATGTAAAGCCATAGGAAGTCTTGGTTTCAGCAACACACACATGAACTGTGTGTGGATGTCCAAAGTGGCAAAAAGCTACTGAAGCTGTGTCACTTGAGATAATTAAGCAGTTAGTTGACCTGAATTATTTTAGTTTTCATTTGTAATTTTTTTTTATTTTTAGCAATATGAAAAAAATTTGTCTGCTGTCCCAGTTCTGGGAAAGATGAAAAAAGAAATTCAATATTAAAACAAAACATCCCTACAATCTTTCAAATTTGGAGGAGTATAAAATAAAGTGATGCAAGTCCTTTTTGATAAGGTAACTCAGACCAAAGGTCTGTGTAATACCGCAACATGTTGGTAATTTTTTGGCAGGAAAAACACCAAAAAACCAGAGAAAGTGGTAAGGGAAATGACATTTTATTACTCAAACTGAGACTTGCCTATAATATTTTCAACCACTGTCATTCATCACTACACCCTTTTTATCTTTGAACTAAAGAGTCCATATAATCAGAAGTGAGTTTTATTATATTTAGTACCTGGTAAGCAGTTACTGACTTCAGCACAGAAGAGTTTCAACTCCCACCAAGCGGAAGAGATTAAGCCTACGGTTAAACACCAAGTGAATTCCTACCAGCTGTGCTTTAAGCAAACTGGACAAAATAGATTGAAAAATAAAAAACCTGACCTCAGTACATGTAAAGTTCTTTGGTTTTAAATAATTTCTGTTATAAACTAATCTATCTTGTTCTTCATGTAGTTTAAGAAGCAAAAGTAATAACCACTTTTTTTTCATATGGTAATTATCAGTGGTATCGTTTTTATTGCTTTCTATTATTGCTTACACTTTGTTTAAATACAGGAGGCTGATGGAGGATAATGAAACTATCTGGTTTAAAATAGAGTCCGCATTTCACACAGTATTATTTTTGTCATTCTGCTCTTAGGTCAAGGTCAGAGAGGCAAATACTGTTCAGACTCTCTTTATAGTCTCAGTGGTCTCCCTAATGGAGTAGAGTTGGTCGAGCCTGACTGCAACACCACACCGAGTAGATGCATTTGTAGTCCCAGCTGGCAGAAAGGGCTCACTCTGGTTCTCTTTTGCTACAGAAAAAAAAAAAACTTTTAAAGCCTTCCTTTGCCAAACACAGCTCAAGGCTTATGGACAGAAAGGCTAGCTCTGGAAAAAAAAAAACAAAACCACACACATCCATAAAAAATACACAGCACAACTGGCCAGTGTTCTATCAAATGCTTTCCTCAAGTCACCTGGAAAAGTCCTGCAGAAAACGATATAAAGGAAATACTTGCTATAGAGTGCACATAGCTTACTTAATAACATTACAAACTCATACAATATTTCAAATTCAGCCTCAGCACTGCATCTTTATTATTTTAAGTCTGCTCAGAGGGAGAGCCACATCAGAAAATACCAAATCGTGTTTTGTGAAGCCCTCAATAAAACAATATGCAACTTCTCAGGGAAGGTGGGTGTTTCAGCAACAGAAGTATAAGCCTTTCACGGGCAAAACAAAAGAAGAAACTGGGATGTCACCCAGTCCTAGAACATGCACAACAGCTACAACTGCTGGTCCCCTCTCAGAGGACAGCAATACTCAAGAGTATTCACAGCCTGCAAACTGATTTTCTACAGTTAAACGATCTGAAAAATGCACTAAAACCCAAAATAATTATGAAATTATAAAAATTGTATTTGCATGTAATTATCTTATCCAGATAATACTTTAAAAAAAAAAAAAAATCATTAAATCTTTCACTTTTATTTCATGGCCCCCCCTTATCCAGACTCATCTAAGAAACTGCAAATCCTTCACATGCAGCCACAACTGCATAATTACACAATATGTGACTTTACATTAAAGGTGAATTAACATTTTTCTTTATATTCCTGCACCTAAGCTATCTTGCTATACTCATACCTTTATACTGCCCAGCATGTGACTAATAATACAGAAGTTAACAAAAAAAAAGTCAGATCAGGCGGAAAAACTTCCAAGTTCAGGTTATAAAGCTATAGCCTTTTACTTTTTTTCTATTACAAAACACATTATTTTCATTGCTATTTCACAAGACCTTCAAAGGCCATGCTATTCTTAAATATAACAATCCTCCAACAAAATATTGTCCTTTTACTTGTAAGCCTTTATCTGCTAGTTGCAGATGATATCACATTCACTTTTTAAATAATATTTAAAGGTCAAACCAATAAGGCACAGAAAATGTTGAACATCTTGTAAAATTCAAACAAGGCACTGCAGAAGCCACAGGGGGGTACTTGCTAAAATGATCGAGCACTTTTTAACATATTTATTCAATGATTACCAGGGGCACAATGTAATCCACCTCTAATGGAAACCCATGGGAGAGGAAAACTCTGCTGAAAAATCATTTTCACAAGTCTTCAGAGTTTCTTCCTCATCTGTTTTCAAACTATACGAAGGAGAAGTTATAGCTCAGAATACATCTAAACTACAGTTTATTATAGATGCCTATGCTAGTTCTAAATTGCTTCAGGCAACATGGACTTCCAGACAAGGGAGGTGACCAAGCTGGGAAGCCCAGGGATCCATGGGGTAGACAGACCCCACCACCCCTGGGAGGTTCTTGGAGTATTCAGACCATGACTGCCAACACAGGTAGTTTCTCATACAGGGTAAACGTCTTTTTAGCTCTTTTACCTAAGCTACTCAGTCTCACTGCACAATTGCAACTTGTCCTGTGTGCTGCCACCTCACTCCTGAAGAGCAGAAAACACAGCTTGGAGAAAATGTTCATTTTTCCAGCTCTGACTAGTGCAATTTACCAGCACAGACCTTTAGTCAGCCTGTACTGGATGGTGCTACGGGGATCTAATCTACATGCAGAGGTAACAAACAGGTTGATATATTACAATCCTGTTCCTATTTGAGGTTAAGTATATGCATTTTTTCTTGTGTCATAAATCCATTCAGGTTAGAAGGGATCTTCAGGGAGCACATAACCTTCTACTCAAAGGGTCTCAATGAAGTTGCTCAGGGCTTTATCCAGACCAGTATTTATCGTCTGCCATGCCAAGTTCTAGGTGTTGAGTCTACAACAGCAATCCCCTCAGCCATAAATTCCTTTACACATACATTCCTATGTGCATAAAAAGCATTAAACATGCCAAAATGAAATTCAAAACCAACAGTGACTCAGGGGGGTGTTTTGAAGTCAGCACCTTCTACCCACATAAGAAATATAGCCTTTCAGTTCTTCCCAGAAGAAACATTTAAATTCGTTTTCTTTGCCCCTGCATGGGTAATTGCTACAATCTATAAGCCATCACATAGGAAGCATCAGACATCTCTCTGATCACACACATCAGAGAAGGAGACAGACCTGTGCTTTGTGAGAAGTCGCATCTTGCTGGAATGCCACATAGGATGTTGAGCCTGCAGGAGATGTAGATGTGCTGGCAGAAGGGCACCCCAGTGCTGACTAGAGACAGTCAAACGGATCCACAACCTTTCAAAGCTGAGACAGATTTGGATGACAATGTTAGGGAACAGCTTTCAGATGCATCAACAGGTTTTGAATGCCAAGTGTGCTCTACCAAGGTGGATCAAGCCCTTGTTCAGATCCCTGTAATTCTGGGCACCAGCTCTATTTCTAGGTACCAATTAGACTGTGCTCAAGCATGCTTCTTTTTCAAGCATTAATTTAATCAAATACCTAAGGCACTGTTCAGGAATGCATTGAATTTTAATGGTAAGATTAGAGAAGAAAGCCTTCACAACAACACAGCTATGTTCTTCATTGAAAACACACAAACTGGAGTAAAAACCAGAAAGAGATAGTAGAAAAGAAAAAACTTATAAATCAAAACTTAAAGCAGACCTGTATGCTGGATACACTAACACTTCAGAAGTATGTGAGCACATATACCTATAACTGGCATTTATGTACGATATTTATGAGAATTTGCATGACATATGTCATTATGTTAATTTATTTATGTGTAGGATATTTATGAGAATTTATTAGTCAAGTATTATTGCTACAGTTCATTAACAGAAAGTTAACTTTTACATGTCCATCCTACAATAGCAGAGCTGCACTACTCTTGCTTCAGGGGAAGAGTGTCTCAAGACAGATGGGTTTTAACAAGACAACTTCCTTAGAAATCCCTTCTTGCAGGGTGTTTGAGAATTTCTGTTGAGTAAAATTTATCAGTTTTTGCAGACTCTCCTCCCTGTTTCTGGAGTATCCTGCTCCAAGTTTGATTGATGGAGTTAATTATTGTGCCAGCATTATCTCACAACAGCAGTACAACTTTCTGCATAGCTTGTTGTTATCATGGGTATTGAGTTGGTATTGACAGCCTGAACACCAACATAAATGTAATTTCCATATGCTCAGAATATTAAAATATAAAGAAACTCCTCTTTCTCATGGTCAAAGACAAATTCTCCTCTTTCACAGAGATGTTAAGTATTGTATTTCTAGTAAAACTTAAAATACACAAACCTCCGTCTTACTCAAAAAGCATCAGAAATCCCTTAATCATTTATGGATTTGTTAGCTTACTTGCTTGCTTCGACTGAACACTTGTGCGAGTGGATGCATTGTCTGTAGAATTATTGAGGATACTTAGTTCTGAAAACAAAGGTACCCTGTGATCTCCTTCAGCAAATAATAGATCCCTTTTCTATTCCAGATCTCATCTCGTTTCATCTAGGATCCTCACTACAGTCACTAGTGTGAGCTCCACATCCTCTCAGGAGCTTTTCTGGTGCAATCAACCCCACTGATGTCACCAGCTGTAGCTACCAGCAAGGATCATAAAAGCCACAAAAAAAAAACCCACAACCAAAAAAAACCAGCTTTTCCAATGACTAAGACTTGACCAATGGACATCATAGGACAAAGACAATGAACAAGAACCTGAATTCATTTAAAGATCCACAAGTAACATACTGATTAGTGATTTATATCATTAGGTCAGAAGGTCTGAGAAAAATCAGGGAAAACAACATGCACTGTTATTTTAGAGGTGTTTCTCCTGATATCCAAATGGGTTATTAACATAGATTTCACAGGTCACAGGTACAGACTGACCAAAGTACATCTAAACTAACTACAACTTCTATTTTAAAATAACTATGTAACCTACATTTGTAGCTTTGTTGTGCAGCAGTTTTCATGTCTAAAGCTGATTGTTCTGCTTAATTTTGACAGTCTTCCCGTCTTCTAAGAATCTGGGGGTCAGGCACTGGCATCAACTCTTTTTTGCAAGGTATCTCCAGAAGTGAACATCCAGTTCCTACATGCAGAGTTATCTCAAGTTTTATACATTTAATCATAAATCTATGGTGTTTATGCAGTCCCCACACATCATAAGCAACTAAAAATGGCCTAGCATTTGAAATATAAAGCCTGTTCAATGGTATGGCAAACATTTCCTTAAAAAAGGTATGTAAACATTTAGTGAATACTTAAAATATAAATCAGACTCTCTACTCGAATAATATTCATTTTCTCTTCCTTTTCACCACAAAATTCATAATAGAAGTCTCTTGTCAGGCTTCTACATATTAAAGACAGTATTAACAGCTACTTTGCCAACAAAGAAAATACATCAGTGGAAGAAGTTTGAATCTCTTGTTGCTACTGTTAGAAATTTATTGCTGTTCTGCAAAAGCAACATTCAAAAAGAGACAGAAGAAAGAGCACACCAAAAGACATGACTTCTGAAGAAGCAGAGAGAGAACAGCTCTGATCAGCCACCCCTCGGCTCTTTATCTGTTTGTTACCACCTTTTCAGTGGTGAGAGTTTCCCAGCACTACTGGAAGAAAGAGAAAAGTTAACTACTGAATTGCAAATTTAATTTTGCCAGTGCTTCTCTTGATTTTCTCAACTCAGTGCAGATGTTGCCATCTATTTGTTCTCTTGGTAAGCTCCCTCTTTCTCCCTGGCTTTGTCAATAAGGTCATAGTGTCTCTCAGAAATAGGAGGATGGCAGGTTGATTTCTAAGAAGTTGTTTAATGGAGTAATAAAACAAGTTATATCAATATTTCAATCCCTAAACACCTTCTCAAAAACACAACAGAAGAGCCTATTTCCTCATTAGCTTCTCCACTAACTGGATCTACATTGTTACATTCATGTCACTTCAGTAACTTCCAAATGGTGTTTGCAAGTCACAATCTAAACATGGTTCTTGAACTCAGTTCACCAGAAACAACTCAGTTCTAAAGCGAGCGGCATCTTGTCCCAGATGGGAGGCAGTAAAGAAGTGGGAGACAAGAACATATCCTCGGGACTATGGACTCTGTTTATACACTTGTTCACTTTTTCTTACAAAGCAGTTGAAATACTCAGTACATACACAACCCATTTTTGCTTGGTTTGCACCAGTCTTGTAAGCAACCTGTGGGCCTCTCAACACAGGATATTAGAGCTCCTACTAGTTTATGTGGTTTGAAAGTGACTGGAAAAATTTATAAAAGAAATAACTGACTATTAAATACAAAACCAAAATACATTTAGGTCAAAGAGTCCATGAACTGCAAATTGTTAATGGCTGGCAGATCCCTCTGAGGAAATCTCACTAAAAGCTTGCTTAATCTTTTTTTTTTTTTTTCTCCAGACATCATCTAGCAGCCATTTAATACAGGGCTGGATGGACAAAGATCTCATCTGGGCAAGCTGCTCATTTGTTCAAGTGGAAAATAGATACACTGAAGTTTTCTCTAAGGGCTTTTTCTTTAAAAAAAAAAAAATTACAGTGCATGCTACAGATGAGTACCACAGTCATTTATCTTTTAGAAACTGGTTAGAATGGGTAATGGGAAAACAGGAGTAGATCAGTTTTCTTAAACACCTAGATCTCTTCCCTAGCCAGACAGACTGCCAGCCTTCTGCCTCAAAACACTTCTCCCCTACCCTACTCAGTTTTTATTTCCTGCTCTTATTGGAGGAAAATATTGCCCATTTTCTCTCTATTGATCTCTTCTCAATCAGCATACCCCCCTCCCAGTTTGAAAAGCACATAGACAAGGAGGTGGTGGTTACAATTGCAGGGTTGCTTTTAAAGGTATTTTGAAGTGCAAATTGTACTGATTATTCCAAATGTAAATATTGCTGCTGAAGTTATACAATTCAATTGGCTTAAAAATAAATGGCAGCAAGATTTACCTTCACTTTCTAAAAAGTGAAGCTCACGCCCCATACAGGTAAGTAATCTTGCACTGTACTGTGCTATGCACAGTCTCATCTACACCACAGATCATTGCAAATGCAGGTCTTTTTCCAAGTACTACTAGCTAATAGCAGCTCTGTCAACCTCTACAATTTTTCTCTTAGCAACTATTTAAAAAGAAAATAATGCAGATGGCTTGAGTTTACAAGTTCAGGGTTCTGTTAGGGTGTCAGTGATTCCTTCTTATTGTTTTAAAAGGATTATTTTGGTGGTTTTCCACCATAAAACACAAACTATGTATTCAAGATATTCCCACAACTCAGCTCTTTGTTATTAATTGTGATGTACTTAAATAGCTGTTCCAGGGATAGTTTGCACAGGACCCAGTAAAACAAGTATCTGGCTTGTAGACAATGACATCATTAGCAACAGAATAGATCTTCATGACAGTTTACATCTTTATGCATCACCAGAATTCATGCAAGGAGTAATGGAATTTCTTTTTCCTTGCAGGAAGGAAGCTGACATCACAATTTCTTCTCAAATATGTCCCAGCCCCACTGAGGCAATGAGTTAGAGTTCTTTGTTATGAGACCTTTCCAGGTAGAGCTCCTTTCTCATATCTACTTCACTATAACCCCTCTTAAGTTTGATTCCTGGCTTCCATAGAAACACACTTTCATCAAGTTATTGTTACCTAGTTTTAAACATTCTCTTAACTACTTGCATTTTTGGTTTGGGTTTTTTTAATCTAAAAAAAAAAAAAATAAATCACAATGAAGTTTAACAAACTTAGAACAGTTTGCTGTTATTTTTCTTAGGATGTATCTTATAAAAAAAAAAGTTATTCCACTTTATCTATAAGGCTTTGCAATTCAAAGAGCAAGAATGCAACTGTTACATATGTAGAAGACCCAAGTGGACATACACAACTCATCTCCTCCGTGTGCACAGCAAACTTAACACACCCGATGGTTAAGTCATGGTGCAGCATAATGCTGCATCACACATACAGCAAATGTTTTTGCATGCCTGTGACATTTCCTTCCTGTAATGGAAACGAGGTAATTTACTCCATTAAATGTTAATTCACTAATGTACACTTTTTGAAGTGTTTTAGTCCATTCATTGCACTTCAGATTTTTTCCCCTTCTGTTTCATTCAAGCTACATGAAGTAAATTCTGTTGAAATGACCGAATAGCAAATTTTTTAGAACTAACTTCATTGTTTCAGTCAAATCTACTGTGTGGTTAAACGTCACTGATTATCTGCACAATTTTTCTAATGACAGTGTCCTCACTACGCTGGCTGACTTTGCCACTTTAGCTCCAATATACACATTAATCATGTTAGCTAATCTAGATCTCATCTGACCTTGATTTAGTAAAACCACAATATTGCAAAGAAATTAGGTCCTCTGGAGGTATTTTATCAGACTTACAAATCTTTATTGCTACCTACATTTTCACTTTGACAAAGGATTGAAAGGTTATTGGATACTTGGCTCATACTGTGCCTCTCACTATCACTTCTCTCTGATTATGAGTTTCAGCCAAACACTTCTTGTGTTTTTTTTCCTTCTCCCTGAGGATTTCAAAAGTGTCTTGGGAAAAACATTTAATAAAAACCTTAATAAAAAAAATACTAAATTACAGGCAAGCATACAGTAATAAAACTATGAAGGCATAAGTCCACACAGCCAGGTCATAAACTACTCCCATGACAATGCTCCCTTGGCACGCTTGATATTAATAGAGTCTCCCAATCTTGAAACTTTTTACAGTAAGAATGTGGGAAAGAAGAATTTGCTCTTTAATTACAATACAAACATAAACATTCCACTATGCCCTAATCTTTCCTCCATGAATATTTATAGCCTAACAAGCATCAGTTCAAAGGGAAGGGAGAGATGCGACAGATTCACATGGGACACGAGCTCTCGTGGACTGCAGAAGTTCAAAAAGCCCTACATATAAAAGCCACAAAGATAATAACTGGTACTGGAGGGACTAGCTAGGGAGCAGAATAAGCATTACTTAACCCCAAGTGTTTCAATTTAACCAAAATCCCTTCTCTTATAGCAGCTGAAGAGGCTACAGAGACAACATCATAACTACTGCTGTGCTCTCCTACCGGAGAAGTCCCTGTGCCCAGCCTCTTCACCAAGGATTTATGTAACAGAGGAGCAATTAAAATGCTTTAAAAAATGTTTCAAACTAAGATTCTTTTTTTGACCTTTTGGTGATGAATGTGAACTGAGAGATGCTAAGGTTTGCCCTCCTGTGATGATAATCCTCTTGGAAACCCGACCAGTGTTCCTCCTTGCCTCAGGCAGGTGACAGTCGCAGCGATGACACATAGTGTCACACTATCAAAGTTGGGCAACTTTAACTTGGCACTGGAGGGCAATCTTTAGGCCCGAATCAGTACAGCATAAGCCCCTATATATTCCAAGTGCTTTATTCTACAGAGTTTTATCCTTTATTAAGCACAGTGTGGGTACTGCTGCCCCTCACAACAGTGTCCCAGTTTACCTGGATGATCTGCCATCTACATCACATAAAAGCTACATGAGAGATGCTGAAGACACTATCTGTGGAAAACAAGGACCACAGAAACTTGTCAGTGTAAAGACAAGGCTGTAATATAAGTCTTACCTGTTTATATATAGGTTGTAATTATTCCAAAACAACTTAGTTTCACATGGCAATTCTCCTTCACACTATACCTGGTGTCTTGCCTAAAACCAAGAGCACCCAGTTCAATAGCTTCTTTCTTTCCCTCCAACTATTTAACCTTTTTCTAGGAAAAAAACCACACCTCCAAGCAATATCACATTCATATGGCAGCTTGGAGGTCCAGGTAAACCTACTTCAGGTCCCCATGAATACTGGACTTGATTGGTCTTTAACTGGGATGAGCTGTGCTCAGAAGCCAAGGGAGAAACTCTCAAGTTACTGGTGGAAAATACAGAAAAATAGAAAGAGCATTCAAAAAAGAGTAGAGAGAAAACCAGAAGAGAGTACAGACAAGTTGGGTCAGAAAGACCAGATAGTTTATGAAGTATATGTCAATTGAAACCTGGTTGCACTAGATGACATCACATTTACACTTCTTCCCCCTCTCTCAACACCACAATATCCACACAAGCGGCCTCTGCTTTCCACCGCTTCGAAGATCTGACCAAGGCAGGCTTCAATTCCAAGCTGCAGCCCCATGTTAATGAACCCAGTCTACAGTAAACCTAACAGACATTCAATTAAAAAAATCTATTTCTCTGAGTAAACAATGTTTGTTTCCAAGTTTCCGGTACTTACACATTTTTAAATGCTCTTGACTGTGCCACTCACAGGAGAACGAAACACTAAATACATCCACTGCTTCAGCCTGCTTCATCCAGCAGCCTCAGAGCAAACAGCCTCAGCCACAAAACAGAAGGCGAAGGGCCTCTTCAGCATGCCATCCTGATCATGAAACTGGACCTACAAGAACCAGGAGGAGGGGAAAAAAAATCAGCATTGTAAAGTATCATTTAAAGGCTGTTGCTATTTAATTTCCATTCAGTACTGTGTACACAAAGAGGAGAATCATTTTTATTGTATCTACAAGAAAACACATTCCTGTTTCATTTTTACTACATCTATGGTACTTTTCATTTCTAATACATATTTACATGGGTAATTAAGCATAGTGACTTAAAAGAAATTTTTAAATGATAATTATCAACTGGAATTATTCCCAGAACTAATTTTGAAAATCTGGGGCACTGCATTTGACTGAGTTTCAGTAGTACTATACAGTTTTAGACTTTTTATTTCCCAACTAAATGTGGATCACAAAACTATTTGATCCAGATGAAATTGCTATCATAAACATGAACTGTGGCTTTTCACAACTAATATAGCTTCTCTAGCAGTTTCAGAGAAAATCTGGCAATACAGCCAAGTCTGCAAATAATAATTAAGAGACTCCCTGCAATTTGGAAAGAAAATGCCAACAAGCACAACACTTCCACCAAGATTTAGTGTAAAATAGTACAGCCATCAAGTATTCTAAAGCACCATGAACTGAAATTCCCCTTGCATGCACACGCAAAGCCTCTTCCTTCTGTAAAACCGAAGATAAACTCCGGAGCTGTATTTTCAATCTTGACATTCATAATCGATAACAAAGAGTATTTGTCTATTAATTCACATACATGTCTTAAAATGGTCAATCCCTGTTTCAACAGCATGTTTTAATGGCCAAGTTATACTTGAAAGTCATTCTAATTTTGTCCCAACATTCCAATGTTCATAATAAACCCAATTTAATTATTAATCTGAAAAGCTTTAGAACTTGTCCTGCAATGTGGGACAAAGGCACCACATTTTAGGAAGTCAGCAGTGCTCACAAAGCAGAAGCCAAGTTAACACTATCAGATTGATATAGAGGTCATTAAACAGAAATGAGTAGACAGGTGGTTTCCTTTGTTGAAGGCTCTTGAAAAGCTACTGCTGGCTGAGGCAAGAGCTCAGTCCCTCAATGTGATTCAGTGATAAACCCCAAAAGGACTAATTAAAAAAGTGATTTTGTTGAGGGTTTTTTTGTGTGGTAGTCCTGTAATCCAATCCTATAAGTTTGTGATGCAAGATACTTTCTACCCCAGGATAAAGAGCAATCTCAGAAAAGCCTGGGGTGATTTTGCAGGTCCCATAGCCAAGCTAAAGCCACATTGCTTTATCTCTGTTTCTTCTGTGGTCACTTGCCTCAACATCTCCATGGCAAACACCAAGCAGAACTGCTCATCACCCTAAAATCCTCCTACTTAGCCAATATAATACCTCATGCTAAGTTTTAGGCATATCTATCAAAATTTAGTTTGCCTTTTTAGGCAAACATGATATGATCTTTCAATGAGGTTAAACCAAGTCTGATTATACCACAGAAAAAACTAGTTGAAACCACCATAACAGATATTTTTTGCCATATTGCAGCGGAAGAGTGAAAGAGTCCTTCCCATCCTTCCTTCACTATACCAGCACATTTGTGCCAAGAAATGAACTAGGCTGGGGACCCCATCAGTTAATTAGCTAATCCAAAAAAAACCCCACTAGTCCTGTTCACTGCTGAAGAGCAGAAAATTTCATGGCTAGTAAAAGAAGGATGGATATCTGGACATAAACAAGTGGATGGAGACCATGGGGGACAGAACTATTTCTTTTGGCAGCAGGAGCAACTTGCACCAACTTGCAGGGCTTGGGCAATGGCAGCCCTGACTCTCAGACTGAGACAGTGACTCCTTGCGAGCCACTGTATTAATCCACCATAATCCAGATATGTTTGATGTTACAACACCCCAGAATAAATGCTGAACTTCTTTCAGTGTGTGTGTGTGGGGGGGGGGGGGGGAAAGGCAGCAATGACCAGAGCAGAAAACATATGAAAGACTTGAATGCAGCCAAAATCATGATTTTCAGAGTAGAAAGGTACACTTCACCATAATTATAGGTATCACAGCAATTGCCTTTCATTATAGGGTGACAATTCCCATCTTATTAGACTCTCCTGAGAAATAACCATTTTACACCTCCATAGTTTGGAGCAGCACTTTGACACTTGACCTTGAATAATCTTAAAAGACACTTTTCCTTCGTGCTGTGAGTTTCCTCTCACAAAGTGGTTTTGTTTTTTAAAAAAATCCTTTTCCTTCCTCCCTATGAACAAGCATTATGAAACAGTCCTTAACTGCATAACCGCATACTTTGTTCCCCACACAGAATTCCCACCTCGTTTAGTGTGGTTCAGATTCAAAAGAAGAGATGCAGCTATCATTTAAGACATCATAATTTTGTAATTTCCTAAATTTTGGTGCTTGACTCAGCAACCTAAGTAACATTCTTATAGATGTTTCTGAGTGTAATACCACTATGCATTTACTTCAAACAACAGTATTATACTTCTGGATAAATGCCTATTACTGGTAATTTATCAATAATTTTAAGTGATCACCATATCTCTGTTCTATATAGTTTGTAATATCATGATATAAATATATAAAATGGTCTCCTAGTAATTGTTAACCTCATAATAATTACAAGTGCCTAAATGTGTTACCAAGAAATGATGAACTTTTATCACCAGATCTTTTCACATCTGAAGGTAGGCCAGAGATGTAAACATACAGCTTTCTCACAAGATTTTATTTCATACTGGTACAAGCCTAGCAATAGCAACTTTACGAAACTCCCAAAATGGGTTCAGTTTATGCTGTTTTGATTTGAAATATAAATCAGTGTCCGATGCATGAAATTCTCCCAGAATAAACCCATCCTCCTGCAGGCCTTTCCCAAGATTGTCTGCTATCAGAGCACAAAGAAAAAGCACCAAACATTTAGTTACAGAATGCATATTTAGAGATGTATCTAAGTACAGTCTCCTTTTTCCCCCCATGCCCCTCCAGTAATTAACCCATTTTTTTTAGATTATAAGTTTTCAAAAATATAGTGTAAACTCATAAAGCATTTAGCATCTACATATCCTAACTTTAAATGGCCACTAGACACAACCACCATAATAAACCAACCTTTAGCCTCAACAGCAGCCTTGGAGTCTTATTCTGCAGCCACAGTGATGAAGAATTTCATCTACAGAGTTCTCACAAGACAGGATTTACACCACAGCATCTGCTTTTGTTAGCACAGCTTTCTGTGTAAAGCACTTTCTCATCTGAAATAGCCTCTGCTATTTGAAAGTAACTGACAGCCCAGAGGTTAGCGATTTCTACAGTTAAATTATATTTACCCAAAAATTAAGTGCGATCCACTTTGAATAGGGCTTGTACTTTGAGTGCCATCATGATTCATACCTTTTTCCTCATGATATTCTCAGTATATTATGGCATACTAAGTATTAAAAGGATTTTTTTATGTCTAGCAAATTAACTGATCATTAATTAATTACTTTTGCTCTTTCATCAAGCTGTTTTGTTGGTTGCTTTTCCAGAGGAATCATTTAAGTCAATTCAGCAACTACATAATCAGATGAAGCAGATTTTAAGCAGCATTAAATATCTCTTAACAATATTCCCACAGTTCTGTGCCTTCCAAGCTACCATCAGTGTGAATATCACATTACTCCAGTGAATTTGACAGAGTTCTACACTGAGACCAGAGCTTGGTCTCTGGCATATTTTTTAATGCATTTTTCATGAGAGGATCATTTTTCCAGATTTTCTTGGTGTCAAAAATACATTACAACCAAGTCTCTCAATAATTCAGTTATAAGGAAGAACAGAATAAGATCAGATCAGATTTTCCTTAAATATTCCAGGTTTGCAAAATAAATGCTTTGATACTTCAGACTTAAAATGCAGTAGATAGTAACATATGTCAATTTTTCACACTGATTTTTAGAGATAATTATCTTACATTATTCTAAGTTATCAGACAAGAAAATATACCAAAAGGTTATATGTATCCTTGAGGTCACAATCTTAAAGGACACCTGAAAAACCTCAAGAGGAAACTTCTGTAGATGCATTCATTTGAATTTTGCTGTGGGCAAAGGAGCAGTGGAGTTTCTAAAAAAAAAAAAATAAAAATCAATGTAGACCAAACCAAAATTAGCAAATTGTCTGATATGACAAAACTAAGTTGAACACTTGCCTTCAGGAGAAGAAAGCTAGCAAAGCTAATAATACAATTTACTACTCACAATCTGCTGTGGCATAACATAGATGGTACATTTAAGAAAAAAATTATGAAAACTTAAAAATAACCTCAAATATCTTTTTTGCAGCTCACTCCCCTTACTCCTCTTGGGACCACGCTGACTAACACACAAGTTCCTCAGCTTTCCTGCTGCTCCTTATTGAGCTCCAGAGGCCACTGGTCAGGCAGACAGACAAAAGGACATCACAGACAAAGACAGACAAAAGGCAAGAAGAAACCTCAAACAGAAAACTATGCACTGAATGATGTTGTCTGTGCTCTACTACTGCAAGAGCAGAAAAATCTTACAGCTCAATACTAACCAGGTATGTACCAGGTAACAGACTTCCCATCCAGCTCTTCCGGCAGAAACAGAGCAACACAACTGTCTCCAGAGCAGGTACCACTGCTGAGACAGGAGTACAATGACACCACTGCCAGAAGTACTAGCAGAGCACCTTGCTGGCAACCTAACAGAGGAACTGTGTGGTACAGAACTCCTTATTTACACCCCTGGCTGACTTTTGATAGAGCCAGTTAGTCTAGTGTCAAACTACAAATGTTTAATTTCAAGAAACTTCACATCTCTACCTGACAAAAAGCTGGTGTCTGGAAAAGACAATAACTCTATGGGATTCTACCATCTCACTTCCACAGCTACTATATAGCCTTTTGGGACAGGACCAAATGCATAGGGTGTGGGGTTTGGTTTTAACTGGACCAATAAGAAAGCTAGATTTTTTTAAAGGTCAGTTTAGAAGTGCAATTCACCTGGAACTCAGTGTAGCTGTTGGCCTGGAGCTGCAAGATCAGGAAAACCATTGGTGTGACCTTGATATCATTTCTGCTTGAAGCAGTATTAACAGACACTTGAATTTCTCCCCTTAAAATATTCCCTCTTGTGCAAAAACTCTCTATCGTGGGATATATTCCTCCTGATCTAGATTCCTAAAACAACTGAGGCCACTGGCATAGAAGCACAGCAGCCTCAGGGGAGTCCTAAGAAGCAGAAAACATGATGAAGCTTTCTGTGCCTCATTCTGCAATATAGCAGCTGCAAAAGTAGAGCCGAGACTAGTGCTATATGTCATTCAGAATTAATATAATCCAGACTGCTTTGTTGTAACTATAACACGCACATACTTCTTGAATAATAACAATCTATTTTTCTTTTGGAAATTTGCTGTGGATCCAAAGCCACACATTTCAACTACCACATCACCCAGCATGTTTTTCCACACACAGGCTATATATGTAGTACAAACATACAATAGGTTATGTTTAGTAGGTCACAAGAAATGCTGGTTTTGTCTTTAAAATATACTGCATGCTATCCTATAATTTTACTCCTTTTTACTTGCAGATATTATTCCTGATAGATTTGTTAATATCTAAGACTATGTAAGTAGCAGTCACAAATATTTTACACAAGTCGTTGACAGGCTAAACTGTATACCAGGTTACAGTTTCCCTGATTAGAAGCAAGATCAATATATGTGCCCGAATAATCTATTCTTTTCTTACAATTCCATGTCACCAGGGCCTTTTCTTCACCTTGTCAGATGAAGTGCAGATTAAGTATTAGCAGATCTAAATCTAACATCTTATGAGTTTGTTTTTACGCACTTTAGTATATTTTGTTTCAGCTCACTGCACACATCAATACAACAAACTGTATGTGAGATACTGTTACATGGAGTGAACATATTCCCCTAACAAAGAACGCTAATGTATTCTCAGGATTAAAAACTGTTAGAAAACACAACATAGAGGTACTTTTTTTAACATGTGCTACAAGCTCCTACTCTAAGAAAATCTCAACTTGTCAAAAATCAGATGATCTTCTCAACACCTTTTCAGGTTTTCCTTTGCCAAGTTCAGTTAAAATTTTTATTGCAATGCTTATTGGCATTTCAGATTTCATAAAAATGCAGTCAAGTAGGAAAGAGGCTTAAACTTATCTATAAATAATAGTTGGGCCATCAAACTAGGTTACAAAGTGAAGGTTCTTTGACACATTATTAAAATAGTATTCAAAGATATAATCATAAACCTAGTGGAAATAATGAAAAGACTGAGCTGGATTCTGATTTGGCATAACCAGAGCATATCAGTAATAACTTCGATCAAATCAGTGGTTTCACTGCAATATGAAAGAAATGAAAGCTCTTTTCCAGTTCATATGTAGCACTATAAATCTCTAGTGCTTTGACAGACACATGGCAAGAGACTTATCTACCATTGCCCTCTGCTCACCACCACAAGCAACTCCATCCCCACAAGCAGGGACACTTGACCTACTCTTCTATCAGCTCCAGGACCATAATAGTTTCAGACAAGCATATTTAGGTAAACTGGCTAAAAAAAACATGCAGTCATTCAGCAACTGATTCATGATCAGATTCGATGGCCCCTCTCTACGGATGTGGCAAAACCCAAAGATTTGAATCAGAGTACAGTGATAATGCTTTTAATTTTTCTTTCTACATTTAACATCAGTATCATGAGCTAACAGCCATCCAAATATTTTTTTGTTATCAACATAATACAGCATTTTGCTTAAAACTGGATCACAGCTGCAGAACTCAAAACAGACAGTATTTTGGGTATTCAGAGTCCAGTTATACAGCAATCATCCCAACACATTATCAGTCTAGGTATAGTTCCATATGCATGCCTGCTCTTCATCCCTGGGCATCAGTCATCAAATGATTCAGATCTACAGCTGGTAGGCTACTACATAACAAAAATATTCCCAGTATTGAGCAAAACCAAGCTGACAGCCACAACTTCAATGGCAACCTTTTCTTTAGGTTCTGCCCATGTCTGCCATTTCTTTTCTCTCACCATAATGAAGGAAACCAGTTACTCAAAATAAAGCCAAAGTATCAAAAAGTCAGAAGCACCTGATGCCAGGATCTTGAACCAGCCAAGCATAAAGTAGCGTTCTTAAATCAAAGAGGGTCTAACTTTTGGTTGATGGCTCACATCCCTCCCTGCTATTCTCAGCCATACTGCTGACACATTGCCAGATCCATAAACGGGATCATTTTAACACACATGCTAGAAAAATAGATGGCAAAGCACTGCTGATGCTGCAGTAACTGGAAGGATGTTCTCTGTTCCTCAGCTGCAGAATAATATTATTTTTAGAGATAAATCTATCTAGCCACCACTGAAAGTGGAATCTATAAAAAATGCTGAACCTCTGGTTTGTTTTATTAAATCCAATCCAATAGGAAGCAATGTATTGTGATGCAGATTTCCTGCAAAATACCTCTGTGCAGAAGCACTGAGTAATCAATCTCTACTCTTGGTACTCGATATGCGGTTCTGGCACAATATTCATGATTGCTGATTGCTTATTCATCTGATTTTTTGGGACGGAATTAGAGGGTCGCATCCTGGCCTTCCTTCTGAGCATGAAAGCAGAGAGATTTCAATAGGCTTTCAAAGCTAGAGGAATATCTCCCCTGAGAAATAAGGCCTTACCCTTATATTCAAACCCTTTTTTATGGGCAAATAGAAAGCATGACTTTACCACACCAAGCCTGGACTTCTCTCTATTACATCATTTGTGAGTCACCAAATGTATTGCCTCCTCTCAGCTGCATGACACTAGTTATACCACTTCGGAGAGAAAACAGAGGAAAGGAGGGCTGGAAGTAATTCAAGGCATGACTTTTCAAGGCCAATGCCTTCAAGCCATTTCATGTCCCATGGACATGGTACACACGATATTGCAGACCAGCTTTTCATACCACCAACATGGATGCCAAATGGAGTTAAATAGCATAAAGCATGATTCTTCTGCTCGTGTTTAATTAAAGAAGCACCTCATTGCCAAACTCTCATTTGGTGTATAACAAAATAACCAGTAAACAGAAGATTTCACCTAAAGATGACAGAAACCT
Source organism: Podargus strigoides (assembly GCA_028020825.1). Taxonomy (NCBI): domain Eukaryota; kingdom Metazoa; phylum Chordata; class Aves; order Caprimulgiformes; family Podargidae; genus Podargus; species Podargus strigoides. The sequence goes on from CM051625.1 coordinate 35,459,038, forward strand.
GCTTTGATTTTTCAAATCAAATTTATGAGCTCTATGCTTCAGCCTCCTTCTGCCCACAAAGCCATCTTTGTTTAACTGCCCGTCTGACCAGCACTAAAGTCAAGATGTATTCACTGGGAGAAAAGCTCTTCATAAACATTATTATATTATGCATTCAGCAAGATGAGCACAGCACATTTTACTAGCAGAGATTTTAGTATTTGAACAAGAAGAGGAGTGAACACAAACACACTTGACTGCACACAAGCCTCAGCTGCTCATTTATCGGTGACGCTTAGATGATTTCCAGCACTGGGACACAGACCTCCACTTCATGTAATGCATCTGTATTCTAATGTACTATACATATTTAAAGTAGACAGTTCAGATGAGGCACCTTTCCTACAGATAGCTATATATAAATGACAAAAAGGTAGCCCTATAGAGAGAAAGTTTCTGCACCTTCACACACAGTTTGCGAAAAAGCATGCTCAGCAGCAAAAGCAAAACTCCTGTTTTAAACGTAAGAACTGATATAAGAGTAAATATAACAGGATTGAAACAAGGTTGATAAAGACTAGTGGTGTAGTTAAAACTGAAGCTCCTTTCACAATGGAAAAAAGACAGTAATAACATCTGCCAAATTATCAAGCGATGAAATACTACATACTTCTCCTGCATACTAAATGTAATCCAGAGATATGAGTAGACCTAGGTAAACCTAATTTTTTTTTTCTGACAGTAGTTTTATTTTATTGTTCCTATCCAGGCTTTCCTACATTTCATCATCTTGCTCCTGCTTTGGGTTCCAGAAACAGTTTTGTAAGTCAGTAAAACTCTGTTCGCCCCAGTACTGCAGCACTCTGTTGGCCTCTGGCGTGAGTGAGAACCAAGTGAGAGTCTAAATTGACATAATTTAGTTTCCTGAGTCCTTTAAGGTGCAGTTTATAATTCAGCACAGTTTCAACATCAAAAAGGTTAGACATCTCTAATTCATACCTACACACCAGCCTGGAAGTTACATGCTCCAATACTGCCCACATTCCCATTTTTAGCCCAGTATTAAGCTTTATAGACAACCTTATCATGTACATTACACCACTACGTAGTACATATTCAGACACAGAGCAATATTTTGGCCTATGATGTAGAATCTTTTGAATATGAGGACATTAAAACGTAGCATAATTTTGTTTGATCTTCAGATGTGCTAGACCAGCTGAAAAAGGCAGCAACATTTGAGTCTTCTTTGCATCTTTTTTCCTTTGTCACAGAGCATGATACTGCCCTGGAATCTCTCTCACAGATGCTGCTGCAGTTCAGCAGAACTGTAGTCACCCAGACCTCCATATTGAGCTTGCTTAGTTCACTGGGAACATAATCTACCTGTGGAGATCTGGCCCTTCCAGGTCAGCCTGGGAAACTGAACAAGCGTAACTCAAAATTTAACCTAATAAAGAAAACTGTATTCATTTAACATTTGGCTTTCAGTGATGGCTAACTTCCTAATTTAACCCAATTTTTATTTAGTATGCTTTATACACTTAGAAGCCAGATAACTTGTTAAAGGTTGCAGAAGAAACAAGGAGCTCTCAGATCTGGTCTCAAAAACACAAGGCTGCAATGCTTTCCACTTATCGCCTTCCCCCAGCTCCGAGAGCTGAAGTGACCTAATGATATCTAGACCACACTTATATCTCATCATTTAAGATTCATCTGCTGAAAGTATTAAACCCTGCACTGCTCCAGTTACACAGGAGCTTCAGGCCTTCACATGGGGATACCCCTGCTGACCCTGCCGCCACAATTTGTCCATCACCCATGGTATTCACTATCACAGATATCCACAGGGGACAGCTGCAGAGGCATCTCACACCGTACGACACAGCAGCAGCAGCATTCCATCAGTTTCAGGATATAACCAACCTGTGAGCCATCCATAGCAGAAGGCTGCTGAAGCATGAAAAAGAACACTCCTCTTAAGTGTGGGCTGGCTGGAGACAAGGGGTGCTTTCTTAAGACCAGCAGAAGAGCCTGCTGAGTCTGTACTAAACCTATAGAACAACTATGTTTAATGGTGTATAGAAAGGTTATTAGGAGCAGCTAATGCTAAAATGAATTTCACCGAAATCACAGGATGACATCTGGAGTCTCCACCATAGACTCCAGAGTTCACCAAATCACCTAAAAGCATTCCAGTGAGTTGCAATCAAGTATCTCAAAATAAATTACAGGTTTCATTTCCATGCAACAACATTAAGTTACGTTTTTTCTCTGTGTGTCAAATGAAATAAAAATGTTCAGAATTTTAAAGCTTCATAGAATGCTGGAAGTATAATAAAGGCTTGCTTACATAAAAGCAATAAAACAGTGCATAAGTATTCTTAAGTCATCTTCACCAATTAGGAATTAGACTATTCTCATAGGTCTGATTTGTATTCTAAATCTATTTCACACAGTTACTCATGCTTTTGAGAAAAGCTAATGAGAAAAATTACAGAGAGGAAAATGCAGCAAATGTGAATGAAATTATCTCCCAGTAATTAATCAGTCACCTCCAGCCAAGAAAAATACCTAAATAAATTCATATTCTGCCTTTACCTTAACTATTATTTTCCATTGAGTCTTAGGATCCAAGAAAACTATTAAAAGCATTTAAGATTATTTGAATGCTACCTAGTTAAAAAGAGCATGCAAATAAGAAGGGAAAGGCTAAGCTTTAAGAGGTAACTGATATTAAAGTGTGATAAATCCTGCTTGGAAGACATTTTATGTCTTATAAACAACATCATTCATATTTTTTTTAGAACACCAGCTTTAAGTCTAAGGCCAAAAGAAGACAGGAGAATGCATGTCTACTTTCAACGGTTTCAGAGCAGAAGTCCAGCACATGCTCACCGCTTTCCTGACCCTGTCCCACTCGGTGGCGCAGGACATCAGACCACTGCAACTTTCTTGTGCTTTGAGTGGGTGTACTGGGTCTGGCTGAGCCAGAATTGATTTACCCTCATGGTGCTGTGGTTTATGTTGGGAGCTAGAAGGGTGTTGTTAACACACTGGTGTTGTGGCTACTGCTGAGTAGTGCTTACACAGCACCAAGGCTCTTTCCAACATTTCCCCGCAGTCGGATGGGGTGGGCAAGATCTTGGGAGGGGACACAACCAGGACAGCTGACCTGAACTGACCAAAGGGATATTCCATACCATGTGCCGTCTCCTCAAATATAACGCTGGGAAAAAGGAGGAAGGGGGGTGGGGTTACCCTTGGTCCTCTGAGGCAACCACTACACGTATCGCAGCCCTGCTTCCTGAGAAGGCCCCACATCGCCTGCTAATGGGAAGTAGAGAATAAATATGTTTTCCTTTTTGCTTCCATGCACAGACCTTGCTTTGCTTACATTAAAACTGCTTTTGTTTTACCCACAAGGGTTGGCTTTTTTTCCTATCTTATTTTCTTTCCCCCTTTTTGCCCCACTGAGAAAAGGGGGGGGGAAGTGAGAGTGACTTGATGGGTACCTGGCATTTAGCCAAGGTCAGACCACCACAGTTCCTGTATCTTCTAAACCTTGAGAAAGCATAAGAGGCCAAGACCATCAGCAGATTCCAGCCCCCTTTTCTCCTGCATTGCAGTTCTATTTCCTGACAGTAACTAACACATTCAAAAAGGTTCCAGGTATGGTTGTGGTCTTCCCAATGGGTTTCAGAAGATGATGTCGTATTTGAGGTATACTCTCATGTTCCACTTGATCCCCCTTTACAGATACACAAAAACTCAAAATTACATACTACATATACATTTTTTGGTATATATAAATACACATAGAGTGTTTCAACACAGTGTTTCTTCAAGTTCAAGTCAGTTTTGGAAACTTCAAACAGTTAACCAGGTTAACTTGTAGGTTTACAAAGAGACATTTAATACATGCCATTTCATAATTTCTTTATCAATAGTAATGGACATAGAGAGTTGTGGATTTTTTTTTAAGAAATCTTAAAATCTTGTGGGCTGCACAAGTTTCAGGTGCTAGTCTACTGCCCAGTGGAAGGAAAGAATAAGTTTTACTGTCGCAGACAAAGTCTATCCTGTTCTTTTCTTCTTAAGTCACACTGAAATAGTTATACCGGTTGTTTTTACTTCTGAAGTAATTAACTAACCACATCACTTGCTTTACAGTCATTTATATACTCTCAAATTTGCAGCGAGTCTAGAACTGGACTGCTAAGATTGCAGCTGCCTCCTTGCATGGCCCACCTCTGTGCCAGGTGTTGCTGTCCCTGACACAACACATCTGATCTGCTGAGAAATCCACTCTCGCATCACTTCGTATAAGGCATTTAGCTCTCTGTAGTAAGAGCAGTAGAATTTAGTTCTGTACTACAGCAGACTGAAATCTGCTGCTCTTCAGGACCTGACCCATGAGTTGAGCAGACATCCCTGCCTTGAGGATAGAAACATCCATCAAAGCAATGGAGCAAACGGCTGGGGACAGCAACAGCATCTGTTGTCACGTCTGATCCTCATCCCCTCCTGTGTCTCTCTCAGAGCCTGTATTTTCCAATAGGGATTAACTTCAACCAGAAAAGATATTCACGTCTGCAACATCACAGCAAAGCCACTGATTTCCAACTGGGCTGTTTATTTTTGTCGAGTAAAATTAGAACCAACCCACTGAAATTTATGTTCATGCCCTTCTCTTTTTTCCAATGTTACACCAAAAATTATTCAGTGCTTAAGATTATTCCTAGATGCAGAGTACTAGAAATATGTTCAGAGCTCTACAATAAAGCTGTATTTAAACAACCACCAATGAACACATTAAAGTAACTTAATCTGACTAATAGGAGTGAATAGTATGAAAGTTCAAAGGGGGAATGAGGGTAGGCATGTCTACTTTGACATCACTCACTTTCAAGCATTATGATCAAATATCCTCAAGTGACAGTGAAATTAAGTGTTATTTCATTTTGGAGATCAAATATTTTAAGATAAGATGACTTAGCACCTTAATGAACTACCTAGGTACTTGAAATTTACTTCCAATAGCACCAATTTGATGCCAGAAGCAGCTCACAACTATCTTCACCTAGACTTCAGCCTAGCATTTACTTTTTCTTTCAGCCCTTGAACTCCTTATTTTCAAGCAAATAAGGTACAACATAACCGAACTGGAGGCCAGTTTTTATCTGAATATGGTTGCAAACAGTTGTTTTGTTACTGGAAAATAAGATAGAAGAACGAGGACGTAAACAGATGAACAGAGTGAGTGACTTTCAAAACTATGTTACTTTAACACATTATTAAATTAACTCCAAGTGGAAGAGGTGGGTATGGGACATGGTCACAGGACGAAAGGTACATTGTGGAAACACAGATTATAATGTACTATTGTGTTTACATGTGCCAATAGTGAACTTATATTGTTTAGAGAAGCTGGAGATCATCTTACATTTGAGGTAGTAGGAGATGATCAGAGCAAGAAATTATTTTGCAGATTTATTAGGGTTTAGCCTTCAACCTAAAGATACTACTGCATTTTCCTTAGAGAAGAACTACCCACCTTAATATTATTTTATTGAGGATGGTCCACTCAGCATATAGGCACAGTGACCACTCCTAACAGGCAGCATCTCCAGATTCTGATGGGTCACATTCATATGGGAAGGGCATCTCCTGCCACCCTCTCTTCCCCTACACGTGCAAGCAATAGGTCTGCCTGCCTGCACGGTCCCATCCCACAAATTCTGCCCACAGCCCACCCTGCCAAGTACATGTAAGTACTGTTAGTACAAGCACTCCTTGGTTTCTCTGGTCTTACAAAAGGTCTTTTGTCCCTTCATTCCACTTTCACTGTAATTACTATTTTCCCCTCTTCGCATCAACTCCATAAATGGTTTGTGTATTCTACTGCTAACATTAGTACAAAATATTAGCAGTGGTTAGTTGCATTAATAACTACTTAAATACTTGGTTTGGATCATAAAATTCTGAAATTTAATTCTTCTCCTAAATGGTAAATCTTGAGTCACAATATAGAAAGTAAAAACAGTCCATTAAAGTCTTCTGGAAAAAAGGGATTTTTACCACCCAAAAATTTAACTGTAGTTTAAGAACACTTATTTTTTCAAATACTGAAAACTTTCAAGCAGGATGTTTTCACATCACTAGCAGCCCTAATGTTGGTTTTCAGGTCTCTCCCCCACAACATTATTATGAACTTGCTTGTATGAACTACAATGATTATTTCCTCAGAATGCTACACTGGAAAAACTCAAGACAAGACAGCTGTTATTTTTACTTTGAAAAGACTGTACAAAACACTGCAAGTTAGGAAAATTACTCAAAATGGTAATGCAAAGTCAGCAGGGAAGCAGCTCACTTTGTTAAACATCTGCATCAGAGGGCTGAGACTCATACGGAAATTAAATTGGTTTACTGTAATCCATAATATTTACTGTAGCATGTTGTCTCATGTTTTCTAGTATGAAGTACTAAACAAAAGCAAACCAGGCACCATTCCTCTTGCATAAGTGTTATGTTGCCCTTGCATTTATTTTATAAATAATTAAAAGTAAAGTAATTAAGGTATATTCCCATGATTTATGGAAGAATTCAGTCACTTTTGTTCACTTACATCTACCAAGTACTGCAAAACACCAAATACCTAGTAACAGCATCAGCTACATAACCTAAACCCCAAGATTTTCCCCATAACCTGGCTCTTTCAAACCAACTCTCCCCACCAAAGTACTAGCTAATGCTGTAGCAGCTAACACTAAAGCAGTTCACTCTCCCGTGGGCTTTGACACATTGAAGGCTGAAGACAGACAGAAAACTGCCTACGTACTCCTTTTGGAAGGAGATGAAAACATTGCTTTAGAGAAAAGGGGCAGGAATATAGCAGTAGAAACTTCAGATTGGAACTAAAGAATTTTCTATGAAGAAAGTCACCAATCTCTAGGGATTAGGACAATTGTCTGTAGCTACATAAAGTGACAAGATGCCTTAAATTATTCATAGGAACTACTGTAAGCATGTTTGTCACTCTCTTACAAAAAAACCTCTGCATTTCTATAGACTAGGCACTTGTAGAAAACAGGTTTTCAAGTTCAGGAGAAGCCTCACCCCAGTACAGTTTATCACTGAATGCAAAGTGCACCAGGTATATGGTGTTCTTGATCAGAGACACCCAGCAATAGCTTTGGCTGGAACCCATTGCTTTGCATATCTGGTACTAGAAATGCTTTCCCACTCTCATAAGACCAAGATACTTCCTACTGGCTTTTGTGTTAGGGTCAGAAAACGCTCAGACACAGTCACATTTTGCTTCTCAAAAGGCACGGAGTGTCCAGGTTTTTTTCCTCTTCCAAGCTGCCAGCTACTCTAGTAATGCCAGGGTGCAGCCACAGACCCGGCTTCAGCTTAGGAACAGAGGAGAGTAAACAGCTTCTGAGTAATACTTCCTTCGGCATCCAAAGACAAACCAAGACACGAATTGCATTACTGAGCAACAACAGTTTTCTGAGATCTCCTCCAGCAGCTTAACAGTTGAATCATTCTTTACTTTCAGACAAATCACAGAATTGAAAAAAGTGACTACCTCCACAGACAGATAACTCAAAAAGTTCCCTCAAAACCCGAAGAACATGGATCTTGTTTCACATTCTCTTGGATCAGCCAAGACACAGTGCTTGTCTTTTGTAGGGTGAAAGGAGAAAACTATTACTCCATTTGAAACAAAAGGGACATCTCCAGCTTCTCTAATAGGAACGTTTATTTCAGGGATAAACTTGCTACCTGACTTCTCAGTAAAACACAAGTGTTTAAGGAAGATAATGAGAAGCTCTTCTATCAGGAAAGAGTAGGTTATTATTAAGTGATGCTGTAATTTATCGTTAATTAGTTGGTTTAGGAATCTACAGCTTTATCTCGCTTAAAACCCAAGGAAGCATCCTCACTGTACATAATTACCATCAATTCGGCTACCACTATGTATTATGGTAACACACTCATATAATAATATTCATGTAATTTTCATATTCAAAGTGAGGGACCATAATATAAATATTTCTTTTCCAAGTTTGTTATTCATACATCAGATCAACAATGATAAAGCACTACCATCCTGTTTTACTGCTTCAGGAAATATAGCTCATGGTGTGCACTACTCCGGAGCTTCCCACGCAGTTGGGCATCCACATCATACCCACTGCTCAACACCTCGGAAGCCACAGGACAAACAATCCCATTTCCCAAAAGTGCACTTGAGCCATAGCTGTAACTGGCACTGGTGCAGGCACTCAAGGAAATAAATCTTTATTTTCACTTAGCTTTGAATTATATGCATCCTAATGAATCAGCACCTTGACAGCTGATCAAGCTTTGGCACTTGTGGCAAGGCAAAGGTTAGGACTAAAACAACACAAACAGACAGTGTTGTTAGGACTGACCAACACTGTGAGCACAAAATACTGCAGTAGTCACAGGTTGAGTCTTTACCTAAAACTGTTCAAGCAAATGATTCAGTCTAAACATTGTGCTAAATAGGACTGCACTGAAAAGTGCTCTGAACTAGCACATGAAAGCAAATGTGTGAGATATTTGCTAATTATACTTCAAAAATATTTTGGACATGAAATGAAACCAGAGAAGTTAAAGTACTTAAGAAAAGGGCTTGTAAAAATCCTTTTGGAAGCAAAAGGAATTCACCTGAAAAGGGGAACAACTGAGGCATTAAAAGTGATGAAGCAGAAAGGATGCTCCAAAGAAAAACGTGTTTCGTTTCTTCATATTCCTCCATAGCAGCCTAACGCATGTGTCTGCATACACGACACATAAGCACAATGTAGCAGCACAAATTAAAACACATTTATTTTTGCCAAAGAAATATTTTTTTTTTAATTGAAAATCTATTACTTAAAATATGCTTTTTCAATAAAAATTAATACACAGACTTGATGCAGTGGCTAAACACTTACAGTGTTTACCCTATATGAAATGATGGACCTTTGTGATGCCCTTGAATTTTGTCCTTTAGAAAAAACTCATTACGGACTCAGCAGATATTTGCCCATATAGGGGTTTTTTATATATATTATTACTTCCAAGACCATCTCACCTATACTTCAGTGTTGAGTATGTGTAACTGTCTCCATGCCTACTTTTTGTCTTTCAACTGCTACTTTATATCAACGCAGAGGTGGTCACAATTCTTGCCCAGAAAGTTTGATTGCTTTAGGATGAAAAGCCCCTTGCAAAGGAAGCCGTTTTTCACCATCACGTAGAAAAATAAACTCTGAAGCAAGAGCTTTACAGCAGCATCACCAGCTTTTATATGTAACTCAAACATTATTCAGCCTCTGTGGATACTGCTACAGAACCTGGCTGAATGTTGCCTTTAGCTTTTCACCCACTGCAACTATTGGAGCTTCAGACATTGTCTCAACCCATAATCAAACAGTGATTGAGCAAAGCTGTTACTTCATCTACATTTTGTAAAAAAAAATTATGTCTGTCTTATACATGTCCTTCTCCATCCTTTTCAGACAACTCTGTAAGGCAGGCATCTAGAAACTGCCATATTACTAGTCAGAGGTTCCTAGTACCTTCCAAGCATTTAGCAAGTCAGAAATCCAACCTTGACTACATTTTAAGTTGAGGAAACATATTATGGTACCCTCAGTTTCCTAGATGTGCAGTCAGAATGCACCCAGCTTTAACCAAGTCCAGTTACAGAAAAAGGCAGAAGTGCTCAGGAAAGACATAGATTTAATGTCATGAAACTTATTGTTTATATAAGCATCTATGAAGAATCAACTTATATCAGGAGCACAGAGGTTATCTTAGTCTTATTATTCCACCAATATTCCCAAATCTATGCAAATTAATTTTCTTACAGGGACTGAAAGTAAGGCTCTGTTCAGAACCTTGCAAGAACTAAACGGAGATGCTCTCGCACCTTCATTCTCTCAGCTTTGTCCCACACTAATAAACACACTTTTTCACCCAGAGTCAATATGTGAGGCTGTTATTCAAAAAGAAGAAAATATATGTAAATCTACTTGTGAAGCAAATTCCTCTTCAAGTTCTAGTACATAAGAAACTAGTCCTGCAAGTTTACTGATACATGCTAATGCTATGTGATACACTTTTCCTTTTTCTAATGCTGCTAATTACCCAATTAAAGTCTATCCCAAATAGGACAGCTTACACTGTTTATCATTCTTACAGAACTACTCATTAAACACAACACCAGGCAGACAATTGACCATGCTGTCATTGTTAGGTGAAGTCTTGTGCTTTTAGGTTATACACTTCGCTTGACTAAAACAAGTCTGGGAACAAGTCTGATGGAATGTATTACTGGACAGGAACAGTCAACAAGGAGTTGCCACAGGGAAACCATACCTGACCACCTTCTATCATGAAATGACCAGATTTGTGAATGTGGGGAGAACAGCAGATAGCATATACTTTGTCTTCGGCAAGACTTTCAACTAGTCTTGTATCCAAGTTCTTATGTTACACTGTAGATGGAGAGATGTAGATGGACAGTTGGCTGACCAAGCTGAGAGCGTAGAGGTTAACAGGCTAACAATCTCTCTAGATGGAGACCAGTAAATGGCAAGTAAAGCCTTATTCACCTTGCAGACCTGCAGCAAGGTCAGGCCTAAGGCATTAACTAAGGTAAGGAAAAGCTCTAAAGGAACATAAATGAAGAAACATTCACCTGTGTATTGTCCAGAACAGTTCAGGAGTTACTACCATTGAACTGTTTGCCCTGCCAGATGTCCCAGAGGGACAGAAGCATTCCCTGGGTTGCAGCTGAATGGAAGACTTCTGTGTTGCTCTCCAGTAATTTAACCTTTATTTCTGTTCATAGTGACATAGCAAGATCACCTGAAGCTGCATTAATGCTTACTATGTTTCAAGGTTTGCTTGTAAATTGAGAGAAATAGTGAAATAACAGGCTGTGGGAAACCCTTTCACCTTCCAGATGGGGATCAAGCTTGCTACAGATTTTTAACCACCCAAGTTTCAGTTTAAGGTATTCATCCCCCCTTTTGGCATTGCTCCCTCCCACATGTTGCTCCACAGCATTCTGACAATGCTCAGCCCTACAGCCCACAGCCCCTTGACTTGGATCTCAGCAAGAGAAACTTCAGAGTCAATTCTGGAAGCACTGTAAAAAAAAAAGCATAGCCATAATATTCTAAGCAACAGTTCCCTATAACTAGAGATTTGTTTTTCACTAATGAAATGCTAATATATAAATAACTGAATATTGATTGAAGTTGAACATTAACAATTAACACAGTAATAAATAGCACAAACAGCCATTTAGTATGTAATTCTTTATAATTGTATTTTTCATTAATTTGTAGTTTGCTACTGCAATTCCCTTCATAGAAGAGCAACACGTTAGCTAAACCCTGCATTATAGACTGTAAAGAGGTGATATGTGGATACTTTCCCTTAACACAAAGGGCAAAGGTTTAAGCTACATATTTACGTTTCTGTGGGCAGAATTCACATTTGACTGTGGATTTATCCACTGCACAGACTTAGTGCCATCCTTCTCCACCAGTAAAATCATAGATTTTTCAGGAACCATCTACAATACAGACTGCTGCAAAGTTCAAGTTGTGCAATGATTTATACTCCATCTAAACATTAATTCACTTTATACAGAATTCTTGAGGTTTGTATCTGTAAACCATTAGTGGTTTTATGACTCAGGAAAGCTTTTTATTAATAGGTTTAATATTACCTATGGACAATATGCTTGCAGTACACACCAGATGATTCACCACAGTTGATGACATTTTTATTCTATTTTAAGATTCAGTTACTTTGTGTTAATTTCCAATAAGGCAACCCCATCAGAAAAAGAAGAAACAAAGCTGTAAACTAGGAGACCAGAGAAAGGGCAATTAACAGCAATTCCTGGGAAAAAAAATAACTTCTGTGAAGTGTAGAACTTGCATTTTTCATCATCAATGACATTGCCATTGTCATTATTAATGTGTCTCCTTACATTACTAGCATTTTATTGCAGTTAATGGCCCATTTCCCATGCTACCTCACTCTTAATCTGTGTCTTTCTTTATTAAACAAGTAGTAAGTGAGCAAAGACTTGATCAAGTCCCATGAACACTAGATGTTGCACTGGCTTAAAGAACTACTACATAGATCCTCAGAAATATTCTTATATGACAAATAACCCATGTAATTCATGTCTTAATATCCAGAAGTTCAAAGACTATGTGGCAATTCATTTTAAACTTGTATTCTGTTTTGAAAATGGACAGAAGGATCTGTTTCATTTGCAGGAGTGTATTCAGTCACCAATGCAGCACAGTTTGCACCCAAAGTCTCACAGATTGGAAACACTAATGTTGGTTTTTCCACCTACTACTCATTTAATAAAGTCAAACGGATTTTCAGTATTTTTTTTTTAAGAATAACAAATACTTGTTCTAACATTACAGTAAAAACAACATGCATTTCATGATAAATATTCATTTTTTTCCACAAAGGACTAGAGAAGGCAATTTCAAGGAAGTTACAAATACAAGCCAAAATATGGAAAAAGCTATCATATGATGTTTTAATTACCACTTTATTACCAAATAAAAACCTCAAGAAAGTGACCTCCATTTGCTACATTCTTTTCATACACAGAGCAGAAGTGCCAGAACATCTAGTTCGCAGACTTATTTTCCACTTTTTTTGCACCTCTGTTCCAGCAAAATAGTCATTAACTGAACGTAAAATTGTGAATATTATCTTAGGCCACACGCTCCCAACTAACTGTTTACCTGGCAGAATTTTGCCAATACAATAGACCAAGGCTCTCAAACTGCCTGAATATTTTCCTTAGGGCTGACTATACTGATGTGGGAAGGTCACTCAAATTTGCCTTTCTTCCCTGTTGGAGCAAGGAAGGAAGACGAGGACACTTATTTAGCATAAAAAGTAACTGGGTTGGTACAAACACAGAACTTCAGTGAAACCATACTGGATTACAAAATTTTGAGGGAAATAACTGAAAGTCTGCTAATGGTTGTGCTTAGAAAAGTTATTTTTTTCTCATGACATTTTTCTAGCATCATTTGCACTGGAAAGCTGCACGAAACCAGTTTTACCCAATCTTTTCCTACAGTCAATGGATTTCTTGATATATCATGGAAAATATGGAAAAGTGATTATCTATTTCAGAACAAAAATACTCCTTGATAGCAAAGGCTACTGGATAAGCTAAGCTGGAAGACCATACCCATGATGAGGTATAGCTCTGATTGAAATATATTAGAGGAATGCAAGTTTCACATCCATCAGCTTTTTTTTTATCCTGGAGAAGAGGTAATCACCCAAACATCTCATCTATCAAAGCACCTGACTACTGCATTCAGTTTCTTTGAGACTTAGATCAACTGTGACGATATGTCATTTGACTTTGCAAGGCTCTGTAAAGTCATCCATCACATTCTTTAAAGCTTTGCATATCACCTTGTGCACAGATGCTGCTCAGGAAAAAGAAAAAAAAAAATCACCAAGATGATGCTATGTCACCCTGTCAAGCTGCACTACAAAACAGGCTTCAGGAGCAACATCATAGTTTTTAATCCACAAATTAAACATATAACGAGAAATAATAAAATACATACTTCATGTCCCTGGGTACTTCTCTAGAAACAGAAACTGTCCTTTTAAACACAGATACTAAAAATATGAAGGTTTTTCTACCATCCAATCACGTGCAATGCTGAACTTAGAATGATTCAGTACAACCCATTCACACCTGATTTCCGTAACATATCTAACACAAAGCTTCAGTCCCTCCTCAAGTAAAACCACATTCCTACCAGCAACCGAACCCCATGCATCGCATTTAAATATACATGCAACCTGTACATTCAACACCTCCAAAGCTCCTCGCTCTACACCAGCCTCACTTTTACACCTCTATTTTGCTCCCAAACTGGAGAAGTTACATTGGAGAGAGGCAAAACGGGTTCAAAAACCACAAATTTAGATCACAATCCTTACTCAGTCACAAGCCTAAATACTGAGAGGTGAAGGGAAAAGGATAGACTGATGTCCAATACAATTTTTATAGAACAGAAGTTTGTTTCCTCAAGAAGTGGTGTATTTTTTTTCTTTTCTGTAGCATCCTGATTAATGGGCAAGGAGATGACTGGGTCAATGTACAAAGCTGTAGTTTTGTTCAATCATCTAACAGATGAAAAGCTATCCAGGAAGGTATTTGGGAGACAAATCTCTGCTGTGGCTATCCATACTAAACATAACAGAAATCCAGCACTACTCCTAGCTGTATAAAGATGTTCACTGATTAGTACTAGCTCAATTTATCAACACTTATTCCCCTCAGCAGTTTACCAGTCAACAGACTGTTTGCAAACAGCTTTGTTCTGAACACACGTTTGTTCGCAGTAGCTTGCCGTTAATCAAGTAGTTTGGTTGGGCTTTTGTATCATTCCAGTTAACCAATATATGAACCTAGCTGTGCAACTGAATTAAGTCTCAGTTATAGTGTCTACGACTGAAACAACTTGTGCTGAAGACCAGAATTTGAAGTTTCTAACTCTTTAGTGGAGATTTCTATTAGTGAATTCCATTAGTAACATTTGACCACCTGAATATTGATTGGAAGTGAATACCTACCTGCAATGAATGTGAATAAACCATACTTCACTTTCAAAACCTGTGAGACGACACCAACATATATTGTCTATTAATTGGTCTTCTGTATAAAAGGCAGAATATATTTGTAATATATCTGTTTCTGCAGCCATTCTACATAGTCTTGTTTTATTATTCATAGCCTCATCTTTTTATCATGAAGTGAAAACAAAGTCAGGGTATGCAAACTATTCTTTATTAGTTTTTCTGAACTGTCCAGCTTCCCAAGTGTTACTTAGTTCTGAGTTGACTTCTCAGTGAACTACTACCTGTCTGGAAGTCAAATGAGCAAATAGAAACACAATACTATCCAGCCTAGAAAAGAGACCTTTGCACAGTGCAACCAATGGGGCAAGATAGTTAAATAATACACAACAAAAGTGAAATCACATTTTGTATCTCTTACAACTGTACTTAAGGGGAACAGCATATACCACGCTCCTAAATGCAATTCTAGAATTTAGAGTGTACACATCAGCAAAATAAGCGTGTAGACTACTGTGATACAGTATACAACACTAAACAATCAAGCCTCAAAATAGTTAATAATATGCTGTAGAAAACTACTTTTCTCCCACTATAAACTGATGATGACAAACAAGTTATGCCCCATTTGGTCACTCTGCAGAACAAGTCAGTAGTCACTAGTCAGCTTGTGAACAAATAACAAACAGGAGGTTAAAGGAATTCCTGCATATTTCTAATGGTCACTAAAAATCTAACCAATGTGTATATACAATACGGGAAAAGGCAGGAGACAAGGGTGTTCCTCACAAGCATATCACATCTTTTTTTCCTGTACTGTATTCAGTGTCTCTCAAAACATTTGGTTTGTGTTTCTATATAGTTAGTGTCTTTGAAGATGCCTCAAAGGAAGACCAATGCCCTTCCCATGGTCAGCTTGTAATTACAAAATAGAGGAAGGCAGTTCACAAAAAAATACTAAATTCAGAAGCGAATGTCACTTAGCCCCCAAAATGGCAGCAGACCCTATGTACAAAATAAATCAACACAGACCATCATATATCCACCAAATTATATCTGCTATCATTGACTAACACACAACTTAAAGCCTGAGAAAAGCTGTAAGGGGTGATTTTTCAAACTTCAATGGTCCAAAGGCCTTTTGATTGCTACACCAACAAAAAGACCATTTATTCCCCTCCTCTACTCCTCTCCCCAGGCATTCTCAGCTCCATAATGGATTAACAAATACTAGAGACAGATGGACAGATGTACTTAGAACAATTCAAAAATATACCAAGTCAAAGGGAGCCTAGGAATAACCCCACAAAACCAACCACTGTCTCATCTTCAGCATTGCAAAAAGCTTTATCTGTTCATCACAGCTTCAAGTGGCACTGGAAGTAGACTACCTACATATTAGTTCCTATTCCTGAATGAATATTCACATGAAGTTGAGACTTAACAGACAGGAGTTAAAACAAAGAAAACCCCACAGAATTGTGCACACAATTTTCCTAAAAAGCAGGAATTTACAGGTACTAAGGCAGTGCAAGGAATGGATTCTTGCTCACTCAAATATTGGATGATCACTTTAAGACTTGGCCTACTTAAGACAACAGTATTCATTTATAATGCTACGTTGGAAACCTTATTTCCTGTTTGAATTTGACCTAAATTCATGAACTGTTTCAGATCACATTTCCTTGTATAGACTATTCACTGAAGGGAAGACATCCCCAACTCTGAATATTAAATTAAGAAAAATATCTGAATAGCTTTCTCCAAGAAAGCTCATGAGAGAATACATTCTAGGGAAGAAATTTTTCTGACCTTTTATTAAGTATTAACATTTAAAAAATCTCCCAGGGATTTGGGTTTTTTCCCCTTTTTAGTCACTCAGCAGTTAAACTTTTCCTTTTTCCTCTTTTTGCACACTGGTAACTCCCCAGTGCTACGTGCTTGCTGTTTCTCAGCCCCAGAGCACTCCGTCCCCCTCTACAGCATTGCACTGCTGCATGGCCAGCATTTTTCATCACGCTGAGCTCAGACATCCACACTGCAAATCTGGTTTTACATAGCATTCAAACTGACAAGCAGCTGTGGGTAATTTTTCCCCCTCCTTCTCTAAGGGTCAGTTTTACAGCAGGCCACAGAGCAATACTGAGCAATAATCTAAGAAGTCATTCTTATGCATTTTCTACTATTAAGGAATAATTTAAATGAAGAAATCACATGGAAGCACAAAAATAAGTGTCCACTTACAGACTAACATCTCATTGCTTGAGCTTTGACTAAGTGCTTCCTGCAACAACCTATTTAGGTAAAGCACTAAATATATTATTTGTTCCTATGAAGCCCAAAGGTCATGCTGTATGTGCTAAAACATCATTTGACACTTAATCTATTAACTATTCACAGAGACAGACATCTTACAGGTTATTTTTATAATGATTTCCCTGTGGCAAAAAAATTACATGAACTATACAGTTCTTGAAATAACTAAGTAGATCTATTGCTCTGCCATTTCATTCCATCTTATCTTCATCCCTTTGTCATCTAACCCTTAATTACTGGGCTATTAGGTTTTCTGACATAATTTTATGCTAACTGCTGAGGGTGATTTCTAGTTACATGGCATCACATAGTTTGTCTGTTTTAGCAAAAAAATAGTCTTCCATTAGGCTTGATAGAGAGTTTGATCACAAGGAGGTGGTTGAATCCATGTCCAGCAATTAGAAGGACTCCATTATCATTTCAGACTTCAAGGCAAATTCACTATTGATCCTGTACTATTCCTCTTTATAAAAAGAGATATGAAATTGGTTACAATGAAAAACAATATAGTCAAAATTAAACTTGAAATAGAAAAACAAAACTGGGTCAAGTATCAGTCTATCCTTTAACTCCTCAGAGATAATTTTAACTTACTGATACACAAATCCATTGTATAATCAACCAGGTATTAAAAAAATTAGTAATAAATATATCTGTGGAATCTGCATAGAATTTCTGGAAAAAAGGCAAGAGGAATGACAGATCTAGAAGTGCCGCATATAGTAACTGATCATTAACTATGCTGCCAAATTGCCAATAGTATTTTTCACAGTTAAAAAGTTTTCTTTTCTTGTGCCATTAGATCAAGTTTTGTCCCTTGGGCAAGTTAAAAAACAGGATATTCAAAAGGAAGTGTTAGTTTTCACTGGCAGTCTGACAGACTGGCTGGCTGTGAACATCTTTTTACAAAGCGGATCTTGATGAATAGATGTTTTCAGAAAAATCAAACCACCACTTACGTGGTAATGACCAGGAATGTGGCAATTTCCACTCTGGTGGTCTGTGAAGAGCAGCTTCCAGCCTTTTAAAACCTGTTCGAGTATTGGATCTGCAAACTGAGATAATGCAAGACATCACTTCCAAGTGATGGCTCAGTCATCAAAGCATTAGAGAATGATTACTTCCCTATCACTTCTGCTGAAAAAGCTACTCTGGCTATAAATGAAGTGCCTTGGACTTCAGCAACAACTGCTGATCTTACAATACAAGCACACTACATTTGACTACAGGTACGAAGTTCCCAACTGAGAAGTAACCACATTTCTAACCTTCAGATGGAAATCACAGTCAAGCAGCACACTTTGAAGGAACAGCAAATTCAGAATGAGCCCTTCTGGTGCCTGAGTTTTATTCCTCCTTCATTTATCAAATACTCAGTAAAGGGCTGGGTGTCTAGTTTTGATGACAGTATCTAAAATGGGATCTGAGACACTTTCGTATTGCATATGGTGGATTATAAAGCACATAGTTTTCATTATCTTATCACTAGGCATATCTGACAGAAATAAGCACACTGCAAGTAAATTGTCTGCTATGAATAATTACTCAACAGCTAATTGCAGAGAAAACAACCAGGCCCGCTTGTTGGAAGGATCAATGACTTTGTATCTCAGTATCCTGTACAGTCATTTCCCTCAACACTGTTTTGAATTTTACAAACCCTTACATGTCCTCAAAGAAGGAAGACTTAAGTAGTCTAAAGCTGAATATTACCTTCAAGGTTACTTCCTAATTCATAGGCATCATGAAAAATTCTTTGTATAGCACCTTAAGAAAAAAAAATAGAGTTTATTTTTATTTTAGGGAACACAGATACCCTGTAATTAAATATTTGATTATTACGTACTACAAGGCAATGTATGGGCTGTCCAGAAATGGACCTGTGTTCTCAGAAGGATTAGGTGGTTGAGCATAGATTTTTGTTTCATTTGTGTTTTAATAATTAATACTACTACTCCAGAGCCCTGCTTCTTTGCCTTTGCTTTCTCTAGTTCCATTTTGATAATTTCGGTTCTTTAGCACAAAGAACTGATTTGCTAAGAGTCAGTTGCTGTATTTGTTCACTGCCTCTAAAGAGCTATATCATTATTTTATTTTTAAAAGCTGATTTTATTAGCATTTTTACTGGCAACTGCACACCAGTATTGAAAATAGTTTTGACAATAACAGCACATGAGAGTAGGGTCATCACATACTGGCACCAAAGTGGTAGGTGAAGGGGGGGGTGGTTTGGGAGGGGGTTTTTTGGCTGAATCTTACATCACCAACTTCAATTCAAGACAAATAGACAAGAACAAAACCAATCTCTAGCCAGGTACAGTTTTACAATACCTAAGTTAATTTTCATTAAGTATTAACATACATAAGTTCCATTAAAAAAAGTAACTAAAAAAAAAAATCATTTACCACTTTCCGTTACACTTCTGATTTAAGGACTTTACCTGTACATTCTATTCAAGTTAAGAGCAGACAGGGCATTGAAGCTATTACAATGACCCTACACTGAGAAAAGATCTTCATACTGCAACCACCTTTAAGTTTCTACAGTAAAATCACTATCAAAAGGCCTTACTCCTTGTCCAACAATAAATGTAAGGAACAAGTAAGCTCAAACTGAAATGCAAAACAAAATAAGAAAGTTTAGTGCAACATCTAAAGATGATAAATACTTTAGTAGGTCAATGAAGGCAATTCTGCCCCTGTACTCCACTCCAAAGACCCCACACCTGGAGTACTGTATCCAGCTCTGGGGTTTTCAGAATAAGTTTTAAACTGAAAGAGGGTAGATTTAGACTGACTATAGAATGTCCCACGTACTTGTGTCATCCACTGTCTGCAGCACAAAAAAGTTTACACCATGCACATTTTTCCACTCACAAGGAAACTATGCACTACTTAATTTCCATGCCAAATTATATCACTGGACTTGCTAAACATCTCCCACATATGTAATGGGCAAAGCATTCCGGCTCCAGAAGCAGAAAGTTTAGATTACTTTTATTTTTAACTTTTACCTCTCACACCATTCTTACAGCATCTCAACCAGAAGAGGAAAAACGAAGTATCTGTCTGCTGTGGCACCTAACAAATGAACATCTACCAGCAGTGTGAGTTGCCTGCTGGAAAACACTTAAGTACAACAAACCAGTGCTGGGACCAGTAATTCCAACAGGAAATTGAGATTCCAGTCTGATCTCTCCCATTCCCAGGAAACACATTAGGATTGACTGCTGTTATAGTGTCTAATATTCGTATTTAGTTCACTAAAATCCACCAATTCTTGCACATTTCAACTTAGTTTGGCAATTAAGTATTTTAAGTAATTACATGTTTTAAACACTTTTTCAGACAGCTGTTAAGTAGCATCACAATATCAAATCACTATTTTTAATCTGCTGTTCCGTTCATTACTTGCATATGAAATGACTATATCCTGCTGGCTTTCATACTGAACACTCCCAGGTCTCTCAGCTGTGCTACATTAGAAAGAAGCTTTACATTTTATTTTCCCAAAATTCACATTTTCCCTTGCAAGATACTTAAGCACTACTGCATCAGAAAACCATGCAGGAGTATTAGCTGACCAAAGACAAGAGAACGGGGAAATCTCTACAAGTCTGTACTTATTTATAGCATTCATGAGAATTTGTATTAATTTAACATAGCTCTAAACAGAAAAAGAAAAAGAACGCTGAGTAATTCAATAAACACTGCATTAATTATGGGGATTTCAAAAATTTGCGAGAGAATTAGAAGATGAACTTAGAATTTCATACCACACTACAACCCACAGATGAAGAACAGAAGAAACAGTCATGATGAAAACAGAAGGCATATCTATTTGTATTCTTTGGATGCATAATAAGTAGAGACAATTTTTGCATAAAAGTTTTACTGGGTTGTTTGTAGTTTGGGTAAGGTTTTTTTTAAATTTTTTTTCTTTACAGCTGCAAGGCAATTATTACCTCTCAAGCATCACTTGTTATCAGCCTACACTGTAAAGCAGCTAAGGAACAGCATATCTGGTAACACAAAGTGACCAGCCATCCCATAAACAATACCACATTTCCACATATGATTTTCTCACTTCTCATAAATAACTGCTTTTCATTCATTGCATCATTCTTTGGTGTTTGAAGGTATTCTTGCTTGTACACTCTGAAAACACTCCACTGCTGGGAGGTTCTATTTCTGTCTATAATTACTGTTCCATAATTGCTGCAAAGAAAAGACATCTGTTGCTGCTCATTACCACTTCTCATTGCCATGCATTTGTTAGGCATTTTGAAAGCATCTTTGATTGCATAATCATTAAAGGGTTTGGGGGTCTTCTGCAAGACAGCAGCAAATCAGATACAGATTATAGTCGAACCTCTTGTGAATTAAGGTGTCTGGTAGATCTGAGAATTTGAAGAGAAATTTAAAGGGATTTTAGGAGTCTTTTGTTTGAATTTCATTCCACTTACATGGGGATACAAAAGAGCACCTGAAGGAGAAGGCATCCAAAGGCTGAGCAGCAAGAGAGGCTGATGAGCAACATCCCTGCATCAGGCACTAACCAGCAATTTTCTCAGGGCTGCTGCTGCAGCACCAGGAGATCACAACACTTCCAGCATGCCAATGTGCTCCACACCCCTGTTCTACCAGAAAGGAGGTATTTACTGCCCCGTTCATTAGTGTGCATCTAGCTTCTTGGACTAACCAAATAATTAAGTGGGCAAAGTGTCCTCTAATAAGTACACTCACTTACTTAACATGTACCTTGTCACCGCTTACATCTTTTACTTCAACTTCGAACTACTCCTTCCCATTGACATTTGATTTAGCTTCCTACGCGTTTATTTTTATCCCAAATTCTACATGCACATGCTTGGCTTCTCAGGGGTTTCGTTGGTTGGTTGTGTTTCAGTTTTGGGGCTTGGGTTTTGTTTGGGTTTTTTTTGAGGAGGGGTGGGTGTTTGGTTTTTTTCTTGAAATTATTAGTTTTCCTTTTCTTGGCTGAACATCCCCCTGCCTTCAGCAGCCCCTTCAGTTGGGCAGGCTTTTTTAGCTCAATTTGAGCTCTTAAGTACTTTAAACTCCTCATCTACTAAATAGTTCTCCGTGGCTACAGTTAGGCAATTCAAACGCCTGTTGAAAGCCTTCGTAAAAACGGATACCACTTGCAGCATGGACAGTAGTGAAAAAATTTTCCTGGGTTTTGGAGGTGTTTTTGCACACACAAATATTTCATTTTCTTGTTAAATTTCATTTGCTTTTTTTTCAGCTAATTACATGCATCAGCTGTAGCTTTGCTACTGGTTTTGTCTGCTATGGCAGACATCACATATCTGAACCACTCGTTCAACTGTGGCTCAGACTTCAATGATTCCTGCAAGAATAGTCAAAATATGATTTCTATAATTTTCCTTTGAAGCCATACATGGGAATGAAAGATTGGGAAGGTACACATGCTACAAAAGAAGTAAAAAAGCATATACTATGTTTTGCTGCTTAATGTAAGAAGCTGTAGAAGTTACTTTTTCTTAGGTAAGAAAACTAAGAAATCAGGCATTGCCAAAATTGGTACTATATTTCTTTTTCATTCTAGTCTATGACCTGTAGACATGAATAGGAAGGAAAAAGATGAAGTAACTCAGTACACATCCCAACTACTTGCAGACATTCCACCAAGATTTTCTCATGATCTATAGGTTAAGGCTATTTCAGCGATTCCATGTTTTTCTTCACTTTTTCTTTGCGTTTATGTTCAGTCAGTAGTATTTGACTGGCATCAGTAAGTACTGACCAACTTCATTTAGTACAGACAGTAACTATGCTATTCCCACTTTTATTTTGCTCCCTTAAAGTCTAACCTTAGCTGACTACAAATTACACTGTCTAGGCCAGATCTAAATCTGTATGGTGTTGACCAACTTGGTCACTAACTGACATCTCAGGATACTGAAGTCAAACATCCATACGCCTGGATCACAATCAGAGTGCAAAACCCAAGAGCTTAGAACACCAGCTGCCCGTGCTGCTGAGCTATAAAGAAATGCAGTTCTGTAGCTACTAGTTCACGTAGTACCAAAGTTGTCTACACAGTGTCAGTGTGTGGTTCAGCTTCTACTGCACACATAATGTTTCTAATGATTCTGTATTTCTGAGCATAACCTAGCACAATGAAAGGACCTCCTTGCTAGACAAGGAAAAAGCTGCACTGTATCATCTGTACAGTTACAATTGGTATCTGACCCTTTATCATGCCTATAGCCTCCCAGACATACAGGAATAGACAGAGGAACAGCTTTGCACCAAAAAGATTTCTTGATGGAAAGGGATGTCATTAAACCAATGCATGACACCTGCCTATATATATATGCACATGTGGCAAAATTATCTTGCTGCTCTTTCCAAGAACAGTCTTCACTGCAGATCAATGCTGCACAGGGCAGGGTCTCAGTTAAGCAAGGGGCTGAGATACTGTACTGTCCTGTGCTACACTTCAAGCGCCCTCTGAACAGAGATGTATTAACACATGTAGATCTAAGCATGGTTTGGCATGTTCGTATGCTTGCTATGTCCTCATTGCATTTTATTTTGATTAATTGTTCAAGTAATCAACGTAAGCATTAACAACTAATCAGTGCTGGTCAATAAAACAGCAAGCCATACAACCCAACTGGGGTGGCAGGAATTACCTTTTAAAGAGTTATGAGGTGTTACTGGTTGCTGTTATGTTGTACAGACCTGTTTCTTAATTAATTCATAATTTTAGAAGCTTTATGGCAGGGGTATATATGGATTTTTTCAATTAAGAGAATCAGCAGTCTATTCATTTCTACTTTCATCTATCCATTCCACAATAAAAATTATCACTTTCTAGTGTAGCTATTAGCAAAATAGTTTTGAGCTAATATTTTGACATATTGCCTAATGGCAACAAGTCATCAATGGAGCTATTTCCAACTGACACCATGAAAAGGCTTTTACCATATAACAGACTGTTTTAATATTGTTTCCCTGGAGAAAACATGTGAGCCTGACTGGAGTTCTCTGCAGTACATAAATATTTTATACATTGAAGAGGCTGCTGATGAATATATATACAGAGATTAAGCAGACAGACACCGTTTTAAAAAAAAAAAAAAAAAAAAAAAAAAAAAGTCATTTTCCCTAAATGGAGACTTCTGCTCTTCAAAGCTGAAGGTACTTATAGTATATTAATGTCTTCAAAGATATTTTAGGGTAATTTCACAGGAGTGTCAAAAGGACAAACTTATTACAATAAACCTTATTTTAGAGGTTGTTGCAAGCTAGTCTGCTTAAAACTCAGAATGTCATTTTGTTCCTTGAAAGTATGATAAAAATCTTGAATTTTACTCAGAGTCAATAAATTATACTTCATCACATGAACTTAAACTCACTTTAATAGTAATCAAAATCCAGCATGATTACTGTATCTCTCTAGTTGATCATCACATCAGTCTTTAAGAGAGCCCATTTCCCTTTGGTGCAGCTGCAGTCAATGACAAATACTGTTACACAAATAATTCAATACAGGCCATGGCCTGGTATCGCACCAGTAATTTAGTTAAATCTCCCACTTATTCACCTTACGTGAGTGCTGTGTTGGGCAGGATTTACAGTCCTACATGACTCTCTGAGAGCAGAGAAATAAGAGCAGCTGTACCCACAGACAAGACCAGAAACAATTTCCATCTTCAGCACAGCACTCAGTTGCAGGTGGAAAGTGATACTGAATGTCCTGTCTTCTCCCAGAGACAAACCACACGAACACCAAGTACTGTGGTGGAATTAGGAGTCAAACTTAGGCTATACTATGCTTAGTTGCTGTGTGTGATAATACACACACGTGGCCTGAATAAAGTAAACACCACGCCTTTTCAAAAGCATAACCTTGTTGAATCAAGAATTAAATAAACAAAGGGAATCTGAGTTCAAAAACCTTCCTGTCCCCAGAAGTGTAACACAGAAAGCCTCAACCCACTGAGAACATAAGTAAAAATATTTTATTAAGCTAACACAACAAAAAAACAAAAACAAAACAAAACAAGAAATCGCTTGGTTTCCTACTTTTCTCTTTTGAGTCTGAACTTGCTTTTGCAAGATCCCTTTTTAAGCACAGATAGATCCAACTGCCAGTCCCTCTGCATGTGAAAGAGCAAATCTAAACGCAGATGAGCAAACACTGGAAATACCCTTTTTTATTCATGCCCTGGGTGTGAAGGAACACCCTGATGTGCATGCCCTTCTGCCAGGGTTTGACTTGAGAGCTGAAAAGACAATGGAGAAGGGCTACAAGGTCTGCAAGAGATTTAAAATCGGCAGATTAAATCCACATTTCTCAGCATACAGAGGCTTTCAAAGGAGATTTTGCAGGAATGGTTGAGAGATAAGACATAAGGTATAGAATAGTTAAGAAACCAGTACAAATCAGGATGTATTTGTATCTAACACTAAAATGATATATCAGGAGTAAGACACTCCTAAGTCCCATTCTGTATTAGAGCTTTCTCCTTCAAATATTTCAGAAGGAGGAAGCTAATATCACTACTAGCAACATAATGGTCAACTAAGACACAGCAACAAAAGTGGAAAGCTTCATCTTTAACCTAACAAAGGCAAACAATTTGCCAAGGAACAGAAGTGTATTTGTGATCCCAGTTAATTAGTGCAGACTGGCATGAGACCAGAAGCAATCTGTAGGACTGAACCCCATGTCCTGTGAGAGGACAGGAAAGCAATTGTAGTATCCTTTCACTTAGGAGTTTCTGCTTCAAAGCAGCAGAAAAACATTACTGCAGGTACTCAGTATTTAAATATAATTAAGTTGCTAGCTGTTTATCTAATAGAAATTCCCTTCTCTCATTTAAGACTGTGCTTAGACATGAATTGAAAACCATCAATCAATCAATGTTATCTACTGCTCTGTACAACTATTGTTCCGTCAGTGTCAAGAGACTGATTTGCAGTATCACATTTTTCAGTGCAAATGCAGCTGCTTGTCTTCAAGTGGAGAAAACCAGACAATAAATGCACAGCTACAGTAACAGAACACCTGCATTTTTTCTACAGCAATTTGCTCTAAGAATTCCAGCATTGTAAATACATTCAGTTTGACTTCTTGATAATGGTGATATACAGAACAGGAACTGTCTCAAGGTTTTACAAGTTAAAACAGATGCATGCTGACAGGGCACCTTTTAAAAGAATTTTTCAGAAGAACTCAATACAGGAGTGTACTTGCAGAAATCAGACAGGCAAAAGCAATTTACACAAGTGACTCTGCAAAGGATCTAGATAAATAAGCATAATAAATTTATATGTTTGTGTTTTTAATCCTCCCTATTCAGTATCAGACACCCTTCCAAATTTCCCCTCCTAAGGCGGGAGCCAGAATTCCAGGAGTGCTACAGGACTTTATACCTTTCCTTATTCTCATCTCCCTTAATCCTGCGCCTCTGGCTGGTCTTCTCTGGAAATACAAACGCAACCATCATTTCTGAGTGAATGATTCATCTCCCATCTTTCTATTTTGACATCTCCTTATGGCTGTTGATATTTCAGCTACAGCTCAACAAGGCAAAAATGGAAATCCTGACCTTCCCACTCAAGTTAACTCCTCCTAGTCACGCAAGGCAGTACTCTGCTCCCTGTCACTCAAGCTCATCACTTGCATGTCACTGTCAATTCTTCTTCCCCTCCCATCCAACAGCACAGTTATTATTCTTATCTTTTAGGCTGGGCTTTCCTATTCATCCACACAAGCGTCCAGAGCCACTCTTCTCACCACAATACATTTACACTACTGTAATACATTCAATGGGGTCTAAAAAAACAAACAAAAAAACCCCAAACAACTCTGCCTTGCTTCACTTTGACATTTAAAATGCTACTGTAAACACCAACTCCCTGATTTATTGCTTTGCTCATGATCAACATGTTTTCTTCCACAATCCTTCACTACCTCTCTTGTTTAAAAACTGGCACTACACACAAGCTCTAATGCACTGTAATTGTTATTGGTTATTCAAAGCCAATACTAGAATATTGCTTATAACTCTACAGAGCAAACCTTCACTGACTTGCTTGTTAGTATTTAGTCAGTCCTTTTTCACCCCAGTGTATTGCTATTTATGCCAGGAGAGAGTGCCCTATACACATTTGCAAGCCAGTTCATTGACCAGTCCTCCAGTTTCACTGATGGCTCTCCCCATGCTTTCTCTTAATCACCAGTCTTAATTTACTTCTAAAAAGACTTTACGTTTATTTTATTTTCAACTGTGCATGGCACCAACACCGAAGTTTAGTCAAGGCATGGCAATCTTCACCCATCCCAGCTGTTGCTGAGCCAACTGCTACAGCAAGACAGCCACACAAGATAACTAACACACATCACTGCATTCAGAGTTGAAGCACCAGAACAGAACATGGCGAGGCAAGCCTCACCTATCGCACACTCGACCAGGCACATGATAACAAAAGGTTGGGGTGGAGGGTGAACAAACTGCTATTCTGAAGCAGAGGAATATCTGTAAGGAGCAAGGACATGAGGGTAAGGACAAAAGCAGGCAGACTAAAAAGAGTATCTGTTTCTTAAGGTATAAAAGGGAAGCGGTGAGGGGAAAAACATGATAGTGGCAGCACAAAGAAAGTCAAGACTGGTGATGGTTTCATGTTTCCCAGAAATCTCTCTTTTCATTGAATCCTCACAGGTAACTGATTTTAATACAAATCCCTATGTAACAGTGACAGGAGCCAAAAGGAATAGAAAATGCAAAGAAAGGAAAAGAAAAGCGAGATGTAATAAAGTTTGAAGTGGAAAGCTCCACCAGGGTGAAAGGATGTTCAGATCACAGATGAACTGCACAAAGACAAAACAATAGCTCTGATCTGTCCAAAATCAATAGGAATCTTTTGAATAATTTATCAATTAATCAGATTTTGGTTTGGAGGAACAGACAAAGAGGAAAAATAAATAAATTTAAAGGTGAAAACAAATTACAAAGAAGGGCCTATCCTGAGGGAAGTTGAAACAGACTGGAACACTGATTTAATCCATTCTTACTGCTAGTTTCATGAATTTCTTGATAAAATATGTCTTTGCAATTAATATCTCAACTGTATTATTTCATCAATACAAATACAGTAGAAATACACAGTAATTATACTAGCAATGTCAGTCATCATTGTCTTAATTAAAATCCATTTACTCAACGAGTCTCTCCTTTCCATACGAACTACGAGGACAAAAACCCTACAACCACCAAATTAAAATTTCAAACCCATTTTCATACACCTTTTTCATTACAATCCAAATTCCTATATATACAAACAGAAAGGACCTGATCCATAGGTAAGTTACTATCGCATTCAAAACCAGCATTTAATAAAAATGTGATACAAAAATTTCTGAAATGGAGATAACTAGATCTCTTATTTAAAACTACATCTGCTACATGTATTCTTTATTTTCAAGCCTTGTTTAACATTTCCTAGGACTTGCTGATAATTTTCTCTTCTAAAAATATCCCAAAATCTTTTGCAACAAATGCTGAACAAAATGCTGCATATCCCTTCTGAAGAAAGCTCACACAGTACAATTAGAAACATCAATCTGAAAATGTCAAAATACCTCAAAAATAAACCAATTGAAATTCCAGAAATTTAAGTGCTTCAGCTCAGTGATCTGAAAACTTTCTTCCAAGTCAACAAAAAATGGCACAGTGTCTACAGTGAAGCTTTTCAGTTTGATACCTCTGTTCTGCCTTATCACAGCCACTCAAATGTATTCCTTGGTACAAAATTAGATGACCAACAGATTTTCAGATAGAACTTGGGCAAATTAAAAACTCCAGCACTTGTGATGGAAGACATGATCCTCCAGTGCTCACCAACACAACACAGATTCAGTCTGAGCTGTCCAGGCATAAAGGAGATGGTGTTTCATGGAAGTGGTTTGAAACAGCACATTTTGAGTCAGCTCAGCACTGCAAAACATTATATTCCAAGAGTAACAATGAAGCTTTTTCCTCCATTTTCTTGACAGTCCAGTATCAGGCTTTACTAGCAAGTGATCTCAGGAACTTGATTCTAGCCTTATAAAGTATAGGTGTATTTTGGCTTTTATGTAAGGAGAAAATGATTTTGGTTCAGATGCTCAGGTCTAAATATTACTTTTGCTCCAGACCTGAGCCTGTAGATTGAGTTCTGTGTGGTTTTTATTCAGGAAATTACATTTATTTGTTCCTCTAGAAGTACTGGTATAATGAACTACTCATGTTTACAAATATTTGCATTAGGATATAGATACGTCTTGGGCTGGAAGCAAAAAGATACCTACACGAATCCCAGTCTGCATCAAGAGTGTTTCTCCCACCACCACCACTCTCCCTCAAACAGATAAACACATTCTCCTCCTTCCAGGATTCAAACCACTAGTTCACTTCTAATTTAGGCTGATGACCTTTGCAAACCTGACATCAGCTCAGAACTCACATTATTTGTTTTCTGACAGAGACTGAACAAGTGCTCAGAAGTTTTCAAATTGAACCCTTTATTATGGGCAAAATAATTGGCAAGAAGACACTTGTGGCATGACATGTGCCATGGCCACTACTTAAGCCCTACCTGCTCTGTAAGACCAGAAGCAGCACAGCCCAGGGGCTCCTTTTGAGTCCAAAGCAGTTGCCTCCACATCCATTTTTGTACTGAGCAACAATAACTGGATATTTAAAGGCTAACTTGTCATGTTTCAGTCATCCCCATACCAAATGCTCTTCATGGGTGATCATCTGAAACTACTCTTACTGCACACTACAAGCCTTTAGTCCCATGATGAACTGAGCTAGTGAGGCTTCTGCTAATTTGTTAGCTCTTGAAAACACCCATTAGTCACCCATCAGAAATCACTGTGTCCTACAGGACACTAAGCAACACATTTAACAGAGTAAGGAAGAGCTCACGCATCCATTGTCTGGCATCTTTCTGAGCCAGCTTGCTCCCGAAGCCTTGCATTCACCACACAGACCACCCTCTTAATAATTAAAGTTTCTATAAGTCCATGTTTTCAGCTGTGTTTTTTAGGTACTCCAACTTTTTGACATCCCTTTTGTTAAGTTTAGCTCAAGGTCAGAACTATTTGACACAGTGAAGTTAGTGCGGCACTGACGCAGTTAAGGCGCATCCTTTGAACAAGATTCTTGAGGTCCTCCTGGAAAGAGGAACAGACAGAGACTTGATAGCAGGGGACACAAGTCACACATCAATATTCACGATCGAGTCTTAGTGAAGCTTATTTGTTTGCCACACAGCTTGGTCATCGCTTGCTATGTTACAAAAGACTAAACTTCTCTGGACACGGCAGATCAAGACTTAGGATGAGTTTCAGATTACGTAGACCAGTGCACACACGTGTGTTCCCAACATGAACTGGAAGCTACTCATCATTCACTCTGAACTCCTAGAACCCTGTTTATGGATTATCTGTGAATAGAAAGGGATGACAATGATTCAACTTTCACCGCAAATTATCTGCTATTATGAATTACTCATTCAGACTCTAAACACCATATTTAAATGTGTGAATATTCTCACTTCCTTGTTAATAGTCAAAGACACTGTTATATTTACATTTCTCTTTGAAGTTTCATAAAGGCATTTTATGCCAGTTCCTCCTGGGAGAGAAAACTGGAAACTGGTATAGACTCCCAGTGATTTTTTTTTTCTTCTTTTTCAAGTTACTACTACTTGCCAAACAGTTTTATGTCAGAAATTATAAAAAGTATCTCAGTCCTTTCAGTGTCATGCCCACACCAACAGGAAAACCACTCTGCTCTCTTCCAACAATTAGTTATTCCCCAGATAACAATTAATGTTCAGGCAATAAACTCATAAGTGTGACTGGAAATAAAATTAATTTCTAATCATCACAGCTGGAACAGAAAGATGTACCTTCATTAATTGTTCTGTTAAGATGCTGTAATGTATTATTTAAGCGATGACAGAGACTATTTCTGCACAAAGCACAAATACAAAACAGGCACTACCATACATGCATCAAGTAGTACTTGAAGCATGCTACACAGCAGCATAACTACCTAAAACCAAGACCCTTCCCTTAAATCACATTATCTGCTTTAATATAAAGGGTGTCCTCAAGAAATAGAGACACCAGCAGGACAGTTCACCCACCCTGAACCTGGTATAATATCCATGCACAGCAACATCCCTCCTGCTGCATTTTAAACACTGCTAGTTTTCATCGCCTATCCTTAAGCATCAGCTCATGTAAGTCACCCTAACACACAGAAAGCTTCATAACAGTAGAAGAATCAAATTTATATTTGACTTATACTAACAATTCATACAATCTGCATTAACAAAAGCACAAGCAGCAAACAATGTCCCCCACCAAACACTGTTCTTTCGATGCCCTCCCATTCCGTTAATTCACTTTCAATATGTACAATATACACATCTGTCATGTCCCCAAGAAAAAGGGGATGGGGAAGGCAAGTCAGCCTGATTCACACTTAGGGACATGGTTTAGTGATTGACTTGGCAGTGGTAGGTCAACGGCTGGACTTGATAATCGTAAAGGCCTTTTCCAATCCAAGCAGTTCTATGATTCTATGATCCTACCAAACAACAATACTACATATAAATTACCTTGTATTAAGTAATGCTAACTCTTGTCCACCAGTTATCACACCTGGCAGTTAACTAACATCAGCAAAACATTTAAAGTGTCAAAAAAACGGAATTAGTACAGAAAAATCAATCTTAGCTGGCTGGATTCAATGCTACTTATTTGATTTTTTTTTTATTAGTGCTTGCCTGATATTTTGGCCTGTTTTCAAGATCTGTGTAGCTGGGAATATCCTTCTGAAAGCCATCAGTAGTAAATTGAGCCATCATAGAAAAATATTCTACTCCAAAATCCATTAGTTCAGGGAGGGAGGGAGAGAGGTCTTTGAGGTTTGATTGGGTTTCTTATTCTAAAAACTTAACCTTACATAGCATGCCCAAATGACAAGTGGAACTTGTTTCCCTCCAAAGAAAATATCATGCATCAAGTTATCATCATGCATGACCATAAAACAAGATACGCATCTTCACTGCATCTACTCTCCATTTCTTGTATTTTTAATAGTTTTAATATCATACGTATAAGATAATGACATCTAAACTACAAACCACATCTATTAAAACATTTAAAGTAGTAAAAGAGGGGGCACAGACACACTGGGAAGGGGGTAACGCAAATTAGAGTTGTTCATCTCAGTTTCCAAAGGAAACCATATGTACATACAACAAGTGAAATACAAGGTTATAGTAATTAATATGAACCGGGAGTCTCAATTTACACACAGTAAAAAGCAATGTTGAAGATGCAAAGTTTGGGGGTAAAATCTAAATAAATTTCTCAAAGCGTACTGAGAGAAGCAAACAAGCAGCAGAATTTAAGAAAATAAAAAGGAATGTTCTACCAGAAATTTTCAAAATATTGACGCTATTACATGGCAATGATGCAAATGGTGGATGAGCCAACTAGGAGAGGAGCACTGCTGGATCTTATCCTCACAAACAAGGAACGGGTGTGATCAGTAGGTCAAGAGAGGTTCTCCTCCCCCTCTACTCTGCCCTGGTGAGGCCTCATCAGGAATATTGTGTCCAGTTCTAGGCCCCCCAGTTCACGAAGGACAGGGAACTGCTTGAGAGAGTCCAGCGCAGAGCCACAAAGATGATGAAGGGAGTGGAACATCTCCCTTATGAGGAAAGGCTGAGGGAGCTGGGTCTCTTTAGCTTGGAGAAGAGGAGACTGAGGGGTGACCTCATTAATGTCTATAAATATGTAAAGGGCGAGTGTCATGAGGATGGAGCCAGGCTCTTCTCAGTGACATCCAATGATAGGACAAGGGGCAATGGGTGCAAGCTGGAACATAGGAGGTTCCACATAAATGTGAGGAAGAATTTCTTCACAGTGAGGGTAGCAGAGCACTGGCACAGGCTGCCCAGGGAGGATGTGGAGTCTCCTTCTCTGGAGACATTCAAAACCCGCCTGGATGCATTCCTGTGTGACCTGATCTAGGTGTTCCTGCTCTGGCAGGGGGATTGGACTAGATGATCTTTTGAGGTCCCTTCCAATCCCTGACATTCTGTGATTTTGTGAAGAGGAAGAAACTATCAAAAACCCTTTGTCACTCTTTTTCTCGAAGACACAGAGCTCCAATTATGCAACAAGACTAAATATTTTATTCTAAAATTAACCAAGGATGATATTTAGAAGTCATTGCAGCCATTGAACACTTTCAGAACATCAGTTACTTCATGACTTGCATTTGTCAATTTTTAGAGAGCTGGTCAAGAGCTGATCAGACCATCAGAACCGACCTGCACTGCTTTAAAACCTTGTCAACCAGGCACCCACCGTACCAGATTACTGCATCAAAAACCAGTGACACAGGATGATATGGGAGCCAGGGAAATAAATAACGGAATGGCTGACATCTCTACAGAAAACAATAAATAATTATAATTATAGCATCTTCTGTATTTATGGAACTAGACTGTGTCAATAAAGACTATGGTAAAACATTTGGTTCTACTCTAGCTATATCCATATGGGATAAAAGATACTTAGGCATCAGAAATAACATTTAGTTATATCTGATACCAGATATTTAGAGACTTCCAGCAGGCGCCTGCAATGACACTGAATGAGCTTTTGACTAAAACAGATGCCTTCAAAGTGTAAGATGATTAAGATGGTATATTCTCAGAAGTAGAAAATACAATCAAAATGCAGAAATTATTACACACGCACTGCTGGTGAGAGTGCCCAAAGGGAGAGTCTCCCCCAAACTTACATTACTTGCCAATTCCATCAATATCCTGAAGATGCAACCAGATCCTTTCTGTCAAATAATCTGGGATGCATCAGTAGTACATACTCGAAAAGCAATATATTGGCTTCTTAAATAAGAGGTAGTATATTTAGGGATGAAAATAATCATAATTCCACATGAATTAAAGACTTCTTCCTATCATGCCTTGATATAAATATTTCTGGTTCTAGAAGATCTTTATATAAAGTATGTAATCAATGAAAGTGTATTTACAGCCTTATTTCCCCCCGAAATCTAATTTTACATCACTGAAATTGGGACAAAAGATCACTGCTAGATTAATCCAATCTTGTGACATTCTGCCTTTATAAAATTGACCTATCCCACAGTTTTCATCACCCACAAAACCGTAAAATTATGGTTCTGTGCTTGAACTTAGTGCTTCCCCAGCAAAAAAGCAAACAAAAAACTACACACCAAACCCAAACCTCTATTTCCATATTTCTCATTGAGAACACAGTAGAAATATCCTAATGCATTTAACCAAAAGCACTGAAGTTACTTAAGTGACATGCCAAAAGAAGCCATCAGAAAGGCATATACTTGAGCTCTGTGGGAGAAGGGGGTCTGGTGTCACTTCTATAGTTTGAAATGCAAAAGCAGTAGGGAAAAAAAAGGATTCAATTAGCTCATGCATTTACTGTGAGTAGGAAGTCTCATTGGGGTTGTCAGAGGAAATGATATTTAATCAACATGATGTCAGTCAAGTGCTTGTCAAACCTACTACAATTTTTCAAAATCCAAAAGGTTTTATACAATAATTGATAAAAAAAACTGTATGCAGAGATCTGGCCACTTCAAAATAAATTACAGCATTTAAGCCTTTCTTAGGAGTTTCTGTCAGGAAACATTGTTACTATGCTTTTTTTTTTTTTAAAAGCCTCTGTTTCTGCAGTATTGAAGAAAAGTTTAATATTACTCTTTACTCACACACCCCCCACCCCCCCAAGAGTACAATTTGGGCCATCTACAAGAACATTTAATTACGTAATTATGAAATTACACAAGACAGGTATTAATTTAAGCTGTACCATTTTCTACCCGAGTTGCATTACAGCAAGTATTTCTGAAGAGTGAACAATCTAACAGTCCAGAAATAGAGTGGCCCACTTGGATGCATACTGAGGCACATGCAGTTTACTCCTGGGGACATCAAACCTGCTACCAAACTTGTCCCATGTCAGGGGTTAATTGGTTTTACATTTAGGCCATTTCAGCAGCACCACCTGGTGCACAGAAAGATTAGACTAGGGTTAGGTTTAAAAGGCTCTAGAGAAGAGAAAACCAGACGATTCATTATGAACAAGGTTCAGAAGAAGCTGCATGAAGTCACCTCAGATCTAACGCCAAAATCAGACCTAAAGGTAAGTCTCAAGACCCACTGCTAACCTTGGTTTTGACATTTGACTAATAAGTCTAGAAAATCCTGACTTGCTCGCACGCTACTGTGTTGCCCTCCCAGATGCTTTCATGTTGAAAATCCCCCAAAGGGTCAGAGAAAGTACTTGGGAGACAGTAGTGGGAAAAGCTCCACAGGAAAATCTTGTAGAATTTAATTAGCCCACAGGACTGGGGATCAAAACCTCTATAGGTTTATGTAGTATAATCTCTAGAGTTATATCGGTTTACCACCTCTACACATATGCACAGGGAATCTCTCTTCAGCAACAGAAAAGTAATTTTTTTTTTTTTTTAAACAGAGCGAGGATCTGAGCAGCAAATTAAGTCAACAATATTCAATAACTCTTAACTACTGTCTGTTGGAAACACCACGGTTTCATTTCACACAGGGATGTAGGTCAGAAAGGTTGAACTACAGGAGAGTGAGTGCTGTGGTGGGGCACTGCAAGCCTGACATTAATAAACTGTGAATGCTACTCCAGAGGACTAAAACCTCCACATCAGCTTTCCCCAGGAAAGAGCAAGTTCACTTCAGATTAGGGTCAGGTCAGAGCAGAGCACATTCAGACTTATGCAGAAGAACATATTTTATATGACGGATAAAACAGCTTCAGAAACATTGCAAGCTCCAGCAGGAGCTCTCAGCACAGATAAAGCACTGCAAGTTCAAAAGGAATTATTCATAAGAGGAACAGACATTCCTGCAGCAATAGATGAACAAACTATTAGCCCCAAATCTAACATAAGACTTGGAAATACAAAGTTTGATGCACTGGTTGCCAACTCCTCCCTGAGAAGAGTTCACAGTGGCTACACCATCTGCATTAGGAGACTCTTGGTAAACTGATATTTAGATACACTGGAAGAGAAACAACTTACAGTATTAGTAATACTGCAGTGAGCACTCCCCCACACCCCCAAAGCAGTAAGTAGTTACCTTTACTTCAAAAGCTTAGTTTGATGGATAAAAGTTTGGAATTACTGTGTTCATAAGAACGCTTTGCTTGCTTCCTTCCAGTAAGCTCAGGTTATAAAAGACAGGTTTCTGAGAAACATAACTTCATTTTTCTTTCTTTGGAGAACAACATTCTGGAGACAGACTTTTGAAATCACTGATTTGTTTTACAGCTACTGCCAGAATCAGCCAAGGAATGAAGAAAGTCTCCTGTAATCTTCTTGAGCTACAAACTGCTATGAAGGCTGTATGTCCTTTCGCAAAGCGCAATTCAGAATTATACACACATACTACATACATTCAAGAAAAAAAAAAATTAGCAGTGCATCTTTACATTCAGCAATACCTAGCAAAAATGCAACTTAATTATTTGGAAAAAAAACAGCACTTGATTAGTAATTTGGCTCAGAGTCATTCCCAGTATATATATATATATATATATACTGAAGGATGATTAGATTGAAACCATCCCTGTGGATAAAGACTTGGGGATACTGGTGGACAAAAAGTTTGCGCACAGGTCAGCAACGTGCACTTGCAGCCCAGAAAGCCAATCTTATTCTGGGCTGCATAAGGAGAAGTGTAGCCAGCAGGTCAAAGGAGGTGGGTCTCCCATTCTACTCACACCATCCTACGAAGCACCAGCAGTTCACTCCGATATCCCTAATTTTCAAGCAAGAAATCAATACCATAGACACAGGTTATTTCCTTTCTCAGTTCATTAACTCCATGATATTTTAGACAAAGAGCAATCAAAAAGTAGTTAGCTGTAAAGCTGCATGTAGCATTTTACACTATCTAACTGGCCAACCAAGCACACAGAGCTTCACTCTCTCAAATGCCACCAACAAAAGTGCCTGCAATCTCAGAAAATTGAGACTGCTTTGCTTAGTATCTCTAAAGTGGACCTCAAAATGTTTATTGTCCTAACAATCTGTTACTGGAGAACCACTTTTACACAGCCTACGCTCTACATATACATACATATATTTCAGTTAGAAGCTGGAAAAGCCTGGATTCTCTGCAGAACAAACATTTATGAGATGAAATGATGATTCAAAACCTTAATAGTGTTTTTAAATGCCTGTCTATTGCTACATCTAACCTCTGTATCTTCAAAGCAGGTCTACACAACCTATTCAAATAGACATCAACCTTCACAAAGATTTACCATTTAAATGGACTTGTGCTCCACACTGATCACAAACCCTGTAGTCCATTCTACAGACATAAAATCAGTTTTATTTGAAGGTTTCTTTCCTTATTGCCAAGTTTCTCCAGTATCATTAAAAAAAATGAACGTTTGAATTAGTAATCACCCAAGTTATGCTTTTCCTTCTTTATTGTTGTTTGCCACTGTGTTTCAAGTAAGCTCAAATGCAATTTTCAGAATTTAATACAGAGTATTTTTAGCAGTGCGAAAGGTCTGATTACAAATTTTTTTTTTCACTTTACTATTTGGTGTAAGATGGGCATTCACATTTAATCATATCCATAGATTACCTCAATGAATACAAATGCGTTATATTATCTTTAAATAAATGAATGTCAATATGTTCTAGGGTAACAGAAGTAATTGCATATTGATAACAGTCATTATCATAAGTCATGGTTGCTGGCAGAAAATCCACTTGTATTTTTTAATAAGGTGCAATATTATGGTCTATTTTGAGATGATAGCTTTCTATTTCCCCATACATAATACAATATCACTTCAATATAGCTAGCAGACCCTGGGAATAGATAAAAATTCAGAATGTAAACCCGCAAATTGTAAGATTTTTACAGTCTTTTGAAACTAGGGTAGATATTCCAAGTACCTCAGCAAAACTGCTATGAGGGAACCATTATCTGTGCCAGGCTGATATACCTTTCGTTCCACACACCACAGCAGATAACAGCGACTAGCACATTATCCTGAACTCACACAACCAGATATTTCAGATTTTGCATTGTAGTTTATTGCAGTTCGCAAAGTAATCTGAAAGACACTTGAGAAAGGGACATCTCCCTCATTTTTTTTAAGAGGCACAAAACTTTAAAGCTCAGATATTCTGGATGCATCTGCTACTGGAGAGTAAGGAAGTTATAATATCCAATATCAAGATTGGAGGCTCTCGTTCTGCACTGCTGCTCCACTTTATTGCTTTAAAGTAGCAGAAAGATAGAGCTTGATAAAATAAGCAGACAACTGCAGAGTCCTGCACTGTGGACAGAATATCCCTGTGAAACAGTACAGTCTGGAGATGGACTATGCAGCAGCTTTGCAGAAAAAGATTGGGGGGGACTATCTGGACAGGAGTTTTAACCTGAGTCATTAGTGTGCGGATCAGCAAGAGCACAGCAAGGTGAAAGAAAGCAGAGTGACTGTACCCTCTACTTGGCAGCTGTGAGGCCATACCTGGAACACTCTGCCTAGTTTTGAGCCTCCATACACAAGAAATACTGACTAGCAGAACAAGTCCAGCAGAAGGCCACTGAAATGACTCTCAATAGAGGCCAAAACCAAGTGGACCTCTAACTCCTCACTAAAGTGGAGGTTGCAGCTCATGAAGTGCAGAAAGAGATGGAAGAAACAGGTTTTATTCACCCTAGAGAATCAGAAGGGTTCTAAGAGGGGGAGATCTTACTGCTAACCTCAACAGCCTAAGGCATGGTTATAGAGAAGACGACTCATACTGTTTCCCAGGACAGCCCATGACAACAATCACAGGTTGCAGCAAAGGCAATTCCAATTATGCACAAGAAAAGGGGAATTTCAAAGCAGGAGTGGAGACAGGCACAAACTGCCACCTCTGAAAGTTTTAAAAACTCAAATGGACAGAGCCCTGACGTATTGGGCCTAACCAGGATAGAGTCAGCTTTTTTCATAGCAGCTGATATGGTGCTGGGGTATAGATTTTGACCAAAACGGTATAATAACTGTGAGAAACTTGCTCAATTTTTAGTAATTTTTAAGTGGGACAAAGTCTGTGGAGCAACAAATTTTATTTACAGCACTGGGTGCATGCCTTGTTGGCCTGCATGCACACCCATCCACTCAAATTTATTGGCTTTTTATAAGCAAAACCCTCGCCCTCCCCTGGCTGATGCAATTTCTTCATTTGTACATGCTCTTCTGGGACAGATAAGGGTTAATTGATGAAGGCTCCTAGTCTCCCTCAGTCTTGTCCTTTTGCAAGTAAGCATGACATTGCACTGCACACACGCCTTAAGTTTCGAGTAACAAACCCCTCCAGCGGGACCCAACCCCAACCCCCAAACCCCTCCAGCGGGACCCAACCCCAACCCCCAAACCCCTCCAGCGGGACCCAACCCCAACCCCCAAACCCCTCCAGCGGGACCCAACCCCAACCCCCAAACCCCTCCAGCGGGACCCAACCCCAACCCCAAACCCCAAACCCCTCCAGCGGGACCCAACCCCAAACCCAAACCCCTCAGTGGGACCCAACCCCAGCTAGTCCCCTGTCCCAGTCCCGATAACAGCTCCTGGATCTTACAAACTTTCCACCCACCTACACATCTCACATTCTCAAGCAAAAAATTTTGATTAAGCTTTAGCTGAAGCAAAATTATTTTCCCTCTTAATTATCTATCACATAACACAACAACGTTGCAGCTTCTGCTGAACAACATTTGCACAGCATTGAGGCCTTCTGTCAGGCTAGGAGAGGACAACCAGGCAGGTGACCTCAACTAACTAACAGATATTCCACATCATAAAACATCATGCTTAGTAATGAGAGGAACAAGGGGATTGCTTTGGGAGGGTTTGCCATCTTTTCCTCAGAAATAGTCTGTCCACAGGAGGTGGCGAGTAATTGCCTCTGCATCACTCATTTCATTGTTTTCTATTCTTCCATTTCTCAAATATTTTTTTTTTAATCTTGAAGCCCCAAGTCTTCTTGCTTGTGTTCTTCCTTTCTTCTTCCCCCATCCCACTGGGTGGCAGTGCAACTGAGTGAGCAGCTCCATGGTGCTTGGCTGCCCACCAGTGTCAACGCACACCACCTGAGCAGTATGGTCCAACCCTGAAGTTGGTCCTACTCCGAGTACCAGCCTGGACTAAAGTTCCAGAAACCTCTTCCCGCCTCAGTTATCCTGCAGTACAACACACAAGCTTCATTATTTCAAACCCCACTTTTAGAAATAGCTCCCAGTCTGATAAGCAAGTGACACACTTAAAAGACCATCTGAGCTAGCCCCCTAACAGTCACAAGAGATATATTTGCATGTGAGATTTTGAAAAACAGAAGTAGTCAGCCTGGCTGGTGTGCTACAGACAGCTCTGTGCCACCCCTTGGGA
Source organism: Podargus strigoides (assembly GCA_028020825.1). Classification (NCBI taxonomy): domain Eukaryota; kingdom Metazoa; phylum Chordata; class Aves; order Caprimulgiformes; family Podargidae; genus Podargus; species Podargus strigoides. The sequence continues at coordinate 35,499,599 of CM051625.1, forward strand.
ACAAAACACTCCAGCCCTGCCGCTGGCTCACACCAGCACCCTCATTTGTAATTACACACTACATTGCAGGCTAAATCCACAGGAACTGCTCTGGAATGTAGCTGTGCCATTTTATTCAATTCTCATGCAGGCAAAGGAAAGCAACAACTCTAGCTTAGCCTAGTCATGGGCAGAGAAATAAAATGTTGGGGCACTCAAAGCTGGAGCAGCCACTGATCATATGAATCATAAAAGCTTTCTTTTGAAGTGAGCATTCTTAGGAGAAAAAAGTGCTCTCCTGAATTCCCTTGTAATGAAATCTAGTTTCATCCACACGTTTAAGTTCTTATGTGATTATTCAATCGAAATTTCAAGCCCAAAACTTCCTGTTCAGCATCCAAAGCACCCCATTTAGAAAAAAAAAGACGAGTATTTTAAACCATTAGTAAGAACAATCCCCCAAGACGTGCCTAGCCAGCGGGCATGGCTGCCCCAGGGGCCTCCTCCACGAAGCCCTCAGAACACAGGCCGCCTCACACACCGAGCAGGCCCCTCACGGCAAGGCAAACGCTGCCAAGCCCCTGCACCGCACCTCATCGGCTCTCTGAGGCACGCCCGAGCGGGGATTTTTACTTTAGCTAGGGGTTTTTTTGTCCTTAATACTCCCTCCCTTCCCCGCAGCCCCTGCCCGCACGCCCCACAGCACAGCCCCGCTCCACGCAGGCGCCGGCCCAGCTGCGCGCGCAGGCCCCGGTTGCCTGGCAACCCTAATCTGCCCAGCAACCGCGGGCGGCTGCGGCGGGCAGGGGCAGAGCGGCGCGCGGCCCCGGGCAGGCCGTGCCGTCCCAGCCGCGGGAACCCGCCGTCAAGGCCATGCCCGCCAGGCCGCCGCAGGGACACCTCCGGAGCCAAGGGTGGCTGCGGCGCGCCTCATAACCCTCAGCGACCGCCATCCTCGTGTTCTCTGTCCAAATGTCCCTTGAGCCAGTTCAAACGCGTGTAAAAGCTGCCACTGTGGGACAAGCTCAGGCCTCCCCAGCACCTGCGGGCAGAAGTGACACAGCCATTCTCACACACGCGTGAGGGAAGGTGTGCACCCTTCCAGGCCAGGCAACCAGTGCTCCAAAACCACTTCTGCAAACCTGCCCAGTTACCCTTTCCACTCCAGCCAGCAACACCTCAGGGCGCTACCACGGGTTGTGAGCCACAAGAGTCACCATACCTTCATCCAGGCTGAGCTGCTGGTTTTCCTTCAGAGAGAAGAGAGACGCGTCTGCCTTCTCCATCCTCACTCCTGGGGGAGCAGATCCACACTGAGGAAAGGGTCATTGCCACAGCCCAGGTTTTGTAGCCTGGGAGCCTGCTCCGATTTGCTGCACCTGGGCATTACCATTGCTAATTGGGAGCAGCTGGTGGGGACTGGGGGCCTTCCCAGGCCCTGGGGGGGGACACAGCTAGTGCCAGGTGCAAGGGAGCGAGGGGATGTGGTGGGAGAACCTTGCTGGAAGGACTTTGGGGATCGTAGGGTCGGGTTCAGGTGTTCCCAGGGTGTTGGTTGTGTAATTAGGGCTCACCGAACAGCCTAGCATCCTCGCAAAGCATGTCAGGGGTAGAGCTTCAAAAGCTATTCTGGAGCAGGGTGGTATGAAGGAAAATCACCTTTTTTCTTATACCTTTCTCATCCTTCACATAAGCAATATGGCTTCTTGAGAGTATCAGGAATCTTACAAAGCCTCTGGGATTCTCCACAGACCCAGGTCTTCACCAGCTCTGTACATCAGACGTGGAAAAAACGCCACTCCTCTGTCATGTGTGTCACCTGAAGATACAGCCTCTGTGAGGAAGAGCAGTCAACAAAAAGATGTCACAGAATCACACACAGAATCACACGTTAGCATTGGTTGGAAAAGACCTCTTAAGATCATCAAGTCCAACCATTAACCCAGCACTGCCAAGTCACCACTAGCCCATGTCCCTCAGCACCTCATCTACATGTCTTTACATCCCTCCAGGGGTGGGGACTCCTTCAGTACTCAGTTGTGACTCACTACATGAACTTAAAAATGGGCTTCAGTGTTCATATACCGGGTTTTTTTTTAATGGTAGAGGTCTGCCAATGTTGGTATTAAAGTGCAGTGTGAAGCCAACTTGAAAGTGGGCATGTAAAAATATTGTAATATTTTACTGCCTTGTGAAAGGCATCTAATTTGGACATGGAACATTTTTGCAGTGACTAAGCATTTCTATGAATTTCAATATACATAGTTTCCAACAGATTGAAATTTTTATGGAAAGTTGCACATTTTTGAGCTGCAAATGCTGTGTGTGCTTAGTTAACAGTTTTATGAGCAGCAAAGTTGTGGTTGCTATCAGGTGTCATTTTCTGCTGTGTGCTTTTCTTTAACTTCACAGCAAGTATGAAGGATGTTCTTAGGAGAAAATCACCTTTCCACTGAGAATTAATCTTTTTTGGTATGCTCCCTATTTCTGGCTTCCACTGTTCTGCTGCTGTCAATATCTAGGTTCTGTACAAGGTGACTTACACATGGAGTGCTCCTTCCTTCTCTCATTTTTAATAATAAAGGATCTACAGACATAATGATTTGATCAGGTTTTCATACATTTTCTGGTGAAGTAATTTTTCCTTTTATATGACTACTCTTCTTCAATTTTACTTTTTTCTTTTTTTTTTTTTCAAATATTCCAGTTACAATTAAGGCTGAAATAAAGGACAATACTCTTAAAACTATCCAGTGGGGTCCAAAGAAACCAATACTTATGACCAGCTTGTCCAGTTCATACAGTCTATTTCCTACAATTTTCAGGGTTCTTCAGATTTAAAAGGCTTCTCAGTTAACTGTAGCAACTCTGAAATTGGACAAAATTGTCATGGATAGTGCAGTGAGGATCTCTGCTCAATGAAAGCAAAAAGGAGAACAAGATAATAAGATATAGAAGGAGTGAGACTAACACTGATACTATTTATAATGCACTTAGGTACAGCGGTGATACTGTTCTCAATATTGATCAGTATTGGAAAAGCTATGTGACAAAAAGTAATTAAGGCAAGAAAGGCTTTCATTTGAAAAGAAACTTAAAAGCTGGGACTGTTTACATTCAACGGGAAACACGGAAGGCAATTTCTAAAAAATAATAATATTTCAAATATTTCCATGTATCTCATAATGCTACAGGAGATTCACCCTCTGTCTCTGTGCATATGTATAAAAACTATATTATAATGTGAATTATCCAACTGAAATAAATCCCTGGGGGGGGGGGGGTGTTGGAAATAGCAATTATAATGGATTTTCAGCATGGAGGACTGGTAACTCCGTTACTGAGTGATGTAAATGAGATCAGAATTTAGTCCAAGGATCTGTTCTCCATTTCTAAACCGGTTACCTCCCACTATGGCAGATGTGAGTACATATGGGAGAAAGAACAGAACAGATCCATCTAGTGGGAGGACAGGAACAATATATGTATTGCTGTATTATATGTGACCAGAAATCAAAGTTAAAATTTTCACATAGCTGTATGTATATGTTTCATGTTGACGTATCTTGCATTTTTAATAAGCATTACACTTAAAATCAGGTAAAGTGATATCACATAAAGATATGATAAAGGAAAATCAGAAGTTATATCATCAGCTATTCTTTAAATCAACACATTCTGCTATATTAGCTTTATAGCTAATGTTAGCTTGAGTATTTTTCTGTGTTTGAGCTTGGAGTCCTTTAAATATACCTAATATGAACTGAAATATTTCTAATTAAAAAGAGGGCACCATGGAACTTTTTTATTTCTCTAATTCTTCATCCTTGCCCCACCTATATTCTCACTCTTAACAGCCATAGTATTTTTTATTTTTTACAGTGATCACTGTTTTTGTGGAACACATTTTCCAAAGTGAGTTAGTGACGATCATTCATTGAGATGGGATTTTGTTGATGTTTGTGTCAAATAGTAACAAGCTATCTTTGCAACAAAAGAGATGAACATCATAGTGGAATATCATCCAGAAAGTTTCTGAATTGTAAAAATGTGTAAATTATGCAAAACTAGGTCTTGCCTGAAGGGTGAGAGACAAGAAACCTTAAAGTAAGCTGACACAGTTTGTGAAGTGAGAAAGAGACCTCATTCTTGTGCAGTTTTTAAAACGGCAGGAAATTCCAAAGAGGAAGGCCTAGTTAAACTGAAAATAACACAGCTCCACAAACCTGAAGTAAACATTTACTCAGATGATTCATTTGCTGGTGTGAATGGCAGCTTGGCAAATGAGAGCCAGCCATGTCTGGTTGAACGTTTAATGCCACAGAGGTTTCATGAATACTTTAACCAGGTTTTCCCAAGACATTCACGTGTCTGTCCAAAGCAGAAACAGTAATTCAGCTGCTGATTTGGTTTCCCTCTCTATTCCATTTTATTGTAAAAAAACGTTCTCAAAATGGATTTGCTGCTGTCATAGAAAAGCCCTTTCAATAATGAAAAACATGTTAAATCAAATTATTACTTCAAAAGGGGCACAGCCTTGCAGGAAAAGGATGAAGATGTTATATGATACTGGAGGATGTAATTCTTCCACCCCAAGATGATACAGGTAGATACAGGAAAATGCACCCATTCACCTGCCTGTTGTGTCATGCACCAGTTTTATTCCTGCTTCGTTAGTGCATGTTACCAGCTGGAAGTCAGAGAAAAGCGGTAGAGCTTTCAAAAGATGGTGGAAGTTTTCAGCACCATGACAAGAAAATAGGAAACTAAGGGAGTAGTTAAAAACCTCTTACAGGTATTGTCTCTCTTGAAAATCTCTGCTTAGACCTATATGCTGTTTTACATGATTTCCAAAAACATACACAGCAGTAATCACTGCTGCAAACTGTTTAACATTCACCCAAAAACTATTATTTGCATGCAGCTTCACCTAGGAGCTTTAGATCTTTGATCATTGTGGTCAAGAGTGTGTAAAGAAACAACAAAAAGTTGTCCTGTGAGAAAACTAAACAGTTAATTTTATGTTGCATTATAACTATATTCCTAGTTAGTTAACTATATTCCTAGTTATTCCTATTTAGAAAACTGTTTCAACAGGGAGTGAATCTGGTTTCCTGTAAAGTTTAATAAATGATGTATTAATTTTATTTTCCGAGTCACTGTGTTCATTTTGCCCCATATTTGCCCCAACCTGTCACAAGGAAAAAGGAGAAGGCTGGGAAAAGGAAAAGAAAGCAAATACTTTAAATATATAGAAAGTTGAAGGCCTAAGGGCCTAATTGGTTTCCTGATTTAAGCTGCAAATGAAAGCCTTGAGTTTAACAGCTTGTATAGAACTGTGAGCTACCATCCTGTCACCCACTACTGAAATGTTGGCCCCTTTTGCTGCACATTTTATTAAAAGGAAAAAGGTAACTGCGCTCTGGATGGTCACTGCACAGCTTCCAGGGCTACAGTAAACCACAGTCCATGGTAAGCAAAAGACAGCTGAAAATGACCCAGAGGATAAGATTTCATATTTCATAAAAAAACTCAATAATATTCTAAACTTAGTGGTGACTTAGGAACACAGAGGAGGCAAAAAAGGAAAAACAAACAGAAAATCTAAACTAGACCATCCCTCTCATGGAAATGAGACTTTTTTTTGAGATGTCTCCAGTCTCTCATGCATATGGTAAATTATTAATAAAAACTGGTACCAAAATTATGTGGAAAAAAACAGAATGAAGACCATGGTAATCAATTGGCAAATGTTCACTATAAAGATTTTCAGTGTACTTTTAAAAAATAGTATTAAATTCCTAGAAATGGTTGGGTTGAATCAATCAATTTAGGACTAGTTTATTTGTCCAGACCCAGCATTATAAATCAGCAGTACTAGATTAATTATCTGTATGTCATAATGATGTACTGTTTGGTATCAGCTGATATTTATTTGTTCAAGAGCCTACAAATACTTTTCAGGGCAGTTAACATCACCTAAATTTAAATAATTATCTTAATGTATGTACATTATTTATGCAGTCGACTGAAAAAATGTAGGAACTCCAAAAGATGATTCATAGCAAGCACTTAGTTTAGTATTTTGGATTGCCTACTGCAATGTCCTCTCTCTATTAGTCATGTGGTTAACTGAAGGAAACTATTCTTCTAATTTAGACACTTGAGTTAGTTGCCAAATGGCAAGAAGTATAACTATCCCTATTCTTTTTTTTTAAATACTTCCCTCAGGATCTCATTTGATCTTGGGATAATGTACTATTTCAAAAGTAGAAGGATTAAATCTTTAGCAAAAAAGAAAGAAAAATTGCAGAGAAAAATAATATGAGAAGGAATTAAAAATGGAGCTGGCAAATAATTCAGCCATTTTTGTATGTTTGCCTTTCAACCACTTCTTTATATCTAATTAAATCAGGACATTTGGCTGTATTTTCTATCAAGACACTGATATTTTTTTTTAATCTGCCCTCTCTCAAATGATCAGTTTAAAACAAATCTTTTAGACTGTACCAAAAAACATGTATTTCATCCTGAAATCATCTTCAAGTTAAAACAGAAGTCAGTGAGGGTAGGTACAGTATAAAACAATTCACTTTAAAGATACTAATTTGTGCCTTTTTAATTCACCTGGTCAAAAAATTTAGAAATGTTTGAACTTATGTGGTTCAAATGAAAAGTGCTGGTTTGGTTCGTGACATTTCTAAAATTCAGAAATATCTAAGCCTTGCCTCAGGTCTCTTCCAGTCCATTTCTTCATTATTTCTTGTAGCTTTTCCAGTTTCTAATTTTTTACATAAAATTGTATTTTCATTAATATATATGACAAAGTGAAGGTTTAAATAAAATAGCACAAATTTTTAATAACAGGGCTAACTGACCATTCAAACAAGTTCAAATAAACTGTGGATTATTCATCTCTTACTCATATCTTCAAAGCAGTGCTGCAAGATGTGTGTTATGAGAATAGTGACTATTAAAAAAAACCATAAATTAGGCTGTCCAGCCTCAATTAGGGTGTTTGTTACTTATAATATAGAAACCTGTGCTTTACTAAAAGATAGACAAGGTGATCTATATGTCTCGTCCGTTTCTACAGATACTTGATATTTAAAGTCATCAAAGTAAATGATTCAGTCATACTGAACTGCTGGAAATTAGTTTGCAATGCAAGATCCAGCATTGCCTTCTACATTAGCGAAATACATATACTATTGAAATGTACGTATATTTATATGTAAGCATTATCCACACTGCTGTTCAGTAGATTTAACCTCATGTTTGCAAATCACATGACTGGTGGAGCTGATAATCCCCAAATCACCAAGAACCATGAAGCCTTGCAGTAGATTAACAGGGCAAGGCACCAGCATAGAAAATACTGCACCATTATTTCACAACTAATAAACCATGCAAAAGAATTTAAAAGTTAAACTATATATATTTTCTTAACTTTTCTAGGACTTAGATAACAAGTGAGGCAGTTGAGCAGAATCTTAGCTGGCATGAATTCAGATGGTGCCCCAATTTCCTTTTGGAGACATCAGTGTCTAGTCTGTTGTATCTGTTCCCATGAATGTAAAAAGAGGACAAATATTAAACCCTATTAAAGCAACCCATATGGACCCCATAAGTGATAAAGTGGTTGATGAAACAGCACATAGTGTTCCTTCCATATGCTAATTTGCAGCACAAATTTCTGTTCACTCCCCTCTTTGCTAAGCAGAACTAAGTACTCTTCGTGACCAGAGATTGCATGGAGCAGAAGAATAGTCCCAGAAATAGCAATTTAATCACTTGCTGACTCAACAGCAATTTATCTAAACAAATGGGGTCTTCAAATTCAGTTATCAATGAGGAAAAAAATGGTGGTTTTGAACACTTCTTGAAAGGTCTGGAAAAAATCATGTATATTCTTACCATGGAAATCCCCCCTTACTGCCTTTAAGTGCTTCTCACTCATCTCTAACGGAGAAGAAAATGGTTACATTGGACTAGAGGCTGATGAGATCTCTTTCATGTGAGATATTTTGATTACTATATATAACATATATAACATATTTATATTTTAAAATATTAGCCAGTTTCATTAACTACACTTTTCATAAAACATTTATTGCGTTAATGTGTATAATAGCAACCAAGAAAGTAGGAAGTGGAAGGAAACATGAGAGGTCAACAGAAAGGGAAAAGATTGAAATCAGTCTAATACAAGTAAAGGTAAGAAGAATAAAGGTTATTTTAAACATCTGATATCTGGCCCAGAAACGTGTAAAATCAGGAGAGAAGAACTCCTTTTAGAAAGGCATACAGTTGTTCCTTTAGACATGAATAGCTCCGTGAGCAAAACAGTGGTTAACAGGGCATACAATTTAAAAATCCAGCTTCCACAACAGATGGCTTTATTTACCATGTTTAGAAACTTTACATGGGGGAATCTTCCACTGGAAGCACAGTTGTGTGTGCTGCAAAATAATCAGATTTGGGTCAAAAATCAGACTGCCCTAACACTTGGTGCCAGCGTTTACGTAAGATTGGCACAATCTGTCCAATGCAGAAAGTGATCCAAATAATTAGTCATATTTAGTGTGTGATGGCTTCTCTCTTAAAATAATTGTGACTGTTTCTCAACTGGAACATCCATAAGGGAACAGGTTTCCAGTGCTGCTTTTTTCCCCTTGGTGCAGTGCTTGCAGTGCAACTTTTGTAACACCCTTTCTTGCCAAAAAGACCTAATCTGTCAGCCTTCTGATAAACCCTGGGAAATACGAAGCCATGTAAAAATCATGGTGTGCTGAAGAGTGGCTTGTGAGTGGGAACACTGAAAAGCAAGCTCTTGGAGACACTAGAAAGAAACGCTGTATTACAGCACAGGAAAATGCTACTCAGTCCTCTTGAAATTTCCTTGGTGATGGATGGCTTGGCCCTAAGAAAGTACCAAGTGATTTTCTCTCTCCTTGTTTTTTATGGCTAAGAACTCTGCTGCACAGTATGACCAGAGGAAAGGTAAAAGGTGCTGTAGCACAAGGGCACCCAAACAAGTAATCAAAAGAGGAGACTGGAACACAGAAGGCAGCCTGGGAGTAGTCTGTGTTATGTGATGGGGAGACAATGTTTTGTTCTGAGGAGAAAACGAGCTCAATTAAAATGGAGATGTTTCTTGAGTTCATGGGCATCCTGCATTCATGACAGAGCTGCTAGGAGCTGATCTCCCTTTCAAAAATCCTTTCCCTCCCAAGTTCAGTTTCTTTCCATCCTGTTCATATGGTAACTAACAGTAATTAGTAAAAAACCCTGAAATATGTGGTTAGTTTATGGATCCTGAGGGTTTGTTTTTTTCAAATTTGCCTAAAAACAGCAGTAGCTTCTAATGAAATTAGGGTCATTGACCCATTCCAGAGTGTGATTTGCTAACAGTAGTAGGACCCAATCTCCATAGTGATTCAATTGTAAACCTGTCCTAAACTGTATTCTCCTGCTGTGCAGCACTTCAGAGAAAGGTCATTAGTACACACAACTGCACTGGTCTTACTGGACTTTTCAGGCAGCTCTTCAAACTGTGCACCCAGAACAGAGAAAGAACAACAGAAGTGGTAGATAAAAGCACAGAGATATTTTCCACGTTACTAGTTTCTAAACTAGCAAACAATCATTAAGCTAGAACTTGTTCCTAATTTTAAGTAGCAATGAACCAAACAAGAGTTTTATCAGTGCACAAACAAATTGTTTAAGGAAAGTGAAAAGAAAATAAAATTACGTGATACCAGCAGTCTTATATGAAGATTCGTTATTGTACAGGAAACAAAAAAGGCTGCTCAGTAGTGTTGCCTGTCTTAAGCTAGAAAAAATATTTGTTTTATGAAGGCATTCACTGAGCAGCATAATCAGGATCTCGGGGGTCTTCAGAAAAAGAAATGAGGACAATTTAAAATGCACGTTTTTTAAAGTAAGTGTATGTTGCGAAGGCTGGCCGGCTGATCAATGTTACTTCGGGGTTTATGGCTTCATTAGCTATAAATTCTATGTTGCTGCAACAACACTGAGGGCCAGGTTTTTGATATTTATTTTTTTTTTAAATTGTGGCATTAATTTATGTGACCGATTCTCTCATTTTTATCACACTGAAAGTTTGTTGACTCACTGATTTTTACGCTGTTGTTTTCAAGCTGTGCCTGACTCCACCGACCAGTTCTCATCTCTTGGCTCCCTTAAACCAAGTGGCAGGCTGACTTGTCACTGAGAGAAGGATTTCATGGCTTCACAGCAGATGTTGTAAGTTGCCTCAAGGGCAGTCTCAGTAAAAAAACAGGAGAATACCACAAAGTCTTCTGTTTCTAACTGATGCATATCAATAGCCTGGAAGCTTATCAGAATTTGAATGTGCTGTGGAGGTATTTTGCAACCTATCAATGTCAGAAGTTGCTAGTTCAACACTTTCCATAAGGTTTTCCGAAGAAAGAGACGCCAGGAAAATACATGGGTTAAATGCTGTGCAAATTCGGTGTCTTTTGACATCAGACAACTCATTTGAAGTGTCAATTTAGAGAACTTGTCTCTTTGCTCCATAAGTTTAAGCATAATTTCTTGTTAATAGGCAGCTAAAGCACTCTGATGGTGACAGATTTTTGATATAAGACATTCGATATCAGTTCTAAAACAGAATAGTCCTTTTCTTCTTTAATTTTGTGTAACTATATATTTTAGGAAGACTTGACGGCCACCAAGAAAAAAAAATTCTTACGGGGTAAATTTAAAAAAAAAAAGTTTATATTTCTAAAAGGGCAAACAATCCAATTAATGGATGTTATGTCCAAAATACTTTGTATTTGCCTCCATCCAAATGGTGGAAGAAATCAGAGGGGAAAAAAGGAGAGGAAGAAAGAAGAGAAGGGGACACACTAATTTATCATGTATTGAACAATACTATTTATTTTGCTTTTGAAATTTTTCCTGGCAGCAATATTGTCTCTTCAAGGAAGTGAAGTTACTTAAATTGTTCTTCTGTATGTTTTTTCTATTAATATCACTTCCAAGCAGGTTTCCTACTGAGTTTGATTCTGTGTCTTTCCTCGGCCACATCTGCCAACAGTGCAAAAGCATATGTGCAAGATTAGTGGCCCTGAGGAAAGGCAGTAAACTGACACCATATTAATTCTCCATGGCCAAGTGGCAAGTAGGATGTACGGTGGAGCAGTGACCCTTCTCCTATCAGTGGTCTCCTTGAAGGGCAGGCTGCTAGGTGGCACCTGCAAAGACTGAAAGAACCTCTGCACATCTGGGTCTGTGCAATAAAGTATGAGACAGGGACTGCACAGATGAGTTGAAATTTCTGCTTTGCGGGTTTTGGTAGGAGTTAAAGCAGCAGCAAGTAAAATGCATGCTTAGTTTGTTGAAAAAATTAATCAATGTGATTGTGAAAATAGAATCACAGAACAGCCTTGGTTGGAAGAGACCTGTAAGGTCATCAAGTCCAACCATTAACCCAGCACTGCCAAGTCATCACTAAACCATGTCTCTCAGAACCACATCTACACATCTCTTAAATCCCTCCAGGGATGGGGACTCCACCAATGCCCTGGGCAGCCTGTTTCAAGTAGTCACAGAAAGGAACATATTCTGACCCTCATGAAGCCCCTTGTTTATGTTCAGAACATCATGTACCAGCCCCCCCCCCAAAAGTTACTAGATATTGGACATTCCTAGAATATTGAACTAGATATTGAACAGGAAAAGTGAGAGAGTGAGATTGCTTTCATGAGTTCTGTATCAAAACCAAGACTGCTTTTGATTTCCTGGGTCTGTTTTGGATACTGCTTAACCATTGATTAAATAAGAGGTTCAGTATTATCTCATCAGTAAGTTTTTCAAAAGTACAGAATTCTGTTTGACACTGGCATTGTGCCCATGGACATAAAAATTCAGAAGGCATTTTAGTGACTTAAAATCATTAATCTAACATCTGAAAGAGACCTGCAGGAGCTGTTTGACAGTCTGACATGTGCTGATAGTGATGGATAACCACGTACCAGACCTTCTAGAGTGAATTGTCACTCTCTCAGAGAAGTCACAGTTACCAGAAAGTGAGTGTGGAAAGTCAAGTCCCCACGGATGAGTTCAGCCCTCTTTCTCGGTGGAGGTACCTGGGACTTTGCTTCAATGAACAACGTTTTTCCTTTCTGTGCTCTGATGCTGATCTGTTACTTAGACATCCAAAAAAGGCAGATATTTTTAGGCTGATATGGTTAATCCTACCAGCAACACACACCTAAGGCAAAAAAAAACTGAGCAGGCTGTGTATTGAATGGATGTGACAGTGAACACATCTGCCTCTAATTAGGAAGGTGTATAGACCGACAGTTGTGGGTTTTTCAGTTTAACACATCATTAAGAAGAAACAAGCTTTCATTTGAAAGAAAAAAGAGAGAGAAGACCAACTTAAACATTAAAATTGTTTTCAATCATTTAAGTTACATAGTTCTCACTCCAGAAGCTTTGATCATGTATAATCCTGTTGAAAGGCTGAATTGTAATCAGCCTCTCATATATTATGTTGCAATGCTGTGGCACTAGTGCATGACAGAATTTTATTTTCCATTAGTTCATTCTTTGCTGGAAATATAAACACTCTATATGCTTAATAGTCCAAAAAATGAATGTTACCGCTTTTTAAAATTGCCTGTTAATGAGAATGTTGCTTGCTATTAAAAAAATCTGAGTGCCTTAGGACCATCTTTTGAATGCTGACATACCTATTTTCAGCACCAACAGGGCTGAACAATCAAAACAGAATCATCCCAGACACTGCTTTTAGTAAAAGCAACCACGCTTTTTAACTGATCAAAATGGATGTTTACAGCATCTGTGGAACCAGGAACTGATTCTGAAATGGCTTTTCACTGAACTATGAACAATTTCCTATCTGGTCCAGTGCAGCAGTGATGGCTGTGCAAACACTTATGTGGAACAAAGACAGTTATTTTCCAAGGAAAAAGCCCACTGTTCTAAAAAGGCTGGTTTTAAGTACAAGGAAAGTAGAAGGACCCAAGTCATGGAACCCATGCAAGTACTCAGGAAAGAGTGAAAGGCAGAAGTAGAAAGCACTTTGATTTCTCTTCTGAGCTTGCCCAGGTTTCTGTAGCACCCACAGAACTTGGTTGGCATTAAGGCTGGCTGTCTTTTCTCAAAATCAGGACTACACATTGTAAGACATGACAAACCCATTGCAACAGCACACTTGCATTCCTAACAGCCCGTATCTGACAGGAGAGAGACTGTCAGTGGAAACAAAACAATGCAAAGAGAAGGATGATTGGAAAACTTATAGTACACTGCATGTCCTGTTAACTTGGTGGTCTGTATATGTGGGACACTGTCACTGAAGGGGCTTCTGTATACTAAAAAAACACTTAATTAAGTAATAACTAACTGCAACTGTGCACGCCCAGGAAAGAATGGAATTTGTACTGTTATCAGTTTTACAGAAGATGAACTAAACCTGGATTATCCTACTTGGAGTTTTTCATGCAATGAAAGAAAAAGGCTTACTAAATTAATGATTCTGTTTTCCATCATACTGGGGGAAAGAGATCATATGCACGTGGGCACATTCAAATATAAAGCATGATTAAATAATCTTAATCAGAAATAATCTCTGCTTTATATCCTAGTAGGATAGAGAAATACTACATATAAAAATATTTCATTTTATCCCTCTGACATCCTATGGTGGTGCTCTGAGAGGGAGCTAGAGAGCTATAGACAGCTACAAGTATTTCTGTAGTTATTATGTTCTGTGTTAAAATGGAAAAATAAAAGCAGGAAATAAAAATGGGGGGGAGGGAGAAGTTTACCTCCACTCTGTCGTAAGTAAAAATATATTCACATCACAAATTTTTTTATGGCAGCAGATGTAGTAACTGATAGAGAGGTGTCTCTGTTGCACAACTTGAAGGGAAGTCATGGGCTGAATGGGTCAGATTAATGATTCGAGATGACATACTTCTGAAGTGATAGCTTCTGTTCCTAGTTGAAGCATCTTACCAGGCAGGTATCTAACACTGCTTGGGCCCATGCAGTGTTACATTTTGTCTCCAGGGCTGTCCATCAGGCATTCTTCATAAGCAGGTAATTGTCATGAGGGAGGCGGTGGGAGATGTAGAGAGATAAAATCTCCTGCATTTATCACTTGATAATGCATTTTAGTTCTTTGACAGAATATTTGGATACCTGTTTTTTTTTCAGTCATTTACTTTTGCTTTGTAACAGGCTTTCTTTTCTTAAATCAATACTGGGAAACAGAATAGTAATAAAACAGTTCTTGAAACTCACTTGTATTAAATTTTTAAAAAAAAATTCAGTTTGAGAAAAAAAATTCTGCAGGCAAATATATCATCCACTTTCCTTCTACCAAAACCTGCTGAAGGTATTGTACATAGCTAACTAGTGTGCTTGCAAGAGTGGAGTATATATATTTTTTTATTTGTTTACTCCTATTCCCATGATGCTGACTTGGTTGTTTGTCTGAACAAGGAAGCTAACAAAAGGAAAGTGATATTAAAGAAAAAATTGTTTTATTATTATTTATACTGGAAACTGAAAATAATTTGAAAATAATGCAGCATAAAACTATGGTGTTTTTTTAAAAAGTTCACAGAAGCTGTGTTTGTAAGGATACGTCCTGGGTTTTTCAACACCCAGCGAAGTTCTATATGAAACATCTAATAATGTACCTATGGGAGATGCCTGGGTATAATTTAGGAAACCACATATTCCAAGCACACCACTGAGAACAGTGTAAAGAAATACTTTCTTTCATGGTTTAATTTGCAGCATATCTGTTTGTACAAACTGTGTACTACTTCATTATGTATAAAAAGATTTTTTTTCCCTACAGGCAATCACTGCATAACACATACAAGGTGCAGACCTTAACTATACATAAATAAATAGTCCCAGAAGGGCTTGCTGCTGAGGCTATATTTTCTGATATTCAAAAACATGTTCTCATGCTCTTTCATTACATCTCTAATTTCATTATGCACCTAAAAAATATGAGACAAGGAACCAAGCCAGCTCCTCACACATTGGGAAACCCATATATGCCCACAGGACACGGAATTAATGGCTCAGAAAGCCACTAGAAAGGTGTCCAATCACTAACACTTCATTTGTCATACCAGTATTTGATACTAGTTCATGTGTATCAGGCACGAATTGTAACTACAGTGTAACCTTCTTTGCTGCACCACTTAATATTTTGCCCTCAATACCACAAGTGTAGTCCAAAAACTGAACCAAAAATTGAATCAGTTCAATCTGAAACAAATGTATTTGATCCATTTTCCTTGCTTAAGCAGAAAGGTCATTTGCACACAAAATATTTCAGTCAGTCTGGAACAAAACAAACTGCTCTTGAAGACTGAAGTGTAAGATTAGATTTCACAAAACAGCCGGAGGAGGAACCACGACCACCTCTTTCAGCATTTGATAGTTCACACTATAAATCTTCAGTCTCATCTCCTACAAGATGTGAAACTACTGGTCTGAATTTCCAGGCATTGTGGCTAAAAGGCACTCTGAGGTGAGGATGATGAAGGAACTAGATGGAAGGGCGGCTTTTAAGCTCCTCTGTAGTAATTGATGAACTTGCTGTGAATCATTCAATGCATTCACCAGGACAAGTGGAGCAGATGCTGGCTGGGCTCAGCTGCCATGTGAGCAAACTGGTTACTGCACTTGATAGCTGCAACCCTCTGTGCTCTGCCTGTGCATGAGTGGTGAGGTGGGGACGCCCCAGCCCTGGTTCCAAACCCTGCTCTGGTACCTTGCACCCCCCTCCCCAAAATGTAGAAAGGGCAAAACAATGTCCTGTCGGACAGGGAATGCTTATGACCCTAAGAGGTGTGCTTGAGCCCTTCTCTGAACCAAGCCAAGAGTTCTGTTTTCTTTCAGTGGAAAACTCTTGTTTTGCACATTGTACTTTTATGAGCACAAATTGATCATATAAACTGCAGACATCAAGGAGGGAAGATAAGCCCTGTATGAAAAGACTTTACAATTACTTTGCTCATCTGCTATACTGGTGTCTGGAATAAAGATGAAGTACCAAGTGTTAAAGACTAAGGGTCTGAAAGAATGAGGAGGAATATGTCTCCCTGGTACCTGCAGCTCTAATTGTAAGGAAATTGAAATCTGTCTGCTAAATTCTGTTCACGTAACCTGGTTGTCTAATAGCGTCCTGTAGCACTGTAAAGTGGTACAGATGTTAATAAGCTGAAACCTCACATTCAAAATACGTACAGTATGAGAGGAGACTACACAAATTGAAACGACATCATCTTCAAATGATCTGAGGAGGAAGGCATTGATATAATTAAGGTACTTCAATTTTTGAATAGAATAAATGAGGTCAACACAAGTTACGTTCACCACAAAAAAAAAAACAAAAAAAAAAAAGCAGCATTTAGTTGTTAATTAAATAAAAAACAAATTCAGAGCAGATGTTCCTAAGTACTTTCTCATGTACAGAGTTATACTGAAATAGTAGCTTTACCAAACACAGAAAATAATTACTAGCTCATTCAAGAAAGGACTAAAAAGAAAACACACAAACAATAGGCTACAGAAAGAACTTGGATGTATTATTTTTAGATGCCTGAATTACAGCCATTAAAAAAACGCTTTTCCTTTTCCATAAATAAATAACACACATTCTGGAAGAAATAAAACTATATTGCACACTTGCCTCAGAAAACTTAGGTAAAACATGTCCCCTCAGCCACACAAATCCAGGCTCTAAAATCTGTGGAAAGCAGATTTTTTTTTCAAGCATTCCTGACCAAAATAGTTATTAGTCTTCTCTCTATGCTTCTCTCTCCAAATGAGCTTCTAAAATAGACATCATAAAGTTAAATTATCTGAGTAAACTTTTGGAAACTAAATAATTGTAAACTTCTGTTCATTTCCTGTGCCAAACTCTGGCATATCTCTACTTATTTTATATTAAAGTCATATAATGACATTAATGTCCACTTACAAAGGTTTAGAAGACTAGATAGAGCCTTCTCCAGAAGTGATGGCAGTTTCCATGAGAACAGTGTAATTTTCAGTGCAGAAGAAAGAACAAATCTGTGCTTTTATGTTAGAGTAGATATTGAGATTAAACGCAGTGGGTTAGCAAAACCTGCTTAGATTTCAAAAGGACAGTGCATGAACTGAGATTTTAAGAGTAGAGTGAACTTTCCCTGACTTCTTCACTCTCCTTGCATCAAGGATCAGAAAATGTTCCCTTTGGCTCACACAATCTACTTTGTTCATCTACTCGCCAACAGAAAGACTGAACAACAAATCCAGCAAACACTAAGCAACATCAAACACCGTTCAACAACTGGTATCCAGGTTTACGTAACCGTAGGCCAGCCTTTTCCATGCCATTAGGTCATGTAAGAAAGGAAGCAATGCCAATGGCACCTCCTTTATGTAACTCACTTCAGATCTTTCCCAGGGTCAAGAATTTTTTCAGTCATACTTCACAGAATGGTCAGTGGTGCTTCTTCCAGGAGTTTGAGTCCTGTGGTCCAGACGATTAATCCCATAGTGTAGCATTGCCTCTGTCATCCTTGGCCTTCCATATCATAACCAACACTAACTGAATTTTCAAAAGACAACTATCTCCCTTCAGTCCGTCTCTGAAAAGGAGTCCTCTTTCCCAAGATTAGTGATGATACTTTGACATACAGAATCCTTGGCATACACAATAGTGCATATATCAGTATCAATGCCAAAATAAAAATTCAAACTATTCATTTGAAAATTAAATTCTTAAACTTCCCAATTTTCCCTCAGAGATGCAAGCCAAAATGTTCTGTTGCCCAAAGGAGATCAAGAGCATCATTGTGATTTCTTTATTTTATTTATTTATTTAAACAATTACCATCTGACAAGTTTTAAAAGTTATTTCAAACAGAGCCTGAATACCCAAAGGCACAGCTGTATTACTGTGCCAGAGAGCTCTTCTCAGGCCATGTCCTTGCATACTATCAACTAGACTTTTTTGGCAGCTCCTGTGTCAGCAAAAAGTGAGAACTTCTTCAGTATATGATTGATACCTGGTTCAAGAAGTTTCACTGTGGTTTAACTGTTGTGGAGTCTCCATCCTTGAAGATACACAAAGGCAACCTGGATATGGTCCTGGGTGGCTGGCCAGCTCCAGGTGGCCCTACTTGAGTAGGGAGGTTGGACAAGATGACCTCCAGAGGTCCCTTTCAGCCTCAGTGGTTCTGTGATTCAGTAAGGGCCCACAGTATAATTATTAAAGGCTTAGTAGGCTGCATGAAGTACTTTCTCCTGGATTTTTTCCCTGTAGGTTGTATGTTTCTTCATTTATCAGGCCTTCACCTGTGTCTGTCTTCTCCATTTGAATCTTCATAATTGCACCTGTGCTGTCTGCAAGGCACATTTGGGTTGTATGAATGAAACAATTCAGCAGATTGAGATAATTTCAAATTTAAGATTCCCTACATGGAGCTTGGTTCCATAACTCCTTGAGTGGTAATTTTCAAGTCAGTGTTCTGATGGATATTATTCTTCAGGTTTCTTTGTGATAATTTTTCTATGTGTAAGAGATTTCCCCTTTACCTACAAAATTTTATTCTAAGTTGCCAAGAACAGCAAGAAACCAAACGAGAATAAAGGTCAAGTGGTACCCACACCTACAATTACAGGAGCTGATTATGTGCCATCTGACTCGTAAATGAAATCTTTCTCTAGTTCTCTAGAAGAATCAAAAAACCTCCCCTTTGCCTACCAAAGTGACTTGGTGAACAAGGGTTTCCAAAACAATTAAGATTTGATTTAAAAAAAAATAAAAATCTAAATTCATATAATCATCAACTATGCAAAGTCTGTATCTTGATTCTCTATATGAATACCTGCTAATTAAAGATAAAAGGCTTAAAATATGGCTTTCAGGTAGGCATCTGAAACATGCTCTGCTTTCTCAGCCGTCCTTCAACAAAACACAATGTCCACATTTGCTTTTGCACTTGTCGAATGTGCCATAGATATGAGCCCCTCACTTTTGATTGCCTTCATTGTGTTGTGCTTCAGGAATGCGATGTGACCTTTCTGATACACTATGGCAGAGCAACAGTCGGGTCAACACAGCTCGAGCAAGTGGTTTTTCAAAACAGGAAAGTGAACATGCCAGCCAGAGGAAAGCCAGGAAATAGCGGTGATGCTTTCACAACATCCAAAATTTTTCTGTTCAGATGAAAATGGAAACACTGGCACTGTTTTCTTGCCCTGAAGTAACTGGTTTAATCTAAACTACTTGACACGGTCCTACAGGAATTGGAAGGGTGAAAGCAGAAGGCAATTTAAAAAAAATAAATAAGGTAGGGTTCAACACTTCATTCTATGCCATTAACTATTCATATCATGCATCTGATCTGACAGTTTCATAGAGCTTTGGATCTTTAATGAATCCTTTCCCTGGCAGGGAGGAAAGAGAAATTAAAAACTTGTCAGCTTTAAAACTCAGCAGAACTCCCTTGTCAAGATAACTTTTTAAAAAGCCTACGCACTTGCTGACCACAATTTTCACAGTGAAAATTTGTGTCTCAAACTAGGACCCTCACCTTAAACTTCAGAAACTTAAATAAGAAGCTTGACGTAGTGCTGAGGAACTAGTAATCCCAGAAACACCAGAGAACTGCTGAATGCTGTGCAGTTTGAAAAATCAAGCCACCAAACTGCAGATACCACATTTTTAGGTTTTCATTAAGAGGTAGTTGTTGCAAATTATCAGATTAGTTGGAGAATAGAGCTCTGATTATCTTACAGAAGGAAAACAGGTAATTTAAATTTAGATACTAAAAGTGAGGTCTAGGAAAACTTGCTTCCCACCTAACTCAATCTAAGTTTTGAAACTTCACCTGTAAAATGGTAATAACATTTTTTCCTATTATTTCTGCTAAGCTCATAAGTTCTCCAAAGACCCAGTTCCCTTACTATGTTTGTGTAACTTACATGCCCTGTGTACACCAGAATAATGTAATAGCAGTCTAGGGAACCCAGGCTAGTGCTAAATGCCTACTTCTTAAAAATCAGATCTGGTTATTAGAAGAAAACTCCATCTTAGTTCATCATCTCCTCAGCCCTCCCTGCAGTCTTTGTTGGGTGCTCAGCCTTCAGAACTGGACCTACACAAACAAGAAGTGAAATATTGTGGCTCTGTGATTTTTGCTGAAAGGGTGGCTGTGGGCTTTGGTTCCTTTGTTTGTTTTAGGACCTTAAAACTGGGGACAATTTAACATTAAGACCTGTCTGGGTAGCTGCCTAGGGCATCACAGAAAGGTCCTGTCTCAGCCAATTTTGAGCTTATTGATATATGGGAGAGATATTAGGCTGCTTAACTCACCTCCCAAATGTACCATGTATTAATAGGAAGATTGACCATCATCAGGCTCCTGCCCTATAACTTTGATTTAAGTCTATCTCCCTCGTCTGTGCTGCTGAGCACCGTTGCCAAACTCCTGGTTTGCAAAGCACACGAGTTAGCACGGGCAGCAGTCACTTCTAATAAGAGTTTGCACCTCTGCCGTGCACCTTGAAGCCTTGTTTTTGAAGCAGCTAGCATCAACCTTCTGTAGTTGACCCTCCCTGTATTTAACAAGTATCTTTTGTTTCAGCAGCTTCTCTGCTAATCTCACACTTGCGTGAAATTGTTGTTGACGAGGTGAGACCCTTTGTGGAGCTGGCTGCTGCAGAGGACCTTTAGCTTAAATGAAAATGACAGCACTTCAGCAAGGCCTAACGAAAATTCTTTGACATAATATAGATTCACAAAGAGAAGTAATTCTTGCTGCTGTCATAAAACATTGCTTTTTTCAGCCCTCAGTACCATATGGCACCATCGTGGCTGGAGCAATTGCTAGCACCATCTACCGGTAAACGCCTTGAAGTGAAAAAAAAAAAGGGGGGGGGGGGGTATTTCCTTAGAGTGGATCTCAAAATAATAAATAAATAAATACAAATATATATTATCATCTTTCAGATGTGCACTAGTCATGTCACACTCATAACTGCTCTCCAGTTGCACTGGTAGGGAAGGAGCCTGATGAACTACAAGG
Organism: Podargus strigoides; assembly: GCA_028020825.1. NCBI lineage: Eukaryota > Metazoa > Chordata > Aves > Caprimulgiformes > Podargidae > Podargus > Podargus strigoides. The sequence goes on from CM051625.1 coordinate 35,520,706, forward strand.
CAAAGACTCCAGTCCACGGGTGATCCTTAACCTTTCAACTAGCTATTCTGCTCTCCACACCTCTTCCCCTCTTACTGGGATAACTGCATTAGGATGTGGTGCAGCAGGAAAACAGCAAAAGCATCACAGCTGAGTGCGAGAAATACAAAGTCCTGACAGAGGACTTGTCTGTCTGAGAGAAATCCAGGATAGATGGAGCTGTGTCAATGTTACAAAAGAATTTTTTAAAAAAGACTTTGCTGTAGTACTATGATTCACTCCCAGTCTGATCCAAATATTATCAAAGAGAAACACCTTACTTCACTCTGCTGGGAATCAAAGCAAGCACTATGCAAAGTGTATTGACAGGGAAGTTTGATACTTCATAAAAACTTTTCTCATTTAACTGTAAAACTGTCTTTCCTCAGAGGGCTGCTGGTGCAGTTGACTTGAACACATTAAGCACAGCCTCCTGTTTTTTTTTGAGCTTGGACATTATTTGAGTCAAAAGGGACATGCAGATAAATAGCATCTTAGTTGAATAAATCACAGTGTATTCCCCCATTTTTCATTGATACTGATTGAAAGGTAATTGTGGGTCTTGGATTAGGATCTAACATCAGAAGAATAGATTAACACTGTCATATTCAATCAATTTTGGTTGTGTTCTCTGCATAAATCAAGTCCAGAAGAGGTCTTAGCTATGAGATTTAATTCCAATCCTTTCACCTGGCAGTAAAAACAGAGCCAGATTGGGATGATTTTATGCTCCGTTATAGATTATCAGAGAGGATCACACAGAAATTCACCAACACCTCTACCAGAATCAGGATGAAGTATTCGGGCTCACAACCAGACACCAGGAAATGCTAAGTCCCAAAGCCCTTGCCCCACATTTCTTCCTGAACAGTACATGGGTCATCTCCACTCTAACCTACAGGACAAACAACCACCTGAATCTGGTTTCTTGCCTAAATATGAAGATGTCTGTCAACCAGACACTCCTGAAGAGGCTATCCTGTTTGAGGCAGTGGTCAGCAACTTTCAAGCTTCCAGACAATGATGCTGATTCATTACCACTTAAATCTTCACAATTTTCTGCTATCCTTTACCAGATAGAGGGCAGAAACTACAGCTAAATGCCAAAAGCAAGAACTGGTACAAACATGATGTAACGCAGTAAAGTCCTGAGCCAAGATCTGTTGAACCAGCCAAATTGCATCCCATTGAACAATTTGAAATCATAAAACCATCAGTTCTGAGTAGCTGTACTCTACATCAGTGCCCAACATCAAACACTGCCAAGAAGACTTACTATATTTCACTTTAAGTAACCCAGACATTTGGGAAGCTTCCTCAGACAGCATGGACCCCCTCTGTCTATTTCCATCAGCCGAGAACCCCACTGTGCTCCCAGAATTCATTGCATTCACTCATTGAGAGATTGTGATGCTTTGAAGAAATTCTAACCAAAAAGTGGTGATCCAGTCCATGTGTCTACATTTAGGCAGTACTCAGGGCTAAACCATAGCAGTTAGTCTGTCATCCAGGGCTCCCTCCCCAGCTGGGAAGGACAATCAGGTAAAAAGAGGAAAAGGCCTGTGAGCTGAAATATAAACAGATTTAATAGAATAACAAAACTGAGACAATAATCAATATAAAGCATAGAGGGTTCTACTCAGCCTGGTTCTCTATGCTGACAGCAGGAACAGAGGACCACCAGCAAGGAGCCTCAGGGAGAGGAGGAAACCCATCCTCACTGAGCTCCCTCCTTTTAAAATGAGCATGAAGAGGTGGTGTGGGATATACCTGTGAGTCAGCTGCCTTGATTGGATCTCCCAGCTGACTCAGGGCTACTCATGGCCTGCCTGCATGGCTGGCCCATGGGGCTGTGCCTGGGGAACCAGGACACCATTGTTCTGTACAGTCTCAAGAAACAGCCCCTTGAATCATCACTCTGCTTCATTCAGGAGACAATTCTCCTTTCCTTCCCTCAAGTGATACCACCTTTCAGATGAAGTGATAACAGCTGTTGTTTTAGGACGAATGTTGGATGAAATGACCACTCAGATCTGAGGTCATAAAACTTCCCATCCTTTGTTTTACATGCAAAGTATGTATGTGTGCCATTGCCCTACGATGTGTAAGGAGCCTTAACTGCTGAGATCCAAATGGCAATGAGATCCAGGCTTAAATTTGGAGAGTGCACCAGTAAAACAATTTAAACTGCTACAGAGCTTGTGTTATGAAGTGCATCCACTCCCTATACCTCGCTCTCCTTTGCTCCACCAGCCCCTCTTAGCTTACCACTGGCTCTTAAACCTAGTCCTGACAGCTTTGTAACCAGTTTTTGTTTGGTTAGTGCTTCCACACATACATAAAACAGCCTTGCTCCATGTCTGCCTAATTGATCCTTTCACCTACTCCATTTTCCCTTCACCCAATATCAACACACCTTTCCCCGGTTGCCTTCCCCTAGCATTCACTGGGGCATTGCCTTTGTTTTAGGCCACAGCCACTGGGATTATAGATGAATTTTAATTTAAAAGAAAAGCTTTAAACTTTCTTTAATGAACACGTACAACTGACCTTTTCCTTCCCATGCAAGAGTGCAAAAGACCATCTCACAACAGCTCTGACAGTTCTCCAGCTCCTCCTGAAAGTATCTGAGAAACACAAAACCAAAAGAAAGCAAAATGGTTTGTTGGATCCTCTCTCCACCAAAACAATGCAATTTGTCTTATGTGTTGTAATTTATTTATATCGTAATTAAGGTTAGAAACCAAAGTAAATAATTCTGTCTTTTTCTTCTTTTTTCCCTTCCTTTTACAATACTGTTGCAAACAGCATTATTTCTTGCCAATACCCATTACATTAGCTTCAGTCTTTTTGGCTTTTTACATGGTCAAGTATTCCAAGTAATGTTATTTCTCTGCATGAAAAAGTCTAGAATCACCCAAATTTTGTATTTGATTTCTTCAGTTATCCTTAAAAGCTAATTAGATAGTTGTTCTTCCCCAAGACCTACCCTGGATTTTATTAATCTGTGACTGCAGGAAGATAGTTTTGTGGTAAAAGTACAGGCACAGTTATAGTCTTGATTCTCTGTCACAATTACTTGACTCCGCATACGTCACATTTCTGGGCCTGATTCTGACCAAATCAGTCCTGTAAGATGCTGCAGGTACAAGATATCTCCATTTGCTACTGACTGTTTTATGAAGACATTCAGCACATCACGGATTTCAGCTCTGTTGGTGCCAACAGCTCCCAGCTGGGTGAGAGAACAGAACCAAGCTCTCTCTACTTGTAACTTCTTTAAGAAAATAAAGAAAATTGGGAGGCATGGAAAGCATCTGAATGCTTATAAATTCATAAAAACTCAGGTGTTGAAGTCTTCTTTCCTAGGGTGACTTGGTCATTAGATGCCTAATTACCACAACACATCAGTAGGACTTACATACCCGAGAATTTCATGCAATAGCTGTTTCTTCTGTTGCAGCAGTGCAGCAATGTTTATAAATTGCTCCAAGAACCTTAGATGAAAGGACTGGTAAATGTAGAATACATTATTAACTCTCATTAATTCATTTCATAAACTACCTCTATGACCCCCTTCTGCTGTCCTTCTTAAATTGCTGCTGCATCTGGAACTGTCTCCAGTTACAGCTGGGATTAGTATTAGACAAAGTGCAAATTTGAATAACCTGGCTGTGAAAGGAAAGGAACAGGCTGTTCACAGGGGTTTTATTTGTGTTATTCTTTATTTTTATATATCCTGTAAACATTTATGAGCAAAGGTTGACTGTTGGTCTGCCTACGTGCCTTCTTTCTGATTAATGAGTTTGCTCATTTTAAGCTATGATCCTTTACTTTTTCCTTCAAACCCTGCTGCCTGAAGTATTCATTAATTTTCCAAATGAAAAAAATTCTGCATTTAATTTTTCTGCATCTTTATTGCTTCTTTAACGATCCAGAGAGTTCTGGACATGTACCAGAAAAACAACTCCCACTTCAGAAATAGGAAATTCATGTTTATTTACTATGAAGTGGAACAGGTCATCTTAAAATTAACTGATTAAGTAAAACCATGAAAAACAGTGTAATAGGATTCACATGTGACTGATCAGTTGCAGCTGCTTTAAAAAGACAATCATCTTCAAAACATGATTTTTTCCTCAAGGCAAAAAACCCAAAATCTTAAGGGTAAGATCATCCCTTATTTGATGTAAAAGAAAATAGTTCACTGTAATCAGTTTTCTTCATCTCACTAATGAACAAGTCAAATTCATTTCAGGGACAGATTAGGCTTCCTCATGATGTGACATACTCTGGGATGCTGTTGATATGTGCTGTGCATATGCTGTTCATTTTGAACTACCTATATGCTGTTCACTGCACTTTAAATGATTACATAGTAGGTATGTGTTTATATATAGTATGTAATCATCTCAAATGCGAGGATTGCAATATGAATAGGTAATAAGAAATAAACTTTACTTTTGATTACATAGGTCTGTGATTAATTGTTTGAACTTTGGTGAAGGAAAATGACTTAATTAGTTTTTTTAAAAAAAACAACTCCTGAAAATGGGCTGTTATTATTTTAGGTTAATATATGTTTTATGGCTTTTATGTGCAGAGTATAGCACTTTTTTGGGGTTTGTTTCATTTTTTATTCTATTTGGTTTATTACTTTATTCATTGATTTCCCATAATAACATTTCTGCTTATATACTGCCGTTCATCTGAGGCTCATAAAATACTTTACAAACATTAATATCTTTTTCTCACCACTTTTATTTACATTCCCTTTCTAATGAAACTATCGTAGACTAGGGGTATATAAATTACACTGAGGTAGCAACAGAAGTAGAAGGCAGAACATGCACTAGAAAAAAAATAAAGTTATTGGAATGAAAGCCCCCAATCCTACATCCCATGCAACTGTTCTGACTTAGTTTTCCCTCCCCAAAGAGAAGCAGGACTGGGGACAGTAGGGCTGCTTTAGGGCTGAGTCAACTATACAGCGGTCACTCAGATATTAGTCTAACCTGTTCTTAAAAATTTCCAGTTATGGAGATTTTCTGGAGAGAGCACAGAATCTATTTTCACTCTGAACTACTCATACTGTTAAAAACTTTTTCTTAATGTCTAATCTAAATAAGTTGCTTCAGGTTTAGCTCATTACTTCATGTCTCCATGTCTTGGACATGGAGAAAAATTATTCCCTGTCTTTGCAGCAGTGTCTTCTCAATTTGAAGGCAATTATCATGTAGCACCTTTGTCTTCTTTTCTCGTTAGATGAAATAACACCAGATCATTAAATATCCACTAGTGCAGTCATTCTCATTGCCTTACACTTGCTGTTCTCCAGTCTCATTCTCCATGAAGCATAATGTTGAAAATGGACATAGGATTTCACTTACCCTGCAGGGCATGTTTCTTCTTGTACACTCAGTGGGTGCATGTATTTTGCACAACAGCTTGACAGAGTTTAAATGTTTCCACTAGTAATGCTCAGTAAGACCCTGGATCTTCCCCTGGAGATCCACCACCCAGTTTATTCTGAACTGGCACACCTGGCTAGTTCAGCACCTCATATTTGTCCTTATTCAACTCCATTCTATTTTTCAGATCATTTCTCTGAATTATCAAGTTCTTTGAAATTTATTTTTCCAACAAGCTTGAAGGTGCCTAGAGTGGTATTGTCTGCATTTTTAGTAAGCATAGCCTTTGTTTCATCATACAAGTTAATGATGAAAACATTGAGTACTGCTGCAACCAGAGTACACAGAATCCTGCTTAATAGTTTGGCACCCTTCTGTGAACGTGGCTTTCGAGACAGTCTTGTACCACCCTTAGGGCAGTTTAATGACTGACACACTTTTCCCAGTTTACTTTCGAAGCCATGTTATGCTTACAAAGGTCAAAGTACACAACACTGGCTAGTTCTATTACACCTGCTCTGTTCTTTCATAGAAAAAAAGTTGCTTTGAAACTCAGATAATTTGCGTTTGCAGATATTTGTTGTTACACAATTTCTTGGGTTGTTTTTGGTTTGTTTGGTTTCTTTCGTGGGGTTTTTTGTGTGGTTTGGTTTTGTTTGTGTTTTTTCTCTGTACAAATTATTTGACTGCTTCTTCAGTATTTTTTTCTGGGCAGGCTGACTGTTCTTTAACTTCTCTGATCCCCCTTTTCTAAGATAAGGATTGCATTTACCATTTTCCAGAGTCTAGGACTTCATAAATCCTCCACACTTCCTCAAAGATAACCTTTAATGGCTCCATTTGATTCACCTCATTCTTGGCTTCCCAGTGAAGAGAGGCCAAGTCCAACCAATTTCAAGAATCAAACCTTGCTTAGCTCTCACTGATGATTGCCTTGTCCTGCTGTAGTCCCAGATCCTGTCTTTTTGCCACTGGTAATGTGCAGCTGATCTTCCTACTGACAATTGAACTCCGATTCATTAAAAAAACCTAATAATAGTATGAAGTATGTTAGCTTTCTCAGTGGTACCTATGAATAAAATTGCCATCTAAACCAGTAGACCAGTGCTCTCATCATCATTGATAATCTCTATATTCCTTTCTGGTGCATTTTATTGTGTGCACTAATGAAAAGGCTGACTACTGCAATAACCAGGATATACTCCTGCAGAATCCCACTTGATACTTCCTTCTACTTTTATCTTACATTGTACAATATATCATTATTAAGCCAGTCTTATCAGCATAAAAGGCTATTTGAAAGACAAAAAACCTTTGGGCATCTTCATATTCTTTCTACTTCTTGTATGAGATTGTTACAGAAACATAGATTTGTCAGGAGTCTCAAGCAGTTTCCATAAAAGGTTCTTTAACCACAGGCACTCACCACTTTCATTCTGCTTGACATTTAATGGATTTCACCTACGTGGTTACAATATATATACGGTGGTGATATAATACTTGACAGAGGAGTTCAAAGTACTTTCCACACTGAACTTTTTAATAAGGCAAAAGAAAGTAAAGTGACTTTTCTGAGGTCGCCCAGCAAGTTATTGGCTGAGCCAAGAACACAGTCCAGACCTCCCAAATCCCAGGCCAGTGCTCCATCATTATGCCATCCAGCCTCCCATATTATTAATGCTCAACCTAAGTATATTCTTGTAGCAATTGATTTAATGCCATTAGTTTCAGACAGCTAGTCCAAAGCTCCTTTAGTTATCCAGCCTCCAGGGATTTACTGGAACAAAGAACCTCAGGACTGATCCAGAAAATAACATTAGAACTTTTTCAGGAAGCCTAGCTATTTTTTTTTAATTTTTTTTTTTCAGTTGAAAAGTTATTTCACAGGGAAACAATCACCTATAATTCTAAATCCACTGAAAAATCAAATGGAAAAAATACAGGTAACTGAGCATGTCTGTGACCAGGCCCACAATGTTTTTCTACATTTCATCTTCTTCAGACTGTAACGTTCAATAAAGATGTATGGTAGTAATTAATGGGATGAAGTGAAGATAATGATCACAATGCACAGAAAGAGAATTAAGTAAAAAGTCCTTAGGGTCTTAAAGAGGTAATTGGGGTGGTTGGAAGTGGGGGCCACAGAAAAAACTACATTCATCCACCACCTCTTCAGCACAAAAGCAGATAAAGATTCTGTGTAAATAATAGAAGTAGACCAGATTAGAACAACAACAGAAAGGAGATAATGTATCTTCACATAGATATGAAAAAGACTTTGGAGTGCCTAAGTCCCGTGGGAATGCCTAGAAAGGTTCATTTCAAAGACCTCTGAACATGGCAGAAAAGTTGAAAAGCTCTAAGTTACACATTCGTTAATCATGCGTGTGATAACGCAGGGGAATCAGGACAGTCAGAAAAATACATGCTAAGGGAAAGATGAAGGGGTACAGAAATCATATCAAATAGGCCATATAGTCTTCTATTCTTTTGACTTTCATAGTCCGTCATGTTGAACTAGGTGGAAGAGGAGAAGGAAAACTTTTCAATCTAGTATCTCAGAGCTGTACATAGATTTTCTCATTCATTTGGGTTTCTCCATGGTGTAGTTTCAAGTTGCTATAGCTTTCAGAAAGCTCTTTTTATGCTGTGTGTTCTCCACAACTGCATATCAAATAATGGACTATTGTCTGCTTTCCATTTACGGGATATCTTTCCATTGCAGAACATTTGCTTTTCTTGTATGGTTAGCCTTGTTGGTAGTCTTTGAATCAGACCTTATTCTTTATAGTGCTTTTTAATTGCTATTATATAACAGTGCCAATTACTATGGTTTATGTCAATGAAATCTACCATATCTTCTACAATTTAGAATAACTTATTTTTATTATCTTTGCTCCAGTATGGATGTCAGTGTTCTTTACAGCAAATCTAGTACTGTAATAGCTTCCGTTTTCCACAAGTGAATACATTTAGAGAATGTCTTGTGCTTCAAATACTCTAATGCGTACACAGATAAAATAAAAATATAAAATCAATGATTTAAAGAGAAAATTTAAGAATTGCAATAACATAGAATGGAAAAATAATGCTTTATCATCGGTTCTAAGTAGGAATAGCCCAGGACAAAAGAAAAAATTAAATTTCAGCATATTGATACCACAGTTTCATATGGATACAGAGAGACTGAACTTCTGAATTTTCCTTTCCATTTAGATTCAGTGTCCACCAAGCATGATGCATTATACCAACTGAACACATTACAGTCTCGCAAGAATAACTGAAGTTTGAAATGGTATGTCTTCGAGATGGAATATTTAGAGAAACACAGGTTTAAGAACAAAAAATTTCTCATGTTTTGTACAAAGACCACTGTAGTTACCTATGTACCCAAGCTGAGATTTAAATATACTTTTATGTACATAAGCATATATAAAGTATATACAAATATACTTTTATAAAGTATATACAAGTATTCTGTAAATACTTTATACTTATACTTTTCATGACAAAGCAGAAAAAAAAAGCCTGTGACTCACGTTTAGACTGTAGAGCAGTTTGACATGCAAATCTCTCAAGTCTTTGACAGGAGATTTTTATCTGTAGGCAGAAAGCAAACACCCCTCAATACAAATCTCACGTGATTGATATCTTAGTGTCAGAACTCAAGCTCCAAATCTACAGTAAATTGCTCATCCCACATATAATATGTTACTGTATATATATCTGCCATGAACCCTGTTGGAATCCACTGCTGCTCATTTTCTGTCAGACTGTTTATCATCATAGTGGTCTCAAATCACAGGAGCAGGCAACATCTGCTTCATACACTCAACTGCTAGGTCTGAACTTTGAGGACTTGAAGAAAACCATTATAAATCTCAGACTGTAATTTGCAGCATTTTATCACCATCCACTATTCACTGATCATATTGCAGAAGCCCACAGTCTTTCAAGCCTTAATCCTTGTGATTTCTACTGGTAGCCCAGCAGCAGCAGCCTAACTCCACCTCCTATCTCAGCCACACATGACTAGATAAGCATTGCTTACGCCCCTTCCAAAATAAGATAAAAATATTAAGAACTCTTCTTTTTGCCTCCTATAACTATCTGGTATCTCCTAACTTTGCTTATGTTTCCTAGATCTCTGCAGCTGTGTTTTCTGAATCAGATTCCAGTAGAGGTGGCAAATAAAATAGTTACATCAGACTTGACAGTGCGATTTCTAACCACTGGTTTGGTTTGTCATTTTTGACCTTCAATAATGAGAAGCAAAATCTAGGGAAGGCCACTTGTACTGCCTGCTTGGACAACAGGAACTCAAGGATGGAGATTAAAACTTATAAAAACAGCCGTACTTCCTTGCACACTTAAGTATATTGCCTGTACTAAAATCTGATTACAGAGGGGTGTGCTCCTTTGTATTGGCTTTTTTAGTGCTGAGTTGCTGTCTTCTCTTAGCCCAGTGCAAATCTTATGGTTTTAAGTTACCAGAGAAGTTCATTTTGCCTTTCACCTGAATAAAATCCAAGCCTTCTTTCTCCCACCAGGACAGACATTCATGCAAAAACCCATGCAAAGACATGTGTACATACTAATTTGAGCTGAAAATAGATGGCTATGAAGCTTTTTGGTCCTGAGACTATTTAGTGCATCTCCTGAATACATTTTTTTCAAAATATCCTTTTCAAACAGCAAGCCACTGCATATATAGAGATATCTACACTTTCTACATCAAGAACTGTGTTGTATTAACTGGATTTATTTCTACAAAGCTGAAAGTTGATAGCATGAGCATTTTGAATTCTGTTCATGAAAGGAAAGTGATAATGACAAACTTTTTATGTAAGTATCTAGAGAACCACTGAAAATAAAAACAAATTGAGCTACCTTTCTCTTTTGAAAGCAGCATTTCTAAATGCCATACATCTTTTCAGCAATTGCAAATATAATGATAGTAGAAAGTTTCCTTTACAAAAGCATTATTTTCTACTGGAGCTTATCAGGTACAGCTACAGAGATATTAGGATTATACTGGTTTACAAATCTTTACCATCTTCCCCAAAAAAACATAACTCTTAGCCTACCATGATAATTTTCTTTGGCTAAACACAGTGAAAGGACACACACATGCAAGGAGGATAAAACGGTGGCATTTTATGCTATTTCAGATATGCTTGCCGCAACAGCTGGCTGGATAGTGTTTGTTTCTTCAGATGAATTTTCACAAAACACATGCTTTCTAATACTAAGTCTGGAGCCTGTAAATCTATGAGAGAATTCTTAAGTAGGCACGTATGCTTTCTCAAAAAAAACCCAAACATCCCAACTTCAAAAGAATTTTGCATGTTATTGCTACACTCATTATTGGCAGCTTCTTGTAGCCCACTAGTAATCTTATTGAACCAGAATTGATTTGTTAATAAAATCCAGGACAGTCTCATACACCTAATGAAGCAGCTGATGCTTATTCTAACACAAACTAAAGTTTTTCTGTGTGGCATCATGAAAAGTTGAACTTGGAGTTCATTGAGGTTGCAGAGAAGACAAGAGAACACAGAGAAATGTTAAAACTTACCTCAAGTAGAGCAGGTTTTATCATGTATCAATGGAGGCAACTTCCTGAGGACTTTGTTTCCACTTTAGTTCAAAATATATCCCCAATGGACCATCACCTCAGGTAAACATCACACTGATTTCATCAGTTAAAAATACCAGCCAAACAAAGTCTTCGAACTAATCAGTTCCATTGAGAGGTTAACAATTTGTTTCATTTTGGAAGGACAAGTATTTTACCATGACAGGTGCTTTTAAAGCTAATATAAGACCTGACCTCACTATCTGCACATGTAATATATACATTCACATAGGAAATTATGAAAGCAAAATTCAGTAACCTCATCGCCGAGTGCCCGATTCACTCGTAAATATTTGGAAAGAAACTAAGATTTGTCAAGACAAGTGCAAAACTGTGGGCAAAACATTAGCTCACATGAAGAACGTCATTATGCTTCTGAATATTTACTTCTTACCTGACAAGTAAGTCCAAGGATTGAACGCCCAAACAACATGCCATCTTACATATAATTGCAAACGTTAACTCTTGTGTTAATACCAAAGCACGTCATGTGATAGATTTAAGGTCTTAATCAGCATCTGTACCTTTTTGGTTAAACAATAGATTGTAGCATGCAAGGTTATGACATATATTATTTTTGGCAAAGGTTTGCTATGTACAGTGAATTAAAATGCAAATCTCCTTAGTATAATAAAGGCATAGGTACACAATGCTGAATATTTACCCAAAGTGAATAAATACGTGAATAAATAAATGGTTGCATTCTTGATCTATTCACTGACTTTTACACTTCTTACTATTCTCATCCATGCTATTGCTAGAGTTGTCATTTATTGAAAGCTCATTTCATAGTGAAGACCAAAACTATTAAGAAAGGAAGCAATTCCTTTCATTACTTTTAAAGACAACAGCTTGACATGCTCTGTATACTGCCTGAATTTAAAGACATTTAGTTTGTCTTTCAAAGGAAGATTGTGACAAAGCTGTCTTAATGTAACCCATCTTTTAATCACAAGATATAATAATCATGAGACAGGATATTCCTGGCCCGTTTCTACTGACTGTATTTAATATACAATGCATCAGTCAGCCATGTCGGGGAAAAAAATGAGACTCCAGCTCCCATTCGTCTGCAATATCAAATCATCTGGTAATGCAAATAAAAACACAACACATCACAACTTATAGCTCAAGCTTCGGATTGCAGAATAATGGTATGAAATAATAACTGACACAGTTAAGTTTAGGACAATTCCAAAATAGTCAATGCTGTGTACTATAAAGAAATATTGATAGAAGTAGCTACTTAAAGATCAAAGCACCTGTGCTTTTTATCACTGCAATTTGGCATCATATACCTGCATATCAGTTAAATATGTCACCAAAGACAGGGGGGACCATGGTAAAACTTGCTTATCTTTCTACAGATTTATTTCTATGTCCAGTTATAGTTGCTACTGTACACTGTTAAATCTCTTCTTTCTCTCCTCCTCACCCCATTTTTACTCTTACAAGAAGCCCAGAACCAGTAGAGCAAGGAGTGTGTGAGCAGGTTACTTGTCACCTGAGCCATCAAGCCTGTTTACTATGATTGCAGTAATTATATTATCTGTGTTAGTTCATTAATGATGAATGATGCAGAAGTAGAGAAAAACTGAATTGGGCTCTCAGCTCTCCATTTGAATTTCCATGAAGAAAGCAAACAGTTCTGTGAACAGTAGAACTACTGTAAATGGGTCCCTGTGGATTTATGCCCTGTGTTTCAACTATCAGTAGCCCAAAAGTACAAATTCGCATTGAGCTTCCTCAGTGAGAAAAAAATTTAAGAGACTATTTCTGTATGGATGCTCTGCTGTCTGGTAAGAGCTGAACTGCCAATAAACTCTCTTGTGTAGTTGGATGCCTGTTTTCGTTGAACATGCTGCATTTTAGAAGCAACATAAGAGTTATAGAACTATAAACTGTTTTACAGATTATCTTTTTGCAGCTGATACTACATAAAAGAACAAGCTTTATTAATAAAGCATCCATACACTGCAGAACCCCTCACAATTTCCATTTGTTTCCAAAATAACCTCTTATGTAAGACAAGGCAAATGCTTTCACTGGCAGCTGGGAATTTGCAGAAGACATCTTGAATTTATAGAAGTGTAACAGCATGCAATTATAAATTACAACATATACCTTGGACAGTCATATTTAAAGCAGTTTGATAATTTCTTTATATATTTCAATAAAGGTCAATTTCTTGCAACTCATGTTCCTGATTTTAAATTCTCGCACACTGCAAAACACAGTCCAGCTAAAGTTAATGTTGTCTACATGATTTCCCAGCAATTAGTGATAAGACTGATGTAATAATTGACTTTTTTAAGCAATTATGTTTAAGCTACAAGCATATGAAGCTTTTGTAATGTAGTGGAAAAGCTTATAATCAATTCTTTTCCATAGAAACACAGAGAATAGCTCTTCAATAATATAATTGCAGGGAGATAAAAAAATCAGGTAGCGCAGGTTCTTGATGAAAGCTGAACACATGTATGCATTTTTGCCACAAAAAAAAAAAACAAACAACAATCCAAAACCCTTTTCATTTTTAGAATCATAAAATGGTTTGGGTTGGAAGGGACCTCAAAGCTCATCTCGTTCCCACCCCCCTGCCATGGCAGGGACACCTCCCACCAGACCAGGTTGCTCCAAGCCCCATCCAACCTGGCCTGGAACACTGTCAGGGAGGGGGCAGCCACAGCTTCTCTGGGCAGCCTGGGCCAGTGCCTCACCACCCTCACAGCAAAGAATTTCTTCCTAATACGTAACCTAAATCTACCCTCTTCAAAATGATTAATCTTAATAGCATTATCTTAATAAGCATGAACAGCAAACTATTAATAGCATATTTTTGTCAATTAAAATACAAAACTGCAGGACAGACCTAAAGAAACTGATGTCCTGATGATGACTGTATGTCTTATTCATTTACAACTTTGAATCACTTTGGACTTTTCTGTGCTAATTTGCATAATATAAGCACAAAAACATTCTCCAACTTACTCAGACCAAAATGCCTCAGTGGACTTATTCCCAAAATGTAGCTCTGAAAGTGAGACTCTCATTTCCCATGAAGTGTGGGGTTCTGATGACGTGATACAAGCTTTTGTTGATGATTTCATTTCCAATATGTTGTCACTGTTGGCAGAATGAAAACAATCCCCCTCTGAATTCATATTAGATCCTCCTATTGTCTGCCTAAGAACTTAAAAATAACTAGATAACTTTTTATATGTTTGAAGTAACATTTCACTGATTTATGAACATTAACAACAATTAGCTCAAAATTGCAAATACTATTTATACATGAAGGCATGTGTATACATATTTTTGTGTAAATTTTACACACCTACAAGGGTGGATGACTGAAAATTACGTACAATACATATATAAAACACACACATACAGGCATAGTTTTCCTCCACAGCTAGAACTCTGAAATGCAATAAATCCATTTATAATCATCTTGCAAGCACAAGAAAAGTTTCCCATAAATGTTGTCATTTGACCTTTTCAGAAAAGGTCACCAGAAGGCCATCGATCTCTCATTGGATTTCGATTACACACACTTTTGAACCAAGGATCTTTACGTTTACTGCTCTCATTTATCATAGAATGGTGATTACAGGAAGCATCCAAATTCTGACATTTCAAAGGTCAGTTTGCAATTTTTAAAATTTCCCCTTCATTATTCATTTTACTGCATGCTCTGTTCCACAAGTAATCCATTAGAAACACAAGTTTACTTCCTGATCTAAATAATTTATTATCAGAAGCTCAGGTCTGAGAGGAATTAAAAATGCTAAAATGAAAGACAACTGATTACGCTAGTTTCTCACCAGGGGAAAATATTTTGCTCAAGAAGATAAATATATTTAAGTTTATATAGATGTAGAGGTGCTTGATTTATTTTTATTTTTTTTTGAGGGGAAGGGATTTGCTGTTGTTGTTTTTATTAATTATACTCTAGATAAAGGTGTGATACCAAACTTGAAAACAAGCGGCGTGTCTAATTTTAATTTCTGAGTTACCACGTTGCCATGTATAATGTCAGTTGCATTACATCTCCCCAGATTCCTTGAATTCTTCAAATTCTCAAATTCTCACTTAGGCAACACAGCCAGCATGTCTAATCAGCTCCTACACTGTTTCAGGATTTCAGTGATACACATTCTTTTTTAAAATGCTCATAAAATAAATGCTTTCTCCCATACGTTTTAGTCCTTTGAGCTATTATTTGAACTATATTAGTCATTTGAACCTGTGTGGCCAGCAGGTCAAGGGAGGTGATTCTGCACCTCTACTCCACTCTAGTGAGACCCCACCTGGAAATACTGCATCCAGCTCTAGAGGTCCCAACATAAGAAGAGCATGCATTTGTTGCACCTCTGTTATGAGGAAAGGCTGAGAGAGTTGGCTTATTTCACCCTGGGAAAGAGAAAGCTCCGGAGAGACCTTACAGCACCTTCCAGTACCTGAAGGGGCTACAAGAAAGCTGGAGAGGGACTTTTTACAAGGGCTTGTAGTGACAGGATGAGGGGTAATGGCTTTTAACTGGAAGAGGGGAGATTTAGATTAGATATTAGGAAGAAATTCTGTATTGTGAGTCACTGGCCCAGGTTGCCCAGGGAAGCTGTGGCTGCCCCCTCCCTGGCAGTGTTCCAGGCCAGGCTGGATGGGGCTTGGAGCAACCTGGGCTGGTGGGAGGTGTCCCTGCCCATGGCAGGAGGTATGGCACGAGATGATCCTTAAAGTCCCTTCCAACCCAAACCATTCTATGATTCTATCATGGATTACATAGGAAAAATAGTTTATCCAAAATCTTAATTTGGTGTTCTGTTGCAACAAATAAAATGAAATAAATTTTGATAGTTCTGAGCATTAATGTGCTGCTCAATATATTAGGAAGAAGGAAACATTCATCTGTGGTTTATTTATTTTTAAATGAGACACAAAGGTACTTGCTTCCCTTTCCAATAGTAATTCTGGGATGTTTGTACAACACCGTTTCTCATTCAGCTTGAAAAACTCACGAGTCTACATCGTCATATAGAAACAGCTACTGTGATGACTTGTAAAAGGATATTAGAACATGAATGGCTTTTTACGTGTTTTATCAACTATTTTATATGTGCAAATACCATTAAGTACATTTGAAAGATCACCTCCAGGTTTTCCTTTTATCCCTGCCACCGTCCTACCTGCTCCAGGATTTTGACACAAAATTATATTGCTCTTTTAATTCACTGTGGATATTTAACTTCAGGGGAAAGACTGATAATTTCTGAAGTGGTGGTTCCCTTGCTTTATGACTACTTCACATAGATGAACCCTGTACAGCTGTTGACTTCAGTGGCCCTGTTTGTGAAGTGCCCTTCCACCTAAGTGGTCCACAGACCAAATCTGGTGAGCTCTGCTGAGCTGCATTAACCAGGCATTTATATGCATCTCAGCAGGTGTCAACCTGTTACAAGAAAAGCTATAGAACTGGGGTGGAAATACACCATTCCTAAACTTTGAGAGTAACAAAACATGAAGCCTAACAAACTGTCTCACAAAATTATGTTCAGGACGCCTAAAGCATTTTTTGGGTGCACATTTTCATAGGTTGAGTTGACCTGTGGTATTACATCTTGAATTTATTTCGAGCATATGATCATACACTGAGGTATATTTTGATAGAGACTCTATGGGATATCAGGGCTTTGCATAATGCAGTGTTGCAGACTAATGATATACTTAATCCAGAATAGCTGAATAAATATAAAATAAAAATCAATCTTATAACTCTGGTATTGCCCCAGGACTGCAATACCATATGCTCTTTCCCTTTGGAGTATTTGTTCAGTGCACTTTAAAATGCATAACACAGATATGCTCAGGAGTGGTGTTATGACTATTTGTGTGGGAAACAGTTCTATTTGAACATTCCGTACTGCCTGCCATTCCTGAAAGCCGTTTTTATATGATTGCAAAGCACAGAGTTAAGGCCCAGAATCACTAAAATCTCTCAACTGTTTTAATGCCATAGAAGATGGTAACAACTGTGAAGTGCCACGACCAAAATGTGTATGAACTGTTGCTTCTGGACACACAGACTCACAGATGCAGGGTCAGACCTTTGATGTGCCCATATCACTTGTCTACTACAAGGCATAGAAGAAATCTCTCTATATTAGGATATTCCTACATGTTAAAGATCAAAATTAAAGAAAAAAATAAACCACATGCTTTCTATTGCCACAGCCCAGATTTTTTTTTACTTACATTTCCTGTTGAGCTGCAGCATGTCAGATGGCTGCTCCTGTTTAAACTGAAAACTCAGCCAGTCCTTCAGATCTGAGAAATGGAAAAAAAAAACAACACTTTTAAATTACTTCCTTCTCCCTCACTTCCATGCCCTGCACCAATTATGTGTTTTCCTGCTTCATAATTCAAATGAAAGAAGGGAGAATTCCAAACCACAGCTGGCAGGATATTGTACTCCATTTCGTTAGTCCTTTTAATATAGATAAATAATATTCTCTCATGTTTTGATGGGATGATCACACGTCCTTATGCATCACGAGATGCACTTTCTCTAGACTAAACTCCAGCTAGTGCTGTATAATCATCCAGGAAGAGCTACTAGGAGTTATTTTAATTTTTTTGTGTTTGATAGACATAAAGTATATACCAACTTAATATTCTCTCCTCCTGTAAACTACCCTTTGCTTTCCTCCTGCACTAAACCATGCAGCTCAGCACACCAAGATGCAGAGAACAATGACATTAGGGAGGAGATGAAAAAAATTGAAAGAAATTACATTTTCCACTTGCAGATAACATTTTATCCACACAGGTTATCCAGGATGTACTTTACACATAATATATTCTCAATCCTCATTCAGAAACATGTAGGATTTTGTAGTGTTTGCAATGTTGGATAGATTTCTGTTCATCTTAACAATATAAAGTCAGGCAAACACTAACGAGCTATACCTTCATTATGGGACATATTTGAGCATTTTATTTATTTATAGCATTACAGCTCTTAGTCATGCCTTAGATTGAGCAGTCTTGATTTACTAGCAGCACCTTGATACTCTATGAAAAGTTAACTTAAAAATTGAATGGGGCAGCTATACTTAGCCTGAACTAATTTGCCATGTTAAATGTAATTGAGCAACAAGATCATTTCCTACAGCTAATATTCTAAGGAGAATTACAAATGCGAACTACCTGAAAGGGCTGTTCAATACTCACAATAGCATAATGCAATTCTTATTATGTCCCTTCACTCAGGCCACTTCCTAAAGTGAATTAATTTGTGCTGTAGATATCAACTGTCCTGCAATGCATTCCACGTGAAAACTATTATTGTTAGCTGAGTAACGTTTTCCTCTTGCTGAAATGTACTTGTGTACTAAACTGGTTTTAAGGTGTTTTTCTTAACATGTTTGATAGGTACTGGCTTTGATCTCTTACATATCCACAGCAGGAATTCTTTGGAACATCATACCTCAGACGACATATTACAAACTAAAGCAGAACAGACACCTAAGTGTCAGCTATAAAGTAAAGAAAGGAAAGCATGCAGTGTTATAAAAAGGATGAAGTGCTCCAAAAATACAATGCCATATAAGCTGTCTGATCTCCCTGTTGTTTCATATAGTTCCATTTCACCATTATTACAATTACATGAGTTAGAACAATTGTAAAAGCCTGTAGGTACCTTCAAGATAAACAGCTTTAAGACACAACCAACTAAAGACAGAACAAAAACTCCCAGTTCTCCAAACAGATACAGTGTAGGTCCCAACTGAAGTACAAGTCACTACTGGTTACATAAACCCCAAATCTGAGTTCAGGTAAGCAGTGGAATGTCTCAATCTGGATCTAATTTCTGAAAGTCTAATTGACCTTCATTTTCCTCTCCTACAGAATCAGGCAGTGACACTAGCTACACTGAAAACTGACTATACAAGATGACATTTTCTTAATCAGTGGGGTGTCCCCTATCTCTCTATTCAGAACATAATTTCTGATGACTTATGAAAACCATATTTTATTTTCAAACAGCACTAAGTGCTGCTGAGACAATATCTGCAAGAAGGAACACGCTAGACCCTCAAGAACTTAATTTATTTTTACTGTTTTCAAAACCCTTTCTGGTCTAATAAAATCCCTGGTTTAAAGCAAATATATATATATATATATATATATCAACTTAACACTTCAGTAAGCTGTTTTACAATCTGTGATGGGCCAAAGCTCTCAGGAAACCTTCATTCCCTGATTCAAGCAGAGAATTTGCCTAACATTACCAGAAAGATACCATGAACTATTTAGTATTGTAAAACTTGCTGGCAGTTCATAAACACGTTTTACATATTGTTATTCCAGGGTGGTTTGTTTTGAGAAGAGATGTAGCTTCTTATAACCAGTCCAATTGATTGCATTCCTTTTACAATGGCCTTTATTCAAAACAGCACAACCAAATATGCCCTATTTGAGAATGAAAAAAGTTCTCATTTGTGAAATTCCTCCTTGCCATAAATGAAGTCCTCATTGATCTCATTAGTGCTTATAAATATCTAAGTGGGTGGGTGTCAGGAAGATGGGGCCAGACTCTTCCTGATGGTGTCCAGTGACAGGACAAGGGTCAATGGGCACAAACTGTAACACAGGAGGTTCAGTCTTAGCATAAGGAAACACTTCTTTACTGTGAGGGTGACTGAGCACTGGCACAGGCTGCCCAGAGAGATGGTGAAGTCTCTGTCTCTGGAGACATTTAAACCCATCTGGACGTGTTCCTGTGTGATCTACTCCAGGATCCTGCTCTAGCAGGGGGGTTGGACTAGGTGATTTTCAGAGGTCCCTTCCAACCCCTACCACTCTGTGATTCTGTGATAACAACTTTCTGATCAGAAATCATATGCTTAAAACCTATTCTTCATAGTCAGAAGGCTGTATACAATTCTCTAACTGCATTTACACAATGCTTCAGGACATGACAGGTGTATGCAGGAGTTATATTCAGCAAAACTCCTACATCTCACTTGGGTTTAGTTCACAACTTTTTTTTTTTAATTTGAGAATAGGAACTTTTTGGACTGGTTCAACACTTCTTGTGTGAATAAGCATTTTTAAGGCAGTTACACCACCACCCCACACCTCATTGCTCTATCTACAATAAGGAACTTTCCAACTATCAGTTTAGACAAGTTATTAGCACTGTTTGTACCACCGAACACTGAGTGCCAGCATTAGATAAAGCGCTTGAGATTATTGTGGAGGATAGTCTTTCACGATGCTGAAAGCAGTCAGATTAAAAGACTGAGCATATCTTTCAAACTCAACTGCTGTGTAACTATGCTTTATCTGTTTTATGCTCTCCTTATGCATTTTCTTTTCACAGCTTTTCATCTTGTGCAACAGACAGAAAAAGCAGTGAAAATAAAAAGAATCAAGCTGAGACCAAAGATGGTTGAGCTTTGAAAGATGAGAAGATTTTGCTTCCAGTGAGGGTAATTCCAAAATTGTCTTTAATGGATCTACAATTTCAGAATTTAAGTACCTAAGACACTGGAAACACTCACAGTCTTAATTTGAACTTCAGTATGAGGTTCGAATCTGTGCTGGCAATTCTTTTTGAGAACAGAATTTATCTGCCCTCCTACTTCTTATTAACCCAGATACATTGTCAGAATTGCTTTTTTAGTGATCCTTAGGAAACTATTCTTCATTGAAATGCTAAGTTCTAGGCACTAGTAGCCCAAGCGTTAGTTCAGCCAGCTATTGCTTATGGTGTGACTTGATTTCAGACCTAACCAAGAAAATCACAACTGCTTAGTCACTGAGACAGGGTTTACTTCTGAAAGGCCAGCAAGAGCTTCATACCCAACATTCCCAATTTCAAAAGACTACAAAGAGAAAGATCAGACTGTGTGTAAAGGAAGCCTGTTGGCAATCTTGTCTAAGCTTTTTGTGTTGTGCTTGCAGTCCTTGTTAAGCGAGACAACAAGAAAAATTAACTCCAACCACAGACAGTTATATGGTCATGTAACACAATCATAAGATTACAGACTTGCAGCAGTACCTCTGCTTCACATCTGTCTGTAGATACCAGTCTCATTTTTAAACATGAGCTGTGAGAAATTGCTTAATGGCAGGTGAATTGCATTCATTCTTCTGCAGCCTGCTACTATAAAGAAATAGCAGTAGGCCTGAAGTCAGAAGGCTGAGTCAAATTGCCTGCTTTTTTATGTATTTTGTGTATTTTTTCGTGGCTGGAAAACTGGGGTATTTCTTGTGGTTCAGCCTTGTTACACACACCCTTCACTGAATGCAGAAGTCTATATTCAGCTATCCCAAGAACAAGGCATACTCTGCACTTTCATGATAAGGCCATCTCTGATACAAGGTATCTATATACTTTGGCTTTCAATTCTATTAAAGTTTATAATAAACAACCCTCTATAACATCCCCTTCACAGCAGGAAGAAAATTACTGAGCTTGGCAGAGCAGTTTACGGGAGATGGTGTGTGCACTTAAACCAGCTGTGCTGAGCAGAGTGTCTCGTACATTTGCAGCTCTTGACCATTTCAAGGGTACTCACGGGCTGCAGTGACACTTTTTTCCATTTCCACTAAAGTAATTGACACAAGAACAGATTCACGTTCTGCCACTTGCTGTTCTCACAGCCTTTGTCTGAAAAATAAGGGCTCGAGAGTACAGTATCTCATTTGTCAGGAAATTGGTCAAAAGGCAGTGTAATTTCAGCTTTTCCCATATTCTGTAGTTGGATTCTCATCCATTTTGATTTTTTTTTTTTTTTTTTTTTTTTTAAGGCTACAAGGAGAAGAGAAATGGTAATCGGAAGGAAATAAAGATTTCACACCACAAAACACCTTGCACATGAATGTACTGGAGCAGTCATGACCACAACTACTGCTTTGGTAGACTGGGAAAAAACGAACAACAGTATTTCTCTCATATCTAACCATTTCCTCCCTAATCAGCTTCCTTAGGGATAGTCTCTTTACCAAAATACAAACCATTCTGTGATCAAGGAATCTCACTCCAAAACAATAGTTCACATTTAATGCTCATTTATATGCTGTCAAACCAAGTTAGGAATGTAGTCCATTAACTTTATGAATCAGTAGTAAAATAAAGACCAAGATACAATTAACTAACATTCACATTTAATAGCCAGTATATTTTAAAGCAATTTATGCTATACTAATCCAACAGAAAATAATTGAATTTATTCAGATTTTATGCCCTGAATGAACCAAACTGTTGAAGAGCAGAGGAATGGGAGTTGCTCATGGACTGAGACCACACAGGCCAACTTTAGCCAAAATACATGAAAGGCATTCCTTCATACAGAAGAGGGATTTCTAACTGAAAGATGGGCACAGCCTTAGGACATTGACGCTGTAACAAGTAGAACTCAATATGACACAGATGGGACCAAATCCTAGCAGTGCACACATAAGCATCAGCCAAAATGAAAACCTCCATAGGATGGTTGTAGTAGCCAGCGGGCTCACTTATGCATTTGCATTTTAATTGCATTACAGCAATTGTTGCTGACTGGCATGAAACAGTTGCTCTTGTGGATTGCCAGGGTGAAAGAGCAAGAAACTGGCAGCACTTTTGTTTCCCCTTTTATCTAAAAGGCCCATCAGGGTCTCTAAGACCTAAAGTTCACATTTTACAGAAGCAGACTTAAAACCCTATTTCCAGCTTACCTGAATTCCACAAAACCGACTGCACCTCTCTTCACCTTGTCTAGTCATTCCCATTGCTTGTCTCTTACTGTAGATATTTTCGTTTTCTTTCTTCACTGGCTCTCAGAATAATGAAGAGTACATCGCAGCCTCCAAATACTTGCTTTCAAAATAACCTTGGGAAGGAGGAAAAAAAAAAAAAAGGCACTGACATTTTATGGACAAAGACACTTTTAAAACTTTCTGCAATAATTTGCATTGAGCTTTCTGAATCCACTGTCTCATGTGATTGACTCATTATTTCCCATCAGTTCCATCAGTGAAAATGATTTCCAATATTTTTCACCAAAAAAATACAATGTCAGTCAAACAATGGCTGTGAATAACTCAATAGACTGAGTTACCGTTGCACAGTTCTCTTTGCCCTGCAAAAAGAGACATAGCAGTATCAATTGGGTACAGCAAAGGTTTCATTTAAAGTAAAGAAATGGAAAAGTAATTAATTTCTTTGGAGTATGGTGGCAGCACAGGTAACAGTGCAACTAGAAAGAGAGAAACGGTCTGGAAAACTCATTTACATAAGAAATTATATCAGGTGAACTTTTATTAGATCTGATCCTGTACGAGCTATCACTATACAAATTCATAATTCTAATAAGCAATTCTTCATTTGAATAAGGGCTATTTGCAGCAAATGATTGCACTGGGCTCAATGAATCACTAGAAAAGGGTCAATGAGAACAGAAATTATGAATACAACAAGCCCAGTGAATTTCACACCGTAGCTATATGAAGTGTTAATTTGCTGCAGAAGGAAATATCTGAATGCTAACGTATTTACCTAAGTTTGTTTGTGTATCTTCAGGAGTTTTTGCTTTTTCATATTGTTACAAAGTTACTCTTAGCAATATATTAGTAAATTGAAGATGTCTACATGTATAATCACATATTTCTAGTTCTTACAGATGTCACAGGACTCTCAATCAATGATTTTTATTAGGAGCATTGATGTACAGCTTTCCAAGAACATTTAAGTAGGGAAGATGATGCAGATGGTAACAAATAGA
Source organism: Podargus strigoides (assembly GCA_028020825.1). Lineage (NCBI taxonomy): Eukaryota > Metazoa > Chordata > Aves > Caprimulgiformes > Podargidae > Podargus > Podargus strigoides. Next base: position 35,544,549 of record CM051625.1, read on the forward strand.
TATGTGCAAGGTTGGTATTGTCAGTCTTTAGCATATGGAAGGAATGGCACGGAGATACAGAAAGCAACAAAAGTGGGTAAACTGGGAAAGAATTAAGGGGAAACCATGAGCTGAAGAGAGAAGATTCAAGAGATGTGGTAGGAACAAATAATCATTTGAAACTGATACAGATTCAAGGATACGAGACGCATGTCTTGAAGTTACTGGGGAAAAGGAGCACCCAATAACAGTGCAATGGAAACACCATTAACAAAGACTCCCTTGATTTCTGTTGTTGTCAAAATACACGTTTTTGCAGTCATTTCCTTTGGGGTTTTTTACACTGAAACACGCGCAGATATTTCTTCTGCAGTTTCAGTGCAGCCCTCAGTAGCCTTCCAATGAAATAATTTTCTCTTTACAGCAACAGCATCGTTCAGTGACTGCACCAACAACTTCAGCTGAAAACAGTTCTCCATATACTGCCAAATCCAAAATGCCGTTGTCAATAAAGGATGAAACCAACTAGCACTGATTGGTTCCTCCAAGAGCTTGGTGTTACAACATCAAAGGGCTTCCTAACAAATGTGCCAACTTTTGAGAAAAGTAATTTTCCAGTCTTCAACACAATTGCATGTTATAAACTTATCATTTTCCCCAATCAGCTTATATTATTTTTACAATGAATCATAGTCATTAATGAGTATTTCTCAAAAAACACATTAAACCTTTGAGCATGTGTTTATAATATAGCACATACAGATAGATAAATACAAATAATATTTACTCTTGTTTTTAATTTTTAGATTTCAGAGCATTTGGTAATAGGAAACATCATTAGTGCCGAGGACCTTTCTTGTTTTGCAGCTTGAGGGACGTTTTCATTCTTTGTTTTGTACTGGCAAACTGTACAGAAATCCTTTTTTCCTTTGCCTTTTTTGAGGGTAAGGAGAAAGTTTTGCTCCTACAGGAATAAGGGGAGTTTTATCATGCTTCCAGCATATAACACAGTAAGATGAATCTTGGTTTCACAGAGATACGGTATTTAAGTTCCTATATTGATTATTCAGTCTCCTGTCTAAAGATTGTGATGGTATTTGCCATTAACCTCTAGCACAACTCGACTATCTAAATTAAATCGTATCACTAGTGATTGTCCACCCCATCCTGGGATTTTATGCTTACTTGAGAAGCAATTTGCTTTGACTTTACTAAAATTATTTGCACATCCATGTATTATTTAGGTTTATAAGAATATTTATATATATTATACATTCACTCTGCTATGTGTCCTTTTCAGCATTCAAATGAAAGCCTAAGTGGCAGATCAGTTTTCCTGCACACTCATGCAGACCAGTTTTCTGACTGCAACAGCAACCAATAGCAAAGTATTCATTAATGGACTAATAACTCAGGCACCATTCCTAAAAGTACCTCCTGCAGGCAGCTTTTATATAACATCACTGAAGTGACAGGAAAAAAAAGCACAAAATTACTACACTTTTGACAAGAAGATGCTATTGAAATACATAGCCCACCAAAACAGTGACAAATCTCACAATCCAAATGTCTGTGTATGCTATACCTGAATACAATCGTCATGTTCAGCTCATGGTTAGGACACCCAGGGACAGCAACTCAGCATAAGCTTTGGGGGTAACAGATAAAAATAATTAAATACTAAGACCAGCCAGAAATGTTCCATTTCCTGAGGTTCTGAAAAAATACCATGGAAAAAATCTGTTTCTACACAAAACTGAATGCTCACCTGAAACTGCCAAAACAGTTTGCTTTCTTGAACAGATATAAATGATTTCTAGGACTCCCCAGAAACCTTAGGAAAGTTTGGATTAATATTCAGATCTGCCCTCTCAATAAAAGAGTTGATTTATTGGCAATCTGAATATATATACACACACACGTATATATGTGTATGTGTGTATATCTAACAGCTTCTTGAACCAAAAGGCAAAGTGCTGAATCCTACGATCATAGGAACCAGCACTGTTATTCCAGTGAGTGGAATAAGTCATAGACATAAACCCATTGTTTGACTACAGTTTCCATTAATAAAACTGTTCCCAGTGCAGATGCCAGAGTGAGCAGAGTGCTCAGAGCTGTTAATAAATACACTGAATTAGAAAATGTCTCTATATGAACGACGCATCTGAGCTAGCCAGATTAGAGGATTATGCTTCCCACTGCAGCAGTTCACATTATGGTGACACGGAAATGTCAAGGATAACAGAAATTACTGCTGAGGCATTTGAAAAACTGAAATTAAAAACCATGACCGTAAAACAACAAGAACAAAAAAAAAAAACCAAAACAGAAAGATTCACAAAATAAATTAAGCAAGACACTGCAGAAGTAACTAAACCCTGGGCAGAAATTATTCAACTGAATTGAAAAAAAGTCATTAAAAGGTCAGGTCTCATATCATTTTGTGTGACACCAAAAACAGGGAATCCATTTTCTAACCTGTGGAAAGGGGCATTTAGGATAAATTTCATCAATTTACCTCTTAATAATTCAAAGCTTTCTAGAAGGATACCTGCACCTAGAAGGATACCTGCACCTAGAAGGATACCTGCACCTAGAAGGATACCTGCACCTAGAAGGATACCTGCACCTAGAAGGATACCTGCACCTAGAAGGATACCTGCACCTAGAAGGATACCTGCACCTAGAAGGATACCTGCACCTAGAAGGATACCTGCACCTAGAAGGATACCTGCACCTAGAAGGATACCTGCACCTAGGTTTTTGTCTTGCTTTCAAAAGATTGGAGGTGGGGACGTCTTCTCAGAAAGATCATCCTCATGTAAAACAAGCCAAATTGCCTAAACACAGCAACATCTTGCTTTGAAACCTTATCTCATTTCCTAAAATTATGTTCCCACTTGTTGTCATTGTGGTTACCATAAAACCAGTATTTGTTCTATCTTGCAATAGTATATTGTTCTATCTATTTTTACTAATAACTGCGCAATAAATTGCACATTAAATAACCACATCAGCAGTAAAGAAGCCAAGAGGGCAAGTTTTGGCATTTTACTGCTGCCAGCCACAAAAATTTAAAACATGCAAAAAGAGAAATACAATTACAACAGGAAAAGGGAAAAAAAAAACCCACAAAAACCAAACTAAAGACAAAGCTCTGCCATTACTTTTTGTCAGATCTCCAATTCTATGTCATATCCTTCTTGCTAATGCCCTGGAGGACTCTTGCTCCTCACTGCCTCTCCTCTGTGTCTCCATCTCCTGGTCAATTAACTCCTAGTAATAATCTCCGTCCTTTATATTCCACATCACATTATGTCTTCTCTTGCTTTTCTTCTTATTCCACCATCCCTAACTGCATTTTTCTACTTGCATAAGTTACCTGATTGATAAGTCCTGCTCTCCCTTTTCTTTCTCTAGTGTTTATCTGATCTTTTCACTAGGCTGCACCTAGATCTTTTCTTTCTGCCGCCTACTACTGCAGACAGGGCTTCTGCTGCCAATATGCTTGACCTTTGCTGGCTCACAGGCTCCACACCTCTCCCTTCCAGTGTCCAAGCCAAACGTGGGCACTATGAGTTGCTCCTTTCCCCTCTGAAACATCCAAAGCTGAAACACAACCTCCCCCTCCTGCAGGCTGGGGAAGGGAAAACACTGAGATATTGTGATGTTTCCACTCCCAAAAAGAGACAATGAGCTTTTCAACCTCACATCAAACTCAGAAATCTATTTCTCAGACCAGAGAACAGAAAGTAATCTAGTCAAGAGTCACAAACACTAGACTTTTTCTGTGCTAGCTATAACCTTCTTTTAAAGTTGGAAGTAGAGATTATGACAATGGTCTGCTACAGCTCTGACAGACGATGGAAGCAGGGAGAAATAATCCATTTGCCTTTTAGTTATTACTCTGTTCTACCTTAACTAGATGACTTGAATTTAATATTAGGATTAGAAAACATACGACAAACTACAAGAATTAGTAAAAGTTCACATTAAAAAAAAGTCAGTCTATCCCACAGTTTATGGAAACTTCTTTGGTTTAAAAAAGTGGGAATTACTATATTTCACTAAGTTAATTTCATAGAATGGTTTGGAAGGGACCTCAAGGATCATCTCGTCCCAACCCCCCTGCCATGGCAGGGACACCTCCCACCAGACCAGGTTGCTCCAAGCCCCATCCAACCTGGCCTGGAACACTGCCAGGGAGGGGGCAGCCACAGCAGCTCCAGGCAGCCTGGGCCAGTGTCTCACCACGCTCACAGGAAAGAAGTGTATAAATGAGGTAATCCATGTCTATGAACTACCATAGCTTACTCTGAATTTAGTAAGTATTTGCTTTCCGTTTTCTTAGAGCTAATGTTTCAGTTTCTTTTGCATTGTTAAAAATAATTTTTTAAAATTATGCTTGTGTGATTATTAGGACCATAAGTAATATAAAAACCCTTATGAACACTGTAACATTATATAAACCACTACTGTGTGATTTAAACTAAAGTTCAAGACTATTTTCAGCATTTCTTCAACTAATTTTCTTCAGACTTCTGATACAAACAGTTTCTCTGACTCATCTGTCTCCCAAGTCTCCTATTGCTGCTCCTTTTGCTGTGACTCACATAGCATCATTCTTTTACTTTAAATCACAAACAATTTTGTTCTGCTAATTCCACATATACAATAACCATCACACTCTTTTCTCTCTTATGACTTTGCAAAGTCACAGGGTAGTACCCTGATATAACAAAGATCCCAGCAGCATTGTTCTGTTCTTTCCCTTTTTATCATCTCTTTGCAATTGAATATACTTTTTAATAGTCTCACTATGGCTTTTGTGGCCATATGATATGGCAGTATTTCTCAGTGAATATAACCAAAAACATGCTGCTCTTCTGGCTTTTCATCTGTTACTAAAATCTAATTTCAATTTTGTCAGAAAAATATTGTTTATGAATTGGCAACAGGGATTTCTGCACAGTCACATTAAACACTGCAGGCAGGTTTTTCCTTCACACCCCATTTCTAGCAAAGAGACAGACCCAAGCTGCTACCATCACTTATAGCATCCTTAGGTAAACCCATCTTGAGTTTAGTTTGCATGTTATTGTGAACAGGGTATGCTTGGTGGTTACAAGGTAACAACAGAGCAAGATGACAATTCAGGAAAAAGCTCTAGAACAAGACAACACAATAAAGAGCCTATATTAAGGAGATCTTTTTCCAGCTTGGCAGTTGCTCAGCCCAGACCATGCCACTGTAGATCTTGTAGCCCACTGAACACGTGATGCCTGGCACCTCCCTCTACAACACCCTGGAGTCCCCCCACCCTGAAACACAAACACACACTCCTTTTCTTGAGGAAAATCTATTCACATGGCTTTGTAAAGCAGAGCAAACTCCAGAAGGGGAACTTAGCTTCGGCATTGCACTATCCAGCTCCTTGGCTTCCTACTGTCTGATGTGAACTACACCCCTGAGTTAGATACATAAGATCACTTTAGAAAACATGGAGAGAAACTGGAACCTAAGGATAAGTTCTCAAAAAAATCAAATTAGACACTAGGAAAACAGAAGGAAAGCAGTAAGACACCACTCTCTCAGCCTGAAAAATTCAGATCCTGTTGCTCACGTGGAAGAGTACACCAACCATCTCTTTAGGATTGCCACCAGCAAAATTTGACCTGGAGAAAGACTGCTAGCCCAAGGCAGACTGCTCACACCATTGGTTTAACAGAAGAAAAAAAAAAAAAAAAAAAAAAGAAAAAAGAGAAAAAGGGCATATCTACCTCTGAATATTTCAGAACCATCTACAGCATCTCCAGGTAACTGTGTAAGCCCTAAATCAGAGAGGTCTGATCCTCCCTTTGGGTAGGATCCCACACCTTGGGGGTATGGGTTAACATACATCCATTGCTTACAGTGGGACAACATCAGGCTCTGTCTCTGTGTCTTAGAAGTTCATATTAACCCATGAATTGAATTGCTTTCTGTTATTCTGCTGAATTAATTGAGTGTTTTTGTTCCATTCCAAAACCTTGTTATAGAACTTTTCTCGCAGACATGGCAAATTGCTGTGGGATTTTTGTGGCAGCCTGATTAGAACTCTCTTTCCTCGCTTGCAGCTTGGTGCATCAGGGCTATATTTTAACTCTCCCACGTGAAGAGTCACAGCTGGGAATGCACGCTGTAAGGGCCAGATGCCTCTTGGCCTTACTCAGCAAAATGACTGCCGACTTCAATAGGATTTTTGCTCAGTTAATGAATGTAAAATGCAACTCTGTATTTTACTATGGGTTCCGTTAGGGCCCTGAATACACAGGCACTTACACATATGCTTAGTTTTATGCATATAGACCCTGATTTAGTAAGGTAATTAAGCACATGCTCAACTTAAAATACATGAGTGTTCTCAGTGAAGTCAATGGAACCATTCAAGTGCATACAATGAAGTGAATAGATGAGTGCTTCCAAGGTTGAAGCTGATTTTCTTTCCACAGGTAATAGACACAGCAGAGGTAGGCTTCTAGATCCTTTCCTCTGACTGTGCAGCTACAACCTATAGACAAAGCAAGAAGGAAGTCTGTGACTTGACAGGTAAAGGCTGGAAACAACTCAGCAGCCTTATTTTGAAGTGAATTAAAACTGTCTGAAATATATCCAGTCAGTCACAGAAAGAGTGGAACATATTCCTATAAAAGGAGTTATACTTGCCAGTTCCTAGTCATTGCTCATAAGCCATACATCAAATTGTTTGACCTTAAAAACATTTGACGGGGACAGGAGAGCTATCTGTCCAAAACTCATATCTTCTACAGTTTTCCTAGTTTGCCGCTAGAGATTTCTTGGACTCAGTTAGATAACTAGCTTTCAAGGCTCGTGGCCAAAACTCTGTCCCTGTGAGCAATACAGGGTAGAGCAATATTAATGAAAGCAGATGATACAGCTTTTCCAAGCTATCCTTCTCAAGGCAGGCTCGTTGGAAAGACTGGGAAGAGCAAGCTCAAAATACAACGAGCCAAGAGCTTCTAGCACTTGTCATCATAAGGCCCTGGTGGCCATGCCCTTCAGCCTGCCAGCCTTACTGCTGTCTGCCATCTCATTTGGCCATATAAGATCTCCCATCAGGAAGGCAGTCAAAACACCTCCAGACATTTTATTTTGCAAGTGCGTGGCAGTTTACAGGCAGAAGTTGTCTTTACTGAAAGTTCATCTAGCCAGAGAAGGGTGCAATATAACCTTGTCCTTTATGTCAAAGCTATTTTATATATACCTTTTAAGCAATCTTTTTCACCACACATACACTGTTAATACAAGATCCCGCTTCTATTAGGCTGGGCTACAGATGTCTTTCTATGAGTTTACATAAGCTAGCCAACCCATGAGTTACTCTGGATGCCCACTGATAAAAATTGTCTGATTGCAAGTAATTTTGCACAGCTTAGTACTCGGACTGCCCCTAGAGATAACCTTCTACCAATGCTATCCTGTTCAGTCTTTCATGGACAGGGTATAAATATATCATTACATTCCTCATGTGAAAAGATTCCAGCTAGCAAATCTTTCAATCAAAAAGACTTATTTTACCAGCATGATGTCATCTCAAAATTCTCTGTTTCCAAAATGTTACAGTCTAACATTTTAGATATGGGGATACTTGGACAAATTCTCCCTGAACTGGAATTGCTTTAGTTTTAGAAAAACAACCTTAAAAGACAAATCCATCTATAGAAGGAATGAGCATAGGAAGATCATCAGCAACACACAATCAGTATATTAACTTTTACCATCATCATCACCTCTACAGCTGACATAAGGATGTGGTTGAGACAACAGGGACCTCCCTGGGATTTCTAGGAAAGCCTCATAACCAGACTTCGTCCTCGCAGCCCTATAGGATCCCTGACATGGATATATGCTATTTAGAGCAACATTTAGAGCTTAAGCTGCTCTAACAGCAGAATGCAAGTGATTAGGCCAAGAATCTCTGCTCAGCTCTACTTTTGATTTTCCTTTTGTTTCAGTTCTTTTAAATTTAAATACTGTTCTGGGAATGGTGTCATTGCTGCCCAGTCATCATCTTACCATGTGAGTCATGGACACCTCCTCAGCCTGTCTGGAGAAGAGCAAATACTTCTGATTTTTCTTCTGTTCTCAAGTCTCTGACATGCTCTTCCAATTAATGTCCTATTCATGAGCTGATACCAAGTAAATCTAGTCAGATGCTGTGTCAGCATCATTTCATAGACTCCAGAAAAGCTACTTCTCATTGTCTATCATGAGAGCATTGTGGTCAATGGAATTACACTGATTTTTAAGAAGGAATTTGCCTCCAAGTGGAAGCAGTTACAGAAAAGCCTAGAGGGTGTAAAAATGGATAAAAGTAATAGGAGTTAAATTCATTACATGTCACTTACATGAGTATAGTCTGTAATAATCTCCTTTTAAAAAAATTTTCAATGAGGATGAAAACACAATGAAAAAGTTCAACCTACTCATGCAATTAATCATCAATCTACAGAGAGCACCTCTTCCCAGGCAAGGGTGTTGGAGCAAAACTACTGGAATCATTCAGCAAACAATTAGATGATCCTACAGGAAATTATGCACTACAAAGGTAATGAGCCACCTAGTTCTTTCTTTCCTAATAAAATTATCCTGCTGTTCTTACAGAAAGACTCTGGGGAATGCAATATCCAGCAGGCACACCAAGACTCCAAATACACTCTACAGAACTCTACACACTTCATTATGGGCATTATTTAAAGTTCTATTCGATTTTTTTAGAGACTTATGTATATGCTAAATGCCTTTCTTCACAGTGCTACTCTTCTGAGCTGAAGGGCATCTGGGACAGAGTAAAGTGTTAGCCTCAAATTCTGGACCCCTTGGTGGGAATCTTACCCAACACTGCCTAACAGTCTCGCTATCCTGAAATTGGGAAGTGTTAGAGCCTGGCTAGGTGAGAAGGAAGAAAGGGGTTAAGTGCCTCAGGGTGATGCTCAAGGTGGGCACAGCCACAGAAGGATGGTTTAGTCTGTTAGTATGTTTGCTTATTGCTAGCTTGCTCATTCCTTCCTCAGACAATGCAAATAACACACATATTAAGACACTTTCTACTAAGTCTGAATGTAAATTATTCATTCCACCACTGCATTTGTTTTCCTATGTACAGCAGAGGCAGCCCCATATGACAAGCAATTCATTGTAATAGATGGGAATTCGAAGAACGTACCTTCAAAACCTGGGATGTTATAAACAAACATCAGTACCTAAGGGACCACAAATGTTAGGGAAGCACACCAAATATTTTTTGTAGGGCATAAATCAAAACCTATTGATACGAATTAATTTTGGATCTGTCTTTGCCTGTGTGGCAACTACGATTGGTTAATCCTGACTAAAACTTGCATGGCTTCAGGATACAACTACAGTACTTTGCCTTTTGTTTAGGTAATTTTAGTCAGGAAAAATACAATACTGCATTACTTTTTAAATGACAGTGTAACTACAACTTAAGTATGCATATACATTCATATTTTAAGTAAACCCAGAAAGGAGTTTTAAAGATATACCAAAATCATATATATATATATCGATAACATGTGAGCAAATGAGAGAGTAAGAGGGTCATTTGTAGTTGCTGCTTCATTTAATTTTACATAAAATAATTATATATTTTCTATAAGTACCATCTGTCATGAGGGGCAAGAAAGGAAGAAAGTGAATTTTATTTCTAAACTTAGAAGATAAACAATTTTCATGAGCAAAACAAACATCTGCACTTCACTGACGTTGTGTTCCGCTCAGCAGGATTCAGTTCAGTCTAAATGGAAACAACATTTATTTACTTCACTGCATGCCAATATATTCTTGTTGCAATTGTGGCACTGCTGAAGTCATCCACGTCATAAGAAAAAGCTTGTTCTATGTCTCCAAGTCATTTCAGCATACCATGGGTCTGTATTTTCCTTATAATGCTACCAGTGCACCTCAGTACCTTTTCCAATAAGCCTTGCTCAGAAATTAGCTGTACTAAGACTGCTCTGCTGTGCTTGGATAGGAAGGCTGACGACTGACTGTCTCTAAGGGAGGAAGAAGAATTCTCAAAGAGGGAAGAACTCCATAGTTTCTGTTATAGATGGGAATATGCAGCACTACTCACCTGTACTAATTGGATTTTGCATCCTTCAAATGTTTGAGACATGTTCAGCTCTAGTGGAGAATGGAATTTGGATTTCAGTAATTTAATAATCTGACCCAGATTCATTTCTGTGTGCGTGACCCACTGCCTTCAGTCAGCACATGCAGGCACATGAAAATTCATGTAAAACAAGTTTGCAAGATTCAAACCTGACATTTGGTTATTTCACAGCCTTCAATACAAAGTAGGCATTTTGTAGCAGAAGTTGACTTAAAATGAATAAAAATGACCTAGCTTTAAGCTTTAAAAGATTCATTTATTATTTAGGCATTGCTTAAAATATGTCTCATGTTTCACACATGATTAGCTGCTGGAAGAAGCAAATTCTCTTGCATAAACATTATTATATGCTATTTGTAGGGGTCTTTTTTTTAAAATTGTTAGTTGACAGGATACTACCTGAACAAAATAAGTGGCTCACCACCATAAGCCAACAGGGAGTCAAAGCTCTCATTCACATTATTGTCAAATGCAGTGGGAAATAAACCCCCCTGCAAAGTGACTTCTTGGTAGAAGGTTGTGCCAGGCTCCGGATTGCAGTACATAGGCTCACACAGTTATTTTCTTTGACCTGCCAAAATTAGATTTGAAAGGGCATGGAAGAACAGTTCAAGGAAATGAAAGTATAATTGTTCTGTCAATTATATTTCTGACGCTGGCAATCACATAGACATTGTGAGAAGCAAGTTCTTCAGTCTGTTTCATTATTTTTGGTTTGTTTTCTTCCTGGGAAGGAATAATGTTGTCTCATTTGCATAATTCACTATAAGAAAGAAAACTACATTTTTAATAGGAAACTGTAAATTCTGAATTATTTCTCTTCACAAACACTCACCAGTAGTTGCTACTGGTTGAGGAAGGAAGAGGTCTTGACAACTATTTGGCAGAGCACTACATATAACATGGTAAAACATTATTCTCCACACAACTCTACATCTATGATGGTGACATAATGCTCTCAGGATAGCCCAACTCTTAACTTTAACATTCCATAAAAAACAATCTGTGCATTTCAAATGAATAATGGGGTTTGATTTAAGGAAGAACAAAGCTCAAAGAAAATAAAGACTGCTTATTGAAGTATTATTTTGAGCAATATTTTCCTTCACTGACAATAAAGTTCAAGTAAAACAAAAGCAAGCTTTCTTTTAAACAGGTTACCTTCCTTTTCCAACATTTCTAGTTTCCAAGAGAGTCTGGTTTGTTGCCGTTTAAAAAAAAAAAAAAAAAAAAATCAAAGTTGACCGCTGCAAAACAACTTTGAAGTGTTTTTCAGCTATCTGTAACCACATGCAAATACTAGAAAACAAAATAGTTAATAGCAACTTTCCTCTAGAAGAAAAAATAACTTTTTGGTGATGACTAAACTGCCCTGGATTAGTGACAGCTAAGGAAAACCCACAAGCACAATGGAGTTTCCTTTCTTCCTTGACCGTTCACACCAGAAACACTTCCTTCCCCTATTAGAATGACATATCTTTTTAAGCAGCAAAAACCCAACCATTTGATGATCTACTGTCAAAAGGCTGAGTACAGAGTAACACCAATATAGTAGAAGCTATAATGGGCTTGAACCCATTCGAGTAGATTGGGGAACCAACCCTTTTCTCCCAGCCATTTCAAGCCTACCATGGCACTGCAAAGGTGGTGGAATACACACTGGAAGCTCTGCAGAGTTTTGCCTGAATCTCTCCACAGACACAAATATGTTTGCTTGCATTGTTGTCTTTTTGTAGTCTAGGTGGAGGAGCCTGCTTACGTTTTTTCACATTAGTTCACATAAATTTTTGCCATTGACTTCAAAAAACGTATTTTTGGTGTAACACTTCGGGGGGGGGCAAAGTATTGCACTTCATGGCAGGGGGGACTGGGCAAGAGGAAGATTAAACTGCAGAAACAGAAATAAACCTTCGTAATTTTGTTCAGATGGTTGCAGAAAATTCTCCTGTGCTTTTTGTGCATTCAGTTCCCAACGGTACGGTCCCAGCACACCAGGTATTGGTTTCCAACTTGAAAATCTCCAATTATAATAACCCTAACTGAATTCAAGGTTTGTTACAAGATCTTTTGTCTTACACTGGTCCCACCATGACCTTCTCCAACTTACTAAGATCATCTCCTTGGATCTCAGGAAAAGGCTTTGTTCTCCTGCATGGTAATACCTGATATACTTGATCAGAATTGAAATTTCAAACTCTCTTCTCATGTAAATGACTAAAAGCTAAATAAAAACATCAAATATTTTCTTCCATTTTCTTACTTTCTTCTTGCTCTTCAAAGGCATTATCTAAATATCCACTAGTTCAAATACTCAAACAATAACGTGATTTAAGACTATATAGGCCAACATAGATTCAACACCGAGTACAATAGTGAATTATTTTAACTGGCAATGAACAAAATCTTAAGCAAGTAATTCCTAAAATTAGCAGCAGGCAGATTAAGTATATACAATATCACAAGAACTTCAAGTTCTATAAACTTGGAAGTGCCACTTACTTCTTCCCCCCATTAGCTGCACATGCCAAAGGCCTCATTTGGATCAACTTCAGCTCTGTAATACATCCGCAACATCAGCTGCCTCAGCCAGACTGATGAACCACTCGACTTAATAAAGTTCCTTAGCCATTTCCCAAAACTTGCTGCTTACTTTTCTGATAACTGTTCCAATTGCTGTAAAAATAGGCCATGCAATTTGTTAATACACATTATTTCCTGCACGTTTTCCATTCCGTACTATTGGGATTCACAGGTGAGGAGCCTAGGTTACAGGCCATGAAGCATTTCCATGGCAGAACCCTCCATACATCACAAGACCAAGCGTGGAGATCACCATACAGGCTGAAAATTTCATTAGACAACACTATAGGTAGTCTAACTGTAGTTCAGAATAATTTTAACTGCCAGTTAAAATCTCTTCCCATTCTACCCAAGTCTGCCAAGAATTTCTGCTTGGTTGTCCCCAAAGAAATTATTCTTATGCTTTCTGGACCAGAGCCAAGCATCAGGAACTGAAGCCCCAGATCTTCCTTGTTCTCTATCTTTCCTTCCTAAACAAGGATTATAAAAAGTAATCTTGTTTATATCTCGTATTCCAATCCAAATTCTTATTTCTTTGGAAATTCTGTTTGAATGCAGCAAGGAACTTATGAGGCACTAAAATGCCTCTTGATCACTAGCTTCCATATTTCTTCCTGCCTTTTGCAGTTCTAATTTGTGTCAGATTTTATAAGCCTAATATCAGATAACTACACTATTATTGCCAGCAATGTTTTAGGGGTGAGAGGGAGGTATCCTAGTTTTTTCCTGCTAATTTCCATCTACCATAGAAAATGGACATAAATAGGAGAATCCTGTATTACCTATTTACACTCATTAACAGAATAAATCTCTGCTTCCTTTTCCCCAAAAACCTCACTGAAAACATCCTTTTTCTCATGCCCTTCATACTCTCACTGATTAGGCAGAATTTACTGAGGTTTTTCTCATGTGATACCAAACATGTTTCTCCTGAATAAACTATGGGAGAGGGAGGGAGAAATCCAAAGAGGACAAGGAAAAACACCACTAAAGATGTTTTCCAGCTCAGCAGGTCTCACTTAAATTATTTGCCTTCACACTGGTTGAGATAACTTTGCCAGTTGCATGAAAAAACCTCAGGGCTCACTTTGACTTTAGCAGCAACTTTCCTAAGGATTTCTTATTGCTGCTGTTATTTTAAATCTTAACAAGTAGCTGAGCTCTAATGCCTTTCTCTCCACTAATATAAACCCCACAATTATCTGCCAGTTGGTTTAAGGATTTAAAAGTCTTATAAAGGCTTTGCTGCCAACTTTTCACATTACATTTGGGAATTAAATCCCTCAAAAAAAAAAAAAAAAAGCTGTTATCACCTTCTGCAATGAAGTCAAATGATACAAATACTTCTTTTGCCATCCTTTTTGCACAAATAAATAGACTGCAGTTCACAGCTCTGTTTCCAGTTCTCCTTTGACACAAGCAGTGCCTGAGCCTTACCAGCTGGAAGTCTGCCAGAGCTTTGAACCTGTCCTTCTTCTGGCTTGGTGAGTCAGCACTTGCTATTAAAGGTAAAGAACTACAAGAATTACTGAAGAAGTTGGTTTCTTCAAAGTCTGAAAAGGAGGGGGGGGGTATGGGGACTGTGGGGTTTTGCTGTGTTTGGTTTTGTTTCATTTTGCACACAATAAGAAAATGAATATCTGTCTCTTGAACTGATGCCTCTGACCTCCCTTGGACCTCCTGGATTTTGTCTTTAACTAAAGAGTATGGGCAGCATCAGATAAGAAAGGGGAGAAGGGCACTGACAAAAATGGAAACTTTTCCAAGAAAATCCAATAAACAGGCATGTATAATGCAGACATTTTTGAGCCACCTTGTCGAGCACCGTTAAATTCACCTTTATGCTGCAAATCCACCGTACCAAAACGTCTGAGACATGCCAGCAAGCTGAACCACAAAGGAGTTGATCAACACACCCAAGCCACTGAAAACTAGGCTAGCGACTGTTATCTATATTTTAAATCTTTGACAGAAACCAAACTTATTTGGTGCAATATATGCAAATGTGTTATCAAATACTGGTGCCTTTCAGATTTCAAAGCACGTATTTTCTTGTGCTGTTTTCCACATAATCTAGCCTCAAATAAAGGCATCAGTAATTTTGACTTGATTACACTATAATTATTCAAATATCTTTAATTTTATACTCTGGACTAATTTCCATATCCGTTGTTATCATTAAAAGAGATTGTTATAGATAATGTATCTCATGTATTTCCCCTAATTGAAAAATGCAGACCTTGAACAATAACAGTTACGACAACAACAACAATCCTGTTTAAAGGCTACTTTGGCAATATAGCTGTAATTATTGCAAACCAACTACGGCAAGCCACCACAATTAATAGCAGAGGAGAAGGACAAGTTGCCAACAGTTAACTTAGCTCTTTTTGCCTAGCTTCTGTTTTTTCACCGCAACACTAACAGACAATGTTGGAACTTTGCCAGGGAGTTCACAAAGTAAACTTATTATTTATACAACTCTATAATCATACATCTCAAGTAAATTTAGCATAGTTATATTGAAGATGCTCCAGAACCAGAACTCCCCCTCGCCCCAGCTGGACCTTCCAGAAATTGGTGACACCTAGCACAGCCCTGAGTCATTGTGCAGCATCATCTTCTCTATTAAAACTTAAGTTTTCCCCAAACAAGCTTTCTTGTTGGCAGATTCTTTCTTGATATGGAAAGCAAGGAGGGGTAGAACAATTCACCAGAAAGAGTGCAACTAGGACTTCTTCACAGATCTCCCCCAAAATTGGAAAGACAACCAAGAGGGAAAGCATGAGACAAAAAAGTGCATGGAAAAGATGCGAGAAGTGTGAGAAAGGTTAAAGAATGGAGATTGAGACAATAGAAAAAAAAATGGTAGAAAAGGAGACATGAAAATAAAAGGGGGAAATTAAGTGTGAAAAAAAGGAACATGCTGAGAAGAAGAAAACTAAAGGATAGTCAGAGACATTAGAGTACAGATGCATGAATGCCATATTTGCCAAACACCAACACAGCTCTGAAGGAAGAGGTTCAGGTGCCATGTACTAGAATAAAAGAGAGGATGGAAATACCAAATGAAATGATGAAAATGAGAAGTAAAAAAAAACAGTGTGAATCAAGAGTGGCATTAAGATTAAGAGCTCTTCAGGGGAAAGATTGCCTTTTTATTGTATGCTTATGCATAAGTCAGTAGAATAGGATTTTTAGCGTAACTCTTTTCTCAAGTGCTACTTCAGTACAAATAATTAATAACAATAACAGTCAAAATAATTCATAAGAGTAATGACTTTACAAATGATTTTGTGCTGTTCTCAAGGGTAAGTGCTCCTTTCCCTCAACTCCCTACCCAAAAATCACCAGTGAATCTAGCTGCTTCCCTTGACAGCTCATCTTATCTTTCTCCTTTCCTTATTTCAGCTTGAATTATGGGACAATTAATATACTTTCTACCTTAAAAGCAGAGCCAAAGAAACCCCCTACAGTTAGCTCCACACTGAAGCTGACTGCATATTGTGCTGAATTTGTAATGAACACCCTTCTGCTGGCACTTGGCACTGCTTTTTCAAAGCCAAGTATTTTGGATAGGTAAATAACAAATGCTGCATTTGTCAGATCTCTGGAACATTGGCATTTTACCATGGATATTGCAGTGTCTGATTACCACACTACAGTGTTAATATCTCTTTTTAAACGTATGCTCTCAAGAAAATGAGTTTCCCCACAAATCACATTTGATCATTAACTTATACTTACGAGGTATGGACCAGTTCCAGCAGAGCCTACTCACTCTTCCTTCATACTGATGTTCTTCTCTTCCATTAAACACAGTGGGCTGATTTTGTAGCAAGAACAAAACTGCAGAGAATGAAAGCCCAGGGAGTATTATCTGGTCTGGTTACAGATGCAAGCCATGCTCTGGGCTGTCTGGATGCCAATCCACTCCGGTGTGAAAGCATGCATCATGGCTTTCAGCACACGTGAACAACCCCACCTTCATCAGATGCACCAGTGCCTGCAGTGGTCCACCCAGTAGCACTGCGTTTCTGGTAGTGAGCTGTCAGCTGAACATGGGAATGATCCCACACCTCTGCTATCCACCACATCCATCCATGTTCTAGCTATCCAGCAACACTCTATGTGGTGAGAAAAGGGAGAACTGGATAACCTTAGTGTTGAAAGCCTTTTGTTATCCTTCTGTGAGCTCCTTCTACTTTCTTACCACCTTGATTTCTAAGAGAAATTATTATTCAGGTGCGATTTCTCAAAAAAAAAAAAAAAAAAATAAAAGCCGAACACTAGAGCATATAATCTCTTACAGCTGTTTTGAAGGAAAATAAGTGGACTAGCAAGGATTTCTCTTTCTTTACAGTTATGCCACTGTTGTGCATGTGAATAACTATCTTCCCAAATGCCAGTTGTCAGAGAGCATTGTTGTATTTGAACAGGGCTGTTCTAATTTCTGTAGATGAAATAAATGTAATGAAAAGAGAATCAATACAGATAGAAAGGCAGGCAGGCTGCTGGAGTGATCTTTGCCAGGATTCTTCTCCATAGTCTGCTTTTACCTATTGACTAAGATGTTAAGATTCAAGGGAAAAATGGAAGGCAGTGGGAGTTTGTATTTGCATTTTCTTACATTGTGGTCTCTCGATTCTTGAAAAACTGGTGGACATATTTAAAGAGAATCAGGGAAGAGAAACTAATTCATGTCACCATTGCACTGGTCTGCTACTAATATTTTACCTTCCTGTTAAATGTGACACCAACACATATGTTGTAGAGTTGGGGGTTTTTATTTGGCAGAGGAGAAAAGGGTCTGAAATTTCACCAACTGTTGATAAGCAGAAGCTGAAACAGTAGATGGGACACCCATCTGTAGACAGCATTTCCTCAGTTCATAGAAGTGACTTGAAGAGATGTAGAGGAACCTCACTGTGCTGAAGGTTGGTGGCCACCTCTGCTTTTCTGCAGCTACTGCCACCATGAGTGTTTTTTGGAACTTAATGCATGTACTTTTAAGTCACAGATTCATTATTTCTAAATAAAAGCTCACCACTATCTCTAATGAATGCATTCCTGCTCTAGCAGGAGCTACACTGCAATAGCACAAACTTTTACTAGTGTGCATGCTGACCATGTCTCAGCACATTTGAATGAACAAGGCTCCCCTGTAATTGCAGTTTTGTTCTAAATCCAATAAATAATAATGCAACATGAAATTACATTTGCGCTTTATGCTGTCATATCACATCATAAATTCATATGGAAAGATTAGTCTAGTCTTGAACTAAAGGACCCACTTGGCAAGCTGCTCTCCAGTTTTTCCCTTCTGTGTTTCTAAATAGTATTCACTAATACTGTTGGGAGAGCTAAAAATGAGCTGGGGGGGCAGGGGGGTGTGTTGCCTAGGAGGCAAAATACCCTCACATGTTCATAAAAATAAGTGAAAACAACAAATCTGCATCAACTTTCCTTAAATAACAGCAACCACACAATGGCAGGCAGCAGCACTCACAGAGACAGCTGGTCCTTATTGAAATAAGGAGGGGAAAGAGGAGAAAACAGAAATCAACATCCTTGAGTACTAATATGGTTCATTTTGTAAATTGTAAATGTCTCTAAATAGCTCCTGCAATGCAGGATACAGTTTTAGACAAACCTACAACAGAAAAACATTTCCAACTTTTTCTACATCAAGAGAAATATGATTTGTAGCAGCTTCTGGCAGTACTAACATGAGCTAGTACCACTTATATCCAGCAAGTAATTTACAGTTAACCCAGACTGACACTTCAAGGAGCAGTTTTCAACAGGGAGGAGCTGATCAGTTTGAGGAATATTTGTAACAGTGGATCTGCTTCCTCCCTTTCAAAACTGCCTTCTGATGCAAACCTCCAGTCCGTGATTGATCTGACACAAGGTCCCAACAGCCTCCCACATCTACTGTAGGCAGTAAGCAGCCTGTTGTCTGCTCTTCACAGGTTCAGCCATTACCAACTCCTTTTATCATACAGTATTAACAGCTGTAATAACAAAACCAACCTGAGCAGGACCAATGTGAATAACAACAAAGGAAAAAACAAAACCTGTTACACTAGGAAGACAAGTAAAAGGAGCTGGTTTCTTCAGACAAGTGGAAGTTTGTTATTCAGGGATGAAAAGAGGGAGAAGGAAGTAGAAAGGCTGGAGCCAGGAGAGCTGCCTCCCCACATCAATTCTGGGCTGAGAAGACAACTTGTTTGACTTCTTTGAAGCCAAACACCATAACACATTTGCATTCAAGGCAAGACATTCATGTGCACATACCAATCCCCATAACACATCACATAGCCTGGCTGTGGCACAGGTACCTTTCCCTTGGGGCTACCTCACTGGCAGCCAGAATGCCAAAGGGACCTGCTGGGGAAAAAACGGCCAAAGTGGGAGTAAAAGAGCTTGGCCAATTGGCTCACTAGATGGGATCACTTGATCCTTAAGCAAAAATCCCAAGGAGGAAGGGACTGAACATGCCATAAGTGGTCACAAAGGCTTCACTTGTCCCCCAGCTTCTATTGTTATTGCATTAACATTTTCTTTGAGTTTGGAAAAGGTTTTAATAGACTATTGATGGGGCAGGGTGTTTCTGGTAGTTATCTCTTCAGGCTCAAACAGCCAGAGGCCTGAACTGGTGAAGGAGTGGCTGACCATCCTCCAGTCCAACAAATGCCAGCACCAGACAAGATCAACTCTTCAGTGGAACAAGCGACACCAATACAGGGGTTGAATTTTTACATATAGATATCACTGCAGGTACAGAAGTACCTTTTTTCAAAATTCAGACGCCCGATTTCCTCAGCCCACTGTAGAGCTCTACAGGCATTCTGGGCTTGTTTCACATCCTGAACTCCAGCTGGAAATTATTCAGGCAGACCAAACTAACACAAGTGATCTGCATTGCAGATAAGGGAGGCGAGAGACATGTTTGGGAAGGAAAAGTTTAACTGATTGGCTAAATTACTTGACTTAAATACTTGTCTCCAAAGATTATATTATTTAATCCTGTTGATATTTGCATCGTGATAGCTGAGTTTTATGCTTTAATCTGTCTGAATTAAAGCAATAAATTGAGTGATAATTCTTTAAGAATCAAGCTGGACCTCCTATCTCACTAGTTTTACCTTTCCTTTGGGACTCAAAGCTATTTTGACTTGCCCTTTTCTCTGAATTCTATATTATACCGAATTCATTATGATGATTGCTATAATCTGCATAGCCCTAACCATAAGCCTCTTCAATAAATCTCTTCTGCTTTGTTTCTGCCAGGTTCTGTAACTGCATTAGAACATGTAGGAGAGGATAGTCTCAAGCAAGACTCAGCCTGTGAGATCACTGCCCACCCCATCTCTGCTCCAGTTCTGGTGGAGTCAAGGAGCCACATTATCACTCATGGTGAAGGCCATACAAATGATATAAAGGAAAAGGCCCTGACCCAACGGACCAACAGTCACCTTTAAAAAACCTACACAGATCATTAATAACTTACTGCTCTAAGATATATGGAAAATGCCACTTTTCTGTGGCCTGGGAAGGAAGAAAAAGGGAGGGGGATTTTGTGAATAGAGATTTCAGTTTGAAGAAATCAGATTTATAAAGAAATACATAGTTTCAGAAAGGGAAATCTTAAAATATTTCCCCTGAAAAAGTTAGTTCAGCCTCATTTAAGTACTTACCAGGCTAACTCAGATACCATCAGAAAAGTTACATAAAATTAGTATTCTACATCAAATCCTTAAAGAGACAGAAGGGGTCCTAGTCCTGCAGCATTGCTGCTTAGCCAAACCATTCAAAATTCAAATCGACTATTAAGTGCAAAAAGATAAAGAATAATGGGTAGCTATTACTTTTGTTCACTGCTTCCACCTTTGCTCTACAGACATAAAGCACACTTAAAACTCTGGCACTTTATTATCTCTTAAGTTACTTCTTGTTTATAGTGAAGTCTCAGATACGCTTTCCTAACCATAACTGGGGTGTGGTAGAAAGTTCAGTGACAATGACAGGCTTAAAATTCTGAACATTAGATGCTTTATATACAACCAGTGCATAAATTTTATCAGGAAGGAGTGGGCTTAACAGATAAATCAGCCATGCTATTCCTAAATCTTAAAATTGAATAGGCAAATAATAGGTTTAATTTAGTAATGCCTGAGGCTTTAATACATGAGATTAAGAGACTTGATTTCTGACTATTAGAAGAGTGTCTAGTAAGTAGCACAACTCTGCAAACCTCTGCCTTGGTTTTGCCCTTCCTGACTAATTTTTATCTGTTGCTGAAGTCACTGATCCGTGTGTGTTGCACTGTGTGTAAAACAGCAAGTGCCTTTTGCCTCGCTGCAAAGTGTGGGAAGAGGAAGAGAGCCTGTGAGGAGCAGAGGAGTTCATAAACACCCAGCAGGATTGAAAAGCAGGAATGCCTGCTGCAATCACGCTGGATGAGTTGAAAAGCAAGGGTCTGGTAACTGATTGGCCTGGGCTGACTTCCCCAAACAAACATATCGTGCCCAAATTCCCAGCAGGAGCATGAAATAAAGCAATTCCTCAGATAATCAGTCACAAAATAGAAATCCAGACCATCACAGTAACTGCATTTGCAGGCATAATGCTGACCCAGGAGAGAAATACGGGAGGAGTGGCTGACATGTCAGAGGGCTGTGCTGCCATCCAGCGTGACCTGGACAGGCTGGAGAGCTGGGCAGAGAGAAACTTAATGAATTCAACAAGAGCAAGTGGAGAGTCCTTCATCTGGGGAAGAAAAACCCCACAGATCAGTCCAGGCTGAGCTACTGGAGAGCAGCTCTGGGGAAAAGGACCTGGGAGTCCTAGTAGACAGCAGTAGTAGACAGCAGGCTGACCATGAGCCAGCAATGTGCCCTCGCAGCCAATGGCATCCTGGGGTGCATTAAGAGGAGTGAGGCCAGCAGGTCAAGGGACGTTCTCTTCCCCCTCTGTTCTGCCCTGGTGAGGCCTCATCTGGAATGCTGTGTCTAGTTCTGGGCTCCCCAGTTCAAGAGGGACATGGAGCTACTGGAAAGAGTCCAGCAGAGGGCCACTGAGATGATGGAGGGATTGGAGCATCTCCCATGTGAGGAGAGGCTGAGGGAGCTGGGTCTGTTTAGCTTGGAGAGGAGGAGGCTGAGGGGGGAATTTCATCAATGCTTATCAGTATCTGAAGGGTGGGTGTCAGGAAGATGGGGCCAGACTCTTCCTGATGGTGTCCAGTGACAGGACAAGGGGCAATGGGCATAAACTGGAACACAGAAGGTTCAGTCTTAACATAAGAAAACACTTCTTTACTGTGAGGGTGACAGAGCACTGGCACTGCCCAGAGAGGTGGTGGAGTCTCTGTCTCTGGAGACATTTAAACCCGTCTGGACGTGTTCCTGTGTGATCTGCTCCAGGATCCTGCTCTAGCAGGGGGGTTGGACTAGATGATCTTCAGAGGTCCCTTCCAACCCCTACCATTATGTGATTCTATGATTCTGTCAGCTGCCAGCCAAGGGGTAAAATGGCAAGGAAAGACAGGATGTGTCTCCAAAGGAACAACCAAGACATGAAGTCAGGCTTATCCACACACTGGATGGCCCTTTAGGTACTCTGTCTCTGTGCTTACCTTGCACTGAATGCCAAGCATGCCCATCACCTTATCATTCTTTATTAACTTTGCCCCATTATGCTGTGGGAGAGGAAGATGCTCACCTGTTTAAATATTGCTAAAGCTCCAGCTACACAGAACATTTATTTGCAGGTCTTCCAAGGAATGAGTAAACAGACGCTTGTAGGAAGAGAGTGCTTCTCTCTGTTCAGGAAGTCCACACAGATCAGCCACATGTTGTTCCCTTTGACATGAATTCTAGTGTTGCTTCTAGCCTAGAAAAGAAAATAGAAGGAAAGAAAACGGTGACTTGTCTTTTATTAAAGGAGGACTAATTTAAGACTTCTCAGATGTTTTTTACTAGGGGCATCAGGTATTGATTCTACCTTTATGCAGCCAAGAGATAGTCGATGGGCTTCAGGATTTGACTCAGTAACAATTACACATTGACAAGCGTATTGGTTGGGTTTTTAAAGTATTTCCATAGTTCTCCTAAGAATTCCAGTATTACAGACTGCTGCCTCTTGGCCTCAACTGTGGATGAGCTTATGCTCCAAATCAGTCAGACCCTCAACACCTCCAATCAAATAATCATTAGACTGTATTGCTGTAGCACTCTGCTTCTCACCAAGGATTATTAGCTTAGACAAAGCCTTGTGCTAATGCAACTACAGAGTTTCTTTCCAGTTTAGACCAGGTCTGCATCTGAATGGCTTAAAACGCAAGCAGAACAATCTGAGTGTAGCTGAAAAAAAAAACACAACAAAAACAAAACCACAACAGAGGTCTTAAAGGTGCTACACATGTAAATTAGCTGTAAATACAAAAAAAAAAAAGCAAGGGAGGACTAATTTTTCTTTTACCTTCATATGTATTATTTATCAGGACCAGTTTAGTGGGGAAGCACTTTCACAAAGCACATCAAGTCAGCAAATCTACCATTGACTCTCAGTGACAGGCCAGTTGGCATCATGTTGCAAACCAGTCTCCAGTATGGCAAGTGAGAAACTCCTTAACTCAAAAATAGTCACACGTTTAAAGGCTGAAGAATGGTTCACTCCTCAGTGACATCACATATTCTGTACCAGCCCACAAGATGTGACAGATGTACTACTCTGCTCCCTCGTGATGTCTGTGCTACAGTGAGACTTTCCAGATAAGACACATCATACTCCGTGACTTGTCACTCAAAGGAGCTGCATCAGTGCCTGCTAAGATAAAAGATATCTATAAAAATGACAAAAGCAACTATATTTCCTCCTACAAGAATTAAGCTCAGTGCTTCTTCCATGCTTCTACCCCACAGCAGCCTAAAAAGTTAGTGTTTGACCTCTGGATGTGACCTTGGATCCCAGTACTCACATTTGTTAAAATAAACACGAAGTGGCCTATGGCTAATTCACCACCAAAATTCAGCAGGCACGAGAAAGTAGGTAGGTCAGTACTAAATTGAATGTGATTGCATTTCCCTAGGTTACCCAGAAGCATTTCAATCACATTAACGCTGCATTCAGGAGCCCGCAAAAGGGAGAGTTAGAAACACAATTTTAAGAGATTTAAAATATTTATAGACTGTAGTTTCATGATTACAATAAAACCTATTGCACTTCTGGGCCATCTCCATTGTTCAGGTCTTCAGCTCTATGAGGACTTTTCCATTATTAACAGGAGGTTGGCAAGTAATGTAATGGTTCTTTTAAACACTACGAGCAAATGGTTGGAGCAAGCCCCTATAACCCTGGAAGGAATTCGTGCATGCTCTTCTAGATACAGTTTGACACTTACCTCCAGAGATGACATGATTTTCTCCTTACTCACCACTTCTGGCTCTAAAGCTAAATTTGTGTAGCTTGCTCAGAAATGGAGTAGAAGAGAACATAGAAGAAGCATTTGCTGCAAGGGATTCAAACCTCTGTAGAGCTTTACAACTTCTCTCAGCATACATTTTTCAACACCACAGCCTCTCAGAAGTTTTGACAATTTGGTGGGCACATTTAAGAGAATCAGAGAAGGAAAACTAATTCACATCATCTTTGCACTGCTCTGTTAATAAGATTTTCTGTTACTGTGGTTTCTGTAATTGTGACCCCAACATACTGACTTTTTTTTCCCCAGGGATTCTCTGTTTGTTTTGGGGTTTTTTGAGTAAGAGTTGTAATGGGGATGTAATCAACTCTGCTCATAACCAGAAGTGTTATGTTAG
Organism: Podargus strigoides; assembly: GCA_028020825.1. Lineage (NCBI taxonomy): Eukaryota > Metazoa > Chordata > Aves > Caprimulgiformes > Podargidae > Podargus > Podargus strigoides. The sequence goes on from CM051625.1 coordinate 35,569,134, forward strand.
GCTGTTCTGTAGCAAGCTGGTCAACAGCATTTTGGCCTGCAGTTTCCAGCACCAAATTAACTTTGTTTTTGTGTGAGAAAGGCAGCAGCAGGAACAAACAGGCAGACCGTTTATCTAACTGTGCAAAAATCAGTCTTCTGATTGTAATTAATCATTATTAAGTGGAAATATAGAGATGCTGTGTCCGGCACAGATTATTAACGTCAGGAAATTACTGTTTGGGGGTAAAAAGAACCGATTTTAAACTACCAACTGGTTTAAAATTGCAAACATACTATACTAGGAAGTGACTGACCTCCTACAGACAGAGCTTTAAGCAACTCTTGCTTACAGGAGGCAAAGGTGCTAAACCCCACTTTCTGAGATGCTGTGATAATCATGGTTGACAAACAAAGACTGCACCTCTCCATTTACAGGCATTAAGCAAAGCCATGGCTTCCCTAAATATTTGGTTCTGGTTTTTGAAGTGTTTAAGGACAGTGGAGGTGTTACATATCAAATTCAACAGATTTCTTCAGAAACTATGTATTTTTATTTCTAATATTATTTTTAAATTTTAGCGTCAGATTAAAGCATATAAAATTACTTCATTTTATTTCAACCCAAAGGAAACCTCAAGATCAAAGCATTTCTGCAGCTAAAAAGCAGCCCATTGCCCCATCTGCTGGACAATTCTTAAATGAAGCTCTGAAAAAGGCAACACTGCTTATTTCATACCCTGACCTCTGACAGAAGCACTGTGTCGAAATGCAGTAATTGCAAGCCTGTAAAACCATTCTGAGCCTCAGGATTTCTGCTAAGGGGTAAAAGCGAAGCTGCAGATTACCAACGCCAAGAGTGATGCTTCTGAGCTCTTTCTGTTTTGCTATGACAACCTAGTAACAAGGAAGAGCAAGCTCTCAAAACCACATGCAGCCATGTGTCTGCAAAGATGACGACTGGCTTGCAGCAGTTGCCATATTTCCCACTGCAGCAAACATTCCCCCATCTCCAAGAGGTTTGTACACGTAGCTCTTATCAACTGGCAGTGTATCTAGTAGATGGCAGATATAAACAATTATTGCACAGGTTTTATAATCTGGAATTGTTCACATCCAGGTGTTTAGGAAATGAATTTTACAAGTTCACTGACAGGTCTAGGATAATTTAAATAAACATTTGGCATGATTGTGTCACAAAAAATCCTGGGTCCTAAAAAAAATTAATCTAAACCCCAAACCCTGCAGATAACTTGAACCCTCACAGGATCCTCAGTGTGAATCCTAAATGGGCTATGTGGTTATACAGCCTGACTCCAGGAGCAAAACCACAACTGTCACGGAGTTTATTTTGGGTGTGACAGATAAAAATTCAGCTGGGTTCTAGTCCATATTTTGATGCTGTTTTTAACCACAAAAACCATACATGGCTCAAAAACGAGTCCCAACACAGTGATACACTACATCCATCTATCCAAAATGCCCACACATTATTAAAAGAACACCAGGAAAGAATGGGAAGAGGAGTATTATACTTTTACATTTAAATTTATCTGTCTGTTACAGTTGGGTTAGCAGTTCATTTCAGATAAAACTTTTTAGCTGACAGAAGTAATGATCACACTTTGAATTCTATAAAAACATACCTATCACCTGCTTGTTCATTTTATGCCTTTCCTGTCCCTGAATGCTTTCTCACCAAGTCTGAAAAACACATGAAAGTAATTACTATATTCACAGGGTTTACATTTAAATTTGGACCTTTGAGAAGCTAGTATTAAAAGTTAACACAATTAATGAGGATGAGAAGACAGACCTGCTCAAGAACTCCCAAAGACCACACTGTAAAGACAGAATTTTCCTGTAAAACAATTCGGGCATCACAGCAACTGATATTACAGATGAAGCAGTGATGGTTGGCAGGTTTGGAATTTCATGCAAAGTTTCTTCCTTGTATTTGCCTTTCTTGTCCCTAACCCAGTGGCCAGGGACTCAAAGTCAGTTTCTGCTCAAACACCCTGTTATTCTCCTTCTAGACTATGGGGATGTCATGCTTTCATCAAAACCACCAGTATAAAACTCAATAGCTCTGTATACTACTGGCCAAATAAATAATTGAACAGTGCTAATATCCTACACTGTTTTTCACTGACAGCAGTACCCAAAAGCTACACTTCCTTTGCTCTTGGTGAGAAGGGCACTGGTCAGAGAAAAAAGCATCCTGCCTGGCAATCCCAGGCTATTCTAGATGTCACTGAAAATAATCTCTTCCAGCCCCAGCCTGTAATTTTATTCACCTTCATTGCCCTGGATTCCTCCACCTTGTTAGAGATTAAAATGGCCCAAGTCAAACATGAAATACTACCCTATTTCAAAAATCTGTTTGGGAATTCAAAACCCAGGGATAACTGGACTCTGCAATAGCTTTTATGCCCTACTGACACTTCAAAAATCCTTTCCTCCCTCCAGCCTCAGCAGTAAAACCAGCTTTAAAGCATTTCTTTATTTTTAATGCAGTTGGCTGATTTCTGCTGAGTCTCTTTGCCCTCTCCTCCCATCCTCCCTCAGTTGCACCAAGTTCACAAGCAGAGGAAAAGCTAAAGCAAGAAGCATCCAGGACAAACTGAAGTCTGCGTCATGCAGACAAGTCAGGCATGAAAATCATCCTGAAAATTCAAGTTTCCATAATTTTTCAAGTGCCCCCTTGAGAAACTCCCTAGCTATCAAGTTGTTCCTAGATCTGCTGGAGCTTATTAAGAAAAAACCTCTGCAAGCTAAAACAAGACCTCTCTGCTGGCTGCTTTAGCTCTGTGGAGAATTTGTTGGGTACGGGTCCTAATTGGCTTCTCTGTAACTTAGTCCTGTCACTGGCTGCATCTATGGAGAGGTCTCCAGAGGCTGAAAGACTCTACTGCTGTTGCAAGCACAAAACTTCCAGGGTTTACAAGACTGAGGGCACTCAGAAGGGATTTAGACATCCAACCAAAATTGTACAGCAGTGAATCAGCTGTCAGTGAGTGCAGGACCTCTAGGAAATAAACTGTATAGAAATATGAGTGATTATCATTTCAAGCATCGTTTATCCTGACATCCCTTACGTGTATTTCAGAGTACATGGCTACAGACACTAATATGATCCAGGTAGAAATCATAGTCAGACAGGATAAAACACAAAGTAGTTTTGGCTGCTCTTAATTATGTACTCAGCTGGGAGGCTGGAGAACTGGGCTTCCCAATCCAGCTACTGACTTCATGTCCTAAAACAAAGTATTAAGTACACAATGTATTTCATTAAAATAGACATCATTGTGGAGATGCACGTAAAAAGCCCCAGCATGCAGCACTGTTGCTGGAAGACACATTTAGAGCTAAGGATAATGGGGAAATGTACAGAACCACAGCTTTACCACTCTTAAGTACATCCCTAACAGCCCAGGAGAGACTCAAGTACCAAACACTGCCCAGCTATCTGGAGAAAAAATAAATAATTCCTTTTCTCTCACATTTGCTCTGGCTGCTTCCCAGGAGCCTGCATGCAATTTCCACATGGATTTTTCAGACTTTCCAATCTTCTCATGTATTTTTTATATCTATATATATTTTTTTAACATATATAAAAGTCCCTAATCTCAGTGCACTCAGTAAGGTGTTTGGAGTGTGATCAGCACAGACCTGGAGGGAAGCCAGTTTCTAGAGGTCACAACACATGCAAAGGAGACTCATGGTGTCTAAAGAGAAAGGATGAAGTCCATCTACTTAAAATAGGGCTGCATTTATCTGTAATTCTCTATTGGACTTGGATGTATATGTAATATACACACATATGTATGATACTTACAAAAAAGTATGTTTTTAAACATAGAACATATTCTCAGCAGCAGAACTGCTCATCAGCCGAATTCTTCCAAAGAAAGAAATATACTCAAAAGACATCCAAAGACCATTGAAATAGAGAAAAAAAATATCTCGAAGTGGTTCCAGAAGGAGATGTACCCAGTGCTCAGTCCCCATGAGGGAAGGGCAGGTTTGGACCCTGTTTCACCACCGGGGCATGTGTGCATTGCCATACTCTTGAGAGATGGCCAACAACCAGAGCCACCATTTGAACCCTTTCAGTCATGCTTTGGTTCTCTCTAACCTAGGGGAAGCAGATCCATAAACATACTATTACAATAAATCATCTACTGTTTTCATGAGGGAATTTCTACAAACAAATGGGCTGAAGGACAATGCAGACAGCTCAAGCCATGCAGCTGATGCAATGCTATTTTCCACACACCAAATGGTAGCTATTTTTTTTGCCAACTCACAGACATTTGGATAAGACACCTTATTCTGTCTTGTGATATAAAGCCATTTCTAATCATTTGCCCACTTAAGTATGGTAAAACAATCAATGCAATTAAAATTAATTATCCTGTCAGTGTGGAAAAACAGCATCCCAGACCTTTATAGTATAGCTTTAGAACACCAAAGAAAGAGCTACACAATAATCCTCTCCAGAGGACAAAACCTTCCCTGTTTTCATCCAGCAAAACACACAAAAAAAGAAACAAAGCAATTGACTTTTTTCCAGAAATGGCTTCCCATACTGCCATTATTTAATCCTCAAGGTGACCTGATTTAGGCTGAAAGTACCAACAGATTACCAGAAAGGAGGAGTAAAAATAACACAGAAATGGTACATGCCATTCTCCTGAGACTCACAAACACAAAGGACAAGGACAGAATCTTGCTGCTGATTCCAGAAAAAAAAAAAAAGATAAAAGAAGGAAAAGAACAGCAGAATCCCACCCTCATCCTCCCCTCTCCAAAGTATAAATCTCCATCCTCCCAAAAAGCCAGATCTTATTAACAGATAGGATTTGCTTTCTAGAAGAGAAATTCTGGTAGGATTTTCAATTAACCTACAGATTTAAGAAAGTGTCATTTTCTATAGTTTTGCTGAAGTGTGGGATGGAATTATGAATCATTTCAGAAAATGATTAGCATGGTTTGAATTCTTTGTATTTAGATCAGGAAACAAATATACTAAAAAATGCCCAGAAGTAATCCCTCCCCCAGATATCCTTTCTGTTGCAGCTTACCATTTGTTCCTTTTAGCATATCCAGCAGAGTTTGCACACAACACATTTCAAATATATATTAGTGAGGTGGGTTGGGGGTTTTTCAAGCATTTTATATCATCCTAAGGGACACAACAGCCATAGGGGCAAGCACTTGTTGGAAGTCTCTTTTCTACCGGAACCACTGATGTAAAGAAGTGGTAACAACTGTGACTCCATCAGTAGTTTAATATCTGGTTGGTTTTGATTTCCAGAAGATCGTGTTTCCTCTAGTATCAGAGAAGGAAAAGACAGAATAAGAAGCCCAAGAGAGACAGCAGCTGGAAACAGACCCTTTGTACTCCTCAAACATAAGGTGTTTAGTAATCAAATAATTTTTTGTTGTTGTTGCTGCTACACATCCAAAAAAGTAGATCAGAGTACAAAGGCAATATGGTAAGATCTGTTTTTCACTCTCATTTTTCTCCAGCAGGAGCTTCCTTCGCCCTCCTGTGCACAATGAGCTCCAGGAAAGGCATATGGTGCTCTTTGTCTCCAGCAGTGAATGAGAGTACATGTTGTAAGCTATTTCTCCCACTGGTCACCTTAAATTATAGTATGAGCATAGCAGAATTTGATGATGTCTATAGTACAGTCATACACGTGTAAAGAAGTCTCAGTGTTAGGGGGAGCTCTATGTAAAACCCCCACGGAAAGTCCAACAGAGAAAAACAGCCAAGCACAGCCCTACCTTAAGTAGCTGGGCTTTGTCTTTCATCTTTGAAGACCATGAGCCTCCTGACCATGTAGCAGGGCCTTGGTAAACTGGCTCCCCTGCAAAACAAGTCTGTGCTGACCACACTCCCAACACCTTACTGAGCACCCTGCTATGCCCCACATCCAACAGCGCATCGCTGTCGGTGACAGTGCTTCCAGTGCATAAGAGGCACTGACAGATGGCAGGTTTCTGTATGTGTACAGTGCTCTGCCCACTCGTCATTTGAACTTGATTTTAGAAATACAGAACAAAAAAAGAAAATTAATGAATTCTTGCCATAGCTACACCAACAAAATAGGATTTAAGAAATGGAGAAAAATGTATGTACTTACCTGTATATGATTGCACTGAAAAGTACTTTGTTTTTTGTGTTAAATGCATTAAAAGATTACAGGCTTGCATTTAGGCATGTTGAGAACTTGTTAGCCAACATAATCATTCAAGGAGAAGGTTGGAAGAAAACAGTAAGAAATTCCTCCTTTGCTTTCTTTTTGCAGTATTCTTACAGAACAGAAAACAATCCTTTGATAACACCCTGCAGTCCAAGAATAGATATAGCTTCCCTAAGGATTAAATCAGCCTTTAGATATGTACACACTGTTCACTCCAACTGCTTTCCATAAATATCTAGGAGGATAACAGCCCTTACTGAGGGGTTTTAACCACGTTTAGACCAGATTTTGCACAATAGAGTGCAAGTTCAGAGTAAAACCTATTCTGAGATTTAATTCTGCAGGTAGCGGGTTGGATTCTCATGTTATTTGCAGCAATAATTCCACAAAAGCCACTTTGCTCTACTCGTTTGTAAAACAAGTTCAGAGGCTTCAGAACAGGTTTTCAAGTAGAGGAATATAAATCCTGCACACTGCCCTCTTGTATACACTGAATGGAGGATTTCTCCACTAATTACAAGAAAGCTTGGTAAGTCAAAGCAGATGAAAGTTCTGCTATTAAGGAAATTATACTTGCATGAAAGTTTTCACTCGTTTATGGAATTTCACAGCTATCTAGATGCCAGATATTTTTAATACAGATGGATAATGCACATTGAGAGTAGGATGGATGAGCCTCAAGGATGTGTTCACAGCTGGCACACACTGACACTTTCAACCTCCTTTGCTCTTCTACCCCACTTGCTTAGATCATCAACATTGGAAGACAAACAAGCAGTGCACAAAACACAGCCTTTCCAAATTGCCACTTCTTTAAGAATAAATGCTGTTGATGAAGCCTGAGCCAAGTGACCACTTAAAATTAAAGTCTGAGTAACTTCAGTGTAACAGATCAGCCTCTGCATACTACAGGTAAAATACATCTACGTACCCTTCACTTTTTCATTTATCATGACATACTCCTTCAGTTTACCCTGAAAACCACAGCACACGTACCACCACCATGTTCTCATAAGGAAGATAAAGTGCACAGTCAGGGAAAAAAAAAAGTGGCCAAATGACAAACTTCGGCAAGGCAAGATGTGGTGACCACCACTGCAGGTCAAGCTGTAGGGCTGCAGTGCCACTGTGGCAGAGAGGATGTGCGGTCCCTATTACGAGGCAGAGCTTTTGCCCATCTCTGATGAAGCAGTTCTCATCAAAATGCAGGACTATGAGCTACATCACGTCTGCTGTGGGGCTGGAAACACTCTGCCAAAGGGTAGTAACATCTCATACTGCTACAGCTGTTCACTCAGTAACCATGAACCCTAAATCTTTATCTCAAGGATTAGACCAGCTTTACCACTATATTGTCTGACACAAGTTAATTCACCTCTTCACCTCTTTTTTTTTTTCCCCATCCCTTCTGTTCCTCTCATGCATTTGGATTTTTCCCATTGGTGGAGGAAAGGTGGATCCCTTTGTCTGTTTTAGCCTATAGCCCCTACTATAAAAAAAATAATAAATTCTTAATGATAGTTACTACAAAAACAAATATGCAGAGCAAAATGAGTGACTATCGCAGTATGATTATTTATTTGGGGTTTGGTGCCTCTAGGTAGAAAAGGACTGCATAGAATAGTCACAACCAAAAATCAGATTCAGTAGCTATTAAGTTCTCCTCACAGATACTTGTTTAGTTTACCTCCTGGCACCAGTGGATTTGCACCACAAGCAGCTTTCTGAGAGTAAGAACAGCTTCTCAGCCAGTTCTGGATTGTTGGGGGGGGGGGGTTTAAGGGTTTTTTTTTTGATTGGTTCTTTTTGGGTTGGTTTTCTTTTTTTTTTTACTGTTCCAAGAGTTACTAAAAAAATTTAATGCCTTCTTAGTTATTGCTCTATTACCCAGGCTTATTTGTAGAAGGGAGGAAACTTGATCAAAAAGACCCCTATGTATGAATTTCTGCTCTTTGGTATGCAGCTGAGTGCCTGAGTGTGATAAAGAAATAGCTAAGAGAAATTCAACCAAGAATCTGTTATTTCATGGAGTTGTATATACCAAATTCTTTAGCAGTTAAAGTTTATGTTTTATTTTAACTGGAAGGGCAACAAAATTCAGAACAGCATCCTTAAAATATCACCATGGGTATTTGTTCTCTGAATCAGGAGCAGGGAAGGGGAAAAAAAATAAAAATAAATCTGCAGTGAAGTACTCATTTTGATCCAGGCAATAGCTACTGTGGTTCTGCTCCCTTAAACAAAGAGAAACAAAAATAAATGGCCCCATTGGCCAGTAATTTTCCTCTTTTTTAAGGAACTCTCAGAGACTAATATGTCACTTTTGGACAAAAGAGACTTGGGCTGAGGGCTTTTCAGCACACAAAAAATGACTGTTGCTTCTGGGATGTTGTTAAGGCAGCAGCCTGCCTCTTTCTTGTTCTCTCTTCATTTTGTTGTTTCAAAACACTCAAACAAGCACACAATTAGCTCAATGGGCTACTACTGATTACAGTCTCTTTGGAAGGAGTGAAGCATGAGCTCTTCAGCTGCAGAGTGACAGACCCAAAACCTCCAATAAATACCAAAAAGCAAAGGGGAACACTGTTTCACCATCAGCAGCCCTCTCCTGAGGCCCTTCTGTAGCTGATGTCTCTATCTCAAAAAGGCTGATGAACACAAAACCCCAGTGGCAAGTCTCTCCTTCACACATAAGTATTTATAACCACGATGAAACTAAACAGCATAATGCCTTTTTGCCTCCACCACTGTGCCCGCCTCAGTACTTTCTGTGCTAATTTTAACCAGCTAGCAAAAAGGGTTTCAAGGCTTTTTTTTTTTTTAAAAACACTCCACCATTGCTCTTGGAAAAATAATTCTTTCCAGATTGCCGTGCTGCTTCAGGGCTGTTTGACAGAGGCCCGAGGCTATAGACTGAGTGCTTGCTCTCTGCTGCTGGCTTCAGGACTCCAACGAGCTCTTGGTTTTACAGTGACTGCAGGTACACTCCTCCCGAATGCTGTTTGGAGAATAAGAGTCAACACTGAGATTTTATCCACTGTCTCTCAGTTCAAAGGATCTCCAGAATATCAGCAATCTACAGATCCAGCAATTAATAGCATTTCCATAAAGCAACAATTATGAAACACATCGTATAATATCATGAAGAGTAATTTTCTTAGATCAAATTGGTATAGATCCCTGATCTATCTACATATATATATAAAAAGCTGAAAGATCTGCCCAAGAAACAAGCAACACCCAAGTTCTTATTTATTCTAACTGCTGGATTTTGAATTTATGGTTCTTAATAATTTAGGGATTAAGTTATACTGTGAAGAAGAAACTCAGTCATCACAAAGCCTGAAACTGAAGAAGGTTCCACTTTCTCCCAGGTGGTTTATGTCAAAGTATTGAAAGCCTTAAAATCAGAACACTGGTATTTGCTGTTGATTATTACAGTGAAATATTCTGAAGATGGAAAACTTCTCCCCTCCAACCCTCCAGTCTGCTTTAGTCTCTTTCTCAAACTGCTATCCCTACACATGCCCAATACCCTCCCACCCCCCAGTTCCTGCAGACTGGAGGGACAGCATCCATGGAAAGGATTTTTGCACACTACACAAAGTCCTTACTAAGCAAATTAACACCACAAACCATTTGGCCAGTTTATCTAATGGGAAAGCTACAGATGTTATAAAGTGAAAAAGAATGAGTCTAGTACATCAACTTGGTGACAGGTCACAGCAGATTCAATTTCAGTAATAGCAAGAGTATTTTAGACGTAGATTAAGAGGCTTTCATGGCCTTTATATTTGCAGCACAGAACATGGGGTTAGTTGATTAATCTTCATCAAACAGTAAGTAATGCAGTGAACAAAACAGTAGATACCCACACTTTCAAAGCTGATGGTTTTCCCAGGCATTATTAAAAAGCAGTTACTCCTAACCTGGAAAAATCATGAGATCATCTGATATCAAACTAACAATAATACCTTATAGTACTCATTTATTTAAAAATTTAATAAAGTTTAATTAAAATCTGTCTGACTGATTTCTGCACCTATGCTTCTGCAGAACAAGCATTTGGATATCTGTTCACATGCATAAGATGGGAAAATGAGCTTTGAGAAGAATGGCTATGGAATTGCACCTACCACCACTCCAAATAAATTCCAAGCTTGCAGTAGCTGGAGTTTATCTTCCAGATACACTTAGTTTCTGTCCCATTAGTTTTAGAGTTGCACCTTTATTGTTCACAGATCTTCAGCAAATGGTGCTTGTAAAAACAGGCAAACACATTTTACATGAAGAACAGGTGAGTTTTGCAGCATACAGCCTAGCTGTTGGTAACGCTCGGTACCTTTGGTACACTACACAGAAAGCACTTATTTCACTACAGGGTCAAGGAAAAGCATCCTGAAGGTTATTAGCACAACATTTCTGAAGTTCAAGTATCCTATCATTGGCAAACACAGCAGCTAAACAGTAATCACAGCGCAGCACAATCATCAGCAATGTTCATAAGAACCCAACTAAACCTTTAATTCCTTCTCAAACAGAAGGAGCAAGGAGGCCGATTATTTTAGGCTTCATAGCAAAAGCTGCTAAACTATTTTGAGAAGTTCTCAAAAGGTGATTCAGATACAGACTTCATGCAGGAGAAGTTTCATTCGCACTTCTAGAATTTACTCTAAATTTTGCAGAATTGGATCCTAAAGAAGTCCTAGGGCAAAAGCTAAAACGACTCCATCGTAAATAAATCCATATTGTTCACTGGGCCCCTGCAGAGATGCTGTAAGCAGCCATGTTTAGTTCCTATTTCTAGTTTCCACAGTTCTGCCTAGAGCTTCTCTGACAAGCTTGTCACATTTTCAAGAAGCACCTCAAAGGTAAGCCTCTTATCGTAATTCCATCCGATGCAATGGAGCTGCCTTGAGTGGCACAGATCAAAATTCTCCAGTTACATCTGGTCTGCTTTCCTACTATACTGACTTATTTCTATCATGTCATGAATGAAAGAATTATACGTAGGTTGTCTTTTATACAGTGTCTTTGATGGTTTTCTACCAAAGCAGAAAATTAACTCCTCTAAGAAAACTTTATTGCTCTAACTTTTTCAAGCCTACAATGCATACAAGTTCATTTCTTTCACCTGTAACAGCAACAAACTTAGGAAGTACATAACCAATCTACTACTGTTGTGCCATACAGAATAGTGACAAACTCCAACCTGAGAGCGTATAGTTCTGCAAGGTCAACCCCACCAAACACATCTCAATGTCAGAGGTACGCTGACAAAGGGATTCTGATTAGGTAATAAATTATGCAATTCATCTGAGAAACTTTTTTTTTCCCCCAAAGTACCAAAACTTCAACTATAAACATTCAGGTACAGCTGTTCTTATAGCTGACAACAGCCTCTGCTCACTCAGTTGTAGTACTCCCTCCCGTAACCTTCATGTTCTTTAACATGATTTTCTTTTCACTTGTGCATTTATTGTAATTTTGTACATCATCAAGCCCTTTTTAGTCAAGCTGGTAGAAGCGGAATGTGAAGTAAATTTGCTTTCAAAGCCACTGTGTCACCCCAAAAAAAATAGGGGGAAAAAGGTAGTAAAGTGAAGCCCTCGAAGATTTTGCTGCATTAGTAATAAAGAAAAATATTGGCTGTTAATAAAAATGCCAAGTGAATTGATGTTTCATTAAAGTAAAAAATTCCAGTGGCACAAAAGTCTAATTTAGGCCTTAAACCACCACGTATTAACTGTTTACTATTACCATAGATAAAGGCTAAAATACATCCACAGTCTGGCTGTCTGTATGTATATTTATTAAACCTAAGGCAGCTACTTTGGGATGTCAGTGTCCTTTAGAAAACAACTACAACAAAAACAATTACCCTATTTTAAAGGTACTTGAAAACCAAGCAGCACAATAAATAACATTCTTCACAGCCCATAATCTTGACCTAAAGACATTTACCTCTTGAATATTTTCCTAAATCAGAAGCTTTGTTCATGAAGTATGGATTCTCAGTTTACCTACAATATATTTTTGCATTGTTTGAAAGACCCTGGAAAACAGAATAGTTGTTTCAGAAACAGAAACCAAAGCTAAGTACGAATAAAAGGCATGGGATAGGATAAAAGATTACGTTACACTGCTCTAATTCTGGGCTACAGACTAGCAGAAAAGTGCTGAAGGGCAATATTTTAATATGGTTAAAAAAAATAACAGCTACAGCTTTCTTTGACCTGTTTCCACGCTGCTCAGCACGGTCCATTCGTTATTCATGAAGTAGGTCACCTTTTCCTCCAGTGGAGTAAAGGCTTACATGACAATTTATGGACTTCCATGAAAGCTTTATATCAGCACTGTTTCTAGTTGTGTCAAGAAATTTCCAGGATGGGAACATGCTTAGAGAGCCATGATAAGACCTTTTGATCTTATCAATTTGCATATTTCGTGGGTAAACTGTTAACACTAAACTACTATTGTAGCAATCAGCAATGACATCACTGAGTTTTGAAAAATAAACCAGAAAAAAAAAAAATCAAGTAAACTGGGACGATACAGTATAAGGTAAGATGCACTTGGAACACAGAACATTTCAAATTCTTTCCCCACATAGTTCACCATACTTCTACTCTAGCTTTCAGTTTTTTTCCTGAAAACAGAATTTTGGGTTATTACTTATAACCCTTCCACAATAGGCTCATAAAATAACAATAATTAATATGAAAAGGGAAAGCATGAGTTTATAATTTGCAGGCATCTCTCATATCTTGATAGCTCACCTCTCAATTTTCTAAGTCCTACTTTCCCAGTAAAGGGATTTTTCCCCCCCCCCTTGTCTACACATAAATTATACACATATTATGCATGTAATTATGCACATAAATTATAATGATTAAATAATTTTAATTGCTCTATCTGCTTCAAAAAGACAGATACTCTATTAAGTATGCATACTCTCCCTCCATGTAAGCAAAGTATTTCTCTGCTCTGGAATTAGCTATAAACAGCTTGAACTTGTACTGTTGAGTGAGAGAATGGTAAGAGTGTGAGAAAAATTGAATAGGTTTGAGGTTGATTTCCCCTACACATAGCAAAGAGGTTTACAGTCAAGTAGATGGATAAAAGTTTGGTCAATCAATCCTTTTACAGGCTTAAACTTTCACCAAAAAAAATTACTTATGCCTGGGAAATACTACTGAGCTCTTTGCAGTCACACATACATAACAGAGGTGGCTGATAGGAGAGAGAGAGGGAGACACACATGCAGACTATGTTCTTCATGAAAAGGCTGCCCATGAACCTGCTTTGGGCAATAGCTACTTATTTTATATGCTTTCAGACTATGGAAGTCTGATTGTCACACAGCATGATTTTCTCTGTTTCCCAACTAAAGCTTCACATCAAATATTCTGGAAACAGATCCATTCACTACCCTCTATCCCATCCTACACAACACTCAGTGATCTTGAATCCACCCTGGATTTAGGCAGTTATTCACAAAGCTATTTAGCAAGAACAATGGTAAATCTTTACTTTTAGAGTCTGCAGATCCGATTTCCCCATAGAGCACAGTCACCAGTGTGCAGGGTCAGTGTTTTACCAATTATTAGTTTCAGCGGTGGCACAATTTCTTGATTTAAAAAAAAAAAAAAGCCAAAACACTCAGAGTTTAAGAAAAGCCATTACTCAGGAAATAAATTCTACTGGAACTGCTGGAAATGAAAACCCTTATTTCTTTCTTTCTTTCTATTCATTTTATATTTGTCACATTCTACTTTTTATAACGCCACCCCATCTACCCTATATCATGACTACTTTTGTCACACAGTATTGCTCTAACCACTAGGATTTATGTGGGGCCACAACTTTGCTGATAACCACAAGAAGAAGTCGGTCTTCCAAGTTGAAAAAAATACTAACATTGTATTCCATATCCGTCTCTTACAGAGAACAAAATATCCTTTAAATTGTTTTCGACCTCACAGAATACATTTTAGAGATACCACTTCATATTTTAAAAAAAAACCCACAGGACTTTTTTCTTTAGAGATAATTGTGATTACAGCATCACAAATGAAGACTGCCGCTCTTCTAAACGGGTAATTGTTGACAGGAGTCATTTAAGCTGTCACACATGCTAATAAGTGGCCATGCACTCTGGAGGCATTTGGAAGAGAAAAAAAAGAGCTGAAAAGGCTTTTAAGCTATAGAAGAAACTGAGCTGCCTGCGTGGGAACAGCTTGTTTCCTAGAGCAGGGCAGTGCTCTAAATAAGAGTACTGCCAGCCCACAAACACAGCGGGACAATTACATACTGCGGTGAAAGCGAGGAGTTCAAAGTTGGTATCAAGCTCTCAAGGACAACTGGAACTCTGCTGATGCAACTTTCTTAGCCTTAAAGGATATTCTGAAAAACTGACCTCCAAGAGTTCTTGAAGCAGCTGCTGGTACTGAAAATTTCTATCCGTTTTTATAGTCTGCTGCTGCCAAGGAGTGCATCAACTGAAAACACAGTGCCACAATACGTCCTTCAGCATAAAGTCTTCTTATTAGTAACAAGTACCTCTATCATTCACAGGAATTTTCATTCTGATGCTTTTAAACTGAAGAGGGTTAACTTGCCAAATGGTGTCTTCAGTTTCTTTTTTTAAATTCTGATTCTTAAAGCTCACATTGTTTCCAGCTGATGAATATACAGTAACAGTTTTCATTTTCAGAACCAACATTAGTTTGCTGCACCATTGGTTGAAATCCAAGCATTTAGTCAAGCTTGTTTCCCTCGCTGCCTGGCTTAGCACACGTAATGAGAATTATGTCTTTCACATTCATGCCAGCTTGAATACATTAGATGCAAGAATAACAGAGTCAGCATTATATCAAGATAGACAGCACTGCAGAAAATAATCCAATGCATTCTTACCCAGGTGGCATTCCAACTCCAAACGTTAAAACTAATGAACCGTAAAGAGCTAACGATAGAACAGAGTTCACTTCTACAGGCTAACCTTGCTTAGCTTAAACTGTTGCTTGATGCATTTTAAAAAGTTACCTTGAGAACACATCCTGCTCTATACAGGTTAGGTATTGTCATAACATTGCTTAAGTAACAGACTAAAAAAGTTTTGGTCTTTGTCATCTTGCATTCAGATGGCAAAAAGAAAAAAGTACAACTCAAATTACAACATCAAACTATATTTTTGCTAATTTTCACTAAAGATGACACTCAAATCTGCTTTGCATGCATTATTTTGCAAACATTTTCACACTTGATACATACTTTCATACAAAATAACAAGTAAATTTTGCACATGAATGCATATAAGTATATGCAGGTTTTGCATTGTATTACTAGTATGTTAGTACAGTAAACACATTAAAGAACAAAAATCTATTCTCTTGATATCAAAAATGTTTATTTCACTTGAACATATTTCTGATTTTCATTGTTTTTCTATTCAGCAAGGCATTAATGCATAAGATAAGCTCTAGGCTTCCTGTGAAGCCTACACTTAAGTCAACACTATTTAAGCACATGGCTTACAGATGGAACATATCTCTGAACACTTTGCTAAACGGGGATAGTGTAAGAACTTACCTATTCCTTCCTTCTCAGCCTCAGACTGGCTGGCTGAGAACCTGAGCTGATCATGGTCAAGAAAGAGCATTATCCAGAACAGCTGTCAGACTGTTCTACAGTATGTGTCTACACTGGAAATAAACAGCTGAGCAGTACTCAACAGTTCATTTCAATAGTATTAGGGTATAGAATATCCTAAAGATTATTTATTAATACAATAATATTAGAAGAAAACCCTCAATGTATTTACATATCAAAACAGAAGAAACACTGCATTTGAATAACTGAATAACAGTAAAAATATATATATAAGTAAATACATATATATATATATATAAGATAACTTACCTTATCCTATATGACTAGTTTTCCATTACATGGGTAGTAGGCAACTGGGATAAGTCCAATCTAGATACTACTGCCCATACAGGACTGGGTGCCTCCAAGCCTTGCTCCCCTGCAAGTCCAGTGCCAGGACAGCTTACTAGTTTCAGCACAGCATGAACATGTGAAGCCATATCCCTCCCTGACCTGTATTAACACAATGTGACAGTGGAACTAGTAATCCCAGGTGGACAGCAGTGCCCCACAAAACCAGCCTAATACAGCATTTGCAAACCAGTTAAGCCAGACATGAGACAGCAGAACATAAATCATATCTTGAATTATAGGTTTTCTATTTCCTATTCCCTTCAACACAAAAATATTTTAAAATGTATTAACACTTTATTTTGATAAGCTTACCTTGTATTTCCATGGATAGAAGGATTCTTCCTCCACCTCTAAAAAAACAATGGACAATTAAGGAATTAGCTGTTCAACTGCATTACATGACATGGGACAACCCGATAGACTAGTTAAATGAGCACCACTACTTCCCTCCAGTAAGAATACGTCTGGTAGGGAAAGATTTACAAGTGGAAACTACCATCAGTTACAAATTAATAAAATACCTAACTTCTGATTTGGGCCAAAAGCAGTTTTCTCTTTTTAAAATAATGTAATAGATTTTGTACTTCAAACACCAATAAAACTGTGAACGTTTCCTCAATTTTGCTAATATAAAAAGAGTCATACTATCATCATAAAGACCACCAAAACAACTTTTCCTTTCTTTTAAGTCAGCTTGACACAGAATTTGCAAACTGACATCAGATAAACTGCATATTGCTCTGCTTCAGCAGGTTTTATAATTATTTGTGTTTTACTGTAACATCCTTACCCAAGGAGTAATCCTGTAAAAGCACTCAGTCTAGAGTTCAGAAGAACTAGGTTCTGTGTGCCCTCATAGTGATACAGAAGCAAAAGCAGAGCTTACACTGCCAACATCTGATGAAAAAAAATCTAAAACTAAATGACATCACTAAACTGATCACAATATAAAGGGGTAGAGGCACACATAGTTTAGATTACTTAGCTCAATTTTGTATTTTGTTGATTTGCACAACAGCAGATATCCTAATTATCACTCCCACACCAAGCTATTTCCATTTTTAAATATTTTTTAATATTTTTTTAAACACAATGTGAGTTTCAGTTACTTGATTCAATTTTTCATCTCTTCTACATGATATAGGACCTGCAGTCGAAAAATCAATCTAATATCACCACTATTAATAGAACCTAAATCTTGAAGTCAATACAGTAATTTTAGAGTACAGTGAGTCAGACTATTTTTTGAAGTCACTATCAGACACAAAGTGACATCCTTTTCTCCCTCATATTTCTAGTGGGTAGAAGACAGACTAATGTGCCTGACCAGAAAAAATGCCAAGGGGAAAACGTGCAAGTGTATTGCCAACTGAGTGCCTACCACCCCACACAGCATTGATGCCTCAAGCCCTCGTGTCCTTTTTACGTTTCACAAAATTATTCTCTTGCTGATATCTTTGATCAAAACCAAACTGCCAGTAGAGACTATGTGAAATCTAGCAAAAGTCTTAGCTGCAGTCACTTTCAAGATCCCAATTAGACACATTTGGATCAATATCCCAAGCAGTCTCCTGCACTGCTTCAAAACACCAGATCACGAGCTCATTACTTTCTGCAGTCATCCCTGCCAGCTGTCAAACCCACGTGGCCTCTCCAGAAGTCAAGGCCTGTAAAGGCTGTGCTAACACAGACACACTTTGCTTTTGTACAGTCTATACAGAAGATACCTTCTTTCCTACAGCCAAGATGCTAATTGTAAGCTTGTGCTTGAGAAGAAAAATATATACAATTCATACAGGTTTTTAAAAACTGAGGGGAAAAAAGGAAGAATGGGAAGTTTGATGCATCACTTCTATTTGTCACTGAAACTAAATCCACCATAACTCTCCTTCCAAACATAGGCTTTCAAAAAATTAATAAATCCTTTATGCAAATATTGGGGTATATATCAGTTTTGTAGGGTAGCTTCAGCATTTAAATCTCAAACTGACAGGGCCTCTGTTAGGAGAAAAAAAGCAAGCTTTCTTCCCCTTCCCTTACAGAAGCTGCATTATACAACTAATACTTCAGATACAGGAGTATTTTCTCCTCTCTCCTCCACGTAACACAAGATTTCTTTGTTTGCTTTTACTGAGAGATTTCTATTGTTTCTTCATGAGAGCAGAACTTAACCTTCACGTACACAATATTTGCTACTGCTCTGTGACACACCAGCCCCACCATGCTATTGTCTTTGCTCTTATTCCACAAAAACAGCTGCATTGCAGCAACAACACTTGTGTACAGCTCTTCATTTTTAGCTGATAGGAGGAGCTATAGCATTTTAAGATTACAAGATAACATATATCACAAGGGCATTACTTCTGCCCCCTGAAAATTGGCTTCCCTGTCTGCAAATGCAGAGCAAGCACAAAAGCAGGGGGGAAGAAGGCAGCAGGCACTTCCATCTCTGTAGATTTACACAGCAAAAGAGACGGGGCACTAACACAGCCTTAACTACAGCTTTCTAGAAGAAGATTCCCAACCCTGAAGTATCTTTAAAAAAAATGTGCTGGTTCCATAGTGACATTGGCAATAACAGGAAGTGAAGAACTCTATTACAGTGCTAAACCAGACCCTGGGCTATGCATGTTCTGCTGCTCCAGATGTACCGTGTAACCCTGGAATCAGTCGTTTAATCCTTCAGTTCATTAATTTCCCCATCTATAAAACAAAAACCCCAATTTCCGTCAATCCTACATTTCCAGCCTGTAAGTCCTGCAGAGAAGCATCTGCTTCCAAGGTGTCTACGTAATGCTTACAAAAGGCACAAGAATGGGAATCTAAAATCAGTACGAGGACACAGGTGTCAGTGTGTTCCAGAGGGTGAGAAGCATCCCTGCAAGATCTGAAACATTTAAGTTACCAGAAGATTCTGGGTATTTCTGCTGAGGACAGTCTTCAGCAAATGAGATCCCTGGGTTCCAGACATGGATTCTTCTGCAAGAGCCACATCCCTTCCATATAATAGTGAAACTCCAGAAACATACGCTTTTATAGCCATCATGTTTTATATGATTTGCTATTCTCATACTTTTTCTCCCTGCATGGTAAAGATCATGCAACTTCTTCCCTGCCTAGAATGTCAGCAGTTAAAACACATAAAAAGACTGGTTTATCCTATGAATTGCAAGGTATTGGTGTCTCCTTATATTGAGGAAGGCTTTTCCTGCTATGCCAAGGTCAACCTGAGATATAATGAGAACAGATGTGATCAGTGAATCTCTGAACACTGATGCAACACAAAAGGAAAAGGCTTCACATGCCCATTGAAGCACCCTTAAGAAAAGGATAAAGGCAGTGCAATGGTGAGCTACATTTTCCTCTGTAGAACATTTATTTGTATTCCACAGAAAGCAAAGCTATTTCTTTTGAACTTGAGCATGCAATAAATTGGAAAGAAAACTGTTGGATAAAAATAACAGACAGGATAGAAAATTGTATCAAGTGGGAATCATGATCAATCATTCATAATAATAGCATGCAGGTTAATAACAGATCCTCTTCTATTCTGCAACTAGCTGTAAGAAAAAAGGTTCATATTTAATCCCAATCTACGTGAAACTCTAGATCCTGTCCAGGCAAGCACCCTGATATGCCAGATCAGGCTGCTGCTTGAATTTGCTACAGTGAGCCATATTAATTTATTTCCCTTGTATTACTGAATACAAAGAAAGTCTACACCCCTAGCTCCAGTTGCTGTTGCAAAAACAAAAGAATGAAACAACCACCAAACCAAAACAGAACATATTTCACATGAATGTTAGGACAACTTAAGAGGTAGTGCAAAAAACTTGAGGTCTTTATCCAATAGCTTGTGAGCTGCATATAAGTTTACCCTGCTTCAAATGATTTTTTTTTCTGATGTCATTAGTACATTTGTTTGTATGAGATTACTAAAACAATAAAATATACCAACAATTCATTTAATACACTGTCAAACCCACCAACAATTTAAGTCCTGTCACTACACAGCTAGACACTGCAGTTTTAAGATTCTGACTGACTTTAGGAGACAAAAGTTTGAGACAACTTTCTTATCATTACAAATGCAAAATATAAAAAATACTGTAAGACTTTAACTAGATTTACAGTTGAAATAAAATGATTTTTGGTTCTTAGTGTCTTCCACAGAATAATTAACAATATACTCTGTAACTAGAATTTCAAATGCAGTTATCAGTAAATGATCTGATCAATGATCAGTCCTACCCAAAAATCAAAGTCTGTTTACACTACCTGCAATAAATAAATTTTAGGGTTTAGATGGGTTTGTTTTGTTGGGGTTTTTTTTGGTTGGTTGGTTGGTTGTTTTGCCAATCACTAGGCCTAGTGCAAAGGACTGAGCCAGCAGAAAAACAATCCAGTAACCAGATTCTCTTGTACGTAGAGGAGTCAGTATATGGGGGATCGCTGGGGGTACAAACAAGTCAAACACATCACACATCATAGACGTCAACCCCAGCGACCCCAGGAATGACACAGCATGACCAAGAATGAGTGGAATAAACAAAGACACAAGGTATCCCATTGAAAAAATGGGAGACAACCAAGTCAATAGGCTGATCACGTACGATAGAAGTAGCCCCATGTTGCCTCCCCACAAAGCCCGCGTTTGTAAATGCCAAACCTGACTGGGGTCCAGTTGCATGAAGAGTCCGGAGGTCCTTCCTCAACAGAGAAACTCTCCAAAGTGAGTCCACCTCACAGACAGACACTGCACCCTTCCTGCAAGTGGTCCCAGCTTTTATGCCCAAAGCAGGACACCTGGCACTCATTTACCCAATGCAGGGCACCTGGGGCTTGTTTACCCAAGGGCTTTCCCTGCAAGGTCAGCCACACCTTGGAGGAAAGCCAAAAGGCAAACTCATCCCCTCCTCTTAAAGGGCCATGGGAACCACCCATATGTCAACCTTAATCCAGGGCTTGGGGTTCAGACCCCAGCACTTCATTGTTTTGGGGTTGTTTTTGTTTTTTGTTTTTGGTTTTTTTTTTTTTAAGGATAATATTTTTCTACTCCTATTGACTAAGTTTTGTGGTAGTGTTCCTCAGGTTTTTCATAACCTATCTTCAAGAACTCCTTTCTGCCATCACACCACATCTTCAATTTTTTCTGCCTTGGATGCATTATGAGAAAAGGTCTTTAAAATTATGTCTGTAAATTATTGTACAAGTTCACCAGAATATAGCATTGTATATATATAATTAGAGGAAAATAATTTTATGGGGAGCATAATTCACATTCAGTAATAATATTTGACCTGATGCTAACACAGTGACTGCCAGATGTTATTTACCCTGATAGCCCAAATTTCAGTAGGCTAAAATACTGGTGCAGCAATACTGCTTCAAGGAATCTTACAGAGCTCTGGTGTATCTCCTTCTCGTTAGGAGAAAAATAGGAGTTCTGTGTCTAAAAAACAGCTAGCATAAACCTATTTCTTTAACTTCTATAGCAAAGCTGGCACACCTCTCCCTATTCACAGTGCAGAATTTTCAGAGGAGACAAAAATCTAACAGAACTTAACACTGAGATTGTGGAATCAAATCCCTACACAGAATTTTTTTCCAGCCCAAAGAGCTCATACAAACACACACATAGTTGTTCCTAGTCCATCCTGCAGGGACTCAAATGTCAGCAATTCCAGATGGTCAGAGAACGATATCCACAAAACCACTTTTAGTTGTTAAAACGAAATCTTTCATCCAGCAAATAAAGACCTGGCACCAAACGCCAATCAAACACATGCTCAGTAGAGAAAACACCATGCATTTCTTTCACTACAAACATTTACAGCGTTACTACACTGACCATATTTTATGAGCTTCCCACTTAACACAGTGCAGAGGTGGCAATTTTAAACATGTTACTTTAATCACACAAAAAATGGCAGAGGAAGAATACTGAGAAAAAGCTAGTAAACCATTTCTTTTTCTCTTGGTGCTGTGACAGGTCTGAAAGCAAATGACAAATTTATGTCACCATATTTTTCATGCAAGGTGTTAAGGTTTAGAGATAAGCACACCATTGTTACAGCTGCACATCAAAATTAAAATTACATCAGTTCTAAACTTTTCAAATGCACCTGAAATAGCAGAAGATATCAGAACATAAGCTTCTAATACTTCTTGTATTTGACAGTAGTTTGATGATAAATATTTGTACAGTAGAAAAGTTTCCCAATCACTTTTTCAGACTATTATTCATGCATTACAATTTTTTAATTAATTTTTAAATAAATATACTTGACCTGGTCTTTGTCACATCATGTTTTCTATTGATTATAGCCTGAATATTTGGTATATGCATATAACAAAACATTTCTCAAGGTTCAATATACGACTATCTAGAGCCAGACGCCACAAAAGTCCTCTAGAAATAGAGACACTATGCAGCTGGTCCTCTGTTGTATTTTGATATGCTAGTACAGCTTTAATTCATCCAAATAAACTTATTTCCATCTCCTGGGACACAGAATGCCAGCTGCAACCACTGTACTTCAACTAGTAATGACATGTACTAGAGCCATACTTGTAGTGCAGGGAGCTGGACTCCATGATCCTAATGGTTCCCTTCCAACTCAAGATATTCTATGATTCTATGATATCTTTCAGGACCTTTTCCAGTGGCAACTCTATATAGAGCTAGAAAAAAAAAAAGTATTTCAAAACTTAACTAGTAAGATGCTCAGCAAGGACTAAATGGTCAGAGCTGAAGAAGAGAGTTAATACCATCACCTACTCCAGTCAAAAACTAATATTGCAGGTTATTATTGTATCTCTATTAGGCTAGTTCTAATAAAATAACTAAAAGAACATTTTAAATTCCTAATTAAGTGTCTGAACAACATGAGATTAATTTTTAGAAAGCTGCCTTAAGCCCTTAAGATGTATATTCATCCTTTCCCATTCCTGCAATTTACCTCGAGTAAAAGCTGTCTGATACTTCTCATTGTAAAGAATAACTGCAGTTGCTAGAAACTGGAAAGCTGGCAAGCCTAAATAAGTGCAAAGTAATCACAATTAAAGTATTATTTTGATAGACCATTAGCAAGAACAAAACCTATACTACAATACATATGCAAGCTCCATTGTTAATGCAGTCACCTGGAAAAAACAATGTAATTAATATTAGGCTGTTCTCCAGTCTATATATAAGGTTGACCTCTGTGCAATTTTTACTTTATGACCTTCAATCTGCAAATGAGCATTTTCATATGTTCACAAGCACAATTCAATTACAAAGAAGAACCGTGGCACCTAAAAATCAATAGCCCATTACAGTATCCTATGATGGATAATTTTAACTGTATTTCACCTACTGAAATGTGATACTACATGCTATCGTACTCCATGCTTGGAAAAGACTGCAGGCCTTCACTCAATTGCACTGAAGTCAGCAGCATGATCTTATGCACCATTGCAATCCTACACAGTAAACAAATTAAATTTGCAAACTTTAAAAAGAGCTAAGAGCACTCAGTGAAAAAGCCCTGGAAGTCCAAGTACTTGCCAGCTGAGAAAGCATGTTGTGCAAGAAGAGCTGGTTACATTGCAAAGACTTTTTTTTTCTTTAAATTAAGAGGAAGTTTCAGTAGTTTTATGACTTTATGGAAGTAAGGTCTGACTTGTGTCACAGTCTGGATTGCTGAGCATCTTTGAGCAGGAGACTGGAAATAATAATGTATGTTATTATTAAAATATTTGAATGACTTAATAAATTCATTTTACACTGCTTTGTGTCATGACAGCCAGTGTTGCAACCATGATTCTTTCAAGCCAGCTATACCTTTAGTTGCCAGGAAGAAACAAGAGTTTCGGCAAAATAACAGCCACCAGTTAGCATCTTAGCACTTAAAACTCCCTCAGTCTGGGTTCCAACTAATCTTGATCTGATAAACAATTTTGGACTATCTTCAGGTTTCAAAACATATAGTCCATTAATAATACCTCGATAATCCACAGAACAGAACTATCATTTCCAAGATCTCCGTAGACATTCATTTGTTAGGTTATCCTTGCTTCACGCATTCAAGGTTACCTTCGTAACACCAGGAGGTTGGAAAGATCCTTGAAAAAGAAAACAGCATTTTTTTGGAACTTAATTCTGCACCAAGGGACTGATTCTCACAGGGCACCAAAGGCAGCTAAACAAGATGCTAATTAGGTGGCTGACATACACAATAGAGAAAATCTCTAGTTCTGTTTTTCATGCTGAAAATTCAGTTCATCCCTACAATGAAAGTTATGTTCATAAACAGATTTCTGCAGTAAATAATACTGAAATCTGATGTGATAAACAATTGAGCAAAATGAAACAATGACTGTTCAGAGCCAATTCCTTATTTCCACGCTGTTTCTCGTCAGAAGACAGTGTTCAACCTCACGTGCAATACGACTAATGAAGAAAAACCAGCACTTCATCTGCAGACACCAGAATACTGGTGTCACTAACTGCATCTGCTTACATCACCAATAAACTCTTTATTTAAGTTTAAAATTAACTTACAAAACAGAGGAACTTGAAGAATCAAGGTATTTCACAATATTATAGAGGACATAAAAATGTACAGGTTTTTTGACATGCTCTTTCAACATGAGTTTTCACTTGCACAGAAGTGGAAAATACGACTTTGTTGATGGAAGCAGTTTATATACATTACACAAACGTACTTGAGTCAAAGGATTCCTTAACAGAAGGCAAAAAACATTGTACAGTTATTAATTATGCATTCATTTTTAAAGGTAACTTCACCAACTGAACTCTGATTTACAAACACTAACAGATTTTTGACAGTCAGTACTGTTGGCACTTTGCTACTTATTGAGACACACACCACATCAAAAGAACACCTTTTACTCTTGTTCAAACAGCTTAAGAAAAGACATTACCACAAAGCCAAAGTTGCCCAAGGACTGATGTTTTTATTAGATACCTAGAATGTTTATTCCAGAGCCTTCTCATCCACAGTCTGAAAATCAGGAAACTGGAGTGACTACTCGTAAAATCTTAAAGTTTAAGAACTATTTCATTGAAGCAATATTTAGAAGTCTGAATTACTCCCAAATTAAGATACTTAAACTCATCTTTGTCCTTTCTTCTTTTATTAAAAAAACACTTCAACTAAGAAATATTTGAGCACTGCTATTTTCTCACAGTAATGTTTATGCACTTCCTAACTAACACATAATTAAGATACCATATTTTATTTGGTATCAGACAAACCTCATTGAAGTTCTGAAGATCTGCCACACGGTGGAGATAGATGCCTACAACTCAAAATGGGAGGCAGACACCATGTACTCTAATATTTGATCTTCATTTTATGTTACTGTACATGGATTACCCAAATAAGTATCACTCACTTTGAAAGTCACTAGAAAGCTAAATTAGAGGGGTAGAAAGAAAAAGGAGAACAAAAGTAAACACTACCTCCAAGTTATAAAAGTCTTTACCAAAAAATAATCAAATTGTACTTTAACAATACAAAAAATTCTTCTAGAATTTGAAACTGTGCAGATCTATATAGTAAGAGAAGCGAATTAGATCCCCAAGTAACATGCTCGTGACTGAGGCAGAGAGAAATAAATATTCATGACCATTTTATTTTAAACTAAAGCCATAATCCTGTGAAAAATGTAGTCCAGTCTTACGAGAAACCCCATACAACTGAAAGCAGAACCAAGTTTCACGAGTATGTTACACATCACTAGCTGAAGTCTGTAACTTTGGTTTTAATGTAAATCACATCTAGCTACAGAGAAATCTTCCTTATTGCAAAGCAGCACATACACAAACAGGAAAAAATAGACTCTTAAATGCAATGCTACCTACTAACAATAGCTAGCCTTGGAAAGGTTTACTCGAGGACCTTCCAAGTGTTTCAGAGATTCTACACACGTGTACTTCTCTGTATCCTCTGCCCTTTCACACATGACCCCTGCACACTCAATTACTAACAACATAATCAGGAACACACAGCAACAAAGCTATGCAGTGGCTTGTGCAGCATGGGATTGTAATGTTCTCATACTTCGTAAGCCCAAATCACTGATAGCAGGGTTTAACAAATTATCTTCAGATGGCTTCTCCTGGTAAGACTTCATATGTTGTCTTAGTGTCAGGCACTAGTTAATGACACTGTACAGATGTACAAATTTAAGTTCTAAACATTCTTCTGCTATTTACTACCTCCAGAGCAAAGTAAACAACATCCACTACTCCCAAGTACTTTTATTCTACAGGAAGCTGCAAGGATCTATTAGTAAAATCACTCCTAAAGCTATGAGAAACAAGAGATTAAGGTGAACAACAACAGAAAACACACCCAACAACTTAGCACAGTTTTAAATCTGGTACTTACTGGTAAAGCAGGCCAGCTAAACTACTGACTTTGGCTTCTACTCCTTCCTTCTCTATTTAGCTTCAGACTTACTTGATCCAAGTTTGATCTCATTCTTTATCACTTCACTAAACTAAATCCTATACACATCATTGCAAGTCTGAAGGACACCAGTAGTGTATTTTGCAAAGCAACTAGCAAAACAAGAATTTAGCTGAACTACCTATTTTCTTGCTGAAGTCATCTGCATGACAAGTATTTTTCACCAAGCCAGATGTATTCTGAGAAAACATGTTCAGATATCAATTAGGTCTGAGCAGCTCCCTTCGATCAAAAGCAAATGGATGAGTAGCAACCAACATTCCAAAAGCATCAGTCAGCAAATACAGCAAAATTCATCTCAAAAATCTCCTGTAGGCCTGCACATAGGTTACTGCTTCAGCATACAAATGAAACATAAAATGCCCTGAGGTAGAAATCTAACTTCTTATTAAGTGCTTCAAGGATTTTACTCAGGACTGTCTCTAGCTTAATCTTGTAAACTGGATGCCTATTAGCATCCAAGGGACACTAGGCATGCTCCTGGACTCACTTTTCAAACTAATTTCACCAGAGAAGTGCAGCTGAAGAACTCTGCGACCCCACTGCAGTGTGAAGCAAAGCATGCAAACAGGTATGACTGGATATTCACCTGACTAACACACTACTGAGCCAAACTGAAATGCTGATGCGGACCCACACTAACACAGCCACAAAATCAGTAGTAAGAGCTGCATGTGGTTTCCCAAGTACTGGAGAAAATATTGCTCGCTTCCCAGATGAGAGAGACCTTTATCTGGAAGACTATGAGCTTACATGACATACATGATTACTTCAGAGGCTCACCTCCAAAATAAAACTTAAAGGAATTTTTTTTTTTTTTTTTTAAAAAATCATCATTCCGCCAATACCATAGAGAAAATTTCTTAGAAGAGTCTTGAAATGAAAGCAGCTCTGGTCACTGACACATTGCATTTTTCTATTCAACTATTTCAGCTCAACATTTGATAGCTTAAAATGTTACAGTTTGTTACCTGTTAAGTGCATGCTGCTATAAAATACTCCTGCAGGCAACATTTAAACATTAGCTAGTTTTAACACTAGTTGTTACTACTTCAGTAAAAATCCACAGCAATTGCTCTGCTAATAACACTTAAACATTAGGCAGCATCATACTTAACAGTTACAGTACTGCAAATAGTTTTTCCTAAGAGAACTCATACTTTAAAAAACAATCGCAAAAAACCCCTCAGATTTATTTAGCTCTATTATTAAAAAAAAGTTAAAAGGTTGCTATGACATTTAGAACATGAAGCCAGAGACAATTATGAAACAGCAATGAATCCTACTTAAAAAAATTAAAATCACATATACTAAGAACAGCCCCTGTCCCCGGGAGCCAGCTGTGCATAGTGTTCTTCCTGCAAGTAGCCCATTATCTTTCCAGGAAAAAAAAACCCACCACAACACAATAAAATTCAAGGCAAGAGTAAATAAAGCTGCCACTTGAAATATTTCCAACTTACCAGGAAATAATTCAGACAGTAGTTACAGAGGAAGAGTCAGTGCTGACATTTTTTCTACAATCATGCAATCAGAGCACAAATGGGAAAAAAGCACTTATGTTTACTTAGGTTTTAAAACTGTGTGTGCATTGCCATCATTTAAAGTGCAAGCTACATGTCTGCTGAATTAACTGAAGGCATAACAGGTGAGACGCAAGTTAAAACACTGCCACCAGTAGTTATACAACTAACCACGGATGCCAGCAGCATATTTCAAACTTTGACCAGCTTAGTGTGTCACTTCCTCTCATATATTACCAGCCGAACACATATTCCATTGCTTTAGATACAATACTTTCATCTTTCCTAGGAGTCTGTCTGTCAGAAACAACCTAGAAGGCAGGAGGGAAGAGAGAAAATAAAGAGAATCAGTCAACATATAGTTAATTCTTTTTATACTAACCAGGGTTGTTTTTTTATTTTCCTTTCCTAAGTGCTACTATATTTTGGCAAAATATGTTTGAAAGATTTTCAAAGCAAACCCCTTAACCTCTAGAAAAGTGACAAGTCATTTTTTTTTTTTAATTATCATTTTAAAGAGGGAACAGACCAAGTTTGTACTTGAACCACATCTTTAAAGAAATGACAGAAGATAAAGGCTAAGGTCACCATGAAGTTACTGCGTGTACAGCCTCATAGAATGAAGGGGAGATAGCACAAAGAAACGCATGCTTCCGTTTCCCTTAAAATACCTGATAGTCACTAGTGGAAGCTTTATATGCTGTTGCAAGAGGTCTCACTGTAGAAATCCTCGTATTATTTGCAGATTTTACTGGTGTGCCGATGGATTTTGTAGGTGGAGTGAAAACTGAAGACATTGGGGATGTAGAGCTTCTTTCCAAGTTTTCCATCACACTCTTAAAAAAAGGATTAATATAATGTAAGCAAATACTAAAAAGCAGTATTTCAACCTTTGTTACCTAGAATTACCGATTATCTAGAATTGTTTGATAAAATATGTTCACATCTCAAAGCAAGCAAAGACCACAGGTAAATTGCCTGTCAGTACAGAGCACACAAGTACACACTACTACTGAGCACTGTCCTCACTTCAATCATTTATATGTTGGGTTACACCATTGCAAAGCAGTGGAAAACCTTGTAATCTGCTCACTGTATGTAATAAGTGTCAGCCATGTTTGAAACAGTGTAGAGAAAATAAATTGCAGTCAAGTAGTAACTTTCTTCAGGCCCAGTTGAACTAAGTAGTGTAACATCCTCTTTCTAAATGCTTCTAAAATATTTTACCTGATCCATACAGGACAGTCTCCAAGCCTTTACTAACTTGCACCTTTTTGCTCAGATTCAACTTGCCAAGGAGTTTCACTCAGTCCCCTTGCTAGAAAAGGAGCCAGAAGCCTTCATTTTCTAAGGTTGTTTAGAAAGGAATGCATATAGAATGGAAGAGGCAGCAAGTGACTTGATGGGAACCATGAGTTCCACAAGAACCCAGAGAGAACAAAATGAGAAATGACAACCAGTCTGGGGAGACCCAATTTGCTGCATTTAGACTCAGTGAAGTGCAGCATTCAACCAGCCTAAAGACAGCAGAAATTCAGAAGCAGACCTGGCAAGAGACAGCTATCCAGATTACAGGATAGGATTGGTGTCCAGTGTGGGTGGCAGCTGACTTTCTGCTCAAGACAAGGGGAATCCATGGAACTAACTGCTACTTTTAAATCAGAAGTCTAAGTGCTGATGTCAAATCCATTATATCTAGTTTTAAATTCTAAGGAAATATTTAACAGGCTAATACCAAAACCTCAACAGATTAGTCTCCAGAAATCTCTTGCCTCCAAAAATACAGGTTAATGATTGTGAGTTTATTGATATTTGAAAGCAGACACTATCCACTAAAGACACAATGAGAATTCAAAAGGAACAAAGATCAGATGCCTGACAACTAGATGTCTTAGATGACTACTTGTAGAGTTTCAGTTTATAGCCAATTCAGTCATCAATATAAATTGGACACCGAAATAGTAAATAAGGTAAGAAGAGAGAAGAAGTCCCTATCATCAGAAGCTCACAGAGGAAAGGAGCACTGAAGTACATTTGTTTCTAAATTTTAATCAGTG
Organism: Podargus strigoides; assembly: GCA_028020825.1. Taxonomy (NCBI): domain Eukaryota; kingdom Metazoa; phylum Chordata; class Aves; order Caprimulgiformes; family Podargidae; genus Podargus; species Podargus strigoides. The sequence goes on from CM051625.1 coordinate 35,599,399, forward strand.
TAAGAAATGTTTCAAACCTATAAAATTGATGTAATTGCAAGCTCAGTTTCTAGGGCTGCTTTCTCAGAAGGGTTTACATTTGAAAGCTTACATTACTCTTTAGAATGACTAATCCTTAGGGGAGAGCAAAAAAAATAATCTGCGAGCTATAAAAGAATGACTGTCATTTGGTTAAGCTCATGTATAGTATGCAATGCAAAGTGCTGCAAGAAGTAACTGTCAGGGCACTGTCAAGGCCTAGGAACTACCAGCTCATGATAAAATTAGGCTGAAATACAGCCATGCCTACCCCAATCACAGCTTACAAGAAAGGGACACGTTTTTGTGGGGGCAGGTGGGAGAACAGGATCAGGACTGTCTCGCTAACGAATTTTCAGTCTGATGTACAAAGATAAACTGAAAAGCCACAATCAGATATATACATAAAAAAGAGAGACAATTAGGAGCAATAACAGTCTATCTGCCATCACATATCTACTGCAGCCCCTAAATGCCACAAATTCCAGTCTGGGAAACTCTTATCTCAATTGTCTCTCATGTCATATCATTTCATATCTTGTACAATATAATTCTGTGCACTGTAACTTCCCAGAAGCACAGAGATTTCCCAAAGTGATCCTTCTGAGCAGGAAATTTTGAAGAACACTTAAAAACTCACGTAACACATAATAGACTACACCTGAACTACAACTGAACTACCTATGCTTTGCAATTCAAAAAGAAAAAAAAATAAAAGAGGTCAGGGAAAATAAAGAGGAAGCCCAAAAGCAGAGTGCCTTATATTGAAATAAAAGCAGCTATTAACTTACTTTATCAATACATGGCTTGACACCAATCATAATGGATTCACCAAAAATTCTTCCGTCTTTGCTTAAGGCTTTTCGGGCTTGAAGCTTAGACTGATATCGAATGTGCATCCAGTTTCCTGTGTTGGACATCTGTAGGAGATTAGGTGAAAACTGTGAAATGTAACCTTTTAAAGAAAGAGTCAGAATTTTTCTCAAACAAGTCTCAAAAAAAGTCTCAAACTAAGACATACCACATGCTTTAAAATGTTTCCATACTGAGCAAACTGTAGAAGAATATATGAAGCTGATGCTTGAGGAAATCTGAAAGACAGAAAAAATACTCCAAAAATTACAATGGATAGTTTTGAATTCTGGAGCTAAAATATAACCCCACAAATGGCTTTTAGAAATCCAAGAGACCAGTGTGTTAATGCTGCTTTAGAAGCAGTGACTTGAGGAATATTATCCTCTAGGCATTTTTTACTTCATCACACAGCTCAATGGCAGAATGCTGCCTTTCTAACTTGAAAAGATTAACATGTCACTTCAGGTGCTTCACTAAAATATACATATTTGTTGGATTTAACCACAGCTGTATTTCCTGCAGACCCTAGGAATGCCAGACAACAGCAACACCCAAGTACTTTTGTCCATACGTTGCAAAAACTTCACCCATAGTTCTTCTAATACTTTGGAAACCTACTTACCCAAATACAGTGACCCATGTGTCATCTGGTTGATCTTCTGAAGTCAGGGAATCACCCTGAGTATAAAAAGGATCTAGCTGAGCAGGAGATAGAGTAGTCTTCCTAGGCTGCCCAATACTTGCAGGACTGAACACACTTGAAGCTGTTAAATTAAAATGGCACTGTTTGACAAATTACTTTTGCAAGACAGATAAGCTTAAGAGCCTAGAGTAAAAGAATAAATTCAGTATCAAGCACTTCACCTGTATACGGAAGTGTCTGATGGAGATTTATTTGCAGACAAAATGTAAGTCAATCCAAACTTCACATCTGCAAGCATGCTAGTAAGTTTTATGACTAGCAACCTAGCTTTCTACTTAACCTCTAAACATCAGCAGCTTAATACAGAAAGCAAATAGGAACAAGATAGCAGAACTAAGCTTAGCAAGAAGCTGTCGGTTCATACACATAAGAAACCTTATGAAGATGGAAGGCAACCCATCAATCTCAACTGCTTCACTCACATACAACTACCTCACTGCTCAGTTCAACAAGTTTTGAATAAAAAATAAGTAAAGCTGATTGCAATTCAGTCAGTTTCAGAGTGGACAAGTATTTCTTATTCACATACCTTTTGGAAAGCTAGTAAATAAAGATGCAAATTCTTTGCAAATTAGCAAGGACTTGATGTAGCTCAAATAGTGATCATTTTTGTGTATTAAGCAGTAAGAAAGATTATATATTTTCACAGGACATCTACCTGTTCCAGGAGTTGATGGCATAGTTCCAACCAATGGGCTCTGTGTTAGAGAAAAGCTGGCCTGCATTAAAATACACAAAGTAACAACTCATTCTTACAGGTACACTTAACTGTTTGCCTTAACTTCTAAGAGTAAAGACATTTACATGTATATTTAATACAAGATTATTAGGAGTTATTAATAAAAAGTCATCTGACAATGTTTTTACATTCTAGCATACAGCCTAGCAGACAGCCAGGATATCCAGTAGGCCTCAACTATTTCATTCTGGCATTTCCAGCTGATTACTAAACCTTACAAGACAATGCAGTTAACCTTTATGATCAAAGGCTTAACTGCAAGTATCAGAGAGCAGTGTAGAGCACACTACAGAAGGGAAGTACCACAAGCAGCAGAATTCAGGGTCTGTCTACAATATTTTACCATCTACCAAGAGTGAGCTACTGATATACCAGAAGAAAGCTTACCAGTTACCTAACCCAAATCACATGTGCTTCGTGAAACCAAGTAGCTTTAGGCATCAATACCCAGAAACCTTGTTTTAACTTCTTCAAAATAAGCATCACCCTATTGCTGTAGTATAGCAATTCACACATTCATATCCATCCTGATGGAAAGGATGCCAGTATCATACGTCACCACCACCCGATTTTTTGCTGTCTAAAGGACTTAGAAATCATGGAAACATAACCCCCACTTGTATTCCTCATCCCTAGACTTACTTTCCCTCTCAACTACTTAGTGCAACTGCACTGAAGGATAAGTATACTTTGAGTTCTAGCTGCTAGGAGTTCTTGTCTTTTTAACATTGAAGGATTTCAATGTCCAAAACAATTTCAGTGTATTTTTAGCCTGAACCACAGCATTTCTTAGATATGAGATCAAACTGGCACACCTGTAGAACTCACAACATGCATTCTCATGTCTCCTCATTATATTTTTTTTGAAAAAAAATTATCCAGTCCTTTAAGACAGTATTGGATTCTATCCTTCAGAGAGAACTTGAACTTTCAAAATAAACTTTTCAGAAAGCAACTCTCAATAAAAAGACTGCTCATGCAGTGAAAGGCCTTCTCTTTCCATCGAAAGAATCATGTTGACTGAAAAAGAACCTACTAACGCTTGACTGCTCAGTTGAGGTAACTAGCGGAGCTTATTATTAGCATGACCTTCTAGAAATTTTACTGTTACTCTTTCAAAATTAACCCGAGCTCCCTGCCCAAAATCTGCTAGGTATTTGACTTCTATTTTAGTAAGTGCCTCTATTGCCCACTACCAGAAAAGATAATGCATATTCGGACCTGTCTGGCAATCAGCAGCCCAATAAATCTATTAGACAAAGAGCTGCAACAAGTCTGCACTTGTCATGTACAAAGCATAGCAGAGACATGATCTGCATTTTCATTCTCTACAGCAGAAACAATCACTAACAATAGCAGACAGCTCCACATCTGCAGCTCTCATTTAGACAGGAACAGGCACACTGAACACCCATACTAAGCAACAGCATGACCTGAAGACTCAACTGCTATTTTGCTACAGCAGTTTATACAACAGAGTTAAAGAATTCTCTGAAACAGTAAACTATCTCACATCTTCTGCTAACAACAGGCAAGTACCTAAGCCACTTACTGGTCTTCTTGAGGTTAGAGGCGTTGATCCAAGTCCAGGACTAGATAATTCATCATATATGCTTCTAACTGGTGGAGCACCACCTTTATCTTTATGCGTAGGAACTACTGGTTGTGGGGGAGATCCTCCTGCAATTAAAAGAAACAAGCGAAGAACATGAGAAAACTTGTCATTTTACTCCACTGCTACTTGTTCTTGAAACATCAAACAAAATTCAGCCATGGAAGACTGTTGACTGTTTCACCGGGTGTCTGCAAAACCATTCAGCCTACCAAACTGTTCAGATTTGGATGTTCTACATAAGAATATCACATATGTATCAAACTGCCTCCTTACACAAGTAGCATCTGAAACTTTAAGACCTCTTATAAACCCAGTATATTCATTACTTACATGCACTTGTTCTTTTTATGAAGTTCTAAACATAGCTACCTCTTCCAGTTTTAAGGAAGGTCAGCAGTGTATTTTAATTATTTCAGAGACTAACTTCCCTGTAGCAGAGATGCAAAAGTAAGGTTTTTAAGACTCTAGGTATTCCACATGCTAAAGAACCATATCAAAACACAGACATTGCACATGCTATCACATTCCCCCATCCAAATTCCTTTCCTTCCCATGTAATTTCATGCTTTTAAAAATCATCAGGTGAAATTTACACGATTACTTTCAATTTCATAAATATTTTCCTAAGAGGCTTGTCTTTAAAGGAAAAACAAAAGCAAGATGCAGGAGACCAACAGACCACCAAACCTGCTTGCAATCAAAAGAAAATAGGAAATTATCTTGCAGTACTTTAACCCTCAATTTCTCCTTCAGGATGAGTAGCACAATAACACCATCAGATATTTAGATTATTTAGCTAACACAAAAGCCAAGATCATCCATGACATTAAATAAATCAGTGAAGCTGTAACTACTCACTCATGCTTCTCAGAGAAGCAAACAGACATATACTACCACCTATATAATATGGATTTTTTCTAGTCAGATCCATTAGGTGGCTGGAAAGAGATAAGCATCAACAGCTACAAGAAGTCATTACTCCAGCCCAATTACAGCATATATCAAGACTGTAAATAGAATTGCTAGATACTAATTAGAAGTAATTATTAGTTTTTCTCCATCCAGTTCTTAGAAGCCTGACAACCTGCAAGTGACTTTTTAGAACCCATTGCAAAGAAACCAGCAGCTTGCACAAGCTGCACAGAGATCGCCAGTAGACGTCTGTTTTAAAAAAAGAGAAAACATTGATGGCTGTATGTGCAGTTGGCTTGTAAAGAGCTGTACACATAGATTTCACATTAGAAGAGTTCATATTACCTTCCCTATAAAAGCAACCTCTCGTAGTACCAAAACTGCAGTGTTTAAAACATTTACTAAACTTAAGCCTACTTTGAAGAATCGAGCCAAGCTCCACTGAACATGCTTGGGTTCACTGTTTATTCAATGAGTTGAGTTCATTTATAGCAAGTTACAAAACTACAAGAATTCAAGTCTGCCACAGTTACGTAGAGCAATAAAGCAAACCGAATGTTTACTTTCAGGCCAGTTTTCCAGCATTTAACAAACTCTGACCTGCAAGCAGCGGAGATCTCATTTCCATGACACCAACCGAAGGGCCACGTGGCTGCGGAGTCACCGGCGCAGGTAAATCGCCCATCAGAAACCCAGGCAGGAACTGGGCACTGGCTCCCGGCTTCGGGGACGTCGGGGAGCCAAGAGTCATCGGCTCAGCTCCTGTGTTAACGACAGCAAAATTAAATTAAATGTTAATGGAAGAACTCAAGTGATTTAGCCTTTTCCACTGCCTAAATAGTGGTTTTATTGCAGAAGTGTAAAACAACATATAGCAAGCGACTAACTTCTAATCATTTATTTTCCAAGCAAAGTTTATCACAATCTTGCATTTTTTGCAACAAGAACTGCCGAGCTGAGGCTTCACTCTTCAAATACACTGCTGTTGTTTTGTCTACATTCCTGCTTTTGAGGGTAACGCTGGGTCCGGGGTTGCTCTAAAGGTATTTTTTATGTAAGAGACATCACGGCACGGCTGGATCCTCTGCCCTCGCCAGCCGGTGCCGCGCCCCGCCCGGGAGAAGCGCTCCGGCAGGGCAGGGTGGGCTCGGGCCAGCCCGCTCACAGCCTCCCCGCGGCCCTGCCGCCACAGCCCCGAGCCCTCACGGCGGCTGCTGCGGTAACCCCACGCCCCCTTTCGCTTCCCCCCAGAGAAAGGCGCTCATCCCGGCGCGGTCCCCCATTACCCACTTCAGCCCGGCTCCCGACCTGGAGCAAGGGACCAGCCTCAACCGCGTTCCCTCACGGAGCCAGCGGGGCGCGAGCAGCGCCGCAGGGGGGAGCCGGGCGGGCTCTGAGGCGCCTCGCGCCGCCCAACGGCCCCGCACGGCGAGGGGACAAACGGCAAAGCCGAGAGGGGCAGAGCGGCGGGAAGGGAGAGGCGGCCCCGCTCACCTGCGGGCGGCGGCTCCATGGCGAAGGCGGCCATGTCGGCGGGAAAGGGCCGGCGTCAGCTCCGCCGGGCGCTTTCAAACGGGACGGAACTTCCTCCCGCCGCCATTTCCGGCCCGCCCCCCCCGCCATCTTGTGAGTGGCGCCGGCCGCCCGCGGCTATGGCGTCACCGCGTTGGTTTTGTTTGCACAGTAATTTATCACACCCTCGGAACTGGCGTGCAGGCCGCGAAAATACTGCTAAAATATTTTGCGAGTCTTTTTTTTTTGTTCTGTTTTTTAAACATGCCATCTTAAGACATTTATCCCAGCCTGAAACTCGCCAGGAAGGTCAAAGTTACCTCTCCTCTGCTGTCTGTCCTTCACGTGTGATGTGCAGTGGAGGGCACAGCACGTGAGGCCCAAATGCAGAGAAAAGGCTGTGGCAGTGAGCCCCAGACAGGCTGTTATAAACATTTTTCGTATCTCCACTGAAATGATCTAAAAAACCCCCCTGAAACTGATAAGCCTGGTTCCAGCAGTTTGAAAACACGTTAGGGTACTTCAAATCACTGCTTGATGAAGAACAGTGGAAAGCAATGAAGCATTAAAGCATCTTACACATTTTTACTTCCATCAAAAGACCATCTGTTTTAATTTCCGAATATATTTAATGGCTGGCTAGCCCACAAAATTCAATAAAATCCTCTTTAGTTGCAATATAAATTTAAAACCCAATATCGAGGTACTTTATTATATGAATATTTTATTATCAAGATTTTACAACCAACTCGAATGCATAAAGATTTGGTGTAGTATTAAACTAAACTGGGCAACTTAATTCAGTTATTCTAGTTCCTTTATTGCCTGCATTGTCTGATGGTTCAATAATTTTTTTTTAAAAAATCATTGATTTTTTAAAATATTGCAAGGAAAATTGAACTTTATCTTTTTATTAGTGCTCTAGTAAGAGCCTATTCTTGGGCAAAATTATCTCTGAAGTCAGTGGAATAGCATCTGGCCTTTCGACTACATGCTGAAAAAAAGGGGGTCGAAGGGGGGACACAGAAAACAAATGTGTAGAGGAAGACTTCAAAATGTGTATGTGCAAGGAGACTGCAAAATAACAGATTAAAATACACCCAACATCTGCTTCTGCATAGCCAAAACAGATTGTTTCACTTCTCCCTTTTGATCAGTCGTGATCATTTATGCTTCCGTTTGCCTTTACAGTCTGTTCTTGGTACTTGTGAAGCTGCTCCATGAAGCCAGGATTTGGACAAGCCGCGGGCCGTGCATTTTTCACCAGGGAAAAGGCTCTGGCAAAACTCAGTCTTTCTGAATTCATTAGAAAACCGATGACTACTGCCGCTGCACGGGAGACTCCTGCATTACAGTGGACCAGTACCACACCACCCTTCAAGAAGCAAATGAAGCATTAGTTGGGATAGTCATTAACTAGATAGCAACAAGTATTAGAAACTTCATATAAAAATCTATCAAGACTTATTAAAAGCTCCTTGCTGAGCTCAAAGCAAATATTTACACATACAAGTAACTCCAAACACAGCCCCAAATTAAATATTTTTCTAACCAAAGCTACTTTTATAATTATCAAATACTTCAGGCCTAATTCATACCTTCAAACTAAAAAAAGATTCCTCTGTCCCTTTCCCCAAGAGCCGGCAGCAGCCGCCTCATATAAAAACAAAAATCCCAGACATATGGGATACTAAGATAGATGATCTAATTGGGTGCCAATTTTAAAATAGATTTTATTTGCAATCCAGAAAGGAACTTGACTAAATCTTGTTACCAGGTTAAAAACATAGCAAGGCAGCGAACAGCTAGGCAGATTTTAGAACATCTTGTAGTTTCAGTCGCACGCTTCTCGCATACTCTGGAGTTCTTCAGTGAAGATTCTGGGTAAGCAGGATCATGCATAGGATATCAGAGAAGGTATCGTGTGATTTGCAACAAATCTCTACCTCCCCATCATGCAGCTGGTACAACTAAGGTGCAAAATCCAAACTACTGAACCTCCTATAAATTCACAGATGTTTCACCTGGGGTTTAAATTCAGGCTTATCTGGAATTATCTATAAAATTAATGGTTTTATCGTACCTACATTTCCCACCCCATCTCTGAGACATCTGAATGACTCTTTAAAAAGACACTGCAAGTTTTGTTAAGAAATAAGGGGCATGAGTTAACACAAAGACAGCTAGGCAATCTAGTGTGATTTAGGTGACGTTTGCAAGGCCCAGGCTTCATGATGTTATTATGTTTGTACATCAGACTATGACCTGGAAAAGGCTCGGTCCAAACTGTCTGCCAAATGCCACTTTCACAAAGAAAAAACCAACACAAAAACCCCTACCCCTAGTGTCTCCATATTCTGGATAGAGATACCAAAACATGATACAATGTGCTCAGATACGTGAGGCTAAACAAATATATTCTAGATATAAACAGCCTGCTCTGTCCTTAACAGGCACAAATTATTCAATTTATTCAAATTACTTTTTCCCAGAGGTAAAAAAGACCTTACAACCACCAGGGTTCCTTCCCAGGGACTTGATGGCTTACATTACAGACCTGGGAGTTGCAATTATCTGGTATAATAATAAACACACAGACCAGAAAATGGTTCCTGCTCCCAAAATCTTCCAGTTTAAATGGTAAGACAAAGAAGTATGAAATTGACTGTTATTATCCTTGTTGAAGAAATGCCAAACTAAGACTAGAAGAATGACTTGCTCAAGTTAACACGACGAGATTATGGCAGAGCTAGGAACTGAATCTAAGCTCCTGCATCCCAGCACAATGAATCACAATACCACCCCTTTTTGCAATGGAACTCACATCCCCTTTGCATTGCCTGCTGGAAATGGTGCTCTTCATTCCCTTCCTCACATTCAGAGGGGCATGCTTCCTGATCACACAGGCTACAGCAGAGTGCAAAGCAAACTTTTCCACGTATTTTGACTACCAGAGGAAGTGTCAGTGGTGACCTGTAAATCCACTATCACCCTCATAGTAATGACATTAAAATTACGACATGAAAAATTATGTTACGCCACTGCTAAAGAAACAATTGCTGAAGCTTATCCACTGTAGAGCTGGAGTAGTTTTTACTGATTTAATGGGAGTTATTTCAGACATAACATACCATAATGGGGATCAGTATCTAGCAGTGGCACTGAGAGTAGAAAATAAGCATTGAAAGTGGTCCTTTTCATTTTCTTTGTACAGTTCATGCTTTATTTTCCTCTTTCACATTTCTTCTAAGTTGTGTTTGGTTTTTTTTTTTAATGACTGTTCTGTTGTACGTTGCCAAAAATTATATAGTGTTATCCATGGAACAGACTTGAAAATTACTGAACATGAATGAACACAAGCAATAACATTAAACTAAATGTAATACTTGAACACATTTATCTTTCTTTGCTAATCCCTGTTGTTTCTTTATACAAAGATTAATTTGGTATATAATTCTTAACTAATTTTGTATTAGATGTGAATATAGAATAAAAGTGAGAAACAGATTGCAGATATAAAATTAATCTCTACCAAGAACTCCTTGCTCTGATTCTGATAGCCTAACCTGCGCCAGAAATGGTCCATGGTCTTGCAAAAACTTCCTAAGATTGAAGACCAAGTTGTTTTTTTAGAATTTTTATACAGAAGGAAGCAAAATCACCTTCTACCAGGAGAACAGGTGACTATACAGTGATTATACGCACTTGGCAAAAAGCCTCACCGAGGAAAGAAATGAAAAAGAAGCATAAAGCTTTTGGTGAAGAGCCATAGTCTAATGTAGTTCTTTAGGAATTCACTGTACTTTGCAGTGGTGCCAGGGCTTTTTCTTTAGGAGGGACAGAGGGAGCAACATGGAGATGTTCATGAGTAAGCTAAGATTTCCTCCCTGGAAAGACAAGATTTTAGAGGTTTTATAATTAGGTATTAGAAAGATTAAAAAATGTCCCTCATTCATGATCTGACAAGGGTCACCTAACATGTCATGGAAAATCTGCCTGCCAATTTGGAGCCTAGAAGAACAGGTGAGCTCTGATCAGTATCAGAATTTATACCATTGTGTCTACAGGCTTGAGACAGTTCTAGAAAAGTCAATCCTGTTACAAGAACCAGCTGGCAGTGGCGTACCAAGCAGCACAGGCTTTACTGCCTGAATTCTCAAATTCAGGTGCTCTCATACTCCTTCTTTAAGTCAACCATGCTCTAGTAATAATTTCTCCTGTATCTTGCTCTCTCACCAGTGAAGATCTCTCCCTCTCCTACACTGGGAGATGAAACAGTAGTATCTCTCTGTGATTACTTAAACAGAGGAGCACTCTATGATACAATTTATCATAAGCTCTTTTAACACTATTTTGACAAAGCAAATAAAGTGATTCAAACCATCCAGAGATCTGCCTCAGCATGCTACTATCACATGCTTTGCAAACTGATCCTGGAGAACATCTATTCCATCAATTACCTGCTCTTTCACCCAACTCTCACATTAGAAAACTATTAATATTGCTGTAGAAGTTTTCAGGAAAACTCCTTAGCTTACAAAAGAGTAACTGGAACATAAACACCAGAGGCAAAAAGCAACACTGTGCAGTTATGAATGGCAAGTCTCATTTAGAAATGGAAGTGGAAACGGTAACCAGAAACCTTGAAAAGGTCATTAAATGACAATGCGTATCACACACTCGTAAATGATAAATGAGAGAAGGAAAGAACATTGTGTGACACAAAGGAAGCTGGGGCAAGATTCTCTTCTTTTGTCCCAATCTACGTAAATAATGATTATGGTGGAATATGTCTTGCTTGTCAAGTCATAGTTTTGATACCAAAGCAATGGTTGTCATAAATCACACAGTAAGCCTGAATTTAACAAGTAGGAGTCAGGGATGGTCTTGGTTTGAGACAGGTCTGCTGAGCAACCCCAGAAGGAGTCCCTTCACCTTATTTCCTCTGACATGTCTTTTTCAGGATTTTGTTAGCAGTTAAATCACTGGTTGACTCCAAGACTAGTAAAGCATTCTCTGACAGCTTGGTACATAATTCTATGTGGATTCATAGCTCAATGTGCTGCATCTTCAATGGATGCTCAACGATAAGCACCAGGATGGTAGACAGCTGCTGACAAACCCCAGAGATTTCTAACAGCCCTGTTAGGCTTTCTTCTAATCCAAAACAGTATCCCTGATGGATAAATTATAGAAAGTAAAAAAATTTCCTTCTGTCAGACTTAGTGACTTGGACTTCTGATGGGATTTCTTTATCTAAAGTCAGCCACAGGTCCAACTGTATTAAAAATGCATTTCTCTAAAACATAGGATAATGAATAATCTAAACAGGACAACTAGGAGCATTAATTATTGATATACTGTACCTGGGTCTTGGCTTTCTCAATGAACTCAAAACATTCTGGGAAATAGGAGGTAATATCAGTTTCTGGGAGGTCCAGAATACAAATGGTCTTGTATATAAAGTCATCGAGGAAGGCATTTTGGACTCCATATGCCACATTTAGAACATGAGTAACCTAAGTCAAAAAAGAAAAAAGGCATTTTCTGAAGACAGCAAGCAAAATCAGCAGTAGCAAAGGTGAATTATTCTTTAGGTGCACACAGATTGTAACTTACAGAACTGCATCGTTCAGTTTTACACACATGTGCTGCCTATGGTGTATTTTGCTCCAAGCAAAATTTTACTGTGTGTTAAAATACACTGTGATAAATTTTAGCAGGGGGTTTTTGAGAGAAAATGAAAAGATCTGTGCTCAGCCAAACACAGACTAAAGTAAGGATTTTCAACAGAAAAGGGAGTTGTCAGAGCACAGACATAAAACCAAAGAGAAAGCCACAGGAATGAGAGCACAGACCACCCAACAACCCCCCAGATTTCAAGCCTGCCCTAACCCATCAGCTGTTCCTTCTACTACCACCAGCACCGTTTACTGGTGCAGAAGGGTTCCAGAGAAAACTATACCTGCACTTGGCAGGCGAGACCACCTCTGGCCTCCTGCCACCTTTGCTCTGCTCAGGCTGCAGCCAGGTCACAGGCTGTTTTAACTGACAGTGAAGTGACACTTAGATGGCACCAGGTGCCAGACTGTTGCACTCCCTGTCCTGCAGCAGCACCACTGTCCGGAGGCCTTATCACCCCATTACTGTAACAGAGAAGAGTAAAAACACCAAACTTCGGGACAAACTTGGAGCTGCTGCTGCTCTGTTTTCCTCTCTGCACCAGTTCCCATCAGGCAAGGAGGCTGAAGCGCGTACGGCACTGCGGGAACCTGGGCCAGAGAACAGCTCTAAGCAATCCCTCCTCTCGCAGGCATCCATCCCTCTGCGAACGGAGCAGCCTCGGAAAAGCGCAAACGCAACACAGCTTTTCTTAAACTCGCTTGAGAATTATTTTAGACTTTTCAACTTAAAAACAGAAACGCACTAGTAAGCTAGATGCATTTTTATTTGCGTGCCATGTTACCTTATGCTTTTTCATCGTCTCCAGGTCGTGAGCAGCATCCTGCGACCCTGAAGAGAGAGCGAGCCGGTTGCCACGCTAACCCCGCCGCTCCCGGGCCCGCTTCCCGCAGCAGCCTCCCGACCCCCGCTCCGGGGCCCCACTCACCCAGCAGCAACCAGGGCTTCACGACGCCGACCTGCAAGTCGGCGCTGAGATCGTGCACGTAGCCGCCGCCGGGCGCCGCCTCCACCTCCACCTCCTCCGCCTGCAGACAGGCGCCGCGCCACGTCTCGATGATCCTCCTGCCCGTCAGCGTCGTCACACGGGTGCGCTGCTTGCGCAGGTTGGCGCGGGAGAAGCTGCGGATCTCCTGGGTGAGGGAGTGCATGGCGGCCGCCGCCACTCGCTCCGCCACCGCCACCGCGCCACCGCGCCGCCCGCCGACCCCGCCTCGCCCCGCCCCGCCCCGCCCCGCCTCGCCTCGCCATTGGCCGAGCGAGCGAGAGCGGCCCCATTGGCTGCCGGCCCCTCGGGGGCGGTGCCTCGGCGCGCGATAAAAGGTTCCGCTCAGCGGCCGCGTGCTGATGTCGCCGCCCGAGGGAGGGGAGTGTGTTCGGGTCCCCCGAGAGACCTGCGAGTAGTCCGGTCTGTGGTGGGGTCGGTCACAGAAGGTACGGTAATGCTTGTTCTTTAGTACTTACCAGGTTGGGAGAAAGTCTGGGGTTCACTTAGAGCTTTGCCGTTTTGAAATTGTTCTTTTACTGTTATTTGTGGGGGTTTGGTCTGCTAGCAAAGAATGCAACAAGTGTAATTACAGCAGCCTTTCAATTGATAATGCCCATTTTTAAATTAAGCGCTCTTGTTTTCAGAAACAAATCGTGCAGCAATGTCTGTCTGACTGTAATTGGGGATTGCTTCATGGGAAAGTGGTGGAAGCTGTTAAATGGAGAATATAAGAATCAAATACTTTCTCTTTCCCCCCAGAGTTTCATTGGGCTAGTGACCAAAGGTTAAACAAACAAAAGCAACTTCTTATGTTTACTGAAGAAGCAAAATAGGAAGCAAAGGAAGGCAAGGTGAGGCTGGCTTTCCCTTATTCCCAGGCCACTTAATGCCCACGTTTACATCTGTTCTTTACAGAGTACTACTTCTAGTGCTAATACATAAGGATGTGACTTTTGTGAAGTTAAGTGATAATACTGTTAGCTTAAATTGTGCCAGAAATACATTTTAGTTTTTAACAGTCCTCCATGCCAGTTTGTAGAATAAGGATGTATTCCTACAGTACTTCCCCTCTGATGTTATAATATTCCTCACACCTATGTTGGCAGGATATGATGACTCTGAAATATGTTAGTGTCCTGGAATGCAGTACAGAATAAAGGCAACTTAATTCTATATAAAGAGGCCTACAAATGCCTCATCAATACAAGAGGAAGAGAACAGTGTTAGGCACTGCAAATGCCTAAGTTAAGTCTAGCAATGCCAGAGGCAATCTTCTGACAGACATTAAACATAAAGTCAACTTCACCTGAAAAAGGTTGAATACCCCACATATTCTCCAGAAAAGCAGGAGTCTCAACCAAGAGATAAAATCAAGGAAGATGCTTAGGACAGGGATAGGAACAGGACAGAGATCTGGGCTGCATCAGGGACTGAGGTAACAAAATTGCCAAGCAGAAGGCTCCAGGACAAAATATAATTCTTGGCAATTGCTTTCTGTAACAGCCAGTTTTAAATAGAAGTCGGAGGTATTTAACATTCTGCATGGTAGAAGGAGCTTCTCTGAAAGTGGAGTGTGGCTCACAGCAGTTAACTTAAAACAATGATGTATAAGTTGATTTATTCTTTTTGTTAATGTCTCATCAATAGTTTTGATACAACTGATCAGAAGAAAGCAATGGAGAGCTTCTGGTCTGTGGGTTAAGCCAGCAATTGCCTAGGATTTCATGGCTGTTTTTCAAGCTGCATTGGCTTACTGCAGCTGCTCCTGTGAAAGACCAAGAACAGTAGGATATCCCAAAAGAATGCGGAGAGCCTTGTCTGTCAGGAAATTGGCAAGGCCTGAGCAAAATTTGCTTGTGGTTGGGACCCAAAAGCCTGCTGTTAGAGTAGCAAAGCTGTAGGATGTGTTTTGTAACCAACTTCTGCCCCATACAAGTAGGGGGTGTGCTGTGTAAGGATTTGCAAGACTAAGCTGTGACAAACCTTAAAATTAGAATTAAACTTAATACAACTACTTGTTGTTTATTAACCTTTGAGGAAGGGTCTGCAATATGCGTCAACACAAAGGCAGGTGATTCCAAAACAGTCTATAAGTTCTTTGCTAGGAACGTTATGATTGTTATAGCTACTCTAAACACCAGGGGTCACTACTGGGCATAAAATCTGTACTGTTCTCTGAGATGTAAATCTTCTGCAGATGTTTATATGCAGAACTAGTATGTTATTATTCAATTAGTGTGTCCATATCATAAGCATTAAATCTAGCCTGAATATTCATAGACACTGTTTTTTGTAATGAAGGCATTTACATCCTGCTGTCAAGTTATTCATATTTTCCATTACAAGATGGAAGAAAAGATCATTGTGAGATTAGTTTAAAATTTGTATCGCAGTTCATAGATGAACACTTCCTCTTGCATGCTTTGCAGAGGGTAGAAGACTTCTCTAAGGATATGGCAGGAGCTGGATGCTGTCTCCACTTAACTGGTTAAATGCATTTATAGTATTGCAGGATCCTCAGGTTCTGAATAAGCTACATAGCAGTGCAAATGTGGTAGTTTTAAGTAATTTTTAAGTTTATAGTTCTTCTGTTTTGTCTGTCCAGAAATTGAGCAGAACCTGTTCTAATGGGTATAAATGTATAACATACTCCAGTTATTAAAGAGAGCAGCTTGTACATATTCTGAAAGCTCATATGACAATACATCTTCTCTGTTGTTTGTTTCCTTCCAGTATTCATTTTGATCTGGGTACTGCCTGTACTTATCAATGCAAAAGAGCTAGCTTCTATCAGTGAAATTATAACCAAACATTCCAGATAATTGGTTGAAAAAACCTTACGCTCTTAAGAATGCATATTTTAGCACGTTGAACTGGATTGTAAAATGCAGCAAAATCTGAGAGTCAATTGCTTATGTCAGTAATTTAACTGAAGCAGAGAATCAAACCCTAATTTGTCCACTAATTACATCACATTTCAAACTGAAATAGCCAGCTATCTTTGACAAGTGAGAGAAATGGGGCAAAAATCAAAATCAGCTAATATCTAATTATAATACAAGCCTCTGCTTCAGACTGTAGGTTCATTGGTTGAAAATAGTTGAGAAGTTGAAAATAGCCGTGTACATGAGTTGGTCACAGGATGATGGTGAATCATGAATGTAGTGTAGTGATGAGAAGGGCAAGCGTGACCGTAGAAGGTATTTTATGTTTAAAATAGAGAGGAAAATAATAATGCTATTGTATTAAGTTCTAATGAGGCCTTTTGGAAGTGCAATCTGCTATTTGGGGATGACCATATTCAAGAAATACGATCTCATACTTGAAACAACTGCAAAGAATAGCTTAAAGCTTAAATGACACTAGGTATGTTAGACTCTCATTAAAGCTCTCTGTGGTACTTGGACCCCTTGGGAGAGGCAGCTACTGTCAGTACTGACTTGAGGGGGAGTCAAGTCCCCCAGGTATAGTAACTATTTCACCATCATTTGTGCCAACACACACATAAGCACTTCTAGCAATGACTTGTTGGCCTCATATACTCCAGAGTAGTGTGGAGACCCTTACCTGATGCACAGTCTCAGTTTCAGCTTTGCAAACTTGGCGAGGCATGATGCCTGCTTCTGCTGTCTTTCCTGTTTCTGAAGAAGCAAGCAGTTAGGAGGCACAAGCTCAGTATCATTCACACCCTAAGCAACAGGGCAAGATGGTACAAGGGAGGAGGTCTGCAGCATGACATGTTAGAGGCGAAAGAAATAGTCACTTTTCCCTTCAGAGGCATTTGCCTTGGCACGTGTCTGGGCTCCATGCCATTTCCCTCATGTAGAGAGGTTTTGGCTGAGAGACAACTACTTATTTGTTCTCATCCATTTGTTTTCTGTCCTTTAGGTTTATCTACATCTGGTAGGCATGGAAAGAATATTCTGGAAGAAAACTACAGTCTCAACCAAGTAAGAATGAGGTTGATGGAGAAAAATCACTTGTCTTCTTTTGTCCTGGTATCCAGTAACATGCCTGCAAAATCTATGTTAAGTGGGATCTGGACTGGGAAGTGACACACACGATCTTAAAAAGCTATCAAAGTGTAGACAGAGTCTTGAAATATCATTTTATGGGGAAGAACAAATTTGTAGCAAGGCCTCTGCTGGAACTAAATATAGTGAAGAGTGGAAATTCTGCAGGGGGTCTCAGTTTTGTGTACCAAGATTAATACATTGCTGAGGTGACCCATATAGGCCTGAGAAACTACGTTAGCCAATTGTCTTTTTTTTTTCTAGGATGGCAGGAAGAAGGGGTGAAGGCAGGGGCAGATTAAGTGTATGGTATTTTAAAAGCTGTGCCGTAGTAGTTGGTCCAAATGGGGAAAGTTAAGGAAAACAGGACCATGTTTAGGGCTGTGTACAGAAAGATATCAGAGTATTCCTGCACATTCTGCTGCAGTTACAGATACTGTGATGTGATTGTTAGTGAGCCAAACTTCAGTGTTAGGTGTTTGTTTCTGAATTTCTGGCTCTGCCAGTTGATAATGTGTTAGAAGCACTAGACCTTATTGGCTAAACAGTGGGCAATTACTGTGTGTGGGAACGGGGTGAGGCCAGAGGCGGTGGGAGCCATCCTGATTTTTTTTTTGTGCTTTGGTTCTGCCATAATCGTGGTGTTTGTTTACTGCTGCAAAAGGTTTCCCATTGTAGGGGCTAGTATATACCCTAAGAACACATTATATATCCTCTCTTCCTGTACCCCTTTAACATACAAATCAAAACATCCATTAAAACTATGCTTCTAATGTATGCTCCATCATGGCCAGCTTTACCTATGTAGTGTTTCTTCAGGTGGTAGCAGAGGATGCATCTTGGTCAAGCCTGGAAATAGAGCCGCTTCCTCCAGTCTTTGAGTCTGTAGCCTGGGAAGCCGAGTTGATCTGACTCTGACAACATGCATATGAAAGCCCAGTCAATGCTGCAAAAGACTGAACCATCAGGCCCAGTGGTTGCTCCTAATAATATTGGTAAGTCTGTCGATGTCCTCCAAACACTACCTTCTGTCCGTGGCCTGAAGGTTCTCTGTATTTCAAGCAGCGTTGTTTGGTGGTTCTTATAATGCCAGCCTGAACCAGTGGTGTTTCCACTGGCATATTTCCTCATATTGGTGCATGAAAATTTCCCCTGCAGCAAAGCCATGCTCGCAACCAAAGAGATGGCCCTACAAACACTTAGCAGGGCATTCCTCTCTGCTAGCACCGTACTTTGTGAGCAATCCATGCAAGTGAGCAGTCTGATTCACTGATCTAAAGATATGTATTTTAAGTGTGTCATGGATTATGCTGAATAATGAGCACTGAGGAACAGAGTAGAATGCAAAGCTGAAATGTTTAATAGGCATAGGGAGTATCCCTGGGGACCTGTTGGTGTGAGGAAGATGTGGCACAACTCATGTCTCTTAAATAAGTAGGATCTAAATTTCCACTTCCATTTGTGCTCAGATTTCTCCTCTCCCGGAGCACTTGAAATTGCTTCAGTGCAGTTGTGTGAGTGAAGATGTGTGTATAATGTTCATGTGTTCATGAACCTTGGTGTAAAACCACGTATGTCAGCTCAGTAGTAGAGGCACGGGCAAAGTTACTCAGGGAAAGGAACAGTCTATTAAGAGGCAACAAAAATGTACACATACAAAACACCTTCCATCCAGGTTAGCTGCTCTGTAAAGGAGTGATGATTAACCATACAGTTAGCACAGACCATCAGTCCCCAAGGCAGTTTTTCTCCACCATTTGTGTTATTTCATTCTAAGAATACCTTAACTTCATAAAAAATGACTTAGAGAAGGTAACTTCGCAATAAGGCTCAAAAAGAACATGAAAGGGTCAAGACCTTCAAAAAGATAAGAGAAAATCTGAGCTTTTCAAGAAAAATGATGTTAACATAGGTGAGCTTTTGTAATGTTTTCAATTTCTTTGAAACCCAAGCACAGTTTTCTTTAGGGGGCAGGTGTGAAGTAAAAGGTAAAATTATTACTTTTTTCAATCACTGGCCATCATGACTACTCATGATTTGGTTTTTTTTTTATCAGAACACTCAAAGGAGCAATTTTCATTCTGTACTTCATCTTCTAGCAGCCTATGTCTGCATAAATGCAATTAATCTGTCTCCCAACCTTCCTGTTGCTCTACAGGTTTATTTCACTGGGTACTCAAAGACATGAGAGCTACTTTAGAAGGTAAGTCCCCAAAAGTTTCCCTTGCAGCAAATACCAAGCCTACAGCCTGGAAAGTTAAAATCAAAGAAGGTAAAATCGAAGTTAATTTTGGAGCTCTTGCAGCATCTTGTGTAGCTCTTGCTTATGTGTAACTTCCACAGGCGTAATATAATGTTCATGTTATAATTGGCACCAGGATGCTGAGCAAGTTTTTCTAGCTTCACAGAGTTGAAGAAATGATTGCAACTTCTAGTCAGGATTATAAAACAAATGCAGTAGGAAAATTTTGTAGATTAGCTTAGTCAGACATGGAAGTAGGACCTAATCTCACTGTTTACTGTTTACCTGACTGTTGGGATGCTCCCTTAGCTGACCCATCAATTTGTGCCTTTTAGTGAAGTGTTAGAAACCAAAACTGTTACTTTGACAGTGTTTTTTTTATGATCCACAGAGCGGGTAGTTGCCTTTACAAACAATTTGCTTTTAGTCCCTTGTCCCCATGAAATGGGGGGAATGAGGACAATGTGGCATTCTGGATAGCTCTGGGGTTAATATACTGGCCTTTACCATGAAAAAATACTCACGTTAGGTGAAATGCTTTTTTTGGGTGTTTATTTATACACAAATCTAACTAAAACTTTTTGAAAGCAAGGCTTACTGTATGCCAGATTGCCTGGCAAGAGCTGTGCAGCTATGTGACTCTGTTTTGACAATGGAGCATGTCTCACTAATGCTGTGTTCATTACTTTACTTTTCCCCAGGTAATCATGCAACTAATTGAGTGGGGCAAAAAAGTTGCAAGTCAGAGGAGTTCTGGCTGTTATGCTCAAGACCAGAGTCCTGCACAATGGGTGCTGTGAGATCAGGGAAAAATTGATGTGGAAAAGGACACTGGAACTGTGAGCATAGGCTGAAGAACTGTTTTAATTCTGTGGTGAAAAACTGGTAAGTCTTTGCTCTCCTATATCCACTAGTCATGCATGAGAAATTGCTTCAGATAAGAAAAGTGTGCTCAGTGATTATTTTAAGTTCTGGTGAGAGATGCTTCTTATGCCTTGTGTAGAGATGTGATTACTTCCCATGTACTAACATGCACCTGCTGTACCTGCTGACTTGATTGGGAATAGGTGTGATGAACCAGATGCTAATGAACACAATGCACTGTGGTCATTGCTGCCAGTGAATCTAGAGTGTCAGAAGCAGTGAATGAAGACAGATACAAGTGAATCAAGAAGGGGAACAGGAAGGAACATAAAAATTCAGTCTTCAGCAGAAACATGTAGATACTTTTGAGAATCAGAGGACTCTATGCCAAGTTTGTGAGTGTGTAAGTTAACTTACAGGAATCCAAACAGCTGTTAAACTGATCATTTTGCATCTGCTAACACAGGGCTCATGCTTACTCAGGATTTTTTGTACGTCATCTACAGGAAGAGCCATAAGGTGTCAGAATTCCCCCACGTTCAAAGTGAATTGCCCAGGAAACTAGCTTGTACTGTGAAATTTTGCTGTTTAAAGAGTAATTACAAGAGTTCACATGCTCCCTTCCCTTGGGTGTGGGGCCCTGGGGGCTCTTCTCCAGACTCCTCTCCCCCCTCCCCGAGCCCCAGGGTACTGACAGAGCCCCGGCCCAGCTGGGCTTTGTTGGCAGGGTGGCACCGCAGCTCCCCAGGGAGCACCCAGCCCTCTGCTCCCTCCAAACCCTGCACTGTCCGGCCGCTGGCTGGGCCTCGGGGGTGTCCTGGCAGGGGAGGCCAGTCCTGTGGGTGCAGGGCCTGCCTGGCCAAGGGGGAGCATCTGTGCCAACCCTTCCCCCTGTCCCCTTGTGCTCTCTCCAGCTGGCAGAGTGCAGCGGCAGAGCAGAGGAGTACCTGCACCAGTCCCTGCTGTACCTGCAGAGCCCACAGGAGTCTGTGCCAGAGGCGGCCATCAGGTTCATTGGTGAGCCACAACCCCCTGGGGGTCCCTCCCTGCCCCACTGCAGCTTGGCCCCAGCCGTGGCTGCTGCACTGGCCACAGGACCACCCCCCCCAGTGCAGGGCCAGGGCACCCAGGGGCTCCCTGCCACCCTCTCCCACCCCTGCCCCTGGACATCCCACAGGGGCCAGATCCTGGGTCAGCCCTGCCGAGGGGAGGAGGGTGTGTGGCCGGGCTGGTGTGGGGGAGCTGTGCCACAGGGGCAGTGACGGGCTGTGTGTTCCTAGGGCTCGCTTGGCGGCACATGAGTTTCCAGCAGCAGCAGAATTGCCAGTTCATCTGCGAGGGTGAGTGAGGTCAGCGGGACTGGTGGGGAGGAGGAAAGAGCCCGGGCAGGGAGCTGCAGTGCCTGCCCAGGCTGGGGAGGGCTCTGCCCCCTGGCGAGGACGAGGGACGGCATGGGCAGAGCAGAGATGCATTTCAGGGGCATGTCGGGTATTGGTGGCCAGCACCTTCCAGCTGATTCCCTCCTGGCCGTGGGAAGAGCTGGGTGGGCTGGCCCTGGCAGGAGGGGTTCCTGGGGTCTTCACAGATCCAGGCTCTCACCCTGTCTCTGTTCCTCTCTGTTCCAGCCCTTCAAGACATGACAAATGACATCAGCCCCTTCGTCTCATGCCTGGCAGCTCAAACCCTCTTCCTGCTCCCAGCTACCAAGAACAATCCTTCCTCCGGATCCAGCCGGCCGGTGCTGGGAGACCAGCTCCGGAAGGTGTGCAAGAGGCGGCCTTTTCGCCGGGGCAGTGGCTGGCTGCGCTGCTGGAGCTCTGTGCAGGGCTGATCCCAGGACCTCCCTGTGCTCTTCCCTGAATAAACAGTCCTGCTCCTTCACCTCGTTTGCATGGGTTTCCTTTGTGGGAACGAAACGGTGGAGGGAAAGTCGGGCCCTGAAGCAACCGGGGCCCTCAGGAGCGAGTGACCAGCTGTGCCCCCTTCCCAGCAGCCGCCAGCAGCGCCGCGCATACCCGCGCCCTGCGGCCTGGCCACAGGTGCCAGCTGCTGCGCCGGCCTGCAAGAGCACGAGGAGAGGAGAAGCTTTTGCCTCCCGGGCATCCACTCTGCAGTGCTCACATCTCATGTGGCAAGGGCTGGATGTGGCACAGCCCACGGCTCCAGGCCGTTCTCTCCCCACAGCCTCTGGCACACAGGCACTGGAGCTGACGGAGCAGCTGCAAGAGTCTTTTGACACAAGTGCTGAGGTGAAGGAGGGCAGGGTGTGGTGAAAGGTTCTCCTCCAGGAACAAGCCATGCTGGGAGGTCCCTGCTCCAGGCTAAACAACCCCAGTTCCCTCAGCCACTCCTCATCAGATTTATGCCCCAGACCCTTCCCTGGCTTCATTGCCCTTCTCGGGACACGCTCAAAGGCCTCAGTGTCCTTCTTGTAGCGAGGGGCCCAAAACTGAACACAGTACTCGATGGGCGGCCTCACCAGTGCCGAGTACAGGGGGACAATCACTTCCCTTGTCCTGCTGGTCACACCATTTCCAATACAGGCCAGGATGCTCTGCAAGGCTAAAGAGGACATGTAATTAATACATTTTCTAATCAGCTTATGTTATGGTCAAGTCCATAATATTGCTTATGAGTTTTTGAGATTGCTTTATAGAATTCTAGTAAGAAGTCTACAGCAATCAATACAATGCTTTCAGAAATTTACAGTAGATTTTGTCACAGACAGTGGGTCTTACTGACCTTTAATCAGCTAAAAGTTAGGTTTAAGCTAGTTTTAGGCCAGTTTAAAAAAAGACTCCTCTCTTAAATCACTGTAGCTGACTTGACTTTGCTCTCCTATCTGGATGGAATTTCATCATGACACAAGTGGCTTCAGATCACTAATGTAGCCTAAAACACCACATTTAAATGAAGTGACTAACAAAGGCTGTATTCATCCGATGCAATGCTTACCAACACAAATACACAGACAGGCAAAGAAACACCCATCAGATAAGGAGTGAATTTCCAGCTAATCAAATACTATGTGTTCTAAATTCATGATGTTGTCTCACCAAGTCTTCTGACTTGGAGGCAGTTTCTTCACAAAGCAGCTGTGAGTAGGTTTTGTTGCTTTTGTATGATGTGGGATTTCTGGAGTCTTCCCTGTGGAAGAAAGCAGTCTTCTGGTTTTCCTCAGAGCTCAACTCTAGTTTGAGGTGTAACAGGTTATGTCTTGCTGATTCTCAGAAGAGTTCTATTGTTCACAAGATAGTGACAGCAGATCTGAGTTAGTGGCTTGCTGTGTCTAACACCGTTGTCCAAAGTATCTTAATTTTACAGGTTTAATTCTGAGCCAGTTTTGAGAGCTGAGCATTTTGAAAGCTTTCTTTTGATTGTCAGCTTCTTCTATCATGTACTTTCAGCCCTAAGCAGTGTGTCTACTTCAACTGTAACCAAAATACTAGTCTGTTAACTTTTTAGGAAGAGTAAATGCAAGTTTTCCTGTAAATTTTTTTATTTCTGATTTTTAATTCCTAATTTTATTTCCCTGGCTTTAGTCACTTGTCTTCCAACCTACTGTTAAACTGTAATCTCAGGTTAGCTGGCATTTATATCAGGATCTGCATGTGCACTGCATTTACCTGCAACTGCAAGCCATGCAGTACTTTGCTGCGTTTTGTTAGTCAGATAACCCAGGAGACTGATTCAGTATCTTCAGTATGACAACTGGTAAGGAAAGGAGCAACTGAAGAGCTCCAGGAGCATTTTTGTGAAGTGGAAGTAGTGTCAGTCTTCATTATTTAGGCTCCAGTATATGAAAAAAATATTGGAGACTGCTGACAACTGGAACTTGTTACAGCTATCTGCAACATTAAGTAGTCCAAGAGATACTAACAGTAAAGCTAACAGAAAAGTAATGTCAGGTAAAGTTGACAGGTGGATATAGTACAGATGTACCCCCATAAGACTGTTTAACAGCCTGATGATTTTTTTCCTTGCTGTTGTGATGGATGGTATTGTGGATGGATTCGCTTTCTTAATTTAACCAATGATGCATTTATTTTATCAGTATAGTTTAGGGGGGATCTCTTGGAAAGCAGTTCTGAGGAGAAGGATCTGGGAGTCCCGGCAGACAGTAAATTATCCGTGAGCCGGCAATGTGCCCGTGCTGCCAAGAAGGCCAATGCCACCCTGGGCTGCACAGGGCAGTGTGTGGCCAGTAAGTCGAGGGAGGTCATTCTCCCCCTCTACTCTGCCCTGGTGAGGCTGCAACTGGAATACTGCATCCAGTTCTGGGCTCCCCAGTTGAAGAGGGACAGGGACCTACTGGAGAGAGTCCAGCGGAGGGCAATGAGGATGAGTGGGGGACTGGAGCATCTCCCCTGTGAGGAAAGGCTGAGAGAGCTAGGACTCTTTGGCCTGGAGAAGAGAAGGCTGAGGGGTGATTTAATTAATGTTTACAAATACCTAAAGGGTGGGTTGAGGGAGGATGGAGCCAGACTCTTTGCAGTGGTTCCCAGTGACAGGACAAGGGGTAATGGACACAAGCTGGAACATAGGAGGTTCCATTTAAATATGAGGAAGAACTTCTTTTGGGTGAGGGTGACAGAACACTGGCACAGGCTGCCCAGAGAGGGTGTGGAGTCTCCTTCTCTAGAGATTTTCAAGACTCGCCTGGATGCAGTCCTGAGTGATGTGCTCTAGGGGATCCTGCTTTTAAGCAGGGGAGTTGGACTAGATGATCTCTAGAGGTCCCTTCCAACTCTGAAAATTCTGTGATTTTGTGATTTGTAGAACCTGCTCCGGTTCCACCAATTCCAAGTGAACAGCAGTTGGCCAGATTGACTGACTACGTGGCTTTCCTTGAAAATTGCTCCTGTATTCAGAACAACTCGGGAATCCTGTGTACTGACAGTTTTAGGAAGCTAAGATTTACTTTACTTCAGACCTGTTAAATGTTGCAGCGTCCCCTACTCCAATGTGTGAAGTATAACAGTGTATGTTAGCCTAATTTGTGTTTTGCCAAAGCCAACCTAGCAATTGAAACAATCCTTTCACTCCTGTAATATTTATTCAGTAGGTACACAGCAGTATTACATAGTAACTCTTTTTTATTAACTTACAGCAGAGAGAGGCAGAACTTTTTTCAGGTATATTAGAAATGGAGAAGGAAAAATTGAGCAATGAAGCACATAACCTACTAGTGTAAATTCCTCACAGTTAATGTGCTTCTATGGCAAGTACTGCAGTAATTATCACAGATCAATTCCATGTTGAACTCAAGTATTAAGAGTGGAAGACTGCCCTGCCCATATGTGCAGAGAGAAAATATTTTGACGAAACAGTAACTTAAATAGGAAAACAATTTACAGTAGCTCTTTTGCACGTGTATTTGTGGCATATTTATAAATGATCTTTTTTCTTGTTAGTCTTTCTGAATTGTTCCATAGTTTCACCTGGCTAGCAGTGGACACCTACTTAAAACAAAACAAACTGAAAAAAAACCCAACCCCAACAAACAAAAAAACCGCAAACCAACAAACTTTTGCCTCCGTCTAGTTTCAAGCAAAATATGGTTTTGCAGTTGACTCTCAATGGACCATGACAAGTGAAAGGCAAATGAGTTGCTGGTTTGTGATGGGTAGCAAACTTACAAATCTGTTATGTTCTTATCATACCCACTAACTTGGGAAGTCTGCAACTTTAAACTTGTCTTGAGCAATGGAAAGGAATGTGCGTTCTTGGTTTCCTGAATTGGTTCCTGAATTCCTAAGATTGATTAAATTCTAGGTCCCTCTGTGCTTTCACAGCAAAGAAGTTCAGGTGGGATGCCAGTGCGGTGTGGCACAACCCAATGTAAACAGTCAGAGAATGTGTTAAGTGTTAGCAATCAGGATGCTTACAATCAGTTTGGAAGCACTGCAGTAAATGCAGATATCTTACTCTTGAATGTGTTCCCATGCAATGAAAGTACAAGACTGGGAAGGGATGAAGACTTTCAGAAGTAGGAGTCCAATTTTTCTTCCATGTGAGCCTTCTGTTACACTAGGATAAGTGATGGAACAGTACAACCTTATGTTGTATTACAGCAGCCCATCAAAGCTGAGCTTGGTGTAAAAATATGTGCTGAGAACCCATCGGTGGCAGCAGGATTTGCAGCCCACTGACACTTGGCGTCTGGTTCACCATAGAGCACGCTCCCGTAGGTGTTTAGGATCTGGCAGATGTTTGAGGTATGAAACCCATTTCATTACTTTGTTTTTTGACGCGGAGGAAAGCCTGCCTGAGGCAGAGCCTCCCGCCCTCACAGCAGTAAGAGCGGGAACGCCGGCGGCCGCGGGGCACGCTGGGAAGGAGCGCGAGGACCCAATGATCTCCCGGCAGGGAGCGCGCGGCGCGGCGCTCTGCGTGACGTCACGGAGCGCGCCTGGTCACCGTGAGCGGCGCGGCTGGGCCAGTGCTACGCTGCCGTCGTAGGGAGCCGGGCCGGGCCTGGGGCCGGCGGTGGGCTCGGCTGTGCGCAGTCTCTGTCCCTGCGGAGAGGGGAGGTGCGCCGCCGGACGTAGGCTAGGGAGGCGGCCCTTGGCGGTAACGGGCACGGCCCGCCCCGCCCCGTCTGCCGGCCGGGGGAATTGACTGAGTGAGGGGAGATGGCGGTCCCCGAGGGCCGTCACCCGCCGAACCTCTGTCCAGCACTGGGAGAGCCGCCTTCTGCGGGCAGGGAGTGGTTCCCCCGTGGGAGCGGCGGTCGGTTCCCCTCATGAGCGGTGGCTGGATGGAGATGCACTCACCGCCACCACCTTCAGTGACCTGCCAGCGAGCAGGGGCTCCACCTTGCTGCCACACAGCCTGAACCCAGCTCAACACCGGCAGTCCTTAACCCTGACTATTGACCTGCACGGGGTGTGTGTTCTATGGAGGGGGTGGGGATGAGTACGGTGATCGTGCATTCGTACATATGCGTAGTTATATTTTTTGCTGCAATATCTTTGCCAGAGGAGGGAAAGCAACAGCTGTGCGAGGACACGGGACACTGCTGCTTATTAACAGCAATGATTTCCTGAGGATCAGCCACAACACAGCATCCTAGAACCAAATGTCAGAGAGAAAAACAGACTCCCAGGCTACTGTGACAGTCAAGTAATAAACCTGTCTGAAGTCAGCAACTTGCATGGTCATCTTTTTTTCCCCTCAGAGTTCCACCTCACAAATACATCTTTCTCTAAAGACTGCCTCCAAAAAACAACTACAGTGCTGAACTGATTCTATGTTGGGTGCACTGACACATACTAGGGATTAACAGGAGAGAATTTGGTACTGCAAAGAGCTCAGATGTTTAAATATGAGCTACCTGCTGCCCAGTGAACCACCCCTTGTAAATAAGCAGTCTTCCTCTGTGCAGAAGGTATGATCTGCTTCATGTACTTCATGAGAAGTGGGTCAGGTTTGAGTGGGTGAAGCATTGGTAGCCTGCCTGAA
Organism: Podargus strigoides; assembly: GCA_028020825.1. Classification (NCBI taxonomy): domain Eukaryota; kingdom Metazoa; phylum Chordata; class Aves; order Caprimulgiformes; family Podargidae; genus Podargus; species Podargus strigoides. The sequence continues at coordinate 35,627,006 of CM051625.1, forward strand.
GGAAGAGAAACTTTCCACTTGTGCTCTTCATTTTCTTTCAAAGAACCAATGTTAGGTTTGGGTTCCACCAAGAATGGCACACACATTCCTGTAGAAAGGGTGGCTCCAAATGCCTAAGTAAGATCACAGGCTGGTTCATAAATCCTATGGTGTTTTTCAGACTTGACATGCACTGCTGCTTTCTCATGCTATGGTTTGCATGCCTGTTCTCTGACCATGCCACAAGTGTAGTTCTAATTTTGGTTTCATGTGAAATGCATGGCTCCTTCTCACATGTGGAGGAGTTTCTGCAACAGGCAGCAATGCAGAAGTTTGGTACGATGTTCACTGCTTATGAGCTGTACCTGTTTCATCTAGAATGACTAAAAAAAAAATGCTTTGGAAAAAAAGTGGAATGTATAGGAGCACATATGTTATCCAGATGTGCCAATTTTTGATTTCTGAAAAATGTTCAAGTTACTAGTTGCTGATAACAGATTTTAAGGTTTGTCAGTTTCAGCCACTACAGCACAAATTTCCTTTCTCAGGTTAAGTGCTTAAGTCATTCTGTGGTGTAGCTTCATGCTTCATACAGTAGGTAAAGATTCTTCTGCTCCTCACCAAGTTTAGTAGTTTCTGGTATCATCTGCATAAAAAAATATTTTAATAACAAAGCACATTTTTTAAATGATCTCATGAACCAGAGGTAGGAAAACAGGCTGTTCTTAAAGCAAACAGCAAGTTGTTCTTACAAGACTTTAAGCACCCATAGATCTGCAACACAAAAGAACCAAATAGTTCAATAAAATATCTTAATTTTAAGAGTGCTTAGCTAAATAACTGTACCAGCCATTTGTTAGGCATCACTACTTGTATACACAAAAAGGATAGAATGTTTTGGTTCAATGTGGTCTGCCTAATACAGGAGATATAATTTCAGATTTTGTTTTCAAGGTCAGAAGCAGCATGAGATAATGGAAGGTCTAACAGGCTGGTTGATTAATATACATACTTTATTACAATGGGTAAGATTTGTAATAACAAATGACTTCTTGATCCATCAGAAAATATATAGCAGCAGACAACAGTTGGAACCTGACTTCTATAAGTAGGGGTTAAGGTGAAGTGGAACATGCATAAGCACAGCATCTCACTTCTTGGAAAAAAAATACAGTTCTTCTGCATGCCCTTTTCTTGCTTTAGTATATTGCTAGTATTGCCCTGTGTTTGAATGCTTGTGTGTGGGAAGAAGCTCCGTGCAGGTAGAGAAGGAAAATGAAGCTATCTGTGCCCTATCTCAGTCTACATCTATAGCTTGATCCAGCCAGCCCAGAGCTTCCTAATAACTTCTGTCCCACTAACAAGGACAGATCAAATTTTCCTTTCCCTCTCAAAATATAAATATATTCAGGCAGGAACCGGCCTATGTTATTTCTTCTGATTCCTATATACAAGACCCTTTTAAGCCAAGTGTGCCTTTGCTACAGAATCCTAAAAGATTCCACGGATTTAGAAGGCCATGGGTGCATTCAGAGAAGAGAAGTAGATTAACAGCTATTAAATGCAAGACTGTCTCCGGCTCATGAAGTCCCCGAGCCACAAACTATTGGAGTCTTTTTAGAAAAAAATAACGATTTTTGTTATACTGCAGAGTCAAAGAATGACCCAGATTGACCTCAACTGTCTCTTAGTGTTTAATATTTTTAATAAGCAGACAGACTGAGAGGTCAGGGTTTAACTGTCTTCTCTTTCACTATTTCAGTAAAGAGAAAATACAGAATAATGTTGCTTCGACTCAAAAGTTACTCCAAACTTCATCTTATTTAATCATTTATTTTAAAGTAATGTTTTCTTGTTAAAATAATTGATTATTTATTTATCTGATTATTTTAATATGAAATTCATTTTTACATGTAGATTGTAAATTAAGTTCAAGATGATGTAGCAATGTTTTCTGATTTACTTAAGAAAAAACACATAATTAATTTAGGCATAGACTAATGGTAGAAATTACAAATTTGGATGTCCATATGAATACATTTGACTGAATTAATTTACCACTTTGATAACATCTTAATTAGGAAGGTTTCTTACTTTTGGGACTATCTTGTCAAAACAAGTCAAGACCAGCATTTCCCTTTCTTCCTTTTCCCCCACATCTTTTAACCACACTTTCAAAATCACCAAAAGCTTACTGTCTTTGAATGTGAAAGATTTCCATTCAAGTTTGAATGTCAGGACCAATGTCCTACCAAAAAGGCTGTTTAGTATTTAGAGTACCAGTCAATGACTTTTTGTGAGCAGCACTGAGAGTTCTTGGCTTCACCTGAATTTTGAAACTTCACAATTTTTCATAAGATGGAATAGCTGTTTTCTGTCCAACCCTAAACAAGGAGCTTCATTAATTCAAGCAGATGAAATCTCTGATGCAGCTTTGCTAATGGCATCCCTTGTTACTGGAGCAATTCAGCAAGTTGAATGAGAGACTATTTCTGACATGAGCACTATTTATGAAGGGAAAAGACTCTTGGATTAAAAATGATTATTTTTTGTGAGTAGCACATGCTAGATTATTAACAGTTTCGTTATCAATGTCACAAAATATCCCAGGGGAAAAAAACCAACAAACCAACAACTAAAAATCCAACCCTGGAAGATATATATAATGAGTTATACCTATAAGCCAAACTTTCTTCAGACTTGTTAAGGTATTTAGGGGAATGTCCTTTAAAGAACAAAACAAGTCCAAACACTACTACGACAGGAAACCTGAAAATTTTATCACCAAAGAAGTGTATGTGAAAAGCCTAAATGCAGTAGAAATAATTATCTAAGGAGAACCACTAGGAATAATTGGTATAGATCTTATAGTTAATGATTTTATCACCTTTTAGACATCCTTAAAAATGTGTTTGTATTATTTCACATTCTGCTTTCTAACTCTTAATATTATTACTTAAATTGAAAAAATATTTTCAAATACACAAAAAATTAGTTGCTTAACTAATCTATATGAGCAGATTCTTTGATATCTAGTCCTCTACTTCAGTGAAGGCAATTGTGCAGTGTTTTCCTAGAGAACAAATCATTAGGAAATAAATACTTTCAAAGTACTTATGCTCCCTGTAGTAAAATTACCATATCTGGTTTCCCTGTAAGCAAAGTTTTCTGCATATTTTTTCAAAGAGCAGCTCCACAAGCTAGGCTATTTGAACAGAAAATATTAAGATGCAGAGTCAGCCCATCAATTTTTTCAAGTGATATAAGTTTGAAGTCATGACCACATAATTTTTATTGTAGCAATCTTAACTTCTGAAGTTTAGTTCTGAGCTATAATTATTTGAAGTGTGAGCAGTCCTTGCTGTTCACAGCCTTATCCTGTCCTGCTACCCTTCTCCACACACAGGGCTTCACACTGGACATAGACTTTTGTCCTATCTATCACAGTATTGTTTCCATTTCTGTTTAAAGTGGTGTGTTTCTGTGCTGTGTGAAACAACTGTTACGCTTTTCATACCTTCGAGTGATTCTTATTTCTTGGTCAAATGGAGAAAACATTACGGATGGAAATGTGGAAGATAACTGTAGTAGTTTTTCAAATATGTTTTTTAATCAGTTTGATCACAGCTCCTAGATGTGACAATTTGGGTGATGCTTGTGTCATCTTTCTCCACTAGCTTGCTTTCTCCACACACTGTATCTACAAAAACCTACAGTTGGACTGTTCTGTCAGATGTAAACCTCGAGCTTTTGAAGAGAAAATTTTAGCTTGATTTTTACTATAATCGATATTCAAGATCCTCACTGACTGGTAAATTTGATTCCTAGAAACACTGGGGGAAAACCCTTCGTTCTTCAGGTGTTCCTTGGCTAAAATTTTCAGCCCCTAAATGTAGGATAAGTTTAAAGCAGAGGGCTTCTTTCTTAGTCTTTGTTGGGTGGACTGTAAAAGCTATTGTATTTAAAGAGGTACGTGGTATTCCCTTGAATTTTCATGAGAGGAAGGGAGGAGACAAACTTCTAATAGGTTATTTTTGTACGTTTATAACTGTAGCCACGCTTTAGCCCCTGGTGCTACCCTATTTATCTAGGACAGAAAGAAGTGTAACAGAGGCTAAAGAAAGTAGGTCAGAGCACATGAGCTTGTACGTGCCTGCCAAAGAAGGCTCTGTAGGTAGACAAAGATACTGAAAAAAGTGGGGCCAACAGAAGCCCCACAATTTTTCTGTGTGCAGGACCACATTGATGGGTCCTGTTTGTCTAGCTGGCATCTGTATTCCCAGATCAACGCACAACTTTCTGACCACATACCAGTTTCAAAGAGGACAGAGATCATACTTTGCAAACTGATCACTTGTGATTTACTCTGGTCAGTGGGCAGTTAGCATAGGCTAACTCATCTTTGTGATAAAGATTTGCACGCCCGTTAGGCATTCTGTCTCTATTTAGTGGCCTCACAGACACCTCAGACATCACTGTAGGTTCTTTTTGACTCTTCAGCCTGTAAGGAAACTGCAAACAAAATGCCCTTGCTAATCTAGATGGACTCCTAATCCAGTGCCCTTTCCGATTTCAGTATTTACCAGGATGTTTTTAAAGCTGATGATGTAACCCCTGCCTAGAAACCTAACTTAAGGTCTACACCCATGTCAGCTAAAGACCTTAATTTAGTTGGGTGACTCATTCTGACAGCCCTCCTAAGCTTTGTTTGATAGCCAGTGAGAAAACACTTTAATCCACTGGATCAATGGTTTCTGCAAGAGTTAACTGTAGTCCTAACTCTGAAACTATACAATTGGATCTAGCCTAGCATCTTGATCCCACCTCTGTTCTAGAAGTAATCACTGCTTCAGGCTGAACCAAGCCAAATCCTAGCCCACCAATACTTTCTAAGCTCTCTTCCTGCTGTCACAAACTTCCATAGCCAGCAGGCTGACATTCGAGTTGCCAGTTAAGCATTACTGGTTAGTCATGGACCTGGGACACACTGAGAAAGGTAGCTCTTAAATGTTGATTACAGCCTCCTCTACTGATTATGGCTCATTTGCATAGTGTCAGACTAGAAGTTCCAGAGCAGGTTCATCATCCTTGTCCCTCCAGTATGAGCAGAAGTGCTCATGCATTCTCAAACTGGCAGGTTTCTGCAGCGAATGAGAGAAGAGCTGCTACAGTATTCATCTGTTTCAAACTGGCTTTGCACACTTCTAGGGCCTCCCTATCTAATGTTCGTGTTCTTTTAAGTTCAAAGGCTTAGTATCTCTGAGCATCTGCTGTATGTCATACACAACCGTGACTAGAAGGACTTAGAGACATGCACAAAATTGAACGGGGAGTTGACACACATATGAGCTCGCATGTTAATGAGAGAATAGATTAAAATAATGCCCAAATACCTTTAAAGAGAAGAAAAAAGGAGAATATGGGAAACTGCAGACATGTTGGCCTCATGACTGATGAAATAATGAAAAAGGTTTGGATTGATCAAGAAAATTATAGATTAAAATATAATGAGTCTGTCAGCTTGATTTAGCAAGGTCTTTTGAACCTGTTGCTCCTTCAGATAAAAGTCTGTCTGATAAAGGCAACTGTGTTTGTTCAATGTTATTTATTATTTTTATAGGTGACCTAAACAACAGTATATACTTTATATGGTGAAGTTTTCAGCTTGTGTGCCTGTACATGCAAGTTTAACAATGTAAGAAATATTTATGTATTATTAACAAAGAAATACCATGGTGTGACCCAAATAATTGGGATTATTATGTCCATTTAAAAATTCTGATCTGTTCAGATAACAGTTTGGCTTTACGTTTTGAATTATTTCTACCTGCAAATGAAGTACTGAATGAAACAAGTCTGTAAAAATTGCTTCTTGGCTTCTGTTGGCCAAATGGGCAGAAGTTATGCAGTGGGCTGTGCTAGATCACTCATGGAGAGTGCAGCTCCTGATGGCTGCTGTTTCCCTGAAACTCCTCATCATGGAGTTTTGAATAGCCCCCAAGTCAGAAGTTAAACCAAGGAAAAAAAAACAGAGAGGACAGGATATATATATATATATATATATATATAAATGCTTCTATAGAAATGTAAGTTAGAAATATAGCAAAGACTTAGGTGGCAATACAGTCTACTCTGCAGTAGTCAATTATCCATGTTTTAAAGTAGCAATACTAGAAACGTATACATGCCGTATACATCACTCAAACAGCATATGGAATTGGTATATATGGAGCTACTTTGTAATTATTCTTTTGAAGCTTCTCAAATGACATTTTCATTACTGTCTGAAGGCCCCATGGCGAATAATGCAAACCCTCAACTGAACAGAAAGTTGACTTTAAAAGTACCAGAGCTGAGCTCAAGACAAATCTAAAGTGGTCTTTGAAACTTGCTCTAAACTCATACTTTTGGAATAAATATAGAAAGCTGTTTAAACGTTAATCATAAATAAATCATCAAACAAATAGTAGCTGTGTGTTTTAAAAATAATTATTAGCCTTATTCTTCCCTTCATTTAATTTTGCCACACCTGTAAGAGCTATGCTGTTACTGACAAAGCTTGTATTTCCACTCTATTGTTATGCTTGCTGCTAGACTGGGGATGCAGACATTTTTATAATCTAATATGCAATAAATCTTCCTGCTGAAAACCTATACATGCAGTTTCTACATAAAGTTGCAGCAAAAGTAGCATGACAACATGGGCTTTGCCCTGCTGCCATTAAAAGCGATGACAAAAATGTTGACTGCTTAAGTACATGCATTCACTTTAACCAAGTCTGATCTCAGTGACGTCTGTGTTCTGTTACTGTGATTTCTCCAGTCACGTATAGCAAAGGCTTCTGAGTTTTTTTCATGTGGTTTCTATGAAACCTAACTTTTTCAGCCGTACACTGACTTCCCTGGATGTGCACATTTTCTCCTTCTAATAAGCAGTAAGTGTTTAAAAGCAAGAGGAAAAAAAACGCATGCTTTGTAGTTCCAAAGTGAACACCAGTCCTGACACTCAGATTAGCAAGGTGCTGCCAGTTATGTGATCAGCAGCATCCTGTGTCTGCGTGGGCAGAAATATCTGTCACTGAGTTTTGAACTGTCTTTTCAAGTCTTTCTCAGATTTGAGATATGGTACACCTTCTTTTCCTAATCAGGTCTTGGCACCTTGCTGATACCTTTGCTGAAAACCCCTCATTTTGTGGAGGGTGCTAAGGGACACTCTGTACTTGAAATCACCTGGTCTACTTTGTCAGGCTCTACTTAAAGCGATTATTTTTCATTTTAATGTATCTGCATGTTAGAAGAATATTGTTTAAATCTGTGACTAAGCACGTTACAGGGATAATTCAGGTAATCTATTTAGTATTAGGTCTGTATGGCTGCATGGTAGTAAAAATTCCTTTTATGAGAAATTCTTGTTTATTGCTATTGATCCTTTCCCTATTCCAATATCCAGTATGTTTTCAAGAAATACAGCTAACTTGGCACCATTTGCATTTAAAAAAATGATAGCAACCAGAGGTGCTCCTTATAATAGGATCTTGTAAACAGCCTCACAAATTGTGTGGGAGTTTAAAACCAGGATGCTCTGCCATTGCTACAAAGAGAGGGGCAGCATTTTCCCCCTCTGTGCCTCACCCTGGTATCTGTGCAGTGTGGAGAGTGACTGCAATTGCTTTAATGTTGAAAACTACATTAGTAGTTACAGAAAGCTTGAAAGTTCTCCAGCAAGCTCTATGAGTGCAAACTTTACAAAAAAGCAAGTGATTTTGACTCTATTGTAGTCCATCATTTTTTTACTAATTCTAGAGGGAGAAAGATTGGGATCTTATGTCCTAGATGATTCAATATGACGCACAAAAACTCCCAACAAACTGTCACGATGTTGATATCATTCTGCTTGCTTGGCTATACATAAATTACACATTCAGTGATGGCTAACGTTTGAAACTTCCAGAAGACTCAATACGGCTGAAAAATAATTGAATCTGGAATGAAAAACTGGCTGCTGTTGCTTTAGCTGTAGGTGAGAAACAAAAAAATTGCTCCTGGCAATAGTATTTGCTCCTATTTTGCAGTGCAACTACATGGAAACATCTTTATTGCACCTAGGAATGCTATATTTGATTTTTTAAAAAAATTAATTAATAATAGAAGGAAGATGCTTTGTGTAAAAATATCACTATAGATTTTGTTCACTAAATACTTTGAAATTACAACGCATTTTATGCTTTATAGATTTAAATACCAATTTGAATGTTTCTGATGTTTTCCATAGACTCCACTAGTGAAAGGTCAGGTCTGACCTAATTAATCATTACAACACTGTTGCTAGGTATTCCCGACTCTTGGACACAAAGCTGAGGCAGAAAATCATCTGATAAAGGCCAAAGAATGAGTCAACATCAGACTTATGATTGGAACTCTAAGTTCTTGCTTCCCGATTTCATTCTGAATCATAAATTATCTCGTAACTGCTAAAGTGAAGAAGGAGGTCAGTAACAATTTAATTACATTTAGGCTTCTCACATTCATTTCTGTGCTTTCTAAAATCTATTAGTTTAAAACCGCTAAAAGACTTCAGATCATCTGATTCTGATTCCTAATGCAAAAGTGCAAACTGAAAATTAAATGTAAGTATTAATATGCAAAAAAAGTCACAGATGGTGGTGTCATTATAAAAAAAAAAGAGATTAGAAGGTTGATTCTTGAGCCTGCCTCCCATTACCTAGCCTGGGAGCCCTGCATCCCAGTGGGGCTGTGCTCAGCGGCGCAGCCGTCGCGGTGACGGGGTGCAGTGAGGGATTGCTCTCGTGGAAGCCCCTTGTTGACATTCACAGCACAGAAATCTCGCCATTCCTTACAATTATATGCTTTTAATTCCCATGGATTCAAGAGGAAAAAAAACCAGCAGGGATGTGATTCATCTAATTTGCGAGGTGGCGTTTCTCTGGGTTTGCTGTACACGGGTGCAGAGCAGCAGCTCAGGGGGGTGGCAAGAGCCTCACAAGTGACAAGAGCCTCACCAGTGTCAGGGGGTGTCCAGCTCCACTCCGTGGGGGTCCCTGGGTTCTTTCTGCTCCTCGGGCCCCATGGCAGGTGCAGCTCTGTGGTGCCGACAGAAGTACCCTCAGAACATGAGGGACACGGGCGACAGTGACTGTGTCGGCGCGCACTCCGCGGTGCCTTTGAGTGTCAGCTCTTGCTTTCTGAGGGTTGAGTAAAAAAAAATAACCGGGTTTTGTTATAAAGCTTGAAGAAAACTGAACTGGGGGTGTTCAGTCTGGAGAGGAGGAGGCTGAGGGGAGACCTCACTGCTCTCTACAGCTCCCTGACAGGAGGGGGTGGCGAGGGGGGTCGGTCTCTTCTCCCGGGTAGCGGTGACAGGATGAGGGGTGATGGCCTCAGGTGGTGCCAGGGGAGAGTTCGATGGATATTAGGAACAATTTCTTCACTGGAAGGGTTGTCAGGCACCGGCCGAGGGCAGTGGTGGAGCCCCCGTCCCTGGGGGGATGTCAGAGCCGTGGAGATGAGGCGCTGAGCGGCCGGGCCGGGCGGGGCGGGGCGCGGGGGCTCAGCCCGGGGCACCCCGCCCGCCGGCAGGGGGCGGCCGAGGCCCGCGTCACGTGACCCGCACCGCGCCGCCGTGGCCACGCCCCGCGGAGGCAGCAGCGGTCGCGGCGGGGGGAGAGCGGCAGCGCCGGTCCGGCGGCCGCGCCACGGCGGGGCTGCGAGCGGCGGGGCCCAGGCCGGGGAGCGCAGCGGGGCAGGATGTCGCGGTCGGTGCTGCAGCCGAGCCAGCAGAAGCTGGCGGAGAAGCTCACCATCCTGAACGACCGGGGCGTCGGCATGCTCACCCGGCTCTACAACATCAAGAAGGTGCGGGGGCCCCGGCGGGGAGGCGGGGGGAGGAACCGCCCCGGCGCGATCCCCGCCGCCCGACCGGGCCCCGGCCGGCCCGGGCCCTCCGCCGCGCTGCTTGCGGCTCACCCGGCCGCGCCGCGGCCTAGCTGCGGGGCCCGGGAGGCAGGGCGGGGAGGCGGCGAGAGCCGCGCTGCCGCCGCCGCGGTCAGGCGTTCGGGCCCGGCCCGCCGCTGCGCCGCCTGCGGGCCCGGGGGCGGCGGCGGGGGATGTGCGGCGTCGCTGCCAGGCGGGAGGGAGCGGGGAGGGAGCCCCGGTGCTGCGCGGCGCCCCCAGGCCCGCCGCCCCCCGCCGCGGGGCCTAGTCCCGGCCCGGCCCCCGCGGCAGCCGGTGCCGCCCGCAGCCGCTCCCGCCCCGCCGAGCGTGAGTCACGGGAGCCGCCAGTGGGCTGCTCGGCACGGGCTTTCCCACGCCGAGTTGCGAAACCTGTCGTTACCGAAGGGACGGGTTTGGGGTATAATTAGTAAGTTTAATTTCAATAAGTTCGAGGCGCGCGGTTGCTTAGCAGCTCCCGGCGTGAGATGGAGCGGATGCTGGAGCTGTGGTGGGTGCGAAGGCCGCTCCCCGCCTCCCCGAGCCCACGTCAGTCGGTGCTGGCAGGGCTGGGGAGCTGCGGGTGTCGGTGCTGCCGGGAAGGAGGGTTCCGCCTCCCCGCTCTCCCGGAGGAAACCCTCCTGCCTGCCTGCGTGGGGTGGTGCAGCTCGCGGCCACCCCCTGCTCCAGCCGCCTCGGCCAGGCTGACTCCTACCGCCGTGCATCAGCTGGGTGGGTGTGCCTGCTCTGTCCGCCCCCACCGATGGACGTGGGTAGGGGTTTCGTGCTTTGTACGAACGCAGTTACTTCTGGGGGGTTAAATGCTAAATGCTAGTGACCGCGCTCCAGCAGTGAGGGTTAGTGTGTTCACGTTTCAGTGCCGTTCTGCAGGCTGGTCCTGTGCTGCAGCAGTAGCAAAGGGATTGTGTGAGAGTTTCAGGTGCCTGCTGATCATTCTGACTTCTGAACCCGAGTTTTTGGCAGCAGTGGTCCTGCCTAAAGGATCTGAGCTAAAGGCTGTGTTTTGTCACCTTGTTGGGCTCATATGGGAGATTTCTACTCCTCGGTTAGCAAGCACCACTTGACTCTACCAAGTGCATTGTTGATTTTACTTAATGTGTTGTTTCCAGGCAGAAATCCCAAATGACTGCAGTATTCCAGAGGCAGCGTTGATCCAAAGCCATGCCAGTAGCTGGTGTGTTTAAGTGGTTCTGCAGATCTTCACTGATGTAAATAAAGCATTCTAACTAAATTGTGAATTCCTGTCCTTCCCAATGAGAAGTGAGGCTCCTTGTAGATAGCAGTTTTGTAGGTCGGATAATTGCTTCAACTTAATGGTTGTAACGATACAGTCACACCTTTAACATGAAACAGAAACTCTCAATTTATGGGAAAGTCGTTTGCGTGCATGCTTGTTATGCTTTGAGAGAAGTATACCAGGTGGAAAACAGGCAAGGGGAATTTCACTGGAGCACAGCTGGGCTTTGAGGGGAGGAGGCAGGAAAAGAGGCAGGAAAAATTAAACCTCATCTTGCCATACAGCTATGCCTTAACCATGGTGAGCGCAGGCTGTGTTTTCATTACCAGTCTGCTGATCTGGGGACACTTACTCGTGCAAAGCGGGCTGGTGCCTACTGACACGCTTCCGTTGGCATGTTTAGATGGCAGAGCCCTGAGCATGTTTGCCCATATGGTGGTAGCTTCTGCCGTTACTCGCGTTAGTGAAGTGATGCAAGTGGATAGGTTCTCGGTGGGGGAGCATCAGCACTAGAGGTGACACCAGTTTTTCCTGCAGATGCCATGAACCGAGTCCAAAATGGCATAGCTCTTGCATACAGAGAGCGAGGAGGCATGACTGAGCGGCTTGATTACTGTGTGACGCAGTTTTGCAAATCTGGAGATATCCCAGGCACAACTCTATATATTCATGTAGTGATTTGTGATTCAAATAGTTGTTTTCTTAAGCTGCGGTCAGTGCTGTTTGACAGTGGTAACTGGCTAGCTCTGATAGTGAGCCCCAGAAGTCTCAGGATTGGTTACTGTGTTTTATTGTGGGTCTCTCTTCAGCCAAGCTGCGGCATAGCTGGCTGCTTGGAACACTTTATTTTTCTTTATTTCTTTTTCCCTCTCTCAAACCAGTCGATTCCAAAGCTGCTGCTTAAGGTTCTCATAGCTTCCTCCATTGAAGATGATATCGAAACTCAAGTTACTAGAGATAACCACATAATATGTGGTATTGCGGTTAAAGGAAATGGTTACGACTTTTTTTAATAAGGGGAAGTGAGAGGTGAAGTCTTTGTAGCTGCCTCACAGATTGCTGTAGATGCTGTCTAGGAAGTAGAGATTTTAAAGCATTAAGAGTTTTCTCGGCTGTTAGAAACAAAGCAGGAAAATTTTACTTCCCGAGGAATTACACAAGTTGTTAAAAGCAGTTAGAAACTTGGTATTTATACTCCATCTTCCTATATATATTTGAGTTCTGATGTAGTTGTGCTTATGGCTGTTAGTTGTTCATTGTTTCCTGTTTACTGAACTTCTGTGCTGCCGTTGTCTTCTGAAATAAAGTTTGTTGTTATTAATATAATCTGAATATATGGGGGTTTTTTTGCCTGTGAGAGTGACATGGAAAATAGGAAAAGTGGGTTACTAAGGTAAGAGTGGATGCTGAGACAAAACTCAGGTTTGGTCTGTATGGAGGTGGATTTTTTTTGTTGGTGCTGTTATTTTGAGGGATGAGCCTTTGCTTGCTGCTTTCAGCGGTGGTGTTTTGGGCTGGGACCAGTATTAGTCCTGAGCCTGGGAATTTTACCCTTTCAGTTTCTCTCCTGGTTTGTTCCTTCTACTTTTTAAGAATTTCTCCTCTATATCGAGGCTAGAAAATATATTATTGATTTTCATATAACTCTTTTGTCATTACTTGCCTACAACTAAGCCTCTGTAAGTCACAGACAGCAGGGTGTTTTTGTGCCATTCTGGCTCAGGTGAAGCCTGGATTTTGTGGTTATCATTCAGGGCAGACGGAGACTCTGTCGGTAAGCTTTGTGTAATGCTGCCAGTACTGTCAAACAAGTGTATTGTTCATGAGTGGTGGCAGCGAAATAATCTTGTTTTCTGTGGGCCTGTCTTTTGTTTGTTTGTAAAGCCCGGCAAGTATTTACAATAAGAGATTTCATCTTAAAATACCTGAAGTATAGACTTAGCCACAGCAAATCAAGAGAGTGTCGTTTTGATGGATGTCATAGCAGTGCTTCTATCAACAGAACAGCTAGGAATAAAAGATAAGGTTTTGAATTATTTAGAGTATATATTATTCAGACATGATTAGTCTGTTATTTAGCATTCATTGCTTTGCTACCGGTGTTCTGTTGTTCTTCATAGTACAGGTTTTATGTCTGTGTGCAAAATTTTTTCTTGAAATGTCATTAAGGAAACATTCTTTTGACTTTCACCACTCTGGTGATTACATAGTATCTGAAAAATGAGAATCTTAAACAAATTCCTAGATATGAGCTGCATAACCAAACTGAAATCATAGATAAGGAACAGAGTAACTATTTGCAGGGGTTTTAGCTGACTTTATCATTCCGAACTAAAAACGTGGTCCCAATTCTATTGTGAGCACCACATGCCTTAGTATGAAGCCAGATATAAAATCATTTAGCAGGTAATTAATTTCTGGTTAGTTCATTAAAGATGCGGTAGTGGGAATATTGAGTTTTTTACCTGTATTGAGGATGTTACTTGTTAGCTATTTGAAAGGCTGAGTACTTTTTGTTTTCCCTATTTATTTTCTCTTCTGCAGCAGTTAAAGTACATACTCGTTTTTCAAAAGAGCAAGAGAAGGCATTTGCTGTGAGGGAAGAGGACTGCATCAGCCAAGGCTGAATAGAGGTCACATCTTACTTTGCCAGCCTTTTATGCTGCTCATGAGATTGGGATGAAGATCATCCCAAAAGCTCCAAAACCAGTCTGGAAAGGACTTGACAAAGTCTAAACGCAACAGGGGACAGTTGTAAAAGCCAGTCAATAAAATCTACTGTTTTGCTGAGGCACTAGAGCAGTTCTTCAGGAAAAAGCAGGAGAGATTTTAGGTGACTGGCAGAACATGGAGATGTTTCCAGTCTATTGAAACTTGGAAGAGTGTAGGATTAGATCACCCTTTTGACACCGAGCTCTGCTGGAGTGCAGAGCTGTGAGCTGAAAGGAAAAGCTCACAAATAATTGAGTTTTGTGTTGGAAAGAACCAATAATGTCTTCAGGTCATCAGGAAGTGTCTTGGGGTGAAGCAGTATTGCTTCCAGTACTTGATAGGTGTCAGCAGTTCTTTAAAGGTTAAGATGACAGTGTATGTTCATCTGTTTGTGTCTGTGATCTTGGAGAAATGGCTCAAAATACTGTCCCACTGATGAGAAGAGGAGGAAGCCCCAAACAAACTCACAGTTAGTGCTAATAATAACAGTACATTTGCTCAGGAAGCAAACACACTGGTGATACCATGCCACAATATTATTTTTATTTAACTCAGAAAAGCAGCTAATTTTTGAAGAAATGACTTTCTAATGCAATATAAAAATATCCCAGGATGTCTTCTAAAATATACAGGTGGTTTTATCCTTTTGCATCAAGTGTAGATGCCCAGAATTATCTTTCATTTTTCCTTTGTTTACAGATATGAATTACCTGCCCCCCAATTACTGTTTGTTTGTCCTGCCATGTGTTGACACTTGCAACTAAAACTGGATTTGTTTTTGAGATTTTTAAGATCATGTGCAGAAGAGATACAGCTAAAAAGTCTTAACAGTTCCTGGTTTATATTTGGAATAGACAGGGTATTCCCATTGCTTTCCTTGCTTTTATTAAGATTTTACTTTATCAATTACATTTAGGGAAAGTTTTGTGGCAGTTGTCCTGGTTCCCCAGGCACAGCCCCATGGACCAGCCATGCAGGCAGCCATCAGTAGCCCCGAGTCAGCTGGGAGAGCCAGTCAAGGCAGTGACTCACAGATGTGTCCCACACCACCTCTTCATGCTCATTATGAAAGGACGGAGCTCAGTGAGGGTGGAGTTCCTTCTCTACCTGGGGCTCTTCCCTTGTGGTCTTCTGTTCCTGCTGTCAGCATGACGGTCTGGGTTAAGTAGAACCTTCCACACTTAATGTTGATTGTTGTATCAGTTTTGTTATTCTGTTAAGTCTGTTTTGACTTCAGCTCTCAGGCCTTCTGCCTTTTTTCCCTGATTCTCCTTCTCAGCTGGGGAGGGAGCATTGGGTGACAGACTAACTGCTGTGGTTTAGCCCTGAGTACTGCCTAAATGTAGACAGCAGTGAAACTTCTCTTTCTTTTTTCTTTTTATTGCATTTCAGCTGCCCCATAATTGATTAACAGGTGACAGGTCAATCTAGTATGGACAACTTCGTATGAATTTTACACATTGGCCTTAGCAAGGGTGCTGACATTACCTCATCTGATTGTTCTCACGAACAAGCTAAGGAAGTACACTCTGGATGAAAGTGTGATGATGAAAGCTGATGGATAACCATATTAGGGAGCAATTATGAAGATTTAATTGTCAGCTCTCGGTTAAGCAGAGTCTCACTGGGTGTGTCTTGCCTCTGGTTCCAGTCACTCTTTGTATTAACAACTGAGATGATGACTACAGTGTACTTAATAAATTTCTAGGTCGGAAACTGGGAGGAGCTATAGAAATAATGAAGAACCTAATTGAAATTCAGTTGGAGCTTAACATTCGTTGGTTGGTATGGTAGGTATGGTCTAACCAACTTGGAGATGGCTTTATGGCTCCACATCTTGGCTTTAAGCCACCAAGTGTGATTGTAAGCTATTTTGTGCTTAGTGAGATTTAAAATACAAAATGAAAAGTAAAGAGGTAGCAAGTCTGCAGTAAATAGCCAGGAGAGGGTAGGGACATGCCAGGGCAAATGTGAGCCAACTGAGTTTTGCTGCAAAAAATCAGGGACAACATGAGATTTTATAAATGTGTGAGCAAGACAGTCTGAGATCAAAACTTTTGAACCCTTGTGCATGAAAAGTGCAATAGCTGTTAAATTTATAATAATTTTGAGCCGTATTTTAGATATGTCCAAGGCCTATAGAGACTGTCCAAAAATTAGTTAATTAGAGACGTTCTCCTGATTCCAGAATCTGATGGTATCACGGGAACAATACAGTTCTGGCTGAATCCATTGACACAGTTTATGTATAAAAAATACAGGTTTGCCTTTTGTACAAGTATCATTTATGTGACTGCAAACATCAGTAATGTAATTGACTTGGTACAAGATTACCCAAGTGATACTGGTGTAGGCCAGTTACGTTTTAGCCATCAAAAGTATTAAACTGTGCTCTTAATACTTTGTCCATGTGTGAGCAACCAATTCTTGCCTCTGCTTGCATTGCATTGCTGTTAGGAGGGACAAGGTTTAATTCACAAAGCTTTTCTGGGACCAGCCTGTTTAATAATAAACTTGGACATCCACAAAACCTTAAGTACAGCAGAGCAGTTGTGGTAGGTTTCATCAGAGGTGTTCAGGCAAATGTGTGAGCCCTTGCCTTACATATTCACCATTCAAAGCAGCTCTTTATTGATTATTCACCTCTCTCCCCTCAGGAGTTTTGCTTTTCCCATTTGTTTAATACAAGGTATCTTGGCATATTTCCATTTACTTATGAAAGTTAGTAACTTTGGGGATGGCATATTTTTTGCTGTCATTGAAATTCCATCAGTTTGCTGGTTACATTCGCAGTTCTTTTAATACAGATTAATTTGTAAATGAAATTTGAAGGTGAGGTGATTTGTTGACCAAGATTTATTTCAGGATATTTTGCCACAGTCCAGTGGAATTTTGCTGAGCAGTGTTCTATCTCAAGTCTGCAGGAAGAGTAAATCAAGATCTCTTGAAGTAATAAAAACATGTTAAACTGCTGCAGAATAGGAATTGTTTTATGACCATCTGCTGATGTAGGAAGTTTGGGGGATGAAAACAGGAAATTACTGATTCAAATGGCCCTGTTTCTCTTATTGGCAAACAGCCCTGCTAATCATTTGGAATAGGCTGGACTTAGAATCAAAAAGAAGGATATAAAAGATATTTCCATAATACAGTAACATATTTAGACTTTTTTTTTAATCATCCTACACCCTGTAAGTTGAGTAATACTTCCCAGTGTTCTTACTCAAAGACATGTGGCAGGCTTAGGTAAAAAGTACGAGTGAAGTTTAGGTGTTCTAAATGCAAGTTTGCACCCTGCATGTGCTGTGCTGTGGCACTGGCTTTTGAGAATGATTGTATCTGAACATAAACTTCCCTTTGTTCAAGTCACATCAGCTAAATAGAGGTAGTAATTTTGTTGATGGATGTTTTTGTGTTCTCATCCAACATCTTCTGTCCTCAAGTAGGGGGTAAAACGTTTGGCTTTGAATTTTGCAGTGATGGCTGTAACTGTGTTGGGGCCACAGGTCCCTTTGCTGTTTCTCTTAATGTTGGTGTACTCCGGACCAAAGGCAATTGTACTGGATTCTGTGTTCCTCTTTAGAGGCTGTGCATGTGATAGCAAAGCCGTATTCTGAATAATTAATCTCTTAGCTAGAGAAATCATGTTATTGTTAGAGTTGGATGCACGGAATCAGATCAAGAAAATATGTTTGCTTAGTTGAGAGCTTATGATAGCAGGGTACTATTCTTACATGCTGTGAAAGGAAATGCTGTGTAACTTAATACGAATTCAGGGTCTGAGTCCTTTTCAGGGTTTTTTTGTTTTTTTAATTACTTAGATTAGTCTCTAATGGTAGCTTTGCATCATCTTTTTCAGCATAACTGCTTGACAGCTGTTGGGTAATGTACAAAGGAATTTAGAGATGGCTGCTGGGAGATTCTTTCAGTGTAGTATTTTGGGGCTGAAGCAGCTGGAATCCCATAGCTTCAGAGTTGTATTCCATGAATGCTGCACTAGTAAGAACATTTTGAATTCTTTAATTTCTTTTTAATACTCAAAAAATGTAGCTATTATGTTTCGGGGTTTTTTTTGTTTTTTTTTTCTTAAAAGATAAGAAAAGGGGAAAAAAAAGGTTATTGCAGCCCACTTAAGAGAAAATGTGCGATCTGAGGCTGATTAAGGGCAACTGCATTTGGCCAATTTTTGAAATTCTGTTTGAATACTGGAGAGCTGTATATGGCAAAGTGATCTTTGAATCTTGTACCACCATGTTCCTGCGTGTTACAGTATCGACAATGGATTTTGTATTGACTAATACAACTACTAAAAGCAAAAGCTACCTTTCTTATCTGTATTCTAAAGCCATTGCCCTCAATGTCTCTGTTCTTTTTGCAGTGCAAAATTGTGGTTATGTGCCTTATCACACTTTCACACTTGTGCAAAAGTGCTAGGATTGTGGTTTGTGTTTACATTCTGTTACACTTTCTAGAGTAAACCATAGTGAGCTTGAGCCTCATAGGTCTGTTTGCCAGCTTAGGAGAGTTTTACTTTTGTAGAATGTTTTACATGGGATGCTGAATGCAGGTAACAGTATGGATGAAAACTGTACTGATGCAACAACAGCTAGTAATCAAATAAGATCAGTTCTTAGAAAGGAACTGAGCTGCTGTTGAACCACTCGTTGTGTTGTCCTCTTTTCAGTGCACGTGGGTAGGTTTGTACAGCTTTTTAGAAGCTGAAATTTTGAAGTGTATAAAGGATACCTTTAACACTTTATATCTTGCAGCAACTTACTTTCTTATATACGGGTCAGTCTTGTGTAGTTTATTAGTAGGAAGAGTTACAGTTGCTTTACGTGTGATGTTAGCAAACAAACAATGGGAAGGAGCAGAGCTCTCTTGCTGAGATACATTGAGGGGGTTGCCAGTTAGATTGAGGATAATATCCATCATCTCTGGGAACCGAGTTCCTGAAGCTGTGTGAGGATGTGCATGTTAGTGTTTTCAGATGTCTGTTCCCATGTGAATGATCTGTGTGTAGGGGCTTGGGCCGAACTTAATTTTTAGTAGATGTTTTGGAGAGCCGCTTTATAGGAGGGAAAACATCTGTTGCCAGGAAAAAATAGGCAGTGTATGTGGAAGTAATGTTTCAGTTCAGACTGAAAACATTAGGAATTCAGTGGTGGCAGTTGTCTCCTATATAAGAGCAACCAGATTGGATTTTAATTGGCCACAAATACATGTTGTCCATTAAGCTGTTTTCTTAGCTTGTAATCCTTCTTTTAGTAGAGAAAGTTATATAATGTGTGTCAGGGACAGAAAATTGAAATCATCTGGCAGATTCTGACAAACCCATGCATCTAGTTAATTAAGACTTGGGAAATTTGAAGCGCATTGTTTACTTCTTGACACCTATTTACAGTATAATTTTTACTTTTGGAATTGTGTGAAGACTTCAAAGTGTGTACAGAATAGATCTTCTGTGACACGTGTTCTTTGCTGCTGTAAGAATATCAAAGCAACTATTTAATATCTAATTGATAACGTGGATGTTGCTGAGTTTATTTTCATTGTAAATTCCTCTTGGAGTATTATAGATGTGACATCTTAATAAAATTTAGTAATTTTGTGGAAAAGTTAGCAAATGTGAGTGTTGTGGTATTAGAGTAGTACATTAGCATAAATCATGATGGTCATGTTCTGCTGGTAGGAGTTTTAGAAACTTAAAATAATGACTCTTTTTTTTTTTTTCTGGGCTACCGTTTCTTTTTCAGGTATGTAAAACTTCACTGAGTTTCTCTCCTTTTTTCCCCTGTAGTTGCATGTGATGTTTGTTAACTCCTTTTTTCTCTCTCCCTACCTGAACTTAGTTTGGAAATACTATTAGAAGTTACATGTCTCGGCATATAAGCAGCACTTTGCACTATAGTAAAATTCTAATAAGTGTATGTAAAGTTGTTTGTGAGTATTAGAATAATCACCATCCAGTAGAAAGTATGCTACTTGGAGTAACAGATGGTCATAATGTTCTCTTGGCTATAGGTAATAGTGTATTAGTTCACTTAAATGTAACATATTTTAGAATTTAAGAGTTATTTGTTCATATGTAATTTTTCTCTCTTTTTATTACACTGCTTTCCCAGCAAGGACAAGTTTGGAAGGTTTGCAAAGCTTTTCACCTTCCCTTTGCCCGCTTGCCCGCTTTCAGAATCGGTCTCATACTCCATGACTTCTGTCTCTACAGTCTACAACTCGGTCATAGAAATCAATGTGGAAAAGCTGTGTTTGTTTTTTTTAAATGAGCTGTCATTTGAGTTCACTATGTTGCGTAGAAATGCCTAGCATGTAATTTAGTTTTGCATGAGACACGAAACTCCTTTGCAAACCCCTATGAGGACTAGAAAACCAAATGAATATTTGAGAGAGGATACAATTCGAGCACAGACTTTGTCATGTAAGTAATGCTGCTTTTAGTATGTTTCTCCAAACTAAATGGTGTAGCATGGCTCGCTAGTCAGGGTAGTTGAGAAGTAGTGTCTGACAGCATGCGCTGTAGCTGGCAAAAATAGGTGCTTCCTCAGTTGTTTGTTCATAGAACCTGTTCTGTCTATGTAAGTTAGTTAAGAGACTTAACGCTTAGCTGTGACTTCTGTTCAAATCAAAATTTAATGCAATTTCTTGATTGCTGCTTTTAAAGCACAGCCTATGCTACCGTAGGAGTAAAGAAAATGAGCAAAACTTGAGTTCTTGATCTAAGGAAATAGGATACTTGAGGCGAGTACTGGTGGTTTTATTGTGGGATGGAGAATTGTCTTGCAGTTAACAGTTTAAAGAAAAATTAAATGTAGATTGGTGGTGGGGCTTTAAGTTTTGTTTCACAAAGGATAGTTGAATCATGTAATGTGCCCAGCACTGTCCTCCACAGATGATGACATGATTGAGTTTTCTAACAGTTTATTAACTCCAGATGAATACAACACTACCTCAAACCAGGAATAGCATTAAAAGGAAACCATTTTTTTTTCTCCTTCTTTTAGGATTGAGTTGTTTTCCCCTCACTGCTGTTCTGCACTAACTGCTTTGATACCTCCATGCATCTTTTTCAGTAGAAGAGCATCTCTGTACTGTTTCCCATTGCATATTTCAGCTGTGACAGTCCCTGCACTTTGCCTTTCATTTTATCACCTGCTCACTAAAAACAAACAAACAAAAGAATCTTTCTAGTTTGTCTTCAGAATTGCAACTGTCACTTAGCTTTAGATGGATGAATGTGTTTTTACCTCATTTTTTATTGTATTTTTTTATAGGCATGCGGTGACCCCAAAGCCAAACCATCCTATCTTATTGACAAAAACCTGGAATCTGCTGTCAAATTCATAGTCAGGAAGTTTCCAGCAGTAGAAACGCGCAACAACAATGTAAGTAACAAAATGGCTATATAAGTATTTTTTCTCAATACCCTTCAACACTTACTGCTCAAGTCTGTGAGACTTCATGTGTTCTTCTAAAGCATCTGATGCTGACAGTTGCAGTTGGGATATAACTGTTGATTCAAATGTCTGACAGGATACTGCAGAAAGAGCTGTCTCCAAAGAGAGACTATTACACTGTAATTCTGGGTTGATGTTAGGGTAGGAAACTTCCTGGTTTTCTTTTTGCCTGCTCTCTTCTGTTCCATTTCAAAGAATTGCCAATGGGAAGTAATCCTTGAAAAAATCATGCCCTGCTTTAAGAGCAGAAATTCTTGGTGACCAGACTGATCGCAGAAAATGGAAGTTGCGTACCTTTATTTGTGATGAAACCTGACCAGCAGATCAATAAAAGGCACCTGACTACAAAGTGGGAAAATGGTGTACTTTACAGGTGCTCGTACCTGGCAGGTGCCCTTGCCTACGGGGTCAGTCCCTGTGGGACTCAAGAATGCTTTAGTACATAAGGAGAAACCTTGCCAAGTACAAAAATACAGAGAGGTAATTGTTTCGTCTTCAGGTGTTGTGAGTTCAGTTACAGTAGGAAATTATTTTTTCACCCTTCTGAACGATCCAGCATTGCTGAATTTGACTTTGTAGCCTTTTAGTGATAATTAAGATTAATAGATTACAGGAAGGTTTTTTGGCAGGTGTTGTGCACTTGTTTCTCTGTTTCAATTTGAAAGTCAAGGGAAAGAGTTTTGGTTTACCTACTTATATTTCTTTCCAAAGGTGGAAAGTGGAGGTAGGTGTTGGGTTTGCACGTTCCCTGCATGCAACTGCCTGCATGTACGCTTGAGAGGTTTAGACTTGCTTTAAGCATTCAGGTTTCTGCAGAATGATAGTGGTAATAGCAGTGGAAATAATTAGTTTCTTTTACAATGCCATCTACTAGAATTTCTGTGTGATGTCTCCAGTAATAACAGTGGGGGAAAAAAAAAGTCAGAAGAAGTTTCCCTTATGGAGGAAACTATTTCAGTAACAATGCTTTCTTGCTTTCAAATTTGTATTTGTTTTGAACTATTTAATATTGCTCATCTTTTTATTGAATTTGATTGTATTAGTAAGAAATAGGGGAAACTCTTTATCAAAGTTCTGTTAAAATAGTAAATCCTTTAAACCACATTTGGTCAGTGCTCCTGTATCGCTGAAATTCAGTGGTGGATCTACCATTAAAAGTAAAAGGTTATGTATACAGAATTTCTTCAATGCACTTACATGTGTACTCTGTATGTCTTCTGGTGGTTGGCTATGAATTTGGAGCTTAACTAATGATAGATATTTAAGGATTTGATGCTGTGAAGTTTATGGAAGGAGATCAAAGCTAACTTGATATATTTTGACAATCACAGTTTCTAAAATAGGACACGCTCATAATGTTTTGTCATTGCTGTGTGTTTATTTACCATGAGCCAGCCAGGCCTGTGTTTATTAAGCACAGTTATCAAAAGCCTACCCACTTGATGTATGAGCACAGTTTAAAGTAGGGATTTGGGTTTCTAGCAATAAGCAGCTGGGGTTTCCCTCCCTGTGGTCAGAGCTGACAGCAGTTTGCTTCTCTTAGTTATTTACAGATGTTTTCCTGTGGAGTGGTGTATCTCCCAAAAGAAACCTTTACCCATAACAGATACCTGATGAGACAAAAGCCATGTTATGTGCAGAGGAAGTCCTAGTGTAATGCAAGATAAAGGTTTGTTTGTAAAGCTTAGCTTCAAAAAAGTGTACGCATCCAGGTCCTGGGCAGGAAGATGTCCCCCTCCTTGCTCTTCCTTTGTCTCCCTCCTCCCGCAGGCCAGCAACCAGCTCCCTGTGTATTAGGAGGGCACACCAGGAGTTCCTTCAGTAGGGAAACGGGTGATCAGAGATTTAAAAGGGCAAGAAGCTTATTGGAGCAAGGACACATCAATTAATGAAATATTACAAAGCATTATTACAGGGGAAATGGTTGAGAAAGCGTAACTTGTGCTTCTTCCTTGCAGTGAGAATTCCAGGGCAGCTTTTCAGGGAGGCATGTTGGGTTTTGTGTGTTCAACTGCAGGGGTTGCCATAGCTTAGCACTGTGCATCTGTATGGTTAGTGATACGTATTGACGTGTCAGTAGGTGATGCTGCTAAACAAGCTTGCATTCAGTGAGAGAAGCAGTGGTGCCTGCTTTTTGGATTTTTTGACCTATTCTTAGTTGCTAGTTTGCTTTTCTCAGGTGCCACCATTTACAGTGTTTTGTGTCCGAGATGAACAACATGGTTTATTGAAGAGTATGAACACTCTGCTGTAATCAGATAGGTGCTTGATCTTGCAAAGCCTGCGTTTTTAGAAACAAGTGGTTCTGTTACATTTGGTATTGGTAGCTTTTACATCTTCACAAATAATGCAGCTCCTGGTTTTGTTCCTCCTTCAGTGTTTGACATGCTGAGTCAGACCAGAGGGATGTCTGACAATCGCTGATTTTTCAATATTGTAGCAAGAGTGAAAGTTTATGAGCAGTTCAAACAAAAATGAAATGCCCTATGAATCTTTGCTTACCAGGCTGAAAAATAAAATGGAGTCGTTCATCTTCCAAAGGATCGATTTTAGATAACTCTGGACCTCATCAGTTCATAACTCATTGCCTCCTGTTGTCTGAGGGCAGTCCCTGTGATCCCTCACACTTGCCCTTTCTTCTCCAATCACCATCCTGAGCCATATAACCTTGAAAATGTGCAGTTTGAAGACAAAGCTCTGTAATCAACTGTTAATGATGTTGGCCAGCCATGCAGTATTGCTTAATAGTGTATGTAACACCTGCAAAGAAGGGAGTGTGTATAAACAAAAAAATCTGAAGGATTGACAAGGAAACTGTAACAATAAAAAGTATCTATCTTCTGTGTTCGGGAAACCTGAGTATTTATATTTATTTTAAATTGACTAAAGGTTTGCTTTGGAGAAGCCTTCAAAGAGCTTTATAGCACCATTGTTCTTGGTCAGATCAGTGATCTGATTGTGCTAGTATTGACACAGGGTAACATTTATTTTTACTGAATTTCCTTGACTAGCTTCAGAAGAAAAGTTCCAAAGTAAGGGATGCAGAAGCAGCCTGCTATTTTTTTCTGCAGGTTATTTAGACCTCATCCTCTTACAAGGTGTACAGGCAAGGTTCTCACCACAGAGAAATCAGAAGAGAATACACTGAACTCCAAAAAAATGTAGTAGGACCTAGAGATTACTGTTTGCTCAATCAATGCTAACATTTAATGCCATTGTAAAACTAGAATAAAATACTTGAAGATGGGCAACTGGAGATTCAGGGAGAAAAGTCATAGATTTTCTGTAGGTTGTGGGTCTGAAAAACCTACTGCCTGCCCAGGTAAAGCTCTGTGTCTGTGTGATGGAGCTAGCCTCCTTTCCACTTTCCAAAACACCACTTATGGAAAGTAGTGAGAAGCTCTGCCTTCTTTCTTGAACATATGTTGTTTTTCTTTTACTCAGATTGTTCCTCAGTAATTTCCCTGTAGAAAAGCTTCCTGTATTTTTAAATGTCTGCTGGAGAAGTTGAGGCTTAGTCATTGCCTAGTGGTAAGCACATCAGTGAAACATTGCTCAGCAGTTTCTAAGTGTGTGGTTACTGGGAGAAATGTCCATGTTCCACATACTGCTAATCTTCACCTTTTAGTAGCTATCTTCCCTGTGTTGTTCATATCAGTTCCGTTGTGTTTGGTATTGACTACACATTCAGGTTCTTAGGAGATACTATTTTGGGTGGTTATTTCCCTGATTTCATTGTAATAATTTTCTGCTGTAGTATGTCAGCGGGGAGTGAAATGAAAATAATATGAGAGCAGAGTGCAAGTGGTACAAGGATTTTGAGCCTGTCTGGTTAGGATCTGTAGATACTAATTAGTTCACTTTACGTTTTATCTACTTTTTCTTCATGGGTGTGTTGGCTTTTTCCTTTTAGATCCCAGTGTGTGTGTTTGGTCTGCTTACTGTGTCCTTCACAGTTTCACTGCACAGTCAGCGGGTTGCATAGCAAACTAGCTGGATGTGGGAGAAGTGGTGTAGGCACAGCATGGCTGGACCTCCTTGGCCAAAGCTTATTAGAAGACATTAATGCTTGCTTTTAGTATATGTTTTTTTCTATAATAAAATTATTGAAATATGCACTTCATCACCAGTCTTGATTTTTTAATTTGTAGTAGGTGCTTCCAACAATTGGTCTTTCTGAAAACAGTTAACTAAAGACATTGGCTTTTTAAAGTACTGCTTTCAGCCCCTGCAAGGGGTACAGTACCAGAGGGAAAATGTGAGTTGCTTGTTTGCTTGTTTCTAATGAAGCTTGTAATATTGTAATTTGCACAGTGCTAGTGAAGATAATTTAGAAATTCTCTTCCGAGGAAGAATTGGTGTCTCAGCTGTGCTGCCTCATTTATTGTGATTCTTGTTCTCTAAAAGACTTTTGAGGAAACGATAGGGTAATTAACACTTATGGCAGCTGATTTCTTAAGATTAACTTAAGCAAAGTAACTGAAATCCCCAAATTCCATGAACTTAAATAAATTTCCCCAGTTTTCTGGAGTTCTAGATCTCTTGTCTGGAAAACTTCATTTTCCAGACGCCTTATTATTTGCTTAAGCAATAAAATCCCAGCTCCCCGTATCTCATCACAAAACTGCCTGGGTTCCTGGCCATGAAGACTAAAGTCTTTTCCAGGTAAGAGGATGCTGTGCTTTCCTTGCAGGGCTGCCTGTTCAACTCTGCTCACTACTGCTCAAGGAACTTACAGTGCTGAAGGAACTGCTAATGAGACTGGTTTCTCAGAACTCACCAGGGAAGTAGTTTAGTTTACAGGAGATGCCCCTGCATGAGCAAAGCCAGCCAACAAGTAACTAGTCTCTGTTCAGCTTTGAACAAGCAGTTGAGATTTCTTATGCTTGAGAACAGGATGTACTAAGTTTATCTCAGGAGAAACTGCAAATTATCTGCAACAGAAATTTTTTTCTACATTTTTACGAAAAATCATTCAGAATTGAAATTGCTCTGCTAATGCCTTGCTCTGATACTATACCTACTGTTTTGATTTTGTATGTGGTTCTTCAGTTGTTGCCTGCGTAAGACTGGCTTTGCTGCTATAATGAAGTCAGACAATAGCATGTAAAATCTTTCAGCTTACTAGTCATTTGAAAGTGAGCGTTTTTTCATAGCAATCCCAAAAGGTAATGTGAAATCTTGAAATCTCTTTAAAATGTTTCACCAAACAGAACTGTCATAACCTAACTTTTTTTTTTTCAAAATCGTAAGCGCTGCGAGCAGCACTGCTGACATTCATAGCTTAACCCTTGATTGTGCATGAATTTGAGACGGAGTGGCATCCAAAACCAATTTAATTTTTATCATTATTTGGAATAAATCATTGTAGTACACTGCTGTAAGTCATATCAGTCCATACGAGTCACTTGCCAAGGTAAACCAAACTACTTACGTGCTCGCTCTTGTTGTTTAGTAGTGTATGCAATACCTGCAAAGGAGTGAATGTTTGTAATACTTAACCTGTTTTCTTCATCCTTTAAAACTGAAATCCTCTTTTGATTTGATTATTGACAGCTTAAGAGCTTGTTCATTAAAAAAAACAAAGAAAAAACAAACCTTGCTAATACCAAAACAAAACAATATTTTAGTTAAGCAGTGTTACTGAGATGGCATTCCAAAATTACTCTTCATACATTTTAAATGAATAGTTCTTTCATGATTTCATGACATAAATGTAAGTATGCTGGAGACATATCTCCAAAACATTTTTATCTATAGAATAGCACAGATGAGACTTATTCTGTAAATAGTTGCCTCGGGGATGTCAAGACTTGTGGCCAAAGCTTGTATGATACAATAATATGTATTGAGCCTAATGTAGGAATTACTGTATGAATATATGTAAAAGAAAGTGAGAGAACGGGGAAACTGTTCCTTATGACTGGGAGGTAGATCAGTTTTTAAAGAGAAGCCTCACTGCTCCGATTTGTCTGCCATTAGTAATAATTTGGGCACTCCTGGGGACAGTAGCAGTTGTGGAGGGTCATGGCTGGCTCTTTCTTTTTCAAAAGAGTTAATGCTAGAAACTTGAAAACAAACCAAAAATAGATCTTGCAGTAGAAGCATTAGTTAGTAAACATGTTAAATAATCTATTACAGCTTTTCCAGGGATACATCCATCATTCTACAGTTAGTTCACAGAATTTAACTCTATTTCTTCATTTGGTTAGATCCTTCTCTCACTCCCCACCGTTCTGCTGTGGATTTTGTAGACGCAGAACTTTGTTCACATCAGTTGTGTTTATAAAATCTTCATCGAAAGAGTCTACAGCTGGCAAGCGTAGTGAGTTTAATGGATGACAGTAAGAATGCTGACAGTGATGATTTACCCTGTATCTCCAGAATTTTAACAGTCAGAATTTGTAATACTGCTTTTTTGGGGCTTATATTCCAGCCAGCGAGATTAAGTAGATGGTGTTTTCTCTGAGGGCATTGTAATATCTATGGTGTCAGTTTGCAGAAAACAAATACAAGTGTTTAATGATCATACTCACAGGAAAAATACCACACTGATACAAGCAAGAGAAAATTCTACCTACTGTCTATTTATGGATCGTGAAGTAAGGCTTTTATTCACATACTACTGCTACCAGTCAAATAAATATGATGAAATAGTTAGACAACAACAGTTATCCTCTGGTTTTCCATGCATAAAACTCTCTGAACAACCTTTTCTAGTTGTCTCATATTTTCCCTGTGCCTTCATGTTTAATTTGTATTAATTCACATTGTTAGTATGCCAGTGTCTGTGTCATTGCTTTCTTGTCTCTGAGCCACTGTGTTCGTGTAAGCTTTAAGTGAGGCTGTCTTGCACTTTCTGATTTGTTTTTCGCTTCTTTTAATGCGCTTCTTTTCATGTATGTTCTCTGTGTACATCATCAGTTGTGTAAAGATTTTGGGGGTTTAATATGAAGAAGGAAAGGCAGAAGACGTCTTGGTAAAGATCAGTTCCTTCTCTTGTAGGTGACATACTTGACAAAGGGTCAGCTTCACTCCCTGGTGTTTAAAATCCCGATTTATAAATAATAATCAAATGTTATTGGAGATGTGGTGTTTTGTTAATAGACAAAATAAATTATTTCATTTTTTTAAAAAATATTGCTATATTATGCCAAAATTTCCACAGCTTTTCATATGTCTTAAATCTAATTCACCTCCTTCAATGAAAACACTGTTGTCCTTGTTCATATAATTTGTACTTCAAATTCTTTAAGAATAAATAAAACAATGTTTAACCAATTGACAAGGCATGATTAGCTGTAGTGAAAATAGTCTTTTGATGCTAGTAATGTTTTAAGAGTTATTTCTTCAGCTTATCCTATTTTAAAACTTGTTGAATATCAGAAACAGAAATGTTTGCTAATAAATGGAATTGCAGGCTAGGGAAAAAAGCCTCAAACCAAATAAAAGATAATATAGCACCAGCTGTTTCTTAACTGCAGTTAGGAAATTAGTAATGGGAGGTTTTGCTGTAGTGGGTGTGGAAAGAGCTACACCCACATTCCTGAGTGATAAAAATACAAATAAACATTGAAGACCCTACATGCTCTGAGCTGTACTTTCAGACATCACTGATCAGGCTGTGCTGTATGAATTGATCCTTTTACACCACACTAATTTAACAGTTGGTACATTGTTTTACTTTGATACTAATATTTTAAATAAAAGTTCACTTACACCCTCAACACTCAGAGTTATACAAAACATAGGTGTCATGTACAATGTCTATAATCTTGGTAGTCCTCCTTAGCACTGCACCTTGCTTACTGTGAGTTAGGATTGCAAGAGGAGAAAGTTAAAGCATACATGCAGTTGTAATGTGAGTTTTGATTTCGTCATCTTTCTGCACTAGAATTATTCCTGTTTCTGCACAGTAGCATGGGGTCTGTTCCTGAACAATCATTGAACAGCTCCTCAAATTCCTCCAGTTCACACCTGTGTTAGCTGCACAGAAACAAACCCTGTTTTTGCTTGGTGTTTTAAAAACTAATGGCTTGCAATAAATAGTTTAAATGACAGGGTCAGATGAAGATGAAAACCAAGCATCTTAAGGAATGAATGTTCATTGTGTAGCAACTGTTGTGACTGAGGAAGCAGCTCTTTCCAAGGTACCAAGTGCTCTTTCCACTGGGGAGCTCCCAAGTATAGATGCAGGTTGGCCCAAGGGTTTCCTGGGGCTGTGCAGACCTGCAGGAGCTCCAGCCTCTGTGCATGGTGGTGCTGGATGCTCCATTCTCAGAGCACAAGACAGCTAAAGTTTAAGGTACACACTGGGGAAGGTAGTAGCAAATCCAGACTGAGGATCAAAATACAATTCATAGGACTTAGGTTTGGAAACAGATTTTGTACAGCAGTAGTTTAAATGGTAATAACCTGTTTACTGCTGCATGAGACTGTCAGAAGTTACAGAATAAACACATGTTCTTGCGCCCATTTTTAATTTAAATCCCAGCAGATGACTATGTGAAAGAAATATTATATAGGGCAGGCATTCAAAATCAGACCTTCACAGTTAAATCCTTCACTCTGGTTTAAGAGTAGGCAGGAGTAGTTTATAATTTAGCCATTTCAGTTTGCTCATATCTGTGTATATGCCTGTCTTCCTTGACTATAATGGAAGTCTTACAGCTTAAGGCTCATAAAAATCATAACTGTCTCAAAATTAAGAGGGAAGAAGCAAAAACTTAACTTATATATGGTGTAGTGATCCAGGCAGTGAATTTTTTTGAATTTGGAGGAATTCTAGTACATAAAACTGAGAACACAGAACACAGCTTTATAGAGGGAGAGAAGCAGCATATTCAGTTCTAACTTCTCATATGAAAATAAGCTAATTGATTTGAAACAATTTGTTTCATCTTTCTTATAATTGATTGTTCTTGCTGAGAAGAAAATCCTATTTAATTTGGTCAGTTTTTAATTTAAAATCTTGCAGCTTTTTGGAGGGCACTTTTTCATAAGGAGTATTATGACTGCTTTAACTCGTTTCAATTCATCTGTCAGGAATGAAACTTAATTAGTAGCTGGATATTGCAGGTTAAATAATTGCATTCTTGCAGTGCTGTGAGACTGTTAATACATAGATAAACAGAATGGCTGTTCAGTAACAGCTGCTTTTTTTGTTTTCTTAATTGTAATTACTTAAGTGATCTGTCTGGTTCCTTCAGAAAATTTGGAAAAAATATGGAAATTAAATGATATTTCATTGTCTGTTTAAAAAAAATAAATCCATGTGAACTATTTTATGCCTTTGTATTCACATTTGCCTCTTCCATTTTATTCACCAGTGTCTAATGCTAGTGTTTGGCTTCTTTTTTTGTTTCTTTATTTTGTTGCTTTTGTTTGAATGTATTATTGTGTTTATATGGAACTGGTCAAAGAACCGTTACTGTATTTTATGTTTGTATCTACATTTTATTTTGCATGCTTAACGTGGCTTTGCCTGGATATTCTTTTTGGTAAGTTCAGAATTTAAAAGCATAATGTTTTTCTGTAGTAGAGTTTGTAACCTGCCACCTTCTTTTCTCCCACCTCAATTAATGTCATTGGTTTGTTTTGTTTTTTTTTTGTCATACTGATTTGTGCTCACGTACTGTTCTGCTTTTGCTAATTATACATAGGATAACACTGTTTTCCTAACTACCCATTTTCATCTCTAGCTGAGCTAAACAATCTGACTTTGGTACTAATGTGTACTAATTTGACTTTTATCTTCAAAGTATAGTTGGCAGCTGTTTAAATGATCTGTTCTGAGGACTCTGTGTGTATTTGAGACACACAGAACCTCGGCCTTAGAAAACCATGTTAAGGCTTCTTTGCATAGCCTGGTGGTAACTCTGCGCTTCACAGGTGTTATTTTTCAGCAGTCTCCTCCAGATCTCCTAAGAACAGTGTGCATGTTTATGTTTCTCTTTTAGCAACAGCTTGCTCAGCTCCAGAAAGAAAAATCGGAGATTCTGAAGAACCTGGCATTATACTACTTCACTTTTGTTGATGTTATGGAATTTAAGGTAAGGTGTTGCAAATAGGTCACTTGTTCTGTCACATCACATTTCTGTCTTTTTATTTATGAAATAACACTATATACTGAAACAGCTGAACTTGTAGCTCTGTTATTTAAAAAAAAAAAAAAAATCAGTCTCCATCACTAAGCATTGTAAAGTGATTTACTTAAATCTTTTTGAACTAAAGTTATTCCTTTGCTTTTCAAGGACCATGTTTGTGAGCTGCTGAACACTATTGACGTTTGCCAAGTCTTCTTTGATATTGTAAGTGTCTGCATTTAAACTTGCAAGTGCCACTTAAAAATGTTTCTAATCAGAGTCCTGTGTGGAGAATTAGAAGGACTTGTTAACCCAAGAAACATATCTCTTGTTATAAATGCAAGAGAAATAAAAATACTGTAATCTTAAGATATCTAACTTTTATAAATAGCTTGAAATAAGCAGCTAGACCATTTTAAACAGGCTACTTGTGGACAGCAGTACCAGCATTGTCCATTACCAGACATACAAATCTTTGTGTAACTTTTGCTTTATTGTATCTGCAAGTTTATTCTTAGAGGTGTACTGTCATCTATGTGCTTAAGCTATGTAGGCTTACAAACCAGGAATTTTATTGATGTCTACCTAAGAGATATGTGAGGCAGTCACTTCTGGTGTTGTTTAAAGCAACTACAGAAGCAGCTCCAAGTGTTACATTTAAAAAAGAACCCAGAACCACCAAACACCAAAAAAAAACCAAAACAAAACCTCAAATACCTTTTCTTTTTGGTATCAGCTTTCTTTTCTAATGTTCCTAATGTTTCCTTGCTAGTTTTCATCGTTATTCTAGATTTTTACTTGCTGACTGCTAGTAACATCCCAGAAAAGTTTTCCTATCTGTCAGCTAAGCTGTGACACTTGAGCCTGAAAAGGTTTATTGGCATGCTTGCTTTCGTGAATACAAACAGTCCCGTGGATTTGA
This sequence comes from Podargus strigoides, assembly GCA_028020825.1. Taxonomy (NCBI): domain Eukaryota; kingdom Metazoa; phylum Chordata; class Aves; order Caprimulgiformes; family Podargidae; genus Podargus; species Podargus strigoides. The sequence goes on from CM051625.1 coordinate 35,659,382, forward strand.
GTGAACAAAGATTTTACAAAGTCTTTATGCAGCCAGAACAAAAACTTTGATCAAGACAGTCCATTGTATCTGAAAATTGGTGGAAAGGTGAGGAAAAGGTTTTTTGCTTGAAAGTTTTAGAATGATGATTTACTGTTTTTTCTCTCTAGACTGTAAACTTCGATTTAACAAAGAATTACTTAGATTTGATTATAACCTACACAACTCTAATGATACTGCTGTCTCGAATTGAAGAAAGGAAGGCTATCATTGGGTTGTATAACTATGCCCATGAAATGACACATGGAGCAAGGTAAAAATCTGTTGTGTAGGAACTGTGTTTAATAATAATAACAACAACTACACCTGAATGAATTGTTTGTTGTTGCTTTTAGTGACAGAGAATATCCACGCCTCGGCCAGATGATTGTGGATTATGAAAATCCATTAAAGAAAATGATGGAGGAATTTGTACCTCACAGTAAAGTATGTAACCACTTTTCATGGGAACACAGTAACCTTAATTGAGGGAAGCAGAGGGAAAAATATGATATGCAAGAGTTTGTTTTGTCAAAAGCTATTGGGTATAACTTGTACAGGAGATCTTACTTATGATGGATGTCTGGAGCTGGGGATAGGTATCCTATTAAATAGCAGAACCTATAGAAATACAGGAATGTTAATATCCATTGGTAAGGTTCCATTTCATTCACTAAGGATTAGAAATTGTTTAAAAATCAGTTATGGATCATTTGAGGATAGCTGCATCTGTGTTTTATTTTGGTTTGTAGCTTGAAATTAAGGAGATTCCTAATGTTTCTATAAACCAGTTTTTTGCTGGTTTACCACACCCTAGATGAATGCATTTTCCTGTTTTGTTATCTGGGGGTTTTTGCTTTGGATTGTCCTTAAACTGGGGATGCTGGAGATCACCACTGCCTCTTTAACAATATCTCCTGTACTCAAAGGCTGATGTGTACCCTGCTCGGTTGACTTCCCCAAGTTAAATGAACCCAATTCCTTGAGCTGTTTCTGCACAAATGTTTTTAAGCTTTTATCTTTATACAGCTGATTGTGCTGCAGTTCTGTGGCAATGTATCTGGGCTGTATTTTCATATGAGAATACCTTGGAAAAGCAACAGAAGCCTCACCAAAGTCAGTGTATATCCTGTTTACCACTTTCTCTGTGCCCAGTAGGCTTGCTCCTCTGTCAAACAAAACTCTGGTCAGTACTGACTGACTGTTATTTATACAGGTGTTACTTTGTAGATGCTTGCAAATTGATTGCCTGGCAATTTACTTTGGAATCTTTGGCAGGAATTTAGGTTAAATACTAAGTTATTGCCTGAAGTTTTCAAGGTATGAGGTTTTTCTCCCCTGTTTTGAAGTCTAGGTAGTGGTTTTGTTTTCCTTCTCTAGTCTTGAGATTTGTTTTAGTTTCTGCAGACTTTTGAAGATGGTCACTAGAAGTTCAGAGAGTTTTTGAGCTACTTCTCAAAGTGCTCTGAAGTGAAATAGTTTTGAATATTTCCCAGTTGTCAAAATAATCTGTAATCTTATTTTTGTTATACTTCTGCACGATTCCTGTCTTGTTAAGACTTACTTAGCTAAGAATCTCATTTGCAATTAATCTTTTCTTGTACACATTTTAGCAAAGATGCTTTACTTTTCAGAATAATTTTTGTACATGCTTTCATATTTAATAGTGGACCAATCCTTTCCCTTGAAATGTTTTGTAAAGCCATTTTTTCAGTCTGATTTTTACTCTTCTGCTGATTCTATGCTAGAGGTATAAATTGGGGTCGGGGTCCTTTCAGGCAGATACTTAGGTTACACTCTCATGGAACTGCATGCTTAAGTTGCCCTTCCATCATCTCACCACTTTGCAGTAGACCTGACAGTTGTGTAGTCCTTTAAATTAGCTTCAGCAGATGACTTAGTGTTTTTTTTTTTTTGCTTGAGTGACCTTCTTTGGCGTAACACTTGTACTAGTCCTCAGGGAGCCAGGTCTAAGCACCAGGATTGATGCAAAAGACAGGGAGGACATGTGGAATGGCCTTTACTTGGAGAAGCTTAATCTGCTCTGAAGATGCTCCTGTAAACAGTATCTGCTCAAAATAGTTATAATTTGCTAGCAAAGAGGGAAGGACATACTAAATGAAGTGGCAGAGAAGGGAATAACACAATAATTGAGATGCTTGAATAAATAATGAACAGCTTTCAGTTATATATGACAGATTTGTTGTCCCCTGTTGATTTTTTTTCATGTCTTCTAATTCTGAACTCAGAGTTCTGTAAGTCTTAATTAAAAAATAATTTAAAAAATCCAAACCTCCTGCTTCTCTTCATCCTTCCTGTAGCCTGGAATAGGCTTTTATATGTGAAATGAACTAGATGCAGTGGGTTTTAAACTGAAGTTTAATTTCAGAACTAGTTCAGTAAAATGTCTTAATTATTGTTAGTAATAATGCTGAGAAAACAGCTGATAAAATACTACTTGGTGTCTCTTGTGCTTGAAATACACAGTTCACAACATGAAGAACTCGGATATTTATTCAAGACTGAGCCTTGAGGACATCTTCCAACTAATCATTGGTCTCCTTTTCAGTCCCTTTCAGATGCTCTGATTTCACTCCAGATGGTCTATCCTCGAAGAAATCTCTCAGCTGACCAGTGGAGAAACGCACAACTACTGAGCCTCATCAGTGCCCCCAGTACAATGCTTAATCCTGCACAGTCTGACACAGTACGGCCTTTTCATTTACATTATGGGATAAAAGGTTTTCCATCAAATAATGCAGGGATGTTTTGTTTTCTATTTGATGACCTTTATGTGGCTTTTAATTAGTGAAGTAAACAGGTTAGTTGGGAGAGCTGAATACTTCAGTATAGGGGAGAAGTTTTCTTGTGTTAATTAAAGCATCTTGTTGATTAGTTCATGCCTTTATTTTCAATATTTGATAATCAAAAGATGAAGGGAAGCAATGTTGACTTCTGCAGTGCAGAAGGAAGGAATGCTGTGTACCATCTCAGATGTTTGTGGGCCAACAGGCTGAAAATTGGAACTGATACTTCCTTTAAAATTTTTTACTATTTGTATTTGCTCCCTCAGTTGTAATATGAATGGTCATCTTTCTGAAACAGTTCAGGCCTTAGCAGCTGTCAAGTTGTGATTAATACGCATCAAAAGCCTTTATTTCTTTAATCTTTAATACAGTGTTGAAGCTAAACATTTGTCAAAATTTGTTCACTGTTTTGTTCAAGGTATTCGAGGGTATGGAAGGTGATTTAATGGTCAAACCTTCATTTTCTAGAGCGATGAAGTCCCCATCCCTGGAGGGGTTTAAGAGCTGTGTAGATGAGGTGCTGAGGGACATGGGGTAGTGGTGAATTGGCACTGCTGGGTTAGTGGTTGGACTGGATGATCTTAGAGGTCTTTTCCAACCAAGGCTGTTCTGTGATTCTATGAAACAATGCCCTATTACTAATCAGAAACAGTCTGCCATTATTCATCAGTGTTTAAGGCTTTATTTGTTCATTTTTCTAAAAAGTACTACTTAGGAAATGTATTGTCTTTTATATAATTAATTTGCTACAAACTACTGATTCTTTTCAACAGATGCCATGTGAATACCTCTCTCTGGATGCAATGGAAAAATGGATCATTTGTGAGTAAAAAATTCTGAAATAGTTCGTGGTTGTATTAAAAAAATTAGTTAACATTTAAAAGACTTCTCTGTACTGTACAAAAGCTGTTGTATTCAAATTAGATTCTGGGAAACTTGATTAAATCTCATTTGTACATATCATACTTCTACATGCAGTGAAGTTAGAATTCAGCATATGATGGAATACAGTTTGTCATCAGTTTATTCCAGGTTTTGACTAAAAGGGAGGATTTTAGTAATTCTGATTAAAATAGCTGAGTAGTATCAGGATTAAGTAATGCATGTTACAAAAATACCTGCACTAGAATAGCATGGGGTATTTTTCTATATATAAAATGATGTTACCCATTAAAAAGTTTATCAATGAACTACTTGAACTATTTTAAGAGTAAATGCATAAATAATCTTCTCTTACTGTCTTTGTGCATCTGGTTTGTGACATATATCAATGTGAACTTTTTGAAGTTGGATTTATTTTGTGCCATGGAATCCTAAATAGTGATGCTACAGCTTTGAACCTTTGGAAACTTGCACTTCAAAGCAGCTCTTGCTTGGCTTTGTTTCGAGATGAAGTGTTCCATATTCACAAAGCTGCAGAAGACTTGTTTGTAAACATAAGAGGGTAAGTTTTCCTTCTCCTTTTCTTCTTTCAGAACTTGTGTTTAAAAAAGTATCATTTCTTGAAGAACTGTTTTGAAAATGTTACTTCTGCTCCATTTAACTTCTACTTGAGGACAGTCAGTGCACAAACATTTTGGCTTAGGATCTTGACTGTTTCTTTAATGCATAACTTCCAGGAGCCCGATTTCATAACCATCACACCTTTTTTTATCTCAGTGCTGAAAAAGTCGGGTGAATCAGTCTCTGAAATGGCAAAAGTTAAAACTAATTATCTCGCCCACAAATCTTAATCTAAAGAGAAATGATGTCATGCATGCAGAGTTGGCTTGGAAAGTTGCACCTTTCTGCCACTGTTTCTGCTATATATCACATGAAAACTCAGGCAGCATCGAAGTTGAGGTCTCTGCCAGCTAATATCAGGATCATACTCTCAGTGGAGAGTATTTTTGATCTGGGTATCCAGTTTTAGCAGTTAGCTCTAAGCAGGGAAATAAGTCTTGTGTGAGCTTTTTGCTGTATCCCACTTGCTGCTATGGCATTGCAACTCCTCACAAGTCACAGCTCTTTGTAAATTGTGCTGCTGATACTTACTGCTGTATTGGATTGTGTTTTACTTGCAGCTACAACAAGCGTATTAATGACATCAGAGAGTGCAAAGAAGCTGCTGTTTCACATGCGTAAGTGTCTTACAAAGTTTCCTTGACCGATTTTATTCTGCATTTATTCTGCAGTTTTTGTCTGATTACTTAATGTGAATGCAAACTAAATGTTTTCGTGGAGTCAAATGCAAATCACAGACCAGGGGAAGAGAACTTGGTTTTGAAATTTAATTACACTTCAGTAACATACAGCATTGGTGATGGGGATGCCAATTTTAATTGAGCCACATCCTTTGAAATACTGAACTTTTGAAGTTGGTATGATATGAGCTGCCTCTACTTGGGCTTAAATGTTTGGAAAAAGGAAATGTTCTGTGGTTAGCACAGAGGATAATGTTTGTTCTTTTGATGCAGTGGTTCAATGCATAGAGAGAGACGCAAGTTTTTACGTTCTGCACTCAAAGAACTGGCTACTGTCCTGTCTGATCAGCCAGGCCTGCTGGGTCCCAAGGTAATTGCAGTTCACTTCGTTCTTAGGTTTTGCATTTATGCAATCTTACTTTTGTTTCTCAGTGACAATATGACATTTAGTTTGTCTGGGAGGGAAAAAAACCACACTTTACTCTGAGAGAAAAGGTACTTAGGTTTTAAGATTCTTTGGTTTTAGAGACTAGTTGCCTCTTAGTGTGCAGAAGGTGTCCAACTGTTGCATGTATCTATAAGCTTGTGAACAACTTTTCTTTTTCAGGCACTTTTTGTATTTATGGCATTATCCTTTGCTCATGATGAAATTATTTGGCTTCTTCGTCATGCAGACAATATGCCAAAGAAGAGTGCAGATGATTTCATAGATAAGTACGTTAACAGTGTTGGTGTGATACCTTAAATAGTTGTGAGAATTTGACAGATGAAATGCATTTCAGGGGAGTCTTGGGAGGGAATGGCTACATGGAAGAGTTGGGGCTATCCAGCAGAGCTTTTCATGGGAATCCCAGAAACTGAAGCACATTGGTGAAAGTTTGTTTTCTCTAAGAAATGTACTTATAAAATAAAAATATTTTCTAAAAGTTTTATGCATTTTTTTCCTTTGAGAAAGCAAAACAAACAAAAAAGTGCTTTATCACGTGTCTTCAGTGTTACTGATTTGCATTGAACAAATCAGTGGTGGGAGGAAGGAACCTGTCAAAAAGCCTCTCTGAGACAACCTGTGCAAGTATTTAACTATCCTCATGGTTTTAAAAACCACACAAACCAAAACCACCCCAACAGAAAAGCAGTTATTACAATTGTATTTTTCAGCTACAACCTCTTCTTGAGAAAAAAAAAAAAAATTTCAAATTGAGTGTTACAGAAGGGCTTCTTCAGAAAACAAGTGGATAGTTACACAAACCTTTGAGGATTAGTGTTGAGGGCATCCTGCTAATTTATCCTCTGTTCAGTGGATTTTACCTTGCAGAGAAAATTACCTATGTAAATTTATTTTACAATATGAACATATATTTTCATACAGAAATCACCTATAAATGTTTTTTAAAGCAAGATATAGAAGGAAATCCCCTTGAGAAACGTTCCACTGGTAGGGATTGTTTTAAATATTTTTGGATGTTTTCTTATTTGTCAGCTTTTCCTTGTCATCCCCCCCAGACACATAGCTGAGCTAATATTCTACATGGAGGAGCTCAGAGCGCATGTGCGAAAATACGGACCCGTGATGCAGAGGTACTACGTGCAGTATCTCTCTGGCTTTGATGCAGTGGTCTTAAATGAACTTGTTCAGGTATGTCAAGACTGTGGGTTTGGGTTCTCAAATTCCAGCTTTAAAAAGGGCTTTTTCTCCTAAATATCTTTATGAAACGCATCCTGGTTTGTGGATTTTGCTGAACATTATGAAATACGGCAAATTAACTTAATTTGCTGTTTAATTCTAGGATTGGAATTGTACTTTTGGTTGTTATATGAATACTTAAATGTTATTAAGCAGTATTACATTTAGAGACAATGAAATGAGTACTGCCACTGAAGGAACGTGGTACAAACTTACTCAGCCTGGCAAACAAATGATAGGCTGAACTGTGTTGGCTTTATTCCCTCGTGACCGCTAGATGGAGCCCAAATTTTGTGACCAGGTCAGCTCCTCAAACTTGACAAGTTTGTACTGCAAGCTTTTTTTGTTGTGTTCAAAAAGTAATTTCAGACTTTAAGCATTACATCAATTACCAAAATAATTATGTAATTTACTGTTTATTGACACAAACTATTTAAACAGTTCAAATACCAATTTGTATCACTGTTTAAATTATTAAATGTAACTGAATCCCTGGGTTTACTTTCAGTAGCAAAATAACTCTATTGGGGCTTCTTTGCGTGTAACTCTATACTTACATGTTAACAGATGTTTTAGTGTGACAGAATTAAATATTTTTTATGTTCGTCATCGATTCCTGGGAAATTGTGTCCTAGGTTTAGTGAGACACTTATAAATGCTGCACAAGTGGCACACATGTTCTGTGTTTAGGTAGGATAATCCTTAGGATCAAACTGAAATGGGGCGGGGGGGGGGGGGGGGGGGGGAAAGGCTTATTGTGATTAATTCATAACAGGTATCAAGCACAAGACTAGACAAATGATTGAGTGATAATTTGGAATTTTTTTCAGTCTTTGGGTTACAATGTCAGTCATAGCTGAAATTATGAGAAACTTCTGTATTATATCAGTTGCTGAATCTGCTTTTTCATGTACTGTTGCATTTTGTAAAATTTGAGAACTTGCTAGCCCATGTTTCAGGTGGTATCAATCATTTAAGTCAGTGTTAGTAAAAAACTGTTGTGAGAGGGGTTTGTGGGAAGCCAGGTGATGCTGATGTGGCTCCATTATATCCTGCCATGGTCAAGTTGTCTTTGCAGACAGATCAGGTACCTGTAGAGGTCCAAAAAATGTTTGGTGTCCATTTTGGAAAGGCCTACAGCCTGAAAAAGCCTGGGCACATTTACTGACAGATATTTCCGTTCTGAGCAGATGTTGGTTTGGAAGCAAGCTTTTCTAGCTATCTGTCATCAACCAGCAAATTAAAAAGTGAAAGCTCTTAAATAGCACTACTTGAAATATTCCATCAAGTTACCTTGTGTAAATATTTGTATGTTTCAGAGTATAGGTGCTAAATTGGGCATGGGTATTGATATTGTTTCATAAACCAAGTTTGAAATAATAATAGCAACAACGTTTGTTTTAGAATCTTTCAGTGTGCCCAGAGGATGAATCAATCATCATGTCCTCTTTTGTAAACACAATGACTTCACTAAGTGTGAAACAAGGTAAGTTTAAATGAGCTTTGGGCAAACAGTAACAGAATGGCAGATTCCCCTGGAAAGCTTCATCACTTTTTGTTTCATGCAGTCAGCAGAAGCCGATAACTTGCATAAACTGAGTTTGTTCCTTTGTTTCTCTTCTGTTACTGTATCTGCTTCTTGTTGTGTGTCCTTTTTCCAGGGCAGCTCTATACAGATAGAGCTTTTGATGAATGCTGTTGGGAAGTAATCCTACCTTTTTAATTTAGAAAACACATGTTTTCATCTAGATATTTTGCTTCCTATTAGAGTGGCTGTGCTGGACTGAAATTCTTACATAAAACTGTGAGGTTCAGTACCCAAATAATTCTTGAGTACTTGGGATTTTTTAGAAGGTCTGATACAGTATATCTGAATTTGTAGTTGTTTTCCTAAAGATTTTATGTTCTGTGTTTTTCCTTAATGCAGTTGAAGATGGAGAGGTATTTGACTTCAGAGGAATGAGATTAGATTGGTTTAGATTGCAGGTAAGAATTTGTAAATAAGCATGGCACTTTACTAACTTAAAACCAAAATTTTTAATAAATTATTGTTCTTCTAGATTACTCTAACACTGTAAGTGGTTGGCAGGCTACCTAAGGATAACCTACTCTTTTAAAAACACACAAATACTTAAGCAGATAATTTGCTACCTTTTGATGTAACTTTGTCTGCATTGCATACTTTTTGAAAATCATTGTTTGGATTGTTCATAACAGTTTGGAAATAGAAAGTGTTGAGGATGAGCAGCTTGTTGGCAGCTGTGCACTGTACAGAGTGTGATTCAGCCTGCCCAGCCATGGGATGGTAGAGACTGTTCAGTGGGGAAATAATGTTCAGTGAGATCACTCCTGTGCATTGCAATAACCATATGTCCAATTGGCTTAATAGAGGGGGGGGAGTACTGTAAATCAGTTGTCTCAAGATTAGACATATGTATTATTTCTATATTTTCAAATTCTTTTTCTTGCTTTCCAAAACTTGATTGTTAAAGAGGGAGGCTCACAAGTGCACATTTGTGTTCTGTCAGTACATGTGTTCTGCAGTTTATCTGTGAGTTGGTGTCATATCCAAATGACATTTGGAGACTTCATGGAAAGGTACTTTGCTTTTCTTAAGCTGTAGTAGAAAGATAAACTAGTCTATCCACAGTCTTTAAGTACACAGGTGTCCTACGCATACCATAATCCATATTTAACCTTTATATGTTAGGCAATAACAATGGAATTTCTGAAAAAGCACCTGTAAATATAACATACTTTTTTTGTGTGTGTGTCTTTCCAGGCCTACACCAGTGTTTCTAAAGCTTCACTTGGTCTTGCAGACCACAGAGAACTAGGAAAAATGATGAACACAATCATTTTCCACACAAAAATGGTAGATTCTTTGGTGGAGATGTTGGTTGAAACCTCGGATCTTTCCATATTTTGGTATGTTACTAACCTGACTGTAGCAGCTTGTTATTATTTATTGTTTGATTTGTCTTTTAAGTGTAATTTTTAAATAGCAAATTTTGTAGGAAGATAAGCCAGTGGGAGAATCAATTAGGATTTCTGGTTTCCATCAGAATTAGTTTAAGGTATTTCTCAGTACCTGTCAAAGATTCTTCAAAGAGTCACATAATTGTTGTGCAACTTCCTTAGTACGTTTTTGCAAAAGGTGCAAGTTTTGCATTGCCTGTGAGGCAAATATCAGGAAAAAAAAAAAAAAAGGTAATAATGAGAGATGCAAAGAAAATGTATATGAAGTAAATGCAGAAAACAAACTTCTTTGAAAGCATTATGCAGTTTTTGGTATAAATTATAACTACAAATCTGACACTAACAGCATGCTTGATTTGTGAGAAGTAGCCTTTATTTACAGCAAAATTATATATGTGTTCTATTTCAATGCCTATTTCTGATCAGTTTTTATAGTCGTGCTTTTGAGAAGATGTTTCAGCAGTGTTTGGAGCTTCCCTCTCAGTCAAGATACTCAATTGCATTCCCACTGCTTTGTACTCATTTTATGAGCTGCACCCATGAACTATGCCCAGAAGAGGTAATTTTTAAATATGTTGTCTTAGTTATTCTCATCTCCTATTTAAAGTAGAGAGGGCTGGAGCTGAACACTGCAAGAAGGTGTTTGTTACAGCAGTATGAGATTCGAGGGAAGAGAGTGGTAAAAAGGGAAGTAAAACACATACATACCTTCTGTGATTCTCCACCCATAGATCTCAAAATCCTTTTCTGAAGTAAGTATTATCTTTGCTTTAAAGAGAGATTCAACTGAGGTACAAAGGTTAGATGACTTTTCTGGGGTCATTCAGGCTTAGATGCTAATAAATCTTGTATGCCTATTAAAATTGGCAAGCAACAGTTTTTCTTTCAAATAGTTTATAAACTATATATAGTAAGAAAAAGGAAACAGGAAGTTGAGAGTTCTGTAAGGCTTGTTATAAATAGTGCTGCTTTAGTAAGATTAAAAATAAAACCCTAAGTGATATACAGTATAATGCAAGCATTTGCTTTGGTCAGAACTGGGTAATGCAAGCTGTCTTTGGGCAGAATTAGAAATGAAAAAAAGCAGGAAGTTGCTTAAAGAAATGGAACCTTTGTTAAAGGAAGTAGTTTGATTCTGAGGAAATTCTTTCTGGGTTTGTTGTAATGAAATAGATCCTTTCATACATTTCCTGTATGTCCATTGACTTTGGAATTACTCTGGGGGTTAACTTGGCCAATTTGGTGTAGTGCGCATGAAAGTGTGTTTTCATTCTTAATCATGCTCATCTGAAACAATTAGCTGAATAAGAGCTATTGAAATATGCACAATGTGGGGTTTTCTTATTTAAACATTAAATCCTCTTCTGCTAAGTTCCATTATTTTATTAATGTATCATTATTTTCCCTGTATATTTTGCTTTAAACAGCTGCAGACTCTATTTATACTAGACAACCACTAATAAGTTTCCAGGAAAGCTTCCTTTCAGGACAAGAGATGTCTTTCAGAACAATTATAGTAACAGTAAGGAATTGGTAGCCAAAGTCCCCTGCACACTAGTTACTGTGAATTCAGCTGCAGCAAGCACATTTTGCCATAGCCAGCAGAACTTTGATTCAGTATCTGCATTGTATGACTTGGTCACTGTTATCATTTTGGAAAAATAATCTTCACTGTACTGTGTACAATGTGTGGTAGTGTGGCTGTTAGAAAGTAAACATTAGTGATGGAAGAAGGATTTCATTGAGACAGAAGATCCAGTGACAAAGGAACTGAATCTAGACATAATGCAGTACAGAAATTAATGCAGCAGAGCTTCACTATGGACTTTTTCAGTAGTGTGAATGACACTGTGATTTCTCTATAGCTTCAGTTGCATGCTTTTTTTTTTCTCTTAGATTTAGTACTGGTACAAATTAATGAAGAGGAGATTCAGTAACCTTGAGTATGGGATACTTAAGTACCCTCATTCCAAAATTAAACATGAAAACCTACTTTTTAAAATTTATTTTGCCTCCTTTTACAGAACATGTTTTGCAAAATACAGTAAGCAAGATGTTTTTAATGCTAATACGCCAGTGCAGCTCCATAAAATCCTGGAGCTGAGACTATTAAGGACCAGTGAATTAATTACTTCTCATACCCCAGTTCTGTGATTTAGTGAACCCTTAACTGCAGTACAGTGTGTCTGCTGTCTCAATGTTGTAGGACTAACAGGAAACTGAAAATAAGACTTCCTTTTTTTCCCTCTTTAACAGCGACATCATATTGGCGATCGTAGTCTTTCCTTGTGTAACATGTTCTTGGATGAAATGGCAAAGCAAGCTCGAAACCTTATCACAGACATTTGCACAGAACAATGCACGCTGAGCGATCAGGTGCGTGAGTCTGTTTTAATTCTCCTTTGAGATTTTCCAGGTTGTTCAACTTGGTGAGGTTTTATGGTTCTTTTTCCTGTTCACCTTTTTTCCCCTGTGTTGGGGAAGTTTTCGGTTGATAAAATGGAAGGTGGTTTGAGGAGAACCACTTACATTAGAACTGTGTAATCAGTAGTCAAAGGAAGAATGTGTTACTTGTGTGAAGAAGTCTCCACCTGGACCATAAGCTTATTTTGTATCTCATGGTTGCTAAGAAGTTGGATTTAATTTGGGGCACTATTTCTTTCCTCTCCTAGTTGCTGCCAAAACATTGTGCCAAAACCATCAGTCAAGCAGTGAACAAAAAGTCAAAAAAACAGACTGGAAAGAAAGGAGAACCTGAAAGGGAGAAACCGGGAGTAGAAAGCATGAGGAAAAACAGATTGGTTGTGACAAAGTAAGCCTCTTCTGTTCCTTTCACCTAGAGTCCCAAGTCAAAACATGTGTGTTTTGCATATTAAATGCTTCTTGCTTAATTTATCTGAGTAGGTTTAATTGACTGTAAATATGACAACTTTGTAGTTCATTATGCTTCTGTAGCTTTGTATAGAGACTGAAATTGCTTACGTAGAACAATAGGAATGTGTCTCTCTTTAATTTATCCTCTTGGCTGTTTCCTTTGCTGTGCAGAAAGGATCCCTGTGCTGTAGCTAGACTTCCTGTATAGTCATCTTAAATGTTGTGGGAGTCCAAGGAGTGGATGGCATTGTTGACTCTGCTTTGCTTAATGCTCTTAACTAAGTAAAGTACAGGCAGGGCTGGAAGTTCTTGCTGCCAAAAGGTTGTTTGCTGCCTTCAGCTGCAGGGGTGAAGTTGAGTCTCCAGTGCCTGTACCAACTGGAGAAGGTTTCCTTGTTAGTGGCTGTAGAAAAATTGAAAGCTCCAGCAAATAAAAACCCCAAACAAAAAACCCACCTGAAAGAGATAACATTAATAAATATAGTGTGGGTTTTAAGAGATGATAGGGGAGAAAAAGGTAGGAGATAATTGTTAGAAAGGATCAAAGGAAGAGATGGTAGAGTGATAAAAGTATGAGGAGGAAGGAAGCGAAGAAAAGGAAACAATAAATGTTCACTGTTGTGGCTGGGAGTGGCTAAACACACACACTGCTGAAAGGGAAGTGGTTTTGCTACAACTGCAACAATCACACATCAGAGAATTGTAAAGATTAGAGAAGCTGAGGGAAAAGAACTTGTAGCTTAAGATTCCCTCCCCAAATACTTTTAGGTTTTTAGTACTGGCTAGTAGCAAACATTATTTGTGTTGCTTACTTCAGTCAGGAAAGAACCACCCGACTGTGGTGGTTCAAACCAAAAAGAACGGAGTGTTCTTTTTGAGGGGAAAGTAATTTTATGTGTATATATAAAAATACGTATATCTCTCGCATGACTGTGTGATGCAGATCAGTATGCAGTTGTAGGATGTGTTCTTACCCAAAATACTTATTTTGAAAAGTGTCTCAAAGCAGAAAATGAAAGGAAGAGTTAGAGCTGTACCTTCTCCTGAGGCGTCTTCCATCCAGCATGTGCTTTCCATGATAGTACATACTTATGTTAGATTAAATATTTGTCTTCATTTCTTTTTGACTCTTCTTAAAGCCTGGACAAGCTGCACACTGCACTTTCTGAGCTCTGCTTCTCAATCAATTACGTACCGAACATGGTGGTTTGGGAGCACACGTTTACCCCGAGAGAATATTTAACATCTCACCTGGAAATCCGCTTTACCAAGTAAGAAATATTGGAAAGATAGATCTGTTCATATACGAGACAAATCATTGTTGTTGATTACATACTTACTATGAAAAACTGTTTTTTAAAATGATGGATTATGAAAATTGTAAGTCAAATCCTGACTGAAATGGCAGCCAAGTTTTATGTGTGGATATACACAATTGTTAGTTCCTAGTTTAAAACACTGGAAATTAATATCATCTCTACAATAATCTGATCCTGCATTCCTAGTCCTGTGTATTCTGTAGGAGCTGGTGATGCCTATTTTTAGACATTTATAAAGACTGTCTTCCCACTGTTTTTTTGCACAATGCTGGATTGTTTCAAGTGTTTGAGTTTACTGGCTTGCTGACAGGGCAATCTAAAAACCAGATCTCAAGACCTGACGAAGCCAACTGAAAAGATACTTTAATTACTTTTTTTTCTTAAAATAAAAAGTATTACCACTTGATATTCCTGTCTCTTCCTACCTTGGTCTTCCCATCATTGTTTACAGAAATAGGTAAGTGGCAACTTCTGGAGAGAACTTCATATTAATGCAGCCAGTTATCCTAGTTGTATTTTATGCCAGGGATTACTAGTTACATATTTCAAGCAGGGTATAAAGACTTAAAAAGTTGAAATCATTAAGGCATAATATTAGGTCACTAGAGCACTTTTGTCTTTCAAGTAAGACGAAGTGGCATAAAAGTGAAGATAACTTCATGACTTTATAAGAAGTAATCTTCAGGTCTGTGAATCTAGACCAGTGCTGGTCACTTCTGCTTGGGATTTGGCTTGTGGATTGGGGCTGAAGCCACAGGCAGATGACTTTCAGAGAATGCTTTTCTTTTTCTTGCCTCGTGAAAGAAATGAGACTTGTTAGCCCAAAAAAATAAATGTTCAACTTAAAATTATTGTTCAGATATTTAAGTGGCATTTCTTCCAGAGGCTTGCAGTTTACCTTTAAATAAAATGTTAGTGTTTCAGTGTTAGGAGATTTTATATTTACTGTTTTAACCTGCTGTGTTTCATGTATCATTGGATACATCTTATTATTATGCAACTTTATCTGGTAATAATAACAATTTTGAATTGATTTTTTTTTTAAAAAAAGAGAGAGACTGCCTCAGAAGTAAACTTGTGAAAATAGACATATTTACACATTTCCAAGCAACAACAAAAATGTTACTTAAATAAGATGACATTCTTTTCCAGAATAACTCATCCCATTCACCATGAAAGTAGTAGTCTACTGATTTCTTAGCTCTTTGTTTTGTTTTGTTTTGTTTTATTTTGTTGCTGTTGTGCCTTTGAAAAGTGCATACCACTCAAAAGCTTAGCTCTGAAAGTCTGGGACCATTATAAGCTTAAAATGAGTACTACAACAAGTATTTGTTTAATAAGAAGACTTTGTTTGCTTTAAGGATACAGTTTGCTTGAGGGTCTGGTTTCAGTGAGATACTGAGTAAAGTCCATGTCCATTTTTGTTAAAAGAGAATATACAGTCAAGTTCTGATATAGCTTGAAAGCTACCCTGATATATAGGACATGTATTATTAAAAGCCTGGTTTTGTTTATAGTGAGAATTTGGACAAATCAAACTATATTCTGTGATTTCTTGACTTTTTGATTAAAGATAGGAATCACTGTTGGCTAAAGAGAGATTTGTTTTTCTATAGTAGGATTCCCATTTATTTACTTAACCTATACCCAGATTTTAAAAATCATGTATACAAATATAACCGAAGCTTACCACCACAGGATGTAAAAATATTTCCTTTTATCTACTTGCATTGTAGCTGCTGAGCAGCATTAGCTGTTGAAAGCAGAGCTTATGATAACTTTCTTGAAAAGTTATTTAAAACAGCTGAAAAGTTTTTGGTTTTTTTTTAAAGTATGCTCTAGGAAAGCTATCTGTATGACAAAAGAGATGAGATATTTCAAGATAACTTAGAGATTTTTTTTTTAATACTGTGTGAGCTGAGGCAGAAAGAAGAGAGGTTAAATGGCATGGTCTGTGTCTTGCAAAATTTATGCACTCAAATACAGTAGGTGTAGTTAATATCACAAGAAAATCAGACATACCTTTAAACACTTATACAAAGGAACACAAGATAGAAGTTTTGCTTTGAATATTTTCAAATCAAACTTAATTATAGCTGTATGATTGTTTTACAGATATTTCAAACTAAAACTATGACAGCACCTTTGGTCAAAGAATTTTTGCGTTAGTTAATATGCTTGGAATACTTTAATACATCATTGCTCTTGCATTTCCCAGAAGTTTCACATTTTAAAAGACTAACATTAATTTATTTACCAAAGTAGTTGTAATATAAGTCTCCTACGTTGTGGATTGCACTGATATGGAGAGAAAAAAGCTTTGTCTTAAAAATGCTCAGTGAGTATTCTTACTGTCTCATTAAATTTTTGCTGGAGCTGTGAATACAGTTGTCTTTGGCATTAAGAACTATTTTAAAAAGTGCTGGTGTAGTATTTTCATTGTTCTATACTTGCAGACTGGAGAAGCATTCAGATAAAAACTTTTGAATATAAAACCATTTTTATAGCTGCATCTTTGTTCAGTTTTACTAATAAATGCAATTTATTTGTTTCCATTTTTTTGTTTGTTTCTGAAAGGTCTATTGTTGGAATGACTATGTATAATCAAGCAACACAAGAGATTGCAAAGCCTTCAGAGCTGTTAACCAGTGTAAGAGCCTATATGACAGTCCTCCAGTCAATAGAAAATTATGTACAGATCGACATCACACGAGTATTTAACAATGTTCTGCTTCAGCAAACCCAGCATTTAGATAGTCACGGTGAGCCAACCATTACCAGCTTGTACACAAATTGGTAAGTAATTGTATGAACACTTGTTATGAATTTATTACATTATTTTAATTTAATTTAAAAGCCTGGAATTGAAGAAGCAGAGTTGTTTGAAATGTTAAGCTTCCAACTTCACAAGTTTACTGCTCCCAGTACCTGTTCACAAACACTTTAAGGTTTGCCTATTGTGAAATTCCCTTCCTATAGGGGCAGACACAGAGTAACATACAGATAGTGGTGGAACTATGGAAGTAAAACTGAAGTCTATAGGTTTTGCTGTCCCTTGTCAGACAAGTATACTTCATCTTTGTAGAGTATCTATGAACATGTGTATTTTCATCTAAAACTCTCTTTCCCTTTCTGATAAGGTATTTGGAAACTTTGCTACGGCAAGTCAGCAATGGTCACATAGCCTATTTTCCAGCCATGAAGGCATTTGTGAATTTGCCTACAGAAAATGAATTGACATTTAATGCTGAGGAGTACTCGGACATATCAGGTAAACTTTGATATTTCTACCGAATGTATGTGAGGGATAGTTACTGTATGCTTGAGGACTTGGAATAACAGCAATTCTTGGAGCGTTCTATTCTAGACAACATTTGTTAACCTTCAGTAGTATTTTAAGTATGTGTTATTTGTGCTCTCTCTGTGTCTTGAGAGAGATGGCTTTTCCTATTTTTAGTCAAAGTAGGGTTGTTGCATTTAAGCTGCAGAGATAGGTATATGATATCTTGGTGCCTGCTGTTTCAGCTCTGTTACAGTACAAGTTCTCATACCTAAAATTCAGCTTTGTGGTAAAATATTTTTGCAATTAAAACACCATAGCTAGATATGTGATAGGCATCAAATAGCTGAAGAAGGAATGTTTGAAGTAGAACAGTTTGTTTTGTTTTTCAGAAATGAGAGCCCTTTCTGAACTTCTGGGACCGTACGGCATGAAGTTCCTAAGTGAAAGTCTGATGTGGCACATTTCTTCACAGGTTGCTGAGCTTAAGGTAACCCTGGGAAACTGGTGGGTGGGAAGGCAGGTAGTTTTCTGTTTAAACTTCCTTTAGGATATTTAATAGCTATGTTTCTGCATGCCATATTTTTGAAACGACTTCATCAAACAAACTGAAAAAGGTGTGAATTTAACTCTTATTTTGTAGTACATGTGTATCTCACTTTCTTCAGCAGCTGAATAGACAGGACTTTATGCAGACTGATTTCTATGTTAGATACCATAAGTTAGCAGTCTTTTTATCATAAATGGGAGGAGAAATGTCTTTCAAGATCTCCAGGAGCTTGCGAAGCACTTACTCAATTCTCTTGACTCTCAAAACTTAGCATGAAAATCTCAAATGTATCTCAGTCATCTGTAAGGACTTAATTTCTTTACCATGTATATTAGCATCTACTGCTCAGTTTATGTGGACAAGAGACTTCAGGTCTTTTTTTGTTAATTTTCCTTGGTTTTAGGCATATCTTCCCCTTTGGCTGAACAATATTCATTTATTATAAATGTCTGTATTCTAATAAATAAACCTGATACCTACAGCAACACAAACAAATGAGAAAGTTGGTGCCATGAAAAAAAGTTTGAGACCTAGGCCTGTCAAGGAAGCTACTTGCACTTATATTCAAAACAAGGAGCAATGACAGGGGAAGCACTTGGTTCCTATGTAATTAACTCATTCTGGAAAGAGGCTATAATAAATTTAATAACATGTACTACTTTCCCAGGGTAGTCATACTATTAAAATGTCACTAATTGGCATATATTTGCTTTTCATATGACTTTCTCTTTTGGTGTCATTTTCAAATTTAATTCCAAGTTGTTATTACATCTCATAATTTTGAATTCATTTAATCACTAATTATAATAAAGAGGGTTTTTTGCAACTATTCATGTGTGCTATGTTTTTAAAAATGCACATGAATACATAAGAGAACTAAGGAGCTCTCATTATTTTTCTTCAATGACAATTTATTATTATTAGCATACCAGGCCTTTAAAAGTGTGTGTTCTTAATATATCTCATGTTACAGATAGAAAGGTTTTTGGTCTCTCTTTAAACGTTGTGAGTTTCAGTGCTGCTGAGTTGCTGGGGTGTGTGATGCCCTAAAAGATTTGATTAAAGCCTTTTATTCAATGTCACAGCTTAAAGAGAAGGGCTACTCTTGCTTTCCAAGCTGCTGCAATAACAGCTGGACAGGGTAATTGATTCCTTACGCCCATTCCAGTTTTTGAGTTTTAAGATGAGACTTTTCAGGTGAGAACATTATGATTTTAAGGCTAAGTTCTCTAACTCCTGGCTATGCACCAAGTGACATCTGTCACTTTTCAAGTAAACACACAGGCATTGGGCAGATGCTTGTTGGGTGCTGCTCTGTTTGTCCACTTATCGTGGAGTTGTCATGCTTCCTCAAAATCAGCATGACTGATGCTGTACCAACTTCAAATTGTCTGTGAGGTTTGTTGTTTTCAGGTACTGCTAAGGATAAGCAGAACATAATGTAGATCCACATGCACATGACCACATATTTGGAGGGAAAAAAATAAAGTAATAAAATGTTCATCTCTTTGGCTGAGATGCAGTTGGCTTAGCAAGAGAGCACTGAAACATCTGTGTTTGGGGGAAGGAAGCAACAAGAAGATAGAATGGAGAATTTATTAAGAGTAGGGTTCAACATGCTTGCTTTGCTTCCAGCAGTGGGACCAGGTGTTGGTTTTATATCTGAAGTTTAAGCCTGGGACGAGGAGAAGTTTGCCTCATTTAAGTAACTATTTGAGCTGTACTCCAGCCTGTTCCTTTTCAGTATGCTGGTTATTTTTTGTAAAGCTGAAAGCTTGACTCAGTAACAATGTGCGTGGGCTATTGCCTTCCATTTTGCATCCTGGAGAGCTGTGCGGGACTTAAATTAACATGTCACACATCTGCCAAGTTCTGGTACATCGCCTGCTTTAAAATTGCCCTTCTTGATTTTAGTGCAAACCAGTCTTGCTTTGGTTTTCAGCATAGAAGCACATCCTGTGTGTCTGTGTGCGTGCACATGTGCACATATGCTTGGAGGTGGTTAGTTTGCTACATCTTGTACAGCTTATTTCTTTCCTTCTCACTGAAGATAAGAATTCAAGTGGGAAGGCTGAGTGGATTTTGGATATTGAGTTTATGGAAACAGGAGGACCATGACACAATTGAACCTGAGAGGTGTAAGCTGTTGGACAGATCTGCTTTGCACAGGCTGCTTGACTGAAGGTGGGAGTAAACACAGACCACCATTTCTTTTGTAGCAGCATTATAGTCCAAGTTGTGGGGTTTTTTTCTCCTGTGGTCACAGGAATATTTACTCAGGAATTTAATTTCCCTGCTTGCCAGTTGCTATGTTTTGCCCTGTTTTCAGTGTGGGTTGAAGCTAAGTAAAATAAAATTATTAAAGCAGTAAGCAGAACTGTCGAAGGTCAAATGTTCTCAGATCCTTAGCAGTAGGTTCTTCCAGGTATGTCTCTTGAATCTTATATCTCCTTTTGTTTGTGCTGCCTGGTAATTAAGGTGGATTGGAATGCATCCACTTGAAAAATAAAACTGTTAATAATCACTTTGGAAGACCACTCCCAATCCAGAATATCTTGTTTTCTTCTTCTGTCTTTCAGTTCTTTTCTACCTTGATATCATTTAGTATAAAAAGCTCTAAATTAAGTCTGTTTTAAAAGAAACACTTCCTTCATGTAATGTTCAGAAGCACACAATGTATCTAAATTTTCTTAGCCAGTGGTTGTCATCTGTCTAAAGAGAGATAATCATATTTTCCATTTCTGAAATGAGCAACCTGGTCTAGTGGGAGGTGTCCCTGCCCATGGCAGGGGGGCTGGAATGAGAGGATCTGTAAGGTCCTTTCCAACCCAAACTGTTCTATGAAAGAGGGTACTTTGCATTCAAACTGCAGAAATATGTTTTTGTAAGAATAAAGGACCTATTTCTTGCTTGAAGAGAGTTTAAAAATACTACTTGGCACAACGCAAGCTCCTCATCTAGCAAGAAGCTCTTTTTGAATCTGACATTTTATAGATGTGATTATTCAGTCTCTGTAATTTAAATTTAAATCTGATACGTATTTGGGGAATGATTTCAGGAAAGTTATTACATTTAACCACATGCTACAAGTTGCATCTATGAGAGCTGTTACAAATTAGAAACAGACACACATTTTCTTGTCTTTTGGTCAAATTGACATGAAAAATACTGCATTTGGGTTTAGCTATTTCAGGCTAAGGTGTTGGGACTTGAATGTATGTCTGGTTTTATTTTATATTGTAATAGAAGGAAATGTCAAGTAAACTGCACCAAGATTTAGCAATCTGACTCTTACACTCTTCATTCAATTTTTCAGTTTTACCAACTTTAGGTTTCTAATCCTTGCAGCATTACTAGTGAAAGGAGCAACTCAAAGAATGGATTACTTTGTGAATCTGCATTTTTATTAACACATACACTTTTCTTATAAACAGCTGAATAGCATGAGGAGCTATTGTCTGGTTTTGTTGAGTTTTATTCCCTTGTTTTAAGTTGTTGTACACATTGCTGAATATAAGAATCATGTTCCAGGGGGTATCTAATCCTCTGCTTTTTGATTCAGAGCTTGCTTCTGTGTAGAGTAGTGCCTGATGGTAACACTGATCTTGTAGTCCCATTAGGAACGCAGTGGGTACATCTGTGTTCCGTGAGTTTAGGTGCCCTCAGCCAGACTGAAATATCCTGAACCATGCATTTATCCTGTTAACATGCTGAAATCTACAGCTGACCTGAACCCTTGCTTCTTTTTAGAAACTTGTGGTGGAGAACGTTGAAGTTCTAACACAAATGAGGACCAGCTTCGACAAGCCAGACCAGATGGCAGCACTCTTTAAAAGATTATCATGTGGGTAACTAGCAAGGTCCTACTAAAGATACAGAATTGCTTTTTATCTTTGTAAAGAAAACAAGAAAAATTAATTTCTCTGTATTAAGTATACAGAAGTAGCAAAATGTATGTGAGCTCATATAAACTGATGCATCTTTCCAAAATTGTCTTCTCGTGTACAGACAAAATGAGATTTCAGTGTTAATTAGTGCATGGGCATTATAGGAGTGATGAGTTTTGAGCATCTTTTCAGGGATGATAACACATGGCTGTAGCAACAGTAATCTGCAAACCAGGTCTGTAGCTGTAGAGTACAAAACACAGGCTTTTTTGACACGCATTTCTGTTTTGATTCCATCACAGTGTAAATTATTGCATTGTTTGGAAAGATTTTTACATGTAATTAACACAAGTAGTTATTTTTAAGAAAAATAATTATTATAAAGAGACATTTTTGGCTTCAAGAAAATACAGAACTAGTGTTAGCATCCAGTGTGGTTAGCTGTGTGTAACAGGGTTCATTCCATGCAGTAGTTAACAGGGTAGCCTTCTACTGAAAATCCCCCTGTCAACTCAGCTATAAAATCCTGCTTAAGCACTGTTTGTTTTGGCTTTTTTGAGGAATGCCATTGTTTCAGTACCTTGTTTTTCAGTATTTGTTAAATGTTTTCTTTCTCTTTTTTGAAGAACTGAGCTTGTAAACATCAAGAGGTTCTTATTCACTGTTGCTCTGTTTCTCTTCAGCTGTTGACAGTGTTTTGAAGAGAATGACGATCATTGGTGTTATCTTGTCTTTTCGGTCCTTGGCACAGGAAGCACTTAGAGATGTAAGAAATATCTGAATATGTTTTGTATTATTTCAATTGTATTTAATTAAATGGGATGATAGGGTATTTGAAGCTTCACTGTTCAGGAATGCTACCTCTTAAAAGCTTGGCATGTGGGTAAAATGGCAATACTCAGTCATAACTGAACTTTGAATTGCAAGGTGGGGGTGAGGGAAGCTGCTGCTTGAGTACTGTTCAGAGAAATGTTACCTTAAAACATACAGGTTGTAGTTCGAGCACACCTCGGTGTTTCCTATGTATAGTACATTTTAAAAGCTTTCATTTACCTTTGCAAACAGCTTGATGTGTTTGTTAGGCTTTAATGTCCTAAATCTACAAATTCATATGCATAAAATTAAAACTATTTTTAAAAAAAAATTAAGTCCAGTAAAATAAAGGTAGTGTCAAACTGATGATTATTGCCATGGGAAGTGTTTTTTCTCATTTTCTGTGTGTTTGTGTCTCTTAGGTCTTATCCTACCACATTCCTTTCCTTGTAAGTTCCATTGAAGACTTTAAAGATCACATTCCAAGAGAGACTGACATGAAGGTAATGTTTGGCTCAGAGGCTGATGGAGTCATTTTTGGAGCTTACTGAAAATATGTTAGGGGCAAGACCTTCATGCTTAGCGTGAAAAATCTGGAAACAGAGAACACCCTCTTTTTTTTTTTCCCCAAAGAGCTAAGTAGTTGTGCATCTGCAGCCTCCTAATGTTCTGGGGAAAAAAACCAAACCACCAATTGATAGGATAAGCATAAGTCTCCATCTGCCTTTGATTGCATTTGAGAACTTACACGAAAAGAATTAAGAACAAAATTATCAAGTGTTAGAACATGAATAAACCATGAGTGGAACTACTTCATAGTGTGAGCAGTATAGGACTCTGTGTATGTGGTTGGAGCTCTATGCATGTAATAGCTACAAGTCTGATTTTGACCTTAAATTGAAAAATTCCCCCCTGTAGTTACAGAGAAAATCACTGATCACCAAAGCATCATATTCCATTATTGAACTCGAGGAATCAGCATGCAGAAGAGATGAGGAGGGAAGTTCACTGCTTACTTGGCTTGGTCTTTTCAGAAATCATCTTGCACCTTCTGGTATCAAAGGGGTGCTGAAAAATAGGGCGGGATAAAGGCTGCAACAGTAACCATTGAAGACAGTATTTTACCATTGATATTTTTAAGCTGGTGGTAACAGATCATTTTAAACAGTGGATCACTGAAGACATCACTGAACTCGTTTGTGTCGGTGGATATGAGAAGGCATCGTACTTGCTGCTTCTTTTTTGGAAGTCACTGGAGTGATTTGCAGACACTGGAATAATTGAATGGCAAAAAAAGCTACCTACTACAAAGTAAAACTGCTGAGGACTCTTCTCTGGTTCATGCTACATGGCACCACCTAGTTTGCCTCTGCTTCACGTAATATTTGGCTGTTGGCTGTCTCTGGGCCTGCTGTAGTTCTGCTGTGGTTCTTAAATATACCTATTTTGTGTGGGGTTTTTTTTTTTTCTAGTTCAAAGTGTCCATGATAAATTCTAAGTGCTGTGGTGCAGTCCACCATGCTGGTGTTGGCATGGTACCAACCGCAGATGTCGCATCTTGTGGTGTGGTATGATGCCATGTAGGCTTGTTTGAGAGTGTGTAGCTTGCCTCGGATAATGTTGGAGGACTGTGCATGGAGAAGGAGCCAAACCCATGTAGTCTTGGTCCATAGTGCCTACTGGGAATACTGGAAACGCTGACATGTGCTACCCCACAACCCTGCCAGAGCTTTGTCTTGTAAACAGTTTGTTGGAAGGGCTAGAACTGTCCTGTGAGCCTGCTAACAATTCAGCCCTGTGGACAATCAGCAGCTCATTGTCTGAGCTTTCTCCTGGCCCTGTCCCACACAGCAATGCAGTTGTAGCAACAGGGGCTTCTTCTGGGACAATAAGGCAGACTTTTTTTCTCTTAAATGAAGGCATATCAACAGACAGATCTTTACAAGGCTTTGTGCACTGGATTGGGACAATTGCCCAATTGGATGTATTTTAGGACATAACAACATAGTAATTTCCTATGTACTGAATTTACCAAGCAAAGCATAAATAGTTTTAAAGTTGTTGATGAAATAAATACTTGTTATGAAATGTTATTTTTATTTTAGTATGCTTGAAACTTAGGATTTGGGGTGGCTGGCAAAATGGGGGTTTGTTCTCCTTTTATTTGGTTGTTTCTAATATTAAAATGTTGGGATGTCTCTACAGGCTTTTAGAAACAGGCTTGCAGTTGTTCCACTGTTGCTCCTTAACTAGTTTGCTGTGAACCAGCTCCTGTCCAGATGCTCTGTAGTTCTTTTCATGCAGGACTGTACTCAAGCTAATATCAGATGTCCTGCTGACAGCATAGCACTGTGTATAACATCGTATGCTTTTCAAATGAGAACTTGCCCTCGAGTAGCAAGGCTGGAGCACGTGAATAAGGACAGTCTGCACAGTATCCCCTACGTGCAGCTGACCAACAATATGTGAGAATTTATGGGCAAAGTGTAAAACTGCTCAAATATTAATGGCAATAAGCCACATTGCTAGCATTTCCTGTAGTCCTTTGTATTTGGTATAAACCTGCTTTTGCAGAGATTCAGCTGAACTACAGCTTCAGGTATTTTGTCCAAAGTGTAAACCAGGGAGAGAAGAGCTGTGTTGAATGTTTGTTAATGGCAATAAAAGCTACAGCCTGGGACAGGCTGGAAAATGGGATATGTTTCAAGATGCTCTTAGTTCCTCCAAGTGTTAGGGCCACTTACAGCCTAATTCTTGGCACTGGAAATCACTGGACACTGACTCTGTATCCCATTTGAATGTTGTAAGATTTCTGCTGCCTTCTAATATTTCACCAGATTGTGACTTTTGGCATTTGTCTAAAAATGAATATTTGCAGATGTTAGCTGATACTTTAGATCTGGTAGAGAAAATGTGTTAGTTTTTTGAACAGTAAAGACAGATGTAGAAACAGCTAATTGGAAGTCAGGGTGTTTGCTTTGGAGGTAATGTAGAAGGGTATACGAGCTTTGTTTGGCTCGACAAAAAGAAATGATAATCTAGCACACAAAGTACTGACCCAGCTGTTCAGTGTAGGTTAGAAACAAACAAAAATCTAGACTCTTTGCCTTCTTTTAGCCAAGTCTCTGAAATTCCTTAGTGCCTCAAACTCTAATATGAACATTTTAAACATGACAGCAAACCCATGCTTCATCATGTTTACACGAAAAAGCATTCAGTGTTGTCTTTTCTGTAATTGTCTTTCTTCTGGTCCTCAGGTGGCAATGAATGTATATGAACTGTCATCAGCTGCTGGACTGCCCTGTGAGATTGATCCTGCCTTGGTTGTAGCACTGTCTTCCCAAAAATCAGGTAAAAAGTTACAGCTTAAAAAATGTAAGGAGGGGGGAGGGAAAAAGAGGAGCAAACAAATAAACGTACCCAGGCACGGAAGTGTTTAAAGTGCTAGGAGGAGACTTTTATGTCTTTGGTCATTTGTATTCCTTCAATGAACTCCAGAAGTGGCAGAAGAACATGAATTATTTGTGCTTGCTGCCTACTGATGTGTTAGCTTGAGCATCTTTTCAACCATATATGAATTAACTTGTTGACCTAAAAAAGAATACCAAGTAGATGCTGAAGGAGTTTAATAGCTAATGGTGAAAACTGTGGTAATTGAAGGACACTACGGACATGACTGGTTCTGTCGTAGAGCTGTGACAAATCTGTGTCATATCTAGGCATCAGTAGGCTTTAGGAGCTGCAACACCAGCTGAATGCACTTCATGAATTTTACAGCATCGTGTTAGACCAGTGTTAACATGGAGCTTACAAGGGGAAACATGGTAAAATAAACATGTTAATGTTCTGACATGTGTAGTGCTTCTTATTTGCTTTAAAGCACCACTGTCTAAGCTTTTCAGTGTTGTTTACTCTGGCAGGTTCAAAGGCATTAAGACTCTTAAGTGCTTTTTGACAGTCTTCAGCTTTTTTGCCTATCTTCCTTACTGAGCACTTCATTGTTTTCTTTTTTTCCCCTGTGTGTAATGGATAGTTAATATTATAATCAGGTCATGAATATTTTAAATGCTACCCAAGTCGTTTTTTCTTGTTTTAATAGTAGTTATTTTGGGAGAGGAAAATACAGCTAATTCCAAGGGGCATTTTAGTATGCAAACTCCAGTGTCAAGCACAATTTCTTTCTACAAATACAACTGCTGTATTTCACTAATTGTTGGCTCCTTTTAAGATAATCTCGTGCTAATGTGCATTGATGCTGCTGTTTTTGAAAACAGAAGGTTTTAGTGTGAACTGAGGTGAGTGCACATCACCACCTGCTTGTTTACCAAAGGGAGAGTGCAAGAGAAGCTCTCCTCAACTCAGAGCAGTAACTGGATTTACACCAGCATGCAAAAATACCATTCTGCTCATCATATTAAAGTCTTAGTGACTAAATGGTCAGAAGTGATAGGGTGGCAGCACTTGCCTTCATTCTTGTGGGTAACAAACTGGGCATTTTGAAGCTCCACCCTTTGTAATTTGGCAAGCCTGACAGAATGTTCCTCCTCTCACAATACAGAGAGTGAGGTGGTTGCTGATGGGTTTAAATTTCAGTATGGTCAAACATTTTTATATTCTAAACTCCCTGCAGTTGAAAGGAAATAAACTTTAAGATGACTTCTTTAATTAAAAAGAACTCTTTGTTTGTTTGTTTTTAGAAAACATTAGTCCAGAAGAAGAATATAAAATTGCTTGCCTTCTCATGGTCTTTGTGGCAGTCTCCTTGCCAACTCTGGCTAGTAACGTGATGTCTCAGTACAGCCCCGCCATTGAAGGTAACGTAGAGTCACCTAAATAATTGCTTTGAATGCTTTCTTTGTAATAGTCCTGGTATTTCCTTCAATACTTTTGCTTTAAATATTTGCTTACATTCTGCAGTGAACAAAATTTAAAAATCAGTTAGCCCTAATCCAGGAAAATTCTTCTGAAAGTTGCTTCAAAAAGCACTTAACTCTTGTTTGAGATAACTTTCTATGAAAAATGAGTCTTCTACTTGAGATGTTCAGAACAGTGCAGATACTGTAGGGGGCAATCTCGTCCTAGTATGTGGAATTGCTAGAGCATATATTCTACATTAATTAGTGTGAGACTTATTATGTAATAGTACAGATGTTTCAGTATCTTTACTTTGGCTTTGGGCCAGTCATACAAGGTGTCCTTTCTATATTTAATATGCTGTTCATATTACTAAGCATAAAATTTTGCAAACAGAATCTGGAAGGTGTAAGCTGTGAACAGAATTATATCCTACACAGTAGGTTAACTTTCTGATTTTAAAAAAAAAAAAAAAAATTGCCTCAAGGAAATTCTTTGCATGTAATCCACCAAAAAAAAGTGCTCTTTCAGATGAAATTAAGTTGGGAAAAAAAAAGACTGACAAAACTGTTCCAACACACACAAAAGTCACCTTTCAGCTGTTCAAGCTATTTCCTTTGTGATGTGTAGCATGGCTCACATAAAAGGCCATGTTTATTCTGCAACCATTGACTGGGTACAGCATGGCTTTTCTATTTTTTTGTTTAAAGTTGCATTATTTTTAATCCGGTCAAAATTTAACTCACAAAGAATGTCTAAACTGACTTCTGAAAATTTAAAGTACTAGGAAAAGACCAAAAATTGAAAGCCCTGTGTATCACTTAGTGTAGTATACAGATCACATTTTTTGAGACACAAGATTGTTGTTTTAAATTGGGTTAATTAACGTTTTCTTCAGTTTTGAGAAGTTAGGCATGTGTTAACTCTAGTTTCATCATAAACAGATAGTGTAGCCTTTTACCAATTGTGGAAAAGTTGCTAAAATCTCTGATGCAACGAGTAGAACTTGAACATTGATTTGAGAAGTTATTAATTTTCAGGTTAACAGCTTTTTCTGATGAATATGGAGAACAGCCTGTAACCCACAGAGTTGTTGTGTGTTATCTGCACTCCCTATGGCTTTTTGTGAGCTTTGTCCAAGTCATGATGGCTGAATGAAAATCTAGGAATATAGGCAAGAGCAAGGAATAGAAAATGTGATTGGTGAGGAGCACGAGTAGAAACTTGCTTATGAAACAATAATCAGGTTGGTTCTCAACTCAGTCCAAATGAACTTCCTTATGTGTGTTTTAAGACCACATCTTTTAAATATTACTTACAGTTTTGTAAAAGAAACTCTCTGGAAAGACTTTCTGCTACCAGTTTCTCCTCTGAAAGCATCTTACCTACTGTAGAGTCTCAAAACTTACACTGCTTGCCAGGGGACAGTACTACAAGTTCTTAAAGGTGATTATATTTTCCCATTCACCCCTCTGCAAATTTATTTCAAAGAACAGGAGTCAGGCTAGCTGGAGGTTCTCCAGCAGGCTAGAGCTCGTACAGATGTGCCTTCCTCAATCTTCCCTCTCTTCCCCGGACCCTCTTAGTCCTCAGGGTCCTAGCAGGCTGAAACAACAGGTAATTCTGTCTTCTGTCTGGTTTATATCACATAGCTTAAATATTCCAGTTTCTGTGATTTCCTTTACATTCAGTAACTCTTAACATGAAGTCAGACAAAGCCTGTTTCAACGTGGGTTCTTAAAGTAAGTACAGTTAGTAAGATCTCATAAAACTGTGCCTGGAGAGAAGTTACATCTAGAACTCAAATAAGCCCGTATTAGGAGTTGCTACTGATTTTATGAGATGTTTGCCTCTGTATTATGTAATTCCTTACTGAGTGGGCTCTTTTTTATTAAGAGGAAGAGAGTCTGGCAAATGCATATATAAAATATGTTCACTCTACAAAAATAACTGAATAAACAGTTCAGTCAAACTTGTCAGTTCTGCCTTCCTTGCATAATATTTCTTTTTCCTGTGTTCTGCCCTTATTGTAGAACACCTGGCTTAAGACACTTAATATCGACGCTATTTCCAGAATGAGAACTTAATAAATGCTGCTTTTTATGAAGTAAATTCCTTGGACAAATCCTGAATTTGTCCATCAACAAGTCACAGATTTGAAGGAGTTTCAGTTTTCTAATCTGGCAAGACATACCTCCCAAATACAAACAGTTCTTGGACAGCTTTAGCAATGTCTGTGTTCTCTCTGCCTACTTCAGGATCAAGCCTGTTTCTTCCACTAGCTCCAGATAATGGCTCAGACTCGAACAGACCTTTACTTTTGTTCCCAGTAAGAAATCTGAACTGCTAATCAAATACCAGGCTAGGGGATGAACTTGTCGGCTAGAGGCCAGAATAGAACACCAGTCTGCAAGAAACATAGCATTTTCTAAATATTTGAAACTTGTTGTGGGTTGGAAGACAACAATTCATCAGCTGAATTCCCTTGCTGATGCTTTTTCTGCAGTCTGAGACAAAAATGAAGTCCCTTCAAAAAAATCAAGCCACTTCAAAAAACAAATACGAACTTAAATCAGCAGATCTAAGCAGAACATATGTTCTTGACTGATGTTGAAGGAAAGTGGTGATCTATCCTTTTGTTGGACTAGCATGTTCATGCAGCGATATTTAATTAAAAAATAGGAGATGGAGTAGGAGTATCAGCTCGGGGCGGGGGGCTGCTGGTGGAGATCCTTAGCAATCTTTGCTGGGACCTACTAGTCAGCATGCTCATAGACCACCCACAAGGAAGGGGAAGTGAGGTGAGAAAATTGTCATGCTGTGTGAAGATATTGAGGATATTAGAGGAGCAAAGAGCTGCAGGTGGGTATTATGACACTGAGGAAACTGCAAAAAAATAACAGAAGATTCATTTTAAGGAAGAATAGTGATCTGCATGGGGGGAAAAAAGTAATTTTTCTCATGTGGAGTGATGGGGTCTAGCTGACCTGGCTATTCAGGCATGATCTTGGAGTTAGGATAAGTGACTGAATGAAAAATGAGCTCAGTGCTCAGCAGCGGTCAAGAAGAATTGTTAAGAATCAGCAGTGTTTGCATGCTTGTATGCTTTTTAACTCCCTTCAAAGACCAGCTCCTTCTCATACGCTAGCACTTTCCCAAGATGTTTGCCCAGGTGTCTTAATTTTGGTTTTAAGTGGTAGATTTGACTTAATTTGTCTAGAAGAGATATCAAGCTTATCAAGAAGCACTTTTTCTGCTCCCTTTGAAAACTGGTGTCACTTAATCAGGCTTGGTGTCACTCTAATTCACTTGCAGGCCTCTGAAGCCTGGGTGAATTTTGGGCAAGATGTTATGTACAGCAATTAGCAATTTGACAGTTTTGTTCTTGAGTTCCTGAATGCTGTCTGGGCATGGTGACTTTTTCATTTATACGGAGGGGAGAAAAACAGGCAATTATAGCTTGCAAAAAATGCTGCTTTCATGTTTCTTTTTAGCCTCGTCAAGTGGTAATACTCTCAAGTTTTGTAGAAGCCAAATAAAGGTCCAATATATTATTTTTTCCTTACTTCTAAAAGCCACAGGCATCTGTGTCAGGCTGTTGTGACCATTACAGCATTCAGAAGAGAGATCTGTACTTCTGGTGGCTTTCCTGACAACAAATTCCAAGTACCAGTCCTTTGCTCCTGTTGTGCAAGATGCTAAAAGTTGACCTTTCATTGTGACAAGTTGGTGTAGTTTTTGGAGATGTTTTCCAAAGAATGCTGACATTTTTGAGGTAATATGTATATGTTTCTGTTTAGGGCATTGCAACAACATTCATTGCTTGGCAAAAGCCATCAACCAGATTGCTGCAGCTTTATTTACCATCCACAAGGGAAGCATTGAAGACCGTCTCAAAGAATTTTTGGCCGTATGTATAACTTCATTTCTAGAGCTAAATCCTCTGAAAAGAGGGGAACTCTCACCCCCCTGATGCCCCTCACTCTGTTTTTATACATAGTTCAGCTTTTGCAGTGCTGTCATTAAATTATCAATGTGTCTGTCATTGCAAGTGTTACCTTTACAGCTGCAATCAGCCATGAGTAATCTTAATCACAAGGCCATGCTGTAAAGATTTAGATGAGTATGGATGAGCGTTGATTAACCAACATTCATTCCAATAGCAGTATTGCTTCATAAGGCTTGTAATATTACTTATTTTCCTGTAGTTATAGATTGCAGAGAAACCAAAGTTACTGTACAATAGTATTGATTTTGCTTAGGAGAAAAACAGGTGTGGGTAAGTTACTTTTTGAAGTCTAGCAATAGATAAAAATTTGTGTCTTAAGAAAAACACCTATTGACTTCAGGAAGTATTTTCAAATTCAAGTGGAAAATCTATTACTAATTTGGGATGTAATGCAATTGATTTCATATAAATCTGGTTTTGGTGTAGAAGAGAGAAATAATAGAAGTCTATGCATCAATTAAATTTAGTAATAGTCCTTTAGCAATAGTGAGCTGTGTGGAAAGTAACAGTAGCAAATCAGTACAAGTGTCATATTTTGTTTATCCAGTATAATCTTTAGTATTTTAGCACATACCATCTCTTACATTGTGTGGCCCATGACTGGATAAAGAAATATGCAATTCATGTAAAATCTAGATTCTGTCAAGCAGACTTTTTTTTCCCCATGATGTGTTGGACTCTTTTGTTTATTTTATTTTTTCAAAGAAGGTAACTCCAGAGTGGCTTTTGAGTTGTGCCTTTTGGCATGTGTGCCCTTCTTAGACAGCGACTGGCTGATAGCAGTGTGTTACAGGGATATTTGGGGAGAGGAATTTCGATGCTTCAGAGTAGAGCGAAGATCAAAGCTTCTGGAAATGCTTAGAAAAAAATCCAAAGCCCTTAGGTGGTGGTGATGCATTTTAAATACATTTTGGTGTGCTGCCTGAGTACAAACAGAATTTTTAAAGTGGCTCTTCATTAGCTGATACTGGAAGGGAAACTAAAGGCTAAAACTGCAGCTTCACTTCAGTAGTTAAAAATTGCTACCGATTTTGAGCAATTCTTGTTTTTTGTTGTTTGGCCTTGAAATCTGAAAAAAACTCTCTTCCTGCCTTGTTTTAGGTGCCTTACACACTTACAAGGGTGGCATGACAGTAACTTCCTCTAACTAGAAGTCCACAGAAACTTTTTTTCTTTTTTTTTTTTTTCTCTTTTTTTTTTGTTTTTTGTTGTTGTTGTTGTTGAAAGGATCTTTCATTTCTGGAAGTTCATTGCATTTTGTAAACCAGAAAAAAACCTTTGGCCATTGACCTTCTCTAATGCAACTGCTGGCTGTAAAAGATGAAAGAGAAATGGTTGTGTCAAGTCGCATACATTTGACAAGTGAAGGAAACCAGTATAGTTTCATGTGATAAAAACACTTTTGGTATGAGGTTTGCATTTTTTCAGTGTTTACGAACTGGTTTCAGACCACTGCTTTTACTGCACAGACCATGACTTGATGGTTCAGATATTTTGATAATCTTTCTTTTCTAACACCTTTTATAAATCAGTTACTGTTAGTCTGAAAGAAAAACATTTCTTTTAAGAAAATGTACTGCTAGGGATGATCTGCTTTCCTGACAAAGTTAATTAAATACAGAAAAAACTTACTAGGTTATTTAATCCTGATGAGTATGTGCTAAGATTATTTTGAAGTATACATATTCACTTTATGTTACAAACTGAACGGTGACAGAATTTGCTGAAGAGGAATCTTGATTTAGATTTAAAAGTTAACATTTTAAGTTAAAATCCATTTCTGGTAAACATGTGGTTTAGGCACGTGGCCATTGCTTGGTGTGAGGGCATACGTGATGATTGTACAGCTGGAAGTTGAAAAGAGTTTGGTTTTGTTTTTTTTCCAAATTTCTGTAAGGCCTGAAAACATGGGTTATCAATGTACCTGGAAATGAAGTATTTTACTGTATTCTGTCATCCTGAGCTGGTAAACACCTAGCGATGTATTAGAAGTTTTAAGGATATCTTTTAAAACTCATATGGTAGGGTTGCTCATGGTCTGATAAAATATTATTTGCATTTAGGATGACATTTTGGGAAGAAATTTTTTCCTGTGAGGGTGGTGAGGCACTGGCCACGTTGCCCAGAGAAGTTGTGGCTGCCCCCTACCTGGCAGTGTTCCAGGCCAGGTTGGATGGGGCTTGGAGCAACCTGGGCTGGTGGGAGGTGTCCCTGCCATGGCAGGGGGGTTGGAATGAGATAAGCTTTAAGGTCTCTTCCAGCCCAAACCATTCTGTGATTCTGTGGTATTTCTTCCATTAAAAATACAGTTTAGGAAGTAAAACTTAATTTGTCCTTCCAATTGCAAAATGGGTATAACTTCAAACAATAAAAACTCCAATCACTTTTATTGCATTTTGGTAAGATTTCGTTTATATGCGTTTCGGAAAGGACAGAGAAAGTGAGATCTTGATCCCATGTAAGTTCTGTCATTGTTTCAGTAGACTTTATAATGGTCAACCAACGATGACAACCAAAAGTTCTTTGCAAGAATTTAATTCACTTGTATTAAAATAGTTAATAGTTAATAGTTAATTAAACGCTGCTAGAAATGAACAAAAAAGGCTTTCTGAGACTAAAGCCCAGTGATGGTTCGTGTGTTCAGGATTACTTTCCTTTGCAGTTACTAGTACAGGGCAGTGTGTGTTGGCTAGGAGATGTATTTCTTCTGAAAGGTTTTGTGTGTGTATAGCAAATTAGCAGAAGTTGATCAAGGCATTGTTTTATTTATTGTTTTGAAATACTCATTTTTACACAGCTTGCGTCATCTAGTCTACTGAAGATTGGCCAGGAGACGGACAAAACTACTACAAGGAACAGAGAATCTGTTTACCTACTACTAGACATGGTGAGCTTTTGTCTGTTTTACATGTTACTAATATAAGGAATAGGTTCCACGTTGCGTCATGCAACAAGGGGGGTTTGTGTGTCAGCTTGTGTGTTGTAGCTCTCAACCAGTGCAAATAATTTTTGTGTCATTCTTCCTGGCATCATAATGTTGGAAATGAATTTTTTTCATTCCCCAACACACATACACATCATACACATACACATCACCATCATCCTTTGTTGCCTGGAACGCTGTATCAGGCGTTCACATCTTTTTCATTGATCATTGAGTACATGCAATATTCAAATGAAATTTCACATTAAAGAAGCACTGTTCAGAGTGTGTGAGGGGGAAGTCCTCTCTGCTTAGAGATTTTCCATGCAGTATTCTGTATCTTTAGGAAGTGGCAGGTGTGCTATATGATTATATATATATATATGAAAGCTAAATGACTAGCTTTGAGAAGTGGTGAGTTCATAGCAATGGGTTTCTCCTCAAAGTTTGAACTTTGTATTCTGTCTTTTTGCTATGAAATGTACAAGTGGTGTTGTGGTGCAGACCAGAATTCTCTCCAAGAAACAGATTAGCAGCAGAAGGTGTTCTGCAAAACCTTGTGTTTCTGGTGTTTTTCAGATTGTGCAGGAGTCTCCATTCCTGACAATGGATCTCTTGGAGTCTTGTTTCCCATATGTCTTGCTGAGAAACGCATACCATGCTGTCTACAAACAAAGTGTCACATCCTCTGCCTAAGTATCTACTTACTGGAGATAAGACATAGCACGCATCTATGTGGCCTCAGTTTTATCTGTAAACTGTGGAGCTATTTTACTTTATGGCCTGATGAACAGTTTTGTGGATTATAAACTTTTTCCATAAAGTTGTATTTCTGATCAGTGGTTTCTTAATATGGTTGTACTACAATATAAGCTTGGTTGATTTTAGGTTGCACATTCATGGAAAACCTTTTTTTTTTTTTTTCTCATTTCTTCCTTTTTTTTTTTTTTTTTTTTAATTTACTTTAGAGCATCAGTTATGTTTACAAAAATACTACTTCTGCTATATGTTTTTTGATATTGATCATGCAAAACAAAAATTGCTTGTTTATTTCCCAGAAGAAAAAAATGTATTTAGTGATTATTTTAGATAGTGTAGCTTTCATCTGTGTGTAAATTATTTCATATAGGGAGAGTTATAATCTTGTACCTATTGTTCTTATTGAAAACAAATATTGGATGTGCATTTCTGTGAAGTAATTACAGCATTTCTAGTTTTATTTTCAAACATTCACCAATCTACGTACTATGACACTATCTAACATTAAAAATGTTATAGATCTGCTTATCCTTCAGACAGCAATCCTCTCCCAATACTCTTAAACAACAGCAAGTGGTGTTGTTTGTATAAAGCATAGTGGAAATTTTTTTTAAACTAACTTCTGTGATGCCCTGTTGGCATTAACACTACCATTGTACCCTGCTGTATAATAAACATTCTTACACCTTTATCACATGTTGATAAAATGTTAGCCCTTAACCACTTTTTATATGTTTTAAATTTTTGAAATTCAAGTGTACCTTCCATAACATACAATAAAC
Source organism: Podargus strigoides (assembly GCA_028020825.1). Taxonomy (NCBI): domain Eukaryota; kingdom Metazoa; phylum Chordata; class Aves; order Caprimulgiformes; family Podargidae; genus Podargus; species Podargus strigoides. The sequence continues at coordinate 35,695,103 of CM051625.1, forward strand.
ACTAGACTGTATTATCTGTAGGTGAATTATTTTTAATATAAATGTTATCCTAGTATTTTAAGCTTAAACTGTGCTGTTGTGCATTGATTTACATCTCACAGTTCATTAAATATCAATCCTTGGAGCTTTTATGTGAAGACTTCTTTTAATCCTTCACCTTCTGGCTTCTGCGATAGTGAATCTTGTAAAAAGTTGGAAGAAGGAATTAAAAAACAATGTAAAAAGTGTCAGTTTAGTGCCATTGTCCTTTAAATCTTAATTTTACATAGTAAAGCAAGAAAAGCATTTATATAGTCAGTAGTGATGCTGGTTGTACCCACAGAAATAAGTGTATTGTTAAAGTATAAAACTTGGAAATAATCATAAAAGAGGAGAGTGCTGCTAAAACCATAACATCAGACATGAACATCAGATGTATAATAGGCCTTTTTTTTTTTATCAGTCGTGCAAATTGGCATGCAGGGTAGCATTGGCTCATTTAGCCTGAAAGCTAACCAGATGGTTGTGCTCTTTAATCCACAGCATATAAAAGCTATGTGTTTCTCAACAGGCTCTGGACATTGTATAGAGCCCCTGTTCTTGATGCAACTTATGTGCATGCTGGTAACTTCTTCTATTATGAAAGAGCTGTTGTATGCTCAGTTACAATAGCTTCCTCTGTCCAGAGGAAAAAAGTACTGGAATAAAATTGTCCTAAGGAAGTAAGACAGTACATCTATATTTTTCCTAATTATGCATTTTATGTTATAACCATGGAACTGGTTTTAAATTGATAATTTAGTACCATAACGAGTAAGTTTGTTCATAAAGAAGTTAGGTTGAATGCGAGGCTTAAGAGTTCTATTCTGTAATATTTATAATCAAACACATTCAAATGTCTTGACTTTAATTAAGATTTTGATTGTAATGTAGCCTTTTGTGGAACAATAATGCCTATTTTCGAGACTGACTCTTGAAAAACTCAAGTCTAAGAATGAAGGTTTTTTGTGTCTTCAGTCTTTTTAAGTACAAAGCAATTATATTTGGTTGTTTACCTCGGATCCCTGTGCGCTTTCCGCTGTCTGAGCTGTGACTGACCTAGGCCTAGAAAACAGGTAATCTCTGACAAACAGACGACGAGCGCGGTATCTCCACAAGAAGTGGCTTCTGATGCAGTTGGATCAGAGTTAGTCATGAACCTTCTCAACTCAGTAGCTTCTTTGGGAGCCCTTTCCTCATCGTGCTGTGCTGTCTGGCACACAAATGCAAGAACCTGGAGCAAGCTCAGAACCAAACCAAAGAACGGGGAAATTGGGGAAGAATTATACGGACTCATCCACGTATTGGTTGGGTTTTGGAGGGGTTTTGGTGGAGGTGGGAGTGTGTCCTTGCTTTGATCTTGCTTGCTGTATTTCTGTTATTTCTGTTTCAGCTGAGCTACCACAAAGCTCTTTAGTGTTCAGCTTGCTTGTGGAAGGCAGAGCATGTTGAGCATAGTCCTGAAAGCAACCTGTGTCTACGTACTACACAAACTGTAACGACCCTGTCGAACCAAGTTGGTTGGGGAAGAAGGTAGAGAAGGGATTCTTCCTCTGGAGCCAGCAACACCGTGTCCACAACTTAGTAAGTTAAACCCTTGACAGAGTATATTGAGTCATGTCAGGTGGCCTTTTGTGCATTTCCAGAAGTGTTTGTAATTCCTGGAGCATGAAGCACAGACGGCTGAGCTGGTCCCATATGGAGCCAGTTTGGATCAAATGTCTCATTTGCGGGGGAGGGCTCTGCCTCATGTGAGAGAGAGCATGGAAGAAGAATGTCCTGTTGCTGCCCAGAAAGCTATTTTTGTAATTTAAAAAGATGTGTCCATCAGGACAAAATATTACCATTGAAAACAAGGGCTACTGTTAAACCTTTTTTGCTGTAGCAATTTGTTTTCTAGATAAGGAAAGGAACTGGTAACCAAACTGACACCTGGAGTGTACTAGTTTGGAGCATGGCATTCTCCCCAGAAAATGCTAAAATGAGGCTGGTGATTTAAGGAAAGATATGAGCCTTCTTCAGCAGGTCATGATGGGCTTGTGTGACTTCAGAGTTTATTCATTCCAGATTGAAGAATTCTCAACTATAAGTGAATACGCCTTGCCTTGAAACTGTATTTTTGCCAAAAGTTTCCCTGGTCCTGGGATTCAGCATTGTAATTCATTCTAAAGAGTGAACTCTCAGTTACTTACCAGTAACTTTTACAGGTTCTATAAGTTCAGGTATGTCTGTATTAATGCTGTAACGTTTTTTTGGTGAATTGCCCCGTCAAGCTGAACCAAACTCAAGGCTAGGTTTATAGGTGTAGCAAATTACCCTGTTGAATCAATAACATATTTTTTTAGACGTAGGCTTCAAATTGTTTTCGTGTTCAAATTCAAGCATCTTTTAATTCCGTGATACATTTTGGATCCTATAGAAGTAATTTATTGTAGTTATATTCACTCCTAAACTTGGCTGGTAAATTAAGGACTGAATGAATACAGACAGCTGCTTTCATTTCAGTCCTTGTAGCTCACCCTGAAACCCTGACACGGCTGGCTGTGCAAAGCAAGGTAATTTAAATGACAGCTGCACACGTTTGATTTGGTTTCATGGAAGAGGACCCCCACTTTCAGTGTTGCCAAATGACCAGTTTTCAAGTTCTGCCTATTTTTTTTTACTTTTAAGTACAATTTTTGAATCGTTTTTATGGTAAAGGTAAATCTTCCTCTAAAATGCCAGAAGTTTTTTTACTTGAATTGACCACTTCTTTTATGCTTTCGCTATTTCTCATGTTATAAAGCCTGTAAGTATTTGTAGTACCACATAACAACGTCAAAATGCCCCCCTGACCTATATCCAAAACCATATCTAACTTGCTATTAGTCATGCTGTTCCTAGTACTGCTGGGTCAAAACGACCCGCTCGCTGGATAGAGTGTCAGCGTGTCTTACACAATTCTGCAATATTAAAATCAGAATGAAAAGCGTATGTTGATCTTAGCAGAAAGCAAATGGATTTGAACAGTTTCTTGTGTAGACTTTCAGGTTATCGCCTTGTTCATGGTAATGGTAATCCTAAAAAGTGCCTTCTCACAAATAATGAAAGTAAATAGTAAAAAAATTAGACTGCCACGGGTGTGAGTACAGATGCAAGCTGCAAAGCTGTCAGAGCTGCGTGTTTCAAACCCTGATGCTGTAAATCCAGTTCATTGTCCATTAACAAAGTAATTTCGTATCTTGCCAATACCCGCTTCAGGCTGGGACCAGAAGATGAGGAAGGTGTTATTGCAGCTTGCCTGCAAACTTCTTCCTTGCCCTCGTGCCTCTTACAGTGAAACAGTAAAGAAGGTCTGTGCTGTTTGGATTTAGTTCTGTTTATGTCCCTAAAGTGGAAGATGTCAGGAATGATGTTTGGTGTTACAATGAGATGGGGTAAAGTGAAAGAACTAATCTCAGCAGTTTATTATTTTGGATAACAAAGCACGTGAAAGGGCTGAAAAGCAGCTGGGAAAATGGGCTGAACTGTGACATTTGCTTTAGAGGTAACTTTATTAGGGAAGTAGTGGCACCACTGTTTTCATAACAAGTTTTGTTTAAATGCCAAGAAAATATGTGAACTTCTATCTAGTAAAAGCTCAGAGGGAAACCACAGTGACAAGAGTGCAGTAACACATTTGAATTTTATCATACAATGCTAATTGCTGGCTAATCCCTGGTGGCACAGGCGCTGGTTGAAAGTGGTCAGGATCATTTGCTAAGGGATGTGTGGGATCAGAGTTCATTTGGTTTTAAGGATGTCTCTTCAGCTGGTGGAAACGGACACCGTCCCATGGATTTTGTTGGCTGAGCTGGCACTTAGCATAGTTGCAACAGGTATCACATGTCTTTCAAGATGGATCCTGGAGCACTGCAAACCAACATCACCTTGGAGCTTCTCAAAATCCCAGTTACTGGCAGAAGATCCAAGCAGCAAAAAAGAGAAGTTGCGTATCAATATTCTAATTTTGCAGGTAGGTGATGGGAATGGAGAACAGCAAGTAAGGACACAGCTTCTGGCATGATGTTGAGTTTCTGGACCTTGACTTCTAGGTCTATGTGCTGTTAAGCACTCAGTGACTTTAGTGTGAAGGCAGGGAATGAAATTCAAGCCAGTGATAACCACTAAGGGCCATTTTAAAACCACCATGTACGCTGCTCAATTCTAGTGGGACGGGGCTGTGAGAGCGTGGGTAGTTTGCAAAAGCATTGGAGCTGGGATGCAAAGCAGGCGAAACCCCTGCTGCCTTCTCCCTAAGGAAAGCTGCCAATAAAAAATCCCACTGTGTTGGAAAAGGTCTTTTAAACTTGTAATGATTCCAGCATGGTGACTGACAGCCCCGCATACAGAGGACAGGCTCATCAGGTGTTTAATTAGTCCTTAGTGAGCAGCTAAACTGCACGAGCTTTTCTAAGTCACAAAACTTCATCAAGTTTATTCCTGTCCAGTTAAACCAGCAAATATTTGTGTGTATGTTTGTGAGCTGCACTGCTAAAAAAAGGATTTGTGTTTCCAGTTTTAGTAAGCAAGCCTGTGGCTTTGGGGAGAGGAAGAGAGCAGCATTGTTGTATGAATAGTCTATAAGTGTGGAAAAAAACCCCAAAACCCAACACAACAAACCCTGAGAAAGGCTTGTTGGGAGGTTAGTTTTATGGACCTTGTGAAAGCAGTACTAGGGGAGGGACAGCAAAATGGCCACACTCAAAACCTATGAATATTTTCTGGAAAAATGCCACTAGCTCTTTCCCTTGGTATTAGTTGAGCTATGGAAGTTCGTTGAGTAGAGAAGTAAAGCAACTTAAAAACATTTAGTTATCTATGTCGTCACCCCATTTTTTAACTTTTTTTTTTTCTCCAGTTAAAAAAACATTCTTGATACCATTAAGGAACTGAAGGCTGATAAACATGTTAATCATTTCCTGGGCGTGATTTTTATTCTGCCACAAATAAAGTGTATGTGGGATTAAGAACTATGATCTTTAAGTCTCAAAGTTTCCAAAAATCACTTCTTTTTTTTTTATGGGGGGGGGGAGAGCTTTAGCATGGCCTGCTGCATACCTTGAAGTGACTGTAAATCACTGGACATACTGAACGCTGTGGACTGTTACAAAGGGCTACAAGATATGGTGAGAAAGCAAGGGGTTCTGCAGGAAAATAAGACTTTGGAAGAGACTGGGCTATTACTTGAGGCTAGGCTGTGGATTATGTTACTGTGTGGTGGCTTCACACTTAAATAACTTTGTGGTACTTGTGGCTACAGACCACAAGTCCTTAATTTTGTGAATCTTTCTATGCCTATTTTCTACTCTATTTTACTGTCTCTCACAGAAGTAAAAATACAGTGGCAAAATGTGAACACCCTCACAAAGAGCAGCCTCAGCAGCTCTGCCCAAGTGTAAGGCTTCTCAGTAAGTCAGAAATGGGACAAAAACCTGAGTTTTGAAGTTAAAAATAAGCACGGAGGAGCTACTCCTCTGAAAAGCACAGTCAGCTGTGCGTGCGTACCGCTCTAAGGGATCTGATGGAGCAGGGATGCAATCGAGGCATCACACGTAAGGCAACTGGGAATCTTCACCTGGAAGAGTTAAAGACTGCTGTGCATGTGGGTTGACTGCTTAAAATGAAATTGTTTTTACAGGATTGGGTTTCATAGCTTTCGGTTTTCTAGAGCATCTGCAGTTTGTGTGCCTCACAGGTGTGTTAGTAGAAGGCAACGTTTCTTTTCCTAGGCTTGCTGAGGTTCCCATACAGAGCCCTTTGTGATCCCACCAGTAATTCCTAAAAACACGAGTAAAACGTACCCAAACTGCATTGGCTTCTATTTGTAGGTAATACTTGATCCGAGGACGTGTCAAACCCAATCAGCTCCCGCAGAAATCAGTGGCGAGTCTGAGTTTCAGCACCTGGCGGTATTAGGCTGTTCCTGTAAAACTCAACTGTTTGCCCAGGGCTTTATTTTTAGGCACGGGTGTGATTTGGTACTTAATACTGCGGGGCGCTGCTAATAAATCTGGGTAAGCGGGAGCAGAGGCAGAATCGGGCCGTGCAGCCGGAGAGGCTGTAAATCTGAAGCAGTAAATTTATGGCTTAACAAAATTAAATTCAGAGTGGTTATGGCCTTTAAGCAAGGCATCTCAAATTATTTCTGCAGGGGCCAGGCTAGAAATGCTGTGTAATGTATATGGTATTACAGAGCTTTGCAGGGTTTTTTGCCTTAAATGCTCCATCTGGAGGTGATTACGAGTCGGAGAGGGCTCAGTGGATGCTCTTGTGTCTCTAGTATGGCCCACAGTGGGAGGGAAGGATGCGTTTTTCATTATCTGCATGGTCATCGTAATAGCATATAGCAATTTGCCATGTTAATGAACTGAATGCATATTTAAATTGAACATCTGTACATAATACTACCACGGAGGCTCTCTCACATTGATAAATACTGCAGCAATAGTTTAAAAAAAAAAAATTGCACACTGGGAAGCGAAGCAGCTGAGCATCCTCCCCAGTGCCCCTCCAGTGCAGCAGCAGGTCCCCCCCACCAGAGCAAGAACTGTCTTTGGGTTGCTAATTACAGTTCAGTCAGTACAGTTAAGTGACCAAGTTAAGGCTGTACTTCATCCTTGCACTGGAGAATTGCTGTATTAACACCGACTGATGAGGAACAGTGGAATTAAATTTAAATGGAGCTGCTTTGCTTGGCAAATGCTTTCCCAGTCTTAAATCCATGAGCCCATGTACTGCCCAACCAGCTGCGCTTTGGGGTGCGATCAGGTCGGCTCCCTTTTGCTGCGTTCTGAAGGTTTTCCACAATGTAAATTGATTCTGCAGATATTTAGACAAACGTAGTGGTCTTAGAGCACCCACGATACTGTTATCTGAAGCAGGACCTTTGTGGAACTGGGGACAAAGTTTCTGTTCTCAATGTCTCTGAAAAATAGGTTCTTCTCACATTTCTTACTTGGAAGTACCTCCCTGATGCATTTGCCTTATTTTCCTGTACTTTTTGTGATAAACTTGCATGACTGTGAAAGCATCCAAGTATCTTCATATGAATTCTTCAATGGAAAGAGAGAACAGTAAGTATGGTGATATATCAGAAGTACTTCTTTTCTGTATTTTGAAATGTGAAAACATTGTCCCGAATGCAATCACAGGCTTTAGGCAGTTTACGTACAAAGAAGAGAGAATTGCAGCAGACATCATATTTGGATGATTTTAAAGAATTGGAACAGTAAAAAGCTCTCTGACATTAATTTTGAATTTTGTGCAGTGGTCAGGAATTTGAGCAGCTATAGATTATAGATAGAAAGCATTTGTTGCCTCTGAATTTAAGATGTGCTCTCCCAAAGGAATAGGTGGAAGTTCCGTCCATTGCTTTACTCAAATGAACACTTAATGTGTTCTAAACCAAGGGATGAGGAAAGTTGTGGACATCATAATTCCAGCTAAACAAGAAACAGGAGTGTTGTCTCTTTCCACTGGGATCTCTTGTGCTCAGATTCACACAATCCATCCACTGTTGAGCTTAAAATGAGCTGGGAGGACTGTCAGAGGAGGACTGCAAAGACACGTTGGGAGGTTCAGCTTCTTGTCCTCTGCTGGAGGTCCCTTCGGTGTGGCCAAGTGCTTTGAGAAGCACACACCACTTGCAATAAATCTGGCTGTGCTTTTCTGCAGGCAGGCTTAATACAAGTTCCACTGTCCAGGTGGAAAATCAGCTCAATGATTTGATATCGAACTTCAGTATCGAGAAGCTGTAAGCCCTGACACGGCCACAAAAACCTGGGAAAGTCCCAAGCAGCAAACAAATTCACTCTGCAACATGAGATTGCTATGGGAGATGTAGATGAGAGTGTGTCTGTTGACAGACTGGAAGCCCTATGATAGGCAATATTAAACAGAATTGCTGTTGGCATCATTTTGTCTTTGAAATGCACGTTAGTTGGGCTGCTTGGCGTTGAAAGATAAAGTGGCATATTTTCCTAGCCCTACTTTTAATTTTACCAGTAACGTAAGATGCAAAACACTGGATGAATAGGGTGGACTTTTTTGCTGTGACTTCAAGACAGGTAATGTGAGCAAATATTAATATAAAAAAATTCATACTAGGAGGCATGCAGACCCCGAGGGCACTGGATAGTTAGTAATGAGCTGTCTAATGAAAACAGCCCCAAAAATTGCAACTCTGAAAGAGACAGCATGAAAAGAACCTTTTCTTCTTCCTTGCTCCTTCCAAGTCATCCATGTGAGAGGCTTGAAAGATTATTAAAATAAGTTAATAGTCCCCTGTGTTTTGTCTACCTGAGGGAGCTGAAACAAGACCCTGGCTGGGACAGGAAATGTACAATAAATCCCATTTTTATGACTCTGTAAGTCAATGATTTTATGGTTTTAGTAACAGCTGTGCAAGAAGTATTTTAGGTTTTTGGTTTTGCTGAGTGTCTTGATTGGTTTTGGTCTGTGGTTTTGTGTTTGTTTTTTTAAGGCAGTGTATATAAGCAAATTAAATTGCATGTGATCCTGAGATTGCTTTCTAAAGAAAGGTTCAGGAAAGCACAAACCTGTTCTGAATAAGTATTTTTATCTCAGCTATTTTTCTTCTTAAGAATAGCCTGAATAGATAGGGTCATGCTTCCACTTTTTTTTCCCATTGGAATGGGCAGGAGCAGACCATAAAACATAGTACCTGGTTTATAAAGAGCAGTTCTTGGGGCACTGGGGCAGCCTGAACCAGTAAGATGATGGGAAGCCCACCAAGCACAGGGTGAGCTTGTGTCTTCTCTGAACGCTGTCACAGGTTGCTGGTCTGAAGGGTCTGGCAGAACATGCAAACTGAAAGGAAAAGGTGACTTATAATAACGTCACCTTGAGCTCACAGCTGCTCCCTATGGTGCCAATGGGGTTTATGGTATCTAAAATATGTGTGTGCTGTGCAACACGGGCCCTTCATCATCAGGGTAGTTGTTAGACCAGGAATAATGACACGCTTGTTCTGCATTTTTTCCTGATCTTTGCTCTGATTTTCCCTTTCTGAATTTCACCTCCTGCTCATTGCTTTTAATTGCATACTCATTTCTCAACAGATCAGACTATGGAGTTCTATGCATCCCCTGTAACTACTTAATATCGTTCTTCTTAGAGATGTAAATTCAGATTTGTTGATCTGCTGAACTCTGCCCCAAGCCAGAGTAGATGGCACCTGGTTTGAGTTGGGCTCTTGGCTGCCCTATGCCTCCTCTGGCCTGTAGACACCCCCTGCCTCGCAGAGGTAAGCTGCTGGGATGTACATATGGGCAAGTTTCATGTACCTAAAAGCAGACTCTAGCACTTGAGGATAGAACTGATGCTAACAAATGCACTCAGGTGTGCCTTGGCTACAACCCAGTTGTCTTGGCCAAAGAAGGCTTTGAATTTCAAGTTTATTTCTAATCCGGTGATATTCCATAACGTAGTTCTTCCAGCTTAAAATACATGCATTTCTATATTTTAAGCCATGAAGTTTTGCTAATGTACAGTTCTAACACCTGAGCTGGACATCAGGGCATCTCAGAAAGCCAGCTCTTGCTTCTTAAGCCCATTGCTGTTTCTCTAACTTGCACAAGAGAAAAACAAGAAGAGGAGAGGGGAAAAAATAGACACTATGTAAGGAAAAAAAACAATTAAGGAATAAATTAATGCCAGCCGTCTGGAAGCAGTTTCTTACTCTGCTTCCTTTTGAGGAGGGGTGCAAGAACAAAGCCCTCGATCCCTATTTGTGTTCTCTGCAGCCTTCCTCATGCTGCTACGTTTCTGTACCCCAGTGAAGTCACTCGGCCATCCCCAGAGTGGCAAGGGTGACGCAGCCCCCTCCTGCCGAAATCCAGCCCCGCAGCCCCACAAGGCCACCGAGCTGTTGTGGTTTGTTAATGGGGTTATAGATGAGTAACTGAAGGCAGCTTCGCCTCGGGCTGCATTTTGCACTGTTGTGGGTTACCGGGATTCTTGAGGGGTGCAATAATAATAAACTTTTTGTATGAGCTACTCCAGGGGCAAATCCTTGCCTCAGGGCTCAGCCCCACTTAGGACTTGTTTACTCTAGGAATGACTTTGAGTGATACTACGGGCTATAGCAGTATTCTTTAAATTTCTAGGTCGGTACGAGCCCCTCAGAGCCCAGCAGGAGACTTGTAGGCAGGCAGAGGTTAGAAAATTTCATGTCAAAGAGGAAAAATACGAACTAGGGTTCATGGATGTCAGCGGGGCCAGAGTGATGCAAAGGAACATCTCGGGATGCACCATTCCCACATCCATCATCGCTGCCAGGTAAGGTCACACCAAGAAAGCCAGAAAGCCTTCCCCAACCAGCTGGGGAAGGTTTTTATTACACCATATACTTTTTAAACATGTATTTTACACTACAAGAGGAAATTCAAGCCTCAGACTTTGCTATGACTCAAGTTGAGGAGCGGAGAGGGTGAGGCAAACCAGATCTCTCTTAAATTCCTCCTGCAAATCACAGAATGTCAGGGATTGGAAGGGACCTCAGAAGATCATCTAGTCCAACCCCCCTGCCAGAGCAGGAACACCTAGATCAGGTCACACAGGAACATGTCCAGGTGGGTTTGAATGTCTCCTGAGAAGGAGACTCCACAGCCTCTCTGGGCAGCCTGTGCCAGTGCTCTGTCACCCTCACTGTGAAGAAATTCTTCCTCACATTTATGTGGAACCTCCTATGTTCCAGCTTGCACCCATTGCCCCTTGTCCTATCATTGGATGTCACTGAGAAGAGCCTGGCTCCATCCTCATGACACTCACCCTTTACATATTTATAAACATTAATGAGGTCACCCCTCAGTCTCCTCCAAGCTAAAGAGACCCAGCTCCCTCAGCCTTTCCTCATGAGGGAATTGTTGCACTCCATCTCTGTGGCTCTGCGCTGGACTCTCTCAAGCAGTTCCCTGCTGGAGAGAACGAGCTCGGCTTTGCCCACCCTCAGGGGCTGATTTTCAGATGAAATCGGGACCCCCTTTTTCACGCCACTGCTCGCCGAGCTCCTCCAACGCCGCTGTTTCCCGCAGCAGCCCCCCGGCATCTGCTGTTTTTGACGGGATTTCCCCTCACAGCGGTCACCTCTCGGCGTCCCGAGGGGCTCTCCTTTGTTCGAGGACAAACTTCGGGGCGGGACGGGGCGCTCGGCCGCGGCCCGCCCTTTCCTCCCGCGGTGTGGCGAGGGCGAAGGCCGTGCCGCGGGGGAGCAGCCCGCGCCCCCCGCGCGGGGAAGGGCGGGCCCCGGCCCAGCGCCCCGGCCCGCCCGTCGGAGGGGGCCGGGCGGCGGGCGGAGCCCCTGAGGCGGCGCGGCTGCCGCTGCCGGAGGAGCCGCCCCCCGCGCCGAGGTCTCGCCGCTCAGCCCCCCCCTCGGCTCGGCTCGGCGCGGCGGGGTTATGTGGCGGGGGCTGCCGGTGTTGGCCCTGGCCATGGCCGGGCTGTTGGTGCTGGGACGGGCGCCGGCGGGGCGGTCGGCGGCCTGCGAGCCGGTCCGCATCCCGCTGTGCAAACCGCTGCCGTGGAACATGACCAAGATGCCGAACCACCTGCACCACAGCACGCAGGCCAACGCCGTGCTGGCCATGGAGCAGTTCGAGGGGCTCTTGGGCACCAACTGCAGCCCCGACCTCCTCTTCTTCCTCTGCGCCATGTACGCGCCCATCTGCACCATCGACTTCCAGCACGAGCCCATCAAGCCCTGCAAGTCCGTCTGCGAGCGCGCCCGCGCCGGCTGCGAGCCCGTCCTCATCCGCTACCGCCACGCCTGGCCCGAGAGCCTGGCCTGCGACGAGCTGCCCCTCTACGACCGCGGCGTCTGCATCTCCCCCGAGGCCATCGTCACCGCCGAGGGCGCGGGTGAGTGCGTGGGGCCGGGGCCGGGGCCGCTCCGCGCCGCCTGCCCGGACAATGGGAGCGGCGGGCGGGGAGGGGAGCCCGCCCGGGCAGCGCTGCCTTCGCGCCGCTCCTTCGAACTGCTCTCTCAGCCGCTTTTCTCTCTCCGCTTGATTTTTTCCTCCGCCTTTCTGAGCCGCGTCGCTGCTGGAAAAGTTTCGCTGAGGGTGTGTGACAAGTGACAGCCCCGCCGCCGCGCTGGGGAGCGCTGCAGAGCGTGGGAGCGACAGCCGCACCGGCGGGAAGCGCTCCGGGACCTGCCGCCCTGTCCCGTCGGCAGAGCCACCCGGGGAGAGGTGCTCACGCCTGTCCCCAGGCTGCCACTCGCTGCCCAGCCGCTCACTGTCCCCTCCTGCCAAGGCCGCTGCCCCACCGGGTGCAGGTGTTGGGGTCAGAGCCGTGCCCAGAGCAGCCCCGGGCGGGGACTGGGGGACCATGGGCTCCTTGGCCTCCTCCCGTCCCAGCACTGGCACGGGCACAGCTGGCGGGGAACAAACAAAATCCACCTGCGTGGTTGGCACTGAAGGCACCGTTAGGTCCCGTCAGGTCCCTGGGCTGATGAACTCAGTCAGGAGAGGAGCACAGCAAAGCTGCAGCTTTCAATTCCCAGTGTCCCTGAGCAGGTCGGTGGCTGCCTCCAGCACTGCCCTGATGGTACCTGACCCTTACTGCCCCCTCTGAGGGGCTGCTGGAGCCCCTTGGCTTTCCCACTGTGTCCCATTTCCCCAGCTGCACTCGCTGTGTTCCCGCAGGACGGCTCGTGCTGGCTGTCTGGCTGCTGGCTGGGGATACCAGGGGGCAGGAGCATCTCTGTGTGGTTAGGTGGAGGCTTCTGACTGCTTTGGCCACCACAATGCTGCAAAGCTGCTGTTGCTCAGGGACCCTGCTCTGTTAGGGGGATGCTCCAGCCACGCTGCCTTCGGGCTGGAAGGTTTGGCAGGGCAGGGCACAGCTCTGGTGCAGCAAGATATTAAATATTAAATATTAAATTACAGGATCTATTGAGTAGGAGATAAAAGCAAGTCAGTGGGTGGTTATCACAAGTGAGGTTTAACCTTTGCAAAATGACCACAATTCCTGTTTCACTTAAGGAAAGCATTTTCTGGTGGTAGCTCCAAGCTACATTTCCTCACTGCAAAGCTGCAGTGTCGGTGGGTCTGCCAGACCTCTCCATCCCAGGAGCAGGGCTGGGCAGGGGAGCAGCTGAGAGGGTTCGGAGGCTGAGGCAGGGCTGTACCCACACACCCTACGGGCTCCTTCGGTGCCTGCAGCTGCAACACTGGGTTGTGGCGTCTCACTGATGGGCAGCGGATCCCACCTCTCCATCCTTCACCAGCAGTGGCCTGGGAATGAAAGGAGGTTTTTTTCATGCTGTGCTCAGCACAGTATTTGACTGTGCTTCTATCCCCTTACCAAATACTTTTTGTATCCCACTGCCAGCAATGCCAAACACTGTAATTCCTGTTTTCCTCTCCTAACAAAATCTCATGCTTCCTTTTCCTGACCATGCTCCCCAGCTCAGCCTTCCCAGGTGAGCTGCTCTCTCTGCTTATCCTCATTTATTTGTAGGCCAGACTAACCCCACTCCTTCTCTGACACCATCAAGTTACCCTCTCCACCTCTTGAAATCTCAACTCAGTGGCCATACCCCACCATCTCCAGTCATTACTACTATTTCTAACCCTTCTAATTACTCCCCTCTCACCTCCATCCTTCCTCCCTGCTGCACTTGTTCCCAGCCCATGAACCCAACCATCTATTTTTGCCTGCAGCTCCCTTGCTGCTGCCGCCGCTCTCTGGGATGGTTTGGGGCAGTGTGGTTTTGCACACTGATCGCCTTTCTCTGCAGCATTGAGGTGCTTTCAAAACCATCTTAAAAGTGGCTCTGGAGTGCACGAGGCTTGGCAGGTCTGCTGCGATCTGAAAGCAATCGCATTCAAATCTGGAGGGAGGAAGTTTGGCTAAAATTGCCCCCGAGTTACCTATTTCTGAGGACCTCAGCAGTACAATAACCTCTTTGAGGGATTCCAGGGCCAGATCCATGAAAACTCTCTTTCAGTGAATGAGAACCTGATGACATTCTCATTTCTGGGCTGAAAATTTTGAACTGGTGCATTATGCACCAGACTGAAAGAATCCTTCTTGAGGGAATAAAACTGCTCCTTTAGAAAGCAAGAGTGAAGGATTCCTGTTCTAGGAAGAGGTAAGGTGAACACTTCCAAATTCAATTCTCCAAATAAAGGATCGCAGCCAAGTAGAAGACAGGAAAAGCCAACTGCCTAATGGGGACCGTGCAGAATACCTGCTCTTATTTTATCTCCTGAGCACTCCCACCCCTTGTGCTGTTTGCAAGCTGCATCTAATAGGGCAGACAAAAATATAAATCCATTTTTTCATGGGCTTCTGTTGTGGAAGAGGATTGTTTTATTCTTCAGAAGTGAAATTTTGATTTTTCTGTCATATTTTGCTGCCTGCAAAGTAACAGGATTCTACTGTTTCCTTTCCTCTTGAGGTCTCTGCATTATTACCCGTGAGGGTTAATGCATTTGTCTAGTCCCCTCTGTAAGGCAGTAGCCCAAAGCATGACATGGTCAGATGTTTGTCCTTGCTGGAGCAGGGACAGGGTTCGGAAAGCCCAATTTCTGTTCTTTTTCCAGTATTAGACCATGCTTCTTTCTGAGTGCACGGTTCAGCTGCGTGGAGAGGCATTTCTGACCCCCAGGACACACTTTCTCCAGGTGGAGTTGCCTGCAGGAGGCTGCAGCAGGTTAATGTTTTGCCAGATCAGTTACTGCCTGCTCGTCTGCGGCCAGGAAGAGCGTGTGCAGACGCTTGTGAAAATTCCCTGTCACCATTAAAGAAATTGGTCCTCATGCTCATTTCGGTGATGCCAAGTTGAAGATCATTTGAAGTTCACTTGACTTTTTTTTCTTTGGCTGATATTGCAGTAAAAGATGAGAAATTCCTCTCTGTCAGTTGTATTCCCCATGACACCGTGGCTGTGGCAAAATGTGGAGAAACTGGGGTTGGTAACATCTGTGGCAAATCCCAGTGAGAAGTTCACTTTTGTTTATTGAGGCACAGGTTACAAGTCCTCCACAAACATCTTCTGGGACCTCTTTCCCTGGGCAGCCCAGGTGGTAAGGAAGATCTGGGGACTTCTGCTTCACAGGAATGAGGGAAGCGTTTGTGTCTTTCTCCTGGTGTTCTTCAGGGCTGCTGACACCTTGAAGGGATGAAGCAGCCTCTGCTCTGTGATGGAGAAGGCTGGTAAGAACAGCAGAAGTGCCTTGCTTAGGGCTTGGTTAGAGGAAGAGCTCTGCAGACCCTCTGGGCTTGTGCTGGTCTCCACAACCTGAGTGTGAGCTGCTGTACCACACTGCTGATTTGGAGGTCTGAGGTCCCTCAAGTTACAGAGACCACCTTTGAACAAGCATCCTGTGGGAACCCTGTTTTGATTTTTCATTGTCGTTGGGAAACTCCAGGGTTCCTTTATACCCAGGCAACAGAGGGGTGCTCTGGGCACAGTGTGTTTGGGAGGCAGGTCTGACACTGGATATTTTGGCTTTTTGACTCTTCCTCACATCTGTGAGGTTACCTGCTTCCTTTGTTCAGGGTCCTGTCAAATCTTCGTTGTTCTGTGAGGCAGCAAGACATGCAGGTAGACAAAAACTGGCTTGAATCTCATATTTCTATAGCTGGACCTGTCTTTAATTTTACACGTAATAAATGAGCAGCCTGACCACAGCCATCACTGGTGTTGGGATCCTGGCTCAGAAAAGCACATCAGTGCCTGTGCTGGGCTGCTACTGTCCAGCAGGCTGTTTGTGTCTCAAGTGACATGTTTATTCCTGTTTTGAAGAGGGAACTGGCAATAAGACCAGAGCAGTGTGATGGGTACCATGCGTATTGGAGGACAGATCTGTTGGTTGCACCTGTCTCACCCTATCTTATTTAGATAGAAAAATGGTTAGAAGGCGTGTTGGGTTGTTAATGAGATGCTGGAGAAAAGGGAAGCAGCATCACGAGGCATCAACCACGTGTAATTACTGTCTGAACTGTTTGGGGTGACTGTCATAGCATGGCTGAGGAGAACTCTGGATTTCTTAAAAAAAATACCACCTCTTAAACATGAAGAAAATTAAAGATTATTCAAGTGATGGAGAATATTTTCTTAAATCTTACGTGAACCCATGATTTCTCCATGTTTCCCATGCTTGTTTTTCATGTGTTATTAACTTCATTTCCAAAACAGTGGTTTCCAAACTCCAGATCAATTTTTCTCTGACTCAGACTTTGCACAGCTCTACGTACAGTAGCCGAGTGGTGCTAGGGGAGTGTTCCTGACTGTACCAAGGACCAGCAGTCATGCCCAGGTTGTTATTTATAAACCTGAGATTTGTTTAGGCATTTGCTTGAAACTTGGAAGCAGCCTTCTTGGTTGAGAACAAAATCATTACAAGCTTTGAGCCTGAAAGACAGGAAAAATAAATAAGGGAAATTAAACCTTCTTAATGATGATACCTATGCTGAGTCCCCTAGAATGGCTGTGACAGATGTATGCTCAAACTAAGTTTTACCAAGTTGCTTCCTTTCCCCAAACCTCTCATCTGAATCTGCAGTCCGGGCGTTGTTATTTTGTACACTCACTACGCAAGCGGCTTTTATGCTCCTCTCCTTGTTAGTGGTGCAGGTTTTTTAGATGCCATCCCCCTGAAAAGCGATTAATTAAAACAGCGTATAGCAAAATTTTTCCCCTGCTATTAAAGAAAATTTAATAGGAACCGTTTGGACTGGAGCTCTGGATAATACTTCCTCTTTGGCAGTCCTGCTGATCATTGCTGACAGATATTTCTTTCAAAAAGATTGTTTTGCATAGACAGATCTTGGCAGAGAGGTTGCCTCAAAAGAAAAGTGGAACAATAAGAAGCCATTGTTTATTTTTAAAAATAGCTCTTTTTTTTTTCCTGTCTGTATTACAACTTGAGATCTAAGCAGTGCATGGACATGCCTGATGGGGAGAAGTCTCTGCCTGTTGGACTGCTGGGGTCAAGGGATGGGATTTCATGGTTCCTCGTGCCCACCGTGGTTCCTGGAGGTGGCTGGTGGCAGGGCTGGCTCAGACCCTTTTTCCCATCGCTTCCCCAGTAGATGAGAAGGGACCAGGCAGTATAAGCTTGATTGGAGGAAGGAACAGGGAGATGTGAAGCCTTTCTCAAGATGTGTTGAGCAGTGGTGGAGGTCTCCAGTCCCCTCCACAAGCCCATCCTCTTCTCCATGAGCAGAAACTGCTCATCCCTGAATAAGCACGCATGCACCAGGAAAGGTAAGTATGAAGGCAAGGTCAGTCCTTGCCTGGCCCAAGCCCTTGCAAGTAGGGAAATTAATCACTACGTGATGTATCAGTACCTGTTTAGTCCTCCTCTGCTCACTGACAGACACCATGCTCTGACCACCATTGCAGAGCACAGCGCACTGCATGCCACAGCCTTCACACGGGCACAGAAATGGGAGCTGTTTCCATTAATAGCTGCTCTGCACACGACGTCTGAATGACTCTTGTGGCACAGCCAGCTGCTTCATCAGATACCCGCAACCACTGGCTTGGGGCAGGACCAGTGACCTGGCATATGAATGCAGAATTAGGAAATGGACTGAGGTTGTGGTGCATTGTAATTTGGTAAAAATAAAGAAAGTTGTGTACTTGGGAGTGGAAGGGAACATCTGGTGGAAAGCAGCTTAGTTCCATGTTTGTTTGCAGGATCAAATTTATATTGGGCATATTGAGTGTTGACCAATGTGAGTTGGAAGGACAGTGCTTCAAGCCGATACACGTGAGCACCATACCCCAGAGTGGGGTGGGGAATGCTGTGAGCCCCTCACCAGGCTCTGGTTTACGTTCAGTTGCCATTCCAGAGAGAATTGGACTTGGTTTGCTCAAACACCATGAAGTCGTGGCTGGTTGGATCAGTCCTTGGTTTAGGAAGGGGGAGTGCACTTCAGGGCTTCTTTTTCCTTCCCTGTTCCCTCCATGGAAGTGAACGTGGTGAACATTTAACCTGATGCTTCCCTTGCCTCCTCTGCTGTTGAAAATCTTTTCTGCCCCCTGTAACAATTTTGTTGGCATAAGGAATGTGCTTTGGAGGTGTGAACGAACCATCCCTTTGTTCGTAACAGTCATACCTGTTTTGGCAGGAATAGTAGCGTGCTGGGCCACATGAAGCACCAAAAAGTGGCCTTGGCCATGTGCAAAGCCAGCCAGCCTTGAAGGCCACCTGAGAAGCTGGACAAGGCGACCAAAGAAGAGGGACAGAGAACCTGGAAAGCTTTCTTTGCTGGTATCTTGGATGCCCAAAGAGTGGTGAAACATCTTGGGCTGGTCTTAGGCATGCGGAGAGGTGGAACCACCTGTCCGTGGTTGGTGGCTGGGAGGTTTAGCAGGGAGGATTGTCAGGCTATAGACCTGAGCACTCTCTATGCTGTTACCACGTCAGGAGGAGTTGCAGGTTTAAAGTGAAGCGCTGGCTAAATGAACAAGACAACAGAGGGTTGGCCCAGGAGAAGAAGAATGAGAAGAAACATGGTCAGACTTTTACTTTGCCATTTATAAGAGCAAGACCATTTTTCATCATGTCCTGGAATACAAGAAGACATTTGATACAACATAAGATGCATTTAAATGTGATTAAGGTATCTTTTTTGGTTTTACTACAGACTGTTGGTAGGGGTCACGATCTTTTAACTACCTGATAACAACAGCTTTTTTTAAAATTTGAGGCTAGCTTAGCTGAATAATGAAAATAAAACACATAAGTAAGAATTAGCCTGGGTAATTTGATTTTTACAAGGCAGCATGGAGAAGCCTTACAGCTGCTGTGGAAGTACCTGGTAACCAAAGACCAAATGGGCCGCATGGAAATGCTGGGTTGTTTTTTTTTTTAAAGGATGGCCAAATTAGAAGATTAACTAAGTACTAATAGATCTCTTGTAAATAGGTATTGTAAATACGTACTTACAGAACTTGTGATTAAATAATAGCTTCAACCCTTAAAATTTAGTCCATGCATCTAAACCTTTCACCTATACCGAGCCTCATCAGTGGCCTGGGCCAAATCCTTACAGCCTATTACAGCCCTATTACAGCCAAATTCAGCTTCAGCTGCAGGAGAGGAGCTTGTGTGACATGGTCTTGTATTCATTATTTGTTCTATATTGTGAAAGCAGTGCTGTAGCCATGATAAAGTAATATAAGCAAGATGGTGTTTGTATGATACCAGCATCCAGAGTTGAAAAAGCTGCACAGAGTTTTAGGCATGCAAACTTAAAGAAGAGCTTTTTATTTTAAAGCTCATTTGTTTTTCAATTTTCTGTGTCCTCCTAATAAAGTGTAGCACCTCTCTCCCAAGACTTGTTTCTCTTGCATTTATTTTTTCCTTAACTTGTACAACATTTTATGTATTACCATACTTTTTCATGATTAAGTATACGTATAAATGCATTAAATTGTGTGATTTAATAAAGAGTAGGTTTGAAATGCTGCATTTTACTAATGTGGGAGACATTGCACTTAGGAATGTGTCTAAAAGCAGTTCTTTGGGTGTAGTGCCTTTTTTGCCTTCTGTTTCTTATCTGTCCTTCAAACTAATCAGTATGTTTTTAAACTGAGGGGAAGGGGAAGGTCTGAAACATTTGTTTTGGCATTTGCTTCAACGATATGATTGTGGTTGGTTGATTTCATTTCCTCAGTAACCAAAAAAAGCAAACCAAAAGTTATTTCTCCTTCATCATCTAATTAAATGCAAACAGTACGTGTATTTTTTGTACATGCTTGTAAGTTCACGCCATAAATTTCTGTCCTCATCCTAAACCTGCCACTCTGTGCACCTGTAGAAATGGGATATTTAATCTGCTTCAGCATCTAACATGATGTGCTGGATTTGGGTGAAGTTCAGAGAAAAAAAATGTGTCAGTTGTTAACAGACTGGCCTGTAGAACATTACAATCTGTTAGTTAATTAAGATAGAATCATAGAACAGCCTTGGCTGGAAGAGACCTCTAAGATCATCAAGTCCAGCCATTAACCCAGCACTGCCAAGTCACCACTAAACCACGTCCCTCAAAGTTTTGTGAAGTTTTAATACACTAAATATTAGAGAAGGAGAAAGCATTGTAATGTGGGCATATTGAAATAATCCAATATTTAAAATACTAACATTTCTTTGTCTATTTTATGTATCTGTGCCAGATTTCCCTATGGATTCTAATAATGGCAACTGTAGAGGTGCCGGCATCGGTGAGTACACTTTTATAAAACTGTATAACAAGCTATTGTCTTTCAAATCCTTTTACTAAAGTAAGAGGTGTACTAAGTGATGCATAAAAATACCCTGTCTTGTCTGGGAATCCAGTAGATTGTGGTTTTGTATCCCGTGGGCAGGTGGGATTTGGGGCTGGTCAGCACGTGGACCTCTCAGCAGACAACTCAGTTTTTAGGGCTCACCTCTTCTGCTTTTGTCAGGGCAAAATTTCCATCAAATCAGGAAGACTGTGCTGATTTCATTACAGGTTTTGTCTTGAAAAGTGAAAATGTTCATTAAATGAATTTTCACTAGGCAAAACCAGTGAAGATAATGGTTCATTCTGACTTTAAAGTTTGCAAATTAAGGTCAGTACTCTTTGTAGATAATGGCAAAACTCCCATGAACCTGAGGAGGTTAAGGCTGAGACCTTTGGAGACTGGTTTTATTCCAGCAGGTTCCCCTGTTGCTTTTTATTTTGTTTTTGCTGGAACTGAGTAAAACCCTTTGAGTGTTACCACTAGTCATAGGCAATGCAAAGAAGCAGAGCTCAGGTTGGTAGCTAATATATTATTGAAATGTGGCTTTGTTGATGAAGCAAGCCAATGACTATAGGTTTCCTTGAATTTTACTATGATTCTTTCAGAGATTTCCTCCTAGGCCTTTGTCAAGCAGATGGCACTTGGAAACCTAGCATTGGACATCATGACTTTCCTTCTCCAGAGGGGTTGATGAGCTATAGTGTGCCTTGATGCTCAATTTGTTAATATAAACACCTAAGTAGATAATCAGATGCCTACAAAAAATTGGATAACTACAGCATTAATCTCTGTGACCAAAGTGTAAAAAGGTGTTGGTAATGCCCAGCTTATAATGCAGTTTTAAAATGTGATCAGTAGGTCCCAATGTAAAAGTAGCTATGTAGGTGTAAAATGTTACTTAAATCACAGTCTGCATCTTTTAGAAATCCAGCTACAACTAGAAAAACCTGATAAACATAAGCTTCTTAACAAGCTTCACTTTAAATTGCCTTGAGCATGGGATCATGTCTGAAAGACTTTCTCAAGATTTTTATTACTAACGTGAGTATCTTCTTAGTTTTAAGCCATTTTCAATTATGTGGTATTGAGAAAGTGTGGATCTCATGCTTTACAGTACAAAAAGCATACAGGCTTTACTTTGCATATGAAAGTAAAGCTGGATACCTTCAGCTTTGTATCAAAAATACTGAATGTATCTTTAGCACAGCCTGTCCTTAAGGATGTAGATGGAATACCAGTAAGTGACCCTGCAGTGGAAAAGAGTGAGATTTAGTTATACTGTTGCTGTTGTGATGCTTTTCAACTAGTAAAAGCTAAATCAGACCTAAAAAAATCCCACCCAAAAAACAGGGTGAAGGTGCACAGAAAAAGTGTTGATGAAAAGGAAGGGGAATATTTTCATCACTGCCTTTGGCTGTACAAACACGATTTCTGGTTCAATGTGCTTCACCTGTTTCAACTGACAAATGCAGTTTAACCACCTAACAGGCTAGGTTTCACAATTGGTTAATTTATACATTCAGTAAAGTAAATTTGTAATTTGGCCATTGTAAATAGAAAGGGTTTGGGGGTTTTTTGCAACTAGCAACCTAGTGTGTTTTTAAAAGTCCTGGACTTGGCTCTGTGGTTTCTGGAGCATATTGTGTGCGCTGCTGTGTGCAGTTGCAGTGAGCAGTAATCATGGGTTACTGCTCTTTGAGGCACCTTTTATCCCTGTTGTGGTTGGGTTTTTTTGGGGGGGTAGCTTTTTTAACTCTCCTGGCAGTAAACTTCATTGTCATCTGCTTCATCAGATGCTTTTCATGTCACTTAGAAATTTTTCCAGAGGTTGTTTTTTTTTTTTTACCCTTAATTTATCCAGCTTTGAGTGCTTGTACCGATCAGTATTACAGCCAGTTTCAGATTGTGCATGCACAAATGTTTAAGATGGCACGTTTTCCATGAGGCAAACCCTTTTCCCATGTAGTTCAGTTGTTTTGACATTCACTGGAGAAGTTTTCACAGATGTAGATTTTGAGCTTTTGGCAGTCCCATATCGACTTGTATTAAAAAAAGAATATTTAATGGCAAAGTTAGCTGAGATCTCAGTCAAAACTGGTGTGAGCCTCTGTTGCCTGTCTCAGTGCTTGGGATATAACGTTGTTGTGGTCCCAGAGCCCTTCTGGTAATGCTGGCAGCTTCAGAGGAGACTATCACACGAGCTGGGACTTTCCCTCAGCATCAAGAGATGCAGGACATTTCTACAGCTGCCTTTTGTGGGTGTTCCCACTCCCCAGGGAAGGCTCAACTTAGCCAGAAACATGCATCAAATATGTGTCCTCTAATGCTCACGTTGTGCTTCCTTTGAAAGTCACTGTAACAGGAACTGGGAGAGAGGAGTTGGTTCTAGCTCTACGACTGACTTCATAACTGACCTTGGCAAGTGGCTCTGTGTTAGTTTCTGTATCTCTAAATAGTAATTAGGAATAAAGCAGCGTTTTGTAAAGTTCTTTGAAATGTAAATTTGAAAAGCACCACAGCAGCTAGGAGGTATCCTTCATTAAGAACGTGGGCAGGTCTATAGTTCGTTTTGAGAACAAGACTAATAAAATATGTTCCTCAAATTAATAAAATAAAATAATCCAATAGCGTCTTAAAATTGAGGGAAATGTGAGGATATGTGTTCTTGTCTTGTAATTTAGACTGTTTTATTCTACTTGTGCCACAGAGCAAAGAACTGTAGAGCAGGAGAATGTTAAAGTGTATGACTTGAACGCCGAGATGCCTGCGTGAGTGTGGGTCACAGGAGCACATCTTTTACAGCCTGTTTTGAGGCCGCTTATAAAATGGGCCATAACTTGGTCTAAATTATGCATGAGCTCCCACAGGCAGAAGGGAAGCCAAAAATCACTTCCCTTCTCTGCCTTTATTATTTTAACACAGTCTCATACAAAAGCTGAAGTCTGTAGGACTCTATATATAGATTCCTGAGGATGTGTTTGAAATTCAAGGAAACAATATACTCTTCTTTTGCAATGTTCTCCTCTTTCCTGTATTTTTTTTTGTGTTTTCAACTGCAGAAATTCTTTCAATAGAAAATAAATAATGATTTGAGAAGTCCATAACCATGTGATTCCATCTCTCTTTTTTTTTTTAATATGCAGAAATCTTATATAGCAAATAAAAGTTCTTTTTCAGACTCTTTATGTTGGATTTAACTAAATCACTAGCGTATATGCATTGGTATTTTAGAAGGATGGAGCACAGAAATAGGCTGCATTAAGTCTTATTTGCACTTAAATGCTAAGTCAAATATCAAAATAGATGACCATGTGCATGTACTACTGGGACCTGCTGTTTGAAGTGGCTCCACCAAACTCCACTTAGATGCTAGCTCAAAATAAATAAATATTTCATTAGAACAACCAGCCATGAGCTATTGGTCGTGTTAATGAATGCATGGATCTGAAGCTTCAGTGTTAGCACTGTCTGGGCACTAATGAAAATGTTTGTACCTCCGTTATTGTTCCCAGCTGTTTGGAAGCTGCACCACTGGAAAAGCTGCTCTGGCAGTGTTTGTTTGTATTATTTTGAAGGCCATTCTTAAAATTTCCCTATTTTAATAAAAACTGAGTTTCTGGGTTATAATAAAATTGCAGAAAACTTACAGAAAAATTGAGGAAGAGTCCAGGGCGGTATCAAAGGTAACACCAAATACCTGCAGTAGTCAAGTGAAGCCCTTCAGCCTCTTCAATTCAAACTCTCTTAAACCTCCTGCCAAACACCACTGAAGAGGTGTGGTTGAGGTTTCATTTTGTCAGGACCATCTCAGGAGCGTTTGGAGCCACTTGGTCCCACCGCCCTCCGACATGCTTCATCTGTGCACTGTAGCTCTGGGACATCTTCAGGTGTAAAGGGGCTGTGCCCATGTAAGAGATCTCAGCCTATAGCTCTGTGTCTACATTACAGTCTGTGTGATCAAAGGTGCAGAAAGGAGGGCATTCCATAAGTGTGGTACGGAAGAGAGAATGGCATTGTAAGGATGTGGGACTGCAGCACCTATGAGCACAGAAGTGACCAAGATTGAACCTTGAATTGGCTTAAAATGGAAGATTTTGTCACTTTAGACTCCAAGTCCTGGTGTCTTTGTTGTTATGGGGTTAGTGGGTTGTAGTGGTCTGATTTGGGTTTGTTTTTTAGACTGAGGTCTCATGGAGAGTTCCACAACGTCTTCCAGCAGAACAGACGAGGAATGCCCTGTGGTTTTGAATATTTCACTTGCCTGTGATAAACAAGTCAGCTCAATGACATTTTTGTTAGGTGTGAGCTTGGGGTTTCGGGGAGATTGTCACTGAACATGTGCTCTTTCCTTTCTAAACAAAACTTTCTGGTTTTGTAGAGCGCTGCAAATGCAAGCCTATAAAAGCTACCCAGAAGACCTACCTACGCAACAATTACAACTACGGTAAGAACAGCTGCAGGGCCAACTCCCAGCATTTGTAAGGCTACAGGATAGGGAAAATTTTCAGTAAAAAAGCCCCTGGTCCCAATTACTGATGGTTAACCCAGTGGTACTTACTAAAGAAGGAAGATGTGGCCTGAAACATTTCCAAATTAGAAGGATGGAGGGGATTAGCTTACTGTATTAGTAAAAGGGCATCTTTGCTGACGTTGAGTGTTATTTCAGTGTCAGTGCAGGCGTTGGGGGTTTGTGCACTTCTTTAGTGTCAAAAGTGATGTGATAAAAATGACATTGTGAGCTGCTATCTTTGACTTCCAGCTCCAATACAGGAAAGGATATTTATACTAACTTTTGTGCCTACAGACTTGCCATGGGATCTAACAGGCACACGAGGTTCTTACCTTCTCGTGTATCAAAGCCAGTTACAAGCATCTTGCCAGCTGTGTTATGCTGTCTGTAACACCTGTAGAAGTGTACAGTGTCTGTGTTGTCTTCTCTTGTCCAGATTGTCCTGGTCTGCAGGCATATCACAGGTCCAGGCTGTTACTTCTCTGCATACTGTTTGTTTTAAGCAAATTAGGCCGATGAAGCCAGTGAATACGTATCAATTGGGTCCATCCTTTTTCCCATTAATCATGTGAATAGCCTTAGGCTCAGTGAACTTAAAGACTTCATTTAGAGGAAGAGGTAGAGAGGAGATGTGCAAGTCCATGTTTTTTTTTCTTCCATATTACCTTTTCACGTAGATTAGAAGACACTGGGAATCCAGGGAATCTGCTATTTGTCATGGAAAGGGACTCTTGTTTGCAGGCTGTGAAAGACGTGGCATTCTCCAGAGCATGACCTCTCGATTGGCTTTGCATGTGCATGTGGTATCAGTTCACTGGTCACCATGAGAGAAACGAAAAGCGTTGCCTTTGAAAGGCCACTTTTCCTCCTATGCCACTTCAGGGAAAAAGAAAGGGTGAGGGAGGAAACAATTAGACGGGTCATCGGGTCAAGATCAGGAGCATTTGGAGTTCATAAAGAGCAGAGCAGATTGGTGCTGGGTCACTGGAGAGAGAATAGAAAAGGTAAGGGCCTGTCATCCAGCAGAAGTAGTGGTACGAGAAGTTTTAATGCACATTCACGTTTCGTGAAAGGTTGAGAGCGACAAATTAAGTTCTGTCACCTGGGCTGCAAGTAGTCAAAGAGGGAGTGCTTACAGCTCGAGGGGGAAGGAGAGCATACAAAGAATGAATTAACTATATTTGAAGTGAAAGGGTGAAGAAGAAGAGATGCTAAAGGTAAATCTCACTTAAACAGGAGATAAATCCCCCAGGTACATAACTCCTGCTCGTGACCATACTACTATGAGATATGCTGCACTACCTGGACCCTCCTGGGGGGGATGAGGTAATGAAGTGAAGAGATGGGGGCAGGGGCATTGCAGGAGTTCAGCTAAGCTTTTCATAATGGACCGTGCAAAAGACTAATGCCAGAGGTCACGGAGAGCGGCCTGGGGGTGACCTGCATTATCTGCTGCTGCTAACTGCACTCTTTGTGGCTTTTTCACAGTCATTCGGGCTAAAGTGAAAGAGGTGAAGACTAAATGTCACGATGTCACTGCGGTAGTGGAAGTAAAGGAGATATTAAAATCTTCCCTGGTGAACATCCCCAAGGACACTGTAAACCTCCACACGAACTCTGGCTGCCTGTGCCCACCACTCAGTGCCAATGAAGAGTACATCATTATGGGCTACGAGGACGAGGAGCGCTCCAGGTAACTCCTTCTGCATTGTCCTTGGAGCACGTTTGTTGTTCTTTGTTCCCCTGCCCCTAAAGCTGCACTTCAGAGCCACCAGGGAAGGAAAAGTTGGTGTGCTGGTACATCTCCTTAATGTTGTTCAGGGGGTACAAGGCTGTAGCTTGAGCATACCTGTTGGTGGAGTAACTGGTTGTCCCCATTGTGTAGGTTACTCTTGGTGGAAGGCTCCATAGCTGAGAAGTGGAAGGATCGTCTCGGTAAAAAAGTAAAGGTAAGAAAACATCTCACCAAAAGTCAAATGTTGCAGAGGCCATGAAACAACTGCCTAATCTTTTCAAAATAAGGGAAGAAAATACACGTGCTGACCCCAGTTAATTAATATCAAGCATCAAACATTAATTTGGTGTGTTAGTTGCTATATTGCTTAGAAATGCTTCCTGAATGAACAAAAAAGCAAACAGTGAGAGTGTCTTAACTCCATAGGCAAACTGCATTCCGCAACACACACCTGAGGGACTGGGATCATGAGACTAATGGGGAAAAAAAAAAGAGCTTTACAAATGTTTTCCAGGCTAAGTCAGAATTACACTTCTCAGATTTAATAATCTTTACATACAGTTCTTTTACCAAATTGTGTGGATTTGTGACTATTTTAAATTTACCTTCCTGGCTTAGATGAGGGAGGTACGTGATAAGAAGTCACATTGCAGCGAACTGGAAGCAGTGAGCTCAAATGCAAGCAATATATGAAAATACATTCTAATGTTTTCTAATTTAAATGTATTCTAATGCCTTCCAAGTTCTGAAAGGATTTGCTTTTTATGTTTTGATGTACCACAAAATATCAGTGATTTTGATGTTGTTAGGAGTGTCATTTTCCACAGAATATTCTGATTTTCACATCATGTCCCAGCCATTGATTTGACACAATGGTTGTGCCTGTGCAAAACAGTCCCCTCTTCCACCCAGTGCTTTCCTCAACAGCCTTCATGGTGACTTGCAGGACAACACTGTCCTGATTACAAATGCAAGTTTTTGTGTGCACTTTTGTCACATCCACGGAGATTTCATGAGTGAAAAAGACGTGAGGATTTTATTCCAAGTTGTTGCTTGATTTGGCAGCACCTCATGAAATCCAGTGCCGCAGAGCAAATGCCACGTTACCACCACGGGCTGACTTCTGTGTAGTTCCAGTTCTCAGGTGGCAGTGTCTTTTGTTGGGGGCTTTTAGGGAATTGACTTATTTTCTCACTTACTTCCTCGTGGCCCACGACACGCTGCCTCTGCTGAGGACCACTCCACATCACCACCCACTTCTTATCGCCACCTCCTTTCCCAAAAGCATCATCAGTTGTACCAAGTGTGTTTATTACATCTTTGGGTACTGCTGTTGCTATTACCTGGAAAAGTAAGATAAATAAATAACGATAGTAAAAAAATTAATAATAATAAACCCCACTTGACTGTTTGTTCATCCTGCTTCGCCCAGAGATTGCACAGAGAGCTTCATGTACATGTTGCTGTTTAGAAGGTGAGATGCTTTTCTGCTGAAGCCGTTAGGCTTTGTATCAGCCCCTTCATTCACAGAGGCTCCAAGAAAGCCAGGAAATGGTTTTTCTCTTTGAAGTGACTTCTAGTGCTAACCTCACATTCCACCATTTGAGCCCAACGTAGGGTAATGTGGTGGAAACAGCGACAGCTTTTCTTTTTTTGCCTCTATTTGTAAACACACGCAGTTACTTCACGTATGACTTGTATCTTCTTCTGTAATCTCTTTTGCCATCCCTTTGCCTTCCGATACGCAGCGCTGGGATCAGAAACTCCGCCACCTGGGGAAGGGGAAGGGAGAGCCCGGACACAGCGACTCGGCTCCGAAGCCCGGCAAAGCCAGCAGTGCCCGACAAGGACGTAGTTAGATGTGGGACGCCGTATGTTGACATGCAGGGGACTATCTACCAAGACTTCATTGTTGAAGCAGCAAAGGAGAAATTGCACTATTGCACGTTATATCCTATTGTTTACTACAAAATAATGTTTTAGCTTTTATTAGTTTTTATTCTCCCTCTTGTTTTCTGCCTTTTTTTTTTTTTTTTTCGGATGTGTGCAAGCTCTGGAAATATATATTTTTTTTTTCCTGTTACTAAGAACTGTAGAAAACTGCCCTTATGAGATGAGGATAGAGAAGGACATGCTGAATTTATCATTTTATCTCCTGAATCTTCTTAGGGAGAAAATTCAGATGCAGGCAGGAGTGAGGTCTGGCAAAGACTGTCGCTTAAAGCCATGCCCCACACTGGCTTCCCCCTTTCCCTTTCCCGGGTCACTGTTTGCTGAAACTCATTGTGTTGGGGGAGGTGGTTGATCTGGTTTTAAGTGTGTGATTTTTTATTCTGAAATATAATTCTGAAATACATAAAGATATAATGTTAAGAGAACTGTTTTAATCAGTACACCTCTGTTAGGTTTTCTTACCCGTAAATAAACCACTTGTGTAAGCCAAAGTCTAACTTAAAATACTTCCTGCGACACACATGGTGTGCTGGTACACAGGGGACCTGGCTTTTCCAGCACTCTGGACCTTGCAGGAAAGGTGTATAGCTCTCTTACCACAGGACTTAACTTATAATATACTACTTCTCTTATAATGGCAGTTTTTCCCCCTTTTCTTCCTTTTCTCTGCTGAGTTGTAGGAGTAGTCTGACTTACCAGGCCTGCTTCTCAGTACAGGTCTGCACTTTATCCCTTCCTTTTTGTGGTGTTACTCTGAAATCTGTGCCTACATAAACAAATGTTCAATGCTCAGTAAAATATGTCCAATAAAAAAATTGTAGTTGTCAACACAGACCTTACCTGACTTTTGAACCAATGTCGTATTTTTTTATATTACTGTTCAAAATATAAAAAGAAAAAAAAAAAAAGTTCCTTTTTGTGCTTTTATGGAATTCTTCGCAGACAGTGCTGACTTATTTGAAATTATCTTCTGTTTTCCTGTTTTCTCATGCTCAAAAGAAATTAAAATGGGGTAAATCAAAGAACAGTCCACTGCAGTCTACAGAGGGAAACTACACAGCAAGTCCTGTGAAGCCCATCATCAACCATATTTAATTGTTGGGCTTTGGGCTTTGAATTATTTTTTTTTAAGAAATCAGTAAATAGCAGGCAGTTAATGTGAGAAGGAAAATTGCTGTCAAGAAAACCAAAATTCTGACTAATCTTGTTTACTGCTGTCCTCCTGTCCCCATTCTCAGAGCTTTCTGAAGAAAGAAGTTTGTTGGTTTACATCTTGCTTAATTAGGTCTCGGTTCGAGACCCACCTCACCTCTCAGGTAATTTAAAATTGAGGTCTATGGTGTGAAAAGACTTCTTTGTCTTCCCCAAACTGTGTGGAGCATTACCTTGTGCTTCCCCCTCAATATCAACCCCAGTCCCCGGGCTCAAAGCAGGTCAGTGTCTGCTAAACAGGTAGTGTTTCACTCCGTTAAATTGTGCGTAATGGTCCTCCTTCCAATCCAGATACTCCTCCTTCATCTTTTAATCCCCCTAGCTGGGGTCAAAGGAAAAATGATGCTCTCTGGGGAAAAAGGGAAGAAACAGCTACTTCATTTATTGGTGAGAACTGCTTTCTGATCATCTTCAAGTCCTTAATGTTTTATTTGAGAGGCTGAAACTCTTGACTGTTCTTCATGTGATCAACAAGCTGGTGAGCAGAGAATGAGGAGGCTGGGTTTGGTGTCATCGACCGCTGCTGTTTGCATTTGTCCAGTGGGGAGAAGCAAACCTGCAGCGATAACGGCAGCTGAACTCGGGTGTCACCCGAGGCGAAGAGCAGCTGTTGGTGTTGTACCTGGGGCTGTTCAGCGGGGTGTCAGTCAGTGACCCTGCAGCTTGTGCAGGGCTCTGTTTGCACCCCACGGTCTGACTGCCACTTGCTTCAGGAAAAAATGACCTTGGATGGCTTGGAGTGGCTGTGCTTTGGGCTGCACGGAAGCTTCTAGCATGGGCTTTGATGGTGTGACCCTTTTAAATGCATGTCCATGTGCAGGAGGGGAAGCTCTTTTCCCTCTGTTTCCCAAGCTCTTGTGGAACAGTATTGAAACAGTATATATATAGCTTTCAACCTTCCCTTTTTACCTGCAGCGAAACTACTTGAGGGTCATGCTCAATCTCGAATAGAAACCTTTGTAGCTAGGGCGAGAGTGCTCTGTAATGAGGAAGAGTATTTACTTGTTTCACTTGCTTTTTTCAGAGCCAGTTTGTTTGGAGGCAGCACTAAAACTCTAAAAGGAGCACAAACCAACCCACGTGTGACAGCCACCTTATCAATTGTGTCCGATGTGGTTATTTTACTGGGTGATGCGCATACCTACGCATGCACACGTGACCAAGTGTCACGGGATGTATAGAAGGATTGATTAAAACCATGCCCTTCCCACATCTGGGTTGTATTAGTCCGGAGAGAAAATATGCAGCTTGAAATCCCTGTGGGTAATTAGGCTGACATGCTGCTTATCGGAAGGCGCCCGTTCCAGTGCAGCGCAGCAGATGAGACGGCAGGAGGAATAAACACCCAAGTTGCTTATTTGCAAGCCATGTCTCTAATTTCCAGCAGGGGCTGGCTCATGGTTTTAATAAATCTGCTCTGGACATGTTAGCAATGACATGAAAATAACAGAGCTTAATTTCAGCCAGGGCAGTATTACCTCGCTGTCCAGTTCCTTCTGTTAAAGCCAATAATAAGCAGAGTTGATATGGTGACTGTCACAATGCTAACGAGAGCAGCACAGTTCTGTTGCAGAGGGCTGCAGGGAGAGCCAGTGCTGGTAGCAGTGGGCAGCCAGGGGCCTCCTGCTTTCAGAAAGCCTCTGTTTGGAGAAATGCAAAATCACGATCCTTGGGGGTGCAGCAGTGGAGGGGGGGGCATGTGGAAGGGGAAGCTGTCCGTGTTTATAAAGGGAGGGTAAGGTATCAGACTCCAGAGTAGGTCTCAATTGGTATCTTTCTTTTTTTTCTTTTTATAAGATTCTAGTGTACCGAGGCTGAGAAAAGCATCAGTCAAGTGGGATGAAATAAGTCTACCCTGAGTTACACCCTGGGCAATCCAGTGCCTGCTGGGAAGAGGTCCACTGCGAGGGTCCCCAGCTGTGGGGGGGCTGCCAGTGCCATGGTCTGGTTCCCCTGCACATCGCTGCTGTTCTGTGAGATGCCAAGATCCATACCTTAAAGGGTGTGTATATTATAAATTAAGCAGGTGAGTCAATGAGATAGTGAGAAGGCATGAACAAATGAACATTATGTGCTGGGGAAGTAATACAGCTGGGGACATTTAAATCCAGCTGTGCAGGAGAGATTTACGGGCTGGTGGTGTTTCCCTTCCCTCACATGGAATAACCCAAACCCAATCCCAGGAGGGAACGCCTGCTCCTGGGGCAGTCCCGTAGCCACAGAGCACGTGGAGTTGGGAGCCCTGCCTCCCCTCCCCGCTCTCCGGCAGTGCTGCAGTGGAACCTAAAGAGAAAGTCCCCCATCAGCTCTGGCTGAGCCCCCCCATTGCAATCCTTGGTTGGTCGTGGAAAACAGGGTAACTGCTTCAGTCACAGAGCAGCTCTAAATGCCTATATGAGGCCCAAATAAGCCTTGTCATGCAGGGAGGTTATTAGCTCAGAAGTGATGTCACGCTGGCAGATACAGTGCTTCGGGCCAGCCAGCTGCCATCTCACCCGCTGCAGGGCCTGAAAGCGTTAATGAGTGATAATGAAGAGAGAGGAGGGATGAAACGTGTGCACCTTTCCTATGCAACGCGCTGCGAGAAGCAAGTGATGCACCACGTCAGGATCCCACAGACAAAATAATTTGTGACTGTATGATTACAGGCAGCATCACAGTGGGACTGAATGCACATCATCAGTAGCTCTAAGATTCAGACTCAGTGTAGCAAACCTGACCTTCCTCTAATAAAGATTTGTGTGCCGTTATCTAGGGTTTGAAATGGTGACCTGAAGGGAGTTTGATTGCATAATCCTGTATGGCCCTTGGGAAGACTGAACCTCTTTGTCCCCCTTACAGACCTGTTTCAGTTTCAGGTGGTGTGTCTGCTTACGGCCCTCTCTTTGCACTGCTGAGATAGGGAAATCTGTACCAATTTTCTTTTTTTTGGTCCTAGGCTGAGTATCCATATCTGGACATTGGTCGCCCGGTTGTACATCCATCATCCCACCTTATTGCATCTTTTCCTTCTAGGTTAGTTGTCCGAGTGACCGTTTCTCCCCATGGCACAGGATAACCAGGCTTATCCATCCCACGCTCTAGTCTCCATCACCCAGGGCTTTGCAGAGAGGCTCCTAGTCCCCCTGCTCCCCCTTGCCAGTGTTGTTTTCCTGCTCCCCCAGGCTTTGCAGAGCCTTTACCCTGGTCCCCTTGCTCTGACATCCCATCTGACATTTCCTGAGGGCTTCCTTTCCGATAGGGCCTTCCCTCCTGTTCGCTGCGGGATGCTGGTCTCACTTTTCCCCTTGCAGCTCTCCCGTTCTGCTTTCTTGCTGCTTTCTGCCCCGCTCTCCCCTGCCTGTTTCCTGGCTGCTTATCTCCCTCTCTTCCGCTCATTGTCCCCCATTCCTGCTGCTGGAGGCAAGCCTCTCACCCTCAGCTGATGGGTACCAGGGACCTTCGCTCCCTCCCATCGCCTTGTGTCCTGTTTCAAGGTGTTTAACAGCCAGACCCGCCTGGGGAATGAAACTGAAATGCCCAAGAGCTCTTGGTACATTGTTGACTCTGTGGCAGCCCTCATGATTTAATGTCAAATTTCTCCCCTGCCATCCCAGACTGCCAAGAAATGGAAGTGTTGGAGCTGCTGAGAGAGAGGTCTGGCTTCTCCTCGCCTGCGTGGGTGGACAAAGTGTTCTTCCCTAGCTTTGCCCCTGGAAATGACTGCAGAGCAAAACAAAACCCCAGCCCCCAAACAGCTGATGTTTAATATTTTAGGCTGTGCAACTATTCAGTTGCTAAATACTTCAGCTAAGAGTTTACAGCTCAGCAATGGAGAGCTGGGGGTTATTAGGAAAAGTATTGGGCAACCTTAAATACTATGGTGTGATGAGCCCCTTTGGATGACACCTTTATACTGAGTAGCCCATTGCCCAGTGTGGCCAGTTTGTCCTCAAGCACAAAACACAGCACAGGATGTTCTTAATATACTACTTAAGAAAAAAGAATAAAAATAAAAGATGTTAGAGTTTGCCAGTTGATTTTCAGCCTGTGGTTTTAGCACGTTCATTCTTGTTTAATGTCACTGTGTGTCTGCAGCTGGCAGGAGGGACGGCTCCGGCCAGAGCTGGGGAGGCTCTTCAGGCTGCAAGTTCTGCTCCAAAGAGGTTCCCATCCATCCAGCATGTGGCTGCTGCCACATCCATTCAGTATCAGCCGGAGCCCAAAATACTCTCATGCCTCCCAGATATTTCTGGGAGTGATTTGGAAAGCCAAGAAGTGCTGTTTTACCTTAAATGGCCCTGAAAATAAGTCAGGCTTTTGGTCCTTCCCCTATTTAAAATCCCACAGTAAATGGGAAGCAAATGCCGATGCCCGCATTCCTGCCATCATTATCCTAAAAACAGGTTACCTCAAAGGTCTTTAATCCTTGAATTTTCATGCTGAATCCCTGGTAACCCTCTCTTATCCATTGTAAAGTCTCTGTTAATTCCCAGAAGACTGTTTGACTCCCTTCAGCTAAGATTCTTTTTCGCTTTTGATGTCCTTCCCCATGATTTGCATCTCCATCTTTTTGATAATTTAGATGTCTCTGGAGCTTGATTTACATTTGTAATTAAGGCTTTGTGAGGGCTCCTGGGGAATATGCGTGATGAACCCAATGGTGAATAGGTTTCATGGGGCTTTACTGTGCCAGCCCATGTGCTCAGAGGTAGGGGCTTTCTCACCATTCCCTGTCCCACTGGGACCAGCCAGATGTTTGGCTGCAGGAGAGTTCATTTGTCTTCCTCGGGCACTGCACGTCTGCGAGTGGGGAGCTTCACCAGTGCTCTGTGAATGGGGTGAATAGAAATAATGGGAAGTCTTGGAGCACCAGATACGCAAGATTGATGGGGATGCTATGTTGCTTTCAGGTGTTTAATTTACAAGAAATAAAGGCTGGACTTTGTTGCCTGTCCCAATCACCACTTGGGCACGTCTGTAAATCACCCTCTGCTATAGAGGAAAGCTGCCTTCTCCTACTGCTGTGTAATAGTTTACAAGTGATACCAGGTCCTGTGGTGTTCTGTGTAATCAGCAATTAACTTTCAAGACTTTCCCCATTTCAAAACTCGATGTGCACCCTGAAGTCTGTCTGAGGCTTTTTTTTTTTGCTCCTGCTGACTGAATATATCTGAAATTCAGAGTGTTGTTTAAAGGGTGCACTCTCAGCAAGGAAGGAGTTAACCTTTTCTGCCTGGGAGCAAGGAAATTCTTAGTTTTAGTGCAGACATTTTTGCAGGGTTAGAGGGCTGGATCAACCATGGGGGATTAATTCATACCCTCCACACACCAGAAGAAGGATACACATCGTTGCTAACAAATTTGCCAGAGACTGTTTCCAAAGGAGCCAGGAGACATGCCTTTGCATTCAGCTGGATTTCAGAGTATTTGGTTCCTGGTAGGTTGAGAGGAAAAGGTAAATGTCAGGGTATTTCTTTCTTTGCTGGCATGTTCATGGAAACATATTCATGTTCATATTTAACAAACAGCTTTCCCCTTCACGGCTCCCAGTCCATGCTTCCTCCCTGACCAAAGATGTCATTCTGCCCCTCAGGGCTCTCAATGCACCATCAACCAAAGTGTTTAGTGACCTTGCAGGCTCTGAAACACAGTTTTCCCCTCTTTTGTTGCCATCCTTACCTTTCACCAACTCTTGTATCTCTCCCCTTAGTTCCACGTGCTCCACCACATTTTTTGGTGATACATCTTCCATATTGCACCTCTTGTCCTTGGCCATCTCCCTCTATGCTGGGAGCAAATGTGGCAGGGAGGCAGGAGCAGGCATGTCCGCAGGCTTGGAAAATCAACTGTGGCTTGCAGGAAAAGCCTGGCAGTCTCCTCTCTGTTCTAGAAGAGCTGACGTGCATCATGCCTTCCCCTTTTACTTGGCTGAGAGTTTTGTGTGCATTGCCATTAAGAAGATGGAAAAATATTTCACTTTTCTGATTAGGAAAAAAATCATTGCACAATGCACATTTTGCACAGGCATCAAAGGAATTATCTCATTGCACATCAGATCCTACGGCTGAGGTCATCATTGCTGCTCTGTTCCTAATCATCTTAAACTAGTTTAATAAAAATATTTTTACCTCCTAGGTGTTTCTAAAACTCTTTCTCTTGTGATATCTCAGACAAGCAGGTTATGCCTATGAAAGATAATCAGCTCTTCTAGTATCACTACCCACAGGTATCTTCAAATATCGCAGTGTCACCTACAGAAATCTACTTAACTTTCTGTAGGAAGTGAACTGTGCATCATCATCAAGGATGTACTTCTACCAGGCATTGTGGCATCTGATTCAGCAAAAGGCTGGAGGTCCTCTGGAGTCTGCTGGCATGCTTGCAGTAGGCTTTCCATACTGCCAGGTTCTTTTGAATCTGATGTATATTTTACATCTGATTCCTGTCTGACAGTGGTTTTTTTCCCCATTTGCATTCTGCTTTTAAAAGTAGCCACCCTAGTATCTATTAAAATGGTAGATCTCCTTTGATGGCACTTTATTAAACCCTTTTGAATGTCTATTACATTTTTTAAAAGCATTTTTCTAAACCGTTTGAGAGCAGGAAACAGTCCAGGGAAGTTGCTGATCCTACTAAGACCTACCCTGTGTTTAGCTCTTTCGGAAGAGAAGCCTGATTGCCATCTCATGTCAGTGTTTGATGACTTCCACATGCCCCGTATTTTAAACAACTTAATCTGATCATATTCTAAGAGTGTTTGTTTGGACTGTGACTGATTCTGAAACTGTATCAGGAGTTACGTGATACGCTTCGGTGGTATGTGGAAAATGGGTGTATGACACTTCCACCTATAAACTCAACTGATGTAGATTTGTTTCATGCTGTTGTAAATTACACTGTTTGGGTTAATCTCCCCTTAAATTCCATACCTTTGATGATAGACTCTAGCTTTTTACAAACAGATTTTATGTAAAGCTTTGAAAGACTACCTTCTGCAGTTGCTTAAGGAATATCCTCTGAACCACTTGGTAAAAGAAATGTGCTTGATTTCCCAAGTATATTACCCACAGAGTTTTGGAGTCAAGCACATTTTTCAGACAGAGAGTCCATAATTTTGGAATATATGCTTTTTTTTTTTTTTTTTTGATAGAAGAAAATTGTGATGTGGCTTGAAATGCTGTAGTCCAGTCTGAAACTGGAGGAAGGAATTACATGCTAATATACTATTCCAGGGACATGAGATGATCTCCATATCTCCAGATTATTTTACTATGAATCGTTTGTCTTTCTACAATGTTCAGGTGCCAAATCAATATAGAGAAGAACTTAATTTAACGAACTTCTTGCTTGTCTTGCAGTGGACCCCAGACAACATCTCATAGAACCAGGCACGGTTAAAGAGATGCCTTCAGCCTCAAAGACTTTACAGTCTGATACCAGCCTACATTCAAACTGTAGTTGTAGTAATAATTTCATAGGAAACATGGAGCAACTCAAACAAGTGTGTGCTGACCTATCTTGTTTAAATAAGTTAGGTAGTTTAAACTATTTTTAATAGCAGTTCTTAATGAATTCTAGTTGAGTTTTTGACTGGTGCATCCAGCTGATGTGGAGGTGGGGCTTGTCTTGCACAATGGACTCTTCCACAGACAGAGCTGGATCTAAAGAAGGACATGGTGTTTAGTGGGACCCCACAATACTTCTTTAAAATATCTGAAGTATCCTTTTCTTGGAGCTGACTCTGTAATGGGAAGATATGGTCCCAAGTCTCAAATGATGTTTCTTGGTGATTTTTATAAATCAGTACTGCAGTCAGGATATACAAACCACAGTGTCATGGTTTGAGGAGCCAAACCAGGACACACAGGAATGGTGTAAAAATGTCTGTAAATGCACATTAAGCTGGTCATAAATAAAATTAATTTGGAAATGGAGTTCCTGTCTGACTAGGCCTCATGTCTTAAACCTTGCTCTCTGAGTATGTTATTCTGCCACTCTGAACTCTCCTTTCACTGGCTATTTCTTTAGAATGATGTGTGTATGTGAGAAAAGGAATTGTTGCTCCTACAAGCAAACACACAAACAGAAATTCCTAAAAGTACCTGGTACCTGGTAAG
Organism: Podargus strigoides; assembly: GCA_028020825.1. Taxonomy (NCBI): domain Eukaryota; kingdom Metazoa; phylum Chordata; class Aves; order Caprimulgiformes; family Podargidae; genus Podargus; species Podargus strigoides. The sequence continues at coordinate 35,732,902 of CM051625.1, forward strand.
CATCCTCACTTCCAACTGCCTTAGAGGTGCGGGTGAAGCTTGTAACTCCTGTTCCAGTCAGGTCCTTTTCTTTCCCATTATTCCATTTCTAAGAAAAACAATAAATGGTAAATACGACTCCTCTGTTTTCTATTTCTAGTTTAGTTAGTCCTAAATATATGGTGGCCCTGCTCCTTACTGCTAAGCATTTTTCATCTTGCAGGCTTACTGCATGTGGCCATTGCAGAGTCAACGCTAACCGAAGCAAAGCAGACACCTAAAACTACCCCCTTAAGCTACACAAGGGTAGCTGGGGGCTACCTTCTGTTTCTCCAGAGGATGCCAGAGAACTGGATAGGAAGCCAGTTTAGTGGTGGACTTGGCAGTGCTAGGTTAACAGTTGGACTTGATGGTCTGAAAGGTCTTTTCCAACCAAAGTGACTCTGTGATTCTATGACTCTATGAAAATCCCTTCATAACACTGCAGGCAGCAAAATCCAGGGAAAACAAAGCTTGTGAACCACCAGAAGACACACAACATCTTTGCAAAGCTTCTGGGGAGAAACCACGGGGTTATTTCAGTGACAATGGCTGGCACCGGCAATGGAAAATCACTTGCTAGAGAGTTAAACTGGCTCCTTGCCTTCTGCTGCAGGAACTGATGGCTTGTCTCAGGCATCTCATCTCTGACTGCTGGCTTAACCGAGGCAGAAAGCTAACAGGGGTACAAATGAGCCTGATGGTATTAAGGATATATATTCAGTCAGTACATATGTCTCTCTGCTATTGTTTACCTGGGTAAATGCAAAAGGTCATTGTATTCCCACACAACGCATTACAGGCTGGTAAAGCTGCTTTGGGTTGTATGTTACCCACCAGTACAACGGTTCATTTCATAGCAAAAAGGTGGGATAAAATAAAACTCTCAAAAAAAAATCTTGTCTTGATGCAAGTGTCGCTGATTTTCTGTGGCTTCCTTTGAAATTTCTAGGCAGAATGAAAGCAAATACAAAATTGGAGTAACAGGGATCAAGCTCTAAGAAATATACACACATATATTTTTAAAAAACATATATGTATATATAAAGTTTGCAGTGTTTGCAAGTGAAGAGTTTCTGTTTTCACTGGAAAAGTTAACAAATATTAGCTCAGTGCCACTTTAAATAAAGAAGGGAGATATAAGGCAATTCAAAGATGGTATTTAGAAGTGTAAAGTAGGTGAACTCCGATGAAGACTACATCACATGCAGTAGATCACATCAAAAATGTGATTTTTCGGATTCATTTCCATTATAATGACATGTTATGACAAGAAATAGCTATCATTTCAAAGCTCCCAGCCTCAAAAGGAGGCAGTGCTGCTTCCAAAGTCAGCAACACCACTCCATTGGGCATCCAAAGTGAGAAATAGAAGCTGAAGCCAATAGCATTATTAGATATTAATGCCAGTTCATCAGCAACAGAACTGCTTGCATTTGAGGAAGCCATTTGCTAACAAATCTCCCTATGAAGAGAAGAGATTTTAAAAAAATTCTGGGTTTACAGTATTTTTAGTGAAAATTTTGACCAAATAGAAGTGTAACCAAGCAGTAAACTTTTCAGAGGCTAGCATGAGCTCTCGTCAGGGAAGATTGTCTCAAAATAAAGCATAATTGGATAATGAGAGAGCATTATTTTGAAATGCCAGTAAACTGGGTACTTTTTCTGGGTGGAGGTTAGCTTTTTGGTTGGCAAACTTAACCAATGTTCTCCCAGATGGACTTGCAGCCTGGGAATAGGTATTTCAGCCAGTGGCTTCCCAGGTGTCAGTTTAGGAACCTCAGTGTTCAGTGCTGTTTATTAATTAACAGTTCGTTTTACAAATAAAAAAGTTTGCTTTTTCAGCTTACATGTATTTCAAATACAAAAACATCAGTTTGCTAAAATATTTCCGTTAATTAAGCTAGTTTTTTCTTTGTAATTTGGATTTTAGGAGGTATGCTCGCTTGGGCCAACATTGTGCTGTTAGCAGCTGTCTGTAACATGCAGAACAGCTAATTCATCCTAAAGCCTCTCATTTATCCACGCCACACGTGGGGCTTTGCAGCCTCAGTGCAGGCAGCAGCGCTTTCTGCTCCATCCACAAAAGCCGGAGCAATTACAAGGTGGGAGGTTTTCCTGTACCCTCATATATTTAGTCACGGAAGGATGTGTGCTCAGAGATGGCAGTCACCATCAGCTCTGCCTCAAAGGAAGAGGTTAGGTTGTAATATCTTAAACATACTTTAAAATCTCAGTTAAATAGCAAATTGTTTTGAATGGTAAGGATTATTGAAGAATGGTAAGGATTATTGAAGGTGGGAAGAGCTTTCCGTACCTCTGCAATAACAGAGCCATTGAAATGCTATTTTTCAGTATTTCCAGGCTGTCTTAACAATTACAAGCATGTTTATTTATTTTTAAATTGATGTTTTGCCTGTGGGTTTAGATAGTCAGTACTGTGCATTTCCCCATTTTTGCAAGCCTGGAAAACGGCAGGATCTGGAAAACTCTGACTCTAGATTTACATCCTGGACCTCCACACTCGTGTCCTACGAGCCCCAGTGAACTTACAGGGGATATTTGCCTGCGTAGTGTCATGTGATGATGAGCAGCAAAACTGAGCCATCTCATCAGTAATCTACAAACTCTTCACACCAGCTCCTGTGCTATAAAAATTCTTGCAAACCCAGATATTAAGAATAGGAATCTTCCTGAAAAGCAGGCTTTCTTTAGGTTACTTGTCTACCCTTTTTTAATATGACAACTTTAATATTTGCATCCCTTTTCACAGTGAGAGGCGAAGAATATACCTGTCAATAATTCTTAAAAGAAAAAAAAAAAAAAGATAAATCAACTTTAAGCTGTAATTACACCCAGACCCAGAGTATCACAGCTAATTAAAGCTGTGCCCAAAGTGAAGCCAGGGCTGCAGCTGCTGGGAGCACTGGCCCATTAAATGCCACCAGCTGTGGCCCCTTACTGGCCCTCCCAGTAGTTGGGGAAAGAAATGGAGTAATTAGAGGAGTTTAGTAAAGCATAGCTGGTGCAGCGTGGCTGGGTTTCCCTACTGCAATAACACAGAAGGTATTGTCTTACCTTGGAATGGAATATACTGATTAGTTTCTGTTTGTTTGCTTTTTGATGCTGTGTTTGGACCATATAACTTTAATCACCAGTAAAGGTCTGTAGGAATGGAATCCTCTGCTATAGGAATTGTAAACATTTTATCAAGCTTGCAAATGTCCTTCCTGAGAGTTACCCAGAAAGAAATGCCAGTTCTAGTCTTGTAATCAGGCAGCAAGCAGGTCTGGCTATATAACTTCTGGAGTTTTTAAATTTATTTCTGTAATTGCTGAATATGCACTGGGAAAATGGTACTTGTAACTTTTTCAGGTTTTTAGGACTAAACCTCTGGTTGGGGTCTGCAGGTTGGTAAAGCAAGCAGAAGTTCTAGTTGGAGCAGAAGGTATTTCCTAGGAGATACAGATCGCCCTGATTACCCTCGATTTCAGTTTGCTTCTGGCTTTTTTTAAAAAAAAAAAGTTTCCCAGCATCTCAGATGGTTACAAGCTTGAACCTCAAAAAATTCAAGAGAACATGAAATAATTATAGAAAAATCTGGTGACAGCACTGTGGTAAAATATATTCATTTGTTGGAAAAAGTAAGGTTGTGGATAAGGAGCCATGCAAAAATTAACTTCAGGTAACAACTCTCTCTGGTAAAACTAGAAAGCTTTCCTCTTAGTTCACAATTATGTCTGTAAAGGAGAAAAATAAGGTTCCATAGGCTCTTCAAAATTCAGAGCAGAGTGGGAGATGGTAATGTGAGGAAGAATGCCTTTTGTATTTCATGGGGGAGCCTTGGTGCCTAGCACTGAGAACTTCATTTTATCTGTTTAATAAAAAACATCAGTAATAACACTCATTATTTAGTGAAAGAGAGAGGACAACACAAGGCCTCCAATTTTATTCAGCAGCACCTTGTTCACTTTTCTCAGGATGCCAAGTGTCTATGTTACAGACACTCTTCAGATAATGAGCTACAAGGTAAATGAGTTTCACATGACCCACGTAGAAGACATTTCTGTTAATATGCATCTTTCCTTGTCTTCTTGATTACCACTGCCACTTGCTGACGTTCTTGATATTCTTGGAGTAGTGGGGTTGAGTTTTCCAGTATGTTTTCCCCAGTATGTCTTTTTTTTTAATGCTGTGTCCCATTTGGATTTTGTTTTGTTTTGTTTTTTTAAATAAAATTTTGTTTCTCCTTTCATAACTCCCAGAAACATTCATGAATTCTGCCTACTCAAAATTTGTTAGCAGGATTCATGAAAGAAATGCAACTGTTGAAACAGATTGAGTAATATATTGGTTAAGAATGCATAGAAACAATTTTTTCTGTGTTGTAATCTCTTCAGAGGAGAAATATGCATGTAGAATAGAAGTGCATCACACTTTCCAAGGGCTTATGGGATGCTGTTTATCTTGCTTCTTTTAATTATATTTTGAAAGATTACTAGGGCCTTGATGTAACTTGTGTAGAGACTCTGCCTGACTCAATGTGGTTTTGAAAACAGGTTGGTCTTTTGTGGCATGTCAGGTTGATGAGAGAGCACTTGTTAAGAAAACAAATCTACTTTTGGGCATACAGATTAAAAATATGCTAACTATGCATTCCCAAATGACCTCATTAAAAGTTCTGCCCTTTAGATACGAGGGGAGGACTGTGGGTTATGCTACAAATTAAAGGCTCTAGTTTGGAGGCAAATTTCTCTTTTTTCCCCTGAACTTTCAAGGAGAATGCCTGGCTTTGTGTTTCCCTTTACACATCTGAATGGCTGCCTGTTCCTACATGTGTGATTCATTCTTCGGAGAAGATGTCAGAGCTGTATTATTTGACTAACTCAATGGGAGTACAGCCAGATCATCTCGCTTGAGTCATCCAAACGGTAATATTTCATCGAGCAGACAGACCTCTGGCTCACAGACTTGCAGGGCTTGAAGGAGGTAGGGAAGGGAGAAGAAAGACCCAAGTTGAACACTTTTCACCCCATTGGCCCTGCTGGCACTGTGCTACAAGCAGTGCTCCGGGGAGGTTTTTCCCTGTCCTTGATGTTTGTCATGGAAAAAAAGTCACAATAGGGGTTTGTTCCGACAGGGAATGGAGGAATTTTTGTAGTCTTGAAGAAATTTATTAGCTAACAGAAGTGTTTCCTACCAAGCTCTAGCACTGTGACATTACTGATGCGTTACTGATGGAGACAGAGCAAATCACAAAATATCCTTTCTGAAGTGAATTATGAGTCCGGTAGCATGGATCTGTGTTTCAGAGAACACTACAAAAATGTAGTTAAGTGTCTATTTCAATATGAACTTTGGATTGTGGTGGGGGTTTTTTTGTAGTTATATTTGTGTTAGAAACAAGTTAACTTTTTAAATTTTACTTTCTTGATTTTACTACAAGAGCCAAGGATTTTTGAGCAGTCCATGAACTGGGAAATTCCAAACCCCCAAAATCTTCTCATTCTTAATTCCCTTCATTCTTTCAAAAATAATGCAGGTATGTCCCCACTGGCAGCTCATAAACAGTGCAGAAAGCCTACTCTTGAGTACCCAAATAGGATCGCTTTAGAAATTCAGAGACATCTTGCTGCACAAAGCATCTTTTTTCTTCCAGTGTGTCCTACTAGGTAAGCTCAAGGAGCTATCTGAAATGACAGTTCTGCCCTCTTTTATGCTTAATTATCCTCTTACTTAGCTTAGCAAGAGTGTTTAGGTGATGGTGTGCAAACAGAGATGCACGAACTATCCTTCTAGTGGCATGAGAAGATCTAGGATGATTTTGGCTTGCTTACCCACAGGAGGTGGGGTACGTAAGGGAGTAAGTGGCAGCACTTAGTTCATCTTCCAAGGGAGTGGAGCCTGAAAGAAACTAAGTACCACCCCATATTTGGGCTTTTTCTCTCTCTCAGACACTTAATAGCTCCATTAGCTGCTGCGGTCTTACCACTGCTGAGCAGATGCAGAATTACAGTACAAAAACCTAACAGGGAAACAAATATTTGGCTAACCATGAAAATAGGGATTTTTAAAATTACTTTCTGGAAGAAGAGGCCACTTACTTGTTATGCAATGCTTCCATTAGAAGCGATACAGTTCTGCAAATGTGGCTGCAGCAATGGCTTTGAAGCTGCTGGTGGTCTGCAGGCTGTGGATTGCTGGCTGGGCGGACAGCAACAGCTCTGCCCCCTCTGTCACAGCAACTCTATTAGGAGCCCTTAATCTGCAGGAGCTGGACACCATAGGAAGGCTCTTTCAAGGGTGGCATGTTCAGACAGTGTGTATTTTCAGTATTCAAAAATATTCTCCAAACTGTGCCATGTCATTTAGGGTACAATAGCCTTCTGTAGAGCTTCACCTTTCAAAACTTGACCTAGCAGGTGATGGGTTAAGAATTTACCAGCTGTGTGCCATGAGCTAATCCTTTGTGAAACTTTCTCCTATGTTTTTTTGGGAACTCCTACCAATGTCTGAAACAAATAGAAGTGCAGGATAAATCAGGTTTGAAGTGACCACTGGAAGTCATCTAAGTCTGGTTAGATCAGGCTGCTCAGGAGCTTGTACACTGGAGTTTTGGACATGTCCAAGAATGGAGATTCTGCAGTTTGCTCCAGTGTTTGGCCACCCTTATGGTGAAAATAGTTTTCCTTGTGTCTATTGTATATGTTATTATCTGTGGTCTTCTAAGGCCTGCCAAAATCTATACCTCATCTTAATGACGCAGTTTAACTGGATCTGTAATAAACAGTGAATGTAAAATGTATTTGTGAGTATCTTTGTATAACAAGTGTAGTTGAAAGAAATACTTTCTTCCAAGCTAAAAGTCACATTGCAATAGTTTTTCTGGAGTTTCTGACATCACATGCAAACCTTGAAGCCCCCCTGCCCTCCAAAAGTAAAGCAAACATAAAACTGGATTGATCTTCTAAAGCAGTGGGGTGATGGGGTCCATCACTATGATTTGATGTAAGCCATTACCTTTAGTGCACTGGAGAGCTGTAAAAGCAGCACGTGTGTTCCTCCTCCTGCTTTATCCTAAAACACAGCCCGAGATAAGGGTGAGATGGCTCGAGGGCAAGAGCAGTTAATGGAGCTTTATTGTACATTTCCCTGAGCGCTGAGAAATGACAGGCAGCAGGAGCAGTCTGACACTGCCCAGTTGCTGAAGATCTCCAACTTTCCTTAGTTATCCCAGCAAGAAAGTAGCATTTTTTGATATGAGCTTTGTTTGGAATTCCAGCTATTTAAGTAGAGATAGAAGATACAATGGGCTCATTAATACTTTTACGATAACTTAAATTAAGACACAATTGTGCAGGCAAATAACAGGAACTAAAGAGGAAGGGGGTGGGGGAGGGAAAGTACTTGCAATCTTAGACTTCCCTCCAGCATTTCCCAGATGAATTCTGTGTCAGGCTGCTGGAACAGCTTCACCCTGAAGCAGGATACAGATACACAGACAAAAAAGAAATATACTAAGCAGAGGCTATTCAGAAGTTTGCTTGAAATATTTGCTTCTAAAAATCTGGTGCTAATGTTACAAATTTCCTTTACTTGTTTACCTGTAGCTACACCTGCAATTTAAGATGATGGATGTAAATGAAGAGACATAGGTATAAACACATTACAATATTTAATTAAGTTTGTAGTAGCTTTAAATGTGAATATTTCCTGTACGTCCACAAACCCGATTCTCTCTCAAGTACTCTGTCTGCACTGATGTGCTAATGCTCCAAATTTCCTTATTTATAGTTCTCCTAAATGTGGGAAAACCAGACCTTCAGTTCCTGCCTACTATTCAAGTTGGAGCACTACAGCTTTACAGCCATTGCATCCCCTTCTGAGATGCCCCTTCTCTCTTTGTAGTGGGCTGTGGATCCCTTTCCTTGATGTTATTCTCACAGCCCAGGAAATGTCCCTGCTTTCCTCTGCAAGCTTATGCTTTCCTGTTGTCTAAAAAAATGATGTAGGGAAACTTCCAGCCCTGCTGTAGTTTATCTATTGCCAACAGATGCTTAGGTCTGTGGGTATAAATGGGAATTTTCTTGTTTATTCTAGTGCAAGATTGTTTCCTTAACTTGAAATAGCAGAAGCTTGCCCTGTTTCTATTGAACTATTGAAAAATCTATTTTGGGGGGTTTGGTGGGTTTTTTGGGTTTGTTGGTTTGGTTTGTGGGGTTTTTTTTTGTAAAGCTCTGACTGGTTTAGTAATATTTTTGAAAGCTTGTATTAACTCCCCCCTCCCCATTTTTTATTCTAATACTCAAGTTGGCAGGGCAAAAAAATACCTTTCCTGGAGCAGAGAGCTTAGCTCCCTCCAATTGAGCGGAGACCTCATTGCTCCCGACAAGTACCTGAAATGAGGTTGTAGCGAGGCAGGGATCGGTCTCTTCTCCCAGGTAACAATGACAGGACAAGGGGTAATGGCCTCAAGTTGTGCCAGCGGAGGTTTAGAATAGATATTAGGAACAATTTCTTCACTGAAAGGGTTGTCAAGCACTGGCACAGGCTGCCCTGGGCAGTGGTAGAGTCCCCATCCCTGGGGGGATTTCAGAGCTGTGTAGATGAGGTGCTGAGGGACATGGTGCAGTGGTGACTTGGCAGTGCTAGGTTAATGGTAGGACTTGATGATCTTACAGGTCTCTTCTAACCAAGGCCATTCTATGCTCTTCTAGTCCTTGATACTATCGATCCTTTTGCACAAACTGTGTTTTGCCCAGCCTTCTAATTCAACAGAACTGGATCTATTGCCCCAAATGAGAGTAGCAAGCTACTTGCTGACAAGTTGCAGGGCTTACATGGAAAACTTTGAGGGAAAGGACACATATGTGTACTAATAAGATATATGTAACTGTCACTTGTAATCTGCCAGGTTGAATACTTAAACCTAAAAAGACTATAAGGAGTCCATGAAGTTTGGGATGTTTGCATGATTCACAATGAGTTGTGTAGATTCATGAAGTGATGATGAGGACTTGGCTCAGCAGTTTATTACCTGCCTTTATCTTGGTTTCTCTGCTCCTTGTTTGTAAAAATCTCACCTGCTTTTCCCACGGAGGTGGGGAAAGGGAGTGGGAATGGCACTAGCTGCATAGGACACAACGTTGGCATTAGCTCAGGGAAGAGTTCATGGATGTCGATCTGTAGAAAGGGTGCAGAGCTTGCATGGTGGAGGACAGAGCGAAAGGGGACTGAAATGACATGGGGACATGGAGGTGGCAGGATCTCACCAAGTGACGTTCACAGCTTGACTGTAAATGACACCTGTACATCTCTGGCTCAGCAGATAGCCACAATTCTCACTGCTAAAGTGTGTCCATCTCACAACCAGCTATTCTGTGAAAGATTTTCTGATGACTCTATAGCACAGATTCAATAAGCCATGTCACTGCTCTACTTCACCTGCACAAAGGCAGTTAGAGGCCATGTTAGGTGCATTAATCTCCATGAGAGGGAAGAAATAGCTAAAGTGTTGACCTGAAGAGAGTTGTTTTCCTTCATTAAGTGCTTTATGATCTTGGTTCCTTGGGAACTGGGAGCCTGCTGTCAGTGACAACAGCTCTGAAGAAAAGGAGCCTCAAACTATGGGCTAGCCCTTGGCTTTTTCCTGCTCTTTTCATATTGAAGTTGGAAGGATTGGTTCAAAGTGTCATCATACATCAATGGTACTGAAGACTCAAAAAGATGGATGTATATCTCTTCTTCAAGTGACTCTCTTGGTTTAATTCCTGTGCTGTGAAGGATGGCAGGAACTGCAACTGTGGGAGATGCAGCTGTGCATCACCCTCATGTAAGCATCATCCCACGAGGGATGCCATGGCTGCCAGCTCCAGCTCCTACAGTATTTCACCACTTGCCAGGCAAGATTTACCCAACTGCACAAAAAGGAATCACCATCCTCTTCCTTCCCTCCATCCCTATCGCACCTCTTGACTGTCAGTGCCAGCTAGGGGGCTCACAGCCAGTTCATGAGCAATTGCTGCCATCGTTGCTGTTAAATAACTTGATTGTTTGGTTTTTTTTTTCATGCCTTTAAATGTAACTTTCAAAAAAAGACTTTTGAGAACTCCTTAATGCTTCTCAAAACCTCTTCAGAACTGAAAAAGTAAGCTTTGGGAGCTGTTTTTTCCTCCCCGATACAGTTAGCATTTCTGCCCACATTAGTCTTCCCCTGGCTTACTGAGTTTTAGGAAATATCAAACTGCCTTTAGAGGACAGGATAACAGATGTTATTTGACCTGTGAACTTAAATGTGAAAATGAAGAACAGCTCAGAAAGCTTTCCTGGGTTCTTCTTAAATCTTCTCATTACTGCTTAGCCCATACAAACCTCACTGCTAGAGCACAAATATTTTGAGGGTTAAAGCTGATAGTGGAAGATTAACTACCTCTGCTTGGGACAAGTGTGTTATTAAATATGGTTCAGATCTTGCTGCAGATTTAATAATGCAGTTAATGTCATAAAGATTACATGATCCTTATTTCAGTTCTGCAACAAAAACCTTCCAGGAGCTCTCTCACATCCCTGTTAAATGCTGTGAGGAGGTGGGGATGGAGATTTACAGAGAGGAGGAGGAGTGGAAGTTTGCAGGGCCCAGCTGGCAGATGGGGCTCCACCAGCTGTCACCACACGATGCTGATCCCAAGGAAAGGGAAGTTCTGGGAGCTGACCAGAATAATGCATGTTTGAGTTTGCTGAGAAGAGGGACAGGGTGACACTGGTGTTTTCTTTGGCCCAAGCATGACCCTGTCCTCCCAAGGCAGCTACAGTGCCAGCATACATGGAGAATGCGACCAGCATCTCTGCCATGTGCAAGGACAGCACCTATGCAGCAGACAGTGGAACAGGAGAGCCTCTGCAGAGAGGCAGTGGGTGCTGAGGACCTGACCCTGTGCTGTGCATGTTTTCAGGGCTTTGCACTGAACTGGCTCTGGTCTGCTCCTGCAGCCTAAGTTCAGCTTGGTGATAGGACCAGGTGAGCCAGTTTAGTTTCATCCTTGAGCAGTTTGGGCTGGGTGCCTTGAGGGCCACTCTGAATCAAAGTGTAGGAGCTGGGCACAACTGGAGGGTTTGTTTCAAAAGTGGAAGTAAGAGAGTGGTTGCTCCGTGAACCCCTCTTGGCGTTGCTGCTCTGCTTCCTCCAGGATTTTTGGCCTTACGTGCTGAACTTCCCTGTTCTTCATGCTGTCTCTGTGCTACTGTTTCTCTGAATCACCAGTGGAGAAAAGAAGTTTGCATTGGTTTTATCCATGCCTGTGTGGGACGAAGCAAACCTCTCGTGCTCACAGTACAAAGGATTACATTTTACAAAATCTTGTGACTTAATTTTTTCTGTTCTTCTCTCGCCTTGTTGCTCCTTTGTTTCCCCTTGCTCTTAGTGGACCACTTAGGCATTACTGCAATGCACTTGCTAGAGGAGTCCCAGATATGAAAGTGGTCCATCAGGTCAAAGGCTGATTTCAGGCAACCATTGAGCTTACTAGCACTAACATGAAAAAAAACAAAATTCATATTCCTAATCACATTCGGTGTTTAAATATCTGATCTATGAATGTAGGTGTTGGAGAGATGGAGAGAACATCGTCATGACCCAGTAGAACTTTTTTTTTGTGCAGATTAACAGCAAAGATGATGATACTTGTTAAAAGAAAATGGCAAGCTTTGTGTTGTTGTTGCTCTATAAATTTCACATCATTGTGAGTCTCTTCAACCTTTACTCCTCAGTGTGCTTACTGATGTGATGTGCTTTGGATGTCCTTTCTGTTCTACACAGTTCACTCTCTTTATGTGGTTGTCTCCCTTTTCCCTGTGGTTTGAGGATGTCTTCTCTTCCAGGATGCTGCCTTGCCAGCTGACCACCCCCAAACAGAAATTTACCTCTGCTGTTATTGCACTTGGCCAAAGCTATTTAAAAATTTTGTTCTAGCAGCTTTACTATTAGAAACAGCACACTGTATTTTGGGACCCAGAAAATTAGAAATTAAATCATTGTGTTACCTGCAACCACCTCCTCTTGCTCCCACCCTTCAGCTCTTGGCTACAGGGGGACATGTTCAACTGTATTGGAGCTCTTCACTGAGAGCTGAATCCTAGAGAATACTCCCTTTTCTGTCTTGCAACATCTCAATAAATTGCCTTCCTGGATTTTATTTCTAATATACTATTTATGTATGGGTAAGAAATAATTAAATACTGACACTGCTTAGGTGCACTTCGTGTGTAAGGAAACGTAATAGTAAATATTTGATGTAGGCATTTAAAAACCAAATTCATGTTCATGTAGCGCCATCTATCACCAAGCCTTTGGAGCTGCACATGACTGTGGCACATTTTATTTTTAGAGAAGGAAGACGAATCTTGGAAACGCTTAGAAATTACTTCTTCAGAGGGGAAAAAAAAAAAAAGAAAGTTTTCATAGCTCTTAATTTTCAGGGTTTCTAGTAACACTGCATGCACCTGCACACACAGCAAGTCAGTTAGTTGGGTGAAGCTTATTTGTGCATGTTTGTGGATACCAGCCTCAAACTGGGCTATAGGGGCTCAGCAAAGAAATGGGAGACTGCTTCTGGCTTGCTCAGGGAGTGGAAGCTCTCCACCTTTCCTTACCAATTTAAGTGTAGAGGTGGCAGGAGATGGGCAACACATTCTGAGCTGTGTTAGTGACTTCAGTCTAGAGCCACTGACCCCTGTATGCACAGAATGAAAGAAAAAAGACACTGGTGTGAGTGCAGTGAGGGATCGAGCCACCAATCTCAGGAGTTCCCTGCTCCTTGCACCCTTTTGACCTACATGTGCAGTCCCAGCCTTAGGCTTGTTCTTATTTTTCCAAATCTTTATCCTAGTCGACTTCTGGGCTCTGAGCATGTGTCTGACATTTCCAGGGGAGGTGGCCTCATGTATCACCACAGCCTGGTCCACAATGCAGCACTTGCCTGCTGGGCATGTGCCTTCTGTGTTTCAGATGTCTCCAACTAATTCCTGATGACTTTCCAGAGGTGTTTTCCAAGCAGCTACTTGGGAGACTTGTTCTCTGCCAGGTGTCCATCATTGCATGCTTCGTAAATGGTTGGCACGGAGAAGTCACAGGTGACATATTAACTCTCGGGGTTTCAAGCATAATAATTTGGTGAACACAACTACCAGTGCCAAACATTTATATCTTGTGATGCTAGTGCTGGAACATTTTGATGAAATCCTCTGCATTGTAAAGGTAATAAGGAAGGTAAAAGGTAAGTCGTTGGAGCGTGACCCCATATTGAGAGAACAACTTCCATCATATGTGAGCACTTACAGCTTGGTGAGACCCTAACACCACTGAAAACGTTTTCTGCTCTTCTCCTGAAGTGAAGCCCCAGTGATGTGAGAGCAGAGTAGCTACATGGCAGGACATGGGGCTTGACACAGAGCACTCCTGGAAGAACTGCACCCCATGTGTTTTCTCTTGCTAGAGCCTTTCATGCTGTAAGCTTCACCAGTGACAAAGTTGGTAAGTCTGGCCTTTTAAGAACTCTATTTCGTTTATTTGAGTAATTGTGGAAGGCCAGGAGAAGAAAAGGGCATTGATATTTGCTTACTAGCTATTTGCTTATCAAGAACTGCGCATATTTGTGTCTGCACAGGCACAGGCTGGAAAGCAGGGAGATTTCAGAGTGTTCCTCACTGTTACCTGGTGGTGGTTGTGTTGCTTAACTCATTTCCATGCAGCAAAATAAATTCAGAATGGAATGGAGAAGCAGCAGGGTTTTTCTGTCGTATTGCAGCATCCCCACTGGCAGATCTGGCCACACTGAGTGAAGATAGCCCCTTGTGTTATCTTTAGAGCTAATTCCCTCTGCTAGAGTGGTTGGGGAAGTGTGAGAGGATGTGTGAGCCACCTGATGCAGCTCTTCCACAGGGCCAGCTACAGCTCCTGAGGTGGGGAACCTGCCTCAGAGGGATCTCTCCATAACTGTATCACTCTGCTGCACAAAGCCAAGCTGTTGCTTCCCTCCCATTTCTTCTCATCCTTTCTCCCATTTCAGTGGAGAACCATCTCCTTGCAGTTAGGAGATGGGCAGCCTGCAGCAGAGCTGCCTGCTTTGCCTGTGCAGGGCATGGAGTTATCCAAATTGTTGGGAACAGCCTTCTCTGGCAGAGGCAAAGACTGTCCCAGGTGTGGGCAGGGCAGGGCCACATTGTGAGAAAAAGCAGCAAAGCTTTTAAAACCCATCCGTATGAGGCAGGTGCTAAATATGTCACACATCTCTGGCCGAACAATGCTTTCAAACACATGCTGACTTCAAGCAGGTTAATGACGTGCTCCCTGTTGTGTGTGGCAGAGTAGAAATGCACTGCCCTGGATCAAAATAGTTAAGTCTGCCCTTGAATGCTTTTCTCAGTGAGTCCTTTATATATTACTGGAAGGCCCACAGATAGCATTATGTCATTGGTATAGATGAACCAGAACCAAAAAGTGACTTATAAACCAATAATAATGACAGTTATCCCCAGTAGTGAATAAATAACGTGGGCTTTACTACGACAGGCTCCCTTGTCTCCTGTCCAGCTGACTGCACCATTAAATGCAACAAGGAATACTTGGCTTTGTTGATGATGGATGGTCCTGCGGGATGGCTGGAGGCTATTGCAGTGATTTCTGCACTAGCTGCGGTCCTGCCCATGGGCAGAGGCCAGCATGGACCTCTGTGCTCCCCAGCTGCTGGCTTGTAGCCACTCACTGGTTTCAGGCTCCCTTTCCAGAGCTGTAGAGGAGGCTGTGATTTCTTTCTCTCTGGAAAAGGGCTTTTGAACATGTGAGAACATAATTATTATCCAGGCATTCATAGTTTAAAAGGATAAACCAAATCCCCACATCACCAAGAAGTGTACTGTTCTGGGTTTAATGAAGATTTCTCCCTGTCCCCTCCCCTCAAAAATGGATGCTATAGAGTTTAAATTATGTATGGCCCTATTACAGAATAATCAGTGCTAAGTACATATGCATACACAGAGCACAATAAATTATGTATCTTCTCTTAATATTTCATGAATAAGAGGCATGACATGTATTGATTTCATTTAGACCCGAGTTCAAGAGAGCATTTAAACATTTCTATTTTTAAATCCATGAATCATCATAATGGGACCATTCAGATGCTTTCAGTTAGATATATACTTAACAGCCTTGCAGAATTTGAGCCATAATGATAATCAGATTAATATTTTGAACCTGTGCCCAAGGAAGCTAATGGGAGCCATTTCATCAACTTTACTGGGCTCTTGGAGTAGGATCCATTTTTTAATGTATGTACATAATATATGTGTGTGCATATATATAAATTTAATGAAGGAAAAAATCAAGGTAGAGCTCCACTGAGAAATCAGAGTCTGTCTGAGCCTGGAGTCACCTTATATCACCATGAATTTCAGTAGCAATCTGAGAAATGAAAGCGAGCTCTCTCAAAATGCGACCAGTGGCCGATTGCTCGTTCCTGTCTTGCCCAGGACATGTCACACTGAAAGCTGGACGTTCCCCCTGCCCTCATGAGTGAGGCAGCATCCTTTGAGTAACAGGAACTCACTTTTACCTAATGAAATTATACGGAATTTTTTGATAAGGGGGAAAATAAGTTTTTATAGGACAAAAATGATCAAAAGCAGTTCCACAACACAAGGACTTACATCTCCCTGGCAGCCCAAAAGACTCAGGGCTCTGACCAGAGGGGGGATGGCTCAGCCTGGACCAGCTGCTAAGATTAGGACTTCCAGCTGTTTCCCTGTGCAGATGGCCAAGCTGCTGGTAAATGAGCTCAAGCACTGTAACAGTTTACATATTGAGCATTTTTCTTATCCTGAATCTGCAGGTTTCAACTACATGCTTTGCCTTCTCTAACACAACTCTTGAGATACATTTATGTCTTTAAGGGAGAGGTCAGAAAGGATCAATAAGTCTTATCAAGAAAGCAGTTGCATTAAATAGGTCATTTAATTTCACCCTGGTTGTAACACTAAAGAAGCTGTACTTTCTAGGATGAATCTGCCATACAAACATTAGCACGCACCTTGTTTTCTTGTTGTTGTAGAAGGACGTAGGCAAAGCTGCTGTTTTTATCTGTAATATTTGCAAACTATAGGATGGCTGTGCTTTTCTCTTTAGCTTTTTGTGGGCAAGTAATAATAACGGTTAATGTTTCCCTCTGAAAGCATCCTACATGAACTGGCACTTACAAAAGTAAATTAAATAGCCTGTGTTTTATTGCTTTATTGTTATTACCATTATTTATTAATAGCAAGCTGTATTGGGGTTTTGTTTATTTTTAAAACCCAGCGTTCATAGTTGAGTCTGCATGTTGGCTCACACGTTAATATGAATGCAAATATTGAGCCATTCTGGGTAAAAAACCATCACCTCTAACGCATCTTTAATATTGCTGTGCTTTGCTTCCACAAGGCGTTTTTGCAGTGAATTGAGAAAATCAGCCCAGACCTCAGCTGCAGTGCTAAAGTGAAGGAGTTGATCGGTTTTTCGGCGGCTGTAAGAACCAAGTTATATTGGGGTGGTTTGTTGTGTGTTAGGAAAAAAGTAATTTTTCAAATTGTGGCCATCAAATTTGGAACCTCTGACAGATTCCAAACCCTCTGCCTCAAAAACTCCGCCTTTGTATTGCTCAGCTAGAACTTCTGAGATTGAAAACCAATTGATCTACTGAGACTAAATGTTTTTTAGTTGGATGGATCATATTAATGGGATTTAAATGATGATATGGCAATGTTTATTTTATTTCCTGTTCTGCATTCTTTTTATTTCCTAAGAAAACCCAGAGAGTGCTATTTATCGTCTCATCTGGAAAGGGAAGAAAGCTAAAGTTAATTATTTTTCACTTACCTGGAAGGGTTTTGAATCTGGGGAGTTCACTGAATAGCAAACATTTGGTAGGTTCCCCATATCAAGCCACAACTTTCTTTAATTCACTTCCACAGATAACAATTTTTTCGTTTAGGTTTTGGGGATTTATTTCATATGTTAAACATCCTGCAGGAGAAAATCTCAGAAGACATCCATTTGTAGATACAGCCCTTTTTGCATGGGGTAAAATACAAAGGCCTGTTAGCAAGGCAATATTTAATTGTATGATCTAATGACACCAAAATTTAGTTATAGCTTGCTTTAATAAAATAAAATTGGAGTCTTATATGATAATTCTAAAATTGGATCACGCCACACCTTATGGCTGTCAGTCACTTTGTGAGATGAGTCAAGAGCCTCGTACATTTACTGCCTTTTTATGTCTGCTCTGAGTTTTATTAGTTGAAAGGACTTTTTGAGAAATGGCTAAACTTGATGAGTCGTTTAAATCAGGTTTATTTACAGTCTCCCTTCTAACAAAAGAATTGTTGTGGTGTTTTCAGACCAGCAGATAAACAGTATAACGGGAAGTACTGAATGCTTAGGGAAAGAGTATGAGAAGCAGAGAGAGCCTATAGAGGTCCTGCTCCTGGTACCCCCTTGCAGCAGCTGCCTGCTCAGAGATGTCTGGGAGGTGAGATGTCTGACCCCCTGCCTTCAGCAGCTGCTGATGGACTGATCCTCCATGAATCTATCTCTGCTTTCTTTGAGCCCTTGTAGGTTTTTCACCTTCAGAGTCCTCTATCAGTGAGTTCTGCAAATCAGCTGCATCTGTTCCCATAAAGATGTCTCCTGCTAGGCAGAGAACAGCCAGAGGCTAATGTCCCTGGTAGATCCTGTGTAAATCCTGACTGAAAGCAGGGAGAGCTGCCCAGTCCTTGGTGATAACACCAGTTCCTAAGTTTGGGCTTAAGACTCGAGCTTTAGGTGCCTATAAAGGGAAGCTTTTGTGATTTCCACAGCAAGAATTAACTATTCATTTCATGGCTGAGAAGGTGTGAAGAACAAAAATTAATTCAAGTGAATGGTAAAATACGTGATCTTATGGCATTGGGTTGGAAACCTCTCTGGTTCTGTATCTGCTGCCAAGTTTCTGTGCAACCCTGATGTGCCCGCCCATTTCTATCTGAAATGGAGATAGAAATGTTACTATTGACCTAAAAATGACAGAACTCCCAGCAGGTGGGCGCAGGCTACCTGGCATGCTTCATGTCTTGGTCCTCACAGCAGCTTTGAAGGACAAGACAGTGGCTCGGTGACCCTCGCTTCCAGCCTGGAACTTAACTACTTAACTACTGAGCTGCTGTGTCTCTCCAGCCAGCCCTTTCCTACAGCATGACTGTGGCGTGAGGCTTAATTCATAAATGTCTGTAAATGTTTTAAGAAAAGCAGAGTGAAGTGATGTTAGAAGCGCATTAGCCTGTTGGGCAGCAGCAGCTGGAATATCTCAGTGCTGCAGTTATATTTGATGGTGCATGTACTTTGCTTCAGGAATGCTGCCAAATCATATTTTATTCCTACCTCAGAGCTCTCTGCAGATGAAAAAAGTTCATTTCCATGCTGTTTTGGCCAAAAAGTGCCTGCAGGTCTTTATACAGCTTGACCAGGCTGGGACCAAGGCCTGGCCCGTAGCAAAAAGCACCGTTGGGGCTGATGTTGTTCATGTTTGCAGTCAGGGCTTACCAAGTGGCTCTGACAAAAGTGAAGGGAGAAGTAGTGCTTCCCCAGTCAGCTCCCCCAGGATTAAATGACAGAATTTCAGCCTCCATGTCAGGTGTGACAGTTCTAGGACCAGCTGTGTTTGGATCAGGATTTTCTCCTATTCCCATCTGTTTTTCTTTAACCTTGCTGATGCTCTTCCACTTTTCTTTTCCCAGCAAATGGAAGGCCATGAATCCCCAGCCCTGCAGGTCATTTTTCTAGGTTTGTTTCTCAGTCACAACGAGCGTAGACCTGCTGTCCTGATTCTGATTTCTTTTGGGGTTGACCTGAAGCCCGCTGAAGGGAAGTAGTGTTTTTCCCAGCATGGTTAACACACTCAGCTTCAAAGTATTACCTTCCTCCTGAATTGCCTCTGTATACACTACCTGCAACAGGACACTCCTGCCACATCCTCATCCATGCATAGGTAGGTTTATTTTTTCCTTGTGTCACCAGCTCTCCCCTCTGCAGCACCCATAGCATCTGTAGGCAGCCCTGCCTGTCCTTTGCCTTGTTTCCCCCCTCTTTTCA
Source organism: Podargus strigoides (assembly GCA_028020825.1). Taxonomy (NCBI): domain Eukaryota; kingdom Metazoa; phylum Chordata; class Aves; order Caprimulgiformes; family Podargidae; genus Podargus; species Podargus strigoides. The sequence continues at coordinate 35,752,079 of CM051625.1, forward strand.
GTCTGAATTTCTTTAGCCAAGTATGTGCTAAGAGATGTGGTCAATGGTAAGTATTAGCTGGTGCCAGCGGTCCGGAGCTGGTCAAGAGGACAGGTTTTCTGCAGGATAATTTGTCCTTGCCACATCATTTGGGCTGCCCAGCTGAGGTTACTGTTGCTTAGCTACAAGACTTTATAATAAGAGCCTGAGCCATAGCAGAGCGGGCACTGGAGCATTTCAAATACAAGACCCAAAGGATGCTCATTAATGTATGTGCAGGAGTATTACAGGTCTGAATACTGAGGTTTTAGTGACCATGACTGTTAGCTTTTAGCTTACATGGCTCTGGTTGTCACTAGCTTGGATTTTGCTGGAACTGGGTTGTTTGCAAACTGTGGCCAGAGACACTGATTTTAAGGAACATGTCTGTCTGGGGGAAAATTATTGAATAAAGGCCCTTGAAAGAGGGAAAAGAGGTCAGAGAGGAGCTCCTTGGGGGGTTCTGCAAGGAAAAATGCTGACTGACAGAGTTAACCCCTTAATATGTGACGCATTATCAATGTGAACTGGAGAACTGACTATACGTGTTGTGTAAGTATTGATCTGTGCCCAAAACAGTGCCACCTTTCAGCTTTCCCCTGCCAGTATGCATAGGTGACTTGTTTTATATCTCTACAAACTGCGACTGCATTTTTGCAGTGTCATGAAAATGGATGCCACCGATTGCCCAGGACATGTCTTTGGCTCCCAGAGCAGGTACATGTGAAAGACAACAGCGCTGTGCTTCCAGCAGCATTAATTAATAGTCTGGAGGTGAGTGCTTAGCTTGACAGATGAATTTAATAGCAGTTCATCTGAACACAGGAAAAGGTTTCTATAAAACCTTCGGCAGAATCTGGTAGGGCTCATGCTTCATCTCTGTGGTGACTGTGGCCAAGGTTTGTGCAGAAAAGTAGCCTGGGGAAAGCTTTTCTTGAGGTTTAGCTGCCTTCAGTGTGAGTCAGCAACAGGAAATGAAGAGAAAAATCAGCAGCTTGACAGTGCTGGACTGTCCCCAGAGCAAGGCCACAAGGAAAGGATGGAGTGGCTTTGTGCTCAAGGAGCTTCCTTGGAGTTGCTGGCTGCATTGGTCCATAGCTGGAAAGCAGCCAAGTCCCTGCCTGCACCTCTGGTGTGATGCCAGCCCAAGGGGACCTAGGGGAAGTGCAGTTTTGGCTTTCTGTTTATCTTCTGCACCTCCAAAGAATTCTCTTGGTGCTTGTGTTACAGATGTGAGTCTGGGAAGACATGACAGTTGACCACAAAAATGGGTCAGCTCCATTTTCCCTGTTTTATGGCAGGGAAACAACATGAATGAAACCTGATCGATTAAGAAGAGAGGAGTTAACTAAAAAATATTGTGGATTTCTGGTTCATATACTGTGACACAGACCTCCTGAGAAGAGGTATACCGAGGGTGACCTCATGCTGTAGCTTCTTCTTGTCAACAACTATTTAACTTAACCATCAAAGTCAGCAGTGAGGAACAACCTTCCGCTGTGAAACTTTTAGTGCTTTTTGAGCCCCACAACTCGAAAGCAAGAAAAGCTCTTGGTGAAACACATGGTGATGTGCCTAGTCTTTGTAGAGCCCCCTATAGAATAACAGGGCAAACCCCAAAAATTCATAGTCAAGTGGGACAGCCTTGTGTTGTTGCCTAATAAAATATTGAATTAATGTAGGAGAACTCAGCTCACGGGGGGTTGTGTCATATAAATGACAATAAAGGTAAGTTATGGGGTTGTTCTAACACCAACAAAAAAGCCAAAGTTTAAAAATAGCCTGGATCATTACCCAGGTGTTTTACTCCATTTCCCATGTGTTCACTTGCCTGTCACTTCTAAACCTTTTTTGCCTCTCACTTAGCAGTGGAGTCGTACCTGTGTAAAGGTATTACATGTATACTAGATAAATACTGGTTTTATAATGCTTGTCCATTGCTTGGTCCCAGGGTACTGCTCTAAGCAAGTTACTCTTCTGTGTTACATTGTCTATTGATCGCTCCTTTTTGCCTTTCATCCTTGTTGTTGTTGTTGTTTTCCCTCGCTCTTGCAGAAAGTGACAGCAGGCCATTAGGAAACATGAATTATTAAACCTTCATATTGATTTTTCTTGACCGTATAGCTGACGTTATTGTGTAGAGACCCTTGCCTTGAGCTATGCAGAAGGGGTTTTGCTAAGAGCTTGACAACTTTCCTGGCTCCTTTGCTTCATTACCTTCCCTCTCCTTATTACTCCCTCATTTCCAAGAGGAGGAGATCCTGAAAACCATTATGTGCAGTCACTTCATTTCACTGTCAGACTCCCTTTGCTAGCAGCCACACAAATGATGGGATTTTTCTTTCTTTTTGCTCTGGAGGTACACAAACAGATCGGCCCATTTGCTAACAGCCTTGGCGCTGACACCACGGTATCCATGGCAACGCACCAGCTTGCGCAAGCACCCACAGACGCTTCGAAAATCAGAAATACTGAGTGATGACAAGGAGTCGCTTCAAACAATGGATGTTTATAGGTGTCACAACCACCTGAAATACTTCTCTCTCCACCCATCAGCTCCTTGATTATAACATGCTTTACATTTCTCTTGCAGCTCCTTTGTCAGAATACAAGATTCAAGGCAGAATTAATCCTTGTTTTGGTATTTTTGTTTCCATTCAAATCACTGGCTGAGTGTGGAGCGAGCACCCCAAGCTCCACTGTTGACATTCCTCTTCAAGCTGGGTTGGAGTACAGGTTCTTCAAATGATACAATCCAAAGTTGTTATTGAAAAAGAAGTGGCCTATGTCAACCCAGCTAACAGACCTAGTTGTGTGACTGCTAGGCTGAGTGGTGATTTGCCCCATTGTGTGGCATGAACTACTGCTTTCCTATAGTGACAACAGACCGACCAGTTTTGAGAATGTTTATACCTAACTTCATCCACCTGCTGGCATGGCAGAGACTGTGCTACTGTGTTTACAGCCGCTAGTGTTCACTGATCCCATGGGTTCTTCAGCTCTGCTTTCAGGAGATAACATTCAGGCTGCATTTCTGAAGCTGGTTACAGCAAATGTTCATTAAACTGAGTGCTTATACGAGAAAACATCTGTAATTCAGATTGGGTAACTGCAGGTGGACTACTGATTTGTGCAGCTAGGTAACCATGGGCAAATATATGGGCATAAGACAGCAGGAATTTAGAGATGGCATGTATATGCCACCCCTCAGACTCCACCTCTCATCCTCCATGTACAGACCAGACTGTTCGAGTCACATACTGACAATGACCCTGGATGAGGAGCAGTTTTGTAACACAGCAAACCAACAGGTAGTCTTCAGGCATTTAGGAACACTTTCCTCAGGCCAGAGAATTATTTCTGCCACACTAAGACATGATGGAGAGGCTCATTGATCAGGCTGAGGCCAGTCTCAAACCCAAGTACGTTGATGCTTAACCTCAAGCCACAGTTTTGGTGAGAAAATAGCCTCTCATTCTGTCTGCAATGTCTCTTAACAAAAAACAGTAGTGTCTTATTCACAGAAAGGGGAAAAATACAAAGCCCCTAACCCAAGATGAACTATGTTGCCCCATATTGTGGTAACTTGATTAGGCTAATCTGTTTTCTGCTGATAATTTAAGATTTAGGCTTGGAAAATGCAGTCATGTTTATATGTTTGAACATAACAAGAGGGAACATATTTAAAAGTAAGGAGGCTTATCAAAATTCCATGTTAATAAAACAAGCTATCAGTGCATCAGAGAACTGAGCTTCCATGTGCAAGCATGCAAGCATATTAATAGATTCCTTCTAAGGACTTTAATCCTCAATAGCTACTGTTGGAAAAAATCAGAAGTTCCCCTAGAACAGGAAATTAAATCTCAAAAATAGTATATCCCACATATTCTGACCAGTTTGACTATTCAGTAACTTACACGTCATATTTATTTTGAAAAGCAACTTTGTGATTCTGTGATTTTTCATATAGTATTGCTACAGATGCAGTGTGTAAAGAGATTTCACTACTTAAACCTTAATGTGCATTCTGTTCATCTTCTGTTCAATCTTGTAGCTAGGCAGTGGATGTTTATGTTTTTATTTCATTAGAAGACCTACTAAGACTGAATGGTACAGTAGTTTTATTCCCAGAGCTTTCAGGACAGGTAAAGGAGGCAGTACTTGTACTAGTGAGAAGCCAGAGATGACAAAACAAACAACCCAAGCTCACAAACTTGCATTTATTACTTCTTAGAAATCAACCACCCTTATTTTCCTAGAGAGGATTTTTGTTTTTTTTTTTACAGAGATGGGAACCTAATAGCTGAACTGTTTCTCTGTATCCCAGAAAATAGGTTAAAGCAGTGAAAATCGGTCTATGTTAAGAACTTTCTACAGCTGAATCCTGCAGGGATCAGTTCTCCCCTTGCTTCCTTTTGAATACATTTACAAAACCTCCTGTGAGATGTCCCTAGTATGACAAGTCAGGCATTCAGCTTTTTCTTCTTCAGCAAAGGAACCAGCCCCATAACTAAGCCTCAAGTGCTGAGAGGCAAAGTGACCGGGTTAGGTAAATGACAGGGGAGGAAAGAAGCGCTGTACATAACTATGTACTCTCTAAGGGACCTTGACTGTCTATGTTTCACTTTGGTATGTTATCTGGGGACCATTTGCTTTCAATCACAGCAGTGAGAAATGGAGACATCCGCTGCAGCACATTCTCTACTGCATTTCTTGTCTCCTTGTGTCCCCAAGAGCAAGTGGCACTAGTATTTTTCACCCTCTCTCTGCTTTCAAATTATTTTACTTCTCATGCAGAGGCTGGCATTTGACATCAAAAGCATTGAGTAAATTAGAACATAGCTCCCTGAAGGTAATTCTTCCATCATAACTCATGTGGGTGCCTGTGGTCCCTTGGACAAAAAGACCAAAGATAACTAAGGTCTACAAAGGCAGGGCTGCTCTGGCAAAAGTACTGCTGCTGTGGCTAGATTTCATCTTTGCTTAAAGCTTTCCCATGGCAACCTGAGGCATACATATATAAACAGGTAGTATCTCCAAATAATCTTTAAAAGGAAAATGCTATCAAATGGGAGACAGGAAGAAAAGGGAAGCCTTTTATATGGAGATTTTACTATGTGAGCTGATGAGATACAGTCGAGTTTCTTGTCCGAGTCAGAGACAAATTGAATATAGCCTCTTATGAAAAGCTGGGGCTAAGTACGTACTTTTTTCAGTGCAAGCATTTATTTTGCTTAGTGGTCGATAACCATTTGAATGAAGGTTATCACCTTTCTTCCTCATTGCCTCCGTTGGGCACTAGAGGGACCCTAGAGAGTTTTCCAACCGATAGAAACATCTTGGCAACGTGGAGGCAGGACCCCTGCCTTTCTCTGTCACCTTAGCCTACATGTTTCCAAGGGGAAAGGTGGCCCAGAACTGCTCAACCGGCTGTTGCACATGTCCAGAGACCGCAAATATGCCACCGGGGAAAGTGTGTAAAGGGGCCATAGCCATACCTTCCATTGCTTCATCATCCTCCTTGGTGCTCGCAGCTCTTCCCATCATGAATAAATAAGAGCTGGCTTTGCCCTCACTACTCTCTTTGCTCAGCTAATGTTGTGATGTTGGCACTGAGGCTTGAGTCACACTGTGTTTTTGAGAAATTAGATGTTTCCTTCCCCAGTCTGATGTGAGACCAAATACCTACGTTGCCAACAATTGCATGATGAACTGTCAGAGGAGCAGTGGTGGTTTGTTGTTACAGCTATATAGTAAGAGAAGAATATATGTTGACACACAAGTCCCTTTTCGAACGGTATTTCCCAGCCATTGGTTCAAATGAATCTGTTCTGAAAAGGGCTCTAGACAATGTAATTCCTTTTTCTTCAAGCAGACAGGCAAAAATCCTCTGTATTTGACTTAATCAGACCTCCATAAAGAGATCCATAATTCAGCATGTCAAAGCTTTACTATAAAGCTCATCGTTTGTGAGGTTATGTAAAAATCTATTTTTCCTTTGTAAAAAAAAAATCTTTCCCTACTATCTCTTAGTGAGATGATGCTTTTTGATCTCTGCATGAATATTTCTAAGAAAAATATGTGCATGCATTTTAATATCTCTAACATAAATTATAAGAATCTTTCCTGTCTTAAAATGTCTAGTGTCAACACTGTTGCTGAATATTTAATGTAAAGTATAATGTAATTTGACTAGATAATTATCTCGGGGAAAATGGCGAATGCCACATTGGTTTTTTTTCTATGTTTATTTTTTATCATCTTTGATGATTGTTTAAAGGAGAGCTGCAACTGAATGACTAACTTCCAAGATTCACCTTCCCTCTCTCTCTGAAGGCTGCTGCTGAAAAGAGACAGGCTGCTACCGTACTGCCTCTGAGCTAGAGGCATCGATTCCTCCATGGCACATGGAATATTCTGAGCATTTCTCTGGTTACTTATATCACCCCTCTGATCTCTAGGAATGTTTATGGACAGTGCACAGTCTATTTATTGCACATGGTGTCTTTCCATTAAGACTTCTCTTCCATGATGCCCATCGCAGTATTTGTTTCCCACAAAAGTATAAGCTGTGCTTTCCTTTTTATTTTATTTTATTTTTTAATACACTATAAGCTTTAAATAAACCTGATTTCAATTTGGATTAAGTGTAACTGTTTCTCCTTGATCAAATCAACTGCTTGTTCCCTCTCAGGGCTCCTTCTGATTAAGCTTTATGTAAGCCTGCATTGGCATTATATAGGTGGTGAAAGGAAGGGCAAAGTGCCTATGCTTGGGGGAGAGCTCCACCAAGGTCTTTGCACGGCCGCATGGGCCTCTGAGGAGAGGCACTGCTGATCCCTGGGGTTCTGGGGATGCTGGTGCATATTCCATGTGCACTGAAAGTACACCTTTGATCCTGGCAGTCTGGAACATAGACTGATGCAGCAAGTCTGTTTCCTCTGGAAGCATCTCCTCCAGATGGATATACGTCACCAACAGTGAGGAGGAACATGATGGCTTTGGCCTTTTGGCAAAATGCTGCTCCCTTTGCATGCCACTGATGTACAGATGAAATGCTAGAGGAGGGAAGTGGCAGCAGTGGGAAGTTCTCCCCAACATCTTGAGGAGTCCTTGGGAAAGGGACTGGAAGAGGTGTCTGTAGCTTTGACTCACAGACTGACCTTTAAAAAGAAAAGGAAATTTCCTCATTTACAAATAGATAATGACACCTAGCAAAATAATTTGGCATCCCCAAGTCACTTTATTGACAATAACGTGGGACCGGATGTAATCCAATGTAGCAGTTGTTGAGGGATGGCCCATCTCTGTATTGCAGCTGAAGGAACAGAAGCAAGAGCGGGGCCCAGACTTTCCTGATCCCGTGTTTTGACCATCCAGTCTAAGACTCGGGTAGCCCAAATTACAGATATGAAACATTGTGGATCACCTGCTCAAGTCCACAGAAAAAAAGAGCGCTCAGTACTCCTGAAAATCATGCTTGAAATCAAAGTGAGTACCTAAAATTAGTGAGGCTTTGGAAAAAAATATAGGTGGAGTGCTTGCTCAGAGTGGTGCAGCAAAACAAAACAAAACTGAAATGTTCAAAGGTTTTGCATTGCAGTATGGGTTACAGTTAGTGTGTATTCTGGGCACCTAAATATACAGAAAAATAGCAATATTTATCTTTAGTGTATCAAAACATAGCACCTGTTCCAGAAACAGTTTTTAGGCTAATACATACATGACACACTCAGAACTGCTGGTTAAGATTCTGACAGACTGACTTTTGCACCTTCAACAAACCCATTAGACTAATTTGTCTGGGAAATGGAAAGGTTTTACCCTTTCATCCTCAGCAAAGGGATCTGAAACAAAGCGGTTCTGACTAGAGAGGGTGGGAGATGGGTGCTGGAGCTCCACCACGCCAGAGGCATTGCACGAGGGATGGCTTTGCCCTCGCCTGCTTCACTGAGGGAACAGGGAAACGGATGGGCGTCCTGAGGGGCTGAGGAAGAAAGTTCAGCTGGAGAAGCTGGGAAGTGACACGGTAACTGGATATCTTTTATTGCCAAACTCCGGGACATGGCTGGAGAGCTCGGCCCCACAAGAGCAGTCTGTACCCTAGCAGCAGCAGTGTCTGAGGCGCTGTAAAAGCGGTGTACCTGCCTCACCATTATCCCTCCTCTTTTGCCCAGGAGGAAAGGAGAGACCAGCTTGAGCAGAGACTCGCATCATTGGAAGACCCAAATGAAATCAGGTGAGGGAGTTTCGGGACGCTTTTCTAGGATGGCGGGACCATCGACCACAGGCAGGGCACGGGGCTGAAGTGCCTCAGCGCCGGGGCACGGGCGTCACCATGTAAACACCTAACCCGGCGCCCCGCGGGAAGCGGAGCGCCCCGCACAGGTACCGGGGCGACCGCCGGGCCCCTCCGCAATGCAGGGGCCGCTGCGGGCAGGGCGCGGGGCGGGACGGCAGCGAGGGGCCGGCCGCCGTGGGGGCCCTGCGGGAGCGGCGCCGGGGCCGGGGCGGGGCGGGGGGCGGAGGAGGGGGGCGGGTCCCGGGGGCTCGCGGCGCGCAGGCGGCCGCGTCCCGGCGACAGCCCCGAGAGCGGCGGGGCGGGCTGGGGCGGGCTGAGGCGGGCACGGCGGCGGCGCGCCCTCTCTCTGCCCCTCGGCGCGGCAGTGCGTCCCGGTGCCGGCAGCCGCCGCGGCGCTCAGGTAAGGAACCTCCCGCGCCCCTCGCCGCGCTGGCGGGCGCTGGGCGCCCGTCGGAAGAAGAGGAGAAGAAAGGACGGAACGGCCTTTGGGGGGCGGGGGGCGGCTCGGGCGGGGGGGCCGGCGCCCCTCGAGGAGGTGTCCGCGCGCCGCCCGCCTCGCGGCCGTCGGGAGGTGTTGGGGGCGCGAGGCGGGGCAGGACCCGCGCGTGCTCCCTCAGGCGGGCGCGGACTCCGGCACAGGGCGCACCCGCGCCCAAGTTTGCGGCCGTCGCCCCTGCGGAGCTCCCGGAGCGGTGGCCGGAGGTAAAGGGAGGGGGCGGCTCCCCGGGAACGCCTGTCCTGTCCCTTCACAGCGGCAGCCAGGGGCTTTTGCCAGCTGCCTGCGAGGGTTTTGAGCATCTCCAGGGCGTAAAACCCTTTAAAGGATGTAACCTCCTGTCCTCTCCTGCCCCCAGCCCTAAGCTCCTCTGAAGGGATCTGTGAGGCTGAACAAAGAACATTGTGCGAGACGAGGGGGTGCGGTGGTTGTAACAGCTCCTAATTTGCATCGGGGAGGGGTGGGGGGGGGAATATCATTCCCTGTATTGAATGGATGACCGCTGTGTGAGGGGAGGTAACCGCAGTGAGGCGGTGGAGAACAAAGCCTTTTTATGTAAGAGAAAATTATGCAAAATGTGCCTCGCTGGAAGTGCTGCAGGTAGGAGCCGCGAGCACATGCAGCTCTGCGGTGCTCTAACGTTGTGCCGAACGCGATCTGCCAAATAAAGACTGCTCTTGCCTCAATTTGTTGCCTATATGTTTGAGACACTTAATTACAACCTGCCGTTTGAATAAGATGTGCTTTATGAAACACCTTTGGGAAAGAAGGGGGTGTGCCGCATGCCGGGAGAGTTGCTGTCTGTATATAAGATACTGACATCATCTCTTCCCCCACGTTAAGCAGGAACTTTCAGTTTTCCTCCGAATAAAGATTCTCTGAGTCATTGCTAGATTTTCTTGTAGGCTTCTTCCTGATATAAAGTAGCAGGCTTTCACGTATAAGTGGTCATTAACATAAAATCATGCAGTAGAACGGGATGTATACATATGTATTTTGTAAGTCTTATTCTAGGTCTCTGGCATCCCTTTTCATGTCTCTGTGGTTGTGTCAGTAAGTCTTACTTCATCCTTTCTCCAAAAAAATCATTTGCTGTCCAGCACTTGTGCTGCTTGCAGGTCAGAAGACCCGTCCCTTTTGTTTTCAGAAGGGTTCTTTGCATGATCGAAGCACATATGCTTTCTATTCTGTTTCTGCCCGTTTCTGTTCCCCAAACCTTTGTTTCCTTCCTGTGAAAGAACCTGTTTCTTTTCACCTGTGCTGGTTTAGACTTGCAGAGATGTCTAGACAACAGATCTCATAGCCAGTGCACCCAAGAAGACTCTCAGCTGCAGGATGTATTTATTTTCTATAGATTGTCTTGTTTCCCTCCCAAATGGATGATGTGATTGCAGCATCTCAGCCCTTGCTGGGAATGTGCAGAGAGAGCATTACCTAGTGAAGCTGCCCCTGCCATTACTTCATAGATCACTAAGAAGTGATTCACCAACAATGAGAGAATGGGCACCTTCCCTGTGTGTGCTAAAATCTCTCGTCAGTTAGCACAGAGACAGTCCAGTTAAGTTCCTGGATGGGTGTGTATTTCTGCTGCTAATGTTCTGAAAAGAGTGATATGTAACACGGAGCCCAAACTCACCCTTGTAGTGCCTAGGTCTAGGAACCACTGAATTCCTCACTGCATATTTCATTTTACCCATCTGCAAAACGCTGGTGATGCAGTCAGCAGTGGGCAGGATCCCAATCTTAATGTGGTACCAGACCCCTGGAGCTCAGGTATTTACAGGTGAGCTAAACTAACACACTGAAAATATCCCAAGTGCCTTTGTGAGACTCTTCGGTGTCGGAACGAAACAGGCAGGTGAGCCCTGGTACAGCAGGGCCCTGGGAAGAGGGAGGATTTCAGCAGTGAGGAGCAGCAGTGTAAGTTCTATCTCCTCATCTTTTACTCAGGGGACAAGATTTGGTTAATGGAACTTTACAATTTGTTGCACCCATATTGCACATTGCCTGTGGGTGTTTGAGAGAAGCCAGAGAGCTGTCATCCTGAGAATAAAAAGTTGCTGTTCTTCTGTGGAGAATTTTAGCACACTTTGAGCACAGAGGGCAGTTTATTTGTGCTTATAATGCAGTTTGTTACATAAAGCGGCATTTGCACCCTTGATTTAGAGATCTGATGTAATTGTTACGGTATGTTATGTCAGTACCCACTTAGCTGTGCTCTTTAAAGACATTCTGACAATAAAGAAAAGTCGTCATTTAATGACCCCTGAGGTGCTGTGCCTGGGCAGGAGTGATCTGATCACAGTGGTCCCTAAATAAATTGCTGCAGTTGGTGGGTTAAGAATTCCCTTGTTGCTTGATGTTCTTCCAGAAGCATACATTTCCTTTCAGCCCCTGTAATGCTGCTTTCCATATGAGTTACTGTTTGCTAAATGATAGACCTGGACTGATGAGAGGAAACATTTGCTGTGTGTCCTGACACCAGAGTGGGCTCTGGCCTCTCCAGCTCGGCCCTGTGCTTACTTAATGGTTGTCTGAGCCCTGGAAATTGCTAGAAAGATCTGAACGCAGAAAGGGATGGGTGAGGCCCATTGCAGACTCTGCTGGACTGTTTCAGCTATCACCCCCAAATGTGGCATGTCATATGCATGTGTTGGAGACAGGTTTGTTTTCTTAAAGGGGTGAGAAGAGGGAGAAGTCAGAAAGAATGTAGGTTGTAAGGACTTTATGATGATGGCTTTCAGAGAGTTCCTGCTTTATTGCTACAAGCCTTACGAAGCTGCAAGGTGCTGACAGAACTTATACTGCAGCTGCAGCATCTGAAGTCTGATATGCCATGATGGGACAAATGACAGCTTAAGAAAGAGGAAAAAACCAAAAATCTTTGATGGTGGTGCTTCTCTATAAATTGTGGGTCAGCCCAAAGGCCTGAGTTCCTTACAAATCTTTTGCCTATAGCACAGGCAGTGTCTGTGCTGAGAACTGATCTGGTATAACCTTTGGCTCACAGCAAAATGAAAAAAAAGCACCCCTTGGCTTTACTGGGGTTCCCCAAAGAGGCACTCCTGCCTGCAGGATGTTTGTTGCTGGACTGAAGCCTTACCTAGGAAGGGATCAGGGAGGGTTGCAATTAACATGCAAATGAATGACTAACAGCCAGAAGGAAAGGTGAAATGTCCTGGGGTCCTAGGATTAGGTGACTTCCCAGGGTACCTTCTAAACTGAATTATCTGACAATTAGGATATTTTGCTTATGTGCTACCTTAAAGTCTGTGTTTGTACTTCATGAATAAATGAAATTATGCATGTGCCGATACGTAGAATTGTTCCCTATCAGAGACGCTTGTTTTGGTCCATCTGGATTTATTCAGTTGTTTAAACACATGCTTAATTGCCCTTGAAAGTAAGCCTTAAGCATGCTTAAAAGTGAGGCATGTTTTTAACTGAAAAGGGAATGTTTTTGCTGAAAAGGAGGAGAATGTAAGTTCAGGGTACATGGGCTCAGTGGTAGAAAACACTTGATGATGTTTGGTGGTGCCGAGTATCTCCAGAGAAAGCAGGGAAATGAACAATGTTCCATGAAATCACTGCATTGCTTATCCTTCCTAAACACCCATGCACACACCAAGGGAGAGTATGGGTGGGTCTTGACATGTTTAGGGCTGGTGCTTTTTCTTCCATTATTTTGCTTCATGTACAGGTGTGCTGCGGTACTGTACTGCATCCCAGCTAATAAGAAAAAACAGCAGGAGACTGATTTCCATAGGGTGGAGCTGATTTAGAGGATTGGTGCTGGAAACAGAGGTGGTTTCTTAAGCCGTCTGTGGAGGCAAAAGCTTTTATTTCATGGGTAGGTTTAATCACAGATTATGCTACTGAACTATAGGAGGGTGTTTTAGAAGGAGATTCAATGAGACATTTGTAATTGCTTTCTAGGTAACGGCAGAAAGGACTGATGTATCCATAGGGTTAATTTGGATTGCTGTGACCACATGGGTTGACTGTGCTAGCTGTTAAGAAGATTTGAGGTCCTGATTGACCCATTTTACTTTAACGCTAATTGTTTGCTGCTGTATTGAGGAGAAAAGATGAGCTAATGTTGTTGCTCCTTATGGTTTTACACTGGCTGCTGTTTGTTTTTCCCTACAGCAGTCTCCCAGATGAAACTGATCTTTGTTCTTTTGTCTTGATTGGGGAAGTGCCCGTCACAATCATTCAAAATGATAAGGAGACAACAGCTTCAGAGTGTCATTGTTTGTACTCGGTATCTTGCATCTTTGTTGGGGTGCCAGTTTGAAAGGAATTATGGTGAAAAGGTGAGGGCAACCTCAGTAATGTAAAGATTTATCAAATCTCTTTTTTTTTTTTTTTTTTCTGTAATCTGCAAGACAATTAGTGCTGGTTGATAGGCTTGACCAATGTTACAATATATGGTTTCTCTCATAGTGTTTTTTAAATGTGTTATTTTTCTAACTATCTGTGGTGTGATAAGTATTTGTTTATTTTAGCATGTGGTGTCCATCTTCCAGATAAAATATATATGTGTATCCATATGTTCATATAGTATAAGGGAGACAATGGCCCTATTACAAGGAAGAGTGTTAACTGGAGAAAATCAATATAACTGTGTTGAATTCATTGAATCTGCACCTGACTTGCACCATCTGGAAAAAGACAATGCCCTTTTCAGCTCTGTTTTCTCATTGTTGAAAATCTGGAGTCCTTTTCCCCTTCAGGGAAATAATCAGTTTATACCTGTGGGTTCTTAACTTACAGATTTGTAGGGACAATTCAGCCCCTCTAGTAAATTCTGCTCCTTCATTTTACAGTTGGCATTCCTGGCTATGGGGATCTGAGGAGTATTCCTTGTCTTGTGTTGGTCAAGCCCCCGGCAAGAAGTAGGAAGAGTTTTCTATTAGTACTTCCACTAGCTGTAATGCAGTTAGATCGCAGTAGCTTCCAGTAACTTGAGTCTATGAAAACTTACTTTTCTATTTGTGAAACTTGTCATTTTGTCCCCCGAGGGAGATTTAAACTAAACTTCAACAGCCGTTTGCAAAATTAGCTGTTTTTAAAGTGTATGCAACCTCTGAATAAATGGTTAAAAAAAACCCCAAACCAACACCAGCAGTCTAATCATGTCTGCTAACTTGGCAGCATTTAATTATAAGACCTATTGATTTAATTAACCCTATGTTTTCACTTTATTTTCTGGAGAGAGTGATAGGGGCTGGTTTCTGGTTTAAAACAAGGAGCTGTCAGGTTTATTTTGAGGAACATACCTTATCTGTTGGAAGAGCTGCCTTGCTGTACAAAACTTGCCACTTTTCCTGAGGTTCTGATCTTGGATGAGTAAAGTTAGAAAATATCTCAAAAGGAAAGCACAGGGCAGGAATATTATAAAGGTTCAGAGCAGAGTTAAGGTTATGCTTTTGAAAACTCCAGCCTTTGTCCAAATTTGATCCAGATGAGCAGTAGAAAGTGCTGAGGATTTTCAAAAGTGACCTGGGTGCTTTACTGCTGGGCCAGAAACCCAGATCTGCTGGCTGTGAGCGCAGCTCTGCATTGATTGGCCTCCTTCCCTACAGAGCTCAACCTTGGTATTGTTGAGGAGCCTCAGCTGGGTTTGAGGTAGTGATGTCTCTCTCGCTTGCTGTCTTTGTTCTCCTCATTTTCTGTAGAAGGTATCCGTATAACTTCTTAAGCCAGTGCAGGCAATTGCAAGGTGCCTTAGGTGCAAGGACCCCCTTAACCCCTGGGAAAGCTCAGAGACTGAGGGGGACTGTGAGGAAAGTCTTTTTTCTGTGTGTTTTCAGTGAAATGGGCTGAAAGTGCATGTTCAAAATCCTTTGACTTTAAGGAGGGTTCAGGTCTGGAACTGAATTCTGGAAAGCTGGTTAGCTTGTTTTAGGTAACCAGGTCTTTTTGTGCCAAGTTACTCTGTTTTCTGAAGCAGCTTTTCTGTGACTGCCAGATCTGAGCAGAAAGATCTGATCCTCTCACAGGGAATTTGCCTGGACTCTGGACCCAAGGCTGTATGCTGCAATGCAATGACTCCCAGCGCCAACATCCAACACTTGCTAACGTTAACATGATTCCACTGTCCCCTGGCTGACTGTGGGACAAAGAGACCCCACAGCCTTTTCAGACCCCTGTCCCGTTCTTGCAGCTGCTTCCACGTGATCTGGTAAGGTATGCTTGGGCACCCACTCCTGTTCTGGCCATGTGGTATCACTCAAAAAGCAGAGCTGCTGCCTTTGCTTGAGCTACTGTGACTCTGGCATGATTAACAGCAGCTGTATGTTCCTGTGCAGGGTGCCTCTCGCTGACAAGTCCCTGTCTGCTGGTGCCTGACGTGCTTTTCAGGTGTCTCAGGCTGCTGTTGGGTGGTTGTGTGGCAGGGTGTGGTGGGCACGCAGGCTGCTGCTCCTGTTTGCAGCAAGAGTGTGTTCGCACGGTTAGGCATTTGCCTGCTTCCCTTGAGTCATGATGAAATCAATACTAGCTTTTCTTTCCTGCAGCAATTAGAAAACGTTCAAGAAGGCTGAGGGAAAAATCCAGGGGCTCAAAAAAGAGAGACGCAGGGGTGGAGTTGAATGATTTGCAAAGGAAAAGGGGATTGAAGCTTGCTGCTGAAGGAGTGGTTCAGTCACATCCCATCCTGCTTGTTGACCTGTAGCTTGGCCTGGGAGGGAACTGGAGATGAAGCCAGGTGGGCTGGCCCTAAGCTGCTTCCTGACTTGCAGAATTACCCTGTCCTCCTTCAGCACTCCCCCACACCTGTATTAGAAAATATGTCGTGCAGGGAGACAGCCACAAGAACAGGAGGGAGATCTCTGGATTAAGAGAGTCAGCTCCTCCAGATTTGTATCAGAGTTGTTGATTTGCACCAATTCAGTCAGGGCAGACTTTGGCCCTAAGGATGCTCTTCCCAGGCTGTTGGCATGCTCAGGATACACTTGGTAGGGAGTGTCTGTGTTGCCAGGAGGCCAGAGCAAACCTGGCATTTTGGGTTGGGGCTAAGTGTGTCTGGAAGGACAGTGGCGAGTCAGTTTTTGTGTCCCCGTCCCTGTCTTTTCTAACACGACTGATTTGATGTCCCGTAAAGAAAATTTCCCCCAGGAAAATGATGAAGAAACCCATAAATCAGGAGGAAGGAAACTGTGTATTTCTTTCTGTTTAGGAAGATAAAACATGTATATTTCCTGGAGTAGTAAAGGGGAAAGTTGGCAAACATATGTGAGAGAGTAATTAGAAAAACAAACAAACAAAGCTTGTTGGAGGGGGGGAGGAGGAGGGACCAGTTAATAACGTGATTCATTCCGAAGAGCAAGGGATAGAGTGTGGTAAATAAGAGCTTTCATTCCATGTTGTTCTACAAAGCTAAGCTTTTTGGGGTATAGAGAGCTGGTTGTGCTTCTGAATAAGACTTAGCAAATTACTGAATGTAAGCATTCCATATTACCCAGTGCTGTCTGTTACAGCATACGATAAATTTATGTCTAAGACTTTGAATAGAGGGCATTTTGTAATATGACAAATTAATATATGTAATTTTAGATTCAACATAGTTTTCCAAAATTAGCAGCGGTGATTTATAGATAATACAATCTTTTAGGTGGGATCATTTTAAATGGCACGCTACTAGTGTTGCTTAAAACACTGTCAGTATTTTAAATACTCTTAAATGTGCCTTTCAATATGAATAATTGAGAACTTTGTTTGTGGGATGCATTTTAAAAAAAAGTAGTCAAATTGCAATGACCTCTACTACAAAACTATTTCTATGGGCAAAAAACCTGAATTCCATCAGGCTTTTTTTTTTTTTTTTTTCCCTTTGCTTGTTTTGGTCCACTGTACACTTGCAGTATCACTGTTGTGAAAGCTTTAATTGATAATTGCAGCCATTCGGAAGTTAGAAACACATTTTCTCATTTTATCATATTAATGATACTGATTTTTCAGATGCCTGAATGGTTGTGTGTGTGTTTAGATGGTAAAGCTGGTAACAGGATGCCAGCACCGACCTACGTTATTATCTGTAATTACCAGCAGGCACAGAGTCAATCAAGCGTTCCTCATCGTCCATCTTTGCAGCCCTTGAGTCCATTTAGAGACCGACTTTTGGGTGAGTGCTGGCTTGTGCAGGTGCTGCCTGTGTTGCTTGATGTAATCATAGGGGTTTTCTGTTCTTTGGTTCAGCTGGACTAAGTTGTCTTTGAAGCTGTTATCATAAGCTCAGGTATTGAGATAGTAAATCAGGTAGCACCTGCTGAAACAATGCCATATGCTTCGCTTTGCTGTCTCTGTGAACTTGTTTCTGCTTTGTGGTCTTGCAGCACAACTGAATATGTACACTGCTATTTACGAGAGAGTAGCCCTTGATTGTAACCAATATATTTATTTATTTTTTAAAAGATGTTGACAATGGCAGAGTTGAATTGGTGAGAAGTGTGTACCTTTCTGAGCCAGCAGATGGAAATGCTACTGGGTGTTTTAAGGTAGATACTCCTTTTTTGGGTAGGGTCATGAATCTTCTCTTTTCTTCAAGTAATAGGGACAGCGCAGCATGGTGATGGTAAAAGCTGTACTTAGACTAAGTAACTAGTTTACTTTGAATTAAGTGTTTTAGGACTGTTTTTTTTTTTTTTTTATATAGCCTATTAAAGCAGGAGGAGGGAATAAGTACTTGGAAAAAAATACTGGGCAAACCTAATGTTTTCCATATCTCAGGACATGAAGCTGTGTTTACTACTAGGGTCAGAAAGAACTATTTCCTTGAAGATGTGATATTGCAGAGTTGGCTTTATGGGTCATTCCTCTGAAATACCTGACTGTGGTCAGCACCAGTCAATTAGTTTTACCCTTGCTACCCTGCCATTCCCAGCTGAATTTCAGTTCTGAGGTTACAGTCACTTGGAAAATGTGAGTTATTTTTATTTCTAATTTGTTTTATATACTGATAGAAGTAGTAAATTTTTTCTGAAGAGGGTGGATTTTTCTTCTGCATTTTAAGTTACTGCATGATCAGCCCCAGTGACCTTGCTTATTCCAGTGTGCAGTGAAGTTATCTGTGTCCTGGGATGGACAAGAGAGCGAATATTTTACATGTAGTGTGGTTTTGTATTTTCTCTGGCAATGTTTTAGTGGCTTTCTCTTGCTCGCCTAAGGGAGAGGGAAGGTAAGTGAAAAATTAGTTTTCCTCCAGTGGGGGAGTGATCTCTGCACAGATTAAAAAGGCAAAAAGAGAGGTCAGAGCCATGTGTTATGTTTTTATTTGAAAAACTAGCTGTGGAGACTTGTTTCAGCTGTAGCTGGTAGGTTTCAGAGCTGACACAACAAGAAGAGTAGAATTTGCCTCTCCAAGATTTCCAGAGGCTGTTGAAGAACAGCTGTAAAGCAGCAGTTGTCTCCCTGTGTTCACCTTTTTTCCCCAATGATATAAACATATCTTTCTTTTGGATGCTGCTCCCCCTCATGCCTTTACAGTTGGGAAGCCTGGTGTATTTATTGTTTGCTCTACTGCCCTTACCTGCAGCAAGGTATGATCTAGATTGAAGTGTAATCCTCCTAGATTAGTAAACAAGCCCTGCCCCATGCCTGTGTCATTAAGCAGATGAGCAGCTCTTTGAAGAATGTTTCAATGCTTGAGAAAAGAATTTCTAGCAGAAACTGTCATTCTAAAAGATATTGAAATATACAAATAATCAAATGAGCAAGCTAGAGTACCTAAAGAATAAAGGTGCTGTGTCTCTAGTCACTTGCTAATATTTCCCTTTCCATGGTGGATTTTCTTCACAGTTGAACTTGAAAATCCTTCAGAGCTGGCAGTGATACTCGGCAAATTCCCCTTCCACTGTAGCTCTGGCTGCATGTACATGTCTCTCTCTTCCCATTTGTTGCTTTTCAGTTTTGCCTGACATCCCCCTAGGGTACCTACAGACTGTACCAAGGGCTGGGGGCTGCTGGAGTGTTGTGCAGGCTATGACTCTGCTGGGTACTTCCTTCATGCCTGAGCCTGGGAAAGCTGGCTGCTGGGGCAGGGCAGACATTTTTGCCCTCTGTGTCTGCTGAGCAGCAGCATTTGCTGTTTCTTATCCTACTAATACCTGAGGACAGCAGGAGCATCGAGCCTGGCTGTCCAGAGCTCCCCAGCACAGAGTCCCTTTCCATATACTGGAAGAAGTCACAAGGCCTTTGCTGTAGCAGAAATCACTTTTCCCTACCCTGTTTGACAAATATTAAGACAATTTTGCTATGCGTATCCACCAACCCTAGTATGTATATATAACCCCCCGAAACAGCTCCTGAGTGCAGACTGCTGCAAGCGACCAAGTAAATGTTTGCTGAGTTTAGCCTGAAATGTGAGATGCTTTATGCGAATTAACGTTAATGCAATAGTGAGGACCAGGAGAAGCCTTCCAGTCTGGTACTCTGGGATGTGGTTTCTTACCTCAGCTGGTGCTGAGGGGGTCCTGTGCCTGTTTGCTCCCACGGTGCCTGGTCCTTGCCTGACCCCGTGGGAAGCCAGCTTAGGAAGCTGAGCTGGGGCAGTGCTACTGCTGTGCAAAAATGACTTGCTTTCTAACAGTCCAGCGCTCTCAAATGCTCCAGAGTGCTGGTGAAGGGGAGAGGCAGGAATGTGTATCTGAGAGCTGGAAGGCCTTTACCTGTCTGAAAGCAGGGATTTTAAGGAAGTTAATGCTCCATTTTGAAACTTAAGATCACAGGATCTAACCTCCCTAAATAGGTTGTGTTGCTTCCTAAAAGACATCAAATTGCACCAGTTGTGAATCTTGCCTAGCACTTTTTAAATCACCTGCCTTTTATATAAATGGTCCTGTTCTAAAAAACTGCTCTTTACCTTTTAATTCTTTCTTTCCTATTTTTTTTTTTTTTGGTTGTGAGTAAAGGACACAAGACATAGTGTTACAGAGAGAATGTTGCACTTGGCTCCCTTCCTATTAACAGTGAGCAATGCTCTTGGCGCAGGCTTTTGCTGGTAGTCACAGGGACGTATGTATGGTAATAAACAGCCCTTCTAGGCTTTCTCCTGCAGACTCTGAACGTTGCTGGGCTGCAGCTGATTTGATTGCAATAAAGCCCTTGTCTGTGTCTTTAATGAAGGGCTGTCCTGAGGTAGAAATTGCCTTCCTTGGAATTAGAGGAGGAGGAGGCATGTGTGTTGTGAGGAAAAGCTAAGCCAGGAAACACCTGGCAACCAGATGGCCCCTAGCATGCTACATCATACCCACACCTTCATTAAGGATTACTGTGGCTGTCTCTGGGTAATAGATTTAGTGGTTTGGGGTCACAAAGAATTAGAAAATTGTAGCCAGTTGCAATTAAACATAAGTTATTTTTAGAGGACAAAGAACTGAACTGAGCTGGAAGCTGAATTAGAGCTACTTGAAATGTTAGGGCAACCAACAAAAGAGCCCATGCACTTCAGTCAGAGGCACAAAGCAGCCCAGGGTGGTGGCAGGTGGGCTGGAGACAGCAGAGCTGTAAGCGGTGGCAGTAACGTGGAACCAGTATTATTCCATTTCCCGAGGGCAGCTGGCATTAGGTACTTCTCTCTGAATATTTATGTGTACAACAGATAAGGGTTGCTCAGACTGTTAGTAGGATTGGATTGTGTCGTTTGCACTGTGATTTATTAAAGCCTCAGTGTCCTACACTGATGTTTTACCTGTATTTAATTTTGTTTTATATTTCCCCTTCAGTGTGCCTGCAATCCAGAAAGGGCAAATTTGAAGGTTTTTAAATTTTCAAGTAAGTGATGAGAGTGTTAGTAGGAAAACAGATTTAGGAAGAACTGCTGGCACACAAACCTTTTCTGTGTTGGTAACCAGTCAGCAGCAGCAGCAGCAGTTGGTGGCATGTGGTGGGTCAGGAATTCACGTTGGTCCTGTGTGGGTGCACAGAAGTAAGCATGAAGAAACTGCTCTCCTTCCTACACCCCTTGTACTCACCTGCCTACTCCAGCAGGTAAAAGAGGCAGGGCAGTACCGAGATGTGTGGGTAGGTTTTGGCTGTCTCACTGCTACACGGGAGATGCCTCTTCTTGAGGGAGTTGTTTCTATGAATCAGCAGCTCGTATCTCCCAGCTCTTGCTGAATCCAAGACTGACTGATACCATCTTCCACTGCTAGCCCTGCTTTGCCAGGTGGGAATAACAAGTGAAGAACAAACTTTGCTAGTCCAGAGGCTGTGTAAACTCTTCTTGCCCTTACAGACGCTTTGGAGCATCCACAGGAAGCTTCAATCAGTTGTTCATTTCTTCCGTTCTTGTGACATTGATGAAATGATAAGAGCATCGCTGGGTTTTATCCTGTATATTCTTTGAGCAGCCTCTTTGCAGACAGTGTATCTCTTGTTACTTTCCTATTAAAATGTTGATAAGCACAACTTGAAAACACTCATCATTAAAATATCTATTTAATTACTTGTTAGTGTTGGTATCAAAGCCTATTGTGAATTTCATGCAGGGAGTTCTGAGGAATCCGCCTCAAAAAACTTGTTTTAAGGATCGCTTCAGTTTTTAAGGTTACTACCTGTGGGGTTAGTTCTGCAGTTGAGAACCTTGTTAAAGATGAGCTAACTTGCATTATGCAATGGAAGGGTTTGTATTTTATTAAAGACAAGCAAATGACACCCTACCACATGATATGGGGCAGTCACATGAATATGGAACAACTGTCTTGAAAGGGTGGATCAAGTTGTTCAGTAAGTCTTTTCATTTTCTAATCTCCCTGAGTCTGAAAGGCTATATGGTATTTCTTACTTTACCCTCAGGAGAGGAAAAATAAATAAGTTCTTGAAAGCTACTGCCCCAGGTTAAGCAGTCCTTACATTTGCAGTTTGTTACCCAGAGAGGCTACAGGATCCTGGTGATGTCTTCAACCAGTGCAAAACCCCACAGCAGCAACTTGGAAAGAAATGCAGAGGGAACGTGCCTGAAGGATTTAGTATGCTGCTGTTGGTTTTCCCCTGAGAGGAGCCCAGCTGTCTCGAAGCTGAAATTAAAATGTAAATCCTAAAATAGGCATAATTAGGGTACTTCCTTTAGACAGTGTCTGGTGCAGGCAGCTTCAGTTTTTGGGGGTGTGCAGGTTTTTTTTGGTGAAGAAGTGTTTTAGCAGTGAATGAGGGAGGGGACGGTTAGCAATTCCACGCTGTGTTGGTGCTCTCCAGCTTGGGAAAGTTGTGACGAAGAAGAGAGCATGAGTTCTTTTTTCCCCACCGGTTCCACTGCTACAGTGTGTAAACCTGATGAGGACTTCTGCTTCTGAATGTACAGAATTACTGCCCCAGTAATGCACTGGTACTAAAACAAGCAGAAGGTGCTGGTATGGATCCTGTTGTAGTTTTGTATGGCATTTTTCTGAGTTGGGGTGGAGAGCTCCTGGGGTGCCTCATCTTAGGAGGGGCTGCCGCGGGCCCGCTAAAGCGCTGAAGACCTCTGTGAATCAGGCCGTGAGGCGGCTTGCCTTCGGTGGGAATATTTATTTTGGCTCTGCTGGACTTTGAGTTGTCCTTGAAAGGAAGCATATTTTGCAGAACCATTGAAAGCAGAAAACCAGGCACAATAACCTCATTTTTGTCAGGGAGTTTGAGTTGCAACACTGTGTGGAACTGGCTGGAGGCCTGGGTATGTATGAAATGGTATGGAGAATTGGAGCTAAGTTTTGGTTGGAATGGGCCTGGAGAAGCAGGCTGGGACTTGTTCCCAGCCGGAAGCTGAGTGGCTGTGGTGTTTGTTGTTCTTCTGTATTAGGGTTTTGGCACCTGCTTTCACACTAAATCAGCTGCTGAGGATATTGTATGGCTGTGTAAAGGCGCTTAGAGCTGTGCGTGTGTGTCTGACAACTTTGGCATATTTGCCTGATAGGTGTTTAGCTTCTTTCTCTTTTATCTTTATTGTTATTTTTTTTTTTAATTCCAGGAAGACTAGTGGTATAATTATGTAGGGGGTGTTAAATAGCACAGTTTCGAGACTCCAGACTTATACTCACTTAATAGTAGTAATTATTGTTTATAGTATTACTTTGCCTAGGGAATGTGGTGAAGTACTTTGTCTTACTGAGGTAAGTTTGATACAGACATTCATGATCTAAAGAGATCTTAAATAGTCTTGTTTTATTGCTAAGTTTCAAACCAGAAAAATTTACCCTTTCAGCTGGCCTTCTTAACAGTGTTAAAGTGGTGTTGTGTTTGATTTAATCATGGTCCTGTATATTAATGTTTAATTTTGATGGCTGAGACATGAGTAATGTTGTAACAGTGCTTTAAAATAATGTTTTTTCCCATTATCTAGCTTAACACATTAAAAAAGCTCAAACTAGTGAGGCAGAAAACAGAGCAGATGTTTGTTTTCCTTTTTCCACACTAAAAAAGCTGTAGTTCAATTTTGGTTTTGCCATTTAGATTTTTCTGGTGACAACTGGTGAAACCATGCTGTTTGTCAGATGGAAAAGTACAGCTTTATAAAATGTCATTTGAGATATTGAAAAGTGCCTGGCTGGGCTAATGCTTTCACTTGGTCTAAGCAAATAACTTTGAGGCTTTGTGCAGTCTCCTGCAGTCATATAATGATCTACTTTAAATCCTGTATTTGTGAATCTTGAGCTATGACTCAGGTGTTTGTGGTGTTGGTTTTTTTGGGGTTTTTTTTTGGGGTCTTTTTTTTTTGCTTTTTTTTTTGTTTGTTTTCCCTTTCAATTTTTTTTTTTTTTTTCCCTTTCATTTGAGGAAGTGACTGGAATAAAGATGCTTTTTCACAAGAGCCTAATCCTGAATCTAGCAGAATTTTGTAGAGAATTACTGCATTTCTGTGGAAGTTTTAAACCCAGTTTCTGTGCTTTACTAGAGAAGTATCCCTGTCTCATAATGCCATCTGCTAGGTACTGAAAATTCTTCAGGAAGATTTTTTTTTCCCCCCGCCCCAAAGTTCTGAGGATAGCAGATATTCTTAGAGAATTGAGTTGCATCCCCGTGAAGTTCCCCCAGGCTTTTCCATGCTGATCAACGTAGGTGTGTTGTATTAATTTTCAGTTAGCTTTCCATTATACATCCTTACGCTTAAGAATATTTATGCATGTGCATATGTATGTGTGCACATATATAACCCCACTGAGCTGAATGGAACCTCTTATACTACTTGGGTCTAATACTTGGACTGTGTTAAATAGAAATAGTGTCAACAATAGGGCTATCACTGTCAATAGATGAGAGTTGTCCCCTGGACAGTTTCCAAATGAAATATGTTTTACCTGCAATCGGTGCTATTTCATTCAGTTTTGTACTGATGCACATGAATGACTCTAAGTCCTTCTGCGTACTGCATTCCCATGGTAGAGCAACAGCTCCTGCACATATAGAAGGATTGCAGATAGGAAGCTTTTCCTCTGACAGTAGTGGCTTCTGCAATAAGAATAACATAGTAGTTACCAAAGGAAATAAATTGTTGTAAACAACATCTGTGGATAGTCTGTCAAACACGGTGTGTAATAATGTATAGGTAATCTCTGTCAGTAAAGTCTAAAATATGAAGAATGACAGAATGAACTGTGTGTGCGTGCTGAAATATGAACATTCATCTTGTAGCCATCTTTATAATCAACTGACAAGAAAAGAGCTATTAAATCATCTTACTCATTTCCTGTTTTGCCCTACTTGCCATGCTGGCACCTGGATGATTTCTACAGTGTATATTGATAAGAGTGCCCCTTATTCCTCTTCCCTCAGGGTCTTGGTAGCACTTTTGGTTGTACAAATTGTAACTGTGAGGACCTTAAAGGGAAAAAATCAGGTTTTGTTTGTTGCTGTGTGAGGGGAAGTTTCCGTGATCTGTTTCCCATTGCAGTGGAAGAAGTTACGCAGTTGTAAGCTGTTTGTTGAGAGGCTGATGTTAGCTTCAGTTGTGAATCTCAGCTTCTTGACTGAGAGTTTTATTGTCCTTGAGGAAGATAGCTGTCATGGAGGACTTCAGGGGCCCTGTATAGCAGATTGCGCCTGGAATTTCGCTGTGAATTCAATAGGGGAGCAGGAACAAAGGATGGAAAAATGATGATATGTGATCCAAATCCTGTTGGATTCAATGAAAAGAACCATGTATTATTCATTAGTATCTTCAATTGAAAGAGTTTCAGAAGGCAGATTGTGTTGTGGGAGAACCCATAATCATCATTAATACAATCTTTGACTCCTAGTGAGACATTCTCTACCTAGGATCCTCAGAAGAAATAAAGGATGCTTTATTTTCAGTTGGTAACAACTTTTATAACAAGCCCATAGCTTTCGTCTGTTCTCTACAAAACCAGTGGGAAGGACAATAATGACTTGGATGAGATTGTTAATGACTGCAGGTCTTTTTTTCTTTGTTTTTATTTATTACACCCTTTGGAAATAGTAAATTTGCCGTAATTTTCTAGACTAACCTACAAGTGAGCAGCACATAGACCTTGCTGAAGATTGTGGCTTAATTGCTGATGTATGGAGGTTTATGAAGGGATTCCTTGGGGACTGAGGTCAGTGTCTAACAAAATCAGTGTCTTCTCAGCTCTACAACATCATCTTTTTTTCAGAGGGAGGAAGTGTAGATCCTTCAGTGTCACTTGCCAATTATTGACTGTAACTTGCGTCAGTGACTTTTGAGGAGAAGGAGGGAGGTTTCTGACCTGTTTGGGCCATGAACACAACCAGGCAAATTAATGTAAGAATGTACATAAGTGCATATGGATGCACAGAGGTGAACATTCGTGTTCCTTTTCTGTCCTTCACTGAAGTAGCAGGGAGAGAGAGATCGGTATGTGCTGGGTCAGAATGGAACTGCATTGTTTCAAAGGTAACTGTCATTTCTATTTGCTCTTTCTTTATATGGTATTCTACAGACTTGATAGTACAACAGTGTAGCTCAGACTGTAATCTCTGGAAATTTTGTTTTGAGTGTGATAGAGTTATTTTCCAGTAAAATAGCTAGCAGGCTTTATAAATCTCGTCTCAATGCGAGGTCGCCTGCCTAAACGCCACCAAGCAGGATTTACTGTTTAGGCGTAGGTGAAATCTGTGCCTGAGTTACTTTTTGGCCATTAGTTAATGTTTAGTTGTTGGATGGAGTTTGATTTTGGCATTTTCCAACCAGGGCTAAAATCTGGTTTTGGATGTTTTTTCCAGTTGTGATTGAGGCCTTAGTCCTCTAGCAAATGCCAGCTATCTGTGACATCAGTGCATACATATGAGGTTCCAGCCTCTTCATTAGGTCTGTGCTTGTGGGCTACGTCTCAGCATTAGCACCTAAAGCATTATTAGGTTGCTTACCAGCGTGATTATTCCCTTTGCTGCCCTTTGGACAGCACACACTCTGCTGTGGTACTGTCCTTAGACCTTTCCAGCCTTTGCTCAGAAAAGCCTGTGTAGGGAGAGAATCTGTGGATATAAATTTGAGAACTGTAGGTGTATTAACAAAAAGGTGTGCAGATTTGGCTGGTGTTGTGGTGCACTTAGCTGAGGGATGCTCCTAAGTAATGCAGGGAGAACCACACTGATGTCAAGGGATCCAGAGAGGAAAGGCATGCTTGAATGGAGCACCTTGTCTGCGTCCTGCTTCCCTGTCCTGGACTCCTGTGTTATTTGTGAAGCAGGTGTTCGTGTGGCTGTTTGGTCGAGCTGACAGTTTGCCAGCAAATGCTGGTGGAAATGGCAGCCACCTCCTCTGCCCAGTGTGGCCACACAGGAGAGGGCCGCTTTCTGGGGGAAACAGCACTTTGCAGTTCCTCCATCCTGCAAGGATCTCTGGGTGGTTTTATTTCCTTCATGGTTTTGAGCTCCAGAATATTACTCTTGCCATAGGCTCTTAAAGCCCTACACTTTTTCCAGCTGCACTGCCGATAGCACCACACGCTGCCCAGGAACTACAGAGACCTCCTGATTCATAAATGTTCATCAATTCATATCATAAATGTTTAACCCTGTGAGCCAACTCCAATCAGCAGCTGAGCTGGGGCCAGACTTATTAGGGGAACCAACAAGGCTCCCTTTGAACGCAGGGCACACAGAGGAGAAAAGGGCAGGTCTTAAAGCAGTGTATAGTTTAATTGTTTTTGTTTTCTCAGAGGCCCTGAAGCAATGTAATGCAGGTTTTTCGACACTGACATCACAAAATACTGAGACATGCTGCCAAGTCCATGTGGGTGGAGGAGAAAGGAGGTGTTCTTGATTCTTATAAACACTTCTGTTCTCAAGGAAGAAAAAAGGAACAAACTTTCCCGATGGTTCTCCGAGAATGTAAATGCCACATGAGCATTTTGGCTAACGGCAGAAATGGCATTTCCTGTGCTGTCTTCACTGCTCAATTGTCTTGTCCTAGTTATGTAAGTTGTGTTTTATCAACTGGAGCAGATGCATAGCAAACCAGTTGGAGAACTCTATACGAGTCATTTATCACCTCCTCACAATTCCCAGCAGAATTACTCATGCTCACAGTTGCTCTGAAGAGAGTGTCCAGGTATTCTGCATCAAAGCATTGAAGTTGCAGCCTTTCACCTGTAAATGAAATATTTTTTTGTCTTATGTGATGATATTTCGGTTGTAAAACCTGAAAATTAGCATGAACATCCATCATTTTCTTTAGGAAAGAATCTCAAAAGTACAAGTGTATGCAAGTACACTACTTTTTGATAAAGAGAGGATTGTTGGGCTAAACTCATCCTTGATGAAACTTCATTTCTCTTAGTGATTGGAGAGAAATTAATTTTCACACTTAGATTTACACTTTCTATGGTGTGCAGCATGGGAAGGATGCTTGTCACTAATTTCCACAAATCAGTTGCTTTACAGCAGTGTATTAACTAGCTCAGTATAGTGTTTTATTTATGTAACCAAATCTAAAGAAGATGCTTTTCACTCACATGTTCTATGTCTAGAAAATGAATTATGACACTTGTGTAAGTAGTGTTCAGTTCATTGTGAGTTCCTTAAAAGAACACGGACGGTCACTTGTTGGATATTGGGCAGTGCACGGTGTGGCCTGGAAATGGAGACGCTCTTTAGAGGCTGTTCAGTGTGATTGATTTGTAGCAGAAGAGGCTTAGAAGCACCTGGACTCTTAGCCTTGTTTGGTTGGCGCTCCTTTTATCCATTGTTAAGAATTTGTGCTCTTGCTATGCTGATACCAGATGACCCTTTAAACACGCTTTGTAGTTTTTATTAATTTTGTATCGAGTGCACTTTACATAGTGAGTACTTTGCTGTTGCAGAGTTCTGAGGTGCTTCAGGGCTGGGGCAACATTACTTGAAATAAAAATGACCAACTCAGTTCCTGACAAGTAAAGGAAGGGGATTTGGCAAGAGAACAAAATATCTAGCCCCAAATGGAGCAGAGGGCACAGTGGCATAGCTCAGAATGGTTGGGATGTGTGAATCTGGAAGGCTCACCTTAAGTTGCATGTCTCTGTTTGTGGGAGTGGGGAATTAAATTGCGCAGTAACTTTAGCAAAGTGGAATGTGAATGGAGGAACACACTTGGTTTTGCCTCTTTTTGCATGCCTGACTTGAACGTGCTTGCAGGTGGAAGCTGTTAGCAGTGAAGCCGCTGATCCCAGCAGGGAAAACAGCTTGCTATGCTAATCATTGGGGCAGGTAGTGGACTGCTAAATCTTGTTTGCTTTAATTGGCCTGGTAGTGCCTTTGAATCAGTGGGACCAGGGTGAACAATGTACTCAAGATTTGTCCTGGTATCTTCATCGTAGGCCATAGATCTTAGAGTGTGAACTATTAAATTATGGTAGATGAAACACCAGAGAGATTGGTCTTGGAGTCCCTTGGGGACTGTGGAATTGCAAATTAACTCCTCACAATTTACTTAATCAGAGTGTGCATTTATTTCTTCAGAAGATGTTCTCTTGTGAGAAAAGTTCATGAAGTGGCTAATTGGAACTGAGGTACAGCTGGGACTCCCAACTTCTGAGAGAAGCAAGGTGCTTTGGCCTGGCTCTGTGTCTGTCCTCTATGATGTTAAGGACTTCACATCGAACCTCTGGCAGGGGCAGATAGGCCCAAAACTCCTCAGCACTTGGTATGGAGGGGAAAAAAAAGATTAGCTTCAAATTCTTTCCCAGAAGTCCTGGAAAATGAGGACTTAACACGACACAAAAATGCACATGGGTCAGAGTAACTGTGCTGACATGGTGCCTTGCAGATAATGTGGTTTGCTCCCAGTTTCCAACATGCTCGTCTTTGTTTTTCCCTCTATAATTAATGCTGCAACAGATAATTTTTGTTAATGTTACTTTGCTTCCAACCCAAAAATTTGTACTGTGTTTTGTAATGAAGTGATATTTCTCCCAGTCCACTGGATCTGCAGTGTGGACTACAGTTTGTGTAGTTTGGACTGCAGAACAGCTTTGGAGCACAGGATCTTTCCTGTTAGTCTGAAAAATCTAGGTCCTCAAAAAAAATGAATACAAATGTTTGTTTCTCCTGTGAATTGGTCGGTTGCCTTCCAGGTGCTTGCAGGTATGGATGTAGGGGCCAAAACTGGTAAGGCTGGCATTTTCAAAAGGCTCTAAGGAGTGCAGTGCAGTGGGAATTGGGGTGCACACAAATCCTGAAATTATTTGTGCTCAGTCCTGTTAAATCACACACAGCTGCCTTGCTGCTACATGTATAATGTGTTCCCTTGTATGTAATGCTAAGTCAGATGTTTCCTTTCTGAGCAGCTTGGTGTCTGCGTGGTGGGTGACTGCACGGAGCTGTGTGGGGTGGGCATTCAGGCTCACTGGGTGCCACCTGGCTGAAGACCCTGAGTCTGCAGCTGGCTCTGTGTTGTCCCAGAGGACTTGAGGGTAACTCTTGGAGGGGAAGCAGAGTACCTGGGCCTTGAAAGAGGTACCATTGACATTGATGGCCTAATTCCCTCCATGCGCTGTAACACCAAAGGAGATAAAGGCCTTTAGGTCTTGAGTACAGGGACAATATTTCTCCTGAAAAAGTGTGTCACTATTTCAGCTCATGAGATGGAATGAGGGAAAAAGCTTTAGTGCTCAGAGTTAAATTTTTATTTTAATAGAGAGGGAGAGAACATGTGAACTTGTAACTCAGTTTACTTTTCCTAGCGCTCATTAAATTTTTCTTCAGTGCATTTGCATTGTGTTCAGATTATCTAATTGCTTGCAATTACTCCTTTTTATTTTTCACCCTCGTTTCTCATCTCTACCGTCATCATGAAAGTAAGCATTATATAGCAATAGGCTTTTCTGCTCAAAAAGAAAGGAGTTTGGTTTAACAGAAGTTGATTTAGTGTCTAAAAATAGTAAAGCCCTGGTTTGTCTCCTGGATCAGGTGGTTATAGTGGTGAAGACCACCTGTCAGAGGAGTTTTTTGTTTTGTTCTCGGGGACAAATATTTTTCTGACAAAGAAGGATATGCAGCTTAGGAAATTGGGAATTGTAACTACTTTAACATCTGATGTCAACCAAAAAGTAAACTGAATGTGCTCAAATATCAGAATATTATTTTTCTGTAGTTAAGGCTGTGTTTTCATTATAAGGACTTGCAGTATCTTTAGGGATTACAAGATAATAATAACTTGGCAAATAAAAAAATAAAAAATTGGCTTTGGAAGTTGGCTCCAGATGTGTTCTTCTGAGAGCAGATTTCTTTAACCACATGATTAAAAAAATATTGTTATATTTAGATTGTATCAGATTAAAAAAAAACTTCTTAGCAGTCTATCATCTGGAGTTGGATCTCAGTGGTGGGAACTGCCACCTCAACAGGAGAGATGCAGTTTTGTTCTTGCCGCTTGAAATCTTACTGGTTTGGGTAGAGCGTTTTTAAGATGCACTGGTGATTTCCAGCTGTTTGTTTTGTTTTGTTTTTTTTAAGGAGTGCTTAATCTTCCTGTAGTTGCAAACAATCCCGGTGTCTACAAATCCTAGCTCTTACTGGAAGTGCTGGGGAGGTGAGGTGCCTGGGTGATGTTGGGAAATCCTAGCATGCACATGTCTGCCCCTTTAGAGACACAGTTTGAGGTTGTGTCCCTGCATGCCACTGGCTTTTGGTGGGAGCTGGCTTCTTAGTCATGCAGGCATGCTGTGATAGTGCCACGCAGATGCACATTTGTGGATACAGCTCCTGATCCTGCAGAGAGATCAGGAGTAGAGAGCCATGCTGGTTCTGGGGTCCTTTGAAAAGGAGCACTTTGCTCTGGGAAGCTGTGCCTCCACTGTGGCTCAGCACATGGGATGGCTGTCCTTTCCCCCTTCTTCCTGCGCCTTGAGGAGAACTGATGCGCTACACAAAATCCAAGTGATCTCCAGGAAGGTGTTCCAGCCTGCTTTGCAATAATTCTCTCTTCAAGTTGTATTTATGGTAAGCTAGCAATAGTGTCAGGCATATTGAGTGCAGAGCTTCCTGAAGGAAAAACAAATACAGCCCTTTAACCCGAATTGTTAATTTATGTGTTGCTGTTTTGAAAATGAATTTTTGCACTGTTCAGGAAGCTGGATGGAATAGTCCTGGAAGCAGAGAAACAGGAATAGCAAACACGTGGTGTAAGTGCCACATTTGAGATTCTGTCCTGTGCAGAGGCAGACCTGGAGACTCCACCCTGGCACTTTGAGGTGGAGTTACTGAAACAATCCTCTGTAAATAACAGATCTTAGTGTTTGTTTTGTTGTTTTTGTAATAAGCCATTTGTGAATCATTGTTTTCATTATTCATCTAGCCTCAAAGATGGAGAAATAACATGAAATGAATTCACACACTGATATTTTTCCATCAGTAACTGCGTAAATTACTGGGGGGTGAGCCACCTACTTCCATTTGAGGTGCATGACCATTCAATCCTTGGCCTCTTTACTGATGCTGCCACTGAAGATGCATGGATAATGGATCTTGTGACCTGGATTTCTGTCCCTCAGCATCTGGATTGCACCATCAAGAAATTTCACATAGGCCATTTGCATGGGGATTGGGTGGAGCAGCACAGTGAGGCCTGGGGAAAAGAGTAGTGCAGACAGGCAGTGCTGTGGTACCATCCAAAATAATATTATTTTCTTCTCAGAGCACCTGTGCTTGTGGCAGAAGTTAAAAAAAGTAGGTATTTTATGGGTACAAGGTCCAGTTTGGAGCAAGTGTTTCAACCTTTGGAACTGCTTGCAGTCAGAGCCCCTAGCAGCACTTGCAGGCTGACACCTCAGCTAATACTTGATCCCTCTTTGGTTCTGTGGCAGTTTGGGAAGGGAAATTAAAACATTTGGGAAAACTGGTATGGATGAGTGGGTGAATCAGAAACAAATTGCATTGCTCCAACCTGTAATTGCTGAAACATGTGTTCACCTGTACTGTAGACAGGACACTTTCAGGGCCTTGCACTAGCTGGCCAGGATTACATGTGTCAGGTGACAATCAAGGGCATTCTCTACTGACATAAACCAGTGGTGTCTCGCAACTGGATGGGTCATGTAACTTCTTGCTGGCAGATTAGGAATACATGATGTAGTTTGTACCCTCTCGTGTTACTAGGCCTTCTCTGCAGACTTAGACCTGACTCATCCAGATGCTTGCTGGCAGCAACTGCATAATTCATGTGTGCAGGCTTGAGCAGTTGTCCTGAAAAGTCCAATATAGTCTGTTGGGTTTCTTGAGTTTCACTGTGTCTGACCAAATGATGCTGGTCATTTGTTAAAGATGTTGTGGCTGCTGGACACCTTACTTTATTTTTCAGTGGGTTGCAGTCATTTCAAGTGAGGAATCAGAAATATGTGAGATGCCTTCCTCCTCCAGACTTTTATTTAGCTAAGTGGATCACATAACACCAGACCAACCTCTCCAACTGTTTAGATGCTCTTGCTGCCCAGAGATTCAAGTTTGTTTTCAGAACCTGGTGAGGGTTTTGCCTTTCACTCGGGCTCTAAGCTTTCTAAGTCTGAGGAAGTTTTATTATGCTTTCCTTTCAGCAGAGAGCCCCTCTGCTGGGAGTGCAAACAGTTGCTCCCTTCTGTGTGAGAAGTACAGTCTGTCCCAGCAGGCAGTGCTGATACACCTGAACTCCACATGTCCCACTGCAGCTCCGGGAAGTTCCACAGCAGCGACATAATGTGTCATTGGGAGCTATTGTGCTGTTTCCCAGTAAGATTTAGCTCCAAAGTGGACCTTGTACCCATCAAATACATACTACTGTTAAGATGTAATACGCTATATTGGAGTGTGTGCAGGTGAGCTTTCAAGGCAGAGGAAACAGTAGAATCTCCAAACCACTTCATGATGGGAGCAGAGGTCTTGCTGGAAAGTGAGGTATGAGCAAAGGTTTAATAGAAAGTAAATCAGAATTTCTGGTGGGCACCTTTTGCCTGTGTTTGGGAGCTCCACTCCGCAGTTTCTGTACAAAGCAGAATTACAGTGTTTTTGTGTCTCAGTGCACACAACTACATTGTTTGTAGCTGAAACGTACTACAGCCCCCCCTTCAGGCAGGCGATCTCTAGAATCACAGCTGAGTATGAGACCTCCCATCTGGAATATTTTGTCCAGTTTGAGGTTTCCCAGTATAAGAACAACATTGATATGTACGGGAATAAGTCCAGTGGGCCACAATAGGGCCACTAAGGTGATTAAGTGGGCAGTGAGGTATGAAGAGAGACAGAGAAATGTTTCTCTACAATCTGGAAGAGAATAGGCTATGGGGGAGTCTCAGTGCTGCCTTTAGCTACGTTTTGGATAAGGAGGGTGTAGAAAAGGTGCTTCCAAACTCTTCTCAGAAGTGCATGGAAAAGGATACATATTGCAACAGGGAAAATTCCAGGTAGATATAAGAAGAACTTTTGTGCTGTCAGGATGGTCAAACACTGGAACAGAGACTGTGAGGGGGTGTAGACTCTTCAGTCCTGAAAGTATTTTGAAGCTCAACTGGATGAGGCCTGGGTGACCTGCTTGGACTAGAGACCTCCAGAGGCCCTTCCAACCTGTATCATTCTGTGATTCTAGTTCTGTGTGAAGACCATGGCCTCTTGATTGGAAACTGATGACACAGATGAGATGTGCTGAGGGTAGTCAACTCTGGTGTGACATGTGCAGACATCAGTTTGAGCTCTAGCATTGACTTTGAATGCCACAGAGAGAGTAAAGGAAGTGTGTAGGTCCTCCCTCCATCCCAGCTCCCTCTCTGCTGCTGTTCTGTTTTGGGAAGTTTGCTGTAAGTTGTTGAACAATACTTATATTTACATGCAGGTGGAGTTGTGAAGAACAGTGAGGTAACAGCAGTGGATATACAAAACTAGCAGAGTAGCTTCAGAAACGGTAGGGTTTTTCCTCACTTATCTTTGTATGCTGTATCTGCTAGTTGAAAGGGACTCCTCAATGAGATGTTCTTGGCCTAGCAAAGAGTCAATTTTAGGTGCCATGGAAAGGGCTGTATTGTTTTTGCTGAAGAGAGGTGGCACACAGGCCCAAATGGGTCCACAGAAGGTAACAGCAATGATATGAAGAGGCAGGTCTTGTTTCTGACACTTACAGTTCAGCTGCTGAACAACCACAGGGTCTGCACACCATTTGTGGTCAAAATAGCTGTTTCTGCACTGCAGCTATTTATTCTCTCTCGGCAGCGGAACGTGTCCACTGATCATAGGTTACTTTTTTTCTCCTCTGGCCAGTCTGTGGGTGACAAATGTTTTTACCAAGGTCAAGCTGCTGGCCTTCATTGTGGCTTGTGCCAAGGTTAAATCCCTTCGGCCTGGTTAAGGCTGACTTTTGTGAGGTAGGACGTGAAAAGTACATGATCTTGGGAGGAAAACAGAGGAGCAACACCAGCTTCTGGTTTGTGTCTCAGTACCTCCTTGGGAGTTTGCCATGCAAATGCTTAGACTACAAAATTTCTTTATTTCAAGGTTGAAAATGTCTTTCAGAAGCTCTTAAGTGCTTGAGATCAACAGTGTCTTTCATTTGTGGCTAATATGAGAATATTATTAAGATTGATTGCTTTCACAATGATCTCTTCATTCCGGTGCATTACTGTGCTTGGGCCCTCTGCCAGGTCTGAGCCATATCCAGTATCCCTTAGCAAATGAACACGGAATGTGAACATATGAACATGATATTAATGTGGCCATCACTCCAACAGAGCAGAAATCTTCCTGACCCCTGAAATTTTATCTGGTAGGTTCTGATCAGACACAAGTAGTCTGCTTAATTTCTCTGGGGCTGTTCTGTGCTTTCTTTTACAGTTTGCAGTTTGAGACAGATCTATAGGCCATGTCAGCACCATAATGCCACAGCTCTCTGTGCCCTTGAGTTCATTTATGTCTCCTCAAGACAGAAACTGGCAGATGTTGTAGTTAAAATGACTCTGTTTGCAGGGGCTCTTGGTGGGGTTCAGCCCAGCAGATGTGGGCCTCGAAGTCTCCTTGTATCACAGCAGATCCTGTGTGGCTTGAGCTGAAAGCTGGAGTTCTTAGGAAATCAACCATAGTCTATTTCCTGAACAAATCATACTGCCTCTCTTTCTTGAGGAAGCATCACAACGATAATTCTTTAGAAACATTTGTTTCTCATATGTCTGGGTGAGTGAGAAAGGGAGATGGAGTAGGAGATCTAAACTTTGTTTTCAAGGGCTTCCCAAAGGCAGTATTGCCTCTAGGCAGTGTGGTGTTTAACTGCTCAGGGTCTGTTTGCCTAAATTACTGGAATTCAGCCAGGAGCACTTTACTTGTCTCAGTATTAGTACATTCTTTGGGAGTAAAATGTTTGTTTTTCTCCTGTCCCAGTGTTATTACTACACAAAAAGATTGATACATCCTTTGCACTTCTATTTGAATAGATGGATCACACACAAAACCCAAATAAATATTGAAGGAAGCAAACCAAAACCAGACAAATTAACAATAAGGAAATGAACAGATCAGCTATGTCTGGGTAGAGATGTTTAATTAGTTCTCCCGTGTGGTCGCTTTCTTATCCTGCTAACATTGCTTGGGTTGGGATTAAAAATATGTATGTTGATGTTTCCTAAACATGTAGAATTTGGGTATTGCCCCAGGCAGCAGCTGTGGTGGTGTGTGGAGGTGTGCTTGTGTGGGAGGAGGAACTGGGAGGGTTGGGAGGTGCTTGGGTACGAGAACCTCTGCCTTCACCTCTCCCTGTCTTCCCTGCTTTGGCAGTTGCTGCTGGGAGCTGTGCTGCTCCCCTTGGGAGGGCTGAGGTGCCTTTGGTGTCTTTAGATAGAGAATCTCTTCAGAACAGAAGTTCTTACAGTATTTGTTATGCAGCACATGACTTGACTGAGGTCCCGATTTCATCTGTGGCTCCATGACACAGGTTTGGTAAAAAAATTAATTAATTGACTGAGAGCATTTTATTTTCACACTTGGTAAGTTGTTGCATACTGTTGACTTTTTCTTAACAGGATAATAAGTTTATTTCCACTTATTCTAATTAAATTATGATAAAAAGTAACAGTGTACTGCAGGCAGTAAAAGTGATTTTCTGTGAATGGGAAACAAAACATAATTTATAAGTGTCATGATACAAAATTAATTGCTTTTGCATCAAATAATTCTTCATTTTCTGTGTTGTGGTTCCTGGTCTGCCACAAAGATGATGGAGTGGAACATCTCCCTTACGAGGAAAGGCTGAGGGAGCTGGGTCTCTTTAGCTTGGAGAAGAGGAGACTGAGGGGTGATCTCATTAATGTTTATAAATATGTAAAGGGTGAGTGTCATGAGGATGGAGCCGGGCTCTTCTCAGTGACATCCAATGATAGGACAAGGGGCAACAGGTGCAAGCTGGAACATAGGAGGTTCCGCATAAATGTGAGGAAGAACTTCTTCACAGTGAGGGTAACAGAACACTGGCACAGGCTGCCCAGAGAGGCTGTGGAATCTCCTTCTCTGGAGACATTCAAAACCCGCCTGGACATGTTCCTGTGTGACCTGATCTAGGTATTCCTGCTCTGGCAGGGGGATTGGACTAGATGATCTTTTGATGTCCCTTCCAATCCCTAATATTCTGTGATTCTTTCCTGCTATTAATTACTAATTTCAGTTAAGATACCGTTGCTTTGTTTCACTGCCTTATTAATGTAGGTCAGGTTCCTGCAGAAAATAATGACCAATAAGTTACAGTCATTGATTGGAGAATTTTGTGTTTGTTTTAAAAGGCTGAAACCCCAAGTATATCATTGCTGCCACTACAAAACCTGAAGTGCTTCTTACCTGCCTAAAAATCTGTATTTGTGATAGTTTGAAAATATTAGGGGATTTCTTATGAGAGTGCCTCACAGAACTATTGGCTTCCTGGACTTGCAATCCTTTGGAGTATTACCTATACCATAAATACAAACTGTGTGTCTGCACAGCTAGTCTTGTGTTAATAAACACATTTGTAGATTTTGATGTTCTTGACCAAGGCTGCCAAGACTCTGCCAGATGTGCATCCCAAGTTTGTGAGAAGATTTATTTTCCAAGGAGATAAATAATTTCCTTTGTACCTTTGATATTCTGGTCTTGGAGCTATAGTCCATGAAGCCAATTCTTAATTGGGTTTAAGGACGTAAATGTTATTGTAAATAAGGCAGTAATACAACTCATGGGAGAGAAGCTGAAGAATAGTTGACGATCATTAATCAATACTTTTTTTCCCTTCCTAAATAGAGTGGAAAACTAAGCAGTGTGTCTGTCAGATGAGTATGGGAATTACTGTTAATCTGTCTGAAGTGCCTTCCGGTGGTAATGAAAACTGCATACACAGTTAAGAAGAACCAAAAATAAATATTTGTCCAGATGAGAAGCCGTGATGAGGAGATAAACAAGGCAATGGCATGCAACTGTCAGAACTGTCTGAAAGCCAAAAGAACAGAGAAGAAAATCAGTTTGGATTTCAGCAGCTAATTTAGGACAGAAGGTCACCAAGGGCAGCAAAACCCAAACTTTATCAGTATTTAGAGTATGTTCAGATATGTTCCAGGGTACATATTTATTTGTTATGTTTCTTACTGGGCTTGGCGATGTTGTTTAGCTCCTAGAACAGAGCTTTCCCATTTTCGTTCAGCTAATACAGAAGTGAAGTGGCTCTGTGGAAATCTTGGTGCCCGCAGAGAGATGCCAGGTGCAGCCTGCTGAGTTGCAGCAAGGCTGAGAAATGTTTAAGTGACTCTTGAAACCAGGACTTAAGTTTTCACGTAGTTTACGTTGATGCTGGATGTTAAGTGTCCTTGCTATGAAACTCCGTGCTGTAGCAGCATCTCCATGCTGCAAGGGAGGCTGCCTGGGCTAGACAACATAAAGGCTTATGGTAAGATGAAGGGGGACAGCTGCCTTTGAAGGGCTGTGGAAGGTAGTTTCTGCCCTGAGCTGGTTAGAGCTGTCCCTTACTGGTCTTGCTTTCAGAGGGGCTGAAAGTTTACATCTTTGGCTAATGGTACTTCCTAAGAAGTTGCAACAGCTCCTGTGTAAATAGCAGAACCGTGTGCTCTCCTCCAGCATGACTGAGAACCAGGTGTGATGTGTTCATGTCAGTGTTGGTGGGTAATGAAGTGTGATGTTGTACCAGCTGCTCACCATGCTGTACCATACCCAGGCATTCTCTCAAGTTAATCATTGTGGTGCATCTTTCTACTGAAATAATTTCTTATCAGAGCACCTGCAGGAGTTGTTTCCCTTCTGCATCAAGATTTTTAGCCTTTTCCTTTTGGATTGTTCTGTTTCTTGGTCTTTTGTCATACTCCCTCCCTACTCCCCCCTTTCCCACAGAGTTTCGTCCCACTCTGATGAATAGCCCCATGTCCTATCATCCCCCCAGGCTGCGAAGCATAGCACATGGCTGGGCACTCTTGAAAAGAGAGGTCAAAGAATAATAAATGATGCTCATTAGCCTAAATATGCCAGACAGCCCTGGACACCCAAAGAGGATGCCTATGATGTTTTAAACTATTACAGGGTCTAATTAAGTTTATATTAGTTTAAATCAGTTTGTAGTTTATCTGCATTTGAAAGGGAGAGTTTTCCCCTTCAAGCATTGCATCTAGTTCTTTTCCATGATCTTTGAATCACAGACTTGTCTGAAACTCTTGACATCACCAGGGGTAGTGTATGCTGGCAAACCAGGACCTTTTTTTTTTTTCCTTTTATTTTTTTAATCAATCAGGCCAGCCTACTAGTTAGATTTTAAGGGTGGGGAGAGAAAGGCATTGAGACATCTGTGCTTTAATCCCCTTATGGTTGTTTTCATGGCAGCGAGAGCTAGATGAGGAGGACTAGTGAAAAGTTCTGTGCATGACTGGGTTCGTTATTGCTGGGCTTGGCTTTGTGCTGACACAACTAGTTTTACCTGTGCGCATGCCACGTGGTTGAGTGTTGGCCAAGACCACCTTCTAGCTGAAAACCAACCCAGTCCCAAAGCTGGCAGCAGCAGTAATGGGCTCCCTTCCTATACAGCAGAATCAGGCCTTAACAATGTGCAGCAGATGTTTCCCACTGGATGACAGATGCATTTAAAATCAGTTGTAAAACTGGATTTAGGATTTTGCAAATTAAGTTGAGCAAGGACAAGTGCTATTTAACAGTCTGCGTGCTTTAACAGAGAACTGCATTTCTGTTACACTGAAGTTCTGTGAAAGGATAAAAGCCAAGGCTTGGAGTTCTGCTCCAAGAAATAGGACACTGAATTGCACCTGGGCCCTGGAAAGCCAGGTTTAGCCGTTGTTTTGTGTATAAACCCCACTTGGGTGACCATATGTAGCTAGCAAAGTAGCATGCTGAATGATGCAGAGATCCCTGATGTAGTCCAGGACCCAGAAGTGGGAATATTAATGGCGATGTGAAGGCAATTAGCCTGTGAACAAATGCTGCACTATTGCAGCTGTACAGCTTCTGGGATTCAGTGCCAAATGTGTTTTTGGGCTGTGTGGTCAGAGCAGCCACCTTAGGATTCTGTCACACAGGACTCTGCTCTGGTCTGTTCTGCTGTGAGAGTGACTTGGCAGTGAGGCAGCTGGGTACAGTTGTGATAAGGGCTCTAAAAGCCAGTGAGTTACTTTGGATGCATTTCAGACCCTACCTTTGAGATCATGTAGGTGTCAGCATACATTATGCTGCAGTATAACTACTTTGCTGCTTTTTTTTTTTTTCCTTTAAGTTTTGGAGGCGTATGCTGCAGGTACAGGGAGAGGACAAGGCAAATACCAACATCAGCATCACTTTAGGGAACTGAGAGTTGAAACAGTTGGTGCTGGCCCACTTTGAGGCTTTCTCTCAAATAACACCTAAAGTGAAAACAAACTTCATAGAGTAAGGTGTTGGGAAGGCTATTTGAAGGTGTGAAGAGTGGCTGAAAACAGATGATGTGCCGTACATGATGCCCTTCTTGCACCCAAGAGATGAGGTGGAATGGTGGTGTGGCATTGTACCAGTACCTCTGTTATCTTTCAGAGGTCTGTTGTTCCTTTTAAATATTCTTATTGCATACTTCTGAAATATCATTTTGATCATTCAAGGCTAAATGGAAATAAGATGCCGTAATATACTGTGGCTGCCTGAATGGCTAAGAGTGGCTGTGCTGATGGGAAAACGATGGAAGGATCAAGAAATGACTACTAAGTAGAATATCCCAGCTGTCCCATGCATGGAGACTGTAGTATATGATAGTTAGAGGCAAAACCGCTGTGTGCTTTAGAAAAGCACAGAACATAAAAGATGTAGCACTTAAATATATAAAATATAAGGTAAATACATGCACTTCTAAGAGATGTCTTATCTTTCCTTATATTGATGCTCATTTAAGAATGGAAAGGGAGGCTGTGGTCAGGTTCCCAGCCTACAGTGATTGCTCAGAGGAATATCCAGTTTTTCCTGCTGTATGTCTGGGTGGAGTGCCCTGCTTTGTCCTCTCTATTGCGACCTGACAGAGATGCCATAAAAAAGAAGACTGAGGAGGAGTTATGACCATGTCTGC
This sequence comes from Podargus strigoides, assembly GCA_028020825.1. Lineage (NCBI taxonomy): Eukaryota > Metazoa > Chordata > Aves > Caprimulgiformes > Podargidae > Podargus > Podargus strigoides. The sequence goes on from CM051625.1 coordinate 35,792,840, forward strand.
TACCCTGCCATTGTACTGCATGGAGATTTTTTTCTTTAAGCTAGTGAGGTTTGCTACTGTATAATATACTGCAAATTCTCATAGGAAAAAATCCCCAACACTGAAGTACTGATATCTTTTCTAGTTTCAAAACATTTATTTAGGGCAGAGGGCAAGACACTTGTCAAGCATCTATTTGTGGTGAATTAAGTAGCATCAGCAACAAAGCGAGAACAACAGAAGGAATGAATAAAATAAGTTTTCCCCAGAAGGTTGCTATTTGCAAAGGAAATTCCTTTAATGGTTTGAACATAGAATCTCCTTTTAAAACTTTGGTATGCTTGATAAAGAAATTGAGGGATTTCCATGGGGGAAACTTGAGATCTAAGGAATAATTGTAAGGATCAGTATATAAAATAGAAAACAAAGATCCTGAAAACTCTATCCATGTTTGACTTCTGTATGCAAAAAGCAGACTGAAGGAGAGCATGTGGATAGCATTCTTTGCTACGTCTGATTTGTGCAACACTGAAATGGTTTGGAATGTTTTCAGTTTGTCATGTTATTACCAGAGCTAATTTAGAAAAGAATCTGAAACATTTGCGTCTGATGGACAAGTTTTAAAAATAGTATTTTAAAATTTAGCTAGTAATGTAAATTCTTCTTTCCGTGTCAACAGGATCTTGTAATTGCTAATAAATATCTTAAGAGATACAGTACAGCATTGTTGCTGAAATCGTATTTATGTACCACATGAAGATGGCTTGAATAACACAAACATTTCTGGTGGGCTGAAAACGTGGCCATCTTTCACCAGCAAAATTTAGGGGAAATGACTTTTTTATTATTTTGGCAATTTTTTCTTTCTTTCAACTGAGCTAATTCTACGTTGTTTGTAAACGGTTTGAAATTCAGAAAATCTCAGTCCTTTATTGCCAGCTAAAGAAAAACAAGCAACCCTGAAAATTAAGGAGACTTGAGTCAAAATGGAATGCTTTTTGCTGGTTTTATCCGAGTAATAAATTTTTCTGAGACTTTACCTGTTGTAGTTTGCAGACAAGATATAATTGAAAAAGAGTATGCTCCCATAGTTGCTTTTTTCTTTCTGGTCAAAACTCGATTTATAAAAAAAATCATCCTCTTGTGTTTGCTTGAAAGTTTTAAATGGGTAAAAGTGCAGCAAGCCTATTCTGAAGAACAAAAATAAACTAGTATTTTTGTGAGCTGCTGAGGCAGCCCCATTAATTAGCCTTCATGGTTACAGCACAACAGTGATGCAGAAAGTACTGAGATACTTCATTTTCTTTTTCTCCATGGCCTTTGCAGAAGAGTATGTTGTGCACCTTTTCCCAAGGACAATTGCAAGCACAGATGTTGTTTTTAATATATAATAATAGATAGAATTATGCCTTTTTTTTTTCCTGAATATTGCTGGAAAACAACATTGGAGGGTATATTACTGTCAAACAGATCATTGTATGAAAATTCTTTATTTCCCCTTGTAGCACACAGTTTGAATGAGCATTCTAGTTATTCCAGTTATTCTTTCTTAGCTGTTGTCTAAATGTTTAATGTTGAATATAATAAGTCTTTTGGAAATTACACATACAATTTCTGGGCTCCTCCTCTTCCTGTTATAAAGCGTAAGTAATGTGCATATGCTTTTCTACAATATTAAGTAATCTGGAAGTTTAGCTGCTTGTTATGGAGCATCTGCTGTAGTAGATGGGTAAGGCTCTAGAAGCTTGTGGTGAGGTATTTGCAGTCAGAGGAAGAAATCCAGTGACCTTTTTTGTTGTGTTAAATACCTTAATAATGATTAAATATTACCAATACCACTCAGTAATATTTTTTTAATTGGAAGATTGCCATCTTGATGACCTCTAAATTTTCGTAAAAGTATTTTAAAAATTGAAATCTTTTGCGAGGTAAAGAGTAAAATTATCCCCACAACCCCAGAAGGAAAGCAGATTTAATTGATAATTTTTCACAGAAGCTACATAACTCTTCCACCAGCATTATGCACCACCAGAAAACTGTTAAGAGTTTGTTTGTTTACAGCATTAGCCAGGCCGTAACCACCTTCTCCCATTTATTTTCTTTTGGGAGGCTGTTGCTGCAAGAGGGGATTGCCTTCCCATGAGCTCAGCAGCCACGTTGGCACAGGTCTTGCACCCTTCTGTGCCGCCTGCTCCCACTGCCCGTGGCGTTGTGCTGGAGTGGCTCGGGAACTTACCTGCAGCGTGATGGAGGGCGGAAATCTCGGGGTAGGGCAGGCCAGCGTGGTGGCTGGGATTTGGGACAGTTTTCCCTGGCCCAAGTGAAGATGTATTTGGTAGTCATCCAAAATCTGCTGCTGTGTGTTTAGCTGAACAGCTGTGGTCTCTGCTCTTGTAAATTAACAAGCATTTTCCAGGCATCTGGGAAGGGAGGAGCAGGGAGGATATCCAGCTTGTTCTGCAGAGAGGCAGCCAACGCTGTATTCTGAGGTGTGTCTGAGTATATATATTACCTCAGTTGATCAGTTATGCAGCATCCAAAGTAGATCCATTAAAAGATTCTCTCTGTGCAGCAAGGTTTAGTTTTCCCTTCTCAGTTGCAGGAATCTCTTAGATAGTGCTTGATGAATTAAGTGTGGTCAAAGAATATGGTTTATAACCCCCAGTTCTATATCTTATTTTGGGTATAACTAGTCCTGTAGGTCCTGTTATCCCCTTCAAAAGGGACTGAGTATTTGAAGGTGTGCTTTATTTGAAAGGTGATTAGAAATTTACATTTTATGATCTGTCCAGTTGCTACCATGTTTTCAAAAATTACTACGCTAAAGCTAAGAAGTGTAAAGAACTGGTGTAACACATCCATGATATTTGAAAGCAAGAGTAATTTTATCAATTTATTTTCTGATCTGATAAGAAAATAAATCCTTTATTGAAGTGGATTCCATATATGCCATGCTTAGCAGATCTTCCCTAAAGAAATCCTTGTTGTAGCAGATTACTGAATAATTAAGATGATTCAGAGATTGACAAGGGTAGAATATACAGGTGAATATTTTAAGTGTTGGATAGGAACCAGAACTGCTTGACAGGTAGGAATGGTTAAAGCAAAGCTGTCAATTTGTATCATTGGAGTTAACACTGGGTAAGATGATGAGAAGGATAAAACATGTGGAAATGAATAAACCCCCCAGCAACCACTGGTTCTTTTTTATTTGCCCATCTCTTCAAGAAAAGGAAAAGTGAGAACAGTGTTCTCTGATGGGGATGGTGAGGCCTGCCATGACATCGTGGTGGCTTCCTCTGCTGTGCCTAGATCAGGTGTGTCATCTGTATTTAACAAGACCTACTCACAGGGCTCGAGTGACTTGCAGGTAACAGCCAGTGCTGCAGCTTTCTCTTACCGGAGATATTCTGGCTGTTGATTCAACCTTTACCAAATATTCTCTCCTTAAGGCAGAATTATCCAGTTCTTTGGTTCAATTACCATTACTGCTGGTATATTTGCCTTTGAGCTGGGGGCAGTGCAAAATAGGCTCTAGCCTTAAGAACGTCATCAACTCAATGTACCCGTGTATGTAACCATGATTGCATTTGACTTGAGTGCTGTTTGCTGATTGCTGCTTGGTAATTTGCTCTATTGAATGCTCTTTCTTCTATGGTCAAGTGCAGAAGATTCTTATGTGAGGTAATTATGGCTATGCAGTGTTATCTGTAGGGCTTTAGCACAGAAATTTTGCCTCTCAAGTGTACACATACCACATTTGCCTGAGGGCGGATTGCAGAACTTTCTTGTACTCAGCTGATGGGGAAAGTCATCTTGGTATTGAGCTATGAGTGTTTGTATCTTGAGCTTTGTAAGGTGGAACAGCTGAGATGTCGGTGCTAAGCAGAGATGAGAAATCATGGGGACTGCAAGGAAAAAAAACCCAACAAACCAGGAGATCTTGTGCCTTCTCTTTTCAGTGGTGATGATGGTACCCCTCTGCTGTTGCAGCACTTGGCTTACATGTTCTTTGGGACTTCTGGAAGCAGTAGGAGAAAGTGCTGACAAGGGTTGCCAGTAGCTGGCCTTACACCAGCACATTGCTATGGTTAAGTGGTGAAGGGCAGAGGTACTTGGGGACTGCAAGGAGAGAGTGGGAAATCAGAGGGAAAAGTGGTTTATTTGCAGAGAAACATGCTGAGGATTGAAACCTGAGGGAGAAAGTCTGGAACAGTGTAGTTTGTCCAGGTGGATGACAACAGGTACTTGAGCAGTGAGTACCCTAGCCAAAGACAGCTCATTTTAAACACTGATGATAAGTGGTGGAGTAAAACTCATATCAGTGTTACCTGACAGCACACGTGCCTCCTGGTGTGTTCCATGATTTTATTCTGGGGACGTATATCCTACAGTATTCCTGGGGTCAGTGTGTGTGGATAAGATCCCACTCTTAAAACATGAGGGGAGGAAATGGGAAAAATCCTGAGACCTGGACAGAAGAACATACACTTATTTGCTCTATATAGTTTTCAAATAAATTGGTACCCTAAAGATTCTCACCGGAGTGTGCTAGAGAGTGTCTGCCTCAATTTGTCTTGGCCAAAGGTTTCCAGCTGCCCGAAGCCAGTGTGTGTCTCACTAATGTTAATCAAGAGCAGCAATGGAAGGTCAACAGTAGGAAGAGATCTGTCTCCATTGCTGAGAGATAGCAAAATGCTGTACGGTAAATTGGGAGGAATGAATAGGAAAGAAAGCCTAAAACATAAAGCTAGCATAGTGCAGACAGAAACTGAATATTTGATGGTGGGACTTAGGAGTAAGAGACAGCAGATTCTTTTCTAGAAGAGTTGTACGCTCACTGTATATAGCAGAGAAAAACTAGCTGCAAGTGTGGAAGTGTGCAGTGATACTGCAGAGTCATTAAGTCAAGTTTCCTGCAGTTCCCATCTGTTCTGGGCTCTGTTCAGCAGGGTCAGAGTGGGCTGTTGCAGGCAGAGGCTCTTCACATGTGAGCAGGGTCACTGGGTCTCTGCTTAAATGTCCAGTAACTGAATGGTCAGCAGTGGTGTTTCTGGACTCACCCTTGGTAATTTGTACCTAATTTAGGGACTGGTATTGCACCTAGGAAATGATTTATGTTTGCAGTGTGCTCTTGCAGCTCGTTGGTGTACTGTACCTCTGTGGACAACATACAGGTAATTCTGCCTGTGGTTTGACATTGATGCATATGAGGAGATTGCAGCCAGTAGGACAGACTGCATAGAAATGATTTGGCATCTGAAGTCCTTTTCTTGTGCTGTCCTCTGCATCGCTCTGTTAATAATCTTATTGGTGCTTTTTGAAACCTGCAATTACAGTGAGCTCTGTGATTGACAGGAAGCAGCATTAAAGGATTAATGAGTTGAACCGAATATTTTGTGATTCCTTGAAGTGTCAACATCAGCATGCAACAGCACACTGCTGATTAGCTTGATTCAGTCTTTGGCAGCCGGCACAAGGCATTATCCTGAGATACTGTGCACTTTTCAACCACTGCAGAAGGACTCAGTGTCAGAGTTACTGTGACACAGGATTAATTAAAAAAAACCCCTAAACCTCTTTAAAAGTGGGACCATGGCTCCATGCTTTGCAGGTATAAATTGACATGGCATGAAGGCTCAGATCAGGTGTGTCCTTGGCTTGTCCTCACAGAGCGGAAGCAATCATTCTGATTTGGTTGCAGTCTAGTGCTTGTAGGAGAAAATACTTGTAGAACCTACTATAACTGATAGGATGTTTAATTTTCAGTATATTTGCTCTTCAGATGTTTGTGTCCTGGCATGTTTGTTCCTTTTCTATGTGCTTTCCTATTTCTCCTTTTTTAAAAAAAAAAAATGTTTGTGTAATTACTCTGTGTATATATATATACATAGACACATAAATACATACATGCACACCCACATATTGAGCACCAGAACATGTACATCTTTCTTAAACCCTCTGCACTCTTTCATGTGGGTCCTGAATATAATGGCTTCAAGTGGCCTCTGCCTGTGTGGTTAGGTTACCTTCTCTCTCTCAAATCAGCACATGCTTTAGAGTTTGACAAGTGTAGTGTAATTTATTTAATGCAGCAGCTGTGCTTGCTTGCTCCCAAGTGCTTTCCTTCTATCTTTTGAAACAAAATGCTGTCAAAGAGACTATTCCAGAACCAAGAAGTGTCAGTGGAAATGTTGCATAGGATCCCTTGAGTCCTGTGCTCAGCATGTCTTGGTTTTACAAATGGTTCTGAGGTAGGACCCACTGAGGTTAGCAGGGCTGCTCGTGCGATTAAGGACTGCTTTCAGGAATCACAGCTTGCTGTGTCAGATCCCAGTTTCCTTTTTTGCTTATGAGAATAGTTGCCAAAGTGGTCAGCTTAGGGCTGTTGGAGCAGTTTTCTGAGTACCTGCTTTGAGTGACCAGCCCCTATTAAATCAGATCTCTACGTTCTGAAAGCCCCTTGAACCTTGGAAATCTCTACCTTCTAAAAAAGCTGGAGATGAATTATATATGTAGCATTTTGAAATGTACCAAGACAAGCTCTTTGCTTGGCACCTATAATTACAAACAGTGTTCTGATCCTGAATAGAGGGTTTTAAAAGAAGATTACATTCAAAGCTGCTCATTAATTATGTTACTGAGTGTCAGCCTTTTTAATAAAGGAAAAAGTGCATTCTTCCTTGGCTGAAATACAAATACAACAGAGATAATGTCACTTCCCAAGGAAGGATTATTTAAAACTAGAATGATGCTTGTGCCTACTAATTAAAAGTTAATAAATCTGTAAAAAAATGGGATTTCTAAGCCAGATTTGAATTAGTTTGCCATTGTTACTTTTGACTGAGATCTCTGGGTGAGGGGTCCAGAAAGCCCTGCTATTTGTCCTTCTATTCCCCAATTAACCCTTAGACTGGGTAGTGTTGTTAATGTGGTGTTTCTGTGATGCCCCTGTCATTTATACAGGGACTAGGAGGCCACCAAAGACTTAGTATTTATATATTTTATTCAGAATAAAAAAAACCCCAACTTATTTTAAAAAGTTTTTGTAATGAATTCCAAGTTCTGTACACTTCCACATATGTTTCTAGTATGGCTGTGGAAATAGATTGAGTGCTAGTCAGCCCTTGCAACTCAAACAGTGCCTCTTTTGTCATATTGCAGCACAAAATGTTACTCAGATTCTTAATGCACTTGACCTCAGTTACATCTAGATGATGTATCACAGACTGAAAAAGCTGTTCAAGGAACCTTTTAACATTGCAGAGTCAAATGGCTCATTTCAGGAAGTACTGGAATAAAGGGTGTTTGTGCAGTCTTTGTGGCAGCCTTCTGCATACGTATTATAAAGCAGTCTTTAATTATGGCATCACATTATTACTTGTTTCCACAGAACTCCTGCCTTGTTAAGTGCATGGTATGGATGTTGCTCCATATGGGAACAGCCACTCTGTGTTTTCGTTTTTCTCCTGTATTTTCAGTGCATGCCTTTATTCTTTTTGTCTTCTGCAAACTGCATAAGACTGTTCTGAAAATACCAACTTCTCCATATCAATCATTCTTGCATTATCTTGCTGTGTTTAGGAATTTATATTTCAGAAGCCTGCAGTGAAATGGAGGTACACTTGCACTGTAGAGATGGAACAAACTTTTCAAGTCCAAGTAACCCTACTTGTAGGTGTCCAGTGAAAGCTGTGGAGTCATCTGACCCGTTGTGAGCACTCTGGGTATGGAGATGCAGACAGGACACCAGGAAAGAAACAGTTGCCTAGGATACCCCACTTTGACTCTGAGGCCATCCTCCTCACACTTGAACACTCCTTTCCCCATCCCCAGTCCTTGTTTTATTACATGCCTTTGAGTTGTGGTGTCAGACAAAGCTATCCTACAGATACTTCCTTTGTTTCATCCCCGGGGTAGCTTTAATTTCGGTAAGGAAGGAGCAGGTCCTGTGGGAAGGCACTGTGATTTTATAATTAAAATCTGTGCTTTGGGAAGCTGGAGTTGAAACTGCTTGGAAAAGTTAATTTTTTAAATTCATACTTTTTTTCTTATCTAGAATGGCAGAGTCTTTTTTAGATTATTTAAGATTCATATTTACCAAATCAGCCTATTTTGAGTGTTTCAGATCTTTAAGGTTACCACAAATTGGATTGCTCTGTTATCTAATTATGACATATGCTTCCCCAAAGTAATTCTTCATGCTTGTGACACTTAGAAATTCCAGGAGAACTTTCATTGATTTCTGATATGAATATTTTAAACTGAACTTGATATTTAGAAATGAGTGTCATTTGGCTGCTGGGTTTTGATTTGTTTTTTTTTATTCTTCTCTGTATTATTGAAGCTTTGTATTATATTTTTCTTTGATTTGCTGGTTGTTGAAAGGAAACTGACTATGGTAATAGTTAAGGATATTTTCTCAACCTTCAACCAGGGCCACTTATGGACTGTTCAAAGTTGTGTAGCTCCTGTGAGCCTGTTTGAGTACCCTCAGCATCAACTGAGGCCGTGTGACAGACTTGTGTTTGGTGCAAGCACCCAGTGAAGGCCTCATCTGAATTGAGGTTTGTGCGTGTTTATAGAGATATTTTTGGGAACATGCAGTATATAACTTAATCTCTCTGTGCCTCAGTTACCCTTCTGTACTGGCATAACTAAGACTGCCATATCACAGAGGAATTGGGAAGGCAAAGATTTTAGACTAGGAGGTGTTTGAACATTCAAATAGGAGGCGCCTGTAAGACAGAGGGAGACTCTTCATTTAGTGCTTCCTATTGAAACACTGAGATAGGCAGGGCTGAGTGTGGTAATGTGGTTGGCAAGTGGTGGTCAGTGGTAAAGCTCCAGTTGACTTTGTGGGCTTGGGACCAGATGTTGTGAGAGTAACAGGAGAAACACTCAAGGATTTGTTTTAGGGAGAGAACGGGAACATGTAGATTCTCTGGCAGCAGAAGAAAGCAAAGATGCTTTTTCAATCATCTTTTCATCGCTGCAGAGAAAGGAATAGCTCACATTGTGGTTCCCCAAGACATGCCTCCAAGACAGATCCTTAGCCACTATGAACCAATGGCATTCCTTGGCGTTTCGGTAGAACTGTGCTGATCTGTCCTAGCTAGGAGTCAGGTTTTTGAGTGTGAAATCTCATGGAAGAAGAAAAAAGTTTCAGGCAATTCTTTCCTCACAGAAGGCTTCCAACCATGTTCACTATTACAGTCTTGATGCCAATAAATTGAAAACTGGCTGAGCAGGTAATAAAAAGATGTGGTTTAATTTTACTTGCGATTATATAGATCCAGGATAAACTCGTTAGAAATCAGAATCTCTGTGAGGAAGAGAGCAATTGAATGAGAATAAAAGGCAATTCAGAATTTGCAGGTTCATAGTAACAGAAGTGCCTTGTCATGAGAGGATAAAGAATTTACTTGAATAGGAGCAGTGTTAGAGCGACACTGATTGCTCTTGAAAGTCAGGGGGCTTTTTTGCTACATATTTTCTTGCACCATTGGTACCCTTGCAGTGTGTTGAGTTGCGCCTTCAAAAATGTGTTTAAGCATTAAAAAATGGCAAAAGGATAACAGGATCAGTGAAAGAACCAAAGAGAAGCTTTGAGGTTCTGTTGCTGCTGAAGTACTGACAGTGTACAGTGTACTTTTTGTGTGAATTCCTATCCCTGAAACTGGGAGATTAAAGTTGAAAGGGTATGTGCTCTGTATAGCTCCTGGGAAACTAGGCTCTCAGCTTCCATTAGCGATATTGAATGTGTCTGCTCCTTTTTCGCACAGCAGGGAAGATGCCCCACAGATCTGTTATGTTACTCCCTCTTCAACTCTGAGCCAGAGATCATTTTTCACGTGTAAACAATCTAAAATATTCTGGGGTTTTTAGAACTCATTAGACTTTTCATTTCACGAGATGTGGTTAAGAGAGGCTATCAAAAATACCATAGCAGATGAGGAACAGTCTTACACCAGTGAGAGATAAAGTGGGCTTTGAAATTTCTGGCTTTTTAAAGAAACAGAAGATTTATTTGTTCTTCCTTCACACAGACTGCTGTGAGCGGGCTGCAGCAGTAGGCTTCAAATGTGAACCTCCCTCCAAAATGTGAATTAGCCCAGTGTATTTTCAGGGATAAGGCTTTCAGAGTACATCTGCAGCTCCTGCCGCTGAGCTTCCTCACATGCAGGGAGGCCAGCAACCAAAAATCTTGGATTGTCCATTAGCTGCAGTGGGCAGATGAAAGAAAGGTAAACGCACAAAGCTGGAAGGAATTGCAAGAGATATGATGCAGACCTTTGTTTTGGAGGCAGGTTCCCCAACATATCCCTGTCCTGTTTACCTGGTTCTTTTTGACTGTCCAGTGAAGGTGGTGTACAGCTTCAGTACTTTCCTAATTTAGTTAGATTAGCCTAAATCTCCTTTGCAAGTCTTTCAGACGTGTTGAACAACTACTAGCTTTATGCTTTGGAGGATTATCTCCTGTGTTAAGGCATGTCTGTATGGCAGACACCAGTTAACAGTACTAGGTTGATGGCTCTGACAGAAGAGCTCTGGAAGATCTGACTGTGGAAGCTGAATATCCAGTTGTTCGCTTTGCTTTTCTGCAGGATGTGACTTGCCTCTGTCTAAGAGTCAGCACAGCACAAAGGACTGTGGGTTTGCACTCCAGCTCCTCCTATGCAAAGTCATGTACCTGGGCTTCAGCTAAGATGGTGGTGGATGAAGCTGTGCACTGGGACATTACTTTTTGCTGCCTCTGCAGCAGCGCTACTACAGCACTTTGCATCACTGAGTTTAGTGGTGTTGATTTTGGACTTAATGAAATACTTGCAAACTGTCTCGACTCAGTGCTTTTTCCTGGCTAGTCACACAAAATATTGCAAAAAAGTGAGCCTCAGACTGACCCCTCTGAGAACTCATTCAGACCCCTGAAGAGTATAGCATGTCTGTGCTGCCCTTTTTCCAGTAAATATGCGATTCTGTAATAGAAAACTAGATCAGACCAGTTTGTCTTGGTTCTTTACAGAATCAGATTTGCTGATTTTGATTATCTAACCATCTTTTTGATATTTATAATTGATAAATGATTTGTTTCAGGAATCTGAGTTAGACTGACAGGTCTCTAGTTCCCTGTGTGGTCATTATCCTCTTTCCTTTTTATGGTGGCCCTGTGCATGCCTTTGGGCAGCGCTTTAGGGCTTCCCTCATCCCCTGTGAGTGAGTATGCAGTGTCAGTGGTTCGTCCATTAGTGTGTGGTGGTTTTGTTTTGGGGTTGTTATGGGGTTTGTTTCTTTTTCTTAGTTTAATTTAATCTGTTTCAGCTGACTTACCTACAGGAGTCTTTTTACTATTCTTTAAACATATCTCTGCTTTGGTCAGCAATTTGGTCAGGTTTTTTGAGACTCAACTACCCTGAATCTGCTGCACTCATTCCTTCCTGCTGTTGGAATAGCTGATGTTGTCATTTCGTGGTCGCCATTCCCCAATCCATCTCCTGCCCTCAGGTTTTCAAACAGTTTCTCCCTTTTAGCCAAACCAATTCCCATCTTCTGAAATGAAACATACCCAGGGTGTTAGAAGATCTTGATATGTCCGGCTGTGCCAGTGGATATTTTGGATCAGCACAGATGTCTTCATAGCACATGGAAAGCTGCTAGTGAAAGACTCTGCTAACCAGATCTGTCAGTGTGACTCCTTGCAGGAACACAAACTCCACAGAAAAGCTGACAGCATTAGCAAATGCCACTGCAGTTACCAGAAAGGGGTAGATAAATTATTCAATGTAGACATGTTCTTTAAAAACAACTTCTGATTTTATTAGCCAACAAGTATTCAGAAGACAAAATGCCAACATGTAGCAGTGCTAATTGTGTTTTCTCCAAGTCAAGCAATTGGCATGGTACTTTATTAGTAGTCTTTTCCTAAATGTGTCTAAATATTAGGATGAGTCTAGAGTCTCTCAAGGAGTACACATTGTGGACCAGGCCTTAAAGATGCTTGAAGTTCTGCTTGCTTTAGGTGCCAGGATTGTGTGCTTGTCTATCATACGCTTGTCAGAAGCTTTATAAAAGGGATCCTGCTGGTGCTGTCTGTAGTCTTCTCTTGCTTTGGATATGGACTGGAGCTCCTCTGAGATTAAGAGATGCTGAATGGGGTTTTGCTCAAGAGAGGAATATTATGTATGAGTTGTTAGATGATTGTGGTTTGCTGACCATTAGTAATAGTGTCTGGACAAGTCGCATCTTCCTAAAGAATGCCAAATCTTTGGTGCATGACACTGCACCTGGGGGTGGGGCCTTAGACAAATCTCATTTAGCTAGTCTAACCGGCTTAGAGTTGATTTCCTTCTCAGACATATGGAATTAACCAAAGATAATAGGGACCACGCCTGGCCAGCATATTGTAAGAACTGACTTTTCATTTTCTGGTATTGGGAGGAAAGAAGAAATAGTTGAGCTTGACTTTTCTTCTGCTTTTCCCCCGGTTACACCTCCATCTTTAGCCTCAGTTATGACAGCAGTGTGCAACACAAACTTGCTCTTTTTTTTTGCTTTCAGAAAGTTGCCCCGTGCTTAAAAGCAGGAGGTAGGAATGGGGTTCTTGCTTTCTGCTCATGATTCAGCCACTGCCTCATGTTAACTTTGGCAAGACACTGAATCTGCCCTTTCCTACCTTCCTGTGAAATTAAATGCTTCATTTCTGAGTTTGATAAAGTCAGAGAGAAGACTCCCATTGCTTTCAGTGACAATCCCTGTGCACATGGGTGCAGTGAGCCATAGCAAAGTCGACTAAAAGTACAAAGTGCTTTTATTCCTGCTAGCATTTATTTTCTCCACACCCTTTCCCTTGTCAAGCAGTGAATATCTAATACAGCTTTGTTCAGCTGTGATTTTTGTTGTCCACATTCTGGCAGGAGTTAATTCTGCAGGTTGGATGCATACTGATGAAGGGTGACAGTACTGGAAGATAGTCCGTTTTGCTGGCTGTTGGCTTGAAGCTGGGAAGGGAAGCCTGTCCTCCCTCATTCCTGGGCAATTCAATGCAGTTCATAAATACCAACAGTTTGCGCTTTATAGGTGCTTCTCCCCCACCCAGCCTTTCCCAGGATTTGCAAAGTAGTAATTAATTCTCATTTGTGCTGTTGCAATGGTATTTTATTCAGCTAAAGATGTGGTTAGTAACTAGAGCACAAAGTGGTTAAGGATATGCCCAAGGTCATGCAATAAACAGCTGTAGCACCAGAGAGAATTCTCCTTTGTGGTTTTTTCAACAACACTTCCCCACTGCAGCTTTTCTGCAGTACATGATATTCAATTACATGATATTCAGTTCAACCATCAGCGTAGCCTGTGTTTCAGTGAAATCTGCTTTTCTGTGGAGATGCACTTTCTATGAGAACAGGCATTGTGAAGGCCCAAGCTCTTTGGTAGAACATGGTCTGATACATACGAATGGATGTAAGCTGTGATGGCAGGAGAGATCCCGGTCACTGGAAAGGAGAGTTTGGTGTAACTTCGTGTGTGTAACCAAAAGCAGAGAAGGAAGGTATTTAGTTAATCACATGTTGCAATTCATGAGTCTTTATATAATTTAATAAAATGAGAGCCTTTCCCCTTCAATAGCTGCCACTAACTGAGAGCTTTTGCTTTTTTTTCAGGTTGTGGAAACCTGAACTAAGATATCCTGTGACTGACAACACCACCAAAAGGTGAGTTTCCTGGTTTTGTTGGTCTCGTATCAGTCATTCCAGAGCACTGGAAATGCTGTACATCTCGACTTTATGAGGATGGATTGCATAATGAATCTCTGGCTTGTTCAAACAAAACCAAATAGTTTGACAGGACTCCTCCTATGTCTGTGTGCACTTGTGTTATTTGTTTTGATGGTGTTTTAAACAAAGAGAATGCATACATTTCCTGGGCTACACAGTGAAAGTGTTTATGGCACATGGGTGGAAGCTTAAGTGAAAATAAAAACACATTGGGATTTTTGCCAACTTTTTTGTGCAGGTGTCTGCTTTCTGTAGGAAATGTCCTGTTGGCAGTAGGAGTTGTGCTATCCAAAAGTCGGTGCTGCTGAGTACAAGCACTGGAAGCTGAATCTATGATGTGGCATTTTTCTCTACTCACATTTCAAATTTAGGGTTCGCACTTGCCAAGAATGTTCTGTGCAACATGTGCTGATTACTTGTCTATCAGTCATCACATGCTCACCTTCTCTGAGGGTTGTTCATTGCTGTGCTTTGTTGAAATGAGGTTGTTTACGGAATACGCAAATTTGCAACGCAGCATAGATGCGAAGAAATGCTGATCCCTGGATTTCCCACTGTGCCCTGGCATTATTTGTTCAGAGGAGGGTTTGTGTAATGGGTGCAGACAGCTTTTGGTTATTTGAATGGCTCAAGTGAAACACAGCACAAAGAGAGCTGGTAAATAGCATTTTCACTTTATCCAGTGGTTATTGCAAGAATAATTGTTTGGCCGTTCCACTTCAGCCAAGAAAAGTGCTGACCTCAGCTGCTTGAAGTTTTCTAGCACCAGGTTTCTCTGGTGACACTGCACAGCCACAGTTAAGTCATAGGTTCTGTTTGTTTGTTTTTTTTTTTCTTCCTGGAGCTGGTTCTTGTCCTTCTTTCTGCAGTGGGGAATGGAGTAAAAACTGGGACATGTGTTGTCTGCGTCTGTGTGCTGAGGGCAGTTTCTTCTGGCCACAACATTGCTGCTCTTAATGCAGCCCCTTGTTTCTGTCTTGGAGGTTATAGTTCTTTTCTCCTGTGTCTGAAGGCATGAGTCTTTCTAGAGTAGATGTCCACAGCGGGAGAGCAAGTGGCAGTATTTCAGTGCAGAGCAGCAGTTTCTCTGCTGGGTATTTCAGAGCGCAGTGTTTGTCGCCAGCTCTGAAACACTGTGTTATACCTGTGACAGGCTGCAGTGCAGACATACTGTTTGTGTTTTCAAGATGCTAAAAAGAAATGCTGTAGTCTTGTAAGCCTTGTCTATGTGTTTGTGGAAGGCAGTGGGAGAAACAGGTGAGGTGTGAAAATGTATCGGTGAGCCTCCAGTTGTCAGCATACTTGAAATGAAACTGCCAGGGTCCTGCTCATGTTGTTAGTCCTTGTCCAGTGAGAAAAGGTCTAGTTTTGATTTCATTGAGTGCAAGATGCTTCTTAGCAGCTCTTTGTCAGCCTCTGCGTGTCATTGAACGTGATTCATTACGCAGAAAGTTAAATGGTCAGGAAGAGCCGGGTCTCTCAAAGCTGTAATGAGGCCAAGCCCAAGAAGTCTAATGGAAGAGAGTGATTTGAGGATCTGAGCTTAAAGTGTAGACGAAGCTGTTGGGTGAGTGCTCTTTGCAAAGAGGAACAGTGAAGTAGAAGGCAGTTAATTCTGCATTTTAATTCACTGTTGCAAGTCTGAGCTGCAAAAGTTTTGATGGCAGGTGTTGAATGCTCTGTCTGCTCTTACCAAAAGCTCATCACAGATAGTGATGTGTATAACCAGGTGAGTTAGGGCAGGCTGGTGAGCTGTCAGCTGAAAGGGATAGGGAAACTCCTGTCTGCTCTTGGAGGTGAGTAGTAATCCAATCCTCCCTATATCCAGAATATGGATATTTTTAGCTAGGTTTGAGCTGCTCACAATTTATGTGGTGAAGAGGTGTTCTTGCATAAATAGGAGAGCACAAAAGCTTCTTGTAATTAAATTATCGGTTGCCTAAATCCCATTTTCATAAGCTGATCAAACAGTGAATGCAGGCTGCAGGAGCAGCCCCAGACAAAGGCTGAATAAACACTTGAAACTTTGAATTTTGTTAGCTCTTCTATCTGATCGTATTCTCTTTCCCTCTTCTATGTGATTCTAAGGCATGTTCAGATCGTATTACTTTTTCACAGTGCACTAAATGTTCAGCTTTTCCTTTTGTCTTGATAGCCTTCCTTATAACCCTCTCTTAACCTTGTATGCAACCAACATAATGGCACAGAGAAAAATCTTCACCCATTTCTTGGTCCAACTCTGTTGCATCACTTTCTGGACTGCACCTTCCATCACCTTCTTGCTTATCAACTGCTGTGTGTCTTGCACTAAGGAATGAAAGCAAGACCATTTGTCTGAGGCCTGTCTCTGCAAGCTCAAACACATATTGAACCTAAATATTTCCTAATTTTTCTCACTTGCAGGGCAATAAAACCCAAATCCTCAAAACAAAACATGAAATGTAAGCAAAATAGTTGTGTTTTACTGAGAATCTGGAAAGCAAGCAAGCAACAAACCCATGTTTTTAAATCTTGCCAGAATATTTGAGAGGAAGAACATGAGTGTATGTAGGAAATAGTTCCTAGACCTGTACTAATTCACAGTGGATTTCCATGTGATATGCACAAAAAAATGGAGAGAATTTTCTCAAAAGCCCAAAGACCAGCATTTCCTAGCTTAAAGTTAGGCCCTTGTGTATGGCTGCTGCTTACAAGAAGCGTGCTCACCCTGCTCTCCTGCAGAGAGCAGAGTCTGTAGATTAGTCCCTCAGGAGGGCTGCGAAGGTCACGTGTGGTTGAGCCGTTTTCTGGAGAACCTCTCTTTCCACTGAATCTAGAAAATGCTTTTGGTTTTTGAACACCTCTGTTCTGTTGAATGTGAGGTATGAAGAACCTGAGTGAGCTGGTGTTCTTACCCACCCTGTAAACAGATAGATGTAGCTTATCATTGACCTCTGTACTGTTCAGTGAGTGATAGAACTGTGATCACCACTTATACCGTGGAGTCTTTTGTGCTGCTGCCTTTAAAATTGCTGCTCTTTTAGGCTGTTTTTCTTGTAAAAGTGGTCTCCTCTAGCACAGCAAATGAATGATTGTAATAAGGCACCTGCTCTCTTGGAGAAGTCTACATGTTATGCACCAGGGTGTACTGGTTCTTTAGTTCCTAGTGTAAGATTATGCACCTCCAGTTGTTTACTGAAGCTGCTCACATACTCTCATTGTTACCAGTCTTTCCTACTCTGCTGCTAGGAACAGAAAGCATGAAGGCATTCAGCAATGCAAAGAGCTCCCACAGCAGAGGTTCCTGAGCAGAGCAATGCCACGTGTGTGGTACAGAGGAGTGAGGACAGTCCGTGTGGCCGAACAAAAAGGGTGTTATCCTTAGGCCCAATCCTTTCCCTGTTACAGATTTTTCTGTGTGATATTCTTCTCTTTGGGCTAAAATAGAAAAGGGAAAGCCAGACCTGCTTCCCTGTTAACGGCATTGATATCACATCCAGCGCCCTTTGGTTTGATGCTGAGGGCTGTTAAATACCTTTGAGAGAGTCTTGTGAGGCAGAAGCTATTTAAACTGAGCCTTGGCTATTCCTGTTGAAGTCACAAGGAACTTGAACTTAAAAAAAAACCAACCCAACCAACCAAAAAAAACCCCAAACCCCAGACAAACCACAAAACAAAGCAGCTGGTTGGAAGTGCTCCTTGTATTGTTGTTCCAAGCACTCTTTACATAAGAAGGAGCCCTCTGGTGTGTGGGGCAGAGAGAGAGAGGCAGAGTTCCTCCGTCTAGAGATCTCCTGTGGTGTTTGCCCCCAGCAGCGCGCTGCCTTGTACTCTCCATGGGCAATCCTGCTAGCCCTGGGTGGCAGATGGGCTGTGGTCTGGCCAGTGTGCTGAGGAGTTAGGAAAACACATGTCCTGGACTGCATCCAGTAGCTTAGGACAGAGGCCATCAAACTGTGACGTTAACCAGCCCTGTCTTGTGGACTGAGAGTACACCTTGCAGATGTGTGCATATGTAGAAAAGCAGAAAGGGTGCCTGGGTGACGCCTTCTTCCCCAGAAGCCTGTGGGTCAGATGGGGACCAGGGAAACCCATCTGCCCCAGGACCCGTGCCAGGGAGGAAACGAAGTAGGAGGTGTTGATTGAGGGTTATGGCTGTAGTATCTTTTCTCCAGTAGTGCAGACAAACCAGCTGGGACCCATATGACTCTGAACTTGCAGTATTACGTCTAATGGACTGGATTTCTGATTGTCATGGATCTACTGAAGTAAGCACAAGTATGTCAGCATTGCACAGCAGCAGAACTGGCTTGGTTTTGTTCTCTTTCGGGTGCATCTGGGAATTCAGACTACATGTCCAAACCCCACTCACTCAAGTAATTCAAAGCCTGAGATGATGAGTATATGAAAACAGGTGCTTTTTTTAAGGGCCACTTTGTTTTTCATTGTCTGAGATGACAATACAATGTATAAAGATGCAGAGTTAAAAAAGCAGCAGTTTTCTGAGCGGTAGCAAATGTTTGAGCTAATGTTCTACCAAACACCAGATGTGAGACCCAGAGGCAGGGCCAGAAAAGTATTTATTGAGGGAGTATCTGAGGAAGTTGTTCTTATTGACGCCAGCAGCTCTTGAGTGCTAGTTAGTTAATCAAGTAAGTGTTTGTGGTTGTTTTTTTTTTTTCTTTTTAATGACTAATTCCATTGCCAGCAATGTCTTCAGGAAAAAACAGCAAATGGAAGGAACAGGTGGTACACAACTTTTTTAAAAGGAAACAACATATTGTAGATCTGCGAGCGTCTGCTTCTACTTAATGCTCAATCTTCAAACATTCTCTGATGCAGTTCATTTATGTGGACTACATTGCTAGACCAGACAGTAGGCCCTTAAAATGGAAATAATTAAATACCTTAAATACCCTTTATGCCATACCTGGTATGGCATGCCTTCCTGCATGCCATGCCGAGAGGCAGTAGGACAATAACAATTTTGATTAGATCCTTCTCCATAGCAATGAGTGGGAGTTTTGCTCTTGACTTCGATACGCAAATCATGTCTTCTGTTACCTCTCCTCTGGATATTTGTTAGCTGAAGTAACTTTGTCAAGTTACTGGGTTTATAATTTCTAGTCTGTTTAGGACTGGTGTCACCCATCCTGATGAAATCGAGTCAGCCCCGTGCTTCCAGGGAATGCAGTCTGATTCACTGTGGGGAACGTTAGCTTAGGACTTGAGAGAGTTGGGCATGAATGGGACCACATAACGTTTTGATCCTGACCAAAAAAGAGGAAAATACTTGTTTAGAGGTCCATGTCACTGTCATTCTTATTTAACCACTGTTGCACAGGGGGCTGTTTTTATTCATCTTAGATAGGTTTACAATCCAAATCCTGTACAACAGTGCTTTGGGTTGCTAGCCATGCAGTGGTGGTTGCTTTGAGCTGAGGCTTCCAAAGGCTTCACCTCAACAAGTGTAGAGGGGAATTGTGTGGCTGAAGTTGTGAAAATTACAATCCTCAACTTTTAAGTGCAGTCCTAAGAGAGGCTTGACTAGTACAGAATTGTAGGCAAGAATTCAACTGTTTCATGAGCTCTTAGCTGGGCTGTCACGCTTGGACTGCTCTTTCCAACTATTTGAATCAAAAGCTCAGAGCTAGGGAAGATGCAACACATCGCAGTGGTGCTGCAGTTGAAATCCAGAACATTGTGAGCTTTTGTTCTTTTTGCGTGTGTGTGTTGTGTTGGGTTTTGTTGGTTTTTTTGTTTTTTTTTTTTTTTTTGTTTGTTTGTTTTTTGTTTTTTTTTTTCCCCTTGAGATACCTGCTGAACAAAATAATGATCTTCCTTTAGAAAAGGTTCTGGGAATATGTGCAGTGGGGGTAGGAGGCAGGTGGGAGGCAAGGCTCTGTGTGGCTGAACATTTGCATTGGGAAAAGGCTTTTGGACCTGGGGCTGGTTTGGAAAAACACCACTGAGGGAATACTGCCTGCCCAAAAAACCTTGCCTGGGAGGTGAATGGAAATGTGCAGGGGTCGCCTGTTTGCAAAAACAAACCTGCACTGAGTCCCAAATGAACAAGACCGTGGGTAGAGGGAAGCCCATGTTCCCCAGCAGTGCTCAGCACTGTGTCTTTGCTCTGGCTCCCTGTGATTGGGGGGCTGAGTTTAAGAGCCAGAAAAATGCCGTGCTGCTCTTTTATGAAGGTGCTTAGTTCCAGAGCTGAGGAAGAGAGAGGGTGAAAGAGGAACGAGCCTCCTTAGAGATCCATTCCTGAAGCACAAAGGGAGCATTAGCGTCTCTAGTTTGCATGTGAGGAAATAAGGCATGTCTCAAGACATTAATATTATCTGCAGACAGTAAGCAAGTCTGCAGCCCAGCTGGATCAGACTCCAATCTCCTGAGCCCCATGCAGTGCTTTGTTGTCTCTTCTGTCAAAGTGCCTGTTGCCACTGTACATCTTAATTAACAGCTTATCCTGATCTAACAACTAAGAAATAGCTCCATAGTGCAAACAGTAGCAGTATGGACAGATCATGTATAAACTTATATTTCTAGAGCAGGGGTGCATGCATCGGAGGCATGTTATAATGTGTGCTCAGAAGGAGGAAATATGGAGCCCAACCCATGAAGAAGGAAAGAGTTGGTTTGAATGAAAAGCTGTCGCTTTTCTGAAGCAAATACAAAGGCAAGTTTCATATGTAAGCTGTAGGAGCTGATGTAGAAAGCTTGGATTTTTAAATACAAGTCTGACTGATTCTGCCAGTGTTTTTGTATTAAGAATTGTGCATTTTCATAATAAGCAAGAGCTGAAACTGAAGATTGCTGTGCTTAAGTTCTTCATGTCAGAATGCAATTGTGCATGTTGTGTTTGAGCTGGAAAGCTCAAAGCATGAAGATACCAAGCAACATCTGTAACGTAGCAACACGAAAGCCTTTATGCTGTTTTCATTACTGCTGGTCTCAGAGGTTGGCAGTAATAGTGAGCATATGGTGGAGGGTTTGCTTGCTTTTTGGTCAGGCTAGTGACGTTGTCTGGGAGTGTAATGCCTACCAAATGTAAAACAATAGCCAGTTGTGGTAGTGTGGCTTTGAGGAACCTCTGCTTTGGTTCCGTGCAAAGAGTTGGGAAGACATCACACAGCAGCATGTCTCCATGATTTCTTCTTGCATTCCATGGGATTAATGCTTCCCCTGTGTGAAGTCAGGCCTTCCTGAATCCATCAGAAGCTCTGCCAATGGGGTCTGACATTTCTGTTTGCCCCTTCCATGCTCTCTGGAGCGCTGTTGCTCTGTGGGCAGCAGAAGCCCCAGGCTGCCATCCCTCTGCAGGCCCTTTGGTTCTGCTGTGCTGTCTAGGGCTGAAAAGGAATTGCCTTTTGTACATGGCAGAGAACGAGGTACTGGGGCTGGGAAAATAGTGGTGGGCTATGAGCAGGAATTGTGTGTTCCTTGGGATCAGCATCTCTGCTGGTGTTAATCGGGACTGAGGCCTGAAATCAGTGCAGCACCTGCTGCTGTGGCTGCTTTTGCCTGCTGTCAGGTGTCTCACAGTCTTATGCAAATAAACCATTTAAGAAAATTAGTTACTTGGATCAAGCCATTCTGGAAAGAATAGCTCTGGATCCTGTACAAGCCAGACAGACGCCTGAAAGATGTCCTGTATTTACACAAATGTAGCAATTAGGTTTTCCCCTGGTATCTTTTGTGTTTTTTACATTGCCTATTATTTCTGGAAGGGCAGAGGGGGAGGTCGCATGAGTGCAGTAACTACTGCTTGTAATTATGCAGCCAAAAGAAATAGGAAAAAAAGCCTTCTGGGCTTTTTTTTTTACATCTTGGGATTTATTAGGTGTCTCATGTGCTGACAGAACAAGATGTAAAATTGCTTTCAGTATTCATCTGTCACAGTGTGAGATGGAAGGAGCAAGTCTCACAAAAGTACTGTAGCTCAGGAACTTGTTTGTTTCTGCCCATCATGGGAAATTCCCTCCCTTTTTAAATGGTTTTCAGGTCTCACCGTGAATAGACAAAAGTGATTCTGTTTTTACAAGTACAGGGGAGAGCACCTTTCATTTAAAGGATATTGCAAAACAAAATTTAGAGCTGATTTTGAAGTCTTTGATCTGTTTCTACAGCACTGCTAATCATTAACAAATAATAAAATAATTTGCAGTTGGGAGAAATCCTGTAGCCTATTTGTCCCTGTGGGGAAATATTACTTCTTTCACTGTGTTCTTTGGGGTCAGTGTACCTGAACCATTGCTGCAAGGCTAAGGGGTGGTCAGTACATCCTTCTCTGTAGTGGTGTGGAGTAGACACTGCCCTGCCTCCGTTAGGCTGTGTCTGCCTTGATCAGGAAGCAGGATTAGCTTTATATGGCAGCTGGAAGTTGGGATTCAAGTATGGGTTCAGCAGTGGCATGTGTGGAATTGGAAGATGTGAGGAAGCAGGGTGAGAGTTTGAGTCTTGCATTTGCAAGTGCAGATGTAATGAAGAGATTCTCAGGAGCTGTTAGCCCACAGTGTGTTTTTCACATCAACTTTGACAAGAGCAACAGATCTCAGGAGGCTGTCATCTACCTTGCAAGTCTGAAAATAGACCCCTTTGAGCAGAGGATTAGCAAAGGTGATGCTGCTGTGCTAATGAAAGGGCTTGGGACCTGGTCAGGTTAGGTTGCTCTTGGCTTGTTCTCCAGGCAGATTGAACAAAATATTTTAACTGTGAAATAAGTCCACGTTCCTGAGAATAGCCTGTAAAATGTCAGTGCTTGCATTTCTGGAAAGGCTACTTTCTTCAGCTCCAATTGATTTCCTCTGCAAATACACTACAGACTTTTGTAGCATATTTGAACTCTGTGTGTCTCAGTACATAGACTTTGCATGGGCGCTGTCACGTTGACCACTTTGATTTAAAACTGTCTTTTATTCTCCTGTTTAAATCTTGCCGTCCTCTGGAGATGTTTTCTGATCTCCACTTGATTAAACCCCCTGTGACCGGTGGAGGGGTGTATTGGTGAGTTGTCAGGAGGTGGGTGCTACGCTTGTCCATGTGCACATCCCCTGTTGCAGAGCCCAGTCTGTGTATTTTATGGGGCACTGTATCTCTCCACAGAGCCCCTATAGATTGTGTGTCTTGTCTCAGTTTCATGTAACATGATTGTGTTGCGTTGTGCTCGGATATGCTTTTAAACTGCAGGACTTTTGAGTGCTGATTGCAAATGAAATAGGAAAGCTTGCTTGAATTATCAGCAGGAAAACAGTTAAGACATGACCTTTCTTCTGCTCCTTGGGGCAGAGCAGAGACTGTTATAGCATTCTGCTTTGAAACAACGTGGTAAATAGCAAGGATGTTCTTATCTATAACAGGTTAGCAGCTGAGGTGTCCGGTGGCTTGCTGAGTGCTGAAGGAGATGGGGTGGAAAAGGCATGCAGAGGTGAGGAAACCTTGTTTAGGCAAGAGCAGCAAAATCTGGGAAAATTATGCCAAATCAAGCAATGCAGATAAAAATTTTGCCTGGGCGTAGAGTACAGGCTGTGACTATTTGCCATCATGAGGTTAGATGCAGGGAGTAAACTGTGGAGAGTACAGCAGCTAGGAAATAAAAATGCCCATAAGTTCAGTGCTCAGAGCCAGGTAAATGAGCCGTGCTGTAGGACAGGATGGGGCAGTGCCAGAGCTCCCTGTAGATGTGATTCCAGAGGGTGACGTATGCTGGTGTCGTCCTTGACAAGGAGAAACAGAGCTGACAGGGACTGGCTATTCCTTATGTGCTTGTTTGAATTCATGGGAAACTTGCTGTGATAAACTTTGTACAGCATGACCTGCATGTAAAGAACCAGTGAAAAACTTAATGACCTTCTTTTTTAAGATTTTTCATACTTTACAGTACCATGTAGTGTCTCTGTAGCCATATATGATGCAGGAGTAAAGACAACTTGCCCTTTGCAGAGAGTGAGGGGGCTCATGCAAATGTGAGCTTTGCAAGGGTGTGGGGAAGAGCCTCTGACCTGCTTCCTGATGGGCAGGGTGCTAAATCCTTTCAAAGGCTTTCTGGGAGAGAGGGGCACTGTGTTCAGACTCACCTTTTATAAAAGCATGTCTTCGTGTGTGTGGGAATGATGCTGGTTTCAGGTGTTAAATGCTGGTGGAGAATAAAGGGAGAGTCAGTGTCTTAAAGATCTGGAACTTTAAAATGTCTTTTTAAAAAGTAACTTTCAGATCCCGTTTTCTGTTTGCTAGCTGCTGGATGATAGATTTCCATTATCAAACATGGCTATGAGCTGAGTATTTCTCCTGAGCTTTCAAGATGAATTTCATGGCAAGTATTGGGGAAAAACACAGTTCTACATATTATGGGATACTTCTTTGAAATGTTTTTCTTTTAAAATACAAATGGAAAAAGATACTTGTTAGAGAAATATAGGAGCAGTTGGTACATGACTGTGTTAGGAAGGATCTAAAATAGGCATAATAGAGGCCTTAAAGCCTAACTTCTGAATTACTGTAATTTTTGAGCATTACATCATTCTAAGAGTGAGTACCAGGAGGTGACAGTAATGCCACATCTGGCCTGTGCATTCAGGTAGGGGATCCAACAATTTAACTAGACTTCCTAGACCAGGTGTTTTATGTGTTGCATGTTTAAATTTTGCAGTTTCATGTAACTTCTTGCTGAGTCCAATCCTTTTGTATGAGCCTAGCTAACTTCTGTAGTTTAGCCCTGTTGCTAATCCTTCATGGTTGTGCTGGTTGTGCAGGAGCCAAACTGCTGCAATGCTGGGTTTGCAGTGCAGCAATGGGAGCATTTGGGAAAGAAGGTGCTAGTTAGTATGTGTATGGGGTCAGAATGTGGTCCTGAAAAAGTACAGAAAAAAGACACTGGGGATGGGGGACTTGCCTAGTCCAAGCTGGTGAATGGCTCTTTGAGGAATGATAATTTTGAGCCACATAGTGGAAATAATAGAACCGACCTAAAAAAGTGGGTCAATGGATGGAAGCTCAGCAAGTGGTGGGAAACAGCCCTGTGTTTTCTTGTTCTTTATTTACATGATAGCAGGATTGATCCAGTTTGCTGTGCGTGTAGAAGGACTCTGTGACCACGACTGGCTTTGGACACTGTGATACAGGGCAGAGCACGGTATAATATCTCTGTGCATGTTCATCCGGTGGCCAACAGAAAAGGAGAGTGGCGTTCAGGCGGGCAGTGCTCAAAACCCCGCTCTGCTATTGACTTCCCAGGTGGCCTCAAGGAATACAAAAATAGGGCTAATGATCCACTTCCCATGCTGCAGAACCCTGGAGCAAGCCTGCTGTTGTTGTGTGTATTAGCAGTGTTGCTGTTTGGAGAACTGATTTCATAAACAAAAACAAATTGTCAGTGAATAGTTTGGCTTTTTTTTTTTTTTTTTTTCTTTCCAGAGAAGCCTACAGTTAACTGCCTGCAGAGTACTGAGGAGTAAGTAGTAAAAGCTGCTTGAAGTCCTAGCCAGACGATAGAGCCAAATTGTGGTTATGATTGCACATCACAAAAGCTGTCTGTTTGGGAGGAGATTTAGCTATTTTTTCATTCATGGCTTAGACCCCATCATGCAACAGCAGCCGCATTTGCTCATTCTGTGACAAAACCACTTGTATTGACAGGTTAGGAAATCTAGCATTTTTGTATTAAAAGGCAATAGGTAAGCTTTGCCTGTAGCTGTAG
Source organism: Podargus strigoides (assembly GCA_028020825.1). Lineage (NCBI taxonomy): Eukaryota > Metazoa > Chordata > Aves > Caprimulgiformes > Podargidae > Podargus > Podargus strigoides. Next base: position 35,818,268 of record CM051625.1, read on the forward strand.
ACCTAGTTAAGAGCTATGCAATTAAGCTCAATTAGAGTGGCACAGTGAAAATAGGTGTAATAATTCTGCGGGAAACAGCGTGTAAAGACCTGAACATGTGAGACTTTACTGCTATGAATAATGCTTCTTTGTATGAGTACAACCACTGGAGTCAGGGGCCCTACACCTCTGGTTTGTGATCTGTTACTGTTTTGTTGACTTTGTTTTGCTTGCTTTATATTGACTGAAACATTTTAGTGTTTTTATTTTAAAACTCAGTAACTGAAACTTGCTAATGCAGTGGACAAAGCATCTTCTGGGATCCTTTCTGCTTTGCTGGTATGGTCTGAAAAGGAACAGCCTCTCTGTTCCGTTTCTCCCCAACTATACAATATTGCAAGCTAGGTTGTCCTGTGATAATACACTTTTTTGAATGTATGTAGAACCATCCTTTCTCTGCATGATCCATGTAATACACGGGAAAAAATTTCCCATCTAGTAACTGATGAGGGCAATTTCCTGTAAGCCAGCTCTTCTTGTGATCTCTGGTTTCCAGCCAATTCTATTTTTACCACCTTTTTCTTATTTTTTTTCCCCCCCTCCCCCATAGTTACTTTCTTTTTTTTTTAGTGTTAAAAAAAAGGATGTTTCTGTTTGGCAATCTGTTACTATAATGGTTCTTACGCCGAGCCAGGCTACAGTTTTAAAAGGCACCAACAAAAGCCATGAAGGTAACGTACATCCTGATCACATGTAATTAAAGCATTTGAGCCACATCATAAAGTCAGCATCAGCTGATGAGAGCAAAGCCTTGACTGTGCTGGTTATCATTGCTGAGCTAAGGCCAGGTCCAAGTAATTCTCTATTACTGCAGTCAAAATTGTTTTGCTACTGACACTGCAAACGCTTACATTGATGTACCGTGTTACTCGTGAATAAGGACCTATGAGCAAGTCAGTAGATGCAGTAGCAGGCCTGATATCTACCTGGCTCCAGTGAATAAAGCTGCAGAGACTTACACTGAGGGTGTGAGAGGAATCTAGCTATCTAAAGCCTGGTGTTGGTGAAGGAGGTCTGAATGTATGGGCAGAGTGAGGAAATGAAAGGAGATCCAAGCAGGAGCACGGGAGGGGGGAGATGTGAGGGGGGAGTCATTCTGAACGGTCACTTTCCATTAAAGTAACTGGAAATCTTGGCTGCAGTTACAGAAATGTCGTGCTGCAAGGCATGCGTGTATTTAAAACCAATCTTGGTCTGTTTGAACTTTTTCCCAAGACTTCAGGAGTCTGGGAACCTTTCAAAAAACAGTTAACATCATGCAGGAGAGTGGGTTGGAGATTCAACTTTATGATGTTAGAAGTTGTGCTTGAAAGGCATTCTGGTAGACAGATTCCTAGAAATACAAAAGGAGGAAAGCAAGGTAATGCTGTGACAGTTACTGTTTCACAGATGATACTCTCAGGTTTGGAGCCTTGTGGTCTTACTTGGAGAAGTTTTGGGTTTTTTCCCTCAGTTGAGTTTGCAAATCACATCTTTGGACTGGATCAAGAAAGCTGTGCATTCAGTAAGCAAAATGCCAGAAGAACGCAGTGGACACACAGGGCAAAGGGTGGGCTTCCTGACTAAGAGACAGTAGATGTGTATTTTGGTGCTTGCAAACAGTTGCCCTGGTTTGTACCCACAGTAGGGTGATTAGATATTTAAATAGGAAGATGAACATTGCTGCTTTCTCGTAGGTAGTAACAATTTACAGAAGATGCTGAGAACTTAGCCCCAGGAGTCCTTCAGCATCTGAAGCACAGTTTGTACAAGTCAGATCTAGCAACAGTTCCATTTTCCTCCCATTACATTGGTGTTCTGAATGGTTGTTGATTATGTTTTAAATGTTTATTAACCCGGCTGCTCTAGGGGATGAGCACATCTGGTCCTCTGGCCTTAGAAAGGGGAAGCATTTGTCAAATTGCCTTTGGGTTTTTCCTGTGGTTTCTGGGTACTTGTCCTTCAAGCCACTAAGACACTTGTTAGCTTTCAGTGAACAAATGCTTCCATGTATTTTGAAGACATGAATTCTATTCAGAAAAGTGTGTGCCAAAATGGCCCATTTCACATGAAAAGTTGGCAAATTTTTTGGGTAACAAGGACCACAAATCATCAGAGCGGCAGATTTGAGAAGAGGTGTAACTTCTGCCTTCTTGACAAGGTGTCACCATTGCTTTGAAGCATCACTGGAGAGAGGGGGGAGCGTTCCTGGACTTCATTAGGCACAGCTGCAGCCTTCACAGCAGTAGGGTTCGACTCGGGGCTGACATTTCGTTGCAGGAAATCGTACGGTTACTGCATGTTACTCCTGAGAGTTGCAACACGTTGACTAAATACTGCTGGGAGTAGCCTGGAAGTGGTGTTTGCTGTGAATCATCCTCACTAATGGAAACTATTCGATAGAGAAACACTAGTTACTAGCAAGATGACATTTCTGTTCTGAATCCCTCCTCCTTTTTTTCTTTTTCTTCCATGAACTGTTTTCTAGATTACCTTTGGGCTGGAGGGCCTCATTTGTTTTCATTCTAGCAACAAATACTTTGGTATGAGTGGGAAATATCTTAAAGAACAGGAGGAGCTTTTTCTTATTTCTGAACTCCAAATGTGTTTGCTTTTTGTGGTGCTTTTATTCTGATTTCATTTTGCACTTAAATAACCATGGGTGACTGGAAAATGTTGAATTAGTCGTATAGCTAGTGCTGCAGGTGGACTGTTTCAAGGCATTCACTTTTGAAGCGCTAACCTGAGGAATGTGGACATTAAAGTAAATAAAGCTGCCTTGGAACACTGCTATTTCCCATCACTTCAGGAAATCGTAGGCTTCCTCTCTGCAGAAAAATAATCAAGTACAGTCTTAATTTGCAAGCCCATAAATAGACTCTAGGGGATTACATACATGATTAAAGTTATACTGCTTGATAAGACTTTTTTTTTCTGGGCTGCAGCCAGACATCTTACGTGTGAAAGCTGCTGTGTGCTGTCTGTCTGCATAAACATCCTTCTGCTCTGGGTTTCTGGTTGAGCAGGAGGGATGTTACTGAACTCCACTCCTGTCCAGAGAACATCAGCATCACAGTCAGTGAACCTGCAGAGTGAATGAAAAAAAAAATGTGGGGGGAAAAAAAATAAATAAAACGGAGATGATCTGCTCCAGTGTCTGGAGACCACTATGCCTGGGAATGGGATATAAGCTTGGAGGAAACTCTGGTCCATTCCAATTCAGAAGTGTCTACATCCCAAATATCATCTACACGGTACATTGAGAGCATAGGAAGGACACTAAAAAATTCCTCTCATGTAATACCGAATACATATTCTCCATGAAGCAGGGGAATGAGCTCTGTAGGCAAAGCTTATGGGATGCAGGTGTGGACCAGACAGTCGAGGCACATTCTTCAGGAGCTTTGAGAATTATCAGAGAAGGGAAAGAGGTTTTGTGCTTCTGTGGATGGAAGCTAGTTTGTGGCAACACTGTCCTGGTGTTGGTTCAGCTAATTAAGAAATATGCAAGGCTTTGAGTGGTTGCATTCTCCAAAGCTCCTGATGCCTTTCAAAAGCAGAAAACCATTATCAAAGTGATGCCACAAGGACTCGCCCAAATGAGATGTTTTATCTACTCAATTTCTGGCTTTTAGGCAGCTGCCCTTCCAGTTTAATAATACTGAGTCCTACCTTCCATTTCTACCCTTCAAGTCACCGAGGCATCTCTTTTGTCCACTGCTCATGCAAAGCAAGAAAGGATTCAAGACACTTTCCAGGCAGAAGAGCGGAGAAAGCCTCTCTGGGGCTCCCCAGATGTTGGCAAGGGACTGCTCCAACTTGGTGCATGGTCTTGTAGCAAGGAACGCAATGATGAAACCTGTGTGCCATAGCCTTGCTTTCCCAGCATGCGTGGGGCAGTTGGCAAAGGGGCAGTACCTTTGCTGACAACTTCTTTGCTGGAGACTTTTCTGCTAAAGCAAGTGCTCTGTACCCCATCACACTGCCCAGGCATGAACCTGGATCTGAGAACTGACCCCTGGATTTCTAAAAATCACAGCGCTGGATGTGTACTCTTAATTTCCCTGCCTGCTGTGCATCTCAGACTTCTGTCTTGCATCCTTTTCCATTTCTTTTTTTTTTTTCTTTCAGTTTTCTTTTTTTCCTGATCCCTTTAACAGGAGCAGTGGGGGGGTGGGAGTGTGTTAGTGTGAACTTTAGCAGGACTTCAGAACACAGGTGAGTTTGCATTTGTGTGGAAGGCTTTAGCTCCTTGTTTGTGTTGCTCTTGTATTAGGACAGCAAGTATGGTTTCATAAATAGCACATAAAACACTCATGTTTTTGTGAGCCTATAATGACATGCAGCGTTTTATGCAGGCTATGAAACCTGATACTGCAACTTGCATTTAGAAGTCTGTGTGCGCTTTCTTTCTTTGATGTAATTCAGTTGACAGCAGTGGGGTTGCTCCTGCCTTACACCTAGATAAATGAACAGGGAGTAAAGAGCAACACAAGTTCACACCCAGCATGTGATGACTCATTTGCTCATACTCTTATGTGTAGCAGAAAATGCTTTTAGGGTACTCCTGAGGAATGCATCAAAGTAGTGTCTCAGATACCGAGTTCAAGATGAGGTACAAGCTTAGCTAACGGCTGCATAAAGCCAGAGGCTTGTGATGCAATTCATAATGAAGGTGAAAATTGGTGTTTTCAAGGGGGAAAGGACTAAAATTCACTGACCTGACCAGTTAACATGCAGGATTGTTTGTTATTTTTTTTAATTTCTAATTAAACTGCACCAAAGGGTTATTTTAAATGGGTTGCTTCTGGAGAAATAGTTACAGATACGAACAAATGCAACCCTGCTTGTGCAGACGGGGTTGGACTCCAGAGGTCCCTGCCAGCCTCAACTGTGTCTGAGATTCTGTTCCGGGAATGCACAAGGACTTTTGCTGTCCGTAGTTTTCTAACTGCGTGTTTCATTTGGAGCGTTTCCAGTCTGTGAGTTACCTCATCCCAAATTCTTCCTTGTCTTCTCCTTCCCACTTCTGGGGCCCAATCTCAGATGTCAATGTTTCATCATGGTGGTCTAGGAAACTGTTGCCTTTTTATGGTGGTTTTTGCACCTCTCTTAGGTCCACGTGCTTTTGTAATGTGAAATAAGAACAGGCTCCAACACATCAGGCCTCACCATGGCTGGCGAGAGCCTGACTTTATATCTGGATCAAAGCATCTGAAGTGTGCTTTGGTGGAGCCATCTTCTCCAGTCTGTTGGTGGGCTGTCAGTAGCCTGCTTTGCCTTTCCCATGCCAGAGCCCTCCAGATCACATTGATAGTCTGGGCCTGGGCTGAGATGCTGAATATGACTAATCTCTTTGTCGAGAGAGCTTGGGTTGAAGCATCCTCTTAGCACGAGCCAGGGATTTACAATATGTATGGTGGGTGAGTCTAATCTGACAGCAGGCTCTTAACTGATGGTATAGCCATGTGCTTAGTGTCTTCTGTTCCTCTGGGGCTTTCTGAGGACAGCTTGGTCCTGCCTGCGTGTCTCACTGGCTCAGTTTTCAACCAATGCTGTGTTTGTGCTTTTTCTTTTGCATACACAAAAACGGGGTGGCTCTGAAAGAGAAACATCTTGCTCTCCTGTCCACAGCCTTTCTAAATACAGATTTTACCATTGCTCATCTGGGGGAAGAAAAAGTATTATAAGTGGTGAAGGTAAGTCATTATCATTTAGGACTTTATTGCAGCTTCCAAACCTAGGTGATAAAGGGTCAGTACACCAAAGACTGATGCCTGGGAGTTCAGAGCCAATTTTTTTTTTTTTTAATTAATAATGGTTTTGTTTGATGATTAGATGAATGGGAACAGCAGTAAGTCAGCAGCAAGCCTGCCAATGACTCTGGTAGGTTTGTGATGAAAACTGTTAAGTAGTTGACACACAGCTCAAATTGTGTGCAGAAATCAATGCCAGAAGTGAATCATATAGACTGTTAACCTTGGGAACCTGCAGAGGGCAAAATACAGAGCTGTGCTGTCTGGACCACCTGTAGTAACTCAGCCTTTGGAGATATATGTGTGTGGGAGATACCTAAATAAGAGCCACATAAACAACTCTGAGCCAGTTCCAAGTTGGCTGAAGGAAGGGAAGGGAGAGGGGTAAGTATCTGGCAGTTTTAGATGTGTTGCCATGGTGACAAGAGCCGATAAACTAAAGGAAAACCAGGACTAATCTATAATTGAAAAGTAGAGCAGACTCAAAGACGCATTGCTGTTTGCAGAGATTCAGGTACAGAGCAGTGAACCTGCTGCTACATCCATTATGCTCAGTCCTGCCCTCATCCTGAAGAGTGCTTTTATTTACTGCTGGTTTCCAAAGGTTCCTTGTCACTTAAAACACATACATTTATTTCATTTAACAAGAGGTTAATGACACCTGCCAACATCTGATCCCAATCAGAGCTTTTTATGTACTGCACATAATAGGCTCACGGTACATGTACTCTGTTAGCCGTACTGTCTTCAAAAAGCAAAGCCAGCATTGGTGTGTAACTTCGGGAGCTGTTGATTATTTCAGTCACACTATGGAAGCTGCATAGTCCTGTAAAGACATAACATTAAAGCCTTGAGTCAGCAAAGCCACCGAGCACATGATTTACTGTAAGTGCTTAAGTGCTCTGCTAAGTGAGGATGGATTGCCCAAGTGCCTAAAGTTACACAGATGCTTAAATGTTTTGTAAACCCAGTGTTTAAGAACTTCATCCCAAAGGATGCTGTAGGAACTTCCACTGAAGTAAGTGAGGATGAAGGGGACCTCGTGCAGTGCTCAGCAGCTTCAAGAATTGCATGAAATAAAGGATGTCATTGCTATTATTCTCTTGCATGTTTTACCTTGACAAAAGGTAAGAGTTTGGATAATTCAGTCAGTATTAAAACCTTCCTTGAGTATAAAACCAGTACAGGTGAGAAACAGGACAGAACTCAATCCTTGCAAGGTTATGAATAGTCCTTTTCATTTCCAGAGACCTTTTTTAGAAATGTTGAAATAGGAAGGAAATGTTTTCACTCAAAACCATGTCTATGATCCATCCCTTACAACAATTTTCAAACTGATGTTAAACATACTGGGGTACTCGTCTTTTAACGTATTGACAAGTGTTAGTGGAATTGTGCACTTTGTTTTACATGTATTTAAAATGAAAGAGATACTTAATAAACAAACAATCAATCCTGGTATAAAATGCTGACTCTGCCGCATGTTGGATTTTGCCCTCTAGCCGAAGTCATCTAAAATAATAAAAAAATCTCCTGCCTCTGGCTTTAAACAGAACTTGAGGCAGTTATAGTTGCTGTCTAGAGAAACTGTATTTACACCATATAAATGAAGGAAGGTGGTGGGGTTTTTTGCCCTCAATGTTTAATGGTGACTGAGATCTCTTTGGGACAGAGATCTTCTTCTGTCGTTCAGTGATATCAGCATTTTCAAAATCTGAAATGTTTTCTGCTACACAAGTTCCCACTGAATGAAAACAAGTGTGTGTAACTTCATGCATTTTTACCCTACCAAAGAAGAGGTCCTGGCGTTGCTCAAAAATCTGTTTGTGATATGCTTTTACTGCTCATTTTCCACAGAAACACTGATACTGTACAACACCTACGTATGTATATAAATAATCTTGCTGTGTGTACAGTACCTGGTAGAATGCAGCCCCATTCTGAGCTGTTTCCTAAACACTGTTGCAATCACAATACGCAGTAATAATCTGAGGCTTCATAGGTGTAACCTATCATAAATTTACTCACAGAAGTGCTCAGGTGGAATACTGTTGTGCCATGGGAGCAATGCGAGTGTAGTGGGAAAGGAACACTTCCCCTGTGGGAAAAACTACGAGGAGCTTTTCAGTGCAATGCCTGCTGGTTGGGCTTCAGGAGTCAAAGCACGAGCAGAGTGCAGAGAGGGCAGACCTGCAGCACTGCACACTGCCACAGCCCTTGTTTGGTGCAAGGCAGGATGGCAGCATGTGGGGCAGAGCTGCAGTATTGTTTGGTTTCCACTTATTAGGCCAAGTTGGTGCTTAATGCCTTTTAGAAAGATGCCTGCTTTGCCTTGCTGCAGCCATGGTCTGTGCCTCCACAAAGTGGTGCTGGTAAGAAGCCTATTCCTGGCTGAGCATAGGAATGGGAGCAACCGTAGTTGTAAAGAGACGATCACTTCTGCAGGGCATTTGAGCACCATTATGAGTTTGTTAGTGGTTGTAAGGTTGGATTTTTTGGGTACTGCTGATGAGGCATGTAAGATGTGCCAGGTCTTGATGTGAAGGAGGCAAATCAAATCCTTCCCCACTGAGCAGATCAGTAACTGCACACTCCCTATAAGACTGTTTATCGTGTTGGCCTGACTAGTTCAATCTGAGACATTCCAGGAAGTAATATTTCTGTGATTGGACAAAAAGCTTCAGTTTCAGTGCAATTTCTCTTTGATTTGGGGAATGTGAGTGGCAAAACCTGAATAAACCCCCTAAACAGTCAAGGAAAAAGGCTGGAAGGTTTTGTGGATGTTTTTATTCTTGTGCTTTCTTTTCATATATTTTCCAGTTCAGATACTGTGTATCCCTTGAACTTAAGTATTTACCCCAGTACTCTAAAGCTCAGAGCTATATGCAGGAGAAGGAAAAAGGCCATGTATTCTCTTTCCCTCCTGCCCACCCCTCTGTACTCTGCTCAATTACTTTCTCTGTTCGTACAAATAAAAAAGATAATTGTTTTCATCCTAACGTTGCTTGAAAACAGCCCTCATTAAACTCTTTGCTGGGAGGAGGGTTGGATGGGACACCAGCACATTAAAGGGCTTCTCAGTCCGGCTTGGGAAGCGCCTTACGTAAGGAGCAGTCCCACTGTGACAGAGCTGAGGGTGCGGGGACAGACAGCGCCTTTTAACGTGACCCTGACTGGGATCCCTGATGGAGATCTTGCAGTGCCTGGAGTGGCCCTGGGAGAGCAACGTGGGGGTTCTTCCCCACCAGCCAAAGAGCCTCTGTGCTGCAGCAGATCTGTGTTGGCGTGGCCCTGCGGCTGCCTGCTGGGGTGAAACTGGCACAGAGCTGCCTCTGGCCCTTTTACTACAGACAGGCGTTGCAAGGGAGACAAGACTCTGTCATCTAATAGCACCCTGCTGCTTGAAGAAATGACTGGTCTTTTAATGGCACATATAATGTTTTTCCTATGCTTTCCTGGACGCTTTTTCTTGCGAAATGACCCAGCTTGTGCCTAGAAGGTATTCATGGGATTGCTTCCAAACTAAAACTTTCTGCAGTGTAGCAATATGCACCCCATGGTGCATTGCGCATCACAGAAAATGGAAGGTTAAAATTCAGCAGAAAGGCTCTTTGCTGCCCCTAGAAGCAGGATATTGGCTCAGAGGGAATGTAGCAGGATGAAATGATGGTGTATGAAATTGAAAATCGCAATAATGGAGGGGAGAGAAGCAGCTGTGTGAGGAGCTGCCAAAACTGCAAATAAAAGTATGTGGGTGGGTGAAGGAAGTTGGTTAGCCAGAAGTCAGAGCTCGTTCCCCAGTTCCCTCACTGTAGTTCAGGGATGTGGTACATACACCGCTGCTAGTCCAGCTTTACTTTTAATTCACTTTTAATAGAAAATTTCTTCCAATAACTACTCAGATTTTCATGCTTTGATAGACCTATTTTTCATATCTCTTGCACACATTCTCTGTTGAATACAGTAACCTTGTGAAAGTCTGGATATGATACTTCCATTGTATCTCTTTTTGGTATTGTTAATTTAGTCTTTCTGTATAGGTCGTGCTTTATTGAAGTAGAGCTATTTTTATTGCTGTGGCAAACTGGATAGCCAAAGGGAACAAGCTCCAAATAATCCTCCCAGAGAAAGGGCTGTCAGTCTGTGGTGTTAATGGAGGGGCTGCATGGGCTTGATGGCTCTACTGACCTGTGCTGCAGATGTATGGCACAGGTGAGGACGGGGATGCTGCTGATGCACAAATGAAACCTAAATGCTTCTTGTAATGTTCTGTAGTTCTATCCACAGTTGTGTTTGGTTCAGTAGCTCAGCAACTGATTGCTTAAATCTCAGCTTTTTTTCTGCCCTGTCAGCTTTATCCTTGGCCACATCAAGTACTCAGAGCAAGCTGCCTTGGTGAATTCAGCCTTTGGCTGCTTCTAATTCAGAAGACAGATTTTCTGGGTTGTGAATACCACGTTTGTGTCCTTGCATTTCCCCGTGGTTCTGTAAAACTGCAGTTTTTCTATTTCAGCTTAGAGGGACAATGAGAGGTGGAAAGGGAAGAGCTGAAAAAGGGCAGAACTGCATTTGATTCAGGAAGAAATGTGGTACTTCGCACCATCCTGGCCTGCCATGTGTGGTGGCTGTCCCCCTGCTTGTCATGCAGCCTGGTACCAGCTCTGGTGGGCATGTACATGGACGAACACCTGGTTGCCATTGAGAGACCTGTCTTTCTGTAATGTGAGTACAGCACTTCTGCCATGTAGCAAACCGACCTGGATTCAGGCAACAAACTGATCCACGCTTATTTAGCAAGTGCTCCTGAGTAATGTGGGGGCTTGACACCAGTTTGTGACAACACGCTTTGAAGGGTTATTGCTATCATCAGCCAGCTTGTGCCTGGCTGCTGCTTTTTTTTTTGTGGCTTCTCTTGCCCGGTTTCTTCTTGAAGAACTGCGTAGGTAGTGTGATTTAAGTTTTATATTTCTACTAACCACAGGGCCTACACATAACATGTTAGATATTATGATGCATCGGGTTCCCTTGGTCTGTTCACTGGCTTCTCATTTGGTTTAGTAATGACTATAAATCTAGCAGTTCCTGCTTCCATATAAAACCTCTATCTGGGGATTCTATCAGCCAGGGCTATGAGAAAATGGTGAGGCTGAGATGTGAAATAGAAATCTATAAATGGCTGGTTACCAGAGCTGTGTCTCTGTCAAGAATTTATGGCGGTATAAGAATGAACGACAATGAATTCTGTGCGGTTCGTAAAACATTAGAACAGAGGTGTTTCAGGCATGTAGCCTCATAAAGCACATATTGCCATCTCTGAAATAATAGTGGTTTCTTTAACACTCATGCATAAGAGCTGCTTCTGAAGCAGCTATTTATACTGGCTGTTTAAGAAACTGTTTCAGGTATCTTCCGCAAGAAGTGTATTTCATGTTTTTTACCCCCAGGTTTTATTGTTTGGAGCTGCTACAATTTTTAGTTAGGTATGGACAGTTTTCTGTAAGATTAGTTTTGCATTTCAAGTCAGTGGTATTACTCTGATGCTCTTCATGAAGAAGGAACTTGTTCTTTCAGTAATCCAATATGTTATGAAATAGCCTTCTATGCAGCGATGGAAACAGCTGTCAGCTTTTTGTAGTCGTTTGAAAGGAGAGGTAACACATGTCTTTGCATATTAGGACAGCACAGATGAGTGACTTAAATTGAATGTTGGCTTTATTGAAAGTGGCGAGTGCAGTGCTGGGTGGAGAGTGCTGGTGTCCCATCCAGATTGGGTAGAAGATAGCCACTACAAGCAGCAAGAGAGGCTCTCTGTCATTTGAGATGGCAGAAGTTCTGTATTTTGAAGCAAAGGACTTGGGAGTCCTGTTTTTCCATCAGCATGTGAGTGAAACATTCACAGTAATTACATTTATCTGAATATTTGTTATGTTGATTCATGACATTGGCATCAAGCTGTTGGATCGAAGGTTGCTCAACCCTAGGAACTGTTTGTGCCCAGGAGAGTACAAAATGCCGTTTTCTTTGTGATTGTGCAAATGGCACTCTCTTGTGACTGGCTGAAATGTAAGCATAGAGCTTACTTCTACTAGCAGCCAACTTCTGAAAAAAGCTCAGTCTGCAGAAATGGAGAAATCTGGTCCTGGGGTCCACCCAGGAGAAGCATCCAACTGCCTTTAGGTAACATGAGGGAAGATACAGCATTTGACAAAACAGCCTGGTGTGAGGAAGCGCTGCCTCAGGGAGTGTGGCAAGCCTCTTGGCAGAGGCACAGGACTCTCCGTGGCTACAAAGTCTGCAGAGGAGGAAGAAAGCCGGCCAGAGTCACATGTCAGTGTTTGAGGGTTCCTTTAGGTAAAGTTTATTTAGCTTTCTAGGAAGCTGCAGTATTTAATCTGACCTGAAGCAGCAAACAGATGGAGGGGTATATTCTGTCAGAGCAAGCTGTATTTTTGGCTTTCACTTCAAGCAAGAGGTTTGTAGGTGGCTTGCTTAGTGTTCTAAGAATTTGATGCTCTATATATTGCTAAACTAGGCCTTTTTTTGTAAGTAACACACATAATTTTTCATCTTCTTTAAGATTAAACAACTTCTTTGCCCAGAAGTTAAAAACAGGTTCTTTCAAAATTAGATGCCCTGTTAGACCATACGTTCTGCTGCTGCAGGGAGCAAGTCATTCATGTTGGTTTAACTGGGAGTTATTTATATCCTGCACTGGGACCATGTATTTCACTTTTCAGATGAACCAGTGAATTCTGGTTTTGTATTTATGTATCTGAAAGACAGGATTCTTTCAGGATTCTTTTCTTTATAAGGCTTTTAAGTGAACAGAGGCTCTTTCCTGTTAGATCAAACTCAACTCTCACCAGTGTACGTGCTGGGAAATTTCCCCTACCCCTTGAGACTACATCCAGTTAATAGATGAGGGAAAAAAAAAGAACGTTCTTGGGAAGATTTGTTCTCATCGTGTAATAACTTAGAAAATAAAAGCAAAAATAAAATTGGTGCAATGCTGCTTAAATAAATGGCAGTAGAAGTCAGGGGCTTGGAAATAGCATGGTTCTGTCTTTTTGAGGGTAAGCCATTCAGCATTCCAAGCTGGCTTGTGCTGGGAGAAGCAGACATCACCAGCAAGGTATTTCCTGGCTGCTTTTGCCAAATGCTAATAATAATAATAACAACAACAGTAATATTTTTTTTCAAAAAAGACTCAAATCTGAACTAAGCTACTTGTGACTTCATTTGGCAGTGCAGGCTGCCTCTACATAACTTCTGCCTTTATTTTGTTACTCATGTGCCTGCCAAGAGCTTCTGAATTAATTTGCCCCCTTCTTCCCCCCCTTTTCACCCCGCCGAAGCAAAGGCATAGAGTATCACACTCTGTGAGCCAGAGGAACATATGGGCTGGGAGAGCTTCAGCTGACCAGACCGTGGGCTCGGCTGGGATGCCAGGCGCTGCTCCGAGTGAGGGCCCTGCCTTGGCCACAGAGGCCGGGTCTCTTTCTCCTTGGGCTCCGTCTTGGGCACGCTGCCTCTGCCTTCCTGCTGGCTTTTCCTGGTGGTTGTCTCTTAGCTTAGGCCTCCTTCCCAATTGAGTTTGGCCACATTGACCATAAGAGACAGGTGCCTACCTTTTCCTCCCTTCCTCCTTTGGAAGAAGTAGAAACATGGTCCTCTGTGTGTGAGTTGCTTTTCTCTGAATTGTTCAATTCATTGTGGAAGAAAATGCTTCCAGGGGAGCTCAGTTCTGATGAGCCTCTGTAGGTTAAAAGGAAAGGAGTTACTATCCAGAAATCACTTTCTTTTGGCACATGTTCCTTCTAACTCTGTATGATCTCACCTTAAGGCTTTTATCTGACATTGGTTTTGGATTGAGTCTTCATTGCTGAGGGTGCATTTGGCTGTAAAGATGAGATTGGTAATGGTTTAATTGATTTTCAAGGGTAGGAGAAAATGCAGTTCTTGACAATCTATTGCAATTTCAGGTAATGTATGCTGATGCTGATGTATAGGCTGCTCAGAGCTAATAATAACTTGGCCTACCTGACCTGCCTTGGCTTTAAAATGCCTCGTAGAGCTTTCTGTGGCCTTGTAAAGAGATTTTATACTTCTGTCTGTCTGCTGCTGGATCTTTACTGTGAGTCCGCTTAGCTTTGCATCAGGGTTTAATTATCAGCATATAAACAAACAAGGTTGCTCCAATTGTTTCTTCTGCCAAGACTTTGACTGTGTTGTTGTGGCTCCTTAGGGTGGACGGGCTTTCAATGACAGGTTGAAAAAGCTGTGCCCTCCCAGTTTGTACCAGAGGACAAAAATGCAGAGACTCTTCGCTAGGTGTTTTTTTGGGGCAGCACATGATTTGTGTGTCTTGATGACATGAAAGCTTAGGTTAACAGTCCTACATGTTTGATTAATAGATACTTCAGTAGCTTTGACAGTGAAAACTCTGCATCTGTGTTAGGTATCCCATGGCTACTTCAGAGTGGCAGCAGCAGGCTGGAAAAACTGCAGTGCACTAACTCTCACCTGACCTGCTGCTCCTGCAAAGGAACTCGGAAGGAAACTGAGTTTTATTTCAGAGCACTGCAGCAAAATATTTAAGAGTTTGGAGATTAGTTGTCAGTGCTTGCCTGAGGTGGGGCTTGCCAGAAGTAGTGACAGACCAAGCTTGTGAGGCAAACAATGCTGCACCGTGGACTGACAATATCCCCCTGTAATCTGTATTAAAAATGGATTTTACAGGCTCCAATTTTAGCATGATCCATTCAGTAATTCGTATGGCATTCCATATGTTAGGGTGAGAGGAAGGTGGAAATAGTGGGAGTCAGGGGAAAAGACACTGACTGATCCAGATCCTTATGCCATTTCAGTTCAGTTAATTGCATGCGTTTAAAGTGTCGTAACGTGAGCAGATGGGGTGTTTCACAGTTATGGGGGGGTGTGTATATATATACATATATGAAGTTCTCTAGCACTTGATTCTGCAGGGCTGCACTGAGGCTTTACCAACCACTCCGGCTGGGTGTGTATGGGGGAGAGGATGGCAGTAAGCAGCGGTAGGAAGGGATGGGTGATTGATCTAATATTGGGATCCCCAAAACCACGTAAGATGTACATGTGTTCAGTGAACAGTCCCATGGCTTACAGCTTTGCTGTGTTTGGTGGCAAACTCAGGGCACCCTTTTGAAGGTTGTCATGTCTGCTTGTTTGAAGCCACCCAGCTCTGAAACCAGTAAACAAACTTCTTCAGAGACCTGGGCCTCAATGTTAGTGCTTTGACACCAGGGTAATTTCCCTTGGACCCTTTTAGAAGAAGGAGAATTGGCCCTGGAAGCAGTGCCTTTGTGTCCTGCGGAGCTGCAGGACTGTGGTTTCCCTCCTCTGGCCAAGGCTGCTGGGCAGCCAGGCTGCTGAGGCTGCGTGCCAGTAAGCACTGTCCAGTAACAACCAGGATAACGTGTGTTCTCCTGAGCATGGGTGACATCCCACTTCCCCCTGATTCTGCAGCCTTCCTAGAGCAGTGGGGGAGTCCCCATCCCTGGAGGGATTTCAGAGCCGTGTAGATGAGGTGCTGAGGGACGTGGTGCAGTGGTGACTTGGCAGTGCTGGGTTAATGGTTGGACTGGATGGTCTTAGAGGTCTCTTCCAACCAAGGCTGTTCTGTGATTCAGTACCAGTGCTCAGCCTGCAGTGGGACCCCAAGTCACCTGGCTGCGTGAGGTGAGAGCACTCTGCTTTTCTCAGCCATCTTCTTGGTCTCATTCCCCCAGCTCTGTCCCTCCCAGCCGGCCTTGCAGCCTGGCCCCTTCAGCGCGGGTGCTCTCAGGGAAGGGGCAGCCTCCCCTCCGCACAGAGTGGCCTGCCTCACCTGTGCTCCGCAGCGGGAGGATGGCACACAGCCTGCCTTCCTCCTCCTCGCTGCTACAGCCTTTTGAAGGGTAGAGTAAAGCAGATGGTGCCATGCTTATACATAACAAACAGCAAGCAAATGAATGAGCCTGTCAGCTTGGGCTTTGCTGTGCGCCATCTATTCCTTGGTGAATGCTGGGCCTTTCCCTTGGAGCCTCTGCTCCTGCTGGGAGCTCACCAAGGAGAGGTTTGCCTGGAGGGCCCCCTCCCTTCTCTGCCCAAATGCCAGTCCCTAAGGCCAGGCTTTGCTCAGGTCAGTGCTTCCCTGAGAGCAGCCACGCTTTTGGCAGGACATTGATGTGGGGCTGCGCTTCACTTAGTGCAGTGGCATTTCCCTGCATCTTCAGGTAAGACAGAATTATTTTTTAAAAAAAATCTATTTTTCTTTTCTATTTTTCTTATCTTAAAGAATTCTGTGGGTTAATCTGTTTTTAAGAGCTTGAAGGGACCTGGCTACATCAAGGGTTTGGCTGTCTTTCACTTAGAAAGACTGGTAGAGACATTAGGTTTCTTTGGAGAAGGTCAGCATGAACTGTAAGTGGTTTGGACCCCACTGCTTACAGGGATTTTGTTTGGTTTTTTTGTTTTTTGTTGGGTTTTTTTTTTGTATGTGAGTGTGTTTGTCCTATTCCCAGTCCATACAGCACTTGCTGCCAATTCTCAACCTGCATCCTCTTTGCCTTCTTTCCTGCCTCCTCTCTACGTGGTTTGGGAGGTGCGAGGAAGTTGTGGCAGACAAACCACTGTGCTGCTCTCAGAGGATTCCCATGTTGCGCAGCGCCAGCTGAAAGCGCATCAACAGGTCCCAGCTGAGGCACCACCTCATCCTGCAGCTGGCAGGCATTGTCCATCTGTATCTATGCTGTCGTTTGTTTGCTGTGCAGCTGATAAGCTTGGTGCAGGTGGATGCAGTACCTAGTGCATTGGGGCTGGTTTGGGACTGAGGCCTCAAGCTGCTGCAGTGTAGATAAAACGTAAACAGTACAATAGTCTTTTGCCCTGCTAGTGGGTAAGGAAGGTCAAACGTGGGGAAAAAGCTGGGTTGCAGGAAATCTTTTCTCAGTTTCTGGAAGTCAGGGCAGAGATGCAGGAGCTGGACTGGGCTCTTGCCACTAGTTGCAGTGAGGTGCTTTGCCTCTTACAGCCTCTTTGCTCTTCCCACCCATTATCTCATCTCATGCATTTGTTTCTTAGCAGGTGTTTGTGCAGTGCCCTCACACTGAGAGAGCTTTCACTCCTGAAGAGTCTTTGTGGGATTCAGAAGGAAAATAATAATAATTGACTGGGCGGTGCAGGCAGGGATCAGCTGTCACTACCCTTGGTGTACCCAGGGGGAAATAAGGAGATTCAGTCCAGTGCTTTTTAGGAATGAAAAATTTATTCAGGATGAGAGAGTCTTTTGGTCTTTTAAAGGGGCAAAACCTTGAGCCACAGAAATTAAATAGCAACGTGTGGAGTGGTAGTTGAATAAAAATAAAATGAGATAGCAAAAAAAAAGCCTTAAGCTTTTTAGTTTATCTTGTTCTCTGAATTCTCTATCAGATGACAAGCACCTGCTCAGTGCATGGATATTAGGGGCATGCTGTCAGGAGACTTCTTCAAGTGATACCTGTCTTTTGCACTCTACCTTCTGCTCATCAGATCACATGTTGCAGGGTAGAAGGTATTTGCTGGTCACAGTGACTTGTTTTTCAAGTTACTGAAGTGTGAAATCATTTTTACCATGGCATAACAAAACAAAAAGTATTCACTTATTTCTGTCTTGGCTGTATGTTGGAGTCATTCTGAACCAATGCCTGTGTGCATACTTATTAATAAAATAAAGCTTTATCTAGAGAAGGCTCCTACACTTGATTTCTCCCTTCTTCAAAGGGATGGAAAGAGACAAGGAAAAAGACTTTAAGGTTAGTTGGGGAAAGCATAGAGGAAACACTGTTCTGTTTTGCTTGCCCCAATGGCATACTCACTGAATTTCCGAAAGCAGTTTGACCATGGGGTCCAGCACACGTACTGAATAGTTTTTACTTGAGGATTGAGGCATGCATTGCAAACCAGTAATTATTTGGGCCTCCTGACACCACTGTGAGATGATTAAGCAGCACTTGGTTTCCTTAAGGTGAAGTGGGGCAGGGGATGAGGGGGAGTGAGAGCCAGAGGGTGGAGGAGCACAGTGAAGGATGCACCAAGGGCACAGTGTGGATTTGGTGCACGTAGGGGAGTGAGCATTTATGCCACGTGCAGGATGACCCAAGGATTGGCAGCATGCGGGGGGAGTGTAACGTGGCTGTGGAAGCCGTGTTCTTGGGAGGGCTGGGAGGTTGCAGGCCTTCAGTGGGAGCCTGGGCAGAGGGCAGGCACAGCCCACAGCAGCAACAGTGAGTGAGGTGCTATGGGAGAGCTGATGCAGGCCTTGAGGACATGGGCGATGGAGAAAGATGGGAAATTGAGTGGAGGAGAATGTAAAGATGCAAAGAAGCAGCAGGAAGGGGAAAAAGATGGATGGAAGCCTAAGAGTCAGAAAGAATCATTAAATATGATTCTATTAAATAGGTTGAAGAACAAGGGAAAAAAGATGGAAGAAATGGAGTGCTAGAAATATGTGCATTCCACATTTATCTAATTTTAGATTTATTTACATTTGTTCCTGTATTTATAATACAGAAACATTTCAGAATTATCATAAGTCTTTCAGGAGAAGACAATGCTTTCTTAGCCTGAAAGCTTTGTAAGGTTTGAGGGGGAGAAGTGCTCAATTTCCACCACCCCCCCACACCTGGGTAGTGACTCAGGATGCAGAAATCTGCGGGTAAGATAAGCTCATGCATTTATTTTTTTTTAAAAAAGTTTGAATACTTGTAAGTATTCACAGCATATAACTGTGTTTAATGGTTGATAGATCCTGCTAAACTTTAGAGTAACAGAGTATTTTGGAATTTGGGAAAGGTGGGCGACAGGAATCAGCTGGTCAGATGTGGCATGTGTAGAGATGTCTTTTTACTGAGGAGGTACTCTAAGTCTCTCCAAAAGGTGTAAGGAAAAGAAAGCCCTTTTGTCCTGTCTTTCACTGGACCTTGGCATATGCTCCTTACGTGACTTGCCTCTGTAGAGCTGAACCCTGCCCTCAGGAGCAGCTGAAGAAGAGAAAAGAGAAGAGATCTGTGAATGTAAGAGTGGGGACCAGCAGCAGGAAGAAAATCTGTTTTGGGAAAGCTGGTTTCATTAGGGCCCCCTCCTAATGGACTAATGGGGACAGCAACTGGAAATGGCCTAAATCCAGCAAGAATACAATCTGCTGGGGGAACAAAAAGGGCTGCAAGAAAAGTGTGTTTCCCAGCATTGAGTGGTTAAAGCTCAGATGATTTCCAGCACCCAAGTGTAACCAATGGATGCTGTTTGGGAATGGTTAGCATGAGTTTTTCTAGAGCTACCAGTGGTTTGATGGCCTTAACAGATGGGGTCTTGTAGCAAAGAAACAAAATATCCTGGAGAAATATCACAAGTTAACAAAGGCTCAGGCAGCCTTACCACGTGTGAATTTTCTGACTCTTGACCTGCAACTCTCTGCAGCAGGTGTAAGTAAGTCTTGTGTTTTGTTTGCATGCTGTTTTTTGATGAGTGAAGGCTGGTTATTTTGGCATGGGTCTATTTTTTTATTAGTAAAGCTGTTCATAATTTATTAATGACTTTTCGTGGTTTCCCTCTATTAAGAAGTGCTGTAAGTATTTCTTTCTGTATTTTCAAAATTTCATCTCTGAATGGCAAAGAGTATGAAATTAAGTTGAAGAGAAGATTGGTAGTTTCCAAATGCACGCACAGGCTGATTTTGTTCCTTAAAAAACTCACTTATACAATGAATAGAGAATAAATCCTATAACGAAAATCCATTCCATTTCCAATAATCTCTTGTCCTGTAAATCTCTGTCAGGCAGAATCACAGAATCACAGAATCAGATTTCTATCTGAGTGTAAGCAATGAAATCTTGAAGAAAGATGTTGCCGATTGTCCAAGTTCTGAGGTTTTTGATTTGCGTCGACTGGAAAGTAATTAAAAATTATTAATGATGGTAATACAAAATATTAAGCAATTTGCAAGTCCTGTGAATAAGGCTGCTATTAAGTGAAGTGAATCCCAAGTTAAACATACTTGAGCTCTCTTGGGGTTCGATTTCTAGTCTGAGCTGAAGTCAGGGCTCTGCAGTTGTGGGAGGTATGTGCCTTTGGGGGAGACTTGTACTGAGGTGGGTGGGGTGAATGGCCCCTCTGGAGCTCCCTCTCTGCTCACTGAAACGCTGCGGAGCCACGGCACAGCAGGTGCAGTGTTTCCAAACTCACAGCAAGATCTGCCAAGAGGGATGATCCCAGGGAGACTCGAGAAGATAACATTGTGCCCAAAGCCAGCAGTGACAAGGGTGAGTCTATATGTTAGAGATCCCTGGCAGCTAGAAGAAGATAATGTAAAGGAAAAAAACCACAGTCCTCGTAAACTGGATTCTGTCCATTCTGCTTCTGTGGCTCCATGCATGTATCTGCAGAGTACTGCCAGGAACAGGCTCTGTAGGGTCTGTCCTGCCATGTTTACCAGGGTCGAGTAACTGTCACAGCTCCAGTTGTCCTGCTGGTTGTAGTGGGGATGTTCAGAGGACAGCAGAAGGTGACTTGAGCAAAGCTAGCAGACCAGCAAATGCAATCTTCGTGTGGAGGTGGGAAGAAGTTCTCTGGGTGTGGACAGTTGCAGCTGGGCCACCCTTCTCCTGTTTATGGTTTTCGTTCAGATGGGACTGTAGGCAGGTTGTGCTGTCTTGTCATGCTCCCTTGCATTTTCTGTCTTCACTTTTCACACAGTAGTGGATCGGTTGTTTCCCATCAGCTTTAGCTGTAGCGAGTGATGATGTTATAATGTAATTCTGAAAATGCCTTTGTGGTTTGCACGCCCGTATTCCTGGGGCTTGGGATGGTTTGCAAGAATAGCTTTTTGGGTGAATGTATTAATAGTTAATTTGGAGTTGGTTTACCCTGTCAGCATGAGCTTTTGGTTCATGACAGGTCACTAGTTGTCCTTTCTGCAGATGATGTGGAGTTGTGAGTTGATTGTTTTCTTTTTTCCTTCCCTTCTCCTAGGTAACTTATCCAATCTGATATTTCCTATACTGTTTTTGAAGCTGTAGTTTTTTACTCTTCATGATGAAAACAGTGCATTTCAATCTTGCTGAGTTTTCATGAATGTCTTACCCCAAAAATATGGCAGCGAGCCAGTAAAATTACCATGCTCTTTGTTTGTCTCTTTGCACAGTTTGGTTGCTCAGAGACTGTCTTGTGTAAAACTCAAGGCTTTCAACCAGAGGCACACTCCACTGCTGATGGCCTTTAAAGGTATGGGTGGAAATTGCTCTGTCTGAGATTGGGCTCCTAAGAAGGGATACTCAGGGTGTTTTGCTGGTAATGTTGGTCCTGCCTTAGTCTGCAGGGCCAACTGCCAAAAGCAGTGAAAGCTCAAGCTCCCATCAACTACGTGCAGAGACTCATCAGAGTTAAGAAAAGCTCAGAAAGCTGGATGCTTCTTAATATTCATCCCTCAATGATTTATGAGGCTAGAAAATACAAACAAGTGACACTTTATATTTTGCTACAGCAGTCTCCTATCCTTGTTTAATATTGTTAGTGGAGAGTTTGTGTCCAAAAGGGTGTTCAGTGACACCATGAGCTGAATAAGGTCTTTCAGATGCATCTGTCTGCATTAGTAATGAGAATGCTTGCTCTCATTTTACAAAGGAACCATTTCTTTTAAATATAACCCCTCCTTCCCAGCCTCCCCCAAAGATACCATCATCAGAATTCTCATTACAGCCTTCTTTCATCCCTTTATCTAATGTTGGCTGAAAATGCCTTTGTTTTCAAGTTCCTTCAATTATTAATGATTCAGTTGTATTCTTTTTGCCAATTGGTGCAGAGAGGACCTTGGAGCAAATGTGTATTAGTTATTCCACTTACTCTCTTCTTTCCTTCTGCAGTCTTTTTTGATAGTGTTGCACTCCTGGTTTTTCACTTGCAGATTCTGCATCGTTGTGTGGGGTTTTTGCTCAAAGCGAAGTGCTGTCGTACCCCAAAGACTGACTTTGATTCTGAACCTTTTTAAGATGAGGTAGAGTGCCTTCTTGGAAATGCTAGGAGCATCTATCTTCTTTGGTCTCTACTTTGATGTTAATAAGTGGACAGACACCTTCATCTGAGCAAGTCCCACTCTGTGTACCAGCTGGAAGTCTGGGGGATGAAAGGTCACAGCCCTAGTATGACTGCTTGCTCCCAGACCCTAATTTACAATCTCAATGGCACTGTGGAGAGGCAAGAGCCAGCCTTGGTGCCCTCCTTGCCCCACTGAGGTGCTTGTGGAGCAGTAGGTGGGATTCATGTGGAAGATCTGCAGGACTTGTCACACCTGCCTTGTCCTCTGAGAGAGTGTGTCAATGTCGTGGGAACAATGTTGGTGCAGTGCTGTGCTCCTCTTGCCATACCTTTTCCAACCCCAGTGTCCCTTGAGCCATAACCTTTGTGGCTCTCTGTACCCTACTCATAATGGCAGCTT
This sequence comes from Podargus strigoides, assembly GCA_028020825.1. NCBI lineage: Eukaryota > Metazoa > Chordata > Aves > Caprimulgiformes > Podargidae > Podargus > Podargus strigoides. Next base: position 35,840,528 of record CM051625.1, read on the forward strand.
GAGGCTGAGGTCCCCAACACCATGGCTGGCCCAGGTTGGAAAGATGTAGAGGGAGCAGTATGTTCTGCACCAGCAGTCCTGATTTGGGTTCTTGGGAAGCCCACTGAAGGATGAAGAGAAGGCAATGTAAGTCAGTCCTGTGGCCCAGGTGAATTTTGCTGGGGGCTGTACTAGTTGCCCAATCTATGCACAGTTACACAGTTAAAGGAAACAGGTGCCTGTAGGATAGGACAACAGGGTCCTCATTCACTCTGCAGAGGATGCCAACATGTCTGGGCACTGTCCTTGGTGCTTTTTCAATAAAAATAAATACATAAATAAATTATTTGACCTTCCTCAGTACTAGCGTTTTTGTTTTTTTTAAAATACCTCACCAAAAAATCATCTTTGCTTTTAATTATCCCAGTGAATTCCTTCTTTATCCCCCCCCCCCGTTGATTTAGAATGTAGTTGCTTGCTTGCTTTTTCTTCACAAATTATACACTCTGGAAGACTTTTATCACTGTTTGGTTTTCTGTACTTGAGAGAAAAGTATCTGAAAACATGTGCTTTACAAGAAAAGATTAGAAGAATGTTTTCCCAAACTCTCCCTTTTGCTTATGTCTGGACTCTCCCCAGTTTGCCAATATCTTTCTTACTGTGCAAACCCCAACTTCTGGCTCTTCTCCAGCTGAGACATCACCACCAACAAAGAAAATAGAATAATTATCCCAGTGTTTTAGGGACAGCATCCCCATTAGGATAAATAAAACAGTGATTTGTGTTTTGCCCAGAGTAAGCCTTTTCCTGCCAAGCTACTGCCTAGCTACTTGCTCCTGATTTTTCTAGTTGTGTGTTTGAGACCTCGTCTCTCAATGTGCTGTTCAGTACTTTTCTTTCTTGATTTGGGAGATGCTCTGCAGTATGCTGCAATGATCTTAGTTTTTGAAGATGCGTTCCTAAGCGTGACAAGCTCATCCCAGCTTGGGGTCAACCCCAAATTTCATAAATGCAAAATCAGGAGGGAATGAGATTAATTTGTTGGGATTTGTTACTGACAAACTCATACTGACAGCAGTGTTTTTTCAGTTCTACTCTTGTCTTAAAGGTGCTCATAAACTACTTGTTTGCTTATTTTTCCTAAAATCTTTGCAAGGATGAGGTTTAACAGACTGGGTTGTCATTTCCCACAGCTTCCTTTCAGGAGACACTGCAATGTTTGATTTTCTCTGGGATCTGTTCTGAAACCTTAAAGAAGGATTCACAAACTTTTCTGAGCTGCATCTATCTTTGAGTGTTTTTAAGCTTCTCTTTCCTATTCTGACCCAAGGTTCTGCTTCTTTTTAAAATTAATTGCATGCAGTATTTGCTCACAGTTGTTCTTACATGTGAAAATTGAGACAAACGTTGAATATGCTTAATTGTACCCTTCTGTGCATCACCTTTGCCTCTCTGCTGAACCATGACTTGCCTTCTCAGCTTTCCGGATCGTATTGAATCTTTTTTGGTTGCCTTTTATGTTCCTTGTTAATTGCAATTCATTTTATTCCTTAGGTTTTCTGATAATATTCCTGTGCTTTTGCTGTCCCTTAGATACATGATGTTTGTCTCTGATTTTTGTATGATTTTTATTTGAGTATTCAGGCTCTTAAGCTTAGGGTATTCTTCCTCTGTCCTGGCAGTGTGTAGTTACAGCTGCTAAACTCTCTCATTCTTTCCTTTCTGGTTCTGTGTATCTCGGGAGCCTTGCACAGAGCATGAACTCTTGTTTTGAGCTGTCTGTGCTTTCTTCCGTTGCCTGCCAATGTGAATGGAAATCTTCCAAATAAACCCAGGTAGGATGGTAGAGGAGCCGAGACCGGAATTTTCTCTCTCTGTCCGCACCTCTGCCTTCTCCCCTTTTAATTCCAGATCATGTTTTCATCAGTGCTGTAGGGTTACTGCAGGATCGCTCCTCTGCTAAACAGTACCATCTTTTGAATACAGTGTGAACCAGTGTCCGGATGTCTTACAGGAGCAAGAATTCCTGTGGCAGTTGTTGAAACAGCAGGAGAAGTTCCCCAACTTACTGGCAGTGCTGCCATTTGGGCCTGTCATCTAGAATGCCATTGATCAAACTACTTCATCTAAAAGAAGGTCATGTCCCTTGAGGTCTATCAGATAAGTTCCAAGGCCCTTCATTTATCTGAAATTCCATTTTGCCTAATGACTTTCTTGTCTTCCATCCTATTCTGATAAACCAGATTTGACTATAATCACATTACACCTCCCCAAAGTCTCCCTGGTGATGGTGATTGGATGTGGCACTCTTCACTTTGTACCCTGAGCTCATGGGCAGTGTAACTGAGTGCTGTTGAACAGCTGCTGCTTTTCACCCTTGAGGCTACTAGCTGGTAGAGATGAGGGAAGTAATTCTCATGTACAGAGAGCTTAAAAATCATTTTGGACAGTGCTGTGAGATCAGGGTGAGTGAAACCTATGTTTGAGTTACCCAATCCAAGTCTCCAGTCATTAAACCCATTTTAATCTTGATGTAGGAACTGCTGTGAACTCAGTGGAGCTATGGCTGACTTAAATGTGTGTAAGCCAAGAGGGAACTGGAATCATTATGTTAACCACAGGAAACCTGCTTTTATGGTGATGAAAACAAGAATCAATCACGAGTAGCTAAATGCAACAGTCAAAATACATTAAGGAGCCCTTTGCAACAGGGTCCTCTGCAAAGAGGGTATCTGTAACGCGCAGTGCACGTACTGCCAGCCCTCCTTGCCTTTATCTGAAGCACTACAAGAGCGTGTGTGAAATAGCAGTTCTGATCGAGATGCACTGAAGTCAGAGAAGGGCTTCTGGGGGTTTTAACTGAGCTTTGTCTTAGAGGTCAAAGTGGCTATTAATTATGGTTGGGTTTACTGGAAATCTGCAGTCTGTGAAGGACAGCTATTGGACAGGCTCTTGTCTGTGCAAAGGACCTGGATGCCCATGCAGAGAGGGAAGAAGCTGTTGCGTCACACTGGCACAGTGTCACATCTGTGCCCATGTGGGTCAGGCTGACTAGTCAGCAGCGGTCTCATAAGGCAGCTTTTGTCATCTCTCCTTTGTAGCTTTGAGGACGAGCTGCTTCCCCTCCGTGTGGCTCAGCTGCTGGTAGCTCACCAATGGGTTTCTGCCTGACTGCCTTCATTACATAAAGCACTGCGAAGTGAGAAGCTGTTCAAACCAATTCTGCTACATGTTACTACATGTTTCTGCAATTTCTATTGCCTGTCTGGTTGGTTTTGCTGTCGAGGAAAAGCAGTGAGTTAGTAGAGCTAACGTTTTAAAAAGTTTCTTGAAGGAAAGTGTGGACATGGGAGAAAACTAGCTGGCAGCTTTTAGGAAGGGACTACTTAGCTGCTAGGGAGGGTATCTCTGAAAAAAATGGTTGATCTTTAAATTGACTTAGGAAAATCAAGGAGAAAATACCTTTTCTCTGAAAGGGATCACAGATACAGACTTGTTTCAGGAAAACCTCTATTTTCAAAACTGCATTTCACTATGTGCCAACATCCCACTGACTGAAACAGAGCTTAAATGTTTGCTTACTCATTGCCCATAATACAAATGGCATTTCAATTGAAATACTGCCCAAACCCCTCTGATTAGACAAAACAGAAATTTGTGTATTTTACATTGCAGTTATTGCCGTATATATGTTTAAGGCCATTCCAGGTCAGACTTTATATTGTAATTGCATGTCATGCAAAATCTGAATCAACAAATGATTCATGAATTTAAGACATTGTATTTATAAATTTAATACAGAACAATAACCAAAGCTTCTCTGATGTGTTATGACATGGCAAATAATTGAAAACCATTAGGTTACATAGTTAAGTGAAGTACAAAATGACATTTGAATAAATTCTGTCATGGTAGCTGTGATATTTTACTGTAAGCAAGTTTTTATCTTGATTCATCACCCCACTGATAGGCCAGGAGAAAGAAAAGATGAGAAGAAAGGGTAGGGTTTGTATCTGCAGTATGTTCTTAGTCATAAGCCATGTGATAGGATGGAGAAACACTCAGCGTGTCTCCGAGATGCAGGTGGTATGACAGGCTTTCACGTGGACACCCACTGGGACACGGGCTGTGTGTACTCAAGGGCTACCAGAGCACCTGTGGCTAAATTGAGATTAAGACTGGGGTTAAACTGGATGGTACCAGCCATTACATACTCTCAGGAGTGTCTCAGTCTAGGCAGAGGTGCAATGGGAGAGTTGACAGTGGTTTTCAGCACTAACTGGTGGTTTTGGAAGTACAAGGGGAAGAGTGGGAAACAAGTGGAACAGGAGTGAGAATGAAACAGCATTTGGAAGAGACCTGGGAGGAGACCTTGGAGCAAAGAGCCAGGTAGCAGCAAGTGGGATTTCAAGAACTTGTAACAGTAAAGGCGACACCACAAGCATTGCTTTTAACTATGTCAATCTATCTTTGCCTTTTTCTGGCATGCTTGTCTATTTTTCAGTCAGAAAAAACTCTGTTTCTGAGAGACTGTCTGAACTTCAACCTCCCTTTTTTCTTGGGGATGGTGTGAATCTTTAGTCCCTCACAGGGCTTGTTGCTTGTAGTGGCCATGGAAGCTGCCTCCATCTCTTCTTGGCATTTGAGGAAGTATTTGTAGGAAAAATGGTATCTTTAGGTAGACCAGAGGATTAATTATCATTTGTGTTTTGACTGCTGTGTGCACCAGCACCGTTCTTACAAGAGCAAATACTATTCCCTGAAAACTTGCCTTCCATTATGACCTTAGCTTGTCGTGACTGTAACAGTACAGCTACTACTTTATGTGGTAATGCAAAACTCTGCAGTTTAGCTCCTTGCAGGAAGTGGAATTAAAGATGAAATAAAAATGGAAAAGACTAATAAACCCACCTCTTTGTCCTACATGTTTAAAACAGTAATGAATCTATTGTAGACACTGCAGTGGCTTGGGACTGTCAGAGAGGAGCTTTGTGTTAGCTCGTGATGGTTTATTATGGGTTTATTATACAAAAGCTTGTGTTGCAGCTATTAGTAGTGTCTATACCACGTATACATACAAGGTTTGGGGGATAACAAACACCTTTCATGAGTTTTGCTTTCTTATTCTTTTGTTCTCACTGGTCTCTAAGCTAGTAACCAAGAATTTCCTAAGAAAACACAAGAATATACTTATCTGGTAGCTTCAAAGGATTCTGTGCAGCTGGTTGTTCTGAAAAGCAGACCTGGGAGGATTTGAATATCCTGCATCTTCCAGCTTGTGACATGCTGGCACAGAGAGAAATGGAAATAGGAGATCCCTTTCTCGGTATTCCTCATATCTATTATTTAGTTGTGGATAGTCATCTTGGATTCATAAAAGAGAGATCAGGCCTAAAAATACCCATCTGGCAGGTTTAAAATAAATAAGCTGAGATAGGGGAAAGAGAGGACATAATTTGCCTGGGTTTTGAAGGCTCATTTATATAACTGTGCCACACAGAAGTCCACGTTGTGTCATCTGGTGAGTTAATGGGTGCAAGAGAGCTGGCCGTGATGCTTGGCATGGAGCGATGGCTTTGCACGGATTCTGGGGCAGGGCAATGTCACCAGTACAGGCCTGTTTTACTGGTAGCCTGGGAGGAAGGACAGGTAAGTCCCGTAAATATGTTGAAATCTGCTGTAGATACAAAGGTGGGGGCACCACTGGTGTGAAGGAAATAGTGCAATTGAAAAGGCTGGAAAATTGAAGAATGGAGGGACTGACTGCATGAGGTGGGTAGATCAGCTCTTGCCCTCTCTTTTGGGGGGGGTGGGGGTGGGGGGGAAAGGCTAAAAACAAAACCAGCGCCTCTCTGCATCCTGAAACTTTTGCAAATCCTTTGCACCTTGTTACCCACAGAAGCTGCTACCTCAGCCTGCAGCTTCTCCTAACTCCTCCCCACCCTTCATCCTCTCCATTATCAGTAACCATAGAGATGCAGACGGTGACTCCAGCCTCAGCCTTCCTCACTGTGTAGCCCTAGCAAAAGAGCTAGTGTGCTGTACTGCATGTGTTTTTCCAGGATTAATTAATGCACTTACATTCTGTTTTTCTTCCCTCGAGGAGGGAAAAAAAGAAAACTAAGATTGTCCTTCAAATGGCTGGTAAATTAGGAGAGTCTGTTTATACTGCTGCGGAAGAGCAGGCAATATTTAGAGAGTCTGGTGAAGCATCCGTCTCCTCTCAGCCTCTCCAGCAGGCAGCCATCCCTAGCACTGTTATCAGTGCTAAGACAATAGCGAATAAAAAGAAAATTCCCTGTTCCAGGGCTATTTTTACCAGAGTGGTGCAATTTCTGTTCAGTAGGCTTATTCCTGTTAATGTACATCACTGATGATATTGGATGCTATTTTAGGCATTGCATAAAATGTTCACCCAGTCTTTGCTAAAAAGAAGCAACCAACCCCCAAGTCCTTTGTTAAAGGCTGGTTGCAAGATTTTGGCAGTGGTTTTGGGTGGAAGGATCTTAGGCTGAGATTCTGGGAGGGTCTTCCAGCTTGGTTTAGCAATAGAGGTTATGTGTGACCTTGGGCAAGCCCAAGTCCCTTAATTGTTCTTTATTTTATTATCCTGAAAATGAGGAGAATGTTACCACACCCCCTTTTGTGTTTTGGCTCTTTGAAGTGCTCTGTTACAATGGAATCTGTCTCCTGTTTTGCCCAGCACCTTGCACAGAGGGACCCAATATGCAGCAGGATTTTCTCAGCTCTCCTACAGTACAGTAATGAAACTGCGTGTGCTGTCTTGCAGGAATGTCGGAGTTAAAGGGGAAAACGCACCTGAACACGCAAGCTCTTTCAGAGTTTAGACCAGTGTTTAGTCATGGTCTCACCACCTCCTTTACTGAGACTGTAAATGTCTTTGTTCTGCTTGGAGAGGTACACTGCTGAAAACACATGCTATGGAGCATGAGTTCATAATTTAAACCAGGCCCTTGACTTGCCACCTTACTGATGTTTGTATTTTCTTTCTGCGCAGAAGTGTTCCTTGGGGTGCATTAATTTCATGTGATGAGTTTGCCTTGTGGCTGATCCTGCTTTCCTGGCTGAGCCAGGGAAACATGAGGTTAGATCTCAGACAGGGCTGAGTGTTCTCTGTGTTCCAGCATCTACCTGGATTAGGCCCTTCACCCCTGTCTCCTCCTGTGCCTTTGTCTTGTCAGAAATCCTTTTATAGGAATATGAAAAAACATATTGCAGGGCAGCCACAACAAACTTGATTATTAAGATTGTCTCTTATTTGAAGTATCTTATGATAAAACCATTTGCCCCGGGGCTGTTCTGGCAGATCGGCTCACTGGAAATGCTTTCATGGGTAGAGTGAAGGTGTTTTGGATGGCTGGTTGAAGATTCAGCCATGGGCTCCAGAGTGTAGGGGACAGCCTGGCAATCAGTCACTTGTGAACCACTTGAGGTCTGTTAGGAACACCTGAGAGAAATTACAGGACTGTATTCAGGACTTCATACTACCCTTCCACCATCCCAACTCCATGGTGTTGTTTCTGTGACCTCCCAGAGCTCCTGGTTGCTTTGGGGGAAGAGTGGCTGGTGGAGGGGAGCTGTGGAAGTAAGGGAGGGATGGTAGCAATGCTGTGAACAAGCACCAACTGTTAAGCTGAGGAAGACAAGGGCAGGATTAGAGTTTCCTTGGTTTCTGCAGAGGATGAGCTCTGCAGTGGGAGGTTTGGCAGCAGCAGGCACCCCTTCCAATGAGTCACAGGAGGCTTTCTCGGAGGAAAGGTCTAAGAATTGCGCTAGTGCTGCTCTTGCTCGTTTTTTCTGTTCCTTCTGGAAGGCCTTTTTGCCGCCATGTGGTACCTGCTGCACTATTATCCTTGTCCCATACAGGCTGTCTTTGGGGGCTGCCTTCCTCTGTTTCCTCATCTTCCTCACTGCTGTGATTTAGAGAGTAGGGGAAAACTGTCAGGTCAGGACAGATGCTTTTAAGGCACCTAGGATCTGTTTGTAGCAGAGGGTGGAACTTCTGGTTGATGCGAAGTTTGATGGATGCGTGAAGAGTCATCTTGTTGTGGTTGTGGGGGAAGGCAGAAGGGAATTGATTCCCTTTACACCCCTCTACCCCCAAAATTTTGGGAAAGAAGCCCTGGAAATCCATGGGAGATTTGTTACTCCTTCCTGCTAGCCCCTTGTCCCTCTCAAAGGTAAATGGGATAGGTTGAAACTCTTACAAGCTTTGTGGTAAGGAGACATTTTCTTCTCCTGTTGATACCCTTCCCTCTCGAGGGCTCTGCTGTCGCAGGGACTGAGAAACACCACCTGGCTGTTGGGAACTGGATCTAGTTGGCTTGTGTGTCCTGACTGCAGGGGCATTTAAGCTTGTCTTCTGTCCTTAAGAGTGTGGTTGGGCTCATGGGATTCTCTTGACTGCTCCTTTGCTGCTTCATTACAAACTTACAATGCTCAAAACCAAACCAACTTTCAACTTTTTTTCTCTCTCTTTAAAATAATTCCTTCATGTTCCTCTACCATTTCTCTGCTGCCCCTCCCCAGTCATGCCATGTTTCCTCCCAAAACACTGGCTGATCTCACAATTCATGGATCCCTTGTCCTCCTCAGATTAACATTGTTCTGGAGAAAGCCTTGGAATAGGGAGGCGAGATCAAGGCAGACACGATGGCTGAATAGTGGCAGTAAAACTGGACCCCTTGCTGCAACTCGTTTGTGAGCTGAGCTGTGCAGTGAGCCCTGTTCCTCTGGTTTATTAGTCCTGAAGGGTCCCTGCTTGTCCCTACAGTCCTGCAGCACTTCAGCATTTTCCCTGGTTTTATGTCTCCCTTTGGTGTGAATAAGCAAATGCAAGGCTCGAATAACAGCATAGATGAGCTGGTTCCAACACGTGAACAGAAGCACTAGATAGAAAAATAAAGGGGGAGAGTGAATCGCTCTCCTAATCCGTACTGCAGAAAATGCTAAATCCCACCAGACCTCCTTTTCAGCGTGTACCGTCCGTAAAACCTGTTTAGGATTTGGATCGGCATCGCATTGGAAACTGGCTACACTGCTGCCTGTGTGCAGTGCCTGCTGTCTGTGTTTGGCAGCAGCACAAAAGAACCCAGTTGATGATATTCATAGGCGTAAAGGCCCGATTCCTGAGGACACACTTGGTTGGATGCAATTAAAATGCCTGTCAGGCATTTGATACCAGCAACCCCTTGACAAACTGCTTCAGCAGCCGCGAGGTGCAGCATCCTATTGTAAGTGGATGATGGCGGAGCCGGCTGGTTTGTCATCATTCTCGAAATTTCTGTGGCCAGTGAACTCCCTCTTCCTCTCCCACTCACCCTCTTTTCCTTTTCACCACTGCGGGGACTTCTTCTAATTTGCAGTTTTCCTTTTCCTGACGTACACATGGTAGATACAAGCTGGTGGCTTGCAGACTGCGTCTGTCTGGAGATAGGCAGCGAGCCGATGGATAACAACACTCCAGGAGAATGATTATGCAGCAGTTATTTAAGGATAGGCTTTTGGGGTATGGCAGCGTGTGAGCTGGTAATGATTTTCTTTTTAAAATGTCAGCTTTGTTTGCTTGTTGAGGGTTTGAAAGAGTTATACCTTGATGCTGTAGCTGTTTGGATTTAGTCTGCTGTAGATTAAATTCCGTAGCAGTGCTTACTGGATGAACTAAAATGTATAGTTAATAAACTTCTGTGGTTTTGTTTACAAATATATTTGATGCATACATAATGTATATTGTATGCACACACACCTTCATACATATACTTGTATGGATATGTTTATGCATATATGTCTTTGTAGAATAGAAAAAAAAAAACTTTTCTCCTAGCTGAAAACTGTTTTTCAGCAAAAAATAAGTATTTTCAGTGGGTTTTTTTCCCCCCACCTTTGTTTTATATTAACAGATTCTCCAGTATCCAGTCTTGGACGTGACGCATTGATTGGAATCTGCTTGTTCACATATTGAAAAGGTAGGACCCCTCTGTATTTGACAGTGATTTTGAGAATGTGGGAATGCATGTGATACAGGGTGTGGGCTGTTCTTTGTTTTTTTGTTGTGGCTTATTTTTATTTTATTTAAACAATAGTTGTTATTCCTCATTTTGTCAAACTATATTGTAGCTTTGCAGAGATTTTCAAATTGTTTTGGGAGGCACTGTAAAGTTATTTTTGATGTGTATGCATATGCTCTAGCTGTTTAATTAGTCCTTTCAGCTGCAGCTACCAAAGGGTGAGGTACAAACCTGAATGCTTGTCTATTGTCTTGGGTTGGTGTAGCGAGGGTGCAGAACTGCCTCCAGTCGTATCAGATGTGGGGTGGTCTTAATATTGATTTCGGCATCAGCAAGAACAGGGTTAAACTCACCGGCTTGCTTGGTGCAGGTACAATCTATCACAGCACACAGCAGAAAGCATAGTGATGGTTTCATTCTGTATAGCTTTCATGGAGGAGGGAAACTTCTTTTAACCCGTTCACTGCTGCCAAAACCTGTGTGTGCTTCAGCTCGGGGTTTTGATGCACAGCAGTTCAGTAGCCTGGCAGGGTGGGGCAGTGCTGGAAGAGCCCCTCTGTCTGGTGGCTTTTTGACATATCAGTGGCACTTCAGAAATAACTGATATGTATCAAAATGAAGCAAATAGACTAGGTTTTTCTGACAGTGTCATTGCTAGTTCCCAGGAGAAGTAGTTTATTATCTTCTTCCCCCTAATACCTTTTGGCGTTGGTTGCTTGATGCTGTAAAGGAAACGGGGAGGTAAACTGCTGCAGGATAAAAAACAATAAGTGACTTTCTCTGTATTGAACTTTCAGATGTCTCAAGTGGTTAAGGAATACAGATCTCGTTGATTTGCAATGAGGACTGTGCCCTTTAAAAAAAAATTTAAAAAAATAGAAAAAATCTAGACAGGAGTGAAAATCTGCTCCCTCCACCTTGATGGAGAGAGGGAAAGGTATATCCATCTCGCATTAACTTCTTAGGTGCCAGTTCTTGCCCAGTACCTTCCAAACTGGATGTTATCATGTATTGTTCTTCCCAGGTCCTACAGCTGATCATACTTCTTAGCTCTGCACTTGGACCTGAAGGGAATGTGTGTGTTTGTAGGGCAGCAATCAAAATCTGCATGTGTCTTTAGTGTGAAGTTTCAGGGTGCCTTTTGAAAACCAGATTAAAAAAGGTGAGAAATTCTTCAGTGAAAGGCAGTTATGTTTCTAGTCTGGGTAAAACAGGGGTAATAACTGTGAGAAAGCCTGTTCTCCTGAAATGGCCAGTCTGGGTCCCCAGACAGGCAGGAATGCTGGCAAGGATGTGGGCCACTGCTAGCAGCAATGCATCCGTCTGAAATGTGATGAATAATCAATTTCCTTGCAATAAATTGCTAGGGCTGATTGATAGATGCTGTTTCCTGGGGGAAAGCATTTGTGAATTTTTCAGTATATTCTGTGAATTTTTCAGTATATTCTCTCTCCTGTTTTTCTTACATACAATTCCATTCCTAGTTTTCCTCTTCTAGACATCTTTCTGTTCTCTTGCCCTTGTATTTTTTCTCTCTTTGGCAGAAGGTTTCTTATCCAATAGGTTTTCCTGGCTAAAAAGAATTCTTCAAAGGAATGCTTTACTTGTTAGTTTTTCTTAGTTGCTTTTAATTTCTTCCTGCTATCACTAGACTCCTTGAAATAGAAAAACCTGAAGTAAATGGTGTGTAAAATGCTTTAATTCTTGAAAGAAAATGCATTCAGTGATCTGTTTTTAGCTATGAGCAAGTCCCTTCTCTTCCCTCTACTTTTCATTTCACTTCCATTATCCAAGGGCACCAAGCCAAACTGCAGTCTCATTCTGATTTCATTAATGTTTTGCAAACTCTGTCTCAAGGACTAACGCTGCTTGCTGGGCTTGATGTCAAAAGCCAAGGTTTTGCTGCAGCATTGGAGAAGGGGAGAGGAAGGATCTATCACAAACAGAAGTGATGGCATTGTTAGCAGATGAGTAGAACTGTCTAGTTTTTACAGTATCAGTGAGCCAAATTTGTTAACAAAGTGATCCCCTCAGATGAATGGTTTTTCTCTCTTATGGAAATGTCTCTAATCTCCTGTGCACAGCATCTTATCTGTCCTCTATGGTCTCCTAAAAACAAAGAAAGGGTGTCAGCTATTTGTTAATACATCAGAGTTGGTGAGGAAACTTTGTTTGTTTGTTTGTTTTTAATAAACAATGCATATACATTTCTGACACCTCTGATTTATCAGTCATTTTAACCTTCTCCTTTGATCTGGATTAAGATTCATGTTACAAATTGTTCCTTCTGGCCACAGAGAAGAAAATGAGATGTTAAGCTTGCAAAAATGGAAATTAATTCAAACAATATCATTTTCTTAAAGTATCAGTAAGGGGCACTTACTCTGTAAGAAGAGAATTAATTCTAGACTGACAGGACTTAAAAATCCTTTGGCCACAGGGATATCATGAGATGGCTTTGGAATATCAAAAGGAAAAAATGTTGTTAGCTGATACTAAAAGGCAACAGAAGCCAGGGCATGCAGTGGCAATGAGGTGTGCTGGACTACAGTTTGTGGACTCCAGGGCATGCACCCAGAATGACGTGATGCTTGGCACTCACCTTCATTAAACAAATGACACAGTGACCAAATGTGCCACAGGCATTCAGAAACAACATAGGGTGTCCAGTCCTCCCCAGGGCTCTCTAGTGAGGAGCAGCATCAGGAGTGAGCTTGAGCCCCCATGTCTGTCTCTCTCCAGAGATCGTCACCTGTTTTTTAACCCCTCTTGTTAGATGTCCCTCTTAGCACGTGTGATGGGGTAAGGAGGTGGTTTGCTTTATGGCTGTTCTAGGCTGGGTCTCAACATCCTCGGTTTGTTTACTAGGGTTAGGGTTAGATCACCAGTATTAACTTTGTGTTGTTACATGAAACAAGCATTTATTGAGCATTGAAATTAATGGTGCTGACTCTCCTTTTGATTTGTGTCTTGTGCTTGATGAAGAATTCTCAGTGAAGATTTTCCTGCTGTTTTACTGATTAGAAAGCCTATCTCCTAGGCAAATTTTTCCATGGGAAATAGGGGTTCTGTTATGGCTTTCCTTTTGTTTGGGTCATTGGGGGTGGTCACTTGCAGGGTCTGTCTCCTCTAGTTGGATGTCTGTTTTCATGTGACTTGTAGCATGACAGTTATCTCTGCTTCTGCACCAAAGTAGGCTGAAATTGGTCAGTGGACTCAAAAATTATTAGCTGGGGAGAACATAACCCACATAAAACTTTTTCTGTGGGTAAGACTGGAGCTAATGTGTTGTGGTCCTGATGAAAGTTGTTTTCCTATGAGTTTACATCTTCTGTGTTTCTCTTCCCCTACCACATCTTCCATTACCTTTGTGCCAGGGTACCCTGGGTTCTCTGTGGCCCTGTGCTCTCAGATGGGCAGGACACGGTGTGCACCAGAGCTGCTCTGGGGTGCTGGCTGGCCATTGTGTACATGTACTGCCTGGCTGGAAGATCAGAGGCAGCAAGTGGTGAGGTTATATCAGTTTTTTCTTTATTTGGGAGAAGGCAGGACTCATTTCTGCTTTGTTTTTAATTTCTAGGAAGAAAATAACATTTCTGTCCTTCACTTTCTATCAAGCTGTGTTTAAATATTAAGAGTTAGGGACAGTTAGACAGTTAGCAGAAGTTTGGTTTAGTAACTTCAGGAAGGACCCTGTATAATCTGTCAAGAAAATAACCATCAAAGCACAGAAATGCAATAGAGGTTGAACTGGACCAGGAGCTCAGTTCACATGGCCTCAAATTGGAGGAAGAAGTGATTAGGTACAGCCCTGTAGTTCCTGTGCCTGGCTGCAAGCTGCCAGGTTCATTTCTGAGAGCTTGTGTCCTGCTATTCCTTATTTTCTTTGTCTGTAAAGCAGACAAAGAAATACCAATGTATTCTCAGTGGGGCTGTTCATCAGCTTCTCAAAATGATTGAGATCCTTGCTTAGAGGAAACTGCGTACGTGCAAGATTTGATCATGAGACTTAATATGGTGGCTTTTGTCTTGGCTGCAGTAACAATGGGGGTTGTGGTATTACTGTAGCAGCAGTACCAATAAGAAGGTTAGAATACATTTAGTAAAATACTGGATTTCTTCTGCCTTCACCCATCAACTTTTTCTTCCTGTGAAGCTCTTTGCTGTATAGCATTATACTGTGATCATACAAGTCTGCAATAGCTTTTAACATGATAATGAATAAATGGCAATCAGTTCACCTGTCACACTTTATACAAAAGGTGGCTATTTCCTGATGGGCACTTAGGCTGGCATACCAAAGCTGGGAAAGGCAGGAGAGACTGTGTTGCCGGTAGCACACTAGGAAAAAACCTCCATAGCAGCAATGCTGCTGACTCATGCTTTACAACCCTGGAACATTCCCCGAAAGGCTGGAGATGCCGATTAACTTCCTTTCCCTGTCCTGGTCAGGGGACAATCCAGTCTATTATTTGCCACCAGGTGAAGCCTCGAGATAGTTACGCACTGCTGCGTTTTCACTGGCGTTTTGTGGAGTGCATTAGCATGGAGCTTGCGAGAAATCATGAGCAATTTATTTTAATACATTGAGTGTCAGTCGGTACTAAATCACAGAAGCTATTTACATTTGTTTTCTGAGTCATCCTGGTTCTTGCGATAAGGTGATTTTTCAGTATGTGTGGTTAGTAAGTTGGGTTCATCTTTTCTTTTTCTTACTTAGTGTGTATATTTGCTCTTAAAAATGCAAATGTATGCCTTAATTGGCTAAAAGAAAATGAGTCACATTTAAGAAAGCGCCTTTCTTTAGCCTTTTCATCATCAAGGGAAGAGGTCCATGACTGCTAGAGATAGGAGTAGAGAGCAGTGGGGGAGAGATCACACAGCTGTGTGTTTAAATGTCAGTATAAAATTCCCCATATCGCCCAGTTGCCTGTGCTTCTATGGTTCCTAAGTCACTTCCATCCATGTGCACAAAGGGATGTGAGCACTGTGCATCATAGCATTTAATACTGAGAAACTTCATCTTGTGGAATCTGTAGCCCTGAGTTTAGTTGCGGAGAGAAAGGTACGTGTGACAGCTCTGGGGACTTGTGTGGCACATCTTCCCCTTCCCCATTTCAGGTGTTATGGACGTGGAAACGAGTACAGAACACATCTCCATGAGAAGTTCCTTGACAAATCCCTGCAGACTCCATGTACAGGGCAGCACGGTCGGCTGCACAGGCAGTGTAGCAGAGAGGAAATGGTGCTAAACTGGTGTCTCGTTTGTGCACTGGGGAAAGTGCCTGGTTCTGTTCTGTAGCAAGGAGCACTGTTCACCTGGTCGGTGTATCCACACACACGTCTGGCAGCAGTGCACGGGCTAGTGACTGCTGCTCGCTTGCAAATGTGTTTTACATCGTCTGTGAGTATCAGGGTATTAGGGTTTTACTGGCATTTCTGTGCTGGTAATTTTCAAGATAAGATGTCAATAGAGTTGATCTGGAGTTTCACAGGTTTAGAAGCCTCTCTTGCTCAGGTGCATTTTCAAAATTCCCCTGCTGCTTTTTAAAATATTTGAGACAGATATTGTGGAGAAAGGGCAGGAGGAGTGGAAAACACAAGGCTGTAAGGATCTGGAGACTGATCAGGTTCTGCCTTTGGACACTCTAGCCCTGGAAACCAGGCTGCCCCGTCTGGGATTCAGCACTCCTGCACCTTTCTTCCCTCATATCCAGCCCTGAGCATACCAGGGAGGAATCTCACTGATAGCTCCAGCTTGCTTTCATTTCTGTCCGACAGCAAAGGCATAAAAACCCAGTCTGCAGTCACAGTCGACCTGAAGCGGTCTCTGACTGGGGTCAGAGAAGGGACAAACCCAGTAACATTTAATAATTTAGGACAGCACTACCAGCTTTAGGATTTTCATACTTGCAGCAGTTTAACTGAAATCTGTTCAAGGGTGGATTTACTTGCATCAGTCCAAAACCCTTCTCAGCACTTCTTAATGTGATTGCAGTGGCCTGGCTGATGGATTGGCATTCGGGTCCTCCGTATTGACTTAATGCAGCACAAACCAAGTTTATAATGATTCAAGATGGCTGATGCCTGTGTTGATAACTCGATGTTAAATCAGGGCTTAATTACTGCTGCAGTTTAAGTGTATGCCAGTCTGTGTTGCCAGGCCTCATCCTGGTGCTACAGTGGGGTGTAATCCTGGCCAGAAACAGAGGTGCTTAGCTGCTCTCAGGATGAACCATCCAGTGAGGACAGATCCCCAGTGTGATGACACACTGCTCTGGTGACTTCCCGTGCTCCACAAATGTAGTCTGATCTTGTGTATTTCTAAAGTTTATAGGAAATGTGAAACACACATGCTTCATTTTTAAACAAAACAAAGTGCAGCTGAATGTGCTGTGCAGTGAGCTCCTCACTCATAACACATGCTCTGCTATAGCCAGCATGCAGCTCCTGCACGGTATGCTCTGAATCTCTAAAGGGCAAGACAACAGTTGAGTAATCTTTTCTTGGGTTTAGCAACATGATGATAACACTAAAGGAACGTTAGATGCCAAACAATGAGTCAAGATTGTGCAGATAATATTATTTTTTTTCAGAGTCATGATAAGATAAAAGTTAAAGCAACAAATTGGGATGCTCCATAATGTGCTGAATGCCCTCAGAGAAGATAGAAATCTGAGATATAAAACTCTGTGATCCCCCCCCCTCACCCCATAGTCATATACATATACCAAAGGGGCCTCCATCTCTTCTCAGAACCCACTGGGATGTGCGGAGGTTGGTGCTCTCAGTGCCTGCTGCTGTGGGCTCACTGTACTGAGAGCTGCTGTGGCTGTCCCCCTGAGCAGGAGCTTACTCTCTCCTTGGATGGATGTGCAATGCTTAGGAGAATTGAATCCTCTGCCTTGGAAAGTTGCCACGACGTACTGCTGCAGTATAACTAAGCATATTAATAATCATTAAAATAAGAATTGGTGCTATTATTTGTAGTAGTGGTGTTACATAATGAATGATAAGAACAGCAGTATTTGTAACGGCAGCCGTGAGACATGGACAGAATTGCTTACGGCAGCAACCTTTCCTGCAAAACACACAAAATGCCTCCCAGTGTTTAAATGAATGTGTTTACTCTTAGGTTTGGGTTGGGTTTTTTTAGTGTCCGTTAGTAAAAATGTCTTTCAGCAAACACTTGTGGAAATTATTATGAAAAGGTAAATTCAAGACTGATGTATACAACTACTAAAAGTAGTTTTACAGTTGTATAATTAGCCAGCATGTGTAAAAAATTTAAATACCATTGTGTGCATTACTCAGAGGCAGGAAACTCGAGCACTTTAGTGATTAATTATAGAACAGGAGGGATGGAAACCATGCTCTATGATACAAGTAATGCATCCATGTGGCTTGCAAACTATGCAAATCATGTAATTTTGCAGAAAACGCAATGTGTTTAATTTTATTCAGCATATTGGGTGGAGGGAACAACAGCAGAAGGTTGGCATTAAGTGTAACAAGCCCTGCTCCTGGGAGTCTGTGCTTGGCAGCCCAGGAACAGGGCAGGACTGTCTGGGCAGAAAGCTCTGTGCAGCTGCAGTGTTGCAGCAGCTCTGAAGAAGTTGGATGCCTTTGGGTAGGAGGGTCTGCACATGACCAAGAGATGCCTTTTGATTTTGCTGTCTCCATGCTGGTACAGTTACTGCTGCCAGCTGTGTCACTCCATGCCTGGGACACCAGCCCTCCTGCACAGGGGGAAATGAGGCGATTGTGCAGCAGTCCTGAGTAATCAGGGCCTGGGGAGCTCTTCTCCTGGCACTCGTTTGAGAGCTGTCACAGCACTACAAAAAGGACATGTAAATACTTGAGTGTGTCCAGAGAAGGGCAGTGAAGCTGGTGAAGGGTCTGGAGCACAAGTCTGATGGGGAGCGGCTGAGGGAACTGGGGGTGTTCAGTCTGGAGAGGAGGAGGCTGAGGGGAGACCTCATTGCCCTCTACAACTCCCTGAAAGGAGGGGGTAGCAAGGTAGCGATGAGTCTTTTTAACCAAGTAACAAGTGATAGGAAGAGGTAATGGCCTCAAATTGCACCAGTGGAGGTTTAGACTGGATATTAGGAAGTATTTCTTCACAGACCGGGTTGTCAGACATTGGAACAAGCTGCCCAGGGCAATGGGGCAGTCCCCATCCCTGGAGGTGTTTCAGACTCAGGTTGCCATAGCGCTCAGGGTATGGTGTAGTTGAGGACTGTCAGTGTTCAACTGATGGTTGGACGCGATGATCTTGAAGGTCTTTTCTAAGCTAGGCGATTCTGTGATTCTGAAACAAGACTCGTCTTTTTTTCTTTTTATTTTTCCCTCTCCAAGTTGTAAGGTGATCTGTAGGGGAAAAATCCCGGCACGTTCGGCAGCTTACGTTTACAACAGGGCTGATGGAGGCTCAGGCCTATTGCAATATCCTTACAGGCAGCTTGGCAGGTGATTGTCGTTCTGTTCCAGAGACATCTCGAGCACTGGAGCCACCTCACTTACCTTTTGCGTTGTGATTTGGTACCATCATGTCTGTGCTACGAAACACTTCTTGGCTATGCAACCCAAAACTTACTTTTTGTTCTTCATCTGATAAAGGTTAATCTGTGCCCAGCATGGTGTCAGCTTTGCAAAATATTTGTGATTTTATCCCCAAAATACCAAACTGTAATTAAAAACGGAGAAAAGCAGTGAGACATAAGGAAGGGGATACAGTCAAATCATTGCATCTGTGTCCACATGTTCACTTACATTTTGTTAGTGTTTGTATTTGCATTTTCCAGAGCTCTCTTTAGTATGAGGAGCCCTGGTAGTAACACTGTCTTGACTCATAAAATGCCTTTCCACAGTAACCAAATAGGCAGGAAAATTATCAAAACAAACTGTTCTTCCTAATATCAGGGAAGGAGTGCTGGAGTTAGAAGTATTTTTGTGAGGTCTGTTGGAATAAAGTACTGGGAACAAACTAATTCATGGAACAAATCAGCTGCTTTCTGTAACCAAATACACATTTAGCTTGTGTGTATAATTATATAATACAGAAAAGTAGACTTTAAATCCATAACATTGAGGAGAAAAAGGAGTGTACCTTCTTTTACTCACCAAGAATTTCACTTGGTTTATAAAAACCCAGTGTTTGGGCCATATTTTTTTTTGTTAGCTTTCTACATCTGGCAAAGGGGGACATTTATTTCTATCTCATCAGGCAAAAAATGTTATTTAGCTGTTCTGAAATACTGTTAAGGAAGAAAACTTGATAAAATAATTTAAAAAATACTCTTCCTGGGACTAATCCAGCATCTGTGGAATTGACTGTTGACTTGAAAAGCCTTAGGCTAGGCTTGTAGTGAAGGGTAGTCCCAGATGTGAGCATCTCCTTTCCACCTGTAGTTCTCTTTGTAGAGTTTACTAAATGTAATGAGGGGCCCAAGCTGCTCACATGCCTTCTGCCACAAAAGAGTTACCACCTTTGGTTTCAAATCACGTTACAGCACTAATATGCTTCCTTGCAGTTATGCTGCCTGTACTTTTGAAACAAGGGAAAGAAATAGTTGTATAATGAACTATGTCATGGGAAAGAAAGTCATACGTTACGGCAGAGCTTAAAAAGGCTTTTGAGGATTTACAGCCATGTGTGTTTATGAGAACTGGACCCGGAGCATTTTCATTTCCCAGCAATGCTGCTTGCAGAGATTATCATCAGAGGGACGTACGTAAGGGTGAAGCTGTGCGGAATGCCAGTCAGGTGGGAGAAGCCGTAGCTGCTGGCCATGCCTGAAATGCTGACTGGCCAGGCTCGCAGCAGACAGACAGTGGCACTCTGTGCAGGTTAAACCTATGAATCGAAATAATCCTTGCAATATTAGAAGCCTGTAGCATCGGGGGGGGGAAGGGCCCATCAGACTTCCCAGAAATTTGCTGAGGTGGTCTGTCTCACCAGTCCCCTGATGCCTCCCCTCCGGCTTTTCCACATGTCTCTGGCTGCTGGTTTCTTAGGCTCATCAGCACCTTTTGCTTTGGGTAAGGTGATCCCCGTAGCAGAAACTGGCCTTGGATCCGAGGCCCTTGGCTGCTTAGTGGAATTAAGTCTATCACCGATCCGCGTCATTCAAAATTCACTGCTGCTTGCCCGCTCTGGCCGCCCCTGCTGATGCTGGTGGCTTCCTGTTCCTTTTTCCCCATATCTGTCACTGATTCTCTCTGCACAGAATGTCTGCCTGGGGTTGGCCTGCATCTCTGAAGTGAAACAGGCACCACTTCTGCAGCCCTGTGCCATCCATGGCACCTTGTCTCCACCAAGGCTCAGAAATCCAATGGAACACTGGGCTTGCCAGGCTGGCTGCCATGTTTCCGACGCGGTGCTCCTCTGCCTTTCCCAAAGCTGTGCTGCTTTCTCCCGGGGTCCCACGCCTGTGTTTGCAAGGCACAGAGGCATAGCTTATCGCTGCCAGGCAGGAGCATCTGTCCTGTGCTTTGCTTATTTTGCGCTTGATGGAGAGAATGGGTAAATTTGTAAATGAGAGCGTGGAAGGAAAAACTGTGACCCCTGCACCTGTTTGAGGTTAGAGGGCTCCATGCAACGAGAGCCAGCCTTTGAATCAGCACATGTCTGGAGCTGGGGTGCGTGTAGGAAGGCTACTTATCTGTTTAAATAGACTTGATGGCTATTGTGTGGCTGCCATCTGTCCTCTTTACTCAGGATGACTTTGTTTTATTATTATCTTTAACCATATCTTGCTAGGTCTCTAAACTGCTGGTCAGTCTGCATTCATTGTTGGATAAAGGAGCTGCCACTTTTCTTAACAGAAAATAATCTTACTACAATAGTGGTAAATGAGCCTTCCCCTCTCCCCCCTCCTTTTGGCATGAGTGCCTTTCTGCGCAAGAAATGTGACTGATGGCAGGGGCCTTACTGCAGCATTTTATCGTCCTGATTAATCGCTGCACTTTAATAGGGTGCGTTGCTTTAAACAGAAGACAGTAGCCATAAAAACAATAGCTGGAGCGTTAAGCGTTGAAAGGCAAAATACATTTTATGATTTAATATGTTAGCAGGGAAATAAATGCAGGGTTTGGAGAAGAACAAGTGTTGGACATGGAAGTTTTACAGAGTTTGGGGAACTCTGTAAAAAATTTGCTAGCTAGAGTTGAGAGGTTTGAAGGACTTTTAAAGGGGGCTAACAGTAATAAAAATGTAATGGTAAATATGTAACATATTATAGACACTGTTTGTTGTGCCAGTTTGTATCCAAGCCAGTCTGCTTACCTGCTGTCAGGAGATGGTACTGATGTGTGTGCTGGTGGCTGGTTCTGCTGTCTGCGTGGCACTGTTGAGCAGACTGAAGGTCTTTGCATCTCTGGACCAAGTCCAAGGCCATTAGTGTAGCAGCTGCAGGAGCTCTGCAGCATGGCATGTGAGGAGGATAGGAGGTGGTCCACAGTTTGTATTTCATTCATCTGTTCTATTCAGGTGTCCTCAACATCAGCAATAAAGACTTTTGAAGGGCTACAAACACTGAAGTGCCCAAGTGAAAGTCTTGTCTTTGACAAACTGCCCAAGTCATGAGAGTTTTAATAAGTGCAAGAAAGCAGGAATATTCTGGAAGATTTCTAAAAGTCTTTGTCATCCTGACAGAGGTTAAGGCCATGTGAGTTCAGAGTCCCGCCACTGCTGCTGGAGGCATCCTCCCACTGTTGTGCTCCTGAAAGCTGCAGGGTAGCCCCGTGGTTTTGTAGAGATCGGAGACTATTGAATTGTCCTCAGGCACTTAACACAGCCTGTCACTTACCAGTGCATGTCTGTGAATCAAAAATTGAAAGGTATCTTAGCTCACTCTATAGTGAAATCCTGTACAGCTTTCTGCACTGACAGGCTTGTGGGAAGGGGTGAGTCCTCTGGCATGTGAAATGTGGTAATGCTCTCAGGACCTTGTTTCCTTCACTGGAGCTGAAAGTTGGAAGTTGGTTGATGCATGAGTGGGTTAATAAACAATTGAATTTTGAGGTCTTTACTGTTAGGTGTTGGTCTCTTTTTGCCAATTCCCAGTCTGTGTCCCGTAGATACCTGTTGAGCTTCCACAGAAGGTTTGAGGTGCCCCAGTAAACACTGCGTAAACCCATTCTTTATATATCTTAAAGGAGATGTTGTCATGGGGTGCTGTTCCTGGGCTGTTGAGTCAGTGGTGGTGGTGGTGGTAATCAGTGTATCAGCAAGCTGAACGAGGTGGCCAAGAAAATATTTCCTTTTGGTGCTCCTGGTCACAGCTGTAGCATGTCAGGGTCCCTTGCAGGGAGGTGGCTGCTTGAGGGGCAGTATCTATCGGCAAAGCTTAAGCAGCAGTGAGTGTCTTGAAAAAACAAACCAACCAACTAAAAAGAAAGGTGGTGGAGAAGGGAGGGGAAGATAAAGATCCTTTTCTGTTTTGAGTTCCTGTTGAGATTGGCCACCCGTGTGGCTTTGGTACTGTTCTTCTGCAGTGAGTAACAATTCATTGAAAATGATCCTTCATCCCTCCTGCACTAACAACACTGAGCATCATTTGCATTTAGGACAGCAGGAGGAAGGACTGTGGGACTGCTGAAGTCTTAGTTAGGCAAAACTTGAGCAACTACGAAGCAGGCAGACCATTGTAGAAGAAAATGTGAGTAACTGTAGATAGTTAGGCACACTGAATAAAACAGTTTGAGAGTTGAGATACTGGTGTGGGGACACTGAGACACAACATGATTGCACGTATGAAAATATATTCTTAGTTACTAAGTACACTTCACTGACTGTGATTTTTAAGTTCAAAGCAATGGAACAATTGCTACCCTTGGAGGGTTTAAAAAAATGGATCAAAGAAAACAAACACCTTCAGGTAAAAGACTTCACTTTTTTTCCACCCTTCAGCACATTGTGCTGTACACATAAAATGTACTGGTCGGGGAGACAGGCATTCCCAGGGCTTGCAGCACACTGATCATAGCACTGCTATACGAGCCTGCCGCCACATCTTCTGGGTGCCTGTGGAAACAGGCGCTTGGAGTTTGTCCAGCGGCAATTGTGTGTTTCCTGACTGTTGATTGGATCATCTTGCCTTTAGGATTTTCCCCACTTTGGTGTTTCAGGTCTGTTTTTGTCTTTTTAGACTCCAGTCATGCAACTGGCCATCCTTGCAAGCCCCAGTGATTTGATCCTGCTTACCTGGTATCAGTTGCAGTTTCTGGGAGGGGCAGAGAAAGATGGAGATGAAGGAGCAATTCACAAACTTTAAATAACCATTGTGATGGGGCAGCTCTACAGTGCTGAACATAAGAGTTCTATACATGCTGTTACACAAAATTGCTTGCATGAAGGCAGTTTTTTCCTGCCTTCACTGATTGCTCTGTAGCTTGGGACAAGTCATTTAATCCCTGCCTTCATACCTGAGTACATTGCTCTGCTTTCTTACCTAGAAAATGTGTGGGAAAACCCCCAAACCTGCATATATCTGGAGGCTACGAGGTAGATAATAAAATGTATGCATTTATATAGTTATCAGAAGCCTGCACATGCCCTATATTGGCTTGAAACTAGAGAGACTAGGTCAGTCACTTGCCGAGATTGGACCTTGCAAAAGAATTGCAGTTCTCCCAGGGAATTCACAGGTTTAAGGCATTGCTGTGAGAATGTGCCAATGACAGGGTAAGTGCAAAGAACTAAGTGACACTGCCTTGGTTTTTGGAGCAAGCAAAACACTGCTGTCTGTAGCACGGGAGGGCACTAGCTTAGTAAGCGCTTGTATAAGCAGAAATGGCAAATTCTTTTACTGTGATATTTAAGACATCGGAGAAGAATGTTTTAACTGCCTAAAAATCACCCTGTGGACAACCTGGTGTTAGGGCTGAAGGTGTGTTGCACAGTATCTGTTGTATGAAACTCCTGTGGGTACCCTGGGTCTTGAAACTGCCAGGAAAGCCACTTCAATGCTGAATCCTATTTGGTTGTGTCAGGGCAGAGCTGTCAAAAGGCATGGGTTTAGTTGTTTCCTGGCCTAATAAAGACCAAGTTGTTAACGAAGAAAAAAGAGAAATGCTCCTGGACTCAAGGCCATGAACTCCATACTACAGTTTTCTGCACTCCCTCAGAGAGCTGAGATCTAACAACTGATCCTAGCACTTTAATATGCAGCTTTACCTTCCTGCTGTTCGTCCTCTTTCTTGAATTGTCTAACCTTGCCATGGCATGGGGTGAGCTGTGTATGTGTGTGTGCAGTCAGTTCTTGTAGGCTTGCCTGCATGCAAAAACTGTGCCATTTGACTCATATATGCTTTAAGGGACTATGGATAATTAAATACATGTGCATTTTCTTTTTATATGGTCTAAGAAACTCTGAAGTGTCCTTCATTCTGGGACCATGTCTCTCTTCCTCTTTTCAGTCTCTCTCTGTCTTACATCTGGAGAGATTTTAATGTTATGCAGGTTGACTTGTTTGGTATCCTGTTACTCAGATACCATGGTCTGTGTGGTCTCAGCCTGACATGTAAGTTCCCTTTTGGGAGAGGGAACTCTCTCCCTGGGAGAGGGATAGAGACTGGAGGTGGTGTCTACAGGGGCAAATACTCAGCTCCTAGAAACAGCCCCTGTGCACAACTGCCTCCAAGAGCAAATCAGACTCACTTACTCTGAGGACATACCCCACATTCCCACTGGGTCTCTTCAGCTGGTAGCTGTTGTTCCACCTCGCCCCACAGCCGTGAAATCGGCTTGTGATGGATTCCTGAAATCATAGCTTAGGCCCTAGGCCCTGCTGATGTAACAGAATGATCCTTTTGACCACTCTTTCCCTAAGGTCAGGGGAACACAGGATTAGATTAAAACAGGTTCTCTCCTGTGTGTATCTTCTAGGAAGTGCATGATGATATCAAAGGACTTGATCCAAAGCCTGCTGAAAGTAAAAACTTTTATCAGCTTCAGTGGGTTTTGGATTGGGCCCCTAAGGAGCTGCTTTACTGAGTGAAGAGAGCACACTGGGCTAATTTAGATACTGGCATGAGAGGCTGCTCTTGCTAGTGGAGGCTTTTTGTGCTGAGGTCTGTAGGTGAAGACAATGGCTCTTTGGGTTCCCTTCCACTGCTAAGGGAAGGAGAAGCAGCCCATCTGCAGGACATAAGGCAGCTCAGCCTGGAAGCTGGGGAGGAAGTCATGTCAAATGACAGCTCGCATGACATGCAGAGTGGCATGTACAAAGGGGAGCTGAGACAGCATGAACTGCTTGACTTAGAAGAACACCTCTGCTGCAGTCAGTCTTGTTCTGAGGGAAGATGGAGTAAACATGCATTTTTTAACAGGTGACTTGTGAGATAAAGATGAGGAAAGTTAATTGGAATCGAGTCACCGTAGAGTGTTTTGCCAGAGGCTGTCGTTATGCTGAAAAGTGGCATTAGTGATGTTGGCAGAATGGGAGAATTTATTGTTTAATATTAACTACTAAAATTCACCTTCTAGTTATTCACTCATGTTGAGCTGGTAGAGCTTTGGCTTACTTTGGTTCCCAAATTGCCATTTCATCTAAAATGCTCATGACTGCTATAGATGTGCTTGTAATACAAACCTTACTTTGAAAAACTGTAAACATCCACATTTTGCTGGTGGTGTCTGTTTCTAAATTTACTCTTTAGTAGAGTAAATTGCTGTAATGACATGCTATACATTGCTGCTTAAGGTGTAGTTGTGGTGTGAATGTGGAGGTGTTTAGATATATACTGTGCTTATACAAATGCAGATGTTATAATTCACATATCTGCATAATTGAAGTGAATATGTAGGCAGTAATTGTGATGGACTTAACTGAATGTTTAAAGGTAGGAATGGTGGGGAAATACCAAAAAGGCTGTCTAGAAGAACTTATATTTCTTCCGAGTGGTTTAATAACAACACTGTGTGGGCTCAACCTTAAAAATCAAACTGAATATGGAAATGAAAAGCATTTTGACGTGAAACAGATTTGTGCAGTTTTATTGACTGGTTGCAAACACTACATTAAAGCATATGCCATCAAAATTAGGGCACTGTTTCCTACAGTGTATTTCCTTTCTGCACGTTATTTACTCTTTCCGTCTATGGAAATCCCAGTGGCAGAAGTTCCTACATATGTTATCCATAAACCCACCCAGGATGTGTGTTTTATACAGAATGAGACTCACTAATAATGTGAAAATGGTACAGGCTTTTGAGATGGCTTTTAGCTTTCTTGTACATGTTTCAGGATTTCAGAACATGTTAGAAATGATTAGTTTCCATTTGGGCACCTTTTCAGCTGTTGGAGAATGCTTTGAACTCATGGCATTTGTAGGACAGGCCATAGTGAACATCACCCTTTCACTCCTTTGTGAGCTCCTTTAACTGTTGCACGTTGATTCTGGTTTCCTGTTAACCTGTCTTGTCTCACTTTTGGAAATTATTTTCAGTCAGTTGGTTCTGTTAATCATCAGTAATAAAAAGCAATGTTGTGGAAGCAACTTCTAGCAGGGGATCCTTTTGGCTTGGTTATAACTGATAGTCTCTTTCCTTTGTGACTGGTGCAACTGTGTCCATCTCAAGTGGAAATACCCTGGCTAGCTTCGCAGCGTGAGCCACTGAGGTACTACAGTGTAGCAAAATCAAACTTTTATCCAGTTATTACTGATATGCAGGGGGTTGGTTTCACCTAGCTGTGCAGTTGCCAAGTAAGGGCTGCGTGACAGCAGGAGGATGTAGCCTAATTAAGGCAAATTGATTATTTATCTTGTGACACTGAGCACACGTGCTGGGTTACAGGAGATTCATTCTGTCTTCTGTTCCCCAGACTTTATGGCCCCACTATCACATGGGTTCAGGATGAGTTGTGTCCGTATTTACTTCTGGTGGAGCCTGTTATTGGGACACCATATGTCTCTACAGAATTCAGACACAATTTTTTTGTAGTGTTATTTTGGTGGCAGCTTCTCTCTTTATGCCATTGTTTTTTCCTGAGTGAAGAGCACCACGTTGTAGTTCTGCCTTTGTAAGTCAGGCAGGACTTAGCAGTTGTTGGTAGGAGGCCTTTGAACTTCTCTGTCTCAGCCTTAATGCCTGTCTCTCCCCATCATTAAGCTGGGATGTGACACAGCCTGCAGCACTCACCTCTGGGCTCTTTGGCCACAGGAGGGAAGACTGAAGTTTCCCTCAAGTAATTTTGGGCTAACGCCCCCATTACTGGGGTATAGCAAGGGCAATAAGGAAAGCAAAATAACAGCTTCATGAAAATATGCTCAGCCAAGAGGCAGTTCATTTTGAAAACCTTTTAAATTGGTTTGGAGTAATTTGGGGTGAGCTGCTTCACATGGCATATGTTTTCTGGGAAACGGGCCAGCTCAGTAGTAAGAGGCCACCAGCAAATTGGAACTAAACATGTGCATGCAAGGGGCTTAAAGGAATGAAACCTTAGTAAAGGTTGATATCAGCTGAATTACCTCCAGGGGGCTCAGTTCAGATGCCTGGTAGTTTCCCGGAGTGCTGACACTTCTGCTACCATGACCAGATATTGTACTGGTGATCAAACTTTGAGGTCTACCTAACCTAACTTCTGCTTTGAGGCCATACCCTGGATTTGTACAATCTAAAGTTGTGTCATTTAGGTCTCTGTGGCTGTTTTGAGTCAGGTCAGGCAACAATATACCTCTCTAGGCAGAGACACAGGTCTGGCCAGGCAGGCATAGAGAAGTACAAGTGTGATAAAGTTAGGTGCAATTGTATTAATAAGGTATAGTTGTATTTTTCTGATGTCTGGTGATGTCATTACCAGATAGGGAATCATCCTTTTATTGGCAGATCCACCCAGTCCTGTTCCTATAGTCTTATGGCATCATCTCCAAAACTTACTTAGAACTGAGGAGACCATCTCCCCAGAGCAGGGAGTGTGTGTGCTGGCTATCTTAGCTGATGTTCTCCCTCCTTAACCAGCTGGGTCCTTATCCAACAGGAGAGAGAAAACATACCATGTCATGGTCAGTCCGATGAGGAGGTAGATACTCCTTTTTTGGTGAAGAAGCTGTGTTCAGCAAAATGTCTCAGTCCATGACAAGAAAGAAAGGCTGGAGTGAGGAGTCGCTGTCCGTTTGTAATAGCTAACTGAGCAAGGTTTTCATTCCTTCCACACCTCCAGTTTGGCTGTTACCTTCTTCAGTCTCCAGGCAACTTTTTCTGATCAATATGTGGCTGGAGGGTGCCCTTCAGCACCTGAAAGGAGAAGAATGAGACTTCCACCAAGAAGAGGAAGGAGGGGCCAGACAAAGCTCCCTGCTATTCCATTGCTCATTTCCTGTTTTCATATATTTCCCCGATTCCTACAAACCCCAGAGAAATCTGTTTCTTAGTGTCTAAGAATAAGAAGTAGCAGAGCACTGGGATTTCTTAGTTTGCATTCAAAATACCATGTCTTCTAATCATCTCAGGGCAATAGACATGAAAGCTCCTTCCAGAGGGATGTCACAAAAGGTCACACATTTTCCTTTGAATTAGGAGCTGTGCTTTTAAAGGAGCTTAAGATAAACTTCAGGCCTGTGGCCCATATGATCTGTTTACTGCATACAGAGACTGCAGCCCTTAGCTAAGCAGGAGCAGTGATTCTGTCATTAGGGCTTGGATTGAAACTCAGAAAATCTTGCATGCACTTCCCTGATGTGCTGTAGAGCCTGTGCATGTTTTCAGGCAAGGCATTTTATCTTCCTTGGCCTCAATTCATAATCTTAAAAAAAGAAATAAAAATGGGCACAATACAACACAGTTCTTAAAACTATTTTCCTTGAAAATGAATCCACAGATAATCCTCAAAAATCAGAGGCAGGGAGCAGGCGATAGCACAACAGCTGGGGAATAGGAGACACGTTATGGAAAACCAAAGGCGGGTAACTTTCCTGTTGTATAACTTACATATGAGCATAGCCTGCACTGATGATGAGTTGAAAGTTGTCTGTTTCTTACAGAGAGCCTCTGTCATAAATACAGGTACATGGTAAGAACTGGGGTTTCCTTTTCTACGTTTTGTTTGTCTATATTGGACTATAAAGTCTTCAAGGACCAAGGCCTTTTCTCAGTGTGTGCACTGCCTGCTGTAATGGGTCCCACTCTCAGCCAAAGCCTACATGTGTTAAGGATGTACTTGGCACATAGAATCATGTTGCTGGAATCTGGTGGTGTCTTCCACCTGTACAGAAAGAGCTGCCTCTTTCAACTCTGGCAACATGTGCCAGGGCTTTCTCTTCCTCTACACAGCAGCCATGGAAGTCTGCTGTTCCTCTTAGCTAAGGAGGTTTTGATAGATCCACTCACCTTGCTTATCCTTTTCTAGCACAGAAGTTTGCCCTCAGCAGAACTCATTGCCTGACAGATGCTCGACCAGGAGCAATCCCTGACCTTTGGATCGAGGACTGCAAGTGTTGCCACATCCTCTGGCATGGGATGTGATGGGCAGAACATGATTCTAGAGGTGAAAGTAAGGCCTTTAGAAGTGGCAACATGTTATATCCGAGCAGTATGGTTCATCCTCTCCTTTTAAGGAAATCTAGTATCTCTTTACATTTATGGCAGTAGGTTTTGAGCTATAGGGTGCTTTTTTGAATTACAGTATCCTCAAAATAGAAAGTCAAAATTTTGTTAGCAAATGCGTCAGTGCAGAAATTGAGATTCTCCTTATTGTGTTTTCCTTGCTACACACAAGTGTTTTTAAACAGAAAATGTGCTTTCTGTTGCTCTGTCATGTCTCCAGATCTGTGAATTCATTTTCAAATGTGTGAGTTGAAAGTGGATTGGGAATATAAAGAAAAGTACCTCCCAGGGGGGTGGAAGTTCTGGTCTCTATAGAACTGCATTTTCTTTAGGACTTTCCATACTATGTGTAACTCATTTAGCATGAGGTCTAAATTGTACTAAAGTACTTGAGGTTCTCTGTTACAGAAGGCTGTGGCCCTTGTGGTCAAATGGGTCAGTAACCTTTGGTTTTCAGTCACTTTAATCTTTATTAAGGTATTTATATAACACAGCAGAGTGTTTTAAAGAAGCTATTATGCACCTCTGAGTAATGAGCTTTGGTTTTGAAAGTTCCCCAAGTTTTACATGCTAGCTGTAAAAAAGAGGCAAGTTTTCTGGGTGAATTAGGTAATAAAACACTTGTTTTTAAAATTGTTCCAACAGGTGTTTGGTGTTAATAGCTTTGCTATGACCTATAAAGTCCATAATCTTAAGGTTGAAATACTATTTTTGACTCATTCTATCTTCATGAATGTAATTGCAATCAGCGTTGTATTTTGTTGGAGAAAGCATTGCGCTGTGAATAGCCGGTGCAGCCTGGTACTTATGTAGGCTCCAGCAAGTGAAGTACAGCTTTCAGCCTGTAAATAATTTCCTGAGACTGGTCATCTTAGGAAAAAGCATTGTTATTTTAATGCATTTTGGTACAATCAGAAGATTGTGGTGCTGACAGAGAATAATAATTTTCTTTACGGGGATTTAGTTTCAAGAGGGTGGAAGTCTGTATTTGCCCTGCTTTTCTTGTTGGCTTGCCACTTGTGAAGTGTTCTCAGATGCACCATACAGTTCTTTCTGAGGGAGGAAATAAGGCGTTTAGTGCTTTCTACTGCCTTGCACCAGGGTTTCTCATCTCCTTAGCACCACCTGCTTGCTTAATCATAAGCCAATTAAAGTACAATAACAGAACACACTTTTGAACTGCTCTTAAAGAAAGGAAATTATCCAAGAAAGGGTGATAGAAAATTGTGAGGAGGAACTGTGAACATTTTGGCCAGCAGTGTGGTCTGTGCCTCCTGCAGTTCATAGTCAGTTTGTCTTGTTTTGTCCGGTCCCTGGCACCAGGATTTTCAGAGGAGGGAACGGGATATACTGTTGGGATTTGAGAGAGCACCAGTACTCTTTGAACTTCCTCTGGTTTCTGTTTCACTGCTTTGTCTTGCACCAGTCTCATGTCGCAATGTTATCAGCTGTTAATGAGTTCACTTTTGGACAGTGTTGCTATCAAACAGGATCTGAGGCAGGTCTTGCTGTATCCAGGTGGCAGAGATGGTGGCAGCTATGGACGAAGCCCTGGTGAGGTGCAGGGCTCCGGTGAAGCCTCAACAGATCAGTGCTCACCAGTCCATCTCTTAAACCTATTGCTGGAACCAAGGCCTTTCACGTTAACCTGACCTCAGTTGATGCTCAAAACCTCTGGCCCCCTCCAGTAGCTGAAGGAGGCTGACAAGAAGGCTGGAGAGGGACTTTTTACTAGAGCGTGTAGTGATAGGACGAGGGTTAATGGCTTTAAGCTGGAAGAGGGTAGATTTAGACTACATATTAGAGAGAAATTATTTACTGTGAGCGTGGTGAGACACTGGCCCAGGTTGCCTGGGGAGGTTGTGGCTGCCCCCTCCCTGGCAGTGTTCCAGGCCAGGTTGGATGGGGCTTTGAGCAACCTGGTCTGGTGGGAGGTGTCCCTGCCCATGGCAGGGGGGCTGGAACGAGATGATCCTTGAGGTCCCTTCCAACCCCAAACCATTCTATGATTCTATGAATTTGCAAAAAGTTGCCTCTGGATTTGCTGATTCCTGGACTTAAAAGCCAAGTCCCATGTTGGGTTAGTGGCAAGGTGATGGGCAGTAACAGGAGGTGACAATTACTACTTCATCTGTTGATTCCTCTGTGTTACCCATAGTGGCCGGGAAGCAGAGACTTCAGCACCCAGTGTCGACCACCTGAGCTTTGTGAAGCAGTAAGTGATGACAATTCTAGAGATGGTTGCTGTCACAGGCTCATCTTAGCTGAGCAGATGGCTGTAAAAGAGGAGGTGGTCCTGATTTCTATAGGATTTCTAGACCCTTGAACCACGGGAAGGTTTCTCAAAATGCAGGAACCTCGACACATCTTCTAGCTTCTAACAAAGGTAGTTAGAAGTTAGCATTGTTTTTATAAGTCAACGGAAAAAAAAAAAGGTGCAACAGTTCCTTGTGAAACCACAATATAGTGGTCTCCCATTTCTGGCAGCTTCTAGTTATTTTAAACTTTGTGAAAGGTGTAGGGTATTTTATTAAAGTAAACACAATTATCTGAAATGAGTGCTCTGAAAGGAAAACACTCCTGTTTTTACTAAATCCCTAAACTTTAATAAGGACGCACAAGTGTGTATTCTTTCTGGGTATGCTGGCCTCAGCTTGACCTCAGCTAGCCATCTGGATCCCTATTCCTTGATAACATATACTCTGCTGAATTTGGCTTTTATGACTTATAGCTTAAGCTATTAAATACAGAACATTCAGTTTCATAGGAACCACATAATTTTCAAATAAACAAGTGGTTGGAATATATACGTTGTGGGAGAGAGTCCTCACAGCAAACTCTTCTCCCAGATGAAACCAGGTCAGTTTTTCTTTTTTCCTGTCTTATCTTTGGGGAAAGTGAGGAAGAACTTGTTTCCCAGAGTTATGTTTTGTTTGGAGTTGGATGCTGAAGACAGGAAGTTGAGCTAAGTAGAGTTTTTCTGATCAAACACTTTTAATCAGAAAAAAATCATAAAATGAAAACTATTCTTGCAAAATGATTAGTTTCAATAAACTTCTCATTCCTGAAAAATTCCTCGCCCTTTTTCTGATTTTAAATTTTATTTTTTTTTTCCCCCGATAGACATCTTGAAAATGCGAGAAAAAAGTAATTCAGTTTGGAATAGCTCAAATTTCTGAAAGAAAACTCAACTCAAAAAGACAGTAAAACACAGTTGAAGCATCTCAGTTGACCTAGTCTGAAATATTCCATGATGGTTTTTTTCCATATCTTGAGCTTGGATTGAGAAAACATTTCAAAAACCTTGTGGGACCTGGCAAGGCGATCCCTGCCAGCTCTGGGCATCAGTGCTCAGTGCAGCACCATGCCAAGCAGTTCTGATCTACCTGGGGAATTCCCACCTGGTCCAGTGCAGCCCAGTAAGGAAACACTAATTCAGGTTTCAAAAGCAGTCCGAATGCTTTGCCTGGCACCTCAGCCCAGCTGAAAATCTTTATGTTTCAGCAAGGCTTGTCAGCTCAGGCTGGGGGCTACTGGCTCAGCATGGGCTGCTGCTGGAGCTGAGGAGGGTCCCCATAGCATCAGGGGACCACTCTGATAGCTGCCCATACACCAACACGTGGAGGAAGCCAGTCCACATTTTATTTAGAAGCAAAAGAATAAGCAAATTAAATTTATTTTTTTTAAAAAAAAGAGAGAGAGGAGAAAAACAAGTTATTGGTCAAGTGGGGGGAGCAGCAAGACTTGTGTCATTAGCTCTATTTATGGGCACAGTGTTTTGTTCCAGCCGTGCTGCCCACGTCCTGAGCAGAAAGAGCCCTGAAAATGAAGTCGGATTTCTCACAAGAGCAGACAGGCAGAATGGATTAATGACAGGATGCACTTCCAAGTGCCCACCAACCCCAAACACAGCTGGGAAGTGCGATGGCTGCTCCCAGCTGTGAGGCTGGCCCTTCGTGCCTGCTTGTTGCAGAGATGGGAATGCTGATGCTGGTTAGCACTGAGCCTGGCTCTGGGGACTTGGGTGACTGGCAGGAGGCTGTGTGGAACTGCATCCCCCAGAGCCTGTGGAGGGTAAATGAGCTGGGGAGTGGGTGTTCGTGGGCCCTGGGCAAACAGAGTCAGAGGTTTCTGCTGTGAGTTGGGCTCCAGACTTTTTGCTTATTGTATAATGGAGGGTGACAGACTGGCTGAATACAGTGGTCTAAACTATGTGACTAGAAATTGTTTACATGTCCTTTCTGGAGAGAAGGTGTGAAGCCTCTCAGGAAGCACCCACGGTCTCTTTTGGAGCCTCCACTCCAGCTTGAGATTCTGTTTTCTGACAGCC
Organism: Podargus strigoides; assembly: GCA_028020825.1. NCBI lineage: Eukaryota > Metazoa > Chordata > Aves > Caprimulgiformes > Podargidae > Podargus > Podargus strigoides. The sequence goes on from CM051625.1 coordinate 35,874,414, forward strand.
CTCTGCCCAATCCCATCAGTAGGTTTACAGATTTCTTACCTGCATTCAGTGAGATGACCGTGCCTGAATTCTTATCAGCTGAACACTCCTGTACTCTGCTGCAAACAGACAAGGGCTTTCACGTGAGTGGGAGAAGAGTTTTTGCCAATATTTTCTGAATTTCTTTTAGATACAAAAGCATGAGCTTTTGTTTGTAGGGAATTCAGGGACTGAAGCTTGTAAGGAGTGGAGAACTGTCACTCTTCAGTCTCTTTGTACAATTTTCCTACTGTTGCACCTCTGGGGACTGCGTGACTGTGGCACTTGTGGGACCCATGTCCTAGAAGCATCACTGATCTTCTAATGAAGTTGACATTTCTTACCAAATGCCTTATGTTAGGCAAATGTCATTTGAGTTTGCTGCTCTTAAGAGTTTAGGAAGGAGGAGGGAAACAAAGGTGGACAGTGGAATGAGGGTCAAACAGGAGTGGGGACAAGGCTGGATGTGGATGTGCTGGTGCCGACCGCCCTGTGTTGTGGGGCTGAATGTGTGACTGCTGGCGAGTCCTGTTTCACAGTGGAAACATCTCTTCCTGGCTGCTCCTGGTGTCATATTCTCTCTGGCATGGAGCATTGCTCATTTACTTAAGTCATCAGCAGGTTACTGGTTTTTCCACAAAGCAGGAACCAGATGCATGCTAAGAGGGATTTCATGGCAGTTGTGGTTGCTTCAGCAGTCCCTGGCCTGGGAGAGTCCGTCCACCTTTATGAGCATTAACATTGGTCAAGCAGAAAATAAAGTGATGCTGTATTTCAGATTTGGGGCTAGATGTTGTTTGAGAGAGAAGGAGCTGAATTTTTTTCAAAGACTGTTACTTCTTATGGAAAAACTTCCGTGCAGTGACAGCTGCCTTGGTTAGACTGTGTCTCTCCAGAGCAGGGAGATGGTGGTGATTCTGCTCTAAAGGGCTGCTGTCATCCCATGTCCTCTCCTAAGCCACCCCTTGCTATACATTCTTGCTGCAGACTCCGGTGAGATCTTGGTCATGCTCTGTGGTTCCTTTGGTGAGCACTACCCTGGCACTCTCCAGGACTGAAGTCCACTCTGGGGGGGGTCTTTCTGTGAAAGCATCTGGCACCTCAGGGGCTTCCCCACAACCCCTGAAGCTGAACGAGGAAGTTGTTGGCTGGGCTGTCCCACTCCTGGGCTGGTGTGATGTGGCCTGATATTAGGCTGATAACAGTTTGTAGACACTGTCCCTGGGATGCCTGGCTGGAATGCGTAGGGGAGTGGCAGTGGGCATTTCTTGGGACTCCAGAGTGGCACACCTTCAGGCGGGCCTGGGGCAAATGATGGCAGGGGGTGTGCAGAAAATCTCTGGCAAAGCAAGCAGAAAACTTCCAGTTCCCAACTACTGCACGACTTGGCTTTACTTAACTCCCCTTCACCCTGTGACAGGTGACTTGTGCGTGCCAGATTGCTAATGGAGATAAGCAGTTTAGCAGTGATTTAGAAGATAAAAGATTTAAAGCCTCTGGAAGCTCTTGCTGTGCCATTGTAAGGTGCATGGGAAGCGCGGGTGTTACTGGGATGTGTGTGAAATGAGTCTGCCAATGTGATCATGAGCAAAGCTATGTGGTTCATTCCAAAGCAGTGTCAGTAAAACTCCCATAGTGCACCATGGGATGTGGTCAGTACTGCCACACCACTGCTTGTCTGGGGTGAAGGAAGAAGCAGAAATCCAAAGTATGGTACTAAAATTTCTGCAAAGTAAGACTGGGAATGCCTGCTAATCTCTACTGCATCACCTGTCACGTTTGCTCCCAGGTGGAGGTCTTCAGGCAATGTTTTCATGCAGTTTGTATTTATCTTGGGCATCTCTGCTGGCACATATGCCACAATGTTGGAGCTGTGCCTTCAAAGATACATTCTAGCCAATGTCATCTGTATCCCTTCCTTATTTAATCTGGTGCTTTTGGCCTTATTATCTCAAATATATCCATCTCAGTGTAAAACCACAGCTTAAACCGGGTTACCATGGGTACCACACAATTTGCACAGCCTGCTCTCCACTCCTCAAAGTTACTTTGGAGCATTTAAAATTAGAGATAACATGCAGCCAACCTATTATAGGAACCTGTGGACTAGCTGCAGGCTAATGTGGCTTTCCCATACAGCCTCAGAGCAGCCCTGAATCCTGCACCGTTGCTGCTCTTCTGGCATCATGTAGTTTGTGTTAACAGGCACGCTGGGAAAAGGAGTGTGTAATTACAGACCGTGTTACATCGGGGTAATGCTGGCAATATATGTTTGACTTTATTGTTAGAGGCAGGAGCTGAGAGACCTTGGTTTTCTCCCTGTCTTGGGCAGGAACCCACTCAGTTACCCACAGGAAGTCTCTCAGTCTACAAACCTGTAAAATGGGATTTTATTACTTTTTCATCAGAATCCTCTGCTGAAGTTTAATTGACACCCTTACAATGTATAATATCACACCAACAGGAAAAGTGAACCCAAGCCAAGCCAAAAAAAAAAAAGTGACATATTTTTATTGTGTCTTACTTTGCATTTCCATCGCACCTCTGAAATAGTGTTGACTCTTTGGTGTAGGAAATACTGAGAAAATTTTCTGTCTGCCCAGTGTATCATAGGCAGATCTACAGGATGAACAGAACTGGTGTGTTAGAAAAGGATTCTCAAGCAAGAGGACAGAGCCAAGCCAGTGCAGCAGCTCATGCTTTCTCACCCCCTCTCTTATGTCCTTCTTCATTTCTCAGCTGCAGAAAGCCCCCTTCCTGCCCCTTAAGACCCTCCTGTGCTGTCCTTTGGAAGGCAGTTGTTGCAGCTGCCTTGTCTGTTCACCTCCATCCCACGCATGGGCTATATCTGTATTACAGTCCTGGATACTGTAGGGAAAGGAAACCCGCCTTTAACTTTGGCCAGGAGAGTCTGGAAACTAGAGCAGCACAGAGCTTAGCATCGGGTAATGTACTGCTGCTTTCCTTCTGGGGTGAATCTTCTACCATGTGTGTTTACGCCAGGCTCGTCCAGCTGCCTGGGGTCTTCCCTGCTTTGGGTGCCCTGGGCAGCACATCTTCAGCATCCCTAAATCCATTCTTGGCAAAGCTGGAAGTGGCTCTGCCCAGCTGTCAGTCTCATTGCGACGCTCTGTCGCCATGCTTTGTCCCAGCTCCTCAGGCCCTCTTCTTCCCTCCTCTGCTCCCTCCCCTTTTCCTCCTCCCAAATTACTGTGATCTCTGAGGAAAAGACTCCTGTACTGTTGGTTTGCAACAGCTTGGCTGTCAAGGCTTTCGTAAGGAGATGAAAGGCGATGGCTGATTTTCTCTGTTGATGGTGTCTGTCGCTCATGACTGAGACAGAAAGCCCTCTGCAATCTTGGCACATCCCGACTTTATTCGCTGCAAGAGCTCTGCTTGCGAACAGTCTCATTTCCACGCATGCTTTTGGTTTTGCATCCATGAGCTTACTGAAGGTTATGGCTTGTTTTAGAAAGTGCTGTTAGTCCACAAACAGATTAAGTGTAGTGTTTAATAAGATGCATGAAGTAGATTTTTTCTATTTTTGCTGTTCATTTATTAAAAAAAAAAAAAAAAGAAGAGATCACAGTAACTTCCTAAAACCTTATTAGTAGTGTTCAGCAAGGTCTTGGCCCTGAGAGGTAGGGGGAATGTAATGTCATGTCCCATATGGAAAAGTCTCCAGCTTCCAATGGGAAGTCTGTGTGTGTGGTGCTAGACCCAAGTGTGGAAACATGTCTTCTGGTGTGTGATATTGAGGTGAGGACAGCGTGCCCCTAGTAGGTGAAAGATTTCTTGGTCCCAGATCTTAAATAAATACTTTCTCTTGGCTACCAACTTGCAGGATTGCTGGTTTCTGTTTCACTAAATGACTGTAGCAGACAGTCCTTGTCCAAAACGGAATCTCTAGTGAGCTTCTCTCCAGCACATGAAGACTTAGCTTGTGTTCATACAATGGTTTAATGGGTGTCTGAAATAGCTGAGGCTTCTTAAAGCAAATGGCAAAAACTGTGGTACATTGTCATGCCAGCATCTCTCAGTTAGCAGCAAGAGGCTTACAATGGCCCTTCTCCTGAAGGCCAGATTCTTCTGTGGAGGAAGCCAGCCAGAGCTGGTGCTGGAGTGGGCATCTGGAGGAACTCAAAGTGACCTGAGCTCTTTCTGGTTTGCTGAAAAACTGGGGGAAAAATAAGCCAGCAATTCATTTTTCATTTTACAAGTCTCTTAAGCTATCATAAGAATTTATAGGAACTCATTATACAATAAATTATAGATATAAAATAGCAGGTGGCACATCTTTCAAGCAATATGCATTAAAATTTATCTTGACAAGACCAGGAAAACAGCCCCCAGACCTATCTTCACTGAGCAACTACAAAGGAAGTAAGTTGTAGTTAAGAGAAATGGAGTGTTAATGACAGGTCTATGCCCGTAAACGCAGCAAAATGCCTCACATGCCTCAGCAGTAATTGTCATCAGAACAATTTCCTTCGCTGCTAGTTATAAAATCAGATACACTATTAGAGACACCATTTGTAAAACCCAGACACCGTATATTTTCATCAAATGCAGCAATTGTCTCCGTCTCCGAGGTTCCCGAAACATAAACCCCCTTGGGGTCCTAGCTGGGCTGCTGTATGCAAGCTGTGAAAATATTGATGTACGCATTTTATCCTGTGCTTTCCTTGTCCTTCTCCATTTCCTTTCTCTATTCCTTACTTACTGGCAGCCACTTACCTAGCCAAGTTACTCCTGTGCCAGGAGGACGAGGAAACTGTTTCCTCGCAAGCCAACTGTGCTGACCCTGCTAACCTTGATTCCTATAAATGATTGAACAGTGTCTCCTGTCTGCAGCATGTTTCAGGCTCCAGCTACCCAAGATTCTTGAATGCTGAGAGCTTTTCATCTTCCCTATCTCCTCCTCACAGTCATAACCAAGCCTGACTCTGTCTCCTCTACTTTCGTGGCCGTTAGCTGCTCAGACTACCAGTAGCAGCCCCAAGATGCCTTCCCCATAAATAGACTTTTCTCAAGTTGTAGGGTTTTTAAAGTTTCTTTTAACCTACTAAAAAATTTGATGTGGATATTATAGTGAAAACGAGATTTCTGTAGTCACCAGACAAGCAGAGCTGCTTAAGAGGTGGGTTTTTAAAAGTGTTGAGAGTAATCCAGTCATTTGTAACACAAAAGCAATTTAGTAGCTTTTAGAATAAATAAATTTGGGATGGCAAGATCAGCACTGCTTGTTTTTTGCAGCATTAAAACTTTTACTAGATCAGCTGGGCCAAAAGGGAACACTTCCTAACAGTGCTGCCAAGCCAGCTTTCAGAGGTAGACCTGTTCCAGGAGGGAGAGGAGTACTGAGTTATGTGCTGCTTAAAGCCTGTTCTTCCTGCTTGTGAAAATTCCATGTGGGTTTTTCTCAGTCAGGGTGGCACTGGACTCTTGATTCTCAAGTTGAGGCACCATCTTACTGCAGTGCTTTGTGAATTTCTGGGCCAAGTCTGCAGCCAGGGTAAGATGCTGACTTCTGCTGATGGTCAGCAATTTATCCCAGCGGAACCTGGCCTCTGGGTTGCCTCCTTTAGCTGCAGTGCTTTAAAGCCATGTGCTATCCACATCAACACCAGCTGAAATTCAGATATATGTGACCTTCATTTCCTAGCACTTTGAAAACTGAATAATAAATGTGTAGTGAATTCTGCCCTCCAGATATCAGATTATTTTTCTTTGCATCCCTTTGAAAGATGTTTGTTATCTTATTTTAAGCCTCTGCTGCCAAGGGGAAAGCATGAAGGGGGTGAGAAATAAGAAGGAGGAGGAGAGTGAACTCTAAAAGGAAAAAGCTATGTGAAAAGCTTTGGTGCTAATGGACCGGATCCATTTGCAAGCTTAGTGTTTGCAGACTAACGTGTATAATGCATTGTTGAGCAAAACACTACATGCTTAAAAGTAATTTGTGGCAATTTAGGTTTTTATCCTTGCTTGTGTGCTGCTCTGGGGGAATATGTAGCAAAAGACAAGCTCTCAGACTGAAGAGTTTATGGTCTTAAATGTGCAATTCTGGAGGCGGCTTGGTGAAACTAATAGACCTCTGCAAGGCAGGGTCAGGGCCTTGGAAGGATGGGCTGATCCCTCAGGACAGCAGCACAGCTCCTTCTGAGGGGAAGAAGTGGAACAGCTTAGGAAGAGTATGCCCTTAGTCCTTATAAATGTCACCATAGATAACTGAACAAGTACACGGTTTGATAGGAGTCTTTGAAAAAGTCCCTCAAAATGAAAGAGAAAGCTCCTGTAAAAGACAGAAACTTTTTTTCCTATTGCATAAAATGTATAAATCTATCAAGCCAGTTGTTTTTGGAAGTTGAATAAGAGGAGAAGCACAGAAGTAGGTGCACGTTAGTGAAGAACAGTTACAAATACCTTGTGCATAAAAGAGAGCCTTAGTCTCCTGTTGTGCGTGTGTACGTATATGCACGTTGGGTTTTTCCTATCAGTTTTTATAGGTAGATGTCAAAGTGTTCAACAAAAAGAAGGAAATACAATCCCTAATATGTACAACAGGGGCATTACACAATGCAGTCAGTGACATGCTTTACCCACAGGCGAATGACAGAGCCAGAATAAGCAGGTATCCTTATCCATGTTCTGCTGGGTTGCAACGCATCCAGCCTAGAGCTGTCGAGGCCTGTGTTAGTCTGCATCAACAGAAAATCTGTATGATGGACTCATGTGAAAGTAAATGCACGCTAAATGCACTTACCAGTCTGTATTTGTGAACAAGACTTCAGCGAGGTTTCTTCACTGTGACAAGTTTGCATGATCTGAGTTTTCCATATCCAAGACTGAAGGATCTCCTAATGGCAGCTTCCCATTTGGAGTGAAAAATAGCTCATCTGTTTTGTGCCCTGTCCCTTGGGAAAGGTGACACTTAGAGCAGCCAAGGCGCCGTCCCCTGTGGTTCTGGGGCATCGACAAGCCAGCATGTGCCTTCATCAAAGTAGGAAGCTTTTCTAAAGACTGGGCCAGTTTCACTGAATTCCTTACTGGGACAAGTTCTTTAGGGATTTCTGTCTGTAGCAAGAGGGTCAGGGTGAAATACGAAAAGAAACCCTTCCAAACACATTCTGGGCTGTGATTACTAATTAGAAGGTACTCGTAAGAAGTGAAAAACCCCATTCATATCTGTGGTGCCAGGTACTGACCAGGCACTTAGTTAACTTCTTGCTCTCTAGATAACTGCCCTGAATGTGGAGCTGTTGGCTCTTCTGTGTGGGTGGGTTTCTCTCCTATTTTCTGGGGGAAGAATCTTTGAAACATCTCATTTTCTTCCTGTTCATCAAGAGGTGGAAATGCTGATAACAGCCTGTCCCCAGCAAATTCCTGGGGTAGCAAAACTGCTTCCCACTTCTGTCATCTTGTATTTTGATTGTCTGGTATTTTTGGTATTGTGCTGCTGGCTAGAATCACATTTATTGTGGTAGACCTTCAGCAGAGAGGTGATTGAGGTTTCAGTTCAGATATCAGAGTGCATGCTCAATGCGGGTATAGTAGGCAATGTGAAAGTACTAAGCCAATTTTTATTGTTTTTAACTTCATTAAAAATGCCATCTGGTCATCTGGGATTTGTTGTAGGTGTGTCCCTCCTTCTGTTAATGTCCCTGTTGAATGCCTCTTGTCTTCTGCTTTTACCTCTCCCAAGAGGCGTGCATCCACCTCCTCTGGTTCTGACTACGTGGCGTTATTTTGCATCGGTGACACATCAGAGTGTTGGGACGCCGAGTGCTGAACACTCAGCTGTCCAGAACATCGATCTTTCTGCTGAGCCAGAGCAAATTTAATTAGCTTATTTTAACATTCCTCTTCGTCCTCGGGTGGGTAGAATTGATGCTGGCTGGAGCCTCATTTCCCCATAGCTCATTTAGTGTAACTAATTATTGCATGTAAGTGAATGGTACGCTCTGCTGACAGCCTCTGCAGTAAGGTGGAACAGTCGCTTCCAATTTTTTGCTGTCAGAGCCATCTGAAACTTTCCCCTTTCAAGACAGCAAAATCCTTCAGTTCTTGCTGGATGTTACCTGGGCAAACTGGTGAAAAGCTGTAGTTAGCACTGCCCATACCAGTGATGTGGTGCAGGCACAGACTAACTCAGTGCTGAAGCACGAAAGTCTAGGCTTGGAAGCATGAAAAGCCTGAACTGTTCCCCAGTTCAGGGTTAGTCCCCTTTGTGTGTATGCATTATGATTTTCTCTAATTGCATACTTGCATCCTGTTTTTTATAGTTACCTTAATCCTGTCCTTCTTAACTAGGTTTTAGTCACATGTTTCTCACTAACCTAGTTCCTGAAAATGCCTGGCCCATTCTTCCTAAAGCTTTAAAACAAAGAACTCCCAAACCAGAGATTTAGCTTGAGTCAGGTATCATATATGGAGAATGAACTTCTGAACAATTAAAATCTCAGTTACAAGCATCCGAGAGGTGAGGAACTGGGCAGCCTTAAATATAGGTGATAGTACCAGCTATCCCCGTAATACTTAGAGGATACTGGAAGACACACGTGGCAAGGAGGCCCCTTTCTCCCTGATTGCAGCCACGTCAGTGTCTGACTGCTGCTTGCAGCTGTAATGTTCTCCCCAGTGTGCTCTGATCAAAGACTTACAATAAGGAGAGAGGGTGTATAGCAGGTTTAACAGGCTAACTAACTACATTTAGTGTCCAAGCATTTCTCACTGAGTAAAGAGGGTCACAAAAGGGGTAGTAACATCTGTGATAACTTTTGCTATTTATCCCAGACAAACTGGAAAAAACTTGTTCTGCTATACCAGTGAGGCAAGAAAAACAGTTCTGAGAAGCTGGAGTAGTTCCCTGCATTGGTATCTTGAGCTGCTCAGAAGTGTCATACTGGGAAGTCAACGGGGGGCTCTTGCTCTTCTTTCATTGCTTTCTGGGCATCTTTGTGAACACTTTCCGTGTTCCTGCTTGAGATCCCCCCCGCAGCAGAGGTGGTGCATGTAGCAGCCTTGCCAGATCTCACAGTGGAGGGAGTCTGGCTGTGAGCATGCTGTGCTCCATTTGTCTTCTGTGATGGGTGGCATTTGGAGCCATTGCCAGCTTTTCTTAGGGCATGTCTTAGGGATTAAGCAGCTCCTTGGTGGTCCTAAAGCAGGCTGGACATAACAAGGGGTCTGAGTTAATGCTTCTCAAGTGAGCCGTGGGAAATAAAGCTGAGAGAAAAGACTTGGACATAAGTGTACACATATGCAGCATCTTTTAGTCCTTATAGTGTTGAGTTTATGCTAAATTCACTGAATAGAGACTAAATAGAGTGTTTATTTTTATTTCTTTATAGGAACAGAGAGTTTCCCTTGGTTAACAACCAGACGCAACGTCCTATCATCTGCTTCAACAGGTATGACCTTTTTACTTATTAGCATAGTTTAATAAGGAGGCTGCTTCAACAGACCAAGGAGGCTGAGAGAAAGCAAAAAGAAAACTCCTCTAGCTCCTGGAACACTTCATTTTTCTAGGGTTATTTCCTGCTTTTGTAATCCTCCTCGCTTTTTATTTTAAAAACTTGCTGTGTCTGATGAGAGCCACCGTACCCACTGTAAAAGCAACTGTCGTCTTGCTTTTGGCTTAGCAAGAACCTGCTTACAGCTTTGGGTGGAAAGGGCCTAAGATGGTGTTGATACAAAGGCATCTGAGAGAGGTGATGGTGTTGCTGCATGCTACTCTGGTTTGTCGTGTGCTGCTGCACCACAGAAAAGATGAGAATGGTTTGGTAGAGTAAGGGAAGCATAATACTGCCTCATCTCCAGAATTAAACATGATTGGGTTAGATCAAAGAACTGCACTTTTTCTCCTCTTTGGGAAAGAGAAAACTTTTAAGAGGCCCTGTCTCAAAACTCTTGAAAACAAGTGTGCTGCCTCTGTCATGTGGATAAGCAGATACTTATTTTGCCAGTATTCCCTTATGCACATGTATTTGTTTCAGTTTAACTTACAACTTAACATAGTTTCTGTTCTCACAAGTGAGAATGTGAAATGCTAAAGACATAATACTGAACTTCAGGAAACGGGAATGGATTTTAATTTGTATGCAGCATAAAGACGAAATGCAGGAGGGCAGAGTAGGGTGGCACAGTGCCCAAGTTTCTGCTGCTGTAACTCTTCACTTGGGCAGGGCAGGGTGAAACACTGCCATTCTTTTGGGGTGAAGTGTCGTGTTCGCTCTAGCCTTACAACACAAGCTAAACCAGAGGGTTTCAGGGAGCTCAGGAGATGCCTGTAGAAGCTCGTGGAGAGTGAGATGTAAGGCATACTGGGATAGTGGTCCACTTTCCAGGATCTCCTCTAAGAACAGCAAGCTAGAGAAGGTTCAAGTTCTGCATCCTTTGAGGGGTACCATGAACCACCCCCCAAAAAAGTTCTATTCAGCTGGTAAAAGTTACCTCCTCTGTGTTGTTGTTAATAAAAAGGTGCTGGATTATGCCAGTTCAGGACATGTTCCTCTGTGAGATTATGTTTAAGCAGAGGAAAAAAGCAATTAGTAATGAGTGATTATTTGGGGATATTTATCAGTCAGTGGGCAGTCTGTTCTGGCCCTTTTTGTACTGAAATTTCACAAGCTGGCTTTTTTTGACATCTGAAAAGTGTGGCAAGGATTTGGTTTACAGAGAACAGACTATAGGATTATTCGGTATTTTAAAATCTTTCATGGTTTTTCTGCTATTTTGTGAGCAGAACAAATCTTCCCTATTCCCACAAGTAGTCTGTGCCACGCTTCTGAGGCTGCCAAGATACTTAATGATGAAAAAATGGAAAGATCAAGCACAGCTTTAAAGGAAGGCGAGCTACAGAATTAAAAATCTGTAATAGCGTATGACGTGGGATCTGCGTGTTTGTGAACGTGTGTGTGCACTTGCATGTGTAAGTGTATTTGTTGGGTATGAGACTGGTTTTAGACCTCTTGATCTTTTGTAAGTCCATAAATCTAGCTATTTCCTGACCAGCCCCCTTGTTTACTTCTGCATGCAGCCTCTCCTGGCCCTATGAGTTTGAGGGAAATGGAAATCAGGGATCAAATTTGTCCCTCTAGGTTTTCAGGCTGTATAAAGCACATACATAGGTATCAGATGGTTCACTTTTCATCCATTAACTTTTCTCTCGTACAGGCCATGGCAGTGCAGACCTGCTATGGGCTGTGGGAGTCGGATAAAGGCTGTGTGTGCCAGTCTCTCCGGTCCCTGAGGGATGTGCTGCTGGTATGCCTGCGGTTTAGAGTGTCTTTTGTTGTTCCACTTAAATTTCAGTGCTACTCCTTCTCTTGGAAAGTGTGGCGGAAGGAGCATTCACCTTCTGGATGGTGAACTGCAGCAGGGCAGAGCTGCTCCAGCCCTGGTGCTGGCTCACATCAGGCTCTCCGGGGCAGGTGGCATGCATAGCCACCCAGCCCGCCTGCAGACTGGCTCCCTGCCAGCGCCTGCCAGGGCCGAGGGCAGCAGAAGGCTGCTTGCAGTGATCCTGCACGCTTCAGGAATTTTCCCATGGCCCCAGAATACCCTTGCAGCAGCGTGCAAGTGCTAAATGAAGGATTAAATTAGCCTGTAAGACTTAAAATAATGGGCAGTTTTATTGCATTCACCGTTTCTCCATTGATAATATTCCACTGGTGATGAAATAAATTCTCGGGTGTCTGCGGTGCAAAGCTTGTCTCTGCAGGTGGGGTGTCAGCGCAGGCTGCTTGCAGTGTTTGGAGCAGAGGGCTTGGCTTTGGCAGCATTATGGTACTCTCTGGCAGTGTGGTTTTTCTTCTGATGCTTCTGGGGCTGCTGCAGTGCCTCTTCATGCTCGTCACTGGGCCCCATGGTTCTGTGTGCTGTGAACAAACTCAGCATCTCCTGGCATGAGCTTTCCTGTGTGCTGTCTCTGCCTGTGAGCTGGTTTATGAAGGTGCTCTCCAACTTGTACTTATTTCTTCACTGAAAGAGTCATCAAGCACTGGCACAGGCTGCCCAGGGCAGTGGTGGAGTCCCCATCCCTGGAGGGATTTCAGAGCCGTGTAGATGAGGTGCTGAGGGACACGGGGTAGTGGGGAATTGGCAGTGCTGGATTGATGGTTGGATCTTAGAGGTCTTTTCCTTTCCAACCAAGGCTGTTCTATGATTCTGTGATTCTTTTTTTACTGTGAATCTGCTGATAGTCAGGAGAGGCACATAGATGGGGAAGGTGCTTAGCAACAGCCGTCCTGAGCAGAGGCTTGAGGAAAACATGAGGCCAAGGTAAACCTGTGGTGTACTCGGGGAGCACATTTCTGTTTCAGTTTTTTGTTCAATTAGGTTAGAACCTCTTTGGATGAATTCTGTAGAGAGCTAAGTGCACTTTAAATGACTGCACTTTAAACACACCATTGCTTGTCTTTCAGGCTTTGAAATTTCCCTCAGCTCTGGCTGGAAGTTAAGATTGTACAGAAAGATGTCAGTGAGAATGATTGGAACAGCTTTTAGGAAAAGGGATGTGAAGTGGTACCTGCTAGAAGGATTTCTTGTAATACCTACAGGTAAAATGTCTGGATTTCTGAAGAGTCAAAAACTCTAGAGATTATGTTCTCCTTTTTCAGCTGAAACTTATCAATGGCTACAGGGTTCTTGTACCAAACTAGCCTTTGGTTTTTCTTCCTTTGTGTTTATCCCTGATCATCATCAATCTACCTCATTCCTCCTTTGAAAGGAGGGCTGTCATCAATTTTATAATCAACCTATGTATTTCCTCCTTTCTTCTGGTTATTTTAATAGCCATTATCTGCACCTTCTTTTGTTTGAAAACACCTGTTCTGAACATAAGCCATCAAGGCAGAACACTATAACTTGTATTTATCAGCTACAGAAGGTAGCATTTACAGGTGTGGTTGTTAAGCAGTGGAAAGGAAGGAGAATGTCCCCTGTCACTAGTAAATCATGATGATGATGTTGGTGATGTTAGTAATAATCCTACCTAGCAGGCTGAGTCACTAGTAGATGCTTAAAACTTGTTTACAGCCAGGAAGCAAGATTGTTCAGGCAGGAATTGACAGGCAGAGGTTCTGTGACTGCAGCTTTTCAGTAAACATCTCCCTAACTCCTTGGATGCAAGAGGTGGACCAGGGAGACTGGGAGGAAGAGCAAGAGGGAAATGTCATCCTTCCTTTCCCTTATGTAGTGATGAGCAAAGGCAGCTTAATTTTGAGGATGAGATTGGGCTATGTTTATCCCAATAAGGGAAACTGGACTGTGCTATGCGTGCTGGACGCTTTTGTCAGGGTCAGCACCCAGCCCCAGTACTGGCCTTTTCCACTCTGTACAGTACTTAAGCAACTTTATAGAGGGGCAAAATTAATCAAAGTGAGGGTGAGTTGAAGAGCTGTTTTTTGGTTTTGTGAAGACTTATTTCAGTTGAGAAGTATATTTTCCTTTGCATCTCCTTCAGTAAAGTCATTGTACTTCCTGCACCTCAAGAACCAGTCCAGCGTCCTGATATTGAACCCTCACAACTGCTCAGTTTTGTCATGTGGAGGGAAAGGAAACTCAACACCATGGAGCAGGAGCTCAGCTCTCCTAAAGACAGTTGAATTTTTGCCATGGACATCCTTTTAAAAACATATAATCTTGCTAAGGATTATAGCTTTAGGGCTATATGGAAAAGGAATTGCTTGCAGCTCTAGAAACTCTGGTTTCAGTTTTGAAAGGTATACAGTCCTTGTATCACTTGCCTCCTCCAGTGGCCTGACCTACCAGATGTCACAGAGTGGTAGGGGTTGGAAGGGACCTCTGAAGATCATCTAGTCCAAACCCCCTAGAGCAGGATCCTAGAGTAGATCACACAGGAACACGTCCAGATGGGTTTGAAATGTCTCCAGAGACAGAGACTCCACCACCTCCCTGGGCAGTTCCAGTGCTCAGTCACCCTCACAGTAGAAGAAGTGTTTCCCTATGTTAAGATTGAACCTCCTGTGTTCCAGTTTGTGCCCAGTGCCCCTTGTCCTGTCCTTGTCCCCCGTTTATCTTCACAGCAAACCACTGCTGCTGTCTAAACCCACCTTTCTCCATAACATCCTACTGCCAAGTTTTTCTGAACCTTCTTGTGAAGCATCTGGCATCAGGGCCGGGATACAGTGCACAGGGGTGTGCTCTCGCCTGTCAGCACTGGGGGCTGGAAGTCAGTGCTGCCTGCGAAGCACTCATGGAAAAAATGATCCCATTCCCACTTGATAACTGTAAATGGCTTTGTAGTGCAGCGGAATGCCTAAGGATTACCAGCTCACACAGTCATTTATGTTCAATGCTGGGAAACCTGGCGCTCAGAGTTAAGGCTGAGTTACATGTATTTAAGCAGTTATGTTAGTAAACACATTTTGGAAGAGATAGGGAGAGTAATGGGAGTTCTGTGAGTGTTCTGGCATGAGAGGAACTTGAGAGAGGCACAGATTCGTTTGTATTGAGCAGCAAAGCTTATGAGAAGAACAGCTGTTTGAATCATAATGTTCTTTCCAGAATAGTTGATGAAAGAAAACTCTTCATAATCGTGACAAAAAAAATATTCTAGTTGTCATCCTTAAGATGAGTCATTTTTTTCCCTCATTTTTAATCCCTCTGAGGCTTTTGTCCCTTCTGAAGGAGGAAGTTTCAGTCTGGTCTCTGGTCATGACATGTTGGGCAGCTGGAATTATTATGCAAGGAGAGGGATATAATATGCCATGTGATTCATGTACAAGTGAGGTCTTCACGTGAAAAGGGAGATCCTGACTTTATAGACACAATTTGTACTCTTCATTATTTGCCAAATCGTCCTTGAATTCTAAATCAGAAGGCTTCAGGATGTTTTTTAATAGAATCTTAAGTTTGCCTGTTGTTCTGCCTTTTGCCAATGTCTGTGTGGGATATCTGGGGTAGATTGCAAGGCACTTTAATTAGTAGTCCTTGTCTGTAAGATTTTTCTGCAGCATACTCTTAATAATAACTCCCTGGTATCCTTATTTTAGTTCTGACTTTTTTGTGCCAAAAGAAAAAAAATATTTTTTTTTTGCTTGCTTGTACAATTACTCTTGCATCAGTTTCGCTGCTAAAAATGGTATGAACACAGAAGAATCGTATTTCCCTTTTATGAGTGTAGTGAAAACAGAATTAGACATAGGCTCAAGTCTAGGGTTAATGGTGGCGTGCCTGGGAACTGGCTACTGTGTGCAACAGCTTTTGCTGTGATTCTTGCTAATGCTCTGTGATTCATCGCTGTAGCTACCATAATATTAGCAACTAGGTGTCCAAGTCTGTGTTAGATCACTGTTGTGTTAGATGCTGCGTGCTGAAACAGCAGAGTTATTTCAGACCCCAAAGAGCTCACAGTCACATCTTGGCCGAGGTGTGGAGGTGTAAGCAGCCAGACAGCATGCTGGTGAGACGGTGTTTGTCGGTGTCGTTAGTGGCTGGGAAATTGTGGATGGAAAACCATACTCACGTGATGCAGTTCACCTGGGACATAGCAGCGTGAAAGTACATACATCACGCAGCTGACAAAAGATCTAACCCTAAATTGTTTGGGTTTTCTGTCTCAAAACCCCATGTATTATGGGTTGTAAAAGACACAAGGCCAGCTTCATCTCTAGTCTCTCTGCTGTTTAAGCATGTTTTCCATTGGTAATTTTTTTTCTCCCTAATACAGCAATAGTCTCGTTACTAATGCAGCTCTGTATTTCTGCATGTTGGCCAGTGTGGCAGGTAACAGAAATGAAAAAATAGTTCAGCTCCTTTAAAAACAAATCTAAACGTTGGCATTAAAATATAAATAGATTGCCGTCCTCTTTTTCCTCCCAGGTTCTGAATGTTTAGGTAACTGGCTTCAGCTTGCAATAAAACCACCAAATTAAGATGAGAAAAACTATTCTTTTCTGTCCTGAGTGAGTAGGAACTGGTAAAGTCATGAAAGTGCCTTCTCTCACATTCTGAAATGTACCTTTACAGCAAATGGTACTTTGAAATGCCTCGAGTCAGGTCCTCGTCTTGGTTTGAGTTCTGCTCACTGCTGGAGATCATGTTGCCAGTAAAACTGTTTTGTAAATTAGAATAATTGGTATTATTTGTCAGTGTGGGGAAGTGTTCAGTCTCTGCTGACAGCATGTGACCTTTTTCACCATGCTGCCTGCGATCTACCAGAACTCTCCAGACCCTGTATTCCCTTCCTGTAGTACCAGGTATCACTAGTTTGCTCATCCCCTTAGTCCCCTATGAAAGATTCATGCTGTGATCCTTCAGGCCCACAGCACTTGGTTCTTCCCTGCATCCCCAGCTCTTTTCCCCTGTGTTTTTGTCTGATTCTTCACCATCACCAAATTATCTCCATTTAGTCCTTGGACCTTTGGGGTTTCCTGACTTGACGTGAGTTCCACGTAGCATTTTCTTAACTTCTCTCTCTGCATCTTAACATCTTTCTTAACATCCTCTCTGCAGTGACTTCCCACTGTAGGTTAACCAGCACCTGTTTTTACCTCTGCCTGTCTTTGCCTAGACAGTTAATTGGGCCAGAAAGAGCATATGTTGTGGCTGCATGCGAGCTCCACATCTACTGATTAGACCACCAGGGCACTACCAAACAGGAGGAAGGAGGGCTGAGCTCTTTTCCTTGTATTTTCCTTTATAGAGGCATTAATATCTTCTCTCTTCTACCCATCTGTGGATTTCCTGAGGTGGTAGGTAGGAGCTTAGTGTCTTCTGTTGAACATGATAGAAATTGGCCAGTGTGATTCACAATTATAGATGTGCATAGACACAGCAGACAGGCAGTGACAGGAAACCGGAGCACAAACATAATGAGAGAAATAGGGAGCAAGTGTTTTTGGATTGCTTGTACATTCACACATCTAAAGTTGAATTAGCCAGCAGAATTGAGCAGGGGGTTGTCAATACTGGTTTAACGTCAGGGAGAAAATTTAAGGACCAGTTAAGCAGTTGTGGAGGCAGGTTGGTATCAGGGACTTTATGCACACCTTGTGATTTATGTTTGCTTAAGTGGATTCTGGCACTACATTGTGTCACATTTTTAATTGCTACCAAAGGCAGTTCTTTGTAAAAGTATTTTTAGAAATGAGCATCCGTCAGAAGAAGAAATGCAGAAACCTTTATACAGGTCCCTGGAGGAAAGAGGGGGGAAGTGTTATGGAGATTCTGTGAAAGGATTAAGTCATTTAGAGACAACCCAGTTGGTCAGGCCAGCAGCCTTATGGGGTAGAAATAAGAATCTGCATTTTTGTTTGTTTTTATGCTGACATCAACAGCTGTTAGACAGCCAAAGCTCGGGGCTGCCTCTGTCCCCAGAGCTGTCAAGCAGGCACACAGCATCCTGGATCCCTCTGCTTTCCCAGCCTGCTCACGAAGCAGCTCAGGCTTTGGTGTCAAGTGGTCGATGTTGCAATCCTCTCCTCTTGGGTCTCCTTTTTGTGGCTGAAAAAGTGTGTCGTGCTGCCTCCAGACAGATACTGTGTCTGGTAAATGTCCTTCCTTGAGCAAAACTTGCTGAAATCTGGATCTGAAGGCTTTGGTTGGGAGCCAGAGCATCTTCACACATATGGGAAGAGACAGCCCTTGCCCTGAGGAGTTTGCAGCATAGATAGACAAGTTACAGGCAGCATGAACTTTAGAATCTGTGTTCTACAGCTGGGAGAGCAGAGGTACAGGCTTATTTATTCTTAAGTTCAAGGTCATGGAGCAGGTGAATAGCAGAGCCCTGGACTGAACTCTGATGTTGCATCTCAGTGCCTTAGCCATAAAACTGTTCTGCCTTTCAAAATATTCCTCATGATTATAGGAGTATCTGTTATACCACAGTGGTATAAGGAAGAGAATCTCTATTTGAGTGAGATAATCTTGAAGGCACTTAAATCAGGGCATGGATTTCTTCAGCCTTTGGTCAATTTTAGCAAATTCTATGCAGCTAATGCCTAATGAAGAAGATAAATTGCCAGCAAATAATAAATTAACAATAATCCAGAGAAGAGGTGAAACAATCATAGTCTCAGTAGTCTGTAGATAATAAAAGGGAAATCTCTTTAAATAAAGTACCTTATAATTGGTGATGTTATTAATCTCCTGGAAAATCCGTGTCTATGAAGAATAAGCCAAGATTTTCCTTGAACACAAAGGACAGCAGTTTTGTTTTTCATCACTGGGAGGTTTGGATGATCGTAACATTCTTCTTCCCCTCTTTGCAACCCTATGGGAGCATGATCCCAGATTCACTGCAATTGGAAAGACAGAAGGAAAGGAGGAAAAAACACAAATGCTATTGAGCCAAGGGCTGTCTGAGCTGGCCTAAACTGGCACGTCCACAGCGTTGTGCATCCTAGACATGAAAGCAGGTTGTACAGAGCTCAGCCATGGCTACTGTGAGGCTCTGATTGCTCTGTGTGTCCTCTTTGCACCATGTTCCACCCTCAGCTATGATATGTTCATTGTCTTCTGTGTATACAGGGTCAAGCTTTGCTCAGGTTTTGCCTGCGTGGTGTATATCCCATGGAAGTTGGTGGGAGTCAGTCCTGTACGTGTGTGGGAGCAGAAATAGGGGGAGGTGGGAGCTCCAGGCAGCCAGCGGGTGCCAGATTCGAAGCTGGGGTAAGTCAGGGTGGTTCTGTTGACCTCACTGAGATCACTCGTGATGGATGCCGTGTAGAATTCTTCCCCAAACCATCAACTGACAGTGATTAAAACAAATCTCCTGTAGAACCTTGCCTAACAGGGGGTATGACACGCTCCCCGTCTGATCTTCTAAGTTCAATGAAGTGCACTTGTATATTACTGCGTGGCTGAGAAGCTCCAGTGCCACTGGAAGACATTTGTGCCTCCCCTGGCCAATGTGGTCCCATGTCCCCATGCAGTCTGAGCAATTCAAATGGGCTGCCACCATCTTTTTAGGATCTTCCCCGCTGCTGGTTCGTAGATTTGGTACCTCCTCTGGTGAAGAATGCTTTATCGTCTGTGGTGCTTAACTCATGACAGGTCATAGTACAGCTGCAAGTACACACATTTACGCATAACATACAAAATGGACAGACCAACTACTAGTGTTGTACAAAGATGCAGGTGAAGAACTGGGAGACCTGCCTACTCCACTGAAGTCTGAGCACAGGTCTGTTTTTCCCTCCTTCTTTTAGCTCGGTTTCCATTCCGTTTTTGAGAAGGTGGTAGCCGGGGTTTCTGGTGTAGTGCATGCCATCCCTCTCTGGCTTGATAGACTTTTCCTCTTAGAGCTGATTCGTTTGAAGTCTAGAGGATGCCCAGTGCTCTGTCAGGACAGTGTCCTCAAGAGGGTGGTTGACCTTTCATGGGGAAATTCATTCTGTTCTCACTTCAAATGGCATACAGTCTGGCCAGTCTCTTAATTACAATAGTGGTAGTTTCCCTCCTCTGGATGAGTAGATATGTCTTTTTTTTTTTAAAACAGACAGCTGTGTGAGATGACCCCTTGAGTAAGTGGCTAGTAAGTTATTCTGATCAGAGGTGTGAAGCTCTTCCCCCTTCCTAGCCCACTGCTGGCTACATGCCATTCCTAGAGTCTGCATCAGCTGTGGCATTTAACACAGGCACCACTGAACAAGCTACTTTATGTAGTTTAGTACTGGCTCTTAATTCAGGGACACTGCTAATTGTCTGCTTTGAGGTGGCTACAGGCTTGGGGGGTGTGTTCTGCAAACTCTGGCTCCTGCAGTAATGCAATTTCCACAGCTATTAATCCAAAGATGGTGAGACTGTAAATTAAAAAGAAAGAAAGAAAAAAAAATCCTAGATGGTACAGTGCTGTCATTTGAATTTCCAGAAATATATATACATGAAAATCAGCCTAAATTTATAAAGCTAGCAAATGGATAAAATGAAGAAGAAACCGGAGTGTTTCATAGCTTTGATTTATCTCGGATTTCACCAAAAATAAATTTTTGTCCTGAGTGGCTGTCAGAGCTGCCCCCGCCTTGCACATACACGTAATTGTGTAGTTTTCCAATCAAGCCTTGTAACACAGTGCAGAACACATATGTGTGGTTTATCTTCCTCAAATGGAATATTGCGTAAGAGTACTGGATGACAACTGTACTGTCAGCTAAATTTTTTTCCAGAATAAAGTATTCAGCATAATATATCTGTCTGGGCATCTCTGCTGCCTCTTACTGCAGAAGGTTGTGGAGCTTATGAAAATGCTGCAATGCAGCAAGTGTACTACCACTGATTAAAAGTAGATTTTTGTTGTTGTTGTTTGTTGGGTTTTTTCCCCTCTTCTGCAAGCTTGTGGGTGGCATTTTAATCAAGTTCTCATGGTAACAAACATAATTTAAAAGCACCGAAGCCTACAAAATCAGGTTTTTTTCTGTATGTGTTTGAGGTGGGTGTTAAGTCATTACAACTGCAGTGATGCTGGTTATTTCAGTGTTTCTGGTGCAGAGATGACAAGGGAAGTGAAATGGAAGGAGGTGTTGCTGAATGCAGAAAATCTTCGTCATCTTTTTACCAGGTTCTATTGTTGTCTTTTCTGTAAAGAGGGTGCAATTAGTGTCATGTGTAACGTACTCCTTGCGTTGCTTTTTCATTCTTTTAGATGGTTTTTGGCATCACAGTTACGTGACGTTTCTGTTTCCCGAGAGAGGCAGTTTTATTGGCAGATGTTCTGATTCACTATCACGAACATGAGCCCCCATCAAAACACCCATGAAAATGCATGAGAAACTGTTGAATGCTGTATGGAGTTGTCATTTATTTCTGTATGTACAAATAGATGCAGAGAAAAGCAGCAAGAAGGGGTTAAAATTAAATTGGGGAGGATCTGTATTGAATGCTTCACTTTCTGTTAATGAATTGATCTTGAAAGCACCACATGGCTAAAACATGCTAACTCATGGAAATGAGGCAGTCGTGTCTGATCACTGGATGGTCTGCTGCTTTGCCATGTTCAATTGTGTTTGATGCTTTCTGTGTTAGGAATTCACTTAATGAGTGTATCCTGCGATATATTTGCAGTCCTGCAGATAAGCAGAAAACAAGGGAATGCAAGTCAGTAATCCTGTGAGGGTGCCAGAAAATGTAAGATACAGCTCACTCTGAGCTGCTGAGAAAGGAGTTGATTTACAATGAGTAAATGTATTGGCTATTTCCTGCTCTGAAAGTGGAAATGAAGTTCCAGTGATTATTTTTTTTAATTTTCTTTTTTTACTACAGCCTGCCTACAGGAGATGAACAGTGTAGGATTTAACACTGTAACACCTCAAATGTCCTTGCCTAGCTTATCTGCAGAAGAACTGCAACCTTGTCTCAGGAGTTTTATGCCAGGGATGGTTAATGCACACTGGTGATCTCCCAGCATAGACATGTCTGGCTCTGTCAGTAAGACCAAGCCCACACCTTCAGAAGAGTGTTGAAAGTAGGATTTACAGAAATACCAGGGCTGCCTGTAAGGCAGAATGCTGCAGCTAGGGGTTGGGAAAGGACAGAAGGCTATGGGGAAGAAAGCTCTCCTTATCTCCCTGGTCTTCCACACAGGTATTCATCTGCTTTGCAGCGAGTCCAGACTGTTCTGCTCTTCCTGCTCCTCAGGAACGTGTTGGATGCCTAGACTTTTTGCTGCAAATGGACTGATTATTCATTTAAAAGTGTGTAAAAGTCCAGTTGTGCCCTTTCCTGTCTAATTTGGCCTTGCATAAACACTTCATGATGATTTGCAGAGATGGGACAGTCCAGGGACCTTAATGTATTGTCTAGCATGGCTACAGCACTGGGCTTTGCTGCTGCCCCTCTTTTTTATGATCTTGTATCTTTCTTGTTCAACAGTGGTTGAAATGGAAAAATGAATGTTGGGAATTGAGTTGCGATGGGTTTTTTTTAATCTGGATTCTGAAGAAAAGCTGGAGTGAAAAGTGTCTTAGTACGATGACTTCAGAATATTTTCCCTGACCATTTTCCATACCACTGACTGAGAACTGCTCTGGAAATTTGAGAAGGCTGTGAATGCTGTACTGATCCTCTCTACCGTGAACTCCTTCTGCGCCTTTCTTGCGCAGATTGTTCTGATGTGATGAGGAGAACATTGGATGGTGTTCATAAATCTCCCTGTTGATTTTAGAGATCTTTCATGTTAAGACCTCCTGAGATTCTGAACAGGTAAACCAGCAGGGAAAGCAGTAAAAGGTCAAGACCCTAAGAAAACAGAGCCAAGTTGGTTTTTATACTAGGAAACAAAGAGAGCAATGAAATATTAGCTATATGGAGAGAACTGGTTGTACAGTAACTTCCTGTCACCTTTGTGTTCATTTAGTATTGACAGAAAGAAGCCTTCCATTTAAAAACTGTGTTGTCTCAATAGTCTTTTCTTACTGTGGAAAAAGGAAGAATACCACCCTCATTTCAGAAGCTGCAAATGGTGATGAGCAGTGCTCCTTAGAAGCAGTACAACAAAGCAAAGCGTGACATATTCTTCAAAGCAGCACATCATTTGAATGGCTGGTGTTTGAAATATCAACTCTATCTTTTAAATGGTAATTTTTTGCACTTGATCGCGGGCTTTATGTCAAATATAATGATGTGGATATTGTATTCTTTATTAGCCTGATGTTACAATTCCCACTTTACCAAGTAAAGCCCCTCTAAAATATTCAAAAATTTAAAGAAAATTGAAATGTGTTGAGGACTGCAGTTTTGGAGTATCCTTCCAGATCAAATCCTTCTGTATCAAATAAGGTCCCTCTTCGAAGGACAAGCAAAAACTTGCTTCAAGAAAAATCTCCTGACTTTTGCAATATTGCTAGAGAGCATTGACAAAGCACCCAAGTAAATCCTCGCTGGAAATCTGCCGATTGGTATGTGCACAGTAGGGTTTGGTCCCAGCACTGCTTCAGGAAAAGAAGCTTTAGGATTTTATTCTAGTTTGTCCTGCAGCCTCACTCATGTGGAGTGTTTTAAACTGGTAACAGCTCAAAGAACAGCAGCAGGGTCCTTCTTTTTATATGTAAGTATTGCATTTTAAAAAGTGGAGTTTATAATTTCTTTGCTCTTGACAGTGCATATGTAGGGTACCCAGTGATGCTGGAAAATACCTTGACACTGTACCCTGGAAAAATGCCCCGAAATGTCAGGTCACATAGTGGTGGCAGTGCCAGAGGAAAGGACCAGAATTATGGGATTCACAGCAGGAGACATGAATGCTGCATTACCCTCAGCAAGAGGGGCCCAGAGAGTCCAAAGTCAGTCTCTTTGCAGTCCCAGCATCCAAGCTGGGAGCTCCCCAGAGGCACTCCAGCAGCAGCAGGAGTTTGGGCAGTAAGAGAGCCCAGATCTGAATGGCAGGTGCCTCTGCTGTTGAAGAGGGTATAGCAAAGCCTTTGAGATGCCTTTGTTGGGAGCTCTTAGGTTTCCTATGATTGAACCAATGCATTCTTTTGGGGGATACAAAGAAGGGTTGTCTGCCTCTCTGGAAAAGTCTTTCCAGGTCTCTTTACACCCTGTGCTTCAAACCAGACTGTCAGACTCTGACCTGTTATACTTTCAGCTCACCATCACTACAGATACAGAGATCTTACCTGCTAGTGCATCTCTGAGCATAACATGCTGAAGCATGTTGAGGAAGCCAGGTTTGCTGTTCTAACTCAGGGTCTTGTCTGTGAAGTCCTTTAGTGTCCTCGTTGTTGAGGAGGGGACAACATATCTTTTGAAAGTTTGCTTGAGTGTCTGGAGAGATTTATTAGAGCCTCTGTTGCTTCTAGCCTCCCTGAGCCTTACCAGCCCCAAGTTATGTCGTGTATCATATCACTGTGAGTGGAAAAAAAAAAAAAGAATAAGCTTCCTCTCCTTTGCTTATAGTCTCTGGGAGAGGAGAAAGTCCACACTTTCAAATGCAGAGGCAAACAAAGTTAGAAAACATGGCCAAGAGCTTGTGGAAGCAGGGGCCCATGGGCAGAAGAGACATTGCTGGTAAAAGATACATGGGGAAAGGTGAGGATGGGTAAGCAACAAGGTGGAGGCAAGTTGTAGGGAGGGACAGGATGAGAAGTCCAGGAAGGAAAACTGGAAGTTACTAGAGGAAAGGGAATGAGTAAACTGCTCTTTGGGCTGGAACCTGCAGGAGGGGGTCTGAAGGCATATCTTGGTATGAGGAGAGTAAAACTTTCCAAGTTTGCAGTGGTGAAAGCTACGGTCTGGACAGCAAACATGGACAGGCCCTGGGTGAGGGACTGGAGCCCACAGGGGCAATGCTTGGACTGGGGTGGGAAGCTGATTCAGTGGAGACTGGGGTAGTCTAGGCAGAGGGAAGGGGAAGGATAAACTATGTTTCTTGAACTAGGCAGTAGCTTAGGACATATGCAGAAGGGGACCTAGTCATGATTATGCAGTCAGCTCTCATTTCTTTCACAGCCAAACTCCTGAGGTGTAACCTTGCAATCTTAATGTCATTTCAGATAGCTTTGTATGTGTGATATATGTTGATGCACCTCGAGACAAAATCCAGTTTGTGACAGTTCTTTTTCTCTTTTTGCATATTTTGGCAGTCTTTAATATATTCTGTCAACAAAAGCAGAGCAAAACTTCCTACTCCAAAAGCAATAAAGTTCAGCACTATCCAGTTGTGTATATTCCAGTGGCTGCCATGGCTGTATTTTGTTGCTGCCAGATAGACAGTGATTTATTTTGTAAGTTTTGTGCCCTGAGCTTTCAGATATACACTTCTTTTCATCCTGAAGCCCGGCAGAAGTCTAGCAGGAATAATTAGCAAGCCATAAAAATCGACCTGATTTGTGGGAACCACTGAAGGATGCGATGAGACATTTCTGTTGAAGGAGCTAGGAACAAAAGCGCGTGGTTACTGACCCAGTCATGTCAGACCTAAATTTTGAGGGAATCCCAAGTGATAAGCGTTCTGCAGTCTGAATACTGCCTATTCATTCAGCCCTCCTAGCAAAGTGAATGAATCATCTTTTCAACCAGAGACAGCCCCTCTGGGTCAGCGCTGAGGTCAGTGGTGGGGCATGTGTTTCAGACTGCTTGTCCTAAATGAGAAAGGAAAACGCACAAGACTTTACTTATGCTGTCACAGCTTCGAGCATCTCATCTATAAAACATTTACGTAGAGTATCTCGTGAGACCTCTTACACGTGGCGGCTCTGGGTATGTACCCAGGTCCTTCTGGAAGAGCCATCTGTCTTTGTAGCTACTCATGTGTTTTTTCTCCTCAGCATCACCCCTATCCCAGAACACTTTTCTCAGCTGATCTTCCTGTTGCTCTCCCCAACTTTTTTGTTAGCTCAGTGTCACTGCATGCTGTCTGTAGATTTTTAGCATGAGGTGGTGTCTACGTTTAGGCAGTACTCAGGGCTAAACCATAGCAGTTAGTCTGTCACCCGATGCTCCCTCCCCAGTTGAGAAGGAGAATCGGGGAAAAAAAAAGGGAGAAGCCCCATGAGTTGAAGTAGAAACAGATTTAATAGAAAAACAGAACTGAAACAACAATTGACATAAAGTATGGAAGGTTCTACTCAGCCCAGTCCTTGATGTTGACAGCAGGAACAGAAGACCACAAAGGAAGAGCCCCAGGGAGAGAAGGAACTCCACCCTCACTGAGCTCCATCCTTTTATAATGAGCATGAAGAGGTGTTGTGGGATATACCTGTGAGTCACTGCCTTGATTGGAACTCTCAGCTGACTTGGGGCTCCTCATGGCTGCCTGCATGGCTGGCCCGTGGGGCTGTGCCTGGGGAACCAGGATAGGTGGTCGAGTTGATTCTGCAGATCGGGTTGAAAATGAGCTTCATCTGGTGAACCAGCCCCATGCAAGTGGCAGGACATAGTCTGCAGAGCTTGTTTTTGCTGCGTCAGCAGAGGGATATGGAAGAACACATCTGGGATGTAATGTTGTGTTTCAGTTAGAAACTTGTCAGACCAACAAAGCTGTTCATTTGGTGGAGCCTGGTTATGCAATAGGTGCTTTTCATTTACAGTGTAATACAGTCTATGTCAAACAGTGTATTTTCATTCGGAGTTTGTTACACATGGTGATGCTTAGCAGGAGCTGTGCATTCCATCCCACTTGACGGGGAAGGGTTGCCTTTAAAAATCAGTGACAGGAAACCACACAACTATTTAACGTCAATATTACAATAGCAAATAAAGCCTCTAAGCTGTGTTATATCTAGATGTCGTTTACATAGTAAAAGCATTCCTGTCTCAGAAAAGGCTCTCAAATTGAGAAACCATGGGCAAAATCAACGGAAGAAAAATTCAGCAGTTGCTTTTTGAACCCATGTGAACTTTCATCATGCACCACCTCCTGCACAGTGTAATTCCCTCCAGTGGGAAGAATCACCATTCATTTGCAGAGAGCCTGCCCCCAGCGAATTCTGTTTGATGCACCGTAGCTCTTTGTGGAGAGAGTGACTGTTTGTTTTCTTTTCTCTGCTTATCTTCTCCATGCTGCATGATTTTTTATAAATGCTATGAAGAGTCATAGCCTGTTTAATCATTCCTTGCACAGAAGCTTCTCTAGATCTTTGATCATCCTCATTGAGCTCTCTCTGCCTTTTCCAAGCCTACTGTATTTCATTTGTGATTGATACTTAATGCTTTCAGGTATCCTAATCCAACGTCAGCATTAGTGCCGCTGAAAGACTTTGCAACAGAGAGAATATGGAGAAATTCAAGATGGATCATATGTTGGATCCTGGTTACTTATCGGAAAAGATACCAGAAGCAACTGAACGCATAAATGCATGCGTGAATTTTCTGTGTCCATTAATGCTCTGCATGTCCTGTATCCTGTTGTGCTTTTTGTGTCCCGTTGTCCTTTTAATGGAAATCTCTGACGGCAGTCCAAGGAAGGACACAGACGGGTTCCTTCTCTTGTCTAGAAAGTCACCTTGAGGGTATTTTCTGTGTGCGCTGCTTGTATTGCACAGAGCATCATCACCTGAATCCTCATAGATGTGTCGACACCTGGCTCTAATGGAAATCAGTAGGTCTGTGTCACTGGTTGGAGACATTGTGCACTGAGAACATGCTGCTGGGAGACTGAAGCTCTGTGGAGCTTCTTGCTTCTTTATGTGGAGCAGCTCGTGCTGGCCACTGCTTGTGGCAGGAGTCTAGACTGGTTGGTTTGATTGGAGATGGCAAATCCTTGCTTTCCTCCTTCCCCCGGTCGTCTCTTTATATTGAAAACACACACATTCAACCCCATAGCTTGTTTTTTTCCGGGCTTTTTCCTCAGTTACTGAATTTGTTCATCAGTCACATCTCATTGTTCTTGACATACACTTTCTTCATCCAATGCAACTCTCTTACCCTTCCCTACCATCCAGCCCCAGGCTTGTTCCTCACCTCCCACAAAACTCATTCATTCCTCATCTTATCCCAGGAGAATGCTGCTGACTTCAGATACATACGTCAGCCCCTCGGCACAGGGTGGGAAGAAAAGGGGTGGCAGCAGAACAAGGTTAAACCCAACCTGTAGCAAGAATCAGCTAATTGCATACACCCCTGGGAGCTTGGGGAGGAAAGGAGTCTCTGAAATAGGTCTTTGCTGTGACAGCAAGTCCTGCAATTAAGATTTCAGAAAGGCTGGATGACTCAGTGAGTTGGTTCCTCCTCGCACTTTAAATACCTTAATTTTCTTAATTCAAAAAACCAAGGAATTAAAAATTAAACTTCAAAAAAAATCACTACAGGCTGGCCCACATAAACTCCTCTTTCTGTTCCAGTGCACATCCCAAGATCTTAATTGAATCCCTTTTGAAGGAAAAACTTTCTCTGAAAGCAAGGGGCTGCCAAACTAATTCCTGTGGCTTCAGGTTCCTTTGATACAGGCTCTGTCCTCCCTGCCCCATGCCTGAAGGGGCTGGAGGAGTGGCTGCTTCCTTTCTTCTCTTTTGTAGGCAGTAGGATTGGTTGAGTAAAGATTTGGCAGGGAAAAGCTACCGCATGATAAAATTATATCCCAAATATTGTGATTATACTGTCTAGACCGTTTAAGAGCACAAAAGATTTCTGGGTATTCTCATTTCCAGGTAGGGAGAGATTATTTTATTTGCCTGGCTATACAGTCATGGGTCATACGAGTGGGTGGCTGAATGTGGGTGGACAGTGTATTTTTAAGTCATACAAGCATGAAGGTATATTTAAGTTAAAAGAAGTCCTTTGTAACGTTGTTGGTTAGAAAATAATACGAAGGGAGAAATAATCCTACCACTTCTGTAGGACCAAGGTTTTGCAGCACAACAGTTGCTGCTCAGACATTCCCTAGGAAAGAAAATTCTGGCACTACCTAATCCATGCCAAGCTTGCTGTAAATATACAAGCAAGCAGACTTTGAAAATAACCTCTTTCCCAATCAGGTTTCTAACCTTTTGTTTCCTTATTTCCATGTATTTCTTTAGTTAGATGGGGTTTTTTTGCAGTTAGAAGCATTGGTTCCTGTTGGCTTTAATGGGTTCCTGGGCCCCTGCCTCTGACCACGAAACTGAGAGCCGAAGATGCATAAGTGAGTCTGGGTGGAGGGATGTCAGAACAAGCTTTCTGCTGTCTGATGCTCTTTTTCAGCATGAATACACAATGCCTCTGTTAACAGTAAGATGCTTCTCCATCCTCTGTGGGCCTGGCACGGTTGCCCAGTGTGTCTGATATTATGAAGTGAAGCTACAGGCACTCTCAGCAAAGGAATAATCTGCTGCCCTTGACCTGGGGAAAAAACTTTTTTCAAGTGAGGAAGAATTTTTACCCAAACAAACTGGAGCAGCACATGGCCTTGAAGATCCTTTCCTGTTGTCACCTCCATACTTCATTCTCACATCAGCATCTTTGTGTTGCTTGTTCAGTTGTGGGATAATTGACCGTATTTCTTTTCTCCAGCATACAGAAGGACAGAATTATGACAGGATGGCAGGTGGATCAGGGAGTCCACTCCTGGAGTTACTGAACTACCCTTTTTTAGGGGGGTCCATGGCACTGGAGAGGGTACAGAGAGCTAGTGTGTGGTGCAAATGCTGTGCTCCAGATTTTTGCTGTAGGCTGGTCCTCCTGCATGTATTTACGGGGGAGAATCTGCCAGAAATTAGCCCAAGACATGCTTTTTGCCATTTGTAGGAGCTGACGTGATGATGTTCCCAAAGATAGCATCTGGCTATTTTCAAAGATTGTACTGTAGCAGGGGTGGAATTAGTTTTAAAAGTTAGGTAAGACCTTTGAAAAATCAAAAAATGCAGAGACATTTGTAGAGGGAGCTGCTTTTTTTTTTTTTTTTTTTTTTGATTAGAAGCTCACAGTAAAGTTAAGATTGTGTGAAAATGTGTCATGCTTGATGAGATCTTGGTGACACTGGAAGAAATGAGGGATGTGAAAGTAATTCATGTATGTGAAGAAGGAAAAGACTCAGCAGTGTAGTTCAAGATCTTATTCTGGGTAAGTGGGATTTTGTTGTGTGAGTTTTTGCTTAGTGGCTAAGTTTGTAGCACCTCTCTGCTGAATCGTCCAGTTTGCCTCACCTGCGTGCAGAGTAGCTCTGCTGAAGTTGGCGAGAGCATAGACCTGTCCTACATGGAGAATATGCAAGTAAAATATTAGCATAATAAATTAATTCCTTGCTACCTAATCTGAGCTGTCATCCATCATGGAGTCTCTTGAGAGATGAACTTCAAATCAATGTGTCTTAGCAAGGTCCCCATCTTACCAGTGCCCATCCAAATACAGGTATGGATTAGTGTGACTTGAGAGCCAAGGAAGCTCGTAGCTATGTAGCCTGCTTGCAGTAGCCGTGGCAAATACAGAGTTTGGCTGG
The DNA here is from genome assembly GCA_028020825.1 of Podargus strigoides. Taxonomy (NCBI): domain Eukaryota; kingdom Metazoa; phylum Chordata; class Aves; order Caprimulgiformes; family Podargidae; genus Podargus; species Podargus strigoides. The sequence continues at coordinate 35,904,247 of CM051625.1, forward strand.
CACTCCTTCCAACAGGCTTGAAAACGTGAGTCTGAGAATTAGAAGATGGTAAACTGGGTAGTGTGTGCTGCCATCACCTTCTGTACCTGTGCGATAAATAAGCAGAAGGTGACTTTGTTTCAGCTGTTCATAAGCACTGAAAAGGATAATGGAAGTCGCAGTGGGGAGGGGAACCAAGCATTCATGTTCATTTTTATTAGCCAGCCAGTGTTTGTTTCTGACAGGATTGCAGCTGGCCAAACTTGTGAAACATTGGCAGCCGTGGTGCTTTTAGTGTGATGTATTTGTGAGTATTTCTAGTAGTTCTACCTTTTTTTTCCCCCAGCCTGCAATGACTATATCAAATTGTATACTTCCCCTGACTGATGAAGAATTTTTCCCCTTAAGCAGTATTTTGAGCACCATTGTCTTATATAGCCCATCCTCCAGCTTGGCTGGGTTATTGTTAGGGATTTTCAACTGTCTTCTTGCTGAGGTTTGAAGTGACAACTGTGGTAAGAGGGAAATATGAACAACAGGGAAATATGAACAACAGAGATGTTTTTTTTCTATTGGAGACATTTGTCCTGGGTGCTATCTGAACCTCCTTCAGAATCATCTCCTCATACTAAAGGTTTCCTCTGTTCTTCTTAACTTTTTGAAAATGTATTTGTAATAAGTGGGGCAAATCTCTTTATAATTACTTTGGTAGAGAAAAATGGACTAATTTGTTGAGACAAGTGTTTATTTCACTAAAACACAGAATTGAAAAATCTCCATTTATTCGTATTATGGAAGAATGGAAGTTTACCCTGTAGGAAGTTTTAATTTCTAGTTAGGTTATTCCAGTGCTTTGGAAAGCAAGGAGGTTAGGAGAGGGAAGGGTGACTCTGGGGACACGCCACTTCAGCATGCCCTCCTGGATCAATCCCTGTGTAGCAAGCTGGTGAGCAGAATTCCCTCTGAAAAGCCCTGAGAGGGGTCCCATAGTGCATCTGCTTCTTTGAACATTTTCTTTTGAACATTGTGTCTGATCACACCCAGAATAACTCTAATCTGCACGCAGCGCTTGGAGCTTGTGCTGTTTGTTTATGGTGCTGTTTCTGCCGTCTGTGCCTCCTGCATGGAGGGTGACAAAGCCAATGTAGCCACAAGTGTTGGTGAGTCTTTTTCTCTGCCGGCATTGGCACAGGTTTAGATGGTTGTTGGCTCACAGCTGTGGAGCCTCATGTTTCGAGGAAGCCTGCCAAAGGCAGTGCCTTCTCTAAAGTGCACAGAGAGGGCTCACGGTGCCCACTTGAAACTGTACTCGGTGGAAAAATCAATATGGTGTGTCTCACTCTGAGGTGCTCCCCTGGGAGCAATCCCGTCCTTCTTGAGGGCTTGTTTCAACGAGTCTCCAGGAAACAAAAGACTGCTGAAAAATTTGGGAGTCTTCTGGCTGCCAGGAAGCATCCTGGTTTCCCAGCAGCACTCCTTCCATCCTCCAGCTCCCTGCGGTAGGAGAGATCTCAGGTAGGATTGAGCAGGGACTGCCTTCTGTGTTTACTGATCAGGAGAAGAGAAGGTTGTCATGATGCCTCATCTCAAAGTCTGCAGAAGGATTAAGTGCAATTGAATCCAGGGAGATTTGTGTTTCTTTGTGTTGGCACCTTTGCTGACTGGTATTGCTGCTTTAGTGCTTTTGCCATCCTTATCAGAGACCAAATTTATTGGTAATAAGTTTTTTGCCTTATTTCTTGTTTCAGATATCACTTATAGTTGTCATGGTGCTGTTGTCATGGTTACCATCTCCCTCACCAGCTAAAATGCCTTTCCTCTCTCCTGCAGGAAGCAATTATGATTAGTGATAGATGGGCGTGTGTGAGGGTGTTTGATGAATGATAAATGGTGTAAAAATGCAGCATTGTCGATAGAAATAGTTTGCTGAAAAGGGGTGGCGTTGGAGCAGGATGGGGTGCAGAGGATTTCTTCTAGCTTTTTAGCTAGAAATGAGCTCTATGGTATGCGTTGGTTTTTCAGGCAGGAGCTGCCAGTACCATGATTTCACCACTGCAAAAGAGAAGGGCACCTGGGTTTAATTTTTGAAGCTGGAGCAAGTTGTTGCAGTCCCTGGGCGTGGGAGTGAGGGCAGCCCTGCGTGCCGGGCAGCCTTGTGTCCCAGGAGGGGAGCATCTGACCGCAGGTCGGCTCAGTAGTGCTCTGCTTTCCCGTGGCCCAGAGAGGTGGATCATCCCCAGGGAGGAAGAGCTCTGTCAGGATGGGATTTGTTCCATACATTTACCTGTTCCTGTGTTCTGCAGCAGGATGGACCAACAGATACTAATATGCAACTGGTGCTGCATCTCCGCCCTCCTGTATACTGCCACCTGGGTGTACCGCCTGGCCCAGCAGGGTTCGCTGCTCACTACCAAGCAAGGGGGCTTTGTCATTCTTGCGTTCCCCTTCGTCAGGAGCTGTGTGGCTCCTGTGGTGGGGTGACCCACCATCCCACCTGTCTGCCTCTGCTGGTGCCCAGCCCAGCCGTGGGAAACTCCCAGAGGGGTTTAAATCTCTGCAGCCCCGGGGCAGGACACTGTGCAGGCAGGAGCAGAGGAGTGTGGAGGATGAGCAGCCACTCCTCTGGCTCTCTGCTTGCTCTCCACTCACTCTCTGTCCTGCCTGTGCTGCAGGCCTCATCAACTGCTTCGGAGGCTGCAGCCATCCCTCATTCTCAGCTCTGGCAAGGATGCAGATTGCAGTAAATATTCTTGCTGTTTCCACAGCGAGCTTCCTTTGTTCAGCCTCTGGTCCAGGCGCCATCCGTTAGTTTTCAGTCGGTTTGTAATCCAAGGCACAATCAAAAGGATTTTCTACAAAGAATGTGTGACTATTGACTAACTGTTTGCAGTGTGGAAATGGAAGAGCCTTCAAAAGCTGCCAAACGCTAATACAAGTGCGAGGCGATGAACACTGCCTGCATTTTTAACAAATGCAAGGTAGTACTTAAGAGAGTAGTCTTGCTCATATTGTCTAGAAAGAGGGATCTAGCTGCAAGCTAATAACTCAAGCAGTGGACAAGGAAGAAATAAATCATGTTATAAATTACCAGAGAAACCTGTTTGTCCTTTGTTAGGCTTGAAAGAGGCAGAGTGGCTTCAATTGAGGGGATGTATAATTCTGCCTAATAATATACCATATTACTAGAATTATGGTAGTTGGACATTTAGGATCAAGTGGTAACTATTGTTAATCATCTAGCAGCTTGTGGATCGTTGTGGGAGCGTGTTAAGGAAGAGGGAAGCTAACATGTTCCCTGTCAGACACCATGAGATTTCTCCCCATCCCTGCTGTTTGCTGTGATTCTTCTTGATCGGTGTGAGGCACACCGCCCACATCCAAAAATAATCAAATTAATTTGAGAGAAGGGGCATGTCAACTGAAACGAAGGGGTGAAATTTGGGCACAAAGCTCTCCATGTGTTTACGGCACCCAAAATTAGCCCTTGTGTTTTGTAAGTACGTGGAGAGTCCATGAAGAGACAATAGCACTGGTAGGGTTTGGGTACTACATACTACAGGCTGAGCTTTGTGATGGTAGCAGGAGGTCATTGGAATTCACTGGTGGTACTTCCACTCTCCTCCCCTTTCCCTCCCACTGAGCTCAAGATCTGGCCATCCCCCCTGCCAGGGTTTGTTTTTCTTTTTGGAGGAGTCTGTTACCTCTCCTTGTAGGGACCCTCTGGTGTTACTCTCTCCCCTGAACTGGAATTGTAGCTCTTCCTCCTTGTATCCAGGTGGCTGTTTCTCTTTGTTAATGACTTAGCTTCCCTGAAATCAAATAGCCTCATTTTCACTGTGAATGGGCTCATAGACACAGGAGTAGGTAAAAACATGGCTTGAAGCAGGAAGGTAGGGTATTTACAAAATCCTTCAGTATTGGCCTGATTCTGTTCTCTTAAAAAGTGAAATTCATAGAAAATCCATCTGCTTACCTCCAAAGGCATGTAGTATAATGCTAAGATGATTCTGCAAGATACACTCACAAAATACATAGGAAGACAGCTAGCAGGGTAGGATGTTTCAATCAGCATTATTTTGGGCTTTGCACATCATGCTCTCGTGCTGTATTACTGTGGGTAATTAGTTGTGTGTCAAGTTCAAAGCACTCTGGCTTGGTTCAGCCAGCCACGGCAACAGGAGCTGGTATCACATGTAAGAGTGTCTGGGTTAAGAAGTGTTTGTACCGTGCCTGTGAAAGGAGGAGGTAACTGCAGAGTTGGACCACATGTTCCCTGCAAGGTTTGTCCCTCTGTGTTAATTCCAAGCTGTTTAAGTATTTTTTTGTCTCTCGATAATTCCCAAATGGCTTTTCAGGGGGAATTTGGTTTTGCCATCAATTCTGCTACAAGTTATTAGTTTAGACGGCAGACTGTCCAGTTTGGATCCATAATGCCATCCCTAGAGCACTGCCTGAGTTACAAGGACATGGATTGGAAGTCTGTGAAGTGTCTCTTTGCTGCTGCTGCTGCGGGTATCTCCTCAGACAGGGAATGGCCAGGGTCTCAGTAGCATCCTGCATGTCAGCCTGGGCAAGGAAAGCCTTTTGGGGAGGGCTGTGCATGGCCCACAGGAGATGTGGTTGGCATCACTGATGTGGTCTGTCATGCACAACTGTGACTGCTGCATCCTTGTAGAAGGAGGGGGCATTTCTCATACCCTGGTCTGCACAGTTGGCTTTGATCAAACTTCAAGGTGGGGAACGTAATGAAGGAGGAGTGTTTCCACAATCCCGTGCCACGTAGCTGGCACAGCCTGAGCCGAGGCTCACACTCGTGCCCCGTGGCATATTGGTGTGGTGTCACCAGGATGGCTTTGGAGCAAAGGGCTGTGCTGGGGCGTTGGTGCAGCCCAGCCTGGTGCAGCCTGTGGGCTCCACCACCCTTCCTGCAGCCTCCTGCTTGCCTGGGGTTGCCGTGGTCCAGTGCCTGCCTTGGTCACCTTCACACTGCCACTGACTTCAGCTGATGGACAAGAAAAACAGTGAGGACATACTAGTAGGACTGCGGCTGCATGTTCTCTGATATTGAGGTTCTGCTGTAACGGGCAGGGGAAAAAGGCTCCTACATATCCAAGTTAATTTTTAAGCAACATGACATTTTAGAGGACTGGCTGGGCCTTCTTCTCTGATATTTTTTGAAAGCCTTCATTGCAGTTTATGCAAATAATAAGAAAATCGTAGTGGAAAGAGGAACTACTTGCTTCCCTGAAGTATTCCGTTTCCCTAGATTGTCCAAACTATTCCAGGTTTCTTCTTTTTATATACTGAACACTGTTTACATTATGCTGCACTATTTATCCACTCTTGGTATTTCTGTGTCAATATTTGAGTTATCTGGTTAATTTAATTCCATGATATGCTAATGGAATGACAGAAAAACAACTAACCTGATGGTAAAAGGCACACCTGTGTGTTCAGGGCTTGAACCTGAGCCACAGATGAATCATGTCGTGCAGCAGATAGTCATTGCTAAATTGCTGAGTACAAAGATGCATTGTGTGACTCACTCGCTGTGTTTCTACTACCATTATAAACTCTGAGAGCACTTGATGAATAACAGAGAGAGAAGAATGAATTCATCCATGTTTCACTCTGTAACCATCTATTATAAATACCGAGCCAAATTCTGCCTCCAGATACACACAGCTCTCATTGAAGCCTGCCCACTGTATTTATTTTTAAAGATAAAAGCACTTCTGTTACTTTCACAGAGGACTTCTGTGACACAGTCCATTGTAAGGATGTGAATATCCTTCCTCAAGAGCTTCAAGTGAAGCAGGGAGTGTCTGCCTGGAACAGGGAAGGGCACTTCAGGGATAATAGCCCCCAAACTGCGGCGGCGGGATAATAACTGTTAGGTTCATCCCAGTGATTTCCAGAACCGCATTCCCCACACTCGGGTCTCGCATAGCCCTCCGTCTGCCTGCCGAGGCTCCGGGCTCCTCGCCTGGGTGACCCAGGGGCTGAGCTTGCTGAAGCTGATGAGTAGGTTCGTACTGCTCACCGGCTCCTGGTCAGGTTCAAAGCACACTGGATTGGTGGGGAAAGCCTTGAGGTAGGGTTTGGGTTTTTATTTTTTATCTTTTCTTTAAGTTTTTTTTCTTTTTTTCTGAGCTTCCTCAGGGGATATAGGTGAGAGCACCTTCCCTCCCCCGCCCAGAACAGGGTCTGTTCTGTCCTCGGACCCCAAATGTCGGTGGCTTTGGATGTGTGCTACTCCCTCCTGTATGGAGGGAGATGTTTGTCTCATGGCCTTATGTTTTGGAAAGGCTCTGATCACAAAATGTTCTCTGCTGTATGCAGTAAACAGACCTAGATGCAGAGGGCTATCTCTTTGGTACGTAGGAGATGGTCTTTGCCCAGCTCAGGCTCTCTCCTCTGTAATTACCCCATCAGCTGTTCTGGTATGATTTGAGGTGGCTGCATTAAGGCTCTTGCTGTGTATGCAGAGTGGCTCACTGATGAGTCTCCCGGCAGGGTAAAGGAGGAGAGGAAGGCAAAGGGATGTGTTGCGTGTTTGCTAGTTCTGTGGATGATTGAGGCATGTCTTGTTGCCACCGAGCTTTGTGATACTGCTCAGCTCACCATTTTCATATATCTCAGGGGAAATGCTGCGCTTGAAGTTTCACCTGCTCCTGCAGTCTGGATGCAGTCAGTTATCCTCAGGGGATGGTGGTGGGTCAGGGTGAGAGCAGGCAGAGCTGCACTTCCCAAAACACGGGAGGCAAAAAAGTTAATAGTCCTTTTGGGGGTGGAACTACGGTTTGAGTCATGTATTTATTGTGAATGAAATCTAATTTTCATGATTTACCATGATTTTTTAATTTATAGTAGCTCTGAAAGCCATTATTATTATTAAATGATAATATCTGATCAGAAAGTGGTCAAGTTATCAATTGTGAATCGGAGAATTATCTGACAAATAACAATAGCTTTTTCTCATGTTTGGAGGTTTTATCGTAGAATCACAGAATGGTTTGGGTTGGAAGGGACCTCAAAGATCATCCAGTTCCAACCCCCCTGGCATGGCAGGGACACCTCCCACTAGATCAGGTTGCTCAAGGCTCCATCCACCCTGGCTTTGAACACTGCCAGGGATGGAGCATCTACCACTTCCCTGGGCAACTTGTTCCAGTGCCTCACCACCCTCAGGGTAAAGAACTTCTTCCTTATATCTAGTCCAGTTTTCTGCAAGCTGACCAGCCTCTATGGAAACTATTTTTTTTTTCTGGTTTGTTTGGCTGGTTTTTGTTAAATGTCTGCAGAATATACACACCATCCAGTTTTGTGCCTCCTTTTCTAGGCTGCTTGGCCTCTGTGATACGGGGCTGGTTGAATGTGTTCAGCTGATTTCTTTTAGGTGTCGTTTTTTTCTCCCAGGAAAAAAAAAAGGTGGGAAGTGCATTTGGAAAAGGTCTGATGGTTTCAACTGTGAAGTAGCTAGCTAGAGTCAAGCCTTCCTCTCCTCCCCAGAGGTTACTTTATCATGGAAACACAGGTTATGATATGTTTTGTCTTCCTAGTCTTACATGTTGAGGAGCTACTACTACACTTTTCTGTGAGGAGTAGCCAAAGCCTATGGGTTGTGCAGTGGCTTCTTTCCCTGGCTTGGACAAATGAGAGCTAATTAACAGGAGTGAAGTATGTGTGAAGTAGCAAATAATGATTAGTTTTGTTTATGTATAAATGCTAATAGTCATAAGAGAATGCAAATGCTTGTGTGGGAGACAACTGTTCCCCATGGGCTGTTTTGGACAAAAGGGAATGAGTGTGAATGTTCACACAACAGCAAGTAAGAGGGGATATAAACAGGGTCAAATAGCACATATGTTCAGGAACCCAGTGAGCGTTCTCAGGCGCTGTTTCTGTCACGGCTAGCAGCAGATCACACGTGCTGCAGAGGATGCATCGCCCTGCATTCTGTGCCCCAAGAGAGGTGCATTCTGCACCTGCTCTTTGCAACTGCAATGAAAACTGCAATAGCAGCTTCACTTCTTCTAGCAGTTGTGACGTTCTTGCCTTTATCACCCCAGGATGATGTCGTTCTGTTATGATGACCGATGCATTTCTTAAGTGGGTCGACATTTAACTGTGATTAATGAATTAAAGTCAGATTAACAAAAGGGCAGCCCTTGAGAAACTGGTTCTAATAATTGCAAGGCACGTGGTAGTCAGGGAGGACTTGACCCATAATTTTTACCTCTTGTGGTTTGTTTCGGTTTTAAAGCAGTTCTCTTGGGCTCTGGACGGACAAGTAGAGACACTCCTGCATTTAAACCCTCTCTCATCTGCTGGATATGAGTTTCCCTGGCAGCACTGCTGGTAACGTGCCTGTGCTGCGCCCATTTGCTGCCTGCTGGCCAGGGGCATGGTCACCTGCTTAGAGCTGATCTCTCCTGCTAATGTCGTTGCAGGCCAAGTGGTGAAGGCACGGAACCATGGCGGAGGATAGGAAGGACGAAGCCAAGGCACCACACTGGACTTCAGGTCAGCTAACAGAGGCTTCTTCGCACCCACATTCACCTGAAATTAAGGAGCAGGGTGGTGCAGGTGCTGGACTGGTCAGAAGTGCCAATGGATTTCCCTACCAAGAGGATGAGGAACCAGGACTGGGTGGCCACGAGCAGCCGGGGTCATACGCTCAGACCAAAGAGAATGGGATCAACGGAGAGCTGTCGTCAGGGGACAGAGAGACCGCAGGTAATGCACCTCGATGCCCTGCCACAAAACACAGGGCTCTGCATACCACTTGATGATGTTTCTCCAAGGGGAAATGTTTTCTGGAGCCAAGCCCACCCCGGGGCATGAGGGAGCTAACATGAGGGAGTGTGTGCCCTGGAAGAGCACTAGCTCTTCACAGCAAGGGCTGCATCTTCGTCTGGGTTTGCACAGCTTGCGTCCTTACCCAGGATCCTGGGCAGTGCTCTGAGAAGACTTCAGGAAAGGCATGACAGTGCCTTAGTGTGTCTTGGTAGACGGGACAGGGTCACCTCTCTGGGGACAAGAGAACAGGCTGGTGTGGAGCAGCCACTCAGCTCCTCTGGGCTGGGAGTAGGAAACCACTCAGCTGTTGTGCACAGATAGCTCATGTTGCTCTTGCATGTGTTTGTGTGTGCGTGAAGGATGGGTTCACCTGTTATTGCTCACGAGTAACAACACCTTCCTGAAACTGCCAGCTGTTTGCAGAATAATGTGTTGCTCAGCCTGACTGGGAATACCACATCTCAGCGTCAGCATTTATTCACCCTTGCCCAGGCATATTTCACTGGATGCTCACTGGGGCTTTGTCTATTTGTAAATTACGTTAGGATTTTAGGATTCAGCTTGTTATTTGGGGGGAGGAGGGGCGGGAAAAGTGTGACTGAGTCAAAATGAAATATGCAAAGCGAATTTCCTGTTTTAGAAATAAATGCTAATTCTCTCTGTGCAGAGTTCCCACTTTAAACCCCAAATGCACAGTGTAAGAGGAATTTCTCTTGTACAGACACAACTGCCCTTGATGCATCCATCCATGCATGCTAAAGAGATCTTTCTCACAATGTTTTTTGGCTGTTGACAGCATTTGGAGATGCCATTCATAAATCAGCAGCAGCTGGGGAATTTTAAGCCTCTTGGACCCTACATTCATTTCATAAGCAGTTGTGCTGGATATCTCTGCTAAAAGGAAATGGGTTTAGATTTTAAGAATCTCTTCTTGTGGATAGCCAAAACTTGAAAGCCAAAGGTAAAAGTAATCCTGTGTCAGCATTCAGGTGAACACACTGTTGATGGGTGGTTGGGGGGATGATAACAAGTTCTTGTTGCTTTGCTGTAACCCAACTTGGCACTGTGCTTAGCCAGCAAAGGAGCAGGAGCAGACGTACAGGAATCGCAGAGGTAAGATGCTGCAGCTCTTGGAGATGGGCAGTGGGAAGACGGAGCACGGTTCTCTTCTTTGCCACAGATTTTTCACGCAACCTTGGACACACATACACTTGGAGAAGTGGGAATAACTTCAGAGGATGAAGAAGAATTTCCTCTCCTTAGAAAGGGAGGAGGAAAATGCTCTTCTCAGGCTTTCTCAAGCTTGGTTGTCAGTGTCTGAGAGAGACCTAAACGTTTAATTGGGGAGTTTGCATCTAATGAGTGAGAAGAGATGGGGACCCCCTGCTGCCCATCTGCAGGCATTGTAGTAGTGTATTTTCATGTTGCTTTTTGAGGCAAGGGGTTAAACAGCAGAATAAGTAAAAATGAGGCAGTATAGTCTAGAGGCGGCAGTGGGACTGGGGACAGGAACTTGCCAAGGGAACAAGGCTGCCCTTCATCTGGGTGAAGTTCTTTTTGATTACCACTTTGTGGCCTCATTTCCTCCTCCCCTGCTTTTTTCTCACTGTCTGCTTAGATTGCAAGATCTCTGGTGTGGGGACTGACAGTCAATAAAGGCATACAGTTTTTGTTTGGGAGTCTTGATATAGCTTATCTCATGGCATCTTTGCTTGTCCTTGAACACCAGAAAAGTCCCTAAAACTGCATGCCTTCGTGCATGAATTCCTAGCTCTCTGGAAACTTGTCTGCTGGACACTCTCACACTGGCTAAGCCTGTGTTTAATTCATACAACGTAAACCATCCTTGGATACTTAAGATATATTTTTAAATTATTATTCTCTTTTTGAAGGAGAAACTTGTTGGCAGCTTACTGTGGTTATGGAAGAGGACTGGGGCACCCGTTGCTATTTTGCAGTAGTATTTACTACCTGGATGTGCTGAATGCCTTGTGCAGCAGAGAGCTGAGGTGGATCTTTGGTGTTTGATTCAGAGCTTGATGTTGAAATCAGGACTGCCATTTGCCACCAAATTCAGTCATCCTTGCTGTCTTTGTCTGCTTGTAAATTTTAACTGCAGCAGTAGGGTTTTGAAATGCCACTCTGATACACATATAATTACCAATAATATGAATCATTTAATCATTTGTAGTAGCTTACTGACTCCAAACAGCTGAGGAGAAAATGCACAGGCAGCCAAGGTCGACTGAGATAATTAAGCCAAACTGTGGGTTTGAGTGGATTTACAGGGATTTTATTTTCCCTGATGCAAGTCCAGCACTATAACCTAGGAAAATCTCTGGCTTCTCCCAGCAACTGCAGCAACCATCTCCTCCGGAGCAGAGAACTAGTTTAAACAGGGCATTTCCCTGGCAGCTGCCTGTTGCCCCATAGAAGAGCTCAGTTTCATTTTGAGACGTTTCACCTAAGGAAGCTCTCCAGCACCCACCTGACTGACCCAGGAGCTGGGGTTCAGTCACGAAATGAGCCTCTCGTCGGGAGAGGTATTCTGCAGCAGTGCAATAGTCCCTTTGGGGCACAGCGGAGCAGCAGGGCACCCCTTGCAGAGCTCCTGCTGTGAAATCTGAGGTCTGTGTGTTAAGGGGAAGGTTAGAGTGAGGCTACCAGGACAAAGGCACCTTATGCCAACACTGATGCAGAGGCGAGGGGTGGCAGTGGGGGAGGAAATAACATTTCTTGCCAAAACACATCCAATCCATCACCGCAAGTGACATTTTTAGGTTTGCACAGTTAAAATTTGCCTTCCTGTATATATGTGTGTCTCTCTCTCTTGGCGTCTGTCTAAGAGTTATTGAGTCTGACCTCAATTTTGGAATCCTCTGAATCTGGCTGTTGTGTTGCCTTTGATTGATCTGTCTCGGTATCATGCTGGTAATGGCTGCATTATGGAGCCACATCAATGCCTTCCTTTCAAACAGACCGATGGGAACGTGGGAGAGTGCACAGTGCTGTGGACAGGGCAGCCTCAGGACCTGATCCAGCACCCACTGAAGTCAAAGGCAAATACGTGTGAGAGAATAGGCTGGGGTTCTTGGCACAGCCCATAGGAGGCTGCTATGGATGTGGTATAAGTAACGGTGGTAAAGCAGCTATTTCTTTTTATGTGTATTTGTGTGTATATATACTTGGGCTGCCCCTGGCAGAGCCACCCTGCCCCACTCCATCCTCAGCCCCACCCCTCGGCCAGCCACAAGTCCTACGCTGCTCTCGAGGAGCTCCTGAAGACACCCCACAGCCCCAAGAGCCACTGAGTTTCAATGTGCTCTCCCTGATCCATGCATGTCCATGCCCTTTCTCACCTGCACACACACACACAGAGCAACTTCGGTGAGGGTTTTGGAAGTACTAAGAGGGGAGGATGACATCTGTTGCTCTTGTGAAGCCGAACGTTTTCATGTCACGTGAGACGTGTGCTGCAAAGGAGGCGTGATAGCGTAATCTTCAGAAACTCACTCTGAAGTGGGCTGATGTGGAAAGCTGTGGATTGGACCCCATGGGTAGAGCACAGGATGTGTTTGACTTACAATAAAATACAAGAGTGGCAGCCTTTCCTTTGCTTACTGAGAAGCCGTGGTCAGCTAACTGGGAGGAAGCGCTGAGGAGCAGTACCGATGCGCTGCAGCGTTCCCCAGGAGCCAGCACTTCGACACGTCGTATTTGACATGCAAGGAACTTCAATCTGCGAAGGTTTGTTTTTTTACACTTAAAATGCATTTATTTTTCTTTTCAGTAATGTAATGACTAACTTGTCAAATGTGTATAATTAGGGATAAAAGTAGTTAGATGCATTGTTAAGCATCTTCTACAATATGTCTTCATGTACAGTGACTCAGCTGACTGAGTGCTTTCTTCATTATATGCCAAATTCAGGATTATAATCGGAGGGGGTTTGGATTACCCACACAGTTATTTGATGAATTATTTTTTCTGACAGATGAAGGGAGAGCGTTTCCTGAAATCCTATTATCAGAGCCTCAGGACACTGGTTGTGTCCTGGTGTCGGTCAATGTTAAGGACAGTAATGCGTCCTGCCAGAGTGACAAACAGAGCCCTTCATTAGTTGGCAGGGTACCCAAACCATGTGGGATGCAAAAGCACTGCTGGAAAATTGTAGCATACTTCCTGACACAGCACAGCAGACCCACTGCAGGTTGAGGACTCCTGGCTTGTTCTTCAGAGCCCCTGAGCCATAGGAAATGTGGGTGAGAGGGAGCCCATGACAGATAAATGAGGACAGGATTTTTGGTGTCTGGGGGGGACCCACAGACTGGTATGTGTTAGTCTGTAAGTGTAACAAAAAGAGGGGGGAGCCCTAGACCTGTGAAGAGAAGTGAAGAAGTGGCAGCATTGAACTGAGGGGTGAGTGGAGGGCTGAGGAAAGGCAGGGGAGCAGACCCTGCAGCGGGACAGCGAGGAGGGGTGAAGGGCTGAGAGCTGCAGAGATGAAAGTTGTGAGGGAACAAAGCAGGGGGGAAGTGGCCGGGAAAGAAGGAAAAATTGAGCATAAGGTAAGGGCAGTAGATCGAGGTTCAGTTTTATCTGTTTGTCCAGAGCCAACACAGATTTTGCATGATAGTAGATGTTACCCCAGAGAGGAGGGGATTCAGACAGCAGGAACGGCACAGTCTGCAGGGGGCAACCGAGGAGAGAAGTGGCAAGGGGCAATTCCTGTTACTGCCCTAATTCAGCCATTTGGTTTAGGCTTTGTTCAGCCAGGCTAAATGGGCATCTGCAACAAGTCTGTTCCTGTGACCAGCTACTCTTTAACTGGGCGTATTTAAATAAGCTTCAGGGAATGTCAGCTTGAAAGACTGCCCGGTCATGGCGTGTAAATACTTGAGCAGAGGTGAGGAGTCCCCTAAGGATGGCTGTGCAGAAAAGCCATGGTGAAGATAGGGATAGTGCTGGTTTCAGCCACCTGGCAGCGTGTCAAGGAAGCTGTATCTCATCATCTTTCCTAGCCTTGCCTTGTCGTAGCCACTCTCTGGGTAAAGAGGCTCTTGTTCATGGCCCTCACCACCATTTTGCTGTTAGAAATGACCTTGATGCTTAGTTCTGCCAGCTCAGGGCACTCAGCCCACAGGGGCCACGACTGGAGCTGCAATGGCAGGTTGTGCGGGGACAGGATTGCAGCTCTGTGCAAGGAGCCACGACAGCCTCTCCAGGCTGAAACTGCCCCAAGTCATCACTTGGTCCCACGGTGTGTTAATGGTTTCTCCCCCTCCAGTGACTTCTCACTTAATCTTTTCCTTTATGTGTCTTTCTCTCTCACCATACAAGTGATAATACTCGGATGCCACCGCCAAGTAAACATACAAACAGGCCTTCTTTTGTATAGTGGCCTTTTTAGTCTTTCTTCCCAACAGGATTGCTTTGTCAGAGCTTTCCTTTGCGTTTGGCTGTTTGCACTGGCTATCCTACTGCTGCCCAAGCCCTCCTGGAGCTACCAGAGCCCCCCACAAGCTTCCTGCATGCCTCTTCCCCAAAGGTGCCTCTCAGCCTTTGTGTCAGACGTGTGGTTTCAGCACGCAGCATGTCTCGAGCAGCGCAGACACAATGCGCAGAAGGATGCTAAAGCAACGACGTTCCAAGATGACCGTGATGGCTGTGTTTGGCCCGTTTCAGTTGTTTATTTTACAAAGCTGGAAGAATGCATCTTACCATGTCATTGATGGTTCCCATGGGAAAGAAGCTGTTAATTAGGCATTCTGCTCTCCCTCCTTTTGCCCAGGAAATGTGACAGTAATTACTGTGCACCATCATCTTTGCCAATTTAGATACAGGCAGACATACCAGACTCCTGAAACTTTTCTTCTCTGTGTTAAGAGCAATACAAGTGTCATTTTCTGGGACACGTTATTGGAATGTTTAAGACGTGTTCAAATTATGTTGCTGAAGAGAGCATAGAGAGAGGCAGCAGAACCTCTTTGGGGCACTCGTAGAAAATGTGGTTTTTTGCAGTTCTGTGTTAACTTGCTCTAGAGGTTGCTCTTCGCTGTTCCTCTGCAGAGGACCGGGAACGAGGCCAGAGAAACTCCGGCTTTTCCCATGCGTCTCCCACCCCTGGCTATCTTCTCCCTGACTTGGAATATTCACTAACTGCTACAGAGACCAGGTTCTGCAGGCTTTCCTGTGGCTGGTGCTATCGATCCCTAAATCCAGTAAGGCATCACATTGTGTCCAACCCTAACTTCTCTGAGGGGCTGGCTCTGCCCTCCCATCTCCTCTTGGGACTTCAGAAGTCAGTCAGTCAGTGACTGAAATGTATTAGTGGGAGCTGGGAGGTCTGGCATGGCTTTGGGCAGTGCAAGCATGTAAAAATTGTTGCCTGAAAGGGAGTGGAGTGAGATAAACCGGTACGTAGGTGCCACTGGTTCCCGTGGGTGGGAGTCAGACACCTGGAGAAGTTCAGCCATCAGTCTCTGTTATCCCTAAACCTCTTCTGAAAATGTCAGCATGTGTTTCAGGTTCACTTTTGAAACCTGTATCTCAAACCAGGTGCAGTAACACCATTAGAGTCAATTATTGCATTGGGCCATATCAGCGTTGAATCTGGCCAGGAGAAGACATCAAGCTGCCATTTCCTTTGGGCTCCCCATTAGTGTTTTGATTCCCTTTGCTGTTTTCTTGTTACGGTATGAGCATCGTAAGAGGGAATTGCATAAGCAGCTGTGCTTCCTTAAGGAGTAAGAGCGAAATGCCTGTGAGTGTGTTGGCCTGGCAACCAGCACTCACTTGGTGCTGTCAGTGTTCCCAGAAAATGTGATCGATAACAACCTCAGAGATGCAACACAGAGCGAGGGCAGGATATGGAGGAAATAGCTTTCCTAACATATAGTTCCAGCCACACTGGTAATTCAGGCTATGTGCCATGTGCACTGTGTGTCGAAGGTGCCTTTTGAAAATGTCTGCAGCTGTTCTTTGAGGTTCTTCAGGCTGCTGTAGGCTGAATATCCCATCAAATACAGAACACATCCAGGGAGTTGAATTTTTGTTTGTGTCTCCCTTTTTTGTGGACAAAAATTTGCCCTTTGTTTGCTCGTCCCTGCCCTTCATCCCCACCATCCCTCTTTGCCTGCTCTGATGGGAGCTGTTAATCCTGACTTTGCTGTTTCCATGGGCTGGGTGTCGACCCTCCAGCACTGGCGTTAGCTTAGGGACTGGTGGGGCAGTTGTGTCCAAAGGCCGTGTTCTAAGTCGTGGCCTGTTGGAGTGGCTGGAGTCCTTTTCAGCGTATGGTAGGAGAAAGTTTGTGCATTTATGAATTAGGTGAGGTAGGCAAGGCATGTAAAAGCCAGGAGAGAAGGCAGACAGGTGTGAAGAAAGCTACCCCTGGTCACGCAGGAGGGCTACAGCAGGGCCACAGGCAGGCAGAACAGCCCTGTGCAGGTCTGCACACTGCCTCTCTGTGCTCTCCTGCCCTCTGCCCCTTGCAGAGAGGTGGAGTGTTTCGATGGCTCCTCCGTGTCCTGTCTGAAGGGAAGCCATCGTGGTCTCCACCCCTAGGATGGCAGCATGAAGGACATGTGGGAGCATCAGGCAGGATTTGGGGGTGGGCAGTGGTGTTTGCAGTTGCAGCTGGAAGGTTGTATTGCTGGGGACTGTGCCAGCATGTAATTTTCTGTTCGAGTTTTGATCTGAGGGCAGGAAGATTTGGGGAAAGGTTCATTACCAAACAACAGAGCTTTGTTTTGCAGACACACAGCTGCTGTTGTTTCGGGCAGAGCTGAAATGGCATCTTCTCCAAAGTCACCTTGAAAGAGAAGCAGCAGGTTCTCAGCTGACAGCCCGGGACATGCTGGTGGGCATCACTTGCCTCATTTCCTGGCCCCTCACAGGCAATTATCAGCTCTCAGGGTCTCACACACAGGCTGTGGAGCAGAAGAGCCCAGAGCCACGGTCATTAACCCGCTCACCCCCATGCTTCGCAAATCCCTTTCCCCATTACGGACGCTCATGTGTGTGGCTTGGTGCATGTTCCAGCCCTGGCTAACCACTGGTTAGCCCAGTGCAAAGCACAGCTCCCCACCATCCCCAGTTGCTTCTGAGGGAGGCAGGTCCTCCTGGTGCACGGGCTGGACGGCTGCCCTGCCACACGCAGCCCAGCGCGGGTTTAACCTTGGGTGGAGAGAAGGCAGGTGCCATCAGATCACTTCCCAAAGTGAGTCGCACAAACAGTCTGCTGCTCCTGCAAGGAGTGCCAGGCGTTGCAGATTTCTTTTCTCCATGTTGCCATGCCAACACGTCCCTGCGCGGAGTGAGATCTCTTTTTAAGCTCCTCCGAGAGAAAGTATGTAGCCTGGGAGCCTGTTTAGCATTCAGGAGTGCACAGCCTCTCTGTAACGGCTCTGAGCCGCAGCCAGGCTGTCTGACAAAGGAAAGGAGGATTTAATTTTTTTTTCTTTTTCCTCTAGCGTTTGCTTCTCAAGGTTAAGGGAGCCAGGGTAGGTGGGCAGAGAGGCTGGGAGCGCTTTGTGAGGGTACCTCACCCTGCTGTCCTCACAGAGGCATGACTTTCATGGAAATGAAGAGGAAATACGACTTTGGGGTGTATTTACAGTGCAAAATACATGTGCGAGATATATATATGCAAATTTCTTGGTGCGACTAACCCTGATGAGCTACTCTGCATTAAAATTGGAAAGCGAAGGCAATCAGGGTTTTAATTTGAGCAAGGAACTCAAATGAAAGATTAGAAGGAAGCCAGGGACAACCCCGCTGTCTTTGTCTTCCCTGCTGTTTTAGTTTGTGAGCTTACAATATAGAGAAAGAAAGAATCTCTTATTGTGCTGTATCCCAAGGAAGGACACCAAAACCTAACGTGAACTGGTGTTTTGGTTTGGGTTTTTCCATTTTGTGGAGTTGCTACTGGTAGATTAACTGCTTACTTAAATCCTTAGGATGATCATTAATCCAAGTTTGTTTGCCTTTGCCAGCCCAAGGGGTGGAAATCAGGATAAAGCAGCTGGCGTAGCTGGCAGATGAGCACTGATGATCCAGTGCCTGTCCATAGCAGCTGTGAAAAGGTTGATGTGGAAATTCAAAGGCAAGGCTCAAAGTGAGAGGGCTCCATGCTGGTGTTGACTCTGTCATTTGTTCCTTGAGAGGTGCTGAGCAAAGCATTGATATTTTCCTGTGCTGTTTCACAGACCGACTGCAGAGCGGAGTCAGTGGTGCTTGGAAAACCCATTCTGAGGTGATGGTTTAGAAATGCAATCTTGGTTGGTGTTTTGGGTTCTGTTATTACTGAGGCATTCCTCGTGACATGCAAAAAGTGCAGGGAACTCAGGGCACCCCAGCTGTGTACTTGAGATCGTGTGAGTGAGCCCTTCTCCTCTGTGTGGAAAATACTTGGTGAAAACTTTAATACTTTAATTGCATGCAGTATATGGAAAAATATCTGTGAGATATCATTATCTCCAAGGCAGGAAATGCTGTTAGCTGCTTCCCAGAGAGTCGTTTTCACTCAGGACTGAGTAGGTTGAATACTTGATGGAAATCATTTTCTCTTGCAGGCACTATAATACTTTGGGAGGGGAAAATAAAC
Organism: Podargus strigoides; assembly: GCA_028020825.1. Lineage (NCBI taxonomy): Eukaryota > Metazoa > Chordata > Aves > Caprimulgiformes > Podargidae > Podargus > Podargus strigoides. Next base: position 35,922,635 of record CM051625.1, read on the forward strand.
CCCAGGTATTTCACTTTTTTGTTCCTATTACTTCCCTTGAGACTAATTCATAGTGATATACAATCAGTTTGGTCCAGCTCCCAGCAATCCCTACAGCCTATGGCAGTTATGATAAAACTAATTTACAGTCTGGTCCTCTGTCCGTGCAGCCTGTGCATCTGGCGAGACAGATAGGTTAATAAGGAAGGGCAGAAGCATCAGCTGCCAGTGCTGCGTAGATGTGGCAGTCTTGCTGACGTACCCAAACTGTTCTCATCCCCATGGCCTCGCAGCACATGGGAGAGAAGGAAAAGCTGTGACCGTGCCTTTTTGCCCCAAAGCCAGGGCATGTGCCAAATCCAGGGTAACGCAGCCTGCGCAGGGTGTTAGTGAGCTGTAAAGGGAACTGATCCTTAACTGTTCCTGTCCATGAGTTGCTTTCTCTTTCCTTTCACTGTCATCTTGTCTCTCTATTTGAGAATATATTGTCCTTCTAAAATTGCTCTGTCAACTCGTCCTTCATTTCCTCTTTCCTCTCTTTTCTCACTTATGTTGCTTCTGGCTTTGCGCTTTTTTTCTTTTTTTTTTTTTTTTTCTGTTCTTGTTCTCTCTGCGTACTCCCAGCTTTATCCCAGCCACCCAGTGTAGCTCCTCTCTGACCTTGAATCTCCTCTCCTGGTGGCTGCAGTGACCCAAACCCTGGTCTCAGCTCTGCCTACAGCACCCAGATGGTCCGCATCACTGTGGTGGCAGAAGCTTGCAGGTGTTTAAGCGTCAGAAAAAGTGCAAGAGGCAGTTCAGAAAGTGCACTGAGGGCTTTTATGTGCATCTCTCGCACCTTTCTTCTGCAGGGGTAGGTGCACATTTCTCTTGACTAATCACTTTGTGCACTTCGAGGTGTGGGCAGGCAGTGGATGGGAGCAGGCGTGTGGGCGGTCAGGGACAAGTCCCGGTCAGAGGCAGTGACCCAGCAGAGATGAGACTCCCAGTGCCAGAAGAGAGGGGGAGAGATGGCAGAACTGCTGAGCAGGGCTGAGAACTGCTCTGAAAATCCACCCACATCGTGACCTCTGCGGGACTTGGTTAATTTGTATGTGGTGTGGGACCTGTTCTGCTCTGCCTGGCTGTGGGAACACTCGCACACGCTCGTTTGTAAGTACGCAACACCATTCCTGGCAGTCGGCAGAAGACAGGCATCTGTGTTGGTTGGGAGGAGATCAGCCGTGAGCTGCTGCTGCATTGCAGAGCTGGCTGGTTGAGCGGGGTTGGACTGACGGCGTGAGCCCCAGGGTGAACAGGGCACGGTGCTGCTGTGTTTTACCGTATGCCCTGACGGGAGAAACCAGCCTTCTGTTGTATTGACAGAATGAGCCTTGCTCCTTCTGCACCAGGCATGACCAGAAATGCCACAGAACGCATGCACAGGTTAATGTTAATTTTAAACTTAAATTTAGCAGAGCTCATATAACATACTTTGAATTCTTTTTAAAAAAACCCCACAGGAAACACTGTAAAAAGTGCCTAAAATCAGCTCAAGAGGAGCTAAAAATGAACTTGAAGGGACATGTCACCTCCTGCTGTGGGTGGCTGAAGCTCCATTGACTTCTACGGGAGTTCTGAAAAATGTTTGTTTAAAATCTTAGCTTGTACTGAAGTTCAAAACAAATACTGAGTTAAAAGTGAGTTACCTGCTCTGTGTATTTACTCACACTCAGAGGATCTGGTTATTTGTTTTGAAGCTGAAGTGCTTTCTTCTGCATGAACCCTAAGGAGTTCATGTTTTATTGAAAGACACATATAGCTGCTTTGTACATGCAAGTGACGTTTTTAGCTGATACCAAGTCCTAGGAAAGGCAGTAGGACCTCACTGCATTGCCCTGGCTGATGGTCTGGTGGTGTCTGCTTCAATATTGCACGTTAGCTGTAAACTGTGTTGCCAATGCATCAGAGAAAACAGAACCGATTAGCTTTTCCCACCTCTGACTCGGCTGGGAAGTGCTGACAGTAGTAAATATTTTGTTCCAGGCAGTAGACTTCAGAAGATACGACTCAGGGGATGCACAGGGAGTGAGTATTTGCAGTAATGAGGGCTCATTTGAAAAGCATTGCTTTATTGTACTGACGTTTGTATGACTCCTTTTTAACAGACTTTCACATTTCATGGGGGGAGGTGTGGGGGCTGATCCCTTGGTGTTTTGTTTTACAGCTGCTAGACAGCGTGGCTGAGGCCCCTGCCGAATCAGTGTGCACTGGGGCGCTGGGAGCTGGAGGAGGGGGCTCACTGCAGCTTTCTGAATTGCTCCTGGCTCCTAGCACGAGTTCACTCCAGATTTCACCACTTGGAGACTGGGACAATCTGTCCAGCTCTCTCACTGAAGGTGATGAGGAAAATGCAGTCAGGGCAGTGGAGCTGAAGTACACACAGAAGGTGTGGAAGAGGTCCAAGGCACGGGAAAGCCACACTCAAGCCTCCTGTTTGTACCAGAGCACAACCAGTCTGACACAGATCAGCTGCAGCCAGGACACCAGTTTTGCACCAGATTTACTCTGCTACAAAGCACATATGTTAAGGGGCTGAATAACTGTGATTCAGATGTACAATTCTGAGTTTAAGGAGAAGGTAGGAGGGGCTGTTAAATACCTCAAGTACTCCAAAATACAGAGGCATAAGCCATTTGCTATGGGGCTCACCAGGGTGTGAAGCTGCTGCACTGGGTAACCAGCTGTAGTTCCCCTGTACATGCTGTTCTCACAAGGTCACTGCAATACATCTTTCCCCAAAGGTAGTCTGAATGTTCATACCTTCAAGTTTCAGTGCAGTAGACAATCAAAGCTCGCTCTTTCCCAAAACACAGGCCTCTTCTGGCCTGTTCAGTTGGTTAGCTGGGAAATCCTGGTGATTAAATTAATCTGTCACTATCCTCGTTGATGCTATAGTAGCTTAAAGTCAACGAGTTTGTTAGGGAAATGATACTTGTCAGTTGTGTTGTGGTTTCATTTCATTTAAAAGCTGATGGTCCCATTATTTGCCTTCATACCTCCTGCCAATTACTGTGGATATTGCCAACATCCAGATCAAGGACCTACTCAGCACAATATTTACACTCATGAAAGCCATTTGAGAGCAAATATTTGCATTCTGTACAGCTACATTGCTGCTTTTTTCTTCAATCACAACCACCAATCTATTGGCATTGTTTGGGTTTTATGTAACTTAGTCCTACTGCTTTGATTGCTGCTGTGCATTTCTCTTTTTAACCCGAGTGCAAAAGGCAGTATTTAGAGTCATGATCCCAGTGATGGAGTCCAAGACGTGTCTTTGTCTTTTCCCTCAGAAATGTCACTGGGTGAAGCCCAGGTCTTTTTTTCCCCCCAGTGTTTCAGCAGTCTTGACTCAAACGAGAGTCGTCCACCAGCACCCAGGAGAGCTGAGCATGAATCAGGACCTGTCCTTAGGGCACTGGCTAATGCCTCGAAACAAATCGAATAGCTATTTGGTTTGTAGTCCTGCTGCACTCGGAATTGCAGTACCCAGGGGGAAAAAATCCATAGGTCCTGTTTGCTTTTCAGATTGTCAAAGATAGCAAATGGCCGCTTTGTATCTCTCCTTTCTGCAGGAATATATGTGGGGTGTTTTGCCGCACGAAGCAGCGCAGGTTGCTCTGTGCTTTTGTTGTTGACTCGGTTCCACTGTGCCAACAATTAGTGCTGGTTACCTTGGAAACTGCTCTGCACCCCACTGAGGATTTTGACAGGCACATTTTGACCGAAATTGCTTTGTTTTCCCAATTCTGCAAGCACACATGTAGCTAATCTTTTGGCTGTACTCTGCCTATGTTCCTTCCCTAAAATGTAGCAAAATTAATGAAACGTATTATTTTATCCTTTCCATCTGTTTGCATCTTTCTTTATCCCTGTTTTAGCCTCAGTGCTCCAGGAGTGTTAATTACCCGTTGCTTTAACTGAGCTCACTGTTAATTTTCTTGGCAGGTGTCTGAGGAGTGACACTGTGAACGCACATGAAGTTTTGTCACAATTTTTGGTCTCCTGTTCTCCATCCCTCCTTCCTATCATCCCTTTCCTTCAGTTTTCTCCGGGAGCATTTGTTGTGCTGTGTGGTTCCAGCACGTTAAACTTTGTTTATGCCTTAAACAAGTTCTGCTTTACAGAGACCAGATGGCATCTTCCATGGCTGTGGCAAACCCTGGATCCACTGCCACCGTAGTGGTGTCAGAGCTGTTGCTAGAACGAGCGAGGGGTGATGCTGCTCCCGCCTGGGAAGTGTCCCGGTAACACTGTGAGGACATGAAATGCTGCTTCTTTTTAGGAGGAGTTGTCCCTGTTGCTGTGAAATGGGTGCTCAGATGGAAAGGTAGATAGGTGGGCTGAGCGACCTGGATGAATGGCAGTAATGAAACACAGGAACTGCAGTCAGGGAAGGGACTTTGTGGAGACAGACTGTGGTCTGACCGGGGCAACACCAGCCTGAGAAATCACTGACACTGTTATGTGAGCTGATGAGCCGGCTGTCCTGGGGGCAGTTGTACCAACCCTATGCACAGGGCACATATCTGCAAGGCAGGAAGATGCTGTGAGCCCTGCCTGGAGGGAGTTCTCCTGTCAAAAACAATCCTCATACTAATAATACAACATGGCATAGAGGGGTATGGGGGAGAGAGAAGATAAAAGGTGCTCCTGGATAAGTGCTGTCAGGGACAAATATCTAAGCCTGAGCAGTTTCACCTCGGAAGTAGTGTTCATAGCAAACTCAGCTCCTCAATGGATAGAGCCTGTGGTTATGGAAAGTTGGAAGAGAAAAAGCGCCTGAGGCTGAAGGAAAACCATTAAAAAGGGCACAAAGGGAACAGACACCACACATCACTGCGGAGATGTGTCACAGATCTAATTTTTGCTCGTACCATTATAGTTGCCAATTATTTCTAACAGTTTTCTGGAAATATTTGGTGAAAGCTCAGGCACCATTTTAAAAGGCTTTTGTCACTATCTGTACATCTGCCTCTGGGGCTGGTAAACCTGTCTGTTAAAAAACTTAATGCTTGCAAGAGGGGCTGCAGCTTTTGAAGGCACCAGGCTCCCCACACCATCAGCAGCTGGTTCAGCTTCTCCTGTGCCTCCCAGTGCTCTGAAAGGGTTTGTGCCCCTGAATTATCTGTGGGGCAGAGAGTCTGCAGATGTCCCAGTTTGGCATGCTGGGGTTTGTCATGCCGTGCAGAAGAATCGTGCTGGCTTCCAAGACCAGGAGTAGAGTGCTTACTGGTTTAAGTTCTAACTTTGGTTTAAATTTGGGTGGTATCTAATGCAGCCTGCAAAGGAAAGCCATGTCGCCATACGTTGTGCTGGAGTCTTATATGAAGCCAAGGTCCTTGTTGCCTTTAAGAAACATGTACTTGGTGTTACTTGGCATTTGTTTTGTGCTGTTTTTGCAGCACAAAGTAGAGTCAGAGAATGTCTACCTGCTTAAAAAGAGGGAAAATAAATCTCTGCAAGCAAAACTATCTCTAAGGAAGCTGTGAAGAATTTGCCTGGCATCCAGGCTGGCTAACTCCCTTTCCCTTTTTTTTTTTTTGTTCTTTGTCATTTGACTTCCTTGAACTTTAACTGAACCATAAGGAAACTATGGAAAGTCTCAATAGCTGCCCTGCGAGGATTTGACTTACCCATTGGATCTGCTATTTATAGTGTCCATTAGTACAAAAATGTCTGTCCTTTTGCAGCAGTCATGTATAGCAAAAGCACTGCTCTTCTGGCGAACTGCCTCTGCCTCCTGTGTCACCCAAAATATCCATCAACAGAGTGTTTAGAAGTGAGCCTTTCTTGATTAAAAAAACCACCACCCCCCCAAAACCCAGAGGCCATTTGTATTTTTATTTACTTATTTTACATAGCCTGACATTGAAATTTCCATTTTTCAGCAGCCTTTCACCCTCAGCCATTTCTCCCCTTGGAACATAATCTTTATCCCAAGCAAATTAAATGGGAAAGAATGCTGAGAGGACACAAACTGTCTTCCTGCATTGGAGAGCCTGTTTGTACCCCAGAACCAGGCTGGATGTGAACAAGTATAAATTCTGTAACAAAGCAGACCATTTTATTAGGGATTTGTCTTACCTTGCTGGGGGAGGCTAGCAGTAGCTTGGCCGATGGAGAGCAGGTGACCGAGTGGGTTTCCTTTGGGTGTGCTCCAGGGTACTAAATCTGGTATACATTTGCATATTCTATATCTGAAAAATTAATTGGAACCTTTTCTTAAGATTTTCATGTGAAAATAAACTTTAAAAATTGGTTCTCCTGAGAGTCTTCCTGATTGAGTCTTGGTTTGTTCATCTGAGCCAACAGTACAGACTTGATGAGGTTACTTTTTGTTCATTAATGTTGTGACTAGTAGATTAATAGGAGTTTTGACAGAAGGGTCACGTGTCACATCCTCAAGGCATAAAGTGGTGGTGGTGATGGGTGTGGGGCCTTCTGGAGCCCTGGCACTCTGTGCAGTTCTCCATGCTCACCAAAGCTGTCGGGGCAATACTCTTTCCTCTTCTGAAAGGGTGGAATCTGAACAGGGTTATACCAAGTATCAAAGGATGCCTTATGGGAGAGCAGTTTGTTCCCTACCTGCGTGTCCCACCCGTGCAAGGTGCTGCAGCACACCGGCTGCATGGCGCAGCGTGGGAGACAACACCACGTGTCTGCTGGAAGTGAGTGGAAGTGAATCAAGCCACAGGTTCATTCTCCCAGTTTTCTCCGATGCTGCTTGTGCTTTGCAGTCTGTGCCTGCCTCACAATACAGGGAACTGTCAGGACCTGTAATGATTCCAAGGGACCGTTTGTGTCTGGTCTGGGAGATGTCTGTTCCATGTTCCTCACGAGAGGAAGGAACCAAGAGGTGCTGAGAAACACCCCCAGCATCCAGCAAGCATGGAAGCAGGAGAAATTCAAAAAGCCCCCAAATGAGGTGCAGGCCCCTGAAAGGCAGCTGGGAAGATTGATGGGCTTTAAATCACTATTCCTGTTCTTTGGTCCATAGGATTAGCCACATGCATGACTTGATTTATGGGGTTATGGTGCTCAGTTTGATCTACTTCACAACAAAGTGGAGCTTCATCTCATACTAGGGGCACGTTGTTGAACAGAGGGACAGAGAATTAGAGCGGCCATTCTCAGTCTCTCAGTACAGGCGTCTGTATCATATGTAGTCCCTTTCATGAATGTATTGAGCTCCATCTCAAAACCAGTTGTTTCCTGCTGTGTTGAAGGCTGCTGGAACTTCACACCCCTGGCGGTAGGAAAGCAGCATCTTCAGATTTCTAGTCTGAATTTATCCTTGGTGAGTTTACACTCCTGTATTCTTGGGCTAACAGTTCTTTAAATCAGTTTATTTTTTTTCATTGCTTGCTAGTTGTTCTGACATTCAGCCATCTACTCTTGCTATTGGCTAGAGCCAATAAAACTATTGCGGTCACTGCCCCCCTGGCAACCAGTCGGGAGGGAAGTGAATTGTAAGATATAAATACCAGCAATTATGAATGTTCTTTGCCAGTGGGTGGGTTTTTTTAATACCTCATTATATAGTTTGTGCACATGAGAGATTAACGTAGCATTTTGTTTTTAGACAAACACAACTGTGAAAGTCAAGTAACTTGCATCTGTGCTTTTTGGGAGAAAAAAACCCAGCTTTTCTAAAGGACAAATGAAGCAGAATAACTTTACATTAAAAGTACGAAGGAATATTGTAAGAGTACTGTGAGAAGAAATCATCATTATTAATCTAATGGACAGTGTCCCTTGTTAGAGTGGTTGCTGTAAAGTTCCGTGTCGGACATTGATTTAAGTATACTTCCCCTTCCCAGCTGGTCCTTGCCTGAAGGATGCAGTTAACGGGTGAGCAGAGAGCTTTTATTCCTGCCCTCAGGACAGTGATTAATGGGGGCTCTGCGAGTGTCTCCTGGCAGGAGCAGGGTGTTCTGCTGTCTGCCATTAGAAACCCCTGTCTCCACGTGAGAGCTGGAGCAGCACTGAAGCTCTTGCTCTATTTTGAGGTGTGTGCCCAGCAGTGCAGCTGGTGGGCCCATGGCCGTGCAGCTTGTTGCCTTCCCTAGGACTCAGCTCCACGTTAGGTTCCAGCACCCTGTGTTTGAAACAGCTCTCAGCCAGCACTCAGAAAGGGCTGGAGAGCTAAGGGCTTTATTTCCACTAGGTTTGGCTATGAGAGGGAGGAATATGTTGATTAATGAGTAAGGGAGAGTGGGCTAATACACAGACAAAAACCCCAAACCCTCTTTGTCTGAAATCTTTTGCAGATGGTTCTGCTGCACCAACCTTTGGGTCCTTGATTTACTAGATCAAAGGTGCCTGAACTGCCCTCTCTGGTTACTTCTGCATAGATGTGTGCCTGAGGACATTTCACTGCACCTTTCAGTGGCTCTAGAGCAGAGATGAGATGCAGTTTCTCAGTTTGGAAGTATTTACTCCCCAAGTGGTCCCACTGCCATACTCCACTCACCAGAGCACCCTGTTCCTCAGCCCCTCTTGGGCATACCACACATTGAGGGCAGTGGGGAGGAGTGAAGCACAGGTCCTGTGGAACCCGGGTCTGTCAAGCGTGCAGTGCCTCAGCAGGCTCCACTCCTCGCTGAGCACAGCAAGAGCGAGCGGCCGGGAGCCAAGCCTGTGTCTGAGACCAGGGCCTTAGAGCCCACCCCAGCAAACATCTTACCCTCTGCAGTCCTTCTGCCTGATATTCGGACCTGCTGTTTCAGTAAAGCTTTGTGTCACAGTCCTAAAAGGGGTGAGAAGGACAAAGTATACATTTTAATCATACAGAAATGTTATTTGGCCCTTCTTTTTCAAGCCCCTTATCAGTCTGGGAAGTGCCTTTAATGCATACTAACATGTGCTGGTGAGGATGAAATATCATCCAAAGGGCATGTAAGAATGCAGTGAGCTCCATATATTAAATGTCAAGAAATCCCATTAGTCAGCTGGCCATTCTACCCCTGTTTGCAAAACAGTACCTGCAAAAAAAAAATTCTAGATGTTTAATAAATGATCATCTTAAAATTTTGCAGTTGCTGCACATTGTGCCTGACAGAAAGAGCATTTAATAATGATTCTTTGTGCACCTTACTGTAAAGGCTGGGGTCCTGGTTTTTGTAAATACTCAGCAGTTTCCACTGAGATCTTTGGAATATCTGGTCCTTCTGGTTTATTTTTAATTATTTGCTTTTCTTTCAGGAAAAAAGATTACCTTTTCAGAACAGATTAAGTCAGCCTCTATCGTCTGTTGTTTAAGCTCATCTTTGTAATTCTAAAACATCATTCTCATTAGCATGCTTTTCTTTGTTTTTTCTAACTTTGCTGCTGCCACAGAAGAAGTGTCTGCGAGGATAGTACAAGTAGTAACAGCTGAAGCTGTAGCAGTCCTGAAAGGCGAACAGGAAAAAGAAGCCCAGCACAAAGATCAGCCTGGACCACTACCTTTAGGTAAAAGGAGACAAAGAATGTTCAAAGTATCCTCATGTCTGCAAATGCCATATGCATGTCTGTTACAAAAAACAGCTGCAGCTGTGTATTCACATAGGTTATGGTCATGGGTGAACTGCAGCACCACTGGATGAATGGTGGAACCACGTGATAGTAGAGTACCCTTGTTGTCCCAGTTCTTCACAGCCCTGTGACTGTCTCATTCACTGTTTGCTTTGACAGCAGTTCTCCACCTGGTTCCTGACTCCTGAGTGGCACAGCTGGGAATGTAATTGGTGGTAATGGTTTTGTCCTCGTGTTTGGTGAGAGCCCCGTTGTGTTCCGCCACATATAACGTGAGAGAGAAAGATTAACATCTAAAGAGGCAAAGATTAGAGGAGAAGCATATAAAAGGAAACTGTGGCTTTGCTGGTTGGGTGGTAGCTACTCAAAAAGATGGAGGAGGAATGCCTCAACAGGAAGCAGAGAGGAATGGGGCACACCAGGTGAGGGTGGGAGAGGGGTTAGCAGCCGGGCAAGGTGAGGGGAGATTGTGGGAGAGGCAGTTACACATGGTAGAAGCAAATGCCAGTGGTCCAGAATGGTATCAGTGATCCTGATCCTGTGCGCCCATCCTCCTGCTGACTCCTTTGTGAAATGTATCTCTGAAATACAAGCATGTACATGTATATGTATAAAAAAGAGTAAGTATACAGCCATTTGTTCCTGCAGTACTTCCTCCCTGCCAGAAAACTTCCACAGTAGCTCAGAACATGTACACCAAAGACCAGAGAAAGGCCATACTCTGTCCTGAGGCAGGGAAAATCTTGCAGGCCTGCCCCAGGATAAGTTCTGCTGAATGCACGTACACTGTGATCAAACCCAAATAATGCCTTGTGGTATTTTCCCCGCAGGCATTCTGCTTTGTTTGGTGCAGTGGCTGGACCCTGCTTAGGAATGAATTAAAATCAATGAGTAATTCAGACTGTTTGTTGGAAATTTGGTTCCTGAGGTCTTTTGCTTCATTGAAGTAGTTTTGAACTGCATCCGGTAGATATGTTGCATGGTAATTCCCTTCTTTACAGAGACTCAATTTTACATGGAAGACCCCAGTTCTACAAAACTCTTCATACATATTTTAGCACAGATTACTTCATTGGGACCTGGATGAGGCAAATGGATATTCAGTTCCATCTAGTTAGACAAGGGCCTGTAGTGATAGGACGAGGGGTAATGGGTGGAAGCTGAGAGAGGGTAGATTTAGACTAGATATAAAGAAGTTCTTTACTCTGAGGGTAGTGAGGCACTGGAACAGGTTGCCCAAGGAAGCTGTGGATGCTCCGTCCCTGGAAGTGTTCAAGGCCAGGCTGGATGGAGCCTTGAGCAACCTGATCTAGTGGGAGGTGTCCCTGCCATGGCAGAGGGGTTGGAACGAGATGATCTTTGAGGTCCCTTCCAACCCAAACCATTCTGTGATTCTACGAAAAATACTGTGGGAAGTATGTCTTCAGTTAGCAACTGTTGGTGTTACAGTTCCTGCAGTCAGTGACCACTAAATAAGTGCAGGTAGAACTGCGTTGTGATGAAGATAAGAATACTCTGTCCCTGGTCAGCTTATCTTAAGGACAAGTCACATAAGGGTCTCTTCCAAACCACACTGAAATCAATAGAAGGAGGCCTGGCAAATTCTGCTGGTGCTTTGAAACTGGCCTTTCTATGCTTGGGAAGAAGCCCTGAATCAGAAGCTGAGATCTGCCTGTTGAGAGGTGCCATTTATAAGACAGATCTGTTAAAACACATATGCTACCTTTTTCAAAAAAACAACCAAACATTGGTCCAGCCCCAGTAGTGGATCTGGTTTTAAAGAAAAAAATTTCTCAAAGTGATTGGTGTGAAATCAGATGCAGAGGTTATGCTGAGTTCATTTAAGAAGCAGTTTGTCTAGGATTTCATTGTACCTGAATTGAAATAGTTGGGAAAAAAACATCATCTGGCTACAGCATCTAGTCTCGTGACTGGGAATGAGTCTAAAACCTAGTCTGAGTGCATCTATGGTTTCACTGCGCCTTGCTCTTTTCTATTTAGACAAGCAATATTTGAATGTATTCTGTGATTAATCTTGAACTCAGCAGAAGAAAAAAAAAAAAAGCATGCAGAATATTTTTTGTTCATGTAAATTGAAGAGATCGGATGCCGGTTTCTGATATTCAGCATGAATTTATAAAATCTCGTATGCTCAGATGCTTTATTGTCGTTGCCTTGGGTGACTGAAGGTTTTCTAAGTGCCAATACTGATTTAAAAGGTAATTTCATATGTGATTTTTGTATTGTACTCTGTGACCAGAATTCTGAAAATAATTCATACCATCTGGAAAAAAAATCATGCTTTTTTTATAATTTTAAAATTCCATGTATTCTGAAAGGGTCTATCTGAAAATCCACTAGGCATGAGTCCCCATTGAATAAATCTCTCAGCTGGGCACAACAGGCTGACTGCAGCTTGTATGAAGCATCGATCTCCCTGGAATTAATTGCTGTATCTCATTTTCACTGTTCGATTTCTAGCAGTCGAAGAGTCGGCCAACCTGCCTCCTTCCCCGCCTCCATCACCAGCTTCCGAGCAGACTGGAGCTCTGGAGGAAGGTAAGGGTCTCCTGGATGTTGCAGTGCACAGCTGTCAGCAGAGGGATGAGACATGAATATAAAGGATGGGGGAATCAGAAAATGGAGATACTTTCTGCACCTTGATATGAAAAGATAAGGCATTCCCCAGCAATAACTCCCCATCTGCAAACCAGCTGCAATGCATGGATGAGGTAGACACATATGCACAGAGGTAACTGACAGGGTATGTTAAGTACATCCATATTAAAGAAAAAAAGATGGTGATGCTCACCCTTTTATCTGTTACATGTGATATGAGACAAGATGTCTGCTGTCTCAGTGTGGTCACCAAAACTGTGATTCGGTGTGGGTCATCTTTCTTTTCTCAGGATTTGTTTGACTGCTCTTTTAATTACCATTATCTTTGGGTTTGGAATCTTAAATGCATGAAAGCAAGGAGATTCAGAGTTGGATCAGTTCTTTGGTCTTCAACCTGTAATTCGTGCTTCAATGTGGATGTGTATGGGGGTTCTGTACACAGAGTGCAGGAGACAAATTGTAGTCTCACAAAGCAAATTTCCACTCTGTTCTGCACAAGGAATGTTGTTTCAGTAGCCCATGATCACCACGTTTTCCTCCTGCTAAAATCCCCTCCAGCAAAGAACTTCAGCATTGGCTTAATTAAAATTAAGCGGAGGCCTAAATCCCAGTGAAATTGTCACAGTGGTAAGCATGTGCATCAGAGCTTTGTCCAACAGCAGAAAACTGATGCATCAAGGCCATCAGTACAGGGAGACAGCAATGTGTTAAAACTGAGCCATACCATGAGGATATGAGGGAAGGATTTGGGTTCAGTCTCCAGGGGACTGTCAGTTGAACTCTGCCATGTCAATAGTGTTTGTATGTGTCCATTTATTTCCTTTCTGGATTTTCTTTTTTGTTTGTTTGTTTGGGTTTTTTTTGTTTAAGTAAGTGCATGAAAATAATTTCTTACCATCTGCTGAGCAAACATTGTTGGTATTTTAACACAGAGCCTCTGATTAATTTTGCAAGTGGACAGTTCCTATTTCATGTGCTAACATAGTCTGCCTCTCAGTTTGTCAGGACACTGCGATTAGGTATGTTCCATCCTGCAGTTATTTTTGAGATAATGCAATTACAGGCTGTGTTAACAACAACATTTGTCAGTGCACTGTAGTGGAAATACCTACAGTTTGCAGTTAGTAACCAATATAAAAAAAATTGATTAATTCATTGGTGGCTTTTTAAAAAAACATCTGCACATTGTTTGTTTTAAAAAATAGTACAACAGTTCCTAGACTCATCGCCCAGAGGTAATGGCAATCAAAACTCCTGACTGAAAAAGGAGCTAGGAGGGCATCAGCAAAGGCCTTTACAATTGTTACCAGGGGTTTACTAGTATTTTTTAATATATAGTTCAATTGACTAATTCAGCGTATGCTTTTTGGTTTTTCATATGGCAATAAAGGGCTTGTTTTGCTTCAGGCCAGGGCCAGGGTTCTTGCATCATACATCCTTAGCTGAGGATTAAGCTTTGCATGCTGTTTCTATCAGCAGTATTATTTACATGTATTTTAGGGTTTTATAAAGTACTCATATTGATTAATTGACAGGAGGTTGTAGATTGCTCCCTAAGCAAATGGAAACCATTTTGCTAGTTTTGTTAGCACAAGAAGGTGGCAAAACATTATACAGCTCGAGGTTGTTATGACCGGGCTCTGCTGTTCCCAGCTGTGCGTGTGACTCAGCAACTCACTTAATGTTGTTGTTTTTCTCTTTCCTTGCATATAGACTCGAGTTAATATAATAGCACTTACTTACCTGCCCCACAGGGGTGGTTGCAAGGACTGAAAGGTCAGTGTTTGGGAGATGTTTTGATGATTTATACAATTTCACCATTTTAAAAAACATTCATTTCCTTTAATGTTAGTGAAAAGAGACTGTTCCATGACAAGACCTTGATTCAGCCCTTCATTTTTAAGAGCAGATGGCCTGTATAAATCCTAAAAGTGTAGGTCTGTAAGGGAAGTATGGACAGAAATTATGTGCTGAGTCACTAATGCACTCTGCTGGAAGTTTCTTGTTTATGTCCAGCTCTGAAACTGGAACTCACAGTACAGTTGGTTGATGACCAGAAGGAACTTCTTGAAAAAACTTCACCAGAAGTATATTGTGTTGCTTTTTCCCAGAATACAAGTGTTGTCAATTCAATGTAGTTAATGGTAGTAAAAATCTTGTATTCTACTCTGTGTTAGAAGATGTGGTCCTTATTTTCTATGGGTAAGTTGAGCTTTTGCTGACTTGAGTGAGCCAGACCTGTCATTTTTATTCCAGCATAGCTTCTATTCAGAAGAGTTTGCCTCAGTAGAGTTTGACCCAATTTTACTGTACTTGTTTAAACCTTCAGTTCCCTATACCATCTGGCTATCCATCCTCATGCACCTTTACATTATCTGTCTGTCTTTCTGCTCAGTAGAATACAATTTATGAATTTAATTCAATTCTACAGTTGTTGAACAACAAAGGTGAGCACTTGATGTATCTACCTCAGACCTCCTTTTTTCCCCTTCTCTTAGAGCATTTTCCTAATGCACTTGTCAGTGTGTGTTGAATCCAAACGAGACTTCCTTCAGTCATAGTAGGAGGGAAATCACTGTTGTAGACATGACAAAGGTGGATGTGGCCAGCCATGCAGCAAACACAAATTAAAAAAAAAAAAGGTAGAAAAGACAGAGAGGTTTGTGGGTCAAGTGTATTTCATGAGAGAAAGGAGTCAGTGGATGTGGGTTTCCTTGTTTGATTCGGCTGCAGAAAAACGTTCAAATGAGCCTGTCCCTTTTTACTGCTGCAGAAGGTAAGAAAACTCATTTGCCTTATTGAAATTACTTCATTTATTTCAACTATAGTAATATAATTTTGCTCAGGAGGTGAAATTTTCCCTAGCCCCATCTAATCCTTTTATCAGCTGTATCTGGTCAGGCAGGGCTGATGCGATATTCTCTTGCCAACTTGGCATTTCTTTTGTGCTCCGTGCACAATGGTCAACGTCTTCACGTAAAAATTTTTCTGAATGTTACAAGCTAGAAGGATGCCTTTGATGCACTGGGCTTCCATTTCGAAATGGGCATTTCAGATTAGGCTTTATATACCAAATGAGAATATTTTCAAACTGAAAAGAACCAGGTGTCCTACAAATGGATCTATCTACAATGAAAATTACTTCTTGAAAGGCATTTTCAAGGGATACCTGGAAGCTAAGCAGAATTAGCCTTTGTGAGAAGTGATTTTAATCTTGGACTTTAGAATACATTGGGGATTTTTTTCCGTGCTTTGAGGTGAAAAAGAACTATTAGAAGGGACTAAACTAACAAAGAAAGGATTTTTCTTGTTGCTGAAATAAAATCCTCCTTTAAAGACATCATTATCCTGTTAATGAAATTATCTGCAGTAATTTGAAAATATCTTTATTAAAACTGATAAATAAGCAATGTAAATCTGTAATAGCCACAGTCGTAACAGCCCCAAACAATACCAGGCTTTGCACTCCTCATGATTATATGAGGATAATATAGTATGTATTATATTATATATAATAATATATATTATTTTTACTGTTGCCAGTTCCTCTAGTTTTAAGGAGCAGAGACAAGGCCTGTATTTTCTTGTCTACAATCGGTTCAGAGCCTATAAAGGAGGAATTTTCAGCTTTGTTTGCATCAGTATAGAAAAGTCCTGGGGTTTCAGCTTCACCCTTGTTGATGCATTTTACTTCTGAAGGGCCCTTGGATAAATATGACCCATAGCTGGAAGGAGAACCTCCCCTTTTGCACATCCTCCTTCTCCATGTTCTGATTCTGATCGTATTGACTTTCCGTTCTTTTCTCCACAATGTCCCAGTTCCAGCAGAAGAGGTGGCAAGTGCATCAACCCTTTCTGCTCTTGTCCACAGGGCACCCTGCAAAGAAGCAGGAGTTGTAGTTTTGAATCTCCTCAAGTTTACAAGGGGGTTGGTTCCCAGTCTCTCGCTTCCTGAGGTGTGTCCTCACCCCTGTAACTAGCCTTTTGCGAACTGTGAGCCCCTTCAGATCTGTCACTGAATTTTGTAGAAGCTGCTATGGAGAAGAAAGTTACAGGTTCTGCATTTGAAGAGGGTCAGGGTGCTTCCCTGCAACCTTGCAGCCAGATGTGAAGTCCTAGGGAATGGTGGGAAGCTCCGGATCAGCCCTGTGTTTAGCATTTCCTATTGCAGTGTTCTGCAGAGCTTCCTGCTTGGCAGAGGCAAGTTGCCAGCTTATCTTTCCATACCTTTTTAAGCATGCATAAGCCCCTGAATCTGGGGTTTGGATTCCACTACAAGAGCAAAGCAACTCAACTGTAAGTGTTTCAGGCACACTTTGTGCCCTGAAAGAAACTGTCAGAACTGTTCTCTTAAACTCAGTTCCATGGGTGGAATTTGTGTATGTGCATAGGTGCACATATCCTGCCTTCAGTCCCGGCCATCCTGTTATGGAATCTTAAACATGGATAGTCTTCCTTTTGCAGCACAACGATACATATTGGAGCTACTAACAGAGAATGCTGTGAGCAGCTTTACGTGACCTTTATCAGGAAAAAAAAGGTAGCTAGCTATTTGGAGAAGGGTTTTTTTGATTGTATAAATGTTTATATATAGGGAGAAGAAGAAAATGCAGAATTTTAAAAAAGATATGATGAGAAATAAAACGACCATTGACCAAAGTGTAGGCTGGTTTGCTTTTTGATTCAAGGACTTTTTACAATTTACACTTTCAAGTACTTCACCTGATCACTAAGAGGGATACAACTGTGTTGGGATACTTTAGAGGTTTTTAATACAGCTGGTCAGCTGTACGATATCAGTGCACGTTGTGAGATGTGATTTGTGCCAATATGTATTCCTCTAAATAATAACTGTATAGTTCTGAAATTCACTTATTCCAACGATTGGCTTCCAATGTTCATAACCACCCTAGGAAACGCCACATACATGGCCCATGTGTTAAAATGCACAGCTGCCTCATTCCTCCAGCCTGAGGTAACCTGTAGCCTGGCTGATTTCATCCACTCTGCAGTATGACATAGTGGTTAACATTGCTAGTGCATGTGTCCATCCTGTCTTGTCTTTTTTTTGTCTGTCTGTCCTGCAGTTTTTGTCTGTGTGTGTCTATTTGTAGATGAAGGGGCAGAGGATAAGGTGGGACCGCTACACCACTGCCCGGGCTGTGGGCCTGCTGCCAGCAGGGAGTGGCGTAAACACCTGGCCCCCTCCATTTCAGTGTCTGTGCCTGATGATGAGCCCTACAATTCGGATGAGGAGTACTATGAACACCCTTTGTTCAGCTCGGAGTGGACTGGCTCTAGTACACGTCCCAGTGCCACAGTGAAGAGCACAGAGGTCTTGTTGGGCCATGACAAAGGTGAACTGAGCATGGTCCCATTTTGTTCCTCTTCCTCTCTACCCACTTACCATCCATTCCATTATATATGTGTCTGGGATTGCAGCTCTCTGGGGAGGGAAATCTAGCTGTGTTTTCTCCCCACATGGAAGTGATGCCCCTCCAGAGTCTCTCTGTCTCAAAGTGAAGCTGCAGTGTGAGCAATGAGTGCAACTTTGGGGTCAGTAAACCATGGTTCCTGCTTCAATCAGGGCTCTTGGCCTGCTGGCTTGGTTTATAGCAAGAGCAAAAGGAGCAGCTAGTTAAAAGAAGCATGAGCTAATTTGTTTTTGTGCCAGGGAATCACTGCCAAGAACAGTGTGCAAAATAGACCAAAAGATTGTTACTGGAGGTAAGTCAGTTGTTAACACAGTGGGGAAAACCACCCATGTCTATACCAAAGATAGCAGCAGAAGGTCTTTAATTCTCTAGTAGGCAAAGGAAATCACTTTTTACCTCAATATACACAGGTGACTTTAGGCAGTATTGGGTCATGCTTGATCTCCAGTTGTTTTGTGAATACACCAGTTAACATTGCAGCAGCTGACTCTAAAAAAAGGAGAGGAAAATAATAAGTTTACTGTTGCTGTGTTTCGGTACCCCCTTTTTCTGTGGCCTGAGCACATCAATGTTATTTTATCAGTGGGGGTTACATATGAAATGGCTTTTGAGGAATCAAGGGAGAACCTATTTCAGTGACTAACAGGAATGCTGATTTCTTCTCCAAAGCAAAACCTTTAGATTGAAAGGGTTGCATGTACAAAACTACATAAAACTGGAAAAAGTAAAGCAAGTTATTCAAGTCAGGGCCTCTTGTAGCTGGGCACCTGCTGTTCTGGCAGGCTGCTTTTATAATCTGCCCATGTGTAAACATCCCTGTAACGCTCAGGCATCAGTCCACTTCTGATTCTGAATCTTCTGGCTTCTGTTCATTTAAGATAGAGTATCTAACCTTAGTTACGTTTTTATGTGTTATTAACAATGTGTTGTACTTTACCTAGTGATATTTTCTCAGCCTCAAATAGTGTTTGTGTTCCTTAAATCACTTTTTAAAGGCCGTAACTGAAGTGGATGGTTGATTGTCTGGTTTTAACTGGGCCAAGCTCAGGAGTAAAATCAAGCCCTTGTAAAGAGGTTTTACTTTAACAACAAGAGGCTGGATACAGCCACTTCCAGATTCAAAACCATTTTGTTGTAAGTCTGATTCAGGAAAGTCCTTAAGTGTGAGACACACTTTAAACCCAGGGAGGTCACGAGGTTGACTGCAGCATGGCTGCAGCTTACTTAAGCTGCAGCTGCTTAAGTATGTTGCTGAATCAAAGGTTTCACACTTAATTCTGACTACTTATCAGATGGGATACTAATAGAGCACAGTAAGCTCCTGTCTGAGTAGCAATGGCAGGAGTACAGTCCAGAATAGAGACTTTGCTAATCATTCTTCTGCCACAGCATGAGTAAAGACAGCTCTTGATACTACTGTATTGATCCTAATAGCCAATAGGCTGAGTGATGTATTGTAGAAATTCAGGTGAACAAATAGTTAAATTGCACTCATTCGTTTCTTTGACTTAATTGGTGGCAAGGAGCCTGAAGGCTAGTGGGGAAACAGAAAAGAAAATTAAAGAGTCCTTGTGTTAAATCTGTGATTTTCACATACAGAATTCAGACGTCAGGCAGCCTGAGGGAGAAGCTGTTTATAAACTCGCTCAGTGTAGGAATCTTGGCTGAATTCTTGCAAAACCATTAGTTACCAGCTACACACAAGGCTTATTAAGGTTATGGAAACGGCTCAATATTTTGCCAAATCCAGGATCCATGTGGTGGATTGACTTGCTGAAATTTAGTAGTCAGTATTGCCAAGGTCAGTGGAAAGAAATTAATGGCTCATACCTTCCTCCACCTCAATTGAATGTCTTGGACCGGATTAAACAGCACATTTATCAGAAAAATGTCTGTGCACTTTGAGCTCATTGATGCATTGGTGTTGTCAGGGCCATCCATCATTCAATACCATCTCCATTTGCAATGAATATTTGACCCAGGGTCATCTTTGGGAGAGGTATACCTGTGAAACACTTTCAGCTCTCATCTTGCAACATAAACATGCTTCTCTGGGGGAAACAGGTTTTTCATTTTGGTTTGGTTTTTTCACTAAGCAAAATTCAGTTCCACAGTGAGTAAAATGGGCTGGATACTAACAGTCCTTTGACCCCTTTAAATCTAAAATGTTCAGAGCTGAAAGTGTTATGCAAAAGCAGTCCTGTTGAGCTGTGTGCTTGGTGTTTACTGTTGGTGTTGATGTCACCTCCTTTTTCCATGCCCAAGAAGAAGAACCAGTAGAGAGTCTGATGGCGGTGGAAGTGAAACCTGCTGCTCTTCCTGGGAAGGAACTGGGGAAAGAGCACGGGCCCATTGCGCCTTCGGACCAGGCAAAGGGCCTCAGTGAGGGTCAGTCGGATTCGGGTTTGGAGGCCAAAGTGTGTCGTGAGGACAAAGTGCCGAGCGTGGCATCCAGCAGGGAGAGTGTAACCATTGTGGCGGAAACGCCCCCGAAAGACACATCCCCTTCCTTGGCTGAGGAAGGTGTGTCCTCCTTAGCTTTGCATGTGTTTGCTGCCGTTGAATCCTTCTCCAGCTTTCTCCAGTGCTTTCCAACGCTGCTTCATTTCCTGTTCTTCCCATTTATTAGTATGACTGCTCTTGTTATTATGCTTGAAGAGTGCGTAGCAGATGACATGATTGCATAGGTGCTGTATGACAACATGGTTTCCCACCACTGCGGCTGACTCCCAATTTTTTACTTTGTCATGATAAAATGCGCTTTGCAGCTAAGCTGATTCCTCTGCGTAAGCCTTTTTCCCTCATCTCAGATGTGTTTGCCAGTCACATTGCTAATCTATGTATATTTTTTTCTTTTTGGTGCAGAGATTCATCTGCTTTTCTTTCAAAAAGTAGATTTGTGGACTTTGACTATGACATAAAGAGGCCTAAACTCTAGAAAAGTTTTCATTTGCATTGTGCGGGTTTTTTATTTGTTTTGGTTTGGGGATTTTTGTGTATGTGTGCTTCAGTGCATTCTGGTTTAGCTTCCCTAAAGCTATTGCTTCTTATGTCATATTCTTGCTATTCATTGCAGTCCACCTCTCCCCTCCTCAGTCATTGCCAGAACTCTGATTTTTTGTGTGTCTCACCTTATTACAAATGTTTAACGTTGCTAGAGTGCCTTGGTCAGGCAAAACCTCCATCACTTCCACTGGGGTGTTTGCCTCATAGTTAAGTTTAGGATTAGGTGTGTAGGGTGAAGTTCTGATCTGCTTACTGAACAAAATATTTACTACAAGCCATTGGATTTCAGTACTTAAGAACTAGGCTTCAAGATTTTCCTATTAATGATATTTCTCTTCAGCCAGGTGTCAAGACACATTGTATGGAGTAGTGATGTACTGCCTGCTGCACTTGGGAGGCTGGTGTTCTGGCTGGCCCAGCTAAAGAATATTAAATTCCTTTGGCAGTCAGAATATGTTTTGATGCCATTGGTACTGTTCATTTGCAGTACAGTAAGAGGCACAGTAGAATACATAAAGTCAGTATCTAGCTATTTAATTTCTGTGAAACAAGGATGACACCAGCTAAAAGGCCATGGTTTTATATTTCATAGAGTTTGCAAGTAAGTCACAAAATCTAAAAACATAAAGGAGCAAAATTACTGTAGGTGTAGACTAGTTTTTCTACTTGTACAGTTTAGAATGGCAGTTGCTTTTTTTGACTAAACATTAATATATATGAATATTTAAAGAATGACCAACACCTTGATGCTAATTGTTCTAAAAAATTCAGATTCATTAGAGCAAAAAGATGGCTCCATGGACTTCAGCTCAGAGATGAGGAGATTCAGAGCTGGCCCAATGCTTGTTGTAAAAAGCTTCAGAAAAAAATCATAAAACATTTTTAAAGAGTAGTGCAGAAAGTTCTGCCACGTTCTGCACTATCTCTTTCCATATGTTCCATGATAGAGGGATTTCCATATGATAGGAATCATTATTTTTCATAGGATATTAAAGGAGAACAAGCTATTAATGATTAACAGAGCATGTATTAAAAAAACTTAACTAGATATTGCTCCTTAAATAGTGGCAAACTAGTATCATTTTTAGTTTCAAATTAACTTAATTAGGGCCTGATCTACAGTCATTGAAACATGCCAAGTATTCGTTGGCTTCTGTCAGCTGAAGATGGCTGACCATTTTGAAGACCAGACCTTCAAGATCTGGGACTATTAATAGCTCTGTTGATTATTTACACATACTGGCTTCATGACAGCAGTGAGATTTTTGTCGTTTGCCAAAGTGTAAATGTCAAAAGTTGGTACAAAAAAAAAAAGGAAACAGCCTCTTCTGACATTTGCAAAACCTTTTATATGCATTATTTCTTTAGTTCAGGCTGCACGTAGAAGAAAAATGTAAAATAGGTATAGAAATGTATAACTATGTATGTTTTAAATGTCAGCAACACAGGAAGATGCTACTGATTGGACTTAATCTTGCAGACTTCACTCACTCAAAACTAACACAAGGTACAGAGTCAGCAAAGCATACCCATGAAATGAGGATTACTTGTAGTTTTACTGTTGTATACGAACCATGAAGATGAAAAATTCACATGAAATCATCTCATTTCAGTAGTCACATACTTATATGTGTACAACTCACATTTTCACTATAAAACCTCATATATTGAGAGGAAACTAGGGTTTAGCACTTTAAAGCAGATTTCTAGGTGGATGGCCTTGCTGCATGTTTGCATCTTTCCCTCTCCTTTCCATCATTCATACCAAGATGTTGTAAGCCACATGACTGCCTGCCTGTAAGTGCTTTAAATAATTTTGTTATAAAACCCAAACAAACTACTTCAGATTTACTTGCAGCCACGAAGATGGAATTCCGTGTCCAGGAGGGCGCACGCCCTTTCACAGCAGAACCATTAGACACAAAGCAACATGAATCTGGGAAAGACAGTAAGACTGGTGAGCAGCCTAAACATGATGCCTTAGTTCCACAGCCAGCAAAACCAGAGGCTATAGATACAAAGGATTCACAGAGTAAAGACAAAGAAAAAATGCCTTCACCTCTGTCAGAACAGATCTTGGAAACTGATTCACAAAAGAAGGGGGAAGCCAATTTTGCAGAACCTGCTGCCAAACCTCCTGCTTCTCAAGAACAAAAGGACTTGCCCTCTGAACTGCCTAAAGGGAGCTTAACAGAAGAAAGGACTGCAGATGTGCCCTCATCATCCAGCCAATTTATGTCTATGAAATTTAAAGATGACCTTAAAGATGTCCAAGACCTTGCCATCAGCCATGGTGAAAGTTCTCTGTTGCTATCAGAACCCAAGGCAGAAGCAGCCAGAAGTGAACTTGCTTCAGGCCTATCTCCCGCTGTCCCCCAGGAGCTTCTACTCCAAGACAGTTCCAAAACAAAACAGGAACCCACTGACCAACTATTTGCCAAAGATCTCACTAAAGATGAACAGATCCACAGAGACAGGACACTAGTTCTGCAAGAAGTCTCGGGAGTAACTGTAGATGGCCTGAAGACGCCAAGCACCCAGAAAATCCCTGCATGGGGGGAGGAAAAGGACATGACCAAGGATGAGAGTGATGAGGAAGAAAGGTATGACTTCTATGATAAAGGGGAGGCTCGAATATTAGATGATGGTAAATTTACCACAAAACCTGAAGTTAAGACACTTTCCCTAGACAAAGCAGACTTCCAAAAGGATGATGAAGCTAAAAAGTCCCCTGATATTCTCAAAGCAGAAAAAGAAATGGACCAAAGTGGGCTTCCAGCAACAGCAGACGTGAAAAAGGAGGTCCAGCCAAGCACACAGGTACCCCCAGCCAAGTTAAGCAATGAACTGACCCTTGAAAAAACAGTAGAGCACCCTGATACCACTCAGTTATCCAGAATAGCAGAGAAAGCCCTTGAGGCACCAAGTTTAACCACTGACAAGACTCCTACTCTAGAACCTTCTCAAGAGAAAGGTGTGAAAAAAGATACCAAGGAGGATAAGACAAGTGTTTCAGCTCCTCATCAAATGAAAGAGGAGGAGGATCGATCGGGAATGTCGAAGTATTTTGAAACCTCTGCTCTGAAAGATGAAGCCTTCAAAGCAGACGCTCTGAAACAAGGCAGTGATTACTATGAGCTAAGTGACACTAAAGAGAGTGTGTATGAGCCTTATCAGACAGGTCGTCTAATACCTGAAGACAGAGAGGAAGAGGAGGAAGAGTTACAGACAGAACTGGATCAGCAGCAGAGTGGGCCTGCTCATGAAATAGGCTACAGTACCCTGGCTCAGAGCTATACATCAGACAAATCTGAAGAACCAAGTTCCCCAACAGAAAGAATGTTCACTATTGACCCCAAAGTCTATGGGGATAAGAGAGAACTCCACAGTAAAAATAAAGATGACCTAACTTTAAGCAGGAGCTTGGGACTTGGGGGGAGATCTGCAATTGAACAGAGAAGTATGTCTATTAACTTGCCCATGTCCTGCCTGGATTCAATAGCTCTAGGATTTAGCTTTGGTCGTGCACATGATCTTTCTCCCCTCGCTTCGGATATTCTAACTAACACTAGTGGAAGTTTGGATGAAGGTGATGACTACTTGCCAGCAACCACACCAGCATTGGAGAAGGCCCCCTGCTTCCCTATTGACAGTAGAGAGGAAGATGAGCACATTGAAGAAGAAAAAGCAATGGCAGAAGAAAAAGTCCAGCCTGAGACGTTGGTCGAATCACCTTTCCTGTCCAAGGAATATTACAAAAATGGGGCTGTCCTGGCTCCTGACCTGCCTGAAATGTTGGACTTGGCAGGGACAAGATCTAGATTAGCCTCTGTGAGTGCAGATGCTGAGATGGCACAAAAGAAGTCAGTTCCTTCTGACACTGTTGTGGAAGACAGCAGCACAGCCCTGCCACCTGTGACAGATGAAAATCATGTAACTCTAAAAGCTGAAAGTCAGCTAGAAGACTTGGGCTACTGTGTTTTCAATAAGTACACAGTCCCACTCCCGTCTCCAGTTCAGGACAGTGAGAATTTAACGAGTGAAACCTGTCCCTTTTACGAAGGCACAGATGAAAAACTGAGACGTGGCCTGGCTCCCGACCTGTCTTTAATAGAAGTGAAGCTGGCAGCAGCTGAAAAATCGAAAGAAGACTTCCTCGGTGAAAAAGACTTGGGTCAGCATGCCGCTGGTGAGTCCATTCTGGCAAGGGACTTTGAGCAGGAGAAAAAAGAGAAGCTGGATACTGTGCTAGAAAAAGGTGAAGATCAAGTTGACTCTAAAGAGGTCTATCATATTAAAAGTGCAGAGACAGAGAAGACAAGACCTGAGGCAATCTTAGAAATGAAAGAAGAAAGTGTGGCTGATAAAGTCCATGTAACTGATGACACCATATATGACAGAATATCAGCTTCAGAGATAGCAGCAGAAAGGGATGCTGTTTCTTTCTTGATGGAGAAGGAGGAGAAGACTCTTAGCGTTGTTCCCGAAATAGCTGAGATAGAAGCTCCAATAAGACCAGATTACAATGCTATAAAGCATGATTTGGAAGTGGCTGCAAGGAGAGCTGACCAAGAATATCAGAGTCAGTTAGACACTAAAATCAATGAGGTTGTTACTCTCCCTTCAGGGAAGGACAAACTCTCTGTTAAAAGAGCAGAGCCTGAGCCCAAAGACACTCAACAGAAAGATCAGACCATCTTGTCCAGAGAAGCAAAGGATGCAGATGTACTTTCCAAAACCGAGCCTAGTTACCTGAAGGACAGCACCAAACTGTCTGAAACAGAAATTAAGGAAAAAGTAACTAAGCCTGATCTGGTACATCAAGAAGCTGTTGATAAAGAGGAATCTTATGAATCTAGTGGAGAGCACGATCAAGCCCAAGAAGGTTTGAATGGAGAATCCTTGAAACCAGAGGATATCAAAGCAGAACCTCCAAAACCTCCCGTGTCTGGGGAAGCAGCACCTGTACAGTTACCAGCAAAGGAGCCCTCTATGGAGCTTCTCCTTCCAAAAGCTGAGCCTTTGCAGGAAGAGCCTGCTGAGATTCAGATGGAGAGCATACCACAGCCTGCAGAAGGAATTGAAAATATTCCCGATACAGCTGAGAAAGCTATGGAAATCCAAAAGCCACTGCCGTGTGAAGTGACAGCTGGGGCCACAAAAGGGGAAGAATATGAGGAAGAAGAGGTAGAACTAGGGCAAGAAGAAAGAGAAGAGGATAAACAGCATCTTGTGTCAGAAATGCCCCCAGAAACAGACCTCAGGAAACCTACTGCTGAAGAAATGCTAGCCAAAGGTAGTCCAGAAGCAGTGCCAGAACTGAAGGGCATTATTGAATCAGTGGTGACAGTAGAGGATGACTTTATCACAGTGGTGCAGACAACAGTTGATGAGGGTGAATCTGCTTCTCACAGTGTGCGCTTTGCTGCTACTCAGCAGGAAGACATCGAGACAGGGGACTCCCAGGCTGAAGAGGAGCTGGAGGTTGAGGAAGTGGCTGACATTCAAATTGAGCCCAAGGAGGGCTCCCCAGAAGCTCCTGCCTCACCCCAGAGAGAAGAAATCCTGCTCACTGACTACAAGACAGAGACGTGTGATGATTACAAAGATGAAACAACAATCGATGACTCCATCATGGACACAGACAGTCTCTGGGCAGATACTCAAGGTGTGCATTATCCTTTCTGTTTTGTCTGTTAAATATTTTTGCTTCCAAATCATGATGATCAAAAAGCAAAATTACTATAGTTGTAATAGTAATTTCAGCATGTTTCAAAAAAATGGTAAAATAGTCTGCCTTTTTTTATTAATCCATCTGCTCTGTCTTCAACTATTTTTTTCCCTGCTCCACCACAGTATTGTTAACATTTGTTACTAATCTTTTGTTGTTATAATTTGCTCTGATCCTACAGATGATGATAGGAGCATCATGACTGAACAGTTAGAGACTGTTCCTAAAGAGGAGAAGGCAGAGAGAGAATTGCGAAGATCATCTCTCGATAAGCATAAAAAAGAGAAACCTTTTAAAACTGGGAGAGGCAGGATTTCTACTCCTGAAAGGAAAATAGCTAAAAAGGAACCTAGCACACTCTCCAGAGATGAAGTGAGAAGGAAAAAAGGTTCATTTAACACTCCCTATTACAATATATATTTATTTTTAATTTTTTTTTTTCCTATTGTACAGTACTATCCGCTTACTCTGTTGTAGACGATGTGCACCTTGACAGTATTAATGGTAGTGGTTTTTAGTGAGACATTGTACAACTGTATGAAAAGCCATGTGCAAGGCTCACTGCTCCACCGGCCCCATTTCAGTCCCAGGTGTCCCCACTGATCACTGGGTAACACATCTGAGGTTAATGCACCAGTGCTCCCCTCTTCCGACGTAGGATTTGTTCCCCCTAGTAGAAGCAACGCATCGGGTTGGAGGTGTGGAGCAGTGGGCCTGCCACTTGATGTATTGTCATATGAAGCTGTTTGCTGGTTTTTTTCCTGATTCTGTGTTTTTGTGTTTTCTTGTCCATAGCAGTGTATAAGAAAGCTGAACTTGCTAAAAAAACTGAAGTTCAGGCCCACTCTCCCTCCAGGAAAATCATTTTAAAACCTGCTATCAAATATACTAGACCAACTCATCTCTCCTGTGTTAAACGGAAGCAGACAGGTGACTGCGTTCTGTTCAGTTATGCAATGTGGCTGGCAAACATAGACATTTATTTTTTTTTTGTGAATCTCATGGCTATAGCAGCTTCTCTATTTTTTTATTTTTTCTTCCAAGAATATCAGTCTTCACAAATAGTATTGCTTTTTTAGTGCTTTGTATCATTTTTCTTTTCTTTCTTTCCTGGTATTTGTTTGTTTATTTAATGAAGACCATGATCATGTATGCTTGTCATTGCTTGAACCTCTTAGTGCTGTGGTTTTATCTTGGCATTGTGCTTATAGTGTGGTGTTGTAGGAATCTTTACCCATCATTTTGTTGTTTTTTCTTTTGTTTTGTTTTGTTGTTTTTTTCTTTAATTTTGCTTTTTTTTTTTTTTTTTCTGGTGGGAAAATGTTGACAGCTTAAACCATGGTATGCATTTCCATTATTTTGCTTTTTTACTCTCATGCATAATAAGAAGTGTTTCAGACTTATATTTTGTTGGTTGATGTTATCTGCATTGACACTTCCCAATCTGTCACTGATGTTTATGCTGTACAGTCAAAATCCACAGGGGGAATCCAGCCACATGCAGCATGAAGCTGAGAGAGAAGAAAGCTGGGCTCACACTACGAATGCATTGCAAGCAAAAATCTTACTATTTGGTAGAGGAAGAGGAAAGAACGAAACAAATGATGCCTGTTGCATCTTGATAGGTGTATCATTATTAAGAGGACCAAAAGAACACTTTGAGCATTTTCATCATACACTTGTTGTTCATGTGAGTTCAGGGTGGAAAGATGAACAACTTGACTTCTCTGGTCATCTTTAAGAAAGAAAATTGCTACAAGAGGCCCATTTTTCTGTCATGTAACATATCCGCATGCTGCAGTGCGGTTGCTCGTGAGTGAAACTAGGGCTGTTAAGAGCAGAACCATGCATGGCAATGTAGAGCACACGGGCCTCTTCTCGCAGCTCAGAAATTAAGAAGAGGATTTATTACCCATCCTATAGTTAAACACTGCAATACCAAAAGTGTTCCTAAGAAGTCATTCCCGTCCAGTTTTACACCAATGAGTCACTCCTGCTCTAAATTTAGACCAGTCTCAGTATGGAAGGCTGGCTAGTGAAAATACAGTAAAAGGATAGTTATGTGAGAGTAGCTTTAATATCATCCCTCAACTGTATGAAGTGTCTGTTGTCTCCTGGTTGTATTCCATTGGGATAACAGAACTAAATACTCAGTCCCATCGCCTTGCTTCTGAGAGGGAATCTGGCACTTTTATTTCCCCCCCTCATGAGAAATGGAGCCAGGGAAGGAAGGGCTGGTCCTGGCCCCTCTGTGTTGCAGTGATGGTTCCTCCTCAGTTCACAGTCTCTGGGCCATCCTAACTTGCACTCTGGACCAGAATTACCCAAGAGTCAGGAATTTTTAACAAGGATTAAAACAGCTCTTCTTGCAACCTCTTGCTGTTTGCTGAAGCACAGCTTGATCAGCTCAGAAGTTAAGACCCATAATTCACATATTCTTTCAAAAGACAGGGGGGTTCAAAAAGCAGTGGAAATGGGGGAAAAAAGTGTCGGCTTCGTAGTGTTCTCAACTTCTTCTACACTTCTACAGTGCCTTCCATGTGTGCTGTCTCGCAACTGCCAGAGCTTTTTCTCTCTTACTCCAATACATAGTGAAGCAGATGTATTAGTCAGGGTGAAAAATGCAATAGAAGACCTCCCAGGACATTTAAATCCTGAGATGGAGAGCAACCGAAATGATGGATCCAGATCGATCGTAAAATATTCTGTAATGTGGGTTGAACTTTGAGGTTTCGGCTCTAAAGCAGAGAAGCTTGAACCATACCACAAAGTGAACAAAAATAGCTCTTAGAATGTTTCACCATATTCAGTGTTGCTGGAAAATTCACAGCATCCCTTATTTTCTTCTTCTTCACCTTTTTTATACTTACTGGTGGGACTTAGAGGAGACCATAAGAAAGAGTGCTGTGCTATGTGATATCCTAAGAGTGTGGGCAGCCAGATGTTAACCTACATATCCCTGAGCCTGAACTGGTCGTCCAGCTCTTTCCAGGATCTGGAATTTAGAGGGATGTTGTCTCTTTCCCATTTTCCTTTTACGTAAAATACAGCACCATTTCTTGAAGCCAGTTTTGACACTCAGTGTGTCCTATTTGGAATGATCTTATCAGCTTCACTAACACCTGGCCAATGAAGCTCCACCAAAAGTCCTTTGGCAGTGTAGTCTGTGCAACTTTGAGTGCATTGCAGTCAGTTAAAACCTCTGTGTTGCTTTTGCTGTGACTTTAAAATGAAACATGTCCTGTCATAAGATACAAGTGTCTACAAAAATAGTTAATTTTTGCTCGTATTTTCTGCGTAGTGACCCGAGAAATTGCATCGTTCCCCTATTTCCCCTCAATACCAGAAAAAAATTCCCATGTCACCAGTAAGCACTGGCAAATACTGGTAACTTATAGTGCCATATCCACAAGGGAGGGACTGCTTTTTAAGAGACTTATCCTTGCCATTTGAAAAAGAAACTGCATGGCCAGCTCTGAGGCAAGAGTTGTGAAGTCTTTGCCTTGACTGGTGTAGTTCCATGAATGAAATGCCAGTCTGACTTGTCTTTTGGTAGTGGCCATGAGATGCCACTGCAGTTGTGCCATCAGAGGAGTGTTCACAGTGGCAAGGCCAGGACAGTTACCTGGCTATGAACAGGATTCACTATGTGATACACTTCTGTTTCTTGTCTTCAGTTCTGAGGTCAACCCCTGAGATAAAACATGTTTGTTGTGTATTTAAATTGGTGGCAGAGCCTGTAGAGATCCTTTGTTCAGATGGAGAAGTTGTGGTGCTTTCAGGTAAGTCAGCACGAGCAGCACAGCTATTCTTCCCACTTCATAGTGGTGGCTGGTTTGGGTTCCATACCAAGGGAAGGACGAAAGAAGCTATTTGAGATTATTTAGAAAAAATGCAAAATAGACCAAAACCAGCAGTAACAGATGTGGTTAAATGTGATGCAGGAGGGCTGTGCTGTACTTATCCCTGTTACAAATTCAGAAGAACCAAAATACACAGTTACATATTTTTTTCCTCCTCACAAGTTTTCTCTCCTACTCCTTGAATTTAAAAAAAGCAGCAATGAAATTATATTAGAAGGGCAGAACTAGAGTGGGAAGCGTGGCAGAGATCCAGGGATCTCCTTACCATGCCTGGGAACTGCACAGGGAAAAGAGAAAATTAATTGGTTCTGTCCTGCATGATGTGTTGGGGTTGGTTTTACAGCTGGAAGACAATTGGATTTACAGCTAGAGGTTGTCACTTGTGCCCACTGTCCTGCTTCCGCATTTATTAAGGGCATCACACCTAGGTTTTGTGTAGCAAACCACTTCCTGAGCAGCAGTGTTAGGGTGAACTAATAACACGGTTTCTGAAAAGCTGCCCCATTCCAAAACTTTTCATAAGGATGAAATTCAAGTCAGAGAGAAAAATCTTAACTTCAAACCATGTTGTATCAGATAAATGAAATACTAAATCAACATACTTGATGTCCCAGATGTAATTTGCATTGCTAAAGTCTGAGGGCTTAGTTGACTCACAGCATGCTGACCTTGTTGACACAACTAGGATGATAATTCAACAGTGAATCTCTCTCTTTCCATTAGGAATGTTGGCTAATATATTGAAAAGTGATGATTTCAGGGGCCTCTCTTAAAATTTTCATTTCTGGATTACTTACAGGAGCCTGATTTTTAGAGGACAGTCCTGAAAATGAGGATGCTAAGGTGTCTGAGGACTGACCTTCAGAACTAGAGCCTCTTACAGCTGTCAACTACTTCTTGAACTTTTCACTGTATTTTCTAGTCTTCTAGAAACATGAACACAGAATTTCAGTTTGTTTGAAACATGTAGAATTACCATCTTACTTCAAGTATTATGATTATAGGACATTTTTAAGGCAGGTACATTTCTGCATACAGTTCACTGAGAGTAATTCACAAGGTAGTTGCTTTGCACAGTAGTTCCAAGGCATTTAATAGTTCTAACAAGTGTACTAAGAGGAAATGCTTATTATTATTGTTTTTAACTTTCAAGTCTTTCTTTGGGTCTCTCAGCAGCAGGTGGTGAAACAAACCAGGCTCCTGGTGTATTTAAACAAGCAAAGGAAAAACTCTCAGTGAGTAAAATCACCTTCTCGTTCACCTTTATAATCTCCTTTTGTCCTTATTTCAGATCTTTCTGTGTTCATTCAATAAGTAATTTTGTGTTCCATTTCAAGTTATTGTTCCATTTAGAATTTGTTTGCCATATTCATTATTCGTTTAAAAGAGTAACTAAAGCCACCTTTCCTGAATAACCTCTGAATCACAGTCCCGGGTAGCAGATGAGGACAGTTTGCAGATTCATAGGGGGCACACAGACTCCACACTGCAGGCACTGGACATTGTTCAGCATTTTGAGCCAGGTCATCCTCTGGGATAAACTGAGTGCACCTTGGCCCCTTCCGCAGCACCCGACTCGTACTGCCACTTTGCTCAGTTGCTATGCAGGCAGGAACCCTCCCCCAGGACTCACTGGATGCCTTTAGATGCACCATTACATAACCATGTGTTCTGCAGAGGTTATGCCTGTGAAGAAGTTACTGGCCAGGGGCATTTTATATGTGATTAAATGCTTTCTGAATGGCCATTTCCTGGACCGCTGATTTCTGTCTGTTTTAACCTGACAGTTACGTGCCCTGTCTTCAGCTGCTGTGCAGCCTATCCTGCTCCCTGCATCTGGCTCTCCTCTGCTGAGTTTCCTTCAGCAAATTCTGCAGTGCCTCTCTGCCTTGCTCCCACACTGACCTTATGCTCTTCCTGTCCCACCACTCCAGAATCCCCAGGAAACCAACCTCCATTCACTCTCCCCTATGCTGCTATTCTTCACATGACACTGACACATGCGAATTCACATCTGCAGCACAACACTACTTTGTCATTGTTAGCCATCATTAGCAATGAAGAAGTTCCTTAGGATTCCTCTAAATTTCCTAATATATTCCATGGCTGACTTGTTTCATCTGTCTAACAGGATTGTAAATTCTTCGGGGAACAAAAAATTTCTGTCTCATGAAGTGCTGCATGTCATTTATGAATCGTAAAAAGTTGTTAATGATGAGAGCAGCATAACTGATTGCAGACTTTGGAGGTGCTGTGAAATTCAGACCTGAATTCAACCATGGATTCTGGGATTTCATGTGGTTTTTTCAGGTCTGACCCATGTCACCTTGTAACCAAGAAACTGCTAGAGCTTCTCTGCTAGTACAGTAAGACATATCTGGACAAGTTTCTGGTCTGAGTCAACAGTGTGGTTTATTACTGTTTTTTTCTCGGGGAGTCATCAACACTTATGCAAAAGTAGTCAATACTAGCCCGTTTTCAGAATCATCTGTGTCATGGAGTGCTCTAAGTATACAAGCACTGCAAAATCACTCTCTGAAATCACCTGCTTTCTGTGCACCTTCCTTATTCCTGTCCCTTAAGTTACGGCAGAGACTGGAAGTCTGTCCCCTGCTTACTTTGTGTCCCTGTTGCCTCATTTCTCCAATTGCCACACTCATGTGTCTCTTCAACATTTTTTCTTCTGTGCCTTGGCTTCACCTCTGCTTTTATAAAGACCTCTCCCTTTTTTGTTGTTGTGTTTCTTCCTGATTTTCAGCTTTTTATGTCCTTCAAGTGCAGCCTTTTCTTCTCCACTGGTAATGCTATGTCATCCCACCCGGTCAGTTTTGTTACCCTTCTTCAGACTACAGTTTATGTACTGCCTTGCAGAACAATTTCAGGAAAGGCTAAGCAGTTCCATCTGCTGGAAGGAGCTGTGTACCTGCGGTAGCAAGATGGTAACATCAGCCATGTGTTAGGAACAACTCTGAAATATAGTGAGGTTTCTGCACCCCAGCTTTGGCAATCCCTGAGCCTTAGTCAGGGTTACATAGATCTTTGTCCTGTGGACAGCTGGTACTTCCAACAACATGAATTATAACAGAGGTCAAAGGTAGTGTATTGCTAACAGAGAATAAGAATAGTTTTCTGGGTAAAGCACAGGCAGGGATTGAGGCATTTAGTTTCTTTGCTTGCTCTGCCAGCCTTGAGCATGTCACTGAAATCTGTTTGGGCCAGATTCTGCTGCTGTTACTGATGCTAGAAAGTGCCTTTCTCCCTAAATAATGCTGAGGGGATCCAGGCTGTGATAATCTCAGAGCAGTGCATTAGCTCAAGATCATGCCTTTTCCCCAACTGTTCCACTGAAAGATCTCGGTCTCATCCATCTTTAGCATCCCCATTAGATGCACGTATTCACAGAGGACACTGTATGCAATATGAGTGAAAAGGATGATGTCTCTACATTGTGCCTAGAATCCTTATCTGCAAGTGTTTTCCATTCTCATTAGGGGAAACATTTTGCATGACCCACAAGTTGAAACGGGCAAAAAACACTGAATGAACATTTGGGCCTCAAACTGTGCATGCTTGGTTATATCTCAAGTTCAGAAAACCAGGTGAAGGATGTTTGCAGAATGTCTGCTTCTTGGAGCCACCCAGCACAGATGCCCTGCTTCCACAGTTTCAGCACCAATAAACCCCTTATTGGAATTGTAAATATGTTCCAAAGTTTCACAAGTGGATGGGACCCATAAATTGAACTATGACAAATCAAAGTCTGGAGAAGCCTTTGATATGACAGAAACACATGTTGTTCAGTTTCTGTTTAAAATAATTATACATGGATTTTATTCTGTGTATTCTCAAACAGTGAAATAAGTATTAAAAGAAAGAGCCATAAATATGTTGTGAAACTCATTCCAGGAATATATTTTGCCAGTAAAGCACTTCCATCCTCTGAACTAATTTCTTGTCTTGCTCGGTAGAGCTGCTTGATATGGATGATGATCTCCAACAGAAGTCCTCGCAGCTGTGTTGCAGGACTGGAGTTGTTTGTTGCACAGTTCTGCAACTCTTAATCATGTTGATGATGTCATGGATGACATGCAGCACACCACCCTCAGTTTTATGTAGGCTGGGTGTGTAGCCTAAGCCAGATGTCTGTCAGTAGAGAACTGACAACCCATTCTTTTCTCAGTTTCTAGCAAAGACAACTAACTTAAGGAGTAACTCAGGCACCTTTTCTGCATATCGAGAAAGTCTAGGTGACTGATTTAGATCAAATGTAACATTTTTCATGGCTAAAGTTCTTTACCAAATTCCATGCCTACAGGCCCAGTGGGATTGGTCCTATGTGTAACTTCATGCCTGCATGAATACAGAGAAAATCAGGACTAGATTGCCAAGATAACAGCCTTGCAATTGTTCTTTGTACTATCAGTTATATCTGTAGGAGGGGAAAAAAGTGTTGCTTGAGCAAGTAGGCCTCTTCTTTTTCAAGGAGGTTCCTTTTTGCAAAGCATTAAGGTGCTTTTAAGTGTCAACAAAGAATTTTCAATCATCTGTCCTATTGATGTTAAATTGTTCTTTCAGTGGGGTATTATTCAGAATCAGACAAGTATCTGATCACAGTGATGTACCACGTCAGCCTTTCAACCATATGCAAGTTTCCTCATCCCAGGACTTCACATTGTCACTCTGTAGAGACACCAAATCCACAGAGTACAGTGTTTGGGATGCATTAGGGATTTTCGTGTGTGCACAGTGGCACAAGAAGCAATACTGTCATGTCATTCTGCCATTGGGGGAATACTGGGGTAACTTTGCTTTTATGACTCCTGCTGGTTTATTCTTGACTGTAGCCTGGAGGGATATATTTCAAATGCAAACTTATTTTTAAAGGACTAGGATCCCTTAGTCCTCTTGTAGTTTTGCACTTGCTTCTAGTGCAGCCAACCACCAGTTTTTTCCTATTAGCAAAAGACAAAAATAGCATCTGCAGGAAAAGGCACTTGCTAGAATCAGTATCTCTGTCCAGACCCAGATGGTTTCAGTCAAACAACACAGAACTAAAACCTTGATACATGTCAGAACTGCATAGCTGCTGTTACCAGACACAGGAAAAGTATTTAAGTCCTAGCTTGGCATTTTTTTTGGTCCATGTTGCATGTGTTTTTCTTTTGTCCAGCTTCATGTTGTGTTTTCTTTTGTTTGTTTTCTCATGACTAGACTGCCTCTTTGTCAAAGATTCCTGCCTCAAAGTCTAGAGCAAAGTCATTGCTTCCTCCAAGACCCAGCTCAGCTTGCTCATTAACTACTAAAAGGGCCACTTTTCTCGATACAGACAGTTATTATGTACGGCCCTCCTCAGCAGGCCCAAGAGACTGCTTGCCCTACTCAAAATCAGATGCTAAGGTAAGGTAGCAGAGTTGGTAGAGAGAGTAAGCTTGGAGATTCTGTGCAGGTGAATTCCATGGATCACATTCTCTCCTCACTGAATTTGAGTAACTCTCTGTGAAACTTACATGGGATTACTTACATCCAGTGGCAGGAAAACTGATTACCAGGCTACAAGCTTTGTGCTACAAAATGGATAAAACCAAGTGAGATTCTCCAGAGGAAACATAAGTGAAATAAGTTATAACTAGAAGAATATAACTTTTTTCTATTGATGATATGGATGCTCCTTCACTGCTGAGAAGTTGCACCCACTTGCATGTGGGTAAGTGGCAAAGAACAGAAGTACTAATTTGCCTTACAAGTTTAAAAAATGTAATTTTTAACCAGTCAATATTCTCTGAAAACACATTCAGTCCCCAGTGTAGGAGAGTACAGTTCTAATCACCAGCAATAAGGGCGGAAGCCAAATGCTCAAGGAACCGAATTTGGTCTGTGCATGGGACCATTTTGAAGAAGTTGCAGTATAAATTTAAAGAGCTGTTTGGCAGTCCATCCTAGCTTCCCCACATTTACATTTCACTTTTGTTTCAAATCTACTTGATGCTGAGTTGATGACTATCCCCATTTAAAAACTGTTTTCACTATTGACTTCCATTTTCTGTGTAACACTGTGCTTGGTGTGTCTTTCACTGGTTGGGACCATCACCATATTTGCCTTTGGGAGGACTGTCTGCTTATGCAAGCCTACCTTTGGCTGCCCATCCCATAATGTCAAAAATATTCTAATGTACATGTCCATGCCTCTAACCCTGGTAAAAAGAAGGTATTTGCTGATATCAAAAAGTAAAAAGATGAGTATGGAAGGAAATACGAGAAGACAGCAGGATTAATGGTCCTGAACACATAAACTGTAGCTAAAAATTTTTCTTCAGACAAAAATTACAAGTTAGTGTCTGAAAATGCAAAAATCGCACGTCACCTAACAACGCAGCGTGGGTGTACTGTGGGCACCGGTACTGCAGTTACATTGCAGGTAAATTTACATCAGAATTTCACACCTGAGCTCCACAGAAGTTTTTTTTTACTTTCAACTTGCACTAACAAAGAAAAAAGTTCCTTATTAAGAACCAAATGTGGTTCCATATTTAGATCCAAAAGTATCTGTATCTGTCTTAAGTAGCTCAGAAGATGACTGTGAGGTGCTCTGATGCAGTAAAGAAGCACCAGGGAGCTAAGCAGAGTGTGGGAGGTGGCTGAATCCCCACAGGTTCCTGTGTAAGTAGTAAACTGGCCCGTAGGCTGAGGTTTTCCCCCTCTGTACATTTCTCTGAGAGAAATCACAGACCAGAGAGCAAGTTTTGAAAACTAAACCAACCTTTTCTATTTTGCTGTTATTAGGATGGAGTAAGCAAAAGTCCTGAAAAGCGTTCCTCTCTACCAAGACCTTCCTCTATCCTTCCTCCTCGAAGAGGTACATCAGGAGACCGAGACAGAGAAGAGAACTCTCTCTCCCTCACAGCTTCCCTTTCCTCTTCAGTACGCCGGACCACCCGTATGTTGTTTGCATATTAACCCTCTCCTGTAAACGTCTCCCATCCTTGTTAGATTTGCCATAGCATCATGTGTCCCTACCTTTTACACAGAGGGGTAGGTCTGGGCTATGCTGTTGGAAATCAGAGTGCCACAGACTGTTTTGGTTCAGATATCAAGTGCTGAGCGGCAAGGGCTTGAAACCAGGGGCAGAATTCACCCTTTCTGTAGTCTGCAAAACTAGGACTGCTGTTCAGACTAATTGCTAATACTAGAACATGCCTTTGCAGGGAGCTCAGAGATGGGGAAGATAGTTAACATGGCGTTTACAAACAGCAGCAAGAAAAATGAGACAAATCTGAAGTAGGCAATACAACATACTCTGAGGGATCTTGGAAAAGTGAACCTAATATTATAGTAATTAACTTGCTGTTTCACAGTAATGATCTCCCTGTGCTCTAATCCTAGGGTAAAAAACTCTGCTGTGAATTGAGATGTTCTCTGCTGCGAGTTGTGTGAGCTAGTGGAGTGACTCATTGGGGGAAGTTAGGATAGTAAATCAGCAAGGTCCTTTTACAAGGACCAATGTTATCAAATCACAAGCCAAAAGAAATTACAAGATAATGAGAATTTTACCAAATACCCCAGAACTTTTAGATAGGTTTGCATTTGGCCTAGGCCTTAAAACCTGGATATGACTCCCTGCTTTCCAATAGAAATTTCTCTGGTTTCTCTCTTTCAGCCCCTTTTAAGACAGCTTAAGGGAAGTAGATGATTAAATTCTACCAAAAAAAAAATCTTTTGAAATTCTTGGGTGATGCTCCAAGGGTAAAACAGAGACCCTCTGTAAGCAGAGTGACCTGCAGCTGGCACAGCAGCCCATTCTGCTGACTAGGAGTGAGAGGCCATCGAGGAGTTGCCAATGTGGTCAAGGGCTGAGGAATGACAAATAAATATACCAAAGCTGCAGGGAGCTGGGAAAATCACTCCCTTTCTGTCTCAGTTGGTATAGTGAGAAGGTTGTGGTTTAGGATTGGTTTGGAAAGAAAGAAACCATTCAGGGAAACTGGAGGTGAGAGTGGAGTCTGTTCAATTTCCCTAATGAGTCATGTAGAGCAAAGAGTTTCTCCTGGATCCCAGGGGCAGCAGTGTGTTGGATTTGGTCCAGCCTCATTAAATAAACAGAATGATTAACAAACAGTTTAAGATTTTGACTAGTCCCACTAGATGCTCTAGAGAGGCCCATTGGATTTATGATTCCTGAATGTTGTAAAGGTGAAAACATACGCACCCATTCGACATTGGGGTTCCCAGGCTTTGGGGCTTGGTTTGGTCTTTCTCTCCCTGAGTATTCTCAGCAAAGCTTTGCTTTAAGCAGCATATGGAGATATCTCAGCTTTGGTTCATTTGCATTTGAGAGTTGCCAGCAGGGCTGGCTGCAGAAAGCACAATGACACTACTAAACTGATTTTTGTGCTCAGTGAAAAGAACTGGCAATGCCATAAACACTGAATGGAGCTGCTACAAAATGTTACAGTATTTATTTGTTTTTAACTTGTATGCAGATGTAACTAGAATGTAACTTCAGTCAAGGTTGCCTTCTGTGATTGCTTTCTTTGGCTACACTAATCAAAAATAGCAATTGAACATGAGACACATCTGCCCATCCACACAACAGAGCTAGGACTCGTCCATCAGCTGAATGTTCACCCAGGGCTCAGCTGCAGACACCAGATTACCAGCAGTGGTATGTGACGAGCAGCAGCCAGGCACTCGGAGCCTTTAGTTTCAGGATTACAATCAGAACTTTTTCCCCACACTCTAGTTTAACGCCCAAATCCATTGAAATTGGTGACACCATTATTCTTACTTGTTAGTCAGGTTGTCAGATCAAAGATTAGGTTCCAAGGGTGCTTCTAGTCCTTTCCCCGAGACGGAAATGGATGTGATGCTCTGCCTTGTGCAGCGAGCTTTGCAGGAAGCAGAGGTGTCGTGGGAAGCACACCTGTGTAACAGAGCAGAGAGCTCAGTCACCATGTGAGCAATTTACCAGCTCAGCCACGCGTGACAAGGTAACTCCTGGCAGGTTGATTAGCAAAATAAGACACAGAGACAATCATCCAACTGTTCCAGCACTAGCACAGCCATCTTAGTGCTTTATCTCGCTTAGCACACACTCTTGGGAGGTACAGAGGGAAGAAGAGGTATATTTCTGAGGATCTAATGCTGGGGTTTTTTCTTGCTTGTAGGATCAGAGCCAATTCGTAGCAGAACAGGAAAAAGTGGAACTTCTACCCCCACTACTCCTGGCTCCACTGCCATCACTCCAGGGACGCCACCAAGCTATGCCTCCCGTACCCCAGGCACTCCAGGGACACCCAGCTACTCCAGAACCCCACACACTCCTGGGACCCCCAAATCTGCCATACTGGTACCTACTGAGAAAAAAGTTGCCATAATTCGCACTCCTCCTAAATCTCCAGCCACTCCGAAGCAGCTACGAGTTATTAATCAGCCTCTACCTGACCTCAAGAATGTCAGGTCCAAAATTGGATCAACAGATAACATCAAATACCAGCCTAAAGGGGGCCAGGTAAGGATTTCACTCTTTATGTTCATCCATATGTGATTGAGTCTCCTGCGTGCACCTTCGGGACAGGTATGGCATGGGAGCCATTTTGAGTTCCCTTGCAAATGCTGCTTCTATTGTCTGTATACATTGGTTGTTTAAGTGATGTTAAATGGCAAGGGCCAGGACAATCTTCAGAAATGTATTTTGTCACCTGAAAATTAACAGTGCCTCACTGAGATCCATTGAAAGTTTTCAAGCAAGAGTTTGCACTCCATGCCATAGATATGTTTCAGCCTGAGTCTCAGCAGGTGCTGCTTACTTAACCTTCATCAATACCAGCGAATGAAAGAGGTTTCAAACAAGTTCAAATTCAACCTAGACAGATGTTAGCAGGATTGCAAAGCACTGTGACCTCTTCCTGTGCCATTTTACATGACATGTGCATTGTGTTGGGTGATGTTAATGAGGGTTGCAGCCTCCAACCTGGTAAATCCACCAGAAGTTAAAGATGATGGGAGGGAACAGATATTCGACTTAACTGTTTTTCTTGCTGCAAGGTTTGAATAAGCAGGACAGAGCTTAAATTGTATAAAATGGATAATCCATGTAAAATAAGAAAAGGTGAATGTGTAATAAAGCAGATCAGGATTTTCTGTTCTCGCTGTCTGAAAGAACAAGAATTCAAGGACATGTTGATGCAATTAAAAGCTGGAAAAAAAATAGTTTCATACCTTGCACAGTTATGCAATGAAGCGCATTGTCATAAGGATTGCTTTCAGCTAAAGACTGAACATGAGTGTAGAGTAGCAAAATCCCCTGTTACTACAGACAGAACTTGCCAAACTTTGGAAAGGACAGTAAACAGGAAGGCTTTTAAGCTTTTTGAGACTGAGAAAGGATAAGATAGGAAGTACGATAAATCTTCATGAGAGGTATGGTGTTTATATCTTCCTCTGAAGAGTCTCTGCTTGATGTCCTACCAAGCAGAGCTATGGCCAGAGCTGGAATAGTCTTCTCTCGTGTTGGGGGCAATGCAGAAATGTTAACATAGATGGCATCAAAAGCCAAAATTATGTCCAAGCAATTTGTCTTTCTATTTGGAAGGACTGTTGTTCTAGCTTACAGGATGAAGCAGACCATTTTATTAATGTTTAAAGAGGTATAAAACCATTTATAACCTGAAAGAAGTCCTATTGTATTTAGAAACAAAGAGGCTGAATGAAGAAAAAGAATATAACTTATCAACATTTATGCTAAAAATATGGACAACTCAGTCTAGTGGGTATAAACAATTATGTTGATTTATTTTTTGTTAAACGTACCTGTGCATTTCATATTGATTTTGGACATAACCCCACAACGAGAACACCCAGTGCCCCCAGCTCCCTTTTACTTCCCCGAGACTGCTGAGTTACAGCAGTGGCAGTGTGAGTGCTTTATGAAAGGTTCGCTTCTCCACTACCTCCAGGGACAGGACCTCAGGGTGAGTAACATACTCCCCCATTCAGCTGTCCTGAAAACAAGACAGTCCAGAAAGCTGGCTTGCACAGTGTTTCCAGGCCAAATACTTCTATATATATCTGAGATTTTGGAATACATAGTGGAAGATACAGAACAGTGCAGTTTGCCTAATACTGTCTTGGAAAAAAATAATAAATTGGATCTAAACTTAACATTGTGAACCTATGTCTAGTGTAGGTCTTCCAGACCAGAGTGGGGGGGGGGGAGGAACCAACAGGCTCATATCTTAAAAAGTAAGGTGGTCTCTTAGGCGTTGATCCTGTTTTCATGGTAAAAACACATTCAGTGTTTTCCAGAATTTGGACAGTAGCCAGTTACTCAGATAAAGTCAAGAAGATAATGCCTCAGCAAAGGTTCTTCTGCCTTTATTTTGACAAGTGTCTGTGTAATTATTTTGAGATTATTTGAGATACTGCATAGCAGATGGTCTGGGTGCGCAGGGGCACCAGGAGGCCTGAAACACAAGTTCAGGCTGAGCATCTTGATTAGCATCCCTCATGACAAGCTCAGCTGCTGGACATGGGGCTCCAAACCAGCACCATGTCAGCCTGTCCTCCTCCTCCCTGTTACTCTCTGTGGACTGTGACAACCATATGAGACCAGAGGGGCACAGCAAATTGTATTTCTTTGTAAACACCATGCCTAGACATTTCCTTAGCAGTTCTACAGCAGCTGGCATTTCACTCTTTTGGGGATCACAGGGGAAATCTTCAGGGTGGGCAAAATGTCACCGAAGCTAAAGCAATTTTTAATTCCCAGTGGTATATGGCCATTGAGCTGTGGGTTGGGC
Source organism: Podargus strigoides (assembly GCA_028020825.1). Taxonomy (NCBI): domain Eukaryota; kingdom Metazoa; phylum Chordata; class Aves; order Caprimulgiformes; family Podargidae; genus Podargus; species Podargus strigoides. The sequence goes on from CM051625.1 coordinate 35,964,624, forward strand.
AAGGAGAGACTTGTTGAGTTTTTTTCCTTTATGTCTCCTTTATGCCATAGTTGCTCTGTCTAGACAAGAGGTTTTAGGATTAATTCTTTTCCAGTTTCTGCAGTTGAATTTTATCAGGTCTGTGAGAGGAACACATGAAAGCTAATTTCATTTCCTTGCATCTGCTCACTTCTTTAATGTCTGGTGGCAAATATTGCACTGGCTGAAATGAGCTGTTATCTGCTATCTGCTTTCAGTGATGATACATGAAACAAACAGAAAGCTGCTCAAGTTTTATAACCTGAACTGGAAGTGCTGATAGCAATAACCACAGGAAAAAGAAGCAGACAAAAAGCCAGCTTATAGCAGGGCAAGTTAAGTACATAATCATGACGTGCAGATCACTAAAGGAATACAGATACGCAGCCCAGAAGTGTCATTTGGAGACTGACTATCCTTTTACCAGAGGCATATCTGAACCTAGCACAAGGTCTTTTCTTAGCCTACAGCTGTCCTAGAGAAAGCCATGCTCTGAAACTGCCAGAAGCTGAGGTGTAGAAACGAAGCAGCAGGGGATGTCTGAATGCTAAATAAATCAAGAAATGCAGTGCTTCAGCCTTGGATTTCATCAAAAACTCATCAGACAGCAGACTGATTTTACTTCAGCTCTGACATGCCAGCCATAGAAACAAAGAAAAGGAAAGAAATCACTGCACCTGACGGGGCGGGGGGGAGAGAAAAGAAAAAAAAAGCATGCTTCTAGGGAAAGAAGGAAGCTAACTTTGCGCTGCATTAAGCTCCTAGTAGGAATAGATGGCTTGAGATGTGTTTAATTGGTATTCTGCAGTCTGGAGAAATGAGGGCTTCTTTGCTCTGTGACGAAGCCAGTAGGTGGTTGTCTGGTTTTCTCTTTATAGTCAAGTATGGTGAAATGTATCATTCTTGGCAAAGCTCAAAGGCGACTTGCTCTTGGATATGTCTGCTGGGCTTCAGATGGATTTTCGCACTGTATCAGCTGTGGAGGAAATGCTGCGCTTTCAGAAGTAACCCATTTGCATCTGTTATTTCTCAGACAGCCCAAGGGAAGCATGGAGTAACTAGCGGAAGGGGTTGGAAATCTGTCTCAGATGCCAAGAATGGGGTTTTTCTTTTCTTTTTGGATTTTTTTTTTTCCTTGAAGTTCTGTCTATGGATGTGGTTTGTACCATATCGGAGTACAAAAGTGCAACGACTGAATCTTTTCATTAATGACCAGGCAGAGTATTTATACAGCATCACGGGCCAGCATCCAAGGATAAATCCAACCTAGATTTCTTTTGATTTAATCTTAAAACGTATATATCAAAACACAGGCATGGGCAAGAACTTCAGTGGATGTGAATCAGCATAGCTTCATCAAAGTCAACAGAGCTGTGCTGACTAGAATGCCATGCATAAGGTTTAAAATATCACTCACTATAGTAACAGCCAGGCACCTTGTAAGTAGTAGGATGACAAACAGAAAAATGAAATACCTAAGCTATGTTGAAGTGTTCCTTGAAGGTTTTCAGGAAAATTAAGAGAGAACTTCACCATCATTCCTAAACTGTAGAAAACAAAGTGCATGTAGTCATGAGTCAGAAAGTCTGAATAAATTGATGACACAACTATTCAGCAGAACCTGTCCAGAAACCACAAAAATGCTGGCAAGGAGAGTAGGCATCTGCATTAAATGATAAAAGAGACCAGCACAGGGGAGGATAAGACATCTCAGAGCTGGGCAGAAGAGGAGGCTTGGATGGATGTCTGTTGTCCTCTTTGCACAATTTTTTGTTAGCTTCAAAATCAGTTTGGATGGCGGGAGAGATTCCCCCACGGCACACTCCCACACCCCACTATCATCACAATTTACGACCCAGTCTGCGGAGAATAGTAGGATCCTGGAGTGTTCCCTGCCTCAGCCACAGCCTGTTAGGTTGCAAAGTCAGTGCAGAGACAGACAGGGCTGGTGGCCCACCAGACCCGAGCACCTCCTGGGAGAACTGCAGCTCAAAAGAGTATTCAGCAAGTTCCCCTTGAGACAGCGTGTTAGAACTGCTCATCCTCCTGTTTCACATGTCTTTGTTACACATTGTGAATGCTGACAGCCCAAAAATTAATCTGAAGATCTAGATTATGTACTATTGTTGCACTGCTTGATGAAGAGTGTCCTAAAAGGTAGTGGAGAACACAGGCTTGACAAGAAGTGCAGTCTGGGCTGTTGCTGGGTCCCATTCTGTCTCCCATCTCCTTCTGGCATATCATGCACTTTTTCTCAAATCCATTGCAATCGGCAACATAAGTGAGCCAAAACCACTGTGAGCATGTCCCTGCTCAGGACAGTGATGAACATAAATGAGCAATAAGGTTCAAGCTTTGGTGCTTTCCCAAACCAGAGCCACAGGAGGCAGCTGTATAGGGTGGATTGATGTTGTAATATGGTTGTTGAAGTACTCAGCTAATGACAGACTGGAAGACAATTGTTTCCGCACTGTTAGCTGCATTCATTGGAATAAGTTTGAGCATTTACCAAGTCAACAGTTCCCCACTGTAAGAGAAATTCATCCCTGTCGGTCTGCTTTTGTTTTCTTTATACATTCCCAGTTTTGTGGATTTGCAAGACATTTGAAGGGGTTTGTTGTGGACTGAAAATTAGAAACTAATTATCTCTTGTTAATTGCAAATCTGCAAATGCAAAGAGAAAGTAGGAGTTTCAGGCACACCTTCAAAAGCTCTGTCAGAGCTCAAAACCATAATTCTTAAGTTTTTGAAATTTATAATTTTGGTTGATCGTTGCAGATTGTACAGAAGTGACATCTTGCAGCTCCTGTGTTCAGACTGCACTCATTTAATGGAAGGCTTGCCTGAGTACAGTCTGTACAGTTAAGCCTTGAATTATTCTGGATAAAAAGCAAGATCTTCTTCTTGACTCGTATTTTAGAAAAATGAAGCAATCATTGCCAGGCTCTAGCAAGTTTCAGAAAGTTTCTTTGAGGAAAAGTGTTTGGTTGGTAGAAATGAGCAGGGAATTGGGACTTTCTATCCAGATCTGACATTCACTCTCTATGTGGCTGGGACACAGTAACATCACTGCTGTGCCTCAGTCATCTGTAAAATGCTCCCTGTGCGTCATGCTCATTGAGGACAAACCAAGAACCACAATCAGGAAGGTCACGAGCTGCCTGATGGGGCTCTAGCCAGTAACAACACTTCCACTGACTACAGTAGCCATAAGCCAATGCTTCTCCCTCTTTGGAAGGCAGTTAGGAGCAGTGCACTGATTTCTGCCAGTCAGATGGGGGGTGTTGACCTGTCTAGCTAAAGTTGAAGGTACCAATTTCTGGAGGATTCAGTATCTTTCCACCAACTACAGTGGCAGCTTAAGCGACCAGTTCTGACTCTCAGCTGGCTAATGTTAGAGGAGACTAATCCCATCCGTGATGTACCATACATTGTTGGTCTCTTGTTAATAGCAAGGAGAGAAGCTGTATTTTTTCCTAGAGGAGATTGAAATTACGAGGACATAAATTCCTGTGGAAGTCTGAGTCATCCCAGCAGCAAGTACAGCAGGGGAGGCATTTTCAGCTGAGCTCTAACTAGTCTAGATTTCGGCAATAAAATGGGGAAGGTTGTTCTTTTGGGAAAAATGTTCAGGCAATATATAATGTGAATCAGAGTTGTTTAGTCGTATAATAGTGTTCTTTCTTGCATGGAAAGGTGAGAAAAAGAGCTTATTTTTCTAGATAGGAAAGGGCAGAAAAGGATAAAAACCCGAGTTTTTGTCTTGGAAATTTGGATTTGAACAATAAAAAGAGATGCTAAGGGACATACCTGCTGAGCTTTGGGAAAGCCAGCTTGCATAGTGAGATAAACACAAGATGTTTTTTTGAACCTGAACTGAACAACTTAATTTTCTCCATTTTGCTGGAGTAAAGAAAATATAGACACAGTGACTCAAAACTCATCCCTTCTTAAAGATAAGGAAACTGATTTGAAAACTCTGATAGTTGTTGCTCAGCACTTGATATCTGAAGCTGCTAGTACTCTTTCCATGAGTAGGTACTGTTGCCTCTAAAATTTCCATATCAAACTCTGTAGTTCAGCAAAATCTGTTTGGCTGGGTTTTTGTTTCAGGGAGTGCTAAAACAAGGATCCTGTGTTTTAGCTGAATTAGTTGAGCTCCTGGGATCTTTTTTATTTGGTGTCTGTGAATCTCTTTCAATTTGTTTTACTGTTCTTTTGATCAGGTCCCCAGATTTAGTGAGGAGAATGATTACAAAACACGTATTACAGTTCACCTGACGTGGATCTTGCACTTCCTTGAGCTGACTGTTAAATTCAGCTGTTCTCTTCGGCATGGAGAGTGGTCATTTTGCTTTGTATTTCCCAGCATATTTATGCAAAACCTCTCTGTGTTTCTCTGTAGGTCTTCCTTTATTAACAAGGATGTGCCTAGTTCAGTGTGACCACTTCATTAATTAGATGAATATGGTGATTTGCAAATAGGCAGAAAGAAGCTTGTAAATTCAGAGCCCGTAATTTTATCATCATCACAATTTTTGTTCTTTGAGTATCTTTGTTTTGGTGTGTACTAGAGTAGTGAGCCACAGGAGGGAAGCTGTTTATGGATTCTCTGCCCAGACGCTGATAACTTAGGGTCTTTCCCTCGTGTTGTGAAAAGCAGCGGAACTAAATGATTCTGGGCAGCAATGGAACATAATTCTTTCTCTTTCATAAGCACTTTTCAATCATTGATGTCGTCTTTAGCAGTGAGGCACAACTGAACTAAATTCTCTCTTGCATTTCTTTGCCTTCCACTCAGTGTTTCTACAATTTTTTGCTCATCTCGAACACAGTGGCGCCATGCTGGCAGAGGAGAGGTTGCTCCAGGTCCCCCGACTGGAGACTGTTGCAAATGGAGACTTTGAAATCCAAATTCACTTTCTGTGAACAGCCAGAGGGAGGCAGATATCTAACTGGGAGATTCACAGGTATTGCCAGCCTGTCACATCTCCTCATGTTAGCCAGTGTAACCCATAACATCCCCTCTGATCTAGTGTAGGTGTTGCCCTCAGACCACAGCCCCTTCATGTTTAGGTTGCCAGTTGGACCACTATATGTAGGAAGGGAGTTAGAGTTTACCCTGCTGAGTGCAGATCAATATATGCCTCATCTAAATGAGCTCTGGGAAAAATACCTTCAACACTTAGTTTCCTAGCAGGCTACCCAAAAGTGCCCTGCACCTCTTGGTGCTTTGACAGGCAGCATTCAAGCGGCACAGAAGGTCCTGGAGCACAGTGTCCGAGTCCTGCTGGGGACTACCTAGAAGTAGTGTGAGTCAGTGAGGCTGTACTGCATTTATGTTAGCACACAGTCTGCCCTGGACTTCACTTCTGGACTACTGCTGAGAAGTCACCAAAGGACAGAGTCGGGGTAAGGTCTGTCAGACTTCCAGAGTATCAGACAGAACCCATTTTTACCCTTGGGCAATGTGGTTTTGTGGAATAAACCCAGCCTTGTCTGTGAGGCTTAATTTTTCCCACTGTGGTTTAACTTCATGTGGATATGACAAATGCTGAGGAACCTTGGCTTGGTCCTGATCAAAATACTAACTTCCAGACCCTGTCCAGCATACCTGGGCAAACCAGCATCAGATCAGAAAAGAATGTACACATTTCAGACTGGCAGGTCAGTGCAAGGGTTATGGGGCAGTCTGTCAGGACGTTATCTTGTTGGGATGTTTAGTGAGTGTAGCTAGAAAACAGTCCTGTTTCTGCCACAGACTAAAACGCTCCCTTTCCTAAATGAGAGCATGAGCAGGCTGGATCTTTCATTTAATGTGCAGCACAATTGAAATGCATGTATGTACATCCCTAGCACACCTCCACCCCCCCCACAAAATGCACATACACATTCAGGAGCACAGAGACCTTCCTGGTGAGTCATGGTGTTTGTGCTGTCTCTATCACAGGCAGCTGCATCATCTAATTCCTTTCATCAAGACCCATCATAAAAGTTTACCATTTTCTTGTCATAGCTCTGTTTCCTTGGGAGGCAGTTCCAGAGCCTCCTTGTTCTGATAGTTACAAATATCCCTCTAGATTCCAGCTTTGAATAACTCACAGTCAGTTTACATTGTTTGCAAGCCAAAGTTTCTCTTTAGCCTCAGTAGTTCCTGTCCCTCTTTGGTACTCTCCCTCTGATGTTTACAGTTCGATTTCTCAAAGGAAACAAAGCTCGTACACTCATGCTGTCTGGCTGGCAGTCTCAGCCTTCCTCAACTCATTTGTAACTTGTTGGCCCATTTCAACCAGTGCTGGCAAGGGAGCAGTGGTTAGAAACACAGGCAGTCCCTCTAAGTTGGGTGATAGTTGTTGACTGGATACAAAACAGAGACTCAACAAAACCCTGTCATTGGGGGAAAGGCAGTGATACCTCAGCCCCTTCTCCGCAATTAGAGACAACAAACGTCTGGCCAGTTGAGTATTGGCTTCTGTTTGCCCAGTGTAGCAGACCTGGGAGTAAGCTTGGGAGCTTACTGCTGGCAAGAGGGGATAGGGCTTGCTGAAGAATATAGGATGGAGGGATTAAGCACTTTAAAGCCTCAATCTATAGGAAATAATGCTACATTAGTTTGTGGAACACTCAGTTATAGAGGGCAGTCATGATTTAAATATGTGTAGGGGTATTGATGTATTCCAGGAAAAGAAGGAACAGGTCATCAGGGAAAACCTGGATCAGTGCAGTTCCTCCGTGACAGATGACCAGCACAACACATCCATGTCACTGAGCTCACTTCAGCCCTCAGCACAGGACATCAATGATACATAGGTCTCCTGCTGGCCCCTCTACACAGGGGCACATTTCACACAGTGAGACAGAGAGAGTAATTGAGATGATTGGTCCTTTGCATATCTGCTAGCCAGGTCCATGGGCCAGGAAACTCATAAACTGTCAGACTTCCGGGTGCAGATCAACCTTTAGGCACTTGATCAAAGGCACCCTCTCAACTTATCACCTTGCTTTGGCTCCATTTTTAAGTGACAGGCCCTCAGTCCACAGAGCTGAGGTCTTGTCATGACCCCTAAGTCAGCATTTTCAGAGCGAACGGATCCCTGAGGCCACTGCTAAGAGGTGCTGCTGATCCATTGCTGAGAGGGATGTGCTCAGAAAGTGCTACGAAGGCTCTCTGTTTTGCCCAGTTGAGTCTGGCCTGAAGCTATCTGGGAGCCAGCTCTGACTGCACATCTGACGTGTGTTTCTGTAACTGATGTGACACCTGTCTTGTATAATACTGGGGTACGTTTTTAAACAAATAGTACACTGAGAGAAAGCACAAGCATAAAACTCCAAAGGCATTTGCTTTGATGTTTCAATGTACACTGGTTTACTTGGACAGACTAAGCAGAGAGGAGAGAGAAAGACAGAAGTCAGTTTGCCTACCAAAGATGCCCTTCTGAAGGTGACCTGCCAGCTGTGGAGTTTTCTGGTGCCAACATCACCCCTTATTGCTAAGCATGCCACCACCACAGATCTTTACCTATTAAAGCCAGAGAACGCTTAACATCCTAATGGTTTGATTGATGTAGTGGTTATGTTATATATAACGAAGGGGACCCATGAAAAGAAATTCTTCACATGAGCTGCAAAGCGGGGCCCTCTGAAAATTTGTTCTTGGAGTTTACTGGGCTTAAGAGTGCACTCCAGGTGCTCAGTGCCAGAGGATTTGACTTATTATCTAAAATGTGACATTATCCCCAATGCAGGAGCTGAGAGCTGCAAAATCTAATATACCTGTAAGGGGACAAAACCTCTTTTTCCTAGTTTGGAGAGGTGAGGCACAGAGGGACTGATTTGTCTTAGATTTGTCAGGGAGCCTGAGGCAGTTTGGGGACCTGAAGCCTGGAAGCAGAAAGTGCACAGGGTTCTTCCTCCTCCCACTGAGCACTTTGGCTGGTTTGCAGCTGCTCTGTGTTCCTGGAGTGGTAAAAAACTGCAATAAGGTACCCCACTGCATCTGTCCCTCTCTCTTGTCTCAGGATCGGTTATTTACTGTAGGTTTACCTACAACAGCAGCCAACAGAACTGTGCTAAGTAATATGCCAGTGAAGATTCTAGAAGTGCCATTCAGCAAAATGAATAGATAATGCTCAAAATTCTATGGCTTTCTGTACAGGAAAGAATGTCAGTTCATCTTGTATATATCAATAACATAGAGATAAATAAAATCCAACATTATATTTGAATAAAGACCTCACGTTTAACCCAGAGAAAGAATATGCTGCACAGGTGGCATTCTTTGAGTAAGTAAAAGTTCCTGGTGCAAAGGTGGCAGATGCAGTCATGGCCAGAAATGCCTTCTCGCACACCTGAAAAGCATACCAGTGAGCACAATCCCCTGTCCTTACTCAGTAAGTCTGGAAGTGGTGTCACTCAGGTGTGTGCCCTGCACCCAGTTGTCCCTGCCTGCTGGTAACTGCCATCCTGCCGCACATCATTCCCTGGGAGGACAGTCATCGGTGGCATCTGAGCTCTGCCAGCTCTGCCATATAAAAGGAACTCCTTTTATATGGGGGTCAAGCACAGGACAGTGTGGCCTGCCCTTTGCAGAGTTCACCTCCAGGCACTGCCATGTGCCTGCAGTGCCTCTGTGGCTAAGGTAACACGGAAAAAATGTGGGCTCCTGGCATCTGTAAGGGAGGCTGGCGCACCAAGGGAAAGTCGTACTTGTCCTGCCAAAAAAAAAAAGAGCACAGGGGAGAAGCACAGTGCTGCTAGCACCAGTTATTGTGACCAACTTTATGGCCAGCACCAGAAATCAAGCAGCAGTGGCTGCTGCTGTAGGTTTCTAGATGCTGTTGTTTTCTGCATTGCCCTTTAGTAAAGAACAGATGAGAGAGAGCAGTAGAGAGCTCTGACTTCAGTTTAATTCATTTTGTCAGTCTCCTTTCACAGGACATTCTGAGGTCTGTTGTATGAATGTAGCTGCTGTTATGACTGTCTGGCCGTGTATGGCTGAGGGGCTAAGTACCTCAGGATTTCAACCCATGCCTGAGCTGGCTGGATCTGGGATTTCTGCATCAAAGGCTGGAGTGCTGAGCTTTGGAAGGAGGGTTTCTGTCTTCTTGTGACCAGTTCAGCAGAAACACTGGCCATCACTTAAGAGGGCCTAGGACATGCTGTCCAAGGACTGTGTCCTGTCCAGAAGAGCAGGGAGTTCCTGGAGCTTTTCAGGGAAAAGCCATCTCTTATAAACTGCCAGTATAACAACTTTCCCCTTTGTATTTCACCACCAGTTCATGAGGTAGAAAAAAGAGCAGCATGATACATTTTACATATGCCGTGTTAACATACTGAGCATAGAAACTGGCATGGTTTACTTTCTCACATTTCAATATGAGTGTCAGAAGGGGTCACAGCAGGAGGCAGAATTACCCTGGCTCTCTTGTCCTGCACCCTGGTGGAGTGTGTGTGTGGTATATAGTAAGTTACCTCCAATTCCTTTTAGGTTAGGATTTTAAACAAGAAGATCGATTTTAGCGATATTCAGTCCCGATGTGGTTCCAGAGATAACATCAAACATTCTGCAGGGGGAGGAAATGTAAGTAGTACAGACACCCTGTGAACAGGCATCTCCACTGTGGTCACCCACCTTGCACAGCCAGCTCCCTCTGTCTCCCCTCCTCTGAGCACTACTTTCCTCTTCACTAGTGTTTCACGTGAGTCTGGTCTGGTAGTCGTGTGAGCACCGTGTATGCAGTGGTGGCCTCCTGATCTTTCTCCACACAGCGCAACACATTCCTAGAACTTGGACAGAAAAAGGAAATGAGAACAGAAGAGTTACGTCTAGATGCTCAAGGGCACTGACAGTAAAAGTCCAGTATGAGCCGAAATGGTTCAGTGTCTTTCATGGGAGTAGCCATTTCCAGAACAAGGCTCCAGCCTCACAGCTGGGCATCTTCCAGTGTGTCTGTCCTTATTCAGCTAACCCAAGAGCAAGAAGAAAAATAAAACACGAGGACAAAGGCTCAGAGAGAGGGTGTGATCAGCCAGCGTGTGCTGAATGCTAATGCTAATGCCACAGCATTATTCCAGTATAACAAACTGAGGTTGCTCAGGGCTTGACCAGAACATGTTAGTTCTAGCAGTCACACTGGAATAGTTTAATGCAGCTCTGACCCCTCTGATGGAAATGATCTCCCCTCAGGTGGAAGAGCTGATGGTGTGGGCACATCTGATCCAAACAGATTCAGTACAGCCACCAGTGCTTGCTTAAGTCATTGCTGGTGATGTGAGCAAACCAGTGGCACTGCAGTCATCCTGGAGCTCTTGTCTGGCCTGGAAGGGCTGCAGCTTCTTCAGACCTGCTAACATAGTCACTCCAATTGTGGGCTGCATATCGGAGCTAACTGGGAGTGCAGCAAGGCACAGAGTGTCACTCTGTGGTTGTTCTGAGCTGGGCTCAGCACAGTCCTGGCAACACAGCCAGCAGCGGTGCACAGAGCAGCAAGAGGTGGGAGAGTGCCTGTGCTGCTGCCTGGCTGAGCAGAGTGATGCCACTGCTGTCCAGTGAGCACCACCGAGCCAGCTGGCTGAACACCAACCAGCTCAGGTACAGCTGCAGGAGTCACATTTGCAGATTCATCAGACTCTCCATAGTGGATTGAGCTGAAATGCGTACCATATTTAGATGCAGAAAAACATGAAACAGATGGTAGAGGAAAAAAAACAGTCACTGAAATATTCCTAGTTGCCAGGATGCACATTCAAGAGCAGAAGCAAACGGGGTGGGTCCTGCTGTATGCAGTGCTTCAGAGCATCCACCCTGATAGGAGGCTCAGAAACACTTTAGAAAGAACCCACAAGCTGATCTGCTTTGTCTTCCTCTTCATTTTGCTAATACTTTGCTAATAGTAAAGCTTAACCCAGCACTGTCATTTCCCTAGGTAGGAAGGAAGCTTGCTGTATTAATCCATGGGTTTCCTCCTTTGTGGTGTGGTCTGTTTTTTACTAACCATCTCTTCTTTTCCAGGGGTTGGTAGAGGTTTGGGCTCTTCCTCTGCAGGGCTTGGCTTTTTAGTTATCTTAATTCTTTTCATTCCCATAATTTATTTGTGTGTGTGTGCTTTTGACAGGTACAAATTGTAACCAAGAAGATCGACTTGAGTCATGTGACTTCCAAGTGTGGCTCACTCAAGAATATCCACCACAAGCCAGGTATCGTAGGAATTTCTGGGATGTGGGACAAAATAAAGACCCAATCCTGTTATGTGAAGGAGAAATCATGGATGATACCATTCTCTGTTATAGTCCAAGAGAAAGCAAATACTCTTTGGTAATAAAAATAATATTCTTAGCTCTACTTAACTAAATATATAAAGACATGAAGGTATGGGACCACCTAGTTTAGAGAGTCGTTAAAAAAATAATGCAGAAGGATGCTGCTGTGGCATAATGTCAGTTTGATAAAATATTGAAATACAGACTGAAGTCAGAAAAATACTTAAGCATGTGCTTAAATCCCATGAAAATCAGTAGGGCTGCAGCATATGCTTACAGTTTGGATGTGTGTTGAAGATTCTACATTTTACTGAACATGCAGCATGTTATTCTGTGCTTCTCTAAAACTGTTAGATCTCAACTAAAAGGGAAGTAACGTGAGTGCACCTGTGCACATCAGGTCAGACTTTCTCCTGAGCCACTCCAGCCTCTTAATCTGTACTTCCTTTTTCTGTGTAGGAGGTGGGCGTGTGAAAATTGAGAGCGTGAAACTGGATTTCAAAGAAAAAGCTCAGGCTAAAGTTGGTTCACTGGAAAATGCCCACCACGTACCTGGCGGTGGTAATGTCAAGGTAAGGGGACAGCCGTCAGAGAAAAGGCTGCCACTGTGCCCCTGGCCCAGTGAAATGATTAGAGCTGTGAATTCAGCAATGGCTCTGAATTGATTAGGAAACATCTGTTTGTTCTCCTTCAAGCATGCTCACATGCCATTTGCTCCCTTTGGAATTTGGAATGACCAGTCTCACATGCACATCTAAGCTGAGAGTGAATCTTAAAGTGAAATGTCCTGTAGTTTGTGCACGGGCTTTCACCCTAAAGATAAACCTTGTTTGAGGCTGTTATGCAGCATAGGTATGATCTAGTAAGTTTGTAGTACGGGTATCCCAGAGGATCAGGAATGCTTTGTGAAATAGGAGGAAGACATCTTGAAAGTAAGATCACTTCACAAACATTTGAAAAAACAGATTTCCGAAACAAATCACAATGCCCATAAAATGTCTAATAAATTCATAGAGCTAGGAACAATGGTACTGCTCATTAAGGCATCCATCAGAGAGAAAAAGACTGTGACATAGTAAACCAATGTATATTAAATGAAGTGAAACAACATTCAGTTTCAATTATCCTAAGGAGTGAAGAAACTTCAATCCTTGTAAGAGTTCTTAAACAAAATGAGACCCAAGTGATGATCTATAATGAGATAATTTGGTGAATATATAATGTGTAAAATTCTTTGCTTTCCTGGAGCAGATTGACAGCCAGAAGCTCAACTTCAGAGAGCACGCTAAAGCCCGTGTCGACCACGGGGCTGAGATCATCACACAGTCACCAGGCAGGTCCAGCGTGGCTTCGCCACGCAGACTCAGCAACGTCTCGTCCTCTGGAAGCATCAACCTGCTTGAATCGCCCCAGCTTGCTACCCTCGCTGAAGATGTCACGGCAGCCCTCGCCAAGCAGGGCTTATGAATTTGCTCATTTTGCGTTGTATGAAGTAATAATATTTAGGCATGAGCTCTTGGCAGGAATGGGCTCAGAGCAGGTGTTACATTCATTCTTTACCATGTCTAAAACTAAGTCACATCCCAAGACTTGTAGTTACCATACAGTTAAAAAAACAGAAAAAAAAAATAATATTTATAAATAGATGCAGAAATTGGCCTTGATTTCCATTTACAACAGGAAGACACTGGCTTTATATGGGTATACAACTGCAGTATGTTACATTGGACAATTATTGTTGCTCTGCTCTGTCTTGCATGGAGTACCGTACTATGATAAAATGCATTTTTACCTTTCATGTGCCTGAAGGCCATCCACCTCTTTCTGAAGAGCCTTGTTAAAATCCCAAGTTGCTCATTTCACTGTTCTGTTGATAGATGGGGAAATAAAAAAAATTGCCCATTCTAAGTTATTACAGGTTAAATTAACAGCCTGCTTACCAGAAGGAGGGGCATATAGAGAAATTCAAGTTTAATTAAAAAAAAAAAAAAGTTATTTTGTATAAATGAGTAGAACAAAAGTTGAATTAAGTTATTAACATTTTTTGGACCTGGTTAATTGTGTCAGTGTATAGCTGAAAAGCCAATAAATTATTTAACTAATAACTAAAAGTAGTAGTTGAAAACATTTAAACCATGCTTGGGGAAGTGACGTAAAAAAGCTGTCGAAAGCAAGCACTTCCACCCCAATGGACTTGTGTCTGATTAGGAAGTTGGTTAAGCGGCTAGAATTGTGTAAACACCACCAGTTTCACATCCTTTCCATCTGTTTGATACAGTATTATAGATATATATATATTTCTCTGTGGCCATTTGTGATACACCCTCCTCATATACTTGAATATTCTACTTCTTTATTCACAGTATCTGTGTCTCTTGCACCCTTTGGTGTTGCAATTTTAGGTATGTAAAAGTAGATGTTAGCAGGGTTTTTTTTCCCTATTCATAAGAATACATTTAAAAAAAGATGAAAATTTTAGCATGAAGTTGCTTTCTGTAACAACTAAAAGCCGTGACCCTGTTTTAGTGCCAGATGCAAGTCTCTTCTGTGATGCTAGAAAAAGGATTCCTTCCCTCTTCCCTTTCCTCCCTTTCTTCACGAAGGTATGATTTTTTTGTGGGGTCCAGATGTTTGGAAAAGGGTCTCCAAAGATGGCTGAGATTGGATTCTGGATTTTTAAAAAATCCATAATAGTTTGGTTCTGGGTTTTTTCTTTTTTTTCTTTTTTTTTTTTTAAAACTTCTGTAGTAACAGTGAATGTTCGATTTATTAATTTTTTTTTCTTTTGCTAAAGTTGAAACACAGCAAAAAGTATTAAGATGTTGTTTCCACTCCTTCAGTGATGTCTTATGTATACACTCAGGCACTCAGAAAGCAGTGATAAACATAACAGAGATGCCTGTAAATTATAGTACGTGAGTAAGTAAAATGAGCTCCCTGGACTGAGTTGCCATAGTGATTCATCAATAAATAGGGCATCTTAACATCTGAGCAAAGTAGAATTATATTGAGTATAAAAAGTGTAAGAAAAAGTATGCATAAAAGATGAAGGGCAGAGATACATAACCAACCAATCTAATGGAGTTACCTGTCAGAACTCCGACACTGTCTTATGGACACAAAGAGAACACTGAAGGTACTATGGTAGTATTACTCATCAGTGGATAATAATCTGCTGATACTATATGTACAGTAGACATTATGAAATGACCAGTTTACATTCTTGCAGATTGTTTGATCTTTTCCTTTTGAAATCTCTTAACTAAACTTTGCACTGTCAGTTGAGCTATACTTGATACGTGTATTAGGTTAACATTGTGTGTTGGGAGCTTTTGATCTGTTCTTTTTCCTCCTTAATTTTTATGTGTGCGTGTGTGTGTGTGTTGGGGTTTGATCTGAAAAGACTCATAGAAAAGATTGTGTCTGTGGAAAACGATTCTAATAATTAAGAGCGCAGGATTCCCCGTCATTAAATTCAGGTAGTAAATGCAGTTACTAGACAGTAAATATTCAGTGGACCAAAGGGGGATTTTGGCTAAGCTGTCACAGCAGTATGAAGACAAAACAAAATGGCTGCATCTCTAAAAATCTTACAGAAGATGAACTCCTAACAGCCCCCCACACAACATTTCAGCTCTGCAAAAAGCTTTTTCACACTATAAAGTACCTAATACTGTTTGTAAGTCGGTTGTTTTATACAAAGGACAGTGAGTTTAGAACCGTGCTAAGTGCATCTGGAGGGTTCCGATTTCTGCCTTGTATTTGTTATACTTTGCTTAGAGTAATCCTAAGAATTCACATGGAAATAGTGTCAAGTGAGGTGCATTAAAAGCCTCTTCCCATTTTTCCTGAAAAACAACAGAAAGAAAAAACAGCAAAAACAGTATTTATATCACTTTGCTCTGATCATACTCTCCATCAATAGAAATTAGCCTTGCAGTGGGGTTTTTTTTATGCCTTTTGCCAGTGTGGGAGAGAGTCTATGGTACTACTGAACCTCAGCTTCTCTCTGGAGCTGAACACCAGCTAGTGAGAACAGTGTTAGCCTGTGACTCAAGTTGGTTTATTCTGCTTTTAAAATTGACATACTCTAGAAAATGAAGCTTAGTTAATCCACCTATGAGTCCAACATTAGAGTGGTATAACACTCCAAGTCATTTATTTCTTGCATTAAAATGAGCTTTCTCATCTCGATTCAAGCAAAGACCTTTGTAATTGTAATCATCCTTCCATAGAAAGAATCCTAGAACACTGTGGAGTTAGATGAAAAGAAAGCAAGGAGTTTTGTGCTGTTAAATAAAACAAACCAAAACAAAAACCACATCTTATTTTACATGACTCTAGATGTTCACTGAAAAAGCTCGTATTAATCTTTACTTCTCCAGAAGAGTGTTGGTTTTAAAAACAATGGGTTTGTAAATAATGTAATGCCTACTAAAGAAGATAGAGCCAGCTTCCTGGAATCTGCATCCCTTGTGTTTCTTTTCCACAGGCATGTTGAGCCAGCAGGTATGTTGGGTGCCTGAGACCCAACTCTGTAACAAAGCAGAGATAATCCAGACAAAAGGAATGGTGAAACCTTGTTTGGATAGCTAGGGGAGAGCCCCAAATTAATAATCCATCAAGTTGTCAAGACAAAAGAAGTGCTGCTGCCCCATCTGCGGAGCTCTGTTTCTATGTAACCACAAGCAGAAAGAAATCAAAGTTGAGCAAACTTCTGTCCAGCAACAGTAAAGGAAAAACAAATACTGATGAGGGAAATTGTGTGCCCACAAGGGCTATGTATATTTTCACTGTACAGCAGTAAATGGTATTATGCATTCAATGCTCTGCTAAGGTACAGTAGTAACCTCATTGTGACTGCTTACAAATCTAAGTTTGCCTGTGTACACGACCCAAAGGGAGTCGAAAGGCAGCCTGTGTGGACTACCACATGTGAGCAGAAGTTTTTTCCGTGCTGGACCACATGCTGTTTGAAACCCAAGTACAAATGTCCCTTCAAAGGCAAATGCCTTGAAGAGTAGATCACATTTGCTATGAAAATCGACGCAGGTAGATTTCTAGCCTAGGTGTGTGTCGAGTTCACTCACTAGTCAGATTGCTAAAGCAACTCCCTCTGCAGCTCCAGCAATTCCCACTGCAGGAAGGTAAATTAGTTTCACACTTGGAAAAGTCAAGCGTATAAGAACCACTTCAACTTTAGCAAAGAGAAAAAGCCAACAAATAAACATGCTGTATGCTGGGATGTCAAGGAATACAGTCTGCTGTTACAAACCTGTGTTTTTTTCTGATAATTCTAGAGCCTGTTACCATAAATGAGGCATTTCTTGAATGGCTGGTGGTAGGTAGTTCATGTTTTTCAATCCGATTTGCAATTGTATTTGTTGCTGTATAGTGATTGTTTTGCAAAATAAAATCGCTTGTCACCTAACGGCGTGTGTGGGTTTCCACTGTTCGTGGTGCAGCTCCTCCCGCACTCAGCCGCTGTGCCAGGGTCGTGCCTCTGCTGGCGCTGCATGGGCAGTCTTGCCAGGAGGTGTCAGAGTGGATTAAGTCGTACTTCTCAGGTAATCCCTGTTACTTTTCGATGGAAGAATCTGTTTTTACAGCTAGAGTCTCCTTCTGTGGGGTAGTATTTCCCTGCTTTGTGTGAATACACGGTTCTGTCCTTCACCCTTGGGTCCCAGCCTGGAGGAGGGGTTTAGCAATTGAGCCCTCCAGACAGAGGAGGCCCATGAGTGAACCCGCTCCCTCTCACTTGTTGGGGTGCGCCACAGTGTTGCCGATGGCCGCAGCCATCCCGTTGTCACAGAGCCAGGCCCAGCACTGGCGGGGGCTTCTCACAGTTTTGTATCATGGCTCCACAGCTTTCTCCCGCCTGGCTGAACTGCGGAGCAGCTTCTCTTCATTCCTTCCTGCTAGCCTTGGTGGGCCCGATGCTGTGAGGGCCAGCAGGGCTGAGCGCTGCCACCCCACTGCCCAGCGCCTCCCTCCTGAGGGAAACAAAATGGCGGCCGCAGCCCCGCCCTGCCGCGCGCCACGGCTGCCTCGCGCGGGCTGCGCGTGCCGCTCAGCGCGGCCCGGGGTTTGGCGCCCTGAGGGGCGCTGGCGCGCGCCCTCCCCTCAGCGCAGGGAGCGCCTCAGCCCGGCCGAGGCCGCCTCCTCCAGCCTGCAGAGGGCAGCGGGGTCCTGCGCACCGAAGGTAACGGAAGCTGTGGGTGATGAGCCCTGGGGTTGTCCTGAAAACTGGTGGGGAAGCAGCCCAAAGTTTGAGGGCTGCTTGAAGTAGTTAATTGGGATTTGTTGGTGGGTGCCCACGCCCCTGCCTTGGCTCAGGCCGGGGAGGAGGTGCAGCCCTGTGCTGCAGGTGGAACAGAGGAATGCTCCAGAATAAGTGTGCTGGTCCGAACCAGCTGTGTGCTGCAGGCGGCTTCTCAGCCTGGGACGGCGGTGTGGGGAAATGGGGAAGCCTCTCAGGCTTTCCTGGCGTGGTACTGCCTGCTCGGGACCTGCTGGAGCAAGGCTGCCTCCAGTGCCTCCTGCTCTGAGTCCAATGTAGGTACAACGACACAGGTGAAATGAGAGCTTCAGTATCAGCTGCTCTGTGAGCTCTGCATCTTCTGCAGAGTTGGGTAGCAGCAGTGAGACTTGCTAGCAGAAGAATCCTCTGAACATGGCTGGGAGCCTGAGCAGTAGCAGGGAGATACAACTGAGTGAACTGCCTGAAGTTTCCCAGCCTGTGAGTAAGCTGGACTTTTCACATGATGCTGCAATATTCATAAATAAATGCAATCAAACTACCTGGAGGAATAATTAAGTGCTGTTAATTATCCACTAGAAGCACCCTCCTAAGGGTACTTAGGCACAAGGCAGAACTAATGCATCGTCTGCTAAAAGGAAAAGCATTAAGAGGTTGAGAACAAGAGAGTAAATCCTGATTTAAGCATTCACAGCTAGAGCAATGGTTGAGGACAGCTGGTAAGAACCTGTTTCCTCCTTTCAAAATGAACAAAGAAGAGGTGATATTTCTATGATTCTTGTGCTTTATTAGCAGCATGTGGTAGATGATGTATTTTATGATTTGCTAGCAGATTGTGATGGTGGAGTGCTGAGGTGAGTACAAGCTGTGAATAAAATCTTGATTAACTACAGTGTTAGTGAAAGTGAGGGAAGCCCAGGAACCCTGCTACAGTGTTTGCTGAATGTACAGAGGGTCTGTCCATCCCTGTGCCCATCACAGCTCATGGGGTATTCCTTGTATTGTACAGAAACACGGTAGAAAAAACAGGTGGGTGAATCAGAGAAGTGCATCAGATCAGAGTGACAGGCAGAAGGCCTTTTGCCTAGAGGTGTGTGGCCATGCTCAAGTTCCAGTTGCTGCTTTGAAGATAACAATGTGACCCTGATGGAAAAGCTCCCAAACCTGGCTTGTGTGAGTGCCCTTCTTTTAGAAGGAGAAGCATGTGGTGGAGGTAGTTCTCAGCTCTCTTCTGAGCAACAGAGAGGAAGACATGTTAGGTAACTCAGTGGAATAAGAGGTTCCCCACTTTCTTGTTGATGAAGAAGATGAAAAAGGTGTTTGGGTGGGGTGGGGCAGGAGGTGGTTTGTAGTCTTTTTTCCTAAAAGGAAATAAAAGTTTTGCAGCTACTACCAAAGCAGTCACATCCCAGAGCTTGGAAAGTCCTGATCCAAGGGGTGCTGTGATACCCTGACAGGGAAGGCTGGATTTTTATTTATTTTTTTTTTTTCTGCAGTCTTATCCAGAGACCCCCCTGTGTTATCTCTAGGATTTTCTTCCATCTCTCCCTGCCTTGTCTAGTTGGAGCATAACCTGCACCTATTATGTATTTAATTGCAATTAAACTGCTCTGTGAATCTGATTTGTTGCTTGAACATTATGCAAAGGCAACAACTCTCTTTCTGTGGGGACTGTGGAGGATCTGTGTTTCTGCTGTTTTGAAATGGGATTCTCAGATGCACAAGTGCTATGTCACTGCTACAGATTCCTGCTAGATGTGGCCCAAGGATTAAATATTGGATTGTCGTTATGGGATCTGATCCAGCTGGACTACAGTCTGCTCCTGCCCAAATTCATGTTGTAACGGTAGCAAATCTGGTATTTTTAGGGGTTCATTTATCCTTGTTTCTGAATGCATAGTCGTGTTGTGTTTGAGCAGGGCTGGCAAGAACAGCTGTGAATGAGACTTCTGAAGAACCTTAGTTGAAATGTTTTCCTGCTGAGTTTAGAAGTCCTTAAAGAAAAAACAGAGCTTCCCTAAGTTTCTTTAATTTTTACAAAACACTTGGGAAGGAGAGAATTGGGCCTTTGTTTTGAACTCCCCTATACTTTTATCGTGTGTAGTTCATGATAGTGCAAAGAGGACTGTCCTGGTTTCTTAGGAACAGACTTATGGGCCAGCCACACAGGCAGGCCATGAGCTAGCTGGGAGATCCAATCAAGGCAGCTGCCCCAAGCTGACTCACAGGTGTATCCCATACCACTTCATTATGTTCGTTATAAAAGCAGGGAGTTCACTGAGGATGGAATTATTCTTCCTGGGGTTTCTCTCTCTTGGCCTTCTGTTCCTGCTGCTGATCCAAAGGATGAGGCTGAGTAGAACCTTATATATTTTATGTTGGTGATTGTATTAGTTTTGTTGTTTCATTAAACCTGTTTCTACTTCAACCCGTGGGGCTTCTCCCTTTTTTTTTCCCCCCAGATTCCCCTTCTCGTCTGGGGAGGGGTCATCAGGTGGTAGAACAACTGCTACAGTTTAGCTCTGAGTACAGGCTAAACATAGACAAGGATGTATACAGTTGCAATGCCAAAACCAGCAGCCTTGGACTAGCTCTTTACACCAATGTGAGTGAGTGTATACAATACTGCTGATGAAATAGCTCTCTCTGCTCACATATTGCTGGTCGTCTTGCTGTCTTCTAGAGTAGTTACTTAACAAGGTCCAAAGACTTCCTAGGAAGAGAAACATATAAATGAAGGAATAACTTTTGCTTCGACCTGACAGGCCCATATGAGAAAGGGTAAGATGAGTGGCATCCATCAGTGCTGACTTTCTATGACTGGCTGTCCCAAGAGAGAAAGAGTCTTCAGCATGGGTCCTTTCAGCACAACTAAGCTCTCAGGAGTGTGCCAAACAATTGTCTGTTCTCTGCTGTAGGGCGTACAGTTTGGAGCTGTTTACAGCTTTGCTCTTGGAAAGGCTGTTGTGCAACAGAATGGCTCGAGATTCTCCTGAGAGTTTGGATTCCGGCTCTTTCTGCACAAAGAGGATAACAGATAAATTAAAGGTGTCAGTACTTAGGAGTGTGTGTGGCAGGGACTGAGGCTGGGGACTTGGAGAGCATCAGCATGAAAACAAGTGCAAGCCAGGGAGGTTTAGAGAGGTTCCCTGCTCTGGGCACTCCTGTGTGGAGTGGGGGCTTCATGCCCAGCTTCTGCTCAGTGTTCCCACTCTGTGGCATGCTGCCAGCTTTGGCTGATTCTGGATTAAGACTGAATCCTACTGTGATGGATGTGTAAACACAACTGTGCAATCAATAAAGAAGTGATGAAGCAGAACTGTGTGATTTGGGGGAATGTCAGACTGACGCTGCCTGTAGTAAGAGAAGAAATGGAAAAATAAGTGTGGGTGTCTTTCGTGCCCAAGCATTTGGGTGGGCTGGGAACTGCTGGAGTGCAGCAGAGCTTATGAACACCATCTCCGCTCTTCCCCATGCCTGCTTCCTGAAAGCAGTGACTTCTTGCACCAGTCTAGATCTTTTTGCAGGCAGGCAGACCTGTGTTTCTGTGCCAGCCTAGTGAATGGAATGCAGGTGAATTTTCAGAACACTTTGCTGTTGTCCTATTGTAGTCACCTCCTTGAAGAGTTTGCTTGCTTCCCTTCTGTCCCCCCTGTAAGGGAAAGTGGGGGACTGGTTTGGAGGATTTTCTCTTTGCAGCACCCACTGCTGTGTTAGTATTTAGGTACAGTCAAACATTGACTGCAAATATGAAAACCTCTACTGCCAGTAGAAGTTGAGTATGGAGATAAGTAAGATATTCCAGGCTGTAAAGTTCCTTCTTCTCCAATGCATGCAATTCTGAAATTGCAAGCTGTTTTGCTAACATAGGTACAGATCACTCCAGCTTTGTGTGCCCTTTGTGGGGTGTCTAATATAAACCACCTTTGCCACCTCCTGGGTTTAGTGCTGGTCACAGCCTGGTTGGATAGGAGAACCCGCACCTCTGTGACTGCAGTTATGACAGTGCCATCTGTTGATAATCTTTTCTTTGCTCTCGAATTTGTTTTGCATCAGAAGTTCTGTAACATCAAACCTCTGTACAAACAGAGGGATTAGGTGTCCTTCATGGTTGCATGTTGTTGGAAAGCAACATTCTGGACTCAAAATGGCAAATTTGACTGTAACTGCAATTTGAAGTTATATTGTTGGTTACTACAAAGTAGTAGCCATGCAGTTTGCTCTCGGTGTCTGTTGGGCTACCTGAGCTCCACTTGCCAATGGCTGTGACAGGGCAAGGTCCTGGCTATGCACAAGGTAAGAGTGAGGAAGATGAGACTGTACTTCAGCACTATTTGTTTCTCTTGAGGAGTCCTTCAAGGATGTAACAGAAAGCCAGATAGGAGTGCTAGTATATTGTCCCCTGCTTTCTGAGTGATAGTTAACACTTACAGATGTGGAGCTAGTGTGCTGTTGCCTTGTGTGTGCTCCACTCCTGCTCTTCTTCTGACAAACGAGAGGACATTTGAATTACTCTTTGGATGCTCAGTGAAGTGCTGCCAGTGAGCTTCCAAACTCTGCTCTCTAGGACTGCCTCTGTTCAGGAGCAGCAATGATATTTTTGTGGATAAAACCCCTGTTTATCCCTAAGCATCTGCCCTGCACTGACCACACAGAGCGCCTCTGCTATCCCTGTCAATCAGGAGAATTTGAGGAAGATTTAGACTGTAGTCTGCAAGCACGCCACAGTGCTCTCTTTTGTTCTTGTTTCCTGTTGTGTAGCAGAGCATGGGAATAATAAACTTAGGCTTAGAGCAGCAAACTGGGAGCTATTGAAAATGACTGCTTCTTGAATTCAGGGATAAGAAGACATACTCATTTATGAAAACCAATCAAAACCAAAACTGAACTGTGCTTACCAGTTACTGTGAGAAAGCAAGTGTCTTAAACCAGTTCAATATTATAACTGACTAAAATGCCTGATGGCACCGGTTTTGGGGGTGAGACTATATGACACTTAAAACAGCATCTGCATAAACCATCCCTAGCCTGCGACCCTCATCCTTGGCTAAGGGTTAGTGATCCTCTTAACTGTGGTGAAGCTACAAGTTCCACTTACTTATATTGTGAACGTCTATAAGAAAAGATGCTTACCTTGCATTTTTCAAGGCCTTAACAGATCAGTTGTTTTGTTTTGTTTTTTTTCTTTAATTGCAATTAGCATTAAAACTTTCTTTAGTCCTTGTACTTTTCTTGGAAGGAAAGCGATTCTTGTGCTTGATAATTATTAAAACTCCAAATACAATTAGACTTCAGATTTGTTGCTAACTGAGGTTATGCTTTATTCAGTACTTCCATAATGCATTACAGAACTGGAAAAGGCAATTATTTAAAAATAAGTTTATCACTCCTACCACGTTGTGTTTCAGTTCTGACTGTCAAGAGGCGTGCTGGCAGGAAATAAAAGTCAGATCTGCTTTCCAAACAAGATGACTGTGTAAAGACCTGGATCCACTGCGAGGATGTGGAGTAGGGAAACTTCTTTAATACACACCTTGCTTTTAGAAGTAGTTTGTTTTAACCATCTTCTATCTGTAGTTAGTTCTCATAAGAGTTGAGAAACCAAGATTATTTTTTTCCTGTCTGACATCACTTAATTGAAGGAAAGAAAATAGTAATTAATAACTTTCCTATGTGAGCAAGATCATCCTGTGAATTAAAAGGTCTTACTCCTGTGCACCAGCAGAAAAAGTTACTGCTAGTAAAAAAAGCAGCCAAGACAAACAAAACCAACTAGTTTACCTTTTTGGCACTTGGGTAGATTAGTGATTTTTCTTGTTTAAAACTTTTTGGTTGTAAACATATTGTTTAGGTTTTATTTAACAGATGACCTTCTAATTAACTGTTTTAATACTCCTGTTCTGCAAGAGAAGGATTTTAGCAAAATGTAGATCACATAGGGTCCTGTTCTTTGTGAGTGGAGATCAAGACCAGCCTGAGTTGCTGCAAGGAACTAAGGGGTTGGGCACCAGGAAAAGCTTTTTCCCAAGTGGGATTAAACGCGGATTATCAAAGTAGTGGCACTGTTTTTTTTGGCAAACCTTTTTCTCGAAGTACTGATAAGGAAGGAAATGGGTGGTGGTGACCAGTTCAGCTCCTGTTCCAGGGGGGAATGACCTCAGTGAGTCTTTAAGTGCCTAAGTAGGAAGTTTGAAAGACAGGAAGGAATGTGGCCTTGGCTTGTTGAAGTATATGTCTTTAAGCTTGCTGTCTTTTTATATAAGCAATGGAATATAACTCTTTTTTGTGTGTGAAAAATTAACCGATAAGGGTAGACTCGTGTTGGTCTTTCATTTTATTCTATTGATGATTTGTAGTAGTGTACTATCTTCTGCTATCCTCAGATGTGTAAGGAGATCTAACAGCGACTGAGGAATGTTTCCAGCAAACCCGAGCCCAGTACATCTTTGTACTGGTCAGTCAGCCTGGTCTGTAGTGGGGAGCACAGGTCGGTCTGCCTTGGCGCTCACCATCCTCCGCTCCTCTGTTTGTCTCAACAAACAGCCGCCCTGTTGCTCCGGGCGGGCGGGGGGAGCAGCCCCTTGCCGGGCACGGGAAGTTTCGCGGTGGGCCCGGGCCGGGGTGGTGCGGGGCCGCCCCTGTCGCCGCCCGCCCGCCCCTGTCGCCGCCCGCCGGTGCGGCTCTGGGCGCTGGGAGCTGTCCACAGAGGGAGGTGCTGAAGGCAGGGAGGAAGCCGAGGGACGCGGACATCTTCGCTCCCCGAATTTCCTCCCTGCCTTCTGCAGCCATTTTGCACCAGTAAAGCTGAAGGGAGGTGTGAGAGGAGAAGGAGGGGGTGGGCTGCAGAGGATGAAGGGAAGAGGGTAAAGAGTTACGGAGAGCAAAGAGGCAGCCATGGGAGATCCCGGCTGGTGTGTCTGCTGAAACTGGCTCACAGCAGCAGCTGTCATCAGCATCATGGTGAAAAGGAAAAGCTCCGAGGGCCAAGAGCAGGAGAGCGGCCGTGGCATCCCTCTGCCCATCCAGACCTTCCTATGGAGGCAAACCAGGTGAGCATAGCAAGCCCTGGATACTTGGGATACAGCTGCAACAGGGCAGTGGAAGTGGGGAGGGGGGGGCAGGCCAGCTGCTGCCTGGTGTTGGGGAGGAAGCGGTTACTGCAGCTGCAACATGAAGATGTGAAACAAGCTGCTCTCTTTGCACTCAATATAGAGCAATCTGTGTATATCGAGGATGGAGGAAGGACTGGAGGCAGCTTAACCTAATCCCCATCCCAGGCAGCTTCTTGATGTGACTTTAAAACATCTACGTGTTTGTGTGTCTGTGTGTGTCTCCCATCCTCCTTGTTGTCTATCTTGCCCACCCCCACTTTTAAGAGGACTCCTGGAGCTCTGGTACCAGAAGCAGCATCCCTCAGCGTTGCACTGCACTTGCAGCTTTGCTTGTATCTGTGTTTCCAGCTGTTCTGGAAGTGTAATGTATGCTTTGAGAGGTCAGCATGCAAACAGACGTCAAAGTTTCACCTTATTTCATTGGATTGGAGAGTAATGATGTGTAAGGGGCAGGCTGGATGTATGGCTGGGGCTTTATGTTCCTTGTGAATCCTGTCTTAATGGGATTCTAAACTGAAAATATTGCAGGGGCTGGGGGGGGGGAGGTTGGAAGGTTTGAAGGTTGTGGCTCTAATTTAAGGCATCGGTCACAAAATCCCTTTATTCCACAGTTTCAGTGTCCTCCCCCAAAAAATAATGCTGTAATAAGGTGACCTGATAATTTATTTTTTAATATTTAACTCTGATCTGGTAATGACGGTACAGGGTGGGTGTTCTCTACCTACAGGGTACAGGCCTGCATTTTATCTTAAGCCTTCCACGTCAGCAGTTGTGGAGGAAAATACTTAATACAAAACCAGCAAATGGATCTCTGGCTTAAAATAGGGGCAAGGCAAAGTTCAGTAATATTTAACACATCTTAAACAGAATATATTGAAAATCTTCACTGAGGTAAAATGGCAGAAAACTGTCTGATGAAAGACTTTATCCATGGAACACAGGGCTTTTCTTGAGGGTGGAATACCTTTTGGCATGTCAGTGTGGCTACTGTCCTCTTCTAGAAAAGGTAACAGCATTTTGTCAGATGTCATCAACAGGTGTCTGGCCTTATGTCTTCCTTTACATTAAATTTCTCAGCCTTTCGCCAACCTTCTGACATGAGAAAAATCCTAAAATAAACTAAGCAAAATCCAAACTTGAAGTACTGGGTCTCTAACGCTTTTTCTCCCTTCCCTCAGTGCGTTTTTAAGACCTAAACTGGGGAAACAATATGAAGCTTCCTGTGTGGTATGTACATGTTTCTCTTTTTCAACTCTTAAACTAACTTAACTTAAACTCTTAACTAATTTTTCATACAACTTGATCTGACCATGGTGACTGATGGGCAAGCTTCTCAGCTTATGCCAGAAGTGGATTTAGTCCGTTCAGCTTAGTTTTGTACTTTTATCATGTGAAGGATTTGAAACCTTTTCCCTATCTAGAGAATTTGGATATCATGTGCACCTCTAGCCACAACAAAAAATATCTATTTGGATATTAGTAATTGAACTAATTAGTAATTAAATCAAGTAAATAATGGTATGGGCAGACTGAGCTATGCCAATCTGGGTCTAAAATTTCAGTTTGTATGTGTATGTGCTTTCAGTTGAGATTGATGCCATTTCAGTTTGTGATCAGTGGGGTGTTTTCAGACTTAAAACATTGCAAAGCTAAACATTACTAATAGGCTTTAAACAATACTTTTACCATTGTGCAAGAGGAAAATAGCTCCTATACTGGAAAATAGAGGGAACATATCTTAGCAGATAAGAGATGTTATGCAGATACTAATAACTCTTATTTCTAATGGTATTTCATATGAAACCTCAATCTACTGTCTAAAGGGAGGAGAAAGGGAAGACATGCAGCAATTTCAAATAAGATGGGTATCTAGGGAATTTCAGAATTCCTTCAACTGTTGCTGATCCTTGGATGACTAAGTACATTAAGCAGTTACAGCCAGAATTGACAGACTGGAAAAACTTGGTCTGGACATGTATCTTAATAGTTTAAAGTACTTAGGTCTCTCTGTAGCAATTTTTCTGTCTTCCTTCTCACAAGATATTAAGCTGGAGAAGCCCTAGCTTCTGCTGGCCATTTTTCTTCTAAGAAATCTATAAATTTTTCAGAGTTATTGCTAGATACCAAGTACTGATAGAGGACTGCTGGCTTAGTGTGTTGGTGAGTAAAATGTATTGCAGTTCTGGCACGTGGAGCAAAAAGCATCATCACTGATTTATACCATTGACAGTTCCTGGTTGTTCAGGGGCTGGAAAACAGAGCTTGTTTTCTTATGTCCTTTACCAGGAATCTCAGCAGTGTGCAGGAGCTGTGCCTTGAAGCATCTACTATCTGAGACTGTGCCCCCCCCACCTTTGAGCTGATGTCTGTTGCTGTTGGGTAGAGGGACAGAGATTCCTTCTCTCTGCGTTCTCCGTAATGTACCTATCTGTCCATGACTTCCTTGTGCTTCATGCTGGGCTGTTGGCATCTGGCCTTCCTCTGTGTCCCCCAGGCTGATTCTAAAGCACCTTTCTCTACAAGCGCATATCAGAATTTACTAAGTGTAGGGGGGAAAAAAGCCCCACCCCCCCCACCCCCCCAAAAAGAACCCGCACAACCCAACCAACTACAATGAAAAATACCCAGCTGCAAGACAATTTAAATCACCTGCTTCAGCCAAGGGAAAAGGAGCTCTGGAAAAACACATTTCATGAAGATCCAATCCATTTCCACCCCTTGGCTGAAGGAGAACTTGATTCTTCTCCAATTCTTAAAGTAATTGTTAAATTATTTTATAAAGCTTTCAAAGGTGGGGCTTATTTTTGAGTAATTGATAGGATACAGCCTGTGCTGCTGCAGCTGCCACCTTCTTTTGCTCATCAGTTTCCTATCCCTGCCAATGCACAGGAATGTCTGCCCACATCAACACCTTCACTGTTAGCCAGTGGGGTAGCAGAGTGCTGTGTGCATGGGTGAGACAGGGTTTCTGGAACTTGACAGGTAGTTGGCTTGTCTTCTGAGACATCAAGCTGACTGTCTAACACCGCTGTATTGACTAGTGTGCCTAAAAATATTGTGCACCTGTTATATGATCTGTCCTTTTAAAAATGTCTATCCAGAATTATTCTAGGCATGTCTATAGGGTTTTAACTGTCTGACAATGTGTATGACACAACATTGTGCAGTATTCTGTTATTATTCTTGGCTCTAAACTTGCTGCGGTAGAATTTGCTGCGTATTGTGCATTGAAGAAGCAGATGCTGGAGGCCCAGTTTCAGTGAGTACGGCATCTGGTCTGCCAGAGCAGACAGCATTGCTTCTTTGAGCTTTGCTTTAGACTTCAGTACTTGAGGAAAAACCTGGCCCTTTCATAGCCTTGTTTTCTTAACCTGATCAGTCATGATGACTTCAACTGGTCTATGAATAACAGCCTTTAATCTGAAGATAAATCCCCTCCCCTCCCCGCATTGTCTTACACTGTCTAAATGATTTTGTGCTTCAATATGGATTTAGTGTTCTTCCTTCTCCCCACTCTGAAGTTATTCTGGTCTGACACAATGTCCTTCCTAATATGCATGAGCTGAAGCTGTAAGTGACCTCACAGGAACATATGTGAGTGCTGCACAAAGCTAATGCATTTTTTTGGGTGAGGGTAAGGGACTCAAGGATATGTTTTAAATTCATTTCCCCTGGATTGCATTGGGCATGGAAGAACCCAGATGTTTCCTGGAGGATCCTGCAAATTCTAAGTTTACCTCTTTTCTGTTTTTTTACTTGTTTTTGCAAATATAGTAATGTTTTGTTGTTATGAATGAATGATTAAACGATAGATATGGAACAAAGTTTTAAGAGGCCACCTTTATTTAATCTAGCCAATGGACATGGTTGCAGAAAACTGAGGTTCTGAACATGGGAATTTCCTGTAAATAAAGTGCTTGGCTTCTGCGTTTCCTCACTTGTCAATGTTTGTACTATTACTGTGTTTAGTCAACAATGGAGCCTTACCATCCCTTTTGCTGTGAACTCCTAGATTAATGTTTTAGATCTTTCTAGGAACTCTTCCTTACTCAGAGGACCTTCCACAGGCAATATAATCTGCCTACATTTCGAGTCCTTTCCAGTCAGTCTGATGTGACTTTAGCAGTGGTCTCTGCTTTCCACCATCGTACAGCCTGAGCTTTGGAAGAACAGGGCAGTAAAGTTCCCTCTTAAGGACAGAAGTCTGGTTCATGAAGCGCTGATAGGTTCTCTGTGTCTATGTGAGGGTCCTTTTGTACATTCACTAGGCTAAGCACTGGGCTCAGCTCTACTAGCTTACTGCTGCTTTGTTGGTTTTATTTTTAAATGAGATCCTCTAGGGCCACTTCCCTGGAGGAGACCTGCATCTCATCTGGCACTCCTGAGAGGGTGGAGCAGGAGGATGCTGAGCTTCCCAAGGTCCTGGCTATCTAGCAGGGGTAGGGGCCTGGCCGAGCCATTGCTCCCTGATGCAGTTCACTGCAGGTACAGCTCCCCTGGACTTAGAGCAGGGGAAGTTCATATGACTCAAGTAAAGCTGTGTAGGAAACCATGGCAAAGCCCAGCCACAATCTGCTCTGTCCTGTACTGCTTGTCTAGGCTTCTTCAGGCAGCTACCTGTTCCCATTTCAGCAGCAAAGTGATACACAGGCTGACCCTGGTCACAAGGTATTTGACAGTCTCTGGTTCTTGGTGGAGAATAAGGTAAAAGGAGAACAGCAGCAGTGGGAAGGCAGCCAGATGAGATGGACTGCTACTCCCTGTGAAAACAGATGGCATCACCAGGCTAAAAGGAAAAATGCCTGTGTAAGGGCCCTGAGGGAGCTGAACACACACAGGGCACCGTTGAAAGGGGCTTCCCTTTCTCCAGCCGAGGCATTACACTAACTTCCCTCACTACCACCTTGGCAGCTGTTCTTTGTCCTCCTTTGGTACATGGGATGTTGCAGACAAGGACGAGCCTGCTATAAGTAGGTAACTTGTCTTAGCCAAGCAGCAGCCCTGATGCTGTAGCTCCAGATGTACTCATAGCATGACAATATCTCTTTTCTGGCTGACTTACAGGGAGCTTACTTCAGACATGCCCATTCAACCTTCTCATTGAAGGATGTAACTCCTCTCAGATGTAGCAGCAGTTGCTTAGTTCAGGTGGGGTGAAAATTAGGTCTTTTCTCTTAATGGCTGTATATGCTCTGTAGCAGGTCCTGAAAGTTAGAGTGAGCCATAGCAGTTCAAAAGGGAGGCTCTACAGGAGCAAATGCTAAATCCAGGGCCTTGCATCTTGAATGTCTGGTGTAGGCAGGAGCTGCCATGAGCTGGACAATTATGGAGAACTCCAGGCAAATCCCGTGGGAACACTTGTCCAAAGAACTGCATGTTCTTGTTGGGCTGCTTGTGACAGTTATCAGTGTGGGGATTGATGCCAACTAGCTCCCATGCTGACAGTACAGGCGTAGTGGCAGTTATATACCTACCAGCCAGTGCCTGTAGCACACAGGGACACTCAGTGGTGTCCATACAGTAGCCTTTGTGTTAGCACTTTTCTGGCAACTTACATGTACTTCTGTCTCAGATGCTTGTGATCACAAATGCTGTTTTGGAAGCTAATCCTTCATTGTGGTACAGAAATATATTTAGCTTTCCGCTCAGGCTAGGAAAGAGCAGAGGAGCCTGGTGTCTAACCACGTAGGAAAAGCTTCATGTGGCTCAGAAACCCAAAATATTGAGGTGAATATAAGCTTAATTTAATTTTTAATAATCAAGTTTAGTAATTGCAGACTCCTTGGCTTCCTCTTGAGTTTCTGAAGCATGCAGAATGTGGACCAGAGCTTCCAGAAGGCAGTTGTTGGAGGACTTTCTCCCTGGTGCCATTGAAGTACCCTTGAATGGAAAGCCAGAGAGGTGTTTTCTGTCACTCTTCAGAATAGTATAGCTGCTTACAGTTATATTTTTTTCCCCCCCTCCCCTTGCTCTATAATCTGAATAGCTTTGTCACTGTGCTGAAGTATGAGTTTATGGTTTGGTGTTTCTACTGGAGGTGAAAAGACAATTTCTTTTGATGAGCCTAGGTCAGCACTGGTGCTTGGCAGGCCTTTCAGTGAGCTAATTCAGCTCACTGACCTGGTAAAAACTCCTCACCTCTATGCTGAACTTCATTTTGGCTTGTGTAGAGGCTTGACTTGACTGATTGAAGGCTTCATTGAGCCCAGAGCAGATGCATGCGCAGAGGTGGGAGTGTGTGGCTGGAGCAACAAATAAGGAGTGGCACCCTGCCCTCTTTTGATAAAAATAAATAAAATCTCATGTTTGTCACTGGCTCTTTCAGACTTTGTGTTGTTTGTAACCGTGCATTTTGAAGCACCCGTTAGGTCATAAATGCCAACAGTTACTTGTTTGCCCAGAGCCTGATAAAATTGGTGAAACAGCTTGTGGACAAATAGGTAGCCAAGAGGCTAAGCTGGTGTATATAGCAAGGACATGCATTCAGTAACGTATTTCTTCACTTTAGGAACTTTAGTGAAAGAACATAACTGCTTTTCTGACCTGTAATGAGATCTTTGTGTCTGGTCAGAGGAAGAGCATGTTGGAGCAACTAGCAATAAGAAATTTCCTTAGGGATTTCAAAGGCAGATAGTCTTATTTTGTATTGCTTGAGGTGGAAATAATAAACTTGCTGCAGCCATTGGCTCTTTTAAGTGTTCACAAAACCATTACATCATACCTCGACAAAAAATTTTGTACGCTGATTATTTTCTGTGGCAGGGTGTGAAAACATTTCCTAAGGCCTATATACCTTTAATGGGTTGCCCTTTATGTTACACTAAACTGAATGAGCATCTGTGTGTGAGAAGAATATCCAGCTCTCAGCTCCACAAATACAGGCTTCATTAGCCCCGTGACTTCCAGCAGGATTACTGGCATGCCATATTAACACCCAGCACAACTGTAAGTCTGGCTTGGTGTCAGCACTTACTAATATACACAAGATACTTGCTTTAATTATTTTTTATTACAGAAAATATATTGAGTGGCCCATTTGTTTCTTAGCCAAGGATATCCATATGTCTCCTGAGCTTTAGCTACAGTTTGTCTTTCAGGAAAAAAATTTTAAGGTGTGCTTTAGTTATATAATGAAAATTTACAGACTACAGGTTTTTAAAAGAGAATGCTGTATGTGGTAGAAGGTATGTGCAGAAATAGATACACGGTGTCTTTTTTCTTTGTTCTTACTTTCAGTCTTTTGAAAGAGTTTTAGTAGAGAACAAACTGCATGGCCTTTCTCCAGCTCTCTCTGAAGCCATCCAGAGCATTTCTCGCTGGGAACTTGTCCAAGCTGCGCTCCCGCATGTGCTGCACTGCACCGCAACATTGCTCTCCAACAGAAACAAGCTAGGTTAGTGCTCATGTGAATTTGTTTTTCCAGTACTGAAGTTATCAGTTAAAATATGACAGATTGATGCTCAGGGTGCCAACTTATTCTAAATCCTAGAATCCCAGTTAGTTTATTCTGTGGATTGCCTTTCTTGATCTGTTCCCATTTATAGCAGGGTAACCTGTAAGAGGTTATCAGCAGAAAAGTCAACTAGATAATAAGGACAGGACCAGGTCTGAATCTAACTTTCTTTACTGGCCTTTTACTGATTTCAGTGGAATTTGCTTGATAAGGCATGCCACTCAATACTGTCAAACAGAGAAGACTGTCAAGCTAGCATCTTTTAGGAGCACTCTTAGGTCCATGCATTCAGTTGCCCTGCACGTGAAATTTCAGGGACTGAACTGCAAATGCTGTGAAGTAAATAGAGACTTGTGAATTCGGAGGCTTCAGACATAATGACACAGGATGCTGATACTTTTAATGGTAGAATTTTTATTTTCAAATGCTTATCAGGATGTTGGATGCTCAGTTTCCTGTGCAGCTCTGAATGTGTCAACAGTACCATTAATGGAAACTCTATGAGATACTGTGATGCATTTTTCCATCCAGGACATCAGGATAAACTTGGAGTAGCTGAAACAAAGCTTCTTCACACTCTTCACTGGATGCTGCTGGAGGCCCCTCAGGACTGCAGCAATGACCGATTTGGAGGAGACAGAGGCTCTAGTTGGGGAGGGAGCAGTAGCGCCTTTATCCACCAGGCTGAAAACCAGGGATCACCAGGACATCCCCGGCCCAGTGCCACGAATGACGAGGAGGAGAATAACAGAAGGAAGTTCTTCCAGAACTCCATGGCCACAGTGGAGCTCTTTGTGTTCCTTTTTGCTCCCCTTGTCCACAGGATTAAAGTAAGTGGAACACTGGTGGGGTACTTATGCTGGGACACCTCTGAGCAGAAAAATAATGATTCTGCTGTTGTGATTGTTAATTAATTCAGCCTACAGTGCACACTGGGTAATCACTGAAAGTGTTTTAACAAGCTGGCAGAATACCACTGCCATCAGGAAGAAATACTTCCAGTAATGTGAACAATCACCACAGCATCAGACTCAAAGGGAAATAAATCTGAAGTGAGCTATTTTCAGCCCTCGGGAATGTCAAAAGATCTGTGGCCCTTGTGAAGTCTTTGGGTGCCTGGAACCTGCTGGAAGGACTGCGAGCTTTAGCTTGCTCCATTGATTCTCAACCCTTGCTCAGAAGGGCCTTGCTAGCTTTTCAGGGATTCCACTGTGGGGCTGCCACTGGGATTTGTTGTCATTACTAATCTGCTTGATGCTAATTACCAGGAATGCATGGTAGTGGTATAAGCGTGGCTGTGGCAAAGCAATTGAACATGCCTTTTTTCTGAAGTTGGAGCAGGCTGCAGGCTTCCTGCCTGCTGGGGTCCCTCTGTTGGCTTTATGCTGAACGTATCAGCTTTGCAGAGTGGTGTGGTGAGGAGACATTTTCTTCATGCTCTGACCGCTGCCTCTTGTCTTTGGTCTCTCTGGAGGGCCTCTGTTTAGTCTTTATGTTTCCAGCTAGGCCCCAGAAGAGAAACTGTCTCTGGAGAGTGGGTGCTTGGAAAAGGTCTATAAAGTGATGAAGTGATAGAGGCTATTATCTGTTCTAATCCTGCCTTGTATGCTGCAACAATTGAAGATAATAAGAATCTGCAGGAGATAAAGGATAATTTTTTTTGTTAAGGCAGGTGAAAGCAGGTCTGGGAGAGCTAGAATCTTTCCCTACTTCTGCTACTGAGTTCTTGTTTCCTGTACAGTCTTGCTTAGTTTATTTAGCCCAAATTTTTCGTACTTGTTTACTGGTTCTGCGTTTTCTCTGTAAGCTACTGGGACATGACTGGAAGAAATGCTGAGTTCTTCCCAGTGGTGCACACACAAATATGGGCTGCCCTTTGAATAAATTAAGTGAAACTGGAAGTAGACCCTGGCTATTAGAGATTAGGTTTCCAATTTCTTTATATTAATCTTTATAGGATGTAGTTTCCCATTTACAAGATGGGGTAAATAACAACATCTGAGGCTTCCCTTGAAAATCTCCAAAATCTCTGAGGTACTGTAGTGATGGACATTGAAAAACCGAGGAAAATATTTATGTTTCTGTCATCAAAGCAGAGCTCAAAAAAGCTGAGGTAAATCAGGCATGTAACTGGCTCACTAGGTCAGCATTGTCCCCTCTGTGTTTCACAGAGGTAGAGGTCTCAAGGGAAGAATACTATCGGATCAGATAACCAAAGTAATGCATGTGCTCAAGGAAGAAGATACGTGTTTGCACAGACAGTCCTAAATGATGGAATTCCTAACTTCTGTGAGGATTTGTGTATTTAGCAACGCATTTTTAAATGAGGCTTTTGAGGGGTGAGGAGGATGCATGTAGTCCTGTAACTTAACAACTGTAGATAGAAGTGGTGGCGTGCCACCAAAAGCTAGCAGTGCAAAGTAAAAATGCAACGCGTTACTGCTACCACTTCCAAAAGGCTTGCAAGGTGCTCTTTAGTAAAAACAGTTATTAAAAACAAGCTTAGTGTATAACAAGGCTTGTGAGCTCGTTATGATGAGAAGGCACTAACAAAGAGTAGGGAATCGAGGGAATCATCTGCTGCCATTCCTTTAGCTTTGTCTGCGTCATCGATTTCAACTGCTGAGGCATGTGGAGCTATGTCAACAGGAGACTGTGATGCAGTTATAATTTTATGCTGCCAAAACTGCTGTTATCATGTTTGTTTGCCTTATGGGGACAGCTGGACTATACCAAAATCAGTGTCTCCTACTGTAGATCTGACCTTAGGTGAGGTAAGCGCATACCTGCACCTTGATCCTGCTAAGATTTACTGCTGTACTAATTTACATGATTTCAGCTACTTGCATATGTAAAGCAATGATCATACAAGAGTAAGTAGTGCCAGTGTCTCTGTATTGACATAGCTCAAGTACTAACAGTGCTAATAATAACAACATTACTGTGTACTGCTACTTCATAGTCATTTGTTACATTTAATCTTTCTTCAATTTCTAAGTAATGTTTTAATGTTTTCTTATTCTTTTGGGCAAGAAGTCGACGTCTGGGTGTGTAAATCCCAAGGTTGAGAATGAATACTAAATATGAAATGGTTATGTATGGTCAGAAGGGATGCTTTCTGACACAGGAATGGCCTTTTCTTTTACAGCTTAATATCCTGGAAAAGTCAGGGTTCATTAACTAGTAGAGAAATTTCACTTGGAAAAAGCCTCTTGTGTATTTTTGTATTGAGATTTGCCTATTATTTTTTAATAGCTATACTTGAAATGTATTGATGTCTGCTGATTAGTGTCAGTGGTCCTTGAGTTAGCATATACTGGTCACAGAACTGCACATCGTATCACTCAGTTCTTGTAAGATCTGGGCATCAGAGAAACGACAGTCCTTTTAGTTTGGAAACAACATTCTTCTGTGTGAGCTTGTGTGATAGAACCTCTGTTTGTCTTTCTAGGAGTCTGACCTGACATTTCGGTTGGCTAGTGGCCTGGTTATTTGGCAGCCTATGTGGGAACACAGGCAGCCTGAGGTTTCTGCCTTCAACGCCCTTGTAAAACCAATCAGGAACATCGTTACAGGTCTGTGACTTTGCTGTGGTAATGTAGCTCCTGGGAGCTAGGAAGCCTTTCCTTTTTTTGGCCTGCCTTACACTCTGTAGCCATAATATTTGAAGGAATATGTTAATTGAAGTGCTGGGGTCTGAACCCCAAGCCCTGAATTAAGGTTGACATATGGGTGGTCCCCATGGCCCTTTAAGAGGAGGGGATGAGTTTACCTTTTGGCTTTCCTCCAAGGTACGGCCGGCCTTGTAAGGAAAGCCCTTGGGTAAACAAGCCCCAGGTGCCCTGCATTTTGATAACAAGTGCCAGGTGTCCTGCTTTGGGGATAAAAGCTGGGCCCACTTGCAGGAAGAGTTGGAGAGTCTATCTGTGAGGTGGACGCACTTCATAGAGTTTCCTGTTGGGGAAGGACCTCCTGGCTCTTCATGCAACTGGATCGCAGTCAGGTCTGGCACCTGCAAATGCGGGCTTTGTGGGGAGGCAACATGGGGTTACCTCTATCATATGTAACCACCTTATTGTCCTGGTTGTCTCCCATTTTCTCCGTGGGTTACCTTGTGTCTCTGTTTGTTCTATCTATTGCGGGTCATGCTGTGTCGTTTCTGGGGTCGCTGGGGTTGATGTCTATCATTTGTGATCTGTCCGACTTATTTGTACCCCCAGCGATCCCCTATATACTGACCCCTTTACGCGAAATAGAATCCACTTACTGGATTGTTTTTCTGCTGTTGGCTGTGTCCTTTATACTGGGCCTACTAATTGGCAAAACAGTTAATCCTGCAGGAACCAGTCAAACCTTTGAGAGTAGTTTAAGGTTGTTTCCGCTCAGAATCAACAGACATTTGCATAATAATTAAATAGGAGATGAGAGAGAAGCCACAAATAGGAAATGAGGAGCTCTTCAGAAGAGTTATTTCCTGTCAGCCTCGCATCTCTGTTTCACTATCTCTTCGTTAGTTGCTAAGAAGGGCAAAGGCACAGTGTGTAGCAGCAGCCTGACGCGGGTACAGAAGGCTTTCCCAAACTGGCCCTGGACAAAAACTAACAGTGAAGAGCGCACATTGGCAGTGTAGGTTCTCCTCCTATGTAAAATTTGAATTTCACGATGTTATGAAATTAAACAAAGTAGTTTAAAGAGACTTCAAAGAAGGCTTAGGTTGTAAATTTGTTTTTGCGTACTGGAAGGAATTGCTCCTCCTTTGTACTTCAGCCATAATGAGACTGGAGTTGGGTGCTTAAGCTTCCAAGCCCTTGTGTCCGGCCTAGTTCTAAAAAAACCTTTAATTTTATGGTTTTAGACAATAGCTTTGCATAATTCCTACAAGATAGTGAATTGAAAGTGTGCTGGGTATATCTCTAACATCGTTTGCTCATTGTC
This sequence comes from Podargus strigoides, assembly GCA_028020825.1. Classification (NCBI taxonomy): domain Eukaryota; kingdom Metazoa; phylum Chordata; class Aves; order Caprimulgiformes; family Podargidae; genus Podargus; species Podargus strigoides. The sequence continues at coordinate 36,001,660 of CM051625.1, forward strand.
AAAAACACAGAACTGTAATTTTCACAGTAGTGAAAATGTAGTATGCTAAATCAGATTTTTCTGATGACAAGTCATTTTGGATGTCCTTTTTTTGTTCTGAAGACTTTGTACGCCTCTGGGACAGTCCAGAATTGAAAAGATTCATGTCTTTCAAATTATTTAAAACCTTCTTTGACATCTAGCTTTTTCTTCCTCTGCTTCAACTTTTGGAATTAAAAAATAGGATTTCAGCCCTGGAACTAACAAAAGGAATTAGTCCTAAGTTTTCTTTGACTGTTGGAATTTTTTCCATAGGTCTGGAGTGTGGTCAGCAAATCCCTAAAGCATAACTTCAGGAGTAAAGTCTGAAATGAAAATACTCTATTATGTTTTGAAAACATTTTCAGCAAAACAGAAATAGAAACTGGAATGAAGTTCTTTATATCAAGGAGGATTCTGCTCTCTTAGCATCATTGTCTCAAATTGGGACCAAAAAAAAAGTTAAATTTACTTGCATTTTCCTCCAAACAACAAATAATAAAAAAAAATCTACTGAGAAGCCTTGCAGTGTTTTGCTTGGAGTCAGTCAGATACTAAGTCACATCTGAATAGCTTGCGATGTGACAGGATTTCAAGATTTGTCCTCCTAGTCTTTGTGATGCCCTTGTTCCTTTACAGTATTGCTGATCAAACCTCCTGTATGACATTTCTGTGTTTCCTGTGATGAAGGCATGTGTCAAATTGGAAATCACAACACATTCTGAGAGATGTAACCTAGAAAAGAAGCTGAATATATGTGAAAACAGGAGGAGGAAGAGCTCCAAAATAGGAGGCACTACTATGCCCAGGAAAACATGCTTTTATGCCAAATAGATTTAGGATAAAATTTATATTCAAATTTAATTTTAAAGAAATAGAAATTTTCAGTAGACAATGTTGTTGACAACACAATTGAAAGAATTGTGCAAAAATTAAACCAGTCCTTTTTTCTATTTCTTTTTCTGGCTGTGGCTAATGCCTAGGAAGTCTGCAGCAGAGAGATGCTGCTTTGAATTTGGTTTTGCTTTCTGGTTTAGCCTTTCAGTGGCAATTTTTAATATGAGAGGTGATTCCTGAAACGTCCTCCTTTTACTTCTTTTCTCAGCTAAGAGAAGTTCTCCCACCAACAATCAGAGTGTGACTTGTGAATCCCCTAATCTGGACAGTGGACATACTGAGGTAAGTTCTATGCTAAGGTTAGACAAGCTTGAATAAGGAGCTGAGGGAGGGGGGAAATTAATACTGAAACAACACTTCGAGTTACCACCCTAAAGTATTCCATCTCCAGAAATTACAGTTCTTCGCGGTTCTCCCAACCTTGTCTGCAGTGGAACCAGAGGGTGCTGAGTATAGTTGTCAGGATCTCCTTGGCCTTATCCTATCTTATAGGATGGAAGCCTGATCTTACTTATTTTTTTGGGCAAGAGCCTCATCTTACCCTTTGCCTGTACAGCGTCTAGTACTGAGAAGCCTTAGGCTTGATGAGCTTTTCCATGGTATTATGGTATAAGTAATAGTCATGTCTAAGCACAAATTGCAGTAAGAAAACTAATATGGGAGAGATAAATATGTTTATATATCTATTTCCTTTTATTAAAACTATCCAAAGGGACTACAGGTGGTCTGTGAGACAACCCAGCCAGATTCTGTACCTCCAAAAGCCACTGTTTCAGCATGTCATCGTGGAAATTCCTTGGATGGAAGTGTATCCTCCCAAACCTCTCAGGAGAGAGGTACTGCACATCCCAGGTACAAACCCCTTCCACAGAAATTTAGGCTGGTGTGACTCAATGGTGGAAGTCACAGAAGTCCTTTATCTTGAATCTGCTGTTGTCTGTACACGCCAAGGGTGCTGGATGTTTATCTCAAACTCTTAATTCAACAAATCTCAGTTCTGGGTGATGAACAAGGTGGTGACACTTGATATTCAATGCTTCTTTCTTTGGAGAAATCTCTAGCTGGCCTGTTGGGACAGTTTCTTTGGCCTTTTCCAATATGTTGGTTTCTTGCAATTAAAGGCACTAACAAAAAACCTGCAGGTTCAACCCTCCTTAGCTAGATTCAGCCTCAGGCAGCCAGTGCCTTTTCTGGCTTCCTTCTGATCAAATTTTTTCTGCCTTTAGCTATGGATTTTTGCAAGCCTCTCTCCATTGCCTTCATTATGCCTTCTCTGCATCCTGCTGCTTAGCTTGCTGTAGACTACTGGCCCAAAGGAACAGACTAACAAAGAAACACAGCCGTGAAAACGTCCTCCCAGCTTGTCCTGCAGAGCTCAGGACATGGTGTTCCAGCATGGCACTGAAAAATTAACTTATTTTAGTCTAGATTTGGGCAGGTAAAGATAGAACCAGATTTTCAGCAGTGCTGGGCACTTAATAGTGCTATAAAGTAGACGATGAAGCTGATGAGCATTTTCAGGGGGTGGAGAGGGAGAGAAGCCTAGCCATATTTTTAGTTCTCTGTGGATTTAGGGGTGTCACTTATAACTCCTCCTGAAAATTTTGGTCCTGTTGTTTCTCTCTTTTGGGAAATGTCATATCCAAAACACTGCATCATTTTAAGAAATTGGTTTGTTACAGAGACAGAAGAAATGTGGGATGGAGTTGGCTTCTGGGTATAATCTAGGAAAAGATTTCTCATAAAGGGGATTCATGCACCCTTTTACTGGTGGAAAAGGCAAAGCTATTCTCTAGGGTTCTGATCCCATCAAGAGGCTTTCCTTGGGATTTTGTGTCAAGCCTGCTGTCAGTTTTGGGTCTTTATTTAATTTGTATTTATGTGACCCAGTAAGACTGAAGTTGGGGACAGAACTGCCTTTCTATGTGTGAACACTACTGCTCAGAGAGTGCACAGCCATAAAAAAATAAGCAGCCTTTTAAGAAGGCAGCATCAGGTGATCAATTTGTCAAGCTGGGTCTGGTGGTTGCTATGGGGATGAAGCTTCAGACAGGCTTTGAAGAGAGCATCATTATGTCTTCTCATTTGCAGGACTCATTGATCAGTTAAAACTGTACAGGGAGCTTTGGTTGCCAAGCAACAGACAACTGGGGAACGAATGTTGTTTACTCACTTTCCAACAGCCGCAGTATTCCTTTGTCCTTGGGCAGGGGTTGAAGGAAGGCTGCCTTTCCACTCTCCCTGCAGTCACAGACAACCACGAGCTCGTTATACGAACACTAGGTTTCCTTCTAAATGAAGCACAGAATTTAATTTCTGATTTCTCAGACACGTTTTGAGCAAATGGCTTGTTCTTCTGACCCTGGTTAATTATCCCTGCTCCACTCGGTGAAATTCTTCATTTACAGATGATACAGTTTAACACTGAAGCAAATAAAGCCACAGCCCTTTATCCAGTTGCTGTCTTGAACACATTGCCTAGGAAAGGGACTTTGCAGGAAGGACTTTAGTGACAAATATTTCATAAGGAGAACATTACTTGCTCCAAGCTATGTTGTGCTTTGGGTTTGTCTATGCTGCATACAAGGAGCCACTGAAGACTCAGACACTGATCTGGGTCCTGCAAAGTGACCAGGGAGCAATGCATCATCCTTTACTGAGGTGATGGGCTTTCTTTCCTGTGCTGGCATGCACTGAGTATCCCAGCTATCCTCATAACTTTTTACAGGCTGCATCTATGTGATACAGTCTTGACTGAGGCAAAAGCAACCTTCACATCAAGTTTATGTGGAAAACTTTATACCATATTTCCATTTATCATTATTTTCTCCTTCCTAATTCATTTTTTCAGGTTTTTATAACAGCTCATTTTAAAGTCATCAAACTTGTGGCATTTTTACCTTGAATACAGCACTAGGTGAGAAGCTTTGAATATATAGATTGCATGTAGTGACATATGCTGACACAGATGGGCTGGTCTGCAGTCGCCAAGTGCCTTCAACATTGGCCTGTGGGGCTGGCAGCAAACCAGTTCCTGCAGGTTTGCATTCTAGATGTGTGCATTGCTCCAAGCCCAGCCTTGCCACCTACCCCGCATTTCCAAGTGTGTAATATGGAGCAGGGTTCACATGAATCCAAGTGGTGTCAACGTTCACTGCACACTTCCTTCTCCTTTGTCCTTTATCTGCCTTGGATGCACAGGGCAGCTTTGTGGCACTGGGCAGAGATCCAGCAAAGCACTTTAAGCACACACTTCACTTGAAGCACTTAGAGGTTCCACTGGGCATTATTGCTGCTTGTTCCCTACTGCTTTGCTGGACTGTGGCCTTGGACGCCTCTGTTCAGAGTGTGGCAGTACTTAGCTGGAGATGGGGGTGTCCTGCCAATGCTGTTTGCATGTTTTTTAGCAGAATTGATAAATGGTTTAAAAAAAAATTATTTGATGTTCTTGTGATGATTCCCAAGTGCCTGAGAATACAGTCCATAGAAGTGCTGTTGATTTTTACAGAATCCAAAAATCACTGAAGTACTCGGTTCACGGAGGTGTGTTTCTAAGACACTGAGTGAAAACAGTCAAATTGTGTACTTCTGCAGGCAAATAAATTAGACAGATCTCCCGAGTTCCTGCCCCACCCCCAGCATTTCACACCTTCTTTAGCCATATGATTCTCATTCCTCTGACCCCCTTTCATTCCTTCTTTTCTGGCAGATTGTCTCTGAACAGCTAGTGACTGTACAGAGGGTAAATCAGGCCAGTTGTACTCTGCTGGGAGAGAAGTGGTGTAAAAAACAAGTAATAAAAATGTTTGGGCATTTTATTGTAGTAAGATTGGCTCTGAAAACAGATATGATCCCTTTGAAATCTGAAACCTCTGGAGTCTCATTTCTGAGGCCTACTACAGGCATCTTGCTTTTGCATGCACTAAGTTCTACAACACTTGGGAAATTCCGTGCTAAAACCCATCAGGAAAAGACACCACCTGAAAGACAGGAGAATCACAATGAAGGCTAAAAAGGCTCCTTTTCTCTAGCACACCTTGGCAAAGAGTGTCCATAACAGTAACTTGTATAAGAATCTATCTAATTGGCTTAAAGGGTTAACTAACTTAAGCCCTGCCTGCTCCTTCTTAAGTAAGGCCTTATGTGTACAAATGTAAACCACTCCTAAATATATATTACTAGTATTCAAACAGCAGATGCTCAAGGGTTGTCCGTTTCCAGCTGAACAAATTATTCAGTTAGTGCAAGTGCTGGAGGCTTATCTTCAGACCACAGTTTAAGAAAGCAACCCTATCCAAGCAAACACTTAACAAAGCGTGTACGTGAGTCCTCTAGGGAGCTGAAAGCTAAGTATCCACTTGCGTGTCTTCAGTAATGCTTTCCTCAGTCAGGGCCTTGGTCCCAAAGGGTCAGTGTCAAATGTCCCTGCAAGCTTAAGCAGGCACAGCTGTGTGCCCATCCTGGGGATTTCTGCAGATGGCAGGAGAAGGAGAATGCCTCACAGCTCTTGATGAGTAGCTAAATCTTAGGCCTCTCAGTAGAGCTCTTGTTGGGTCTTTTGGGGTGGACCAGCACGTATGCTAGGACAGAACTGGTTTTCAGCTATCAAAACTTTGTGGTAACAAGAGTGACCCCTTAAGAACAGTTGAACATACAAACCTAATAGATCATTGTTGAGTGGTTATTTACACAGAGAGCTGAGTATCTAAGAGGATCTAAGGAGCCTGATGACTAACATTTCTATTCCTGCTTTTTGGAACAGGGTGTCCTTGGTGATCCCACCATGCCAGAAGTCTCGCTATGCCACATACTTTGACGTGGCAGTGCTGCGCTGCCTGCTGCAGCCACATTGGTCCGAGGAGGGCACACAGTGGTCACTAATGTACTACCTGCAGAGGCTGAGGCACATGCTACAGGAAAAGCCAGAGAAACCACCCGAGCCAGAGATCACCCCTTTACCAAGACCTCGCAGCAGCTCCATGGTGGCTGCTGCACCCTCTCTGGTGAATACTCACAAAACTCAGGTAAGCAGTTGCCATCAGTAAGAAAACAGCAACTGTTGTGGTGATGCTGGGAAATGATGGTTGGACAGCTAGTGGAAAGCACAGCTTTGGTGTTGGTTAAACTGCCCGGAGGTCAGATATGTCAGAAAGAGACCCTGAGAACAGTAAGGGTTTGGGAGTCAGAATCTGATGCAGAGTCAGAGCTGGTGACTGCTGAAAGCTTGAGGGTTGATTTGGGATAATTAATGTAGGGTGAACTGCGATAACATTATTTTTTAATGTGAGACTATATGCTCAGGACTCACTGAGCTTCTTTAGTGCAATCCCTCAAAAGAGAGAAAAGGAATTGGTACAGCACTGCACACTCTAGCCAAACACTTGGGTTAAAAAATTGGAGTAGACTTTGCAAGCAGTGGCAGCAGGAAAAGCCCTCCATGTTGTTATCTCTTCTCCTAGTATTATTGCATAGCTTTTGCCTTTATGTTTGCCAACAGAACCTCAGTAGACAAACTGTCCTAACAGGTGTCAAGACTTGCTCCCTGTTTTGCTGGAAAAATAACCCCAGACTCCTGATCTTGGTGCAGTAAAGATATTTATGATTGAGCTTAAATCTTTTTTCTTTTGGGTATCTCCCTGTTGTTCCAGGGATAAAAAGGGGATGCTGCTGCAGTTTCAGTTAATCTCTGTGTTGATTTGTGCTACTTTTAGGTTGTGCACTCTTTTCCTGTCATGTGGGTTTATAACAGCAAATTCTAATTTACTAAGTTGATGCAACTGCCTAACAAAATTTAATACAGGTTCTATTTTTGCAGTCCAATTTTATGACACACCTCAAGCAAAAATCTCTCTCTTCTGTTAGTGTTGCTGTCAAATGTCTTATTTTGAGTCAAAACTCACAGAATTTTTGGTGTTTTTTCTTAAAATCCCTGCTTTCAGTATTGTAGAGATCTGGCAGTTTTTAGCCTGTCATTTTGTAAAGGAGAACGGTGAAATATCTTTTCTCCTGTACAGCCCACATGCTCATAAGCCAGAAGAAAAGCACAAAGAATGTAAATATTAATACTGTTATTTTTAAATCTCAGGATTTTATAGCAACTCTTACGATTTTTACGAGGGCTGGTGGCTACTTGTGGTTTTAAGGGCTCAGCAGCAGTGTTGTTTAAACTGTATTATACTTTAGTGTCATTTCTATAAAATGTCGCCTGTTTCATCCCTGTAAAAGCTAGACATATCTCCATGAAGGCCAGGTGATATGAATTACTGTTCTGTCTTACTCTGCCTTTGCATAAGGATTTTATAGGATTGTTCTGCACGTACAGAAAAATCCTCCTTAATATCATGTCCTGGAGCAAGAATTGGGAGATACTGCTGTTGATGTGGTTCACTGTTTCCATGCATATTCCTTGCCTTTGCTCATAACAACCTGGTTATTTTGCAGATTAACAAGTTGAGCTACTAGTGCAACAGGGAGTACAGTCAGCGATTCTCATCAGGGGCAGCATGAATGAGGTTGTCCTCCACAGGCACTGTTTGCACTAGTATTGTGCTGATTCTTCTCTATACAGTGAAGCACTGCTCTCCTTTCACACACTTGGCTATTTCTTGCTTTTCCAGGCTGTTTCTCTTGCAGAAGATTCCTTTGCTCAGTTGCTCTTCACTAACATTTTTCTGTTAAATCCATTTGGCAGTTCCGCTGGGTACTTTCTAGCTGTTAACCTGAGGACTCTGTCCAGGGCATTCTTCCCTCGAGGGCTAGGTTTGATTGCTTTTGGTAACCTCTGTGTCAGTCCTGTGTATTTTTACTACACTTCATCAAATTGGAATCCTGTTTAAAAAGGTTTCCAATTTGTTACGCAGAACAGCTGTGATGGAGGAGGTGAAACGGTCTTCCATGCAGCAAAAGTTTCAGTTCATGCCCCCCTTCTTTACAGCTCTGAGGAATGAAATTTTTGCAATGCGCAGATACACCGAGGCTCTGTTTCATCCCAGTCAACTATAGGGATGTAACTGTTGGGCTTAAATTCAGAATCTCATTGCTCAAGGCTCTCTGCTAGTCCAGGAGAGAATGCCACCTCCAGAGGACTAAGATTTGTCATTTCTGTCTATCAACACAAGGGGTTTTATGCTGAGACTTCACCAGCTCACCAGACACAGGGATATGGTTAAAGCCTGCTTTTTCAGTCTAGATCTCAAACTCCTAATGCAATTACATCACTTCAGGTTCATCAGTAAGTTCTCAAAAATATCAGCAATGTGTGTTTCAGTGGGATAGATTTAAAGTGGCAGGCAGAAACTGATTAAAGACAAAACCAGCTGCCTTCAAAGCACAGCAGGGACCAGTAGATTTTTCTAGTAAATCCACATTGTTTCTATTGTTCTGCAGTTTATGAGGTTAATTCCTACATCTCCCTAAGCCTCAGCAAAACTCTCACAATTCTTGTCGGTTTCTGTGTGCCTGAAATCACATTTCAAATATAAGCTTGGGCTAAAGAAGTTGGGACAGAGAGAACATGAAAAACATCCTTCATGTAATGCCTAGTAAACTGAACAGCAAAGTAGAAAAAGATTCAGTGCAGCATTGCAGTATGCTTTGTTGCACAGGAAAAGGGGTGCTGGATGGAGTGTGACTAAAATGAATCCTAGCTTCCTCTAGAAAGTGACTTCAGTCAAAATGTATTTCAGACCTGGCAACATGTGATAAAGGAAACCTGCATTGCACCTGTATGCAGTGAATCCAGTGTAAGGACAGGTCTAGGAAATGAAGCCTTCAGAGGCTCACAAACCTCTCCAGTCTTGCACTAACAGTGCAGGGGCAGAGAGCCAAAGCTTAAATTAAGCAGAAGACGAATGCAGCTGTAGTGCTCACTGCAATGCTAATATAAAGCCAAGGGTCTCAAGTGTAATATCTTGAGAGTTGAGAGAGGTACTGAGCTGGCAGCCATACAGCCGTGCAGAAGAAGGAAGGCAACCGAAAACAAACCCATCAAAATCGAGAGTAGCAGCCCCAAAAATACTTTGCTTTCATATCCATCTTGTGCATATCACGATTGCCACATAGCCTACTGCACAGAATAACCGCGGTTTTAATCAGTCTTCAACAGGAGTGCTAGCTTGGGTCGTTAAAATACATCATATACCACACTGTACATTTAAGGTGATTCTGTAATACGGTTTTCTAGTCTTGTTTGCTTGATACCTACCCTAAGTGGATCTCAGACCTGGGAGTGTGTCTTTCTGTGTGTTTGTATGGTTTGTAACACAGTAGGCCCTGATCCTCACTCTTTCTTTTTGGTGACCATAAGCCACCCAATAGAACACTGATTTAGCAACTGATGGGCAAAGATAATGACTCTGAAATAAATTCATACATTGTTTTCCAGCCAGAAGAGGCCAGAGCTGTAAAAGCTAAGAACCAATCCATACGAAATGCTTGCTGACCTCACTGTTGAAAGCACCTAGAGCTGAATCCTGATTTGCTGTCTATTGGATTTTACATATGACTCCTCCCCTGAATGTTTAATCATTTATGCAAAATGGTTTACAAGCAGACCATGACTGAATGTGACAGAAAACAGCTGTGAAGAGGAATCTCTCGTGTGTCTCCTTCATTTTTATGTTGATAAGATTAATAGGGAGGATTCAAAGGTAGTCTTTGATTATTCTGAAAGGTCTCTGAAGAATGTGTGGTCCCCAGTAGCCCAGTACAGCAAACACAGACTTCAGCTGCAAAGACTGTCACCAGCTTCTGCTGGACATTCACATGCATAAAACTGCATACTTGTGTATTGCAGAGCTCACTGGCTACACAATCTGGCTAGCCAGAATCTAAACCTCCTATACCATCAGAGTCACTTCATCTGTCGTTGACATATAGCTATCTCTGGATTGAAGGCAGAAAGGCATTTTAACATAACACAGTTGTTTAGCACAAGCTTTCTGATGGGGAAGCGAGGATAAAGAGCATCTCCATTGGAAACAAGCTGATATTTAGGCAGAAGAAAATTATCCTGAGGGAATTTTGTCAGGTCAGCTGCACCAGCATCTCATGAAAAGTGGCATCGGATCTTTAATGAGAACAGATGGCCCGGAGCTGAGCTCCTGCCACCTTTTGTAGCCAAGCCTATCTTTACAGTAGACAGCTGCGATGTGTGTGGCTCAGTGCAGAAGGGGAGTAGAGTGCCCTCTGCTGAACTGTCAGTAAATTACTCTCAAGGTTTTCACTGTCGTGGGACATTCTGTGCTATAGCTATAGGGGCTTTCACAGATATGATCTATGATGGACAGATCTTGGAGCACTGTTATGACAAATGAAGGATGCTTACTGATGTAGAAGACATGTTTCTTTAGTGAGCAAATAAAATTTTGATAAATCAAGTGTCTTGAAGGGACATTGCAGTTCAGTTCCAAAATACATGTTTAAGGGCATAAGTTATTAAGGGCATATTCTCTTAGATCTTAAATAAAACGCTTCAAAAAGGGTAGCCAATGTGATTGCTCATAAATGTAAACCAAGTTCTCAAGAAGACCGTCAGCTACCCAGTCATACCTGGGATCAGGATCTGAGTAGAACAAAACATGAGTCTTCCATGCTACTAGACCACACTGACAGCAACACCTGAGGCTTTCAGGGACAGCACAATGTGCTGTACTTCTTTTCTGTGGTGACAGAAATGTTAGACAAGGTCAATAATTCTGGGAGTTTCTAATTTTGTTTGTTCATTTGGTTTTCTTTCAATGTGCGAACAGCATTTTGTGTAATGAATTGAATCCTTTTCTTCTACAGTGCTCCTATGACAGCTTTTGGAAGTAGCTCTCTTTTTTTAAGCTGGTTATCCTGTATTTCGCCTTGTGCTTATTGTCTTCTTTTGGGAACTGCAGGATCTTACAATGAAATGTAACGAGGAAGAAAAATCATTGAGCACAGAGGCATTTTCCAAGGTTTCACTGACCAACTTGCGTAGACCAGCTGTTCCAGATCTGTCCACAGACCTGGGGATGAACATCTTCAAAAAAGTGAGTGGAAGAAAATTGTACTTTTACTTACCTGTGATTCAGCACCTCAGTGTCCTGCTAAGTGGCAGCTGAAGGTCTGCTTTGACTATATATTCATGCCACATGTGAGATTGACTTCTCTTTCCACCGGAAGTGATTCTGTGTGTTATCACATAGGTTTTTATATGCACATTCCAAATAGAATACTGAAATCTTTGCAGAAATAAACTGCCCTGCTGAAACTGCATGAGGGCAGGGTACTCAAACAGTGCTGATGTTTAAGTGCTGGTGCTCATTGTAGTTCCAGCTAATTCAGTGTGTTGTTCCCATGTTTTCACCTCATGAAGCTCTGCATTTGCAACCATCCAAGATACTTAGCAGAGTTTTGTGGATTTTACAAATCTAGCTCATGGTCTGAGAATGTCGTAAAATTATACAAGGTTGTCCATGCCAGCCTAGGGCACGACAGAGTTTCTTTAAATACTAAGGTTGGTCCCAGAGCGAAGGTAGTTGCGATCAGGGTGAATGGCTAAGATAAAGCTCAACATGGAAGGCTACACATGGGCCACACATCTGTATTATCTTTTTTCCTCAAATGGTAGTTTGCCATGCTTTAAAGCCTCTGCCTGCTCTCATATTTGCTTCTCTTCCTCCTGCAGTTTAAGAGTCGTAAAGAGGACAGGGAGCGTGAGCGCAAAGGATCAATTCCTTTCCACCATACTGGGAAGAAGCGGCAGCGAAGGATGGGGGTGCCCTTCCTCCTCCATGAGGATCATTTGGACGTCTCGCCCACTCGCAGCACTTTCTCCTTTGGCAGTTTCTCTGGAATCGGAGAGGACCGGCGTGGCATTGAGAGAGGAGGATGGCAAACCACCATATTAGGTGAGATATTGTTACCTCCACCCCAGGTTCTGTGTCATTCCTGTCCTGAATATTCAGAGAACAGAGGCTCTGTATTTCTTTATCCATCCTATTGCCACCTCATGTCCTTGGCTCTGCTAGCAGCGTTATACACCTGTTTGTAGAAGTGGCAACTGTGCTGACAGTCGACCTTGAATGACTTACGCTTTAGTTCGCTTTTTCTTTGAAAACAACCATCTTTACTGGAATAACAGCTATCGTAGCAATCTGTAGTCATGTCTGCACCACTTCAATACACTTTCCTTGAGTGGCTGTACAATTGCAGCTTAAAGTAGATTCAAGGAATGATTGCATCCTCTTCTTCTACAGAGAAATTTCTAGAGAGGCAGCAACATGGTCATTCGGAGTGTGGCAAAAAATATTCACAGTCTTCCTCAAGTGGGTACAAAATAAATAGGATATTGTCCCAGATAGCGGGGCTTACACTGTCTTGATATTGCAAAGTGTTTAAATCTAATTAGTGGCTGCTTCAAGCTTCCAAGTTCACTGAACAGTGTCAAGGCATTTTTTCTGTTTCACAAACTTTCTCCTGATGTCATAGGTTTTCATCTTGGCACCCTTTCTTGGAGATGATAGGCAGCAAAATGATTGCCTAAGACTATGCCAGAGCCTCCTCATTTTCACCAGCTGAGGTGGCATCATTTGTTAAGTTTTCTCCATTGTAAACATGTCCCTCTTTGGGACACAGGACAATATGCTTAGCCAAGTGAAATCTTAAAGATTTACATGCGTTTTGTCAGTGGTTAATACACAAACACCTACAGATTTGTACAAGAATAGCAAACTTAATATCCAAATCCTCTTTCTGTATCTTCAGTAGCTCAAGAAGCTTTGATCTTTGAAGTTAAATTTTGATCTCAGGGGCTCCAGATTCTCCTCTTGGCTTAACCTACAGTTTGTTTATTCTGATATCTCAGTGAAATCATGTATTTCAGATCCAATGGTCAACAGATCCTTTGCTTTAGTAGTCCCCATCCTAATGTACCCATTTGTTTTGGCCAAGGGAAGAAGAAATCAAATTCCTATAACTTGTCCCAAAGGGTGGAGTCTTTCAGTGGAGACCAATTTTATTTTCCCAAAGCTGCTGGAGGGTGACAATGTGAGTGTCAGCTAAATCAGTATGTGCCGAGGGAAAGAGCCTTGCAAAGAGTTTGTACATTTGGTCTTTATGTCAACGAACCCCTGCAAGATATCCCACTATAATGTTTGGTTCTGTTTCACAGGGTCCTGGAAGGCCTTGACTTTCACTGACTCCAGTCCTTCAATTTCTAACATCAGTTAGTGTCTCTTGCCTCCAGCACCTCTCAGATGAGTAATTGAATATCCATTTCTTGTCTTCACCCCAGGAAAGTTCACCAGACGAGGGAGCTCTGACACTGCCACGGAAATGGAGAGCCTGAGCGCTAGGCATTCACACTCTCATCACACACTGGTCTCTGATCTGCCAGACCACTCAAACAGCCATGGAGAGAATACAGTCAAAGAAGGTAAATGTGACATATCAGGAAAGAAACATTGCACTGAAATATCAGCTCCCAGAAGCTGAGGAAGTGTTACTGTTTCCATGTATGAGCATATTACTAATTGTTTTTTTCCTTTTTTTTTTTTTCTTCTCCTGCATCTCTTTAGGTTTGGGGTTTTTTTATTTTGTAGAGAAATGTTTCAAACCTTTCATGTTTATCTGGTCCAGTTTGTCAAAAAAATTGTCAGCCATCAGCAGGGAGAAGGCAGGGTTTGGGGGTTTTATCGCCTTACCACAACTCGCTCATGCATAGCGCTACTGGCAAAACCTGGTCATAGAGACTGGTCTTCACTTGTGGCAAGTGCAACCTTGAACCTTGATGAGGGAACAGGATATGACACACCCCGTGGAGCAGGGCACAGTCTGTCTCTGCACAAGATGTCAGGCAGCATACCTAAAAGGCTACAGATGCACTCACATGATACGTGCTGTAGCCTTGGAGCTCTCAAAGATCCATGCTCTTTTAGCACAGCAAATCTGAATAGTCTGAGAGAGGATGGATTTGCGTCAGCTCTAACCCAGCATGAACACATTTCCTTCATCTCTGCTGTGTGTCTCCTGAGCAAAGCTCTTCTGGATCAATTTTGTGGAGTCTGCCCTCCTGGCCTGCGTTCGTTCTATAGGACAGTAATCCCGCTCACTACACCAGCTTCCTAGCCAAGTATTTTCTAAAAGTTAGCCATATCAATGCTTATTTTCCTAGTTGTATCCTGGGTACAATTGTGCAGCAACTATTTGAATAATAGGACAAATCATACTATTTCTAGTGGTAGTCTATGTCTTTGAATTAACTGTTCTGTAGTTAGAGATTAAGTACAAATATTACATGTGTCTTTTGTGTGACCCACTATATCCAAGCATGCTGGTCATTCATGATTTCCCATCTGGCCAGGAGACATTTGCTAATAAACTCATTTCTTCTGGCTGACACACTGAAAAACACAGATGAAAAATTACTTACATCCTTGATAGCTGCTCAAGAGGAGTGACAGGCACATAAGCACATGCTGTAGGCATGCATGGATGTAAATGAAGAGGTTTTGGTCCTCCTTCCCTTCCTCTGTGTGTCCCATCCAGCAGTCAGCCCTATCAGTGATAAGATACGATACAGGAAAAGTTGCTTTAGGTAGGTTTTGGATATGGATTTTTGTTACCCATTTCAAAACAAACTAAGCAAAACCTTATTGAAACAAAACCTTGGATACCTGGATTACCCTTGGATAATCATCAAACTTTGGTACCTCAGGAACAAAATTTCCTTATTCCATCGTTATTATCTTCACCGTGCAAATTTCAGTGAATGCCATTTAAAAGTCACACTTGCCAGCAAGTAATCCTGTGATTACAGGCAGGTAATTCCTGCCCCAATCATTGACCTAGTGGTAAGCCTAGTTCAAGGTCCTGCTATCAGCCTTGGTACATTTCTCCTAATAAATAGTGCTAGTTCAATGCCAGCAGGGTTGCACAGGCTATGGGGAAACAAACTCACCTCTCTGGCAAGTTATTTGCATAATATAACCAGTCCATCCCTGAGTCAGTGCTTGAAGATTCTTATTAGAATTGAAGATTCTTAGCCTTAGGTAGAGGTTCTTTCTTATTCCATAGCCCTGTTACTGTACTGGCTGGCAGAAGGTGGTTCAGTCAATGCTGTGGGATACATAGGGTCTTCCTGTGCTACAGGGTGCATAAACCTACTTACAAAGCACTAAGTGTGGGGAACTGCTAACATCATGGCCTGGAATTCAGCATGAGTTGTATAACCATGGTGAATCCTTGAAAAAATTGCCTTGTGTAGCCAAAATGCTGTCACTGCCTGAGCTAATCAATTTAAAGTTAAGCTTGGCTGTGTCATGAGGTCCCTCCTCTGAGCACTTAGATGCCACATTGCCTTTCTCATCAGTCAGCTTTGCATTTTGGGGATGGTTTAGACTGTTACAGGTAGTTAGGAACACACTGCTCCATTTTTTTCAACTAGTGTGATGAAATATATTAAACTGGTGTGACTTAGAAAGCTGTTGCAAATTGGTGCTGCTGTTACCCTACTTTCACTTGTGCATCTAGCTGCAGAGTCCTTTCTCTTTCCCTTGCACTGTTATTTTTAAAACCAAGCACTTGACCAATACAGGGAGCAAAGCTAGCCGAAATCTAATCCCTCTTTTGGATTAGATTTAGGCTGGCTGAGCTCCCTGATCTACTTAACTGCCCAGTTGACTGAGATTAACTTAAGCTGCCATGGGACTGTACTGCTAGAGCAAGCTTGAGGGTTGTTCTAATTTACACTGGCTTAAAGGAAGAAATGAATCTATGCTTTCATCCCTATGCCCATGATAGGAATTAGGAGCCTGTCTTGTCTTTCAGCATTACAAGCTGCATTAAGAGCTGCTCCCTTCTTGTAAAGAAGGACAGCCTCAGTTTGCCATTTCATAACTCTAGAGATAGAAATTTACAGATCTCCATTTTCCTCCCTGCAGTGCGGTCTCAGATCTCCACCATCACTGTGGCCACCTTCAACACTACCCTGGCCTCCTTCAATGTGGGCTATGCTGATTTCTTCAGTGAGCACATGAGGAAGCTTTGCAACCAGGTGCCTATCCCCGAGATGCCCCATGAGCCACTCGCATGTGCCAACCTCCCACGGAGCCTGACAGACTCCTGCATCAATTACAGTTGCTTGGAGGATACGGATCACATTGATGGGACCAACAACTTTGTCCACAAGAACGGCATGCTGGATCTTTCGGTAATTGGCAAGGAATGAGGAAAGCCAGGTCCCTCTTCTGTCAATATAGCAGTACCATTGAGATCAGGGTTTTGATGGGCTTTTCCTCCACCTCTTTATATGACTTCTCTCAGCAGTACATAAAGGTCAGTCAGATATATTTGTGCATATGATAAAAGTCTCCTCTGAGATACTACAACTCCTATTACTCCTTGCAAGGGGAGTGCATGTGCATGTGGAATGCACACATCAAATCTTAAGTGATATTATTTAGTGACTATGTTCTTAGGGCATGCACCAAGTTCCCTATAAAACAGTATAAAACTGAATAGCACCTTTCTTCTAATGGCACCTTAAAACTCACCTTTTCTGCATTCCCCTTAATGACTTGACAGCTGCTGGTGCACTGAAGCAGTGTTGTGAGGCTCACAGATGTCAACTCATGGTTTCTTTTTCTGCTTGAGTGTGCCCAGCCTGTGGTTTCTTGTCTTACACCTAGATTGTAGGCTCTTGGGGTTGAGGGTTATGTGTACTTCATTCTGAATTTGTACTGTGCCTGCTATAATGAGTCTCTGGTCTGTGACTAGAATTTCCAGGCACTAAATAGAACTAGGAAAGAAAGTAAGTCTGATGTTAAACAGGATTTTTGAATCTCCCAGGTGGTCCTGAAAGCTGTTTACTTGGTCCTAAACCATGACATCAGTTCCCGGATTTGCGATGTGGCGCTGAACATTGTGGAGTGCTTACTTCAGCTTGGTGTGGTGCCCTGTGTAGAGAAGGTTCGGAGGAAGAGTGAGAACAAAGAAAATGAGGCCCCTGAAAAGAGACCAAGTGAAGGATCCTTCCAGCTCAAAGGAGCTGCTTCTGGTGGTTCAGCTTGTGGATTTGGGCCTCCCCCAGTTAGTGGAGCTGGAGATGGAGGAGAAGAAGGAGGTGGTGGAAGTGGTGGAGGAGGTGGAGGTGGAAGTGATGGAGGTGGTGGTGGAGGAGGGCCATATGAGAAGAATGACAAGAAACAAGAAAAGGTTTGTCTTGCTTCACTTTATACAGTTCCTGAATGTAGTGAATGATCTGTGAAGATTGAGTGTGCATGTGTATGCAGCTGCCCTTCTGTTTTCCCTCCATTTTCTGTGGTTTTGTGCTCCACAATCACAAATTAATTTGTTTTGCTCTGGTGCTCACTTGGGGTTCCACAGAAGAAACCCAACTGGGAATTCAAGCACTGTACTCTAGTGAAGCAGCTGCCAAAAGCAGAGTCTGTGAGCCTGGCATGGACATTTTCAGTATCTTGTTAAAGTGCCTGAAACTCTCAATCACAATGATTTTTTTTTTTTTTTTCAGGTTTAGTATTCATAACTTATAAGGAAAAACAGAATCCAGTGTGTGAGCATAGTTTGTCGTCTTTGATGGCCAGAAATCATAAATTTTTCAGTATTGCCTAGAATTAGCCAAGAGATTATGTCGGTGACCTTCAAAGTTGCAATTCTTAGCAGCATAATAGTCAAGACAATTTTTAAAGGTGCTTGTTTTTTTTGTTCAAGCAAGCCAGTTCTCTGTTTTTCAGGCAGAATTTTTTGAAGTGCTGAATGGTATTCATAGCAGCATATGGGGGACTTCACATTTACAGCATGACTTTTTGAGGGAAGCTGAAAGGGAGAGGGCTGGTCCCTAAACTTGAAAAATAGTTGGAGTAAGCATTTCAAGAGTAACAATTCAGCAATGGAATGTTGGAGAGGAGAAAGGGACAGGAATTTGTTAAAATAAAAACACTAACAAAATGCCAGTGGTTGTGCCTGGGTTTCACACTGTCTTTCCCTCTGTGACTCCCAGGATGAAGGCCCATCTGTCAGCACCCATAGGCTAGCACTCACAATGTTGATCAAAATTGTGAAGTCTCTGGGTTGTGCCTATGGTTGTGGAGAAGGACACCGAGGGCTCTCTGGAGATCGCCTGAGACACCAGGTATTCCGGGAGAATGTAAGAGAACTAAAGCTCATTAAAGCGTCCCCCTTGTATTTTGACATCAGCTGCTGAGATTGCTGTCTGCCCCCTCTGTAGCTTTCTCTGTATTGACAGTAAACGTGTTGCTCTTTGCCCCAGCTCACAGACTGTGGTGCAGCCCAGCGTAGCAGATTTTCAGCTATCATGTTGCCTTCCAGCCCCTGGGGCTTGCTAAATCCCAGGGTGCTTCTAAGCCACCCCAGTGGATGGGTTGTCTGGGAAGGGACAAATACTTGGGAGCAAATCCCCTGTGTGAGCTGGTGTAAGTTATTTTTCACATTGATGGTACCCCAACAGAGTATGCTATTTACAAGAGGTGCAGCTACCTTGGGTTGCAGATGTGAATCCAGAAGTCTAAGGTGTAGTTATGTCCACCTTGCCTAGTGGTGATTATGAGTGGTTGCTGCTGGGCTGCTCCATCAGCTCCTGATAGTTGGAGTGCACCGTGCTTGCAGGCATGTTACTGTGCTGCAAGGAAGTAGAAGACTCATGCCCTACTGAAGGGCAGGGTTGGTGGATGGTCACTGTTGATTCCTTTTGGTTCTGCCCAACCTGAAGCAGTAGAAAGAGCCCACGATATGTAGCCCAGACAGCTGACTTCATCCAGAAGAATCTGACTTCCTAAAATCAGTCCAATGCCCTATCAAGTGGGAGCCTTTCATAGGCTTTTTCTCCAGCACGTGCCGCCTGCTCACCTTCTGTGCTTGCAGCAGGGACCATTTTTGATGACTATACTGAGAATTTACACTGTGCCCATCCACGGTGTGGGTGGAAGCAGATGTTTCTCCAAGGCTTTGGTTAGCCTGAGCCATGCCAACAGAGCTGTAATTCGGTTCTGGGATCTAAGCCAGATGGCTGAGACAGATTGGCAGCCTCTGTATCATGCAGCATTCTTCTGTTAGCTAGACTCTTGGGTTCTGGAGAGGCTGCAGCAGTAACATTAGCCCTGGATACAGTGGGACAAGATGGGGTAAGAGAGTGCTGGTGGTAACAGGAGAAAGGTTCTGCACAGAGCACTGGTTGAACATACACCATATCCATCAGAATGTCAGGCTTTTATGTTGTGTTGGAGCTGAGTCAGCAAGACGTTTAGGCCTATACATTAAGCATAAGCGAATAGGTCTCTTGGAGCCAGGGTTCTCATCAGACTCATTGAATTGAGCTTATTATGGGAAAAGATTTTCCTACACGTCTAAGTCTGTTGCATTTTCTGTGCGTTTGTCTGGCCAAACTGCTTTGCATGCACCATTTGTGTTGACTGCATGGACAATCACATGTCTGAGTTTACTGGGAAGTTAAGCACCCTTGTGTAGGTAGCAGGAGAGTTCATGTTTCCCATAGAGCTGGTATTTCCGATTCTCTAACTCCAGCCTGCATGGGGTCCCAATAGGATGGATACTTTCGTGATAAAAAGTTGACAATTAATAGCGTTTGAATAAAAAGCTAATGCTTTGCATGACATAAATTGGTCACTGGGTACAGGTGCATCAAATCATTTGGGTCTGAGCCAGAGGCTGAAAATCAGATGCCTGAGGCAAAGAACTTGCCCTGACTGAGGTGGTACATTCCTGCTTCATTCATATTCAGTGAGATTTTACCCTGGGGTTGGGAAGAGGAGGAGAGGCCTTGAGACATAGCTGACAGTGACTTCACCACTACCTCCAAACAATGGCACTCATGCTGGTGCCTTTCAGCACTGTCTCCTTGTGCTGAACTTCTTGTTTGCTTCAGAGGTGAACCTGTCTTCTGTTACAGGACCCTGTTACCTTCTGGCTCCTAGGGGAGGTTACGTTAGGCAGCACAGCAGAGCACAGGCTAAGCAAGAGCAACAAATACTCTGCTTCTAGTAGTGAAACCCAAACACGTACTTTGATGTGATGTGATTTGATGGATATCGTTGCAGGCTCAGAACTGCCTCACAAAGCTGTACAAACTGGATAAGATGCAGTTCCGGCAGACCATGAGGGATTATGTGAACAGGGATTCTCTCAATAATGTGGTGGATTTCCTGCATGCTTTACTGGGATTCTGCATGGAGCCAGTCACTGACAGTAAGTATAGCTGGCATCAGAAACTCTAACTTGAATATTCCTAGACTGTACCATCAGAAAGAAGCCATGCCTTTTTCTTTTCCTTTAACAAAAGAAAAAAAATGTTTATTACTATCCTCAGAACATAGAGACCATATCCTTGGCCAGTGCAGGACAGGGGAGTTGAATCTCTTCTGATTTGACCACCCAGTGATCTTGTATCACTCAGCACATTTGAAATTAAAGGCTTCTCTTGATTCATCCTACCTGTTGTTCGTGGCTCTTGGAAGAAAATATTTTCATTCAACTATGCCTCAGGCAGGAACTTCTCTGCTTCATGACATGACCAGGCGCCAGCTGGAATGACCTGTTTAATCCAGGTTTTATTCTGAAAGGGGATATAATTGAGCATTAAAACCCTCTGTGGTGCCTCAGGTGAAGCAGGAAATAGCAAGAACAGATTGAATAAACAAGAACATGAACAACCAGGCATGCATGCCTGCAGTTACGAGCGTGTGTGCATATGTGTCTATGTTAGATATGTTTTCTTCTTTTTTTTAAAGTTAGGAAAATTATTCCAGGTGCTGTCAGAATGACCAAAATTTATACTTGGTCACTGCATGCAACAACAGATAATGGTGATTGTTCACAGAGTAGGAACAGCTGCTTTGACGCACTTGGGGAGCCCAGCTGGTCTATTAGCCTACCTCTGATCTCAGGCATTTCAGAAAAAGCATCAAAAAATATTATATAGCAGACTTCTGTAAAGAAGATGCCCAAAGGAAGTTTCTCCAAGTATTCATCAATTATTGACTGGCTCATGCTTTGAAGAATGGCAGTTTATGCAGCTTTTGAAAGTCTTTTCTCTCACCTAAGGAAACTGGGATGTTTCTTGTTATTCATATGAATGTGTAATTATTTTTTAACTTTTTCTGAGAGCTTGGTCTCCCTGTGCACCTTGCAAGAACAGCATTCCTGTAGTTTGGAAGACTTTCTTTTCATGAGCCTTGTCACTTTTCAGCTTAATCAAACATCTCTTGTCCTTTAAAACAGTAAATAGAAAAGTTGGAGGTATTGTTCAAATTTTGTGCCTTATTCTGTAAATCTTTAAAGAAGAGATGTGGGTAAAAGGAAGCCAGGGTGGTCCTAATCTTTTCAATCCTTTTTCATATTACAACTATTTCTGGGAAGATTTCATTTTTCTTATTTATTGTACCCTTCCCTTCTGCTTTATTTTTGTGGGGTGGGATTGTGAGAACTGAACATAGGATGTTATGTGGGAACTTGCCCTTGTCTCTTGTATCTGAATCCCTTTACGTGTGTCTTTAAGCCATCTTTTTTAAACCATTCCTAACATGGGGGCTTGCTTGTACTTGAATTTCACAGACAAAGCTGGATTTGGGAATAACTTCACCACAGTGGATAACAAGTCTACAGCCCAGAGTGTAGAAGGCATTATTGTGAGTGCCATGTTCAAGTCATTGATCACCCGCTGTGCTTCCACTACACATGAGCTGCACAGCCCAGAAAACCTGGTAAGCACTTGATTTCGTGTTAACAAAGTTACTTTTTCATTTGGGTGCCAACAGTGAGGCTTTACAGTGAAGAATTAATGCAGTTTAGCCAAATCCCATGAGCGTAGCAAGCTATGCAGTCACAGTTGAAATATGATACAAATGTGATGCCCTCCTTTCATGCCTGCCTTTGAACCTGGGGACTTTGCCAGGATACAAGTTGTGCACTCTGAATTACATTTTCCTCCCTGTACAAGCAGCTTCTGTGTTTTGTTTTGTTTTCCCAAATGGATTAGTAGCATAGTATGGAGCAAGGGATTCATGAACAAGACCACAGCCAGCATAAATCAACTTTCAGCAAAATTAAAGCCTGTTTACTTGGTTAAGGACATGGACCACCCATAGCAGAGTATGTGAGTTACTGAACAGCAGTTTGGTAGGTCTTCCCAAGGTTTAGACAAAGATTCAATTTACTGAACTCCTGGAGGAAAGTAAGGTGCTGCTGGTTGTTCCCTATGTGCTATCTCCCCAGACCAGTCAGTAGAATGGATGACATGAGCTCTCTTTCAAATTGGTGCAGAATCTAGCAGTTAGTCTCAAACCACCTCCTTTATTAGCAGAAATTAGGATTTTTCATGGAAGCAGCCAAGAAGAAATGTGTAGATGAGGTGCTGAGGGACATGGTGTAGTGGTCAGTTGGAGGTGCTGGGTTAATTAATGGTTGGACTTGATGTTCTTAGAGGTCTTTTCCAACCAAGGCTATTCTGTGATTCTTACAGCAGAGCTGTAGAGGCACTGAAGTCCAGCTAGAGGGAAAGTAATCTTCTGTGAGGGGCAGGGAGAGGGAGAAGGAAAACACAGTAACACCTTAAAGCAGCAGAGTAGTCTGGCTATGTCCAGGTCCTCCTGTTCTTACAGATATTCCTCCTTTGGAATGTTTCTCAGTGGAGATTAAGTGGTGGGATGCAGAAAAACATGCACCATTGCTGGACCTAGATTAGGATCACCGAGTATAAATTTTCCTTATGTGTTTGCGTGTCTTTCTAGACCCTATTTTAGCTAGTGTGTAAGGTGACACTTAAAGATAAGTGTAGCACTGTTAAGCATGTCTATATGGAGAACATTGTACGCAGAGTATATATGAGGATTTCCTGTTGTTGCGTCACTCTTTAAAGTCAATCTTGTGTTTCAATAACCTATGAAAAAGAGCCTTAATCAGTATACAGATCCAATTATTTGTTTGTTTGGGGATTTTTTTTTTTAAATCTGGCTGTGCAGTTCCTAGCTGGGAATTTTCAGAATAATCCATGATGTTTCAGGAAAGTTCACAGATCAAAAATCAGGTCCTGTAAAGCTCCATCCCCGTGCCCTCAGATATAGAGGTGATTTTTCACATCACAGATGTGTGTGAATGTTCAGAACTAAAAAGAGCTTTGAGTGTAGGAGTAGGTTGGGGAATGAGTGACTCATTCCTCTCTCTTCCCATGATGTAAAGCTCTAAAATAATTAAGAAAAGTCCCAAGAAACCCACTGGTTTTGAAACAAAACATGCACTTTTTTGCACTCTACTTTCTCCCCGACCCCTTCATTTAGCTTTTTCATGCCTTTTAAGATTATGGGCTAGATGAATGGGATAAACAGGCTGTAAGTACATCTGCTTTAGTCTGTTGTAGGCGTGTTCCATAACAGTAATGCTCCTCATTGTCTTCTGCTTTTGAGTGCACTAAATGGAGTTTCCAGGTTTTGATCCCAGCCAGAATGCACAAACCCTGTACATGGGGGATATATTGGACAACAGCCAGAGGAAGTAATGGCCTGTTGAAGTACCTGAGAAACTATTGGTTCTCACTGCTTCTTCACAAACAGCAGACTAAATTATTTCATTTTCATGATGTCTTGCTACCCAGGGCTTGTACTGTGATATCCGACAGCTGGTCCAGTTCATCAAGGAGGCTCATGGGAATGTCTTTCGGAGAGTGGCACTCAGTGCCCTCTTAGACAGCGCTGAAAAGTTAATACCAGGAAAAAAAACAGAGGAAACAGAGCAAGAGCCAAAACCATCTGGGAGTAAAAGGTGGGTGTCTAGGAGGGAGAAGGCGAACGACTGACTTGCATATGGTTGTATGACTGCATGCACTGATCACAAATGTAGGAAGTCCAAGGGCTTGTGTGTTTTATCTTGATAGAATATGTCAGTTCCTGATGTACAGAATTGTACTGTGGCAGCAGCCTCCTTAAAAACTTAATGAACTGAGACAGTAATAGTTTTACAGCAAAACGTGCTAACCCTGGTGTACCAGAAGCCTAAGAGAGCAGTGCAATGGAAACACTGGGAGTAGGAAAGGTTAAGAGAAGTAAGAATCACAGTGTCAGTCCCAAAACACTCTATGGACATAGCTTTTAATGTGCATCACATCCTTAGTGTTGTTTATCTGACAGATAAATCCTGGTATGCAACACAAGTCCCAGAAGAAATCTAATCCTGACATGCTTCTTTATCAAAAATAAATATTCTCTGGTGCTTTGAGGCTTGTCGTATTAAAATGTTGGGAAGAAGGATTAAGAAAGTTGAAAAACTCCTAGAAACCTTGTCTTTGCTTCTAAGAGCTGATGCCTTTTTCATGAATGAGATATATAAAGGCAGTAAGTTGCTCAAGAGAGGGTACATCTCTAGAGCTTCTCTTGCTCAGCAGTGCTGGTTTCCATGTCACATAGCTATGCGATGATCATGAGATAGGCCATCCATTTGCTTTAGCTGATGCTTTATATTGTCTGTATAGATCCGAGGTGGGAAGTGTCATCATTGACAAAGGCCAGGCGTCAGCTGCCCCTGATGAATGCCGTAGTTACATCTCGAGCCGCCCGATGCAAACTCCAGAACAGTAAGTAAATATTGAATTGCTTCATGTGTTATTGCCAGCAGCTTCCTTCTGGGGTTAGTACAAGTGGGCAGGAGAACAAGGACTTATCTCTTTGCATGGTACAACAAATGTGTTGTGTTCAGGAGCTGCTGACAACATCCAGGTAATGCCTATTTTTAGTGCTGCCAACTGGACCCACCCTGATTTTGATAGGGAACCACCAGAGATTTCCAAATGACAGGGCAGTAGGTGTGCCAATTTTGCATACTAACATAGTCACAAATAGAGTCTTAATTCCTCAGAGATGACATCAGAGCTGTTCTTTATGTTTTGTTTGTACTTCTGGGGGGTGATTCTATTAATTTTCAACTTCCAAGTTTTTGCAAAGAGTTGTTAATCCTTTACTGCCTCCCAAGAGCCAGACCATTCCTGACCTGTCTTGGGCATGTAGTCGTCAAAAGATTGTTGCATTTCCCTTACCAGCACCAGTTTTCTTAATGAGCACATCAACCTGCTATTAGGAATTGCATGCTTGCAGTCTCTATTATCCACAGAATTCCATGCTTTTTCTTAGAAAGATTGGACCAGATGATCCTTGAGGTCCCTTCCAACCTGGTGTTCTATGATTATGCCATTTAACATTGAAATAAATTTAATCAATACTCTTCAAAATTTTAGAAAATTTTATAAATAGCCACTGTCTTGTTAAAGTGCATTGAGATGCACTGTACTAAGACATTGCTTGCACAAGGGCCCAGAGCTCTATATTATGTATTCTCTTGCTTTAATTGAGCCTGAAAAGTCTCACTGTTGCTGAGACTGCAAGGATAACACAAAGCCCTTTACTGCTCTGCAGAACTGCAGCAAACTGTTCTGTTCTGAGCCCTGACACAACCATGGGAGATCTCAAGATTATAGCAAAATATGCTGTCCACATTCCAGTACATTAATGAGCACTGTGACTCTAGCAGGTTCACAAGTGGCTATTGTGAAGTCCAGAAGCTCTCCTGTACACATGATTGTAGAAAGCATCGGTGTAGTCTTATCAATGTGGGTCATTTTGACATAAAGAAGATGATTTGTTTTTCACATGTAGAAACTAAAAGTCGGAATGACCTGTTCAGTGGACAAGCTCCTCAGGGTAGAAAAGATGGTTATTCTGTGCCTTGAATAATATTGACCATGTTGTCAAACTTGCTTGTGTCTCACCGAGAAAAGTATGCTTGGAATTCAAAGTGAAACTACCTCAAAGAATAGAGAGGTCAGGAGGGGGCTGTGGGAGGGAGGTTTTATTTCCCTCAGCATCTGAACTTCACTGAAATGCAATTCACGCTCTGCATCCCTTTTCTTCCAGTGATGAGCAAATCCAAGGGGCCGTTCTGGGACGCAAGGACTTCTGGCGAAAGATGTTCAAGTCACAGAGTGCAGCAAGTGATACCAGTAGTCAGTCTGAGCAGGACACGTCCGAGTGCACCACTGCTCACTCTGGGACCACCACGGACAGGCGATCCCGCTCCCGTTCCCGACGAATCTCCCTTCGCAAGAAACTCAAACTCCCCATAGGTAAATGTATGTCTCTTCTTATTCTATATACATATTGCATGTGCAGAGAAACACAGATAGATATATTTGTCTTAAGAAATATTGCAACACAGTTCCTTATTGTCCAAATATATTGTATATTCTCCCAAAGGAAGCTGGGAAATGCTGCTGTCTCCATATTACAGATGGGGAACTGAGGCAAAGGGAAACATAAGCAATTTGCCAAAGGTAACAGAGGATATCTGTGGCAAAATAGAATATTGAATCCCTGTCTCCAAAGTAGTAGCCTAGTACCTTAATCTCACAGGCATTGTTCCTCACTGTAGAAGAGAAATATTCCAAATCGTTTTTGATAGACAAAGAATATACCCTCTACCAGTCCCAAGACCCAGCCTTGCACAGTAGTTAATGCATGTAACATGAAAACGTTGCCTTCCTCTTTCCTCCCATTTTTCCGTACCCTGGCATGGCCACTTTGGAGAAATATGCTGCAATTACTAATAAATAGATTCTGCTTGGAAGAATTTTCAGAATTGTCCTCAGTGGCTTATTCTACAACAGGGAACTGGCTGAAGCGCTCCTCCCTCTCTGGCCTGGCTGACGGGGTGGAAGATCTCCTAGATATCAGCTCTGTTGACCGTCTGTCTTTCATCAGACAGAGTTCCAAGGTAAGTGCATCAGGCACTTGGAATTGCTTGGAAGGACAGGATATGGATGGTTTTAGCTGTCCAGGGAAACATTCTATTCCATATGGACATTGCAGCCAATGAGACGGGTGACAGAAGTCTTCAGAGTAGAATGCCATGGGAATTTTATACTGGACTTTTGCAGCTCATAGTGAATACTAGGTTAAACCTACACTGTACTTGTCAGTCTGCCCTGGTTCACTGAGAGAGAAATGCAGGCTCTGTCAACACACTTAAGGTTTAATTGTTGGTCACACTTGTTCTGCATTCTCTGTGCCTTGCACAGCCTCTTGTGAAAGACCAGTCCTTTAAGTAGAAAGCTGAAAAGATGAAGTGTTTCAGTGTGCGTAAATCTGTGCAGACCCACTTGTGTTGCTATGGTGATCCACTTATATCTAAGCAAGGAAGATCAAGAGATAGTGGTACGGTGCTGCCTGACCCGGCCCCCTGTCTTTGCACAGGTGAAGTTCACCAGCGCGGTGAAGCTGTCAGAAGGAGGGGGGCCAGGAGGTGGCTTGGACAATGGGCGAGATGAAGAGGAGAATTTCTTCAAGCGTCTTGGTAAATGGCGCACCTGCCGAAGACACCCATCCAAGCTTCATCACACAGAAGAAAAAGATGGTTAGAAATCAGGGTTCTCGTCTCCTTTTTTTATTTATTTTTCTTTTTATTTTTTAATCTCTTTCTTTCTGTATTTTACCCCTTTCTCTTTTTTCCTACTTTCTCCATAGTTTTGGTATCCATTTTAGCCTTCTCCAACTTTTTAGTCTTTGTAACTGTTTTCTTTCCCTTCCTTCTTTCTTTTGTTTTGATTTAGGAAAAAACCTCTAGTAAAGTCGATTTTTTTTTAAAAAAATCAAGACCATCCAACTAAATTATGAAATACAGCATTTGGGCTTGTTAAATCAAATTGGATTTGATCAACACACTTGAAAAATTAATGCTTGTTTCAAAGCACTTATACAGTTCAAAATTAGGGGTGTAAATCTTTCATTGCCTAATATAACAATGGGTGTTCCATCAGTTTTTTTGTTTGTTGTTTTGGTTTTTTTTCTTTTCAATTTGTGACCATTTGACAGTTTTAGCAAAGATCAGCACTGATGAAATGGAAAACCCTGCACAAACCTTGTTATAATTATCTCTTTTCTTCTGTGTTTGCATGTCTAGCGTCTGCATACCATTCGTTAGGGTTGCTGTCCCTTTTTCTCAGCACAGAACATAATAATAATAGTGCTACTTTTCCTTTCTGCAAAAGTATATTTATTTGCAATTCATTTTCAAAATCCACAATATTTCAAAACTGCCTTTATGAATAATGAAGGTCATGATATATTCTATATTAAAATCTCATGCAGCCATTCACATGCTCATGTCCTCAGCTTAGAGCTCATCCTTGTTGTCAGGGAGACGACCTTGTATCTTGAAGTTCTGTTACTGTTTTTTCAAGAAAACCCAACCCGACTCCCAAAAACACACAAAAAGGACTAGATTTTCTTTTTCACCATGATTTCTGTAGCTTTACAGTATGTTACATTCTCTGGCATTATGTTTTTTATTTTCTGACATTACACTTTGACACTGCATTGTATGTATTTCACCATCATCTGTCCCAGACCTGCAGTGTAATGCATGTAAGGCATTGTTCAGGCAAGTATGAGCATATTTCGCCGGTGTAAACTGGTCATCATTCTGCCATTGCAGAAACACTGGTGGTGGTTTTCAACTAGCTACTAGGTGGAAAGTATCATTCCTTTAGAAGGAGAATGCTCAGCAGCTTGTTGTAGCTTGGTAGCTGAAGGTGAATACCCTACACTGTAAGGAACTGCGTTGTTCTCTTCATCCACTACTTTGTGCTGAAGTAGGTGTGAAATACTTCCACCATATTTTCTCACAGCTTTTACTGGGAA
This sequence comes from Podargus strigoides, assembly GCA_028020825.1. Lineage (NCBI taxonomy): Eukaryota > Metazoa > Chordata > Aves > Caprimulgiformes > Podargidae > Podargus > Podargus strigoides. The sequence continues at coordinate 36,030,273 of CM051625.1, forward strand.
CAAACCACTGAGGGGCAGTGAGATATTTATAGGCTGCCACAGTTGTATCTGCAGTGGTCCTTTGAGATGTCCTTCGTATTTTCTTGTAGGAAATTTTTTCTTTTCTCATCTTGCTAATGCTGATTTTATGCCACTGTGAATTTGCTTCTGCCTATTCTTGATTTAAAGGCACAAATTTGTTCTTGGCCCTGCAAGAGTCAAAAGCCTTGTTCAGTATGTGTGGCACATCTTACACTTCTACAAAACTCTGATGATGCATTAGTATTGTCTTTTTGAACGTTGGAAGTGTTGTCCATACTTCAGCCTTCTGTGAGTAGCATCAGGATTTATGTAATTAATGAAGAGAACTTGAAACATCTTTTCCAACCCAACCCAAACCATTCTGTGATTTTACAGGTCTGTGAGAGAAGAGATGTACATGACACATGCTTAGTTTTGACATATGCATGCTTTAGAAATGCCATAGTAGATGTGATGCAATGGGTTAAAGACAGAGACCCTTGCATGTTAGTATGAGGAACAGGCATATTGTCTGGTGACGTCGATGGGGAGAGTTGGGCTGCTGCCTGATCACTAAATGAAGCAAAGGGAAGGTATTTAAAGTTTATAAGGCAAAGCGTGACAGTTAAGGAAGTTGTATCACCACGTCCACAAGAATCTCTGGTATGCAATGAAAGCCACGTACCATTAGCAAAAATATTAGAGTAGTTGTACATGCCTCTGTGTGTATGTACTTATGTGTGTGTAGTGAAATCGTTGTGAGGCCTTTTCAGGGATGGTTTATAACACAGTAGAACAGCAATGTTACAGTGGACCTTCAAATTTCCAGTGCTTCTGTATCTTCCATGAAGATCAGCAGGTTTCATGTGCTTATGGAGAACAGAATAAAAGCCTGCTGAAGGTGGATGGGCATACTATTAAATCCCTCAAGGTCCGACCCTAAAGCATTGTTTTGGAACCTATTTCTGCCTTCCCATTCTTGTCATTCACGATGCTATGCCATTACTTTGCTCATGCTTTTCCCATGTGGTGTTTCCTCTTGTGTTTTTGGGGTTTTTAACATAGACCAAATTTAAAGAAAAACAGAGAGGAGAAATACCTTACAGTAAAAAAATAATAATGATAAAATGTAGAATAATTTGTCTCATCATTTATGAATTGTAATCCTCATTGTGTTATGTCATCTATACCACTGGAAATTCTGTGTTGGATATGTGTGTAAGTATACGTGTGTGTGTATCTGTATGTGTGCATATGTGTACATGTGTATACACATAAATATATGCACATTCATGCATAACAAAATGTTTATTTTAATGATCTTTTTACCTATTCTAAGAACACAGCATTTATATGGAAGTGAGTTACAGTATGTTTACACGAGACCCTTAACGTTCCTTCGGGCACTTACTAAAGACATTGTGAGTGACCATAGAAGTCACCAGGATGTTCAAGGCACAGAGCACAGGTGAACCACCACACGTGTGTGCTCCAAGGGGTGAACTCAGATTTGCACAGGAAGGAACCGTGAGGGCGGGAGCTTGAGCACCGAGTGTCCTCCACTGTTAGGAAATGGTCTCTGCTTACTGGGTGAGATTTTCTGCAGGGCTGAGTCATGTTAACAGTAAGCCAGTGAGGGCTCCCCTGCTTACAGCAAGGCTGCTCCAGGATGGGTGTAGTGAAGGACAGTCATCAGCTGCTTCTGAAGAATTCTCTTGCAAAGCTTCAACAAAGTGCAAGGCTGGGATTGCAAAGGGTTCTAGTGATAACTGTAGGTAGTACTACTGAGCCCAGATGGACAAACCCTGTCCTAGAGCTTTATAGTGGGTATTAGGGACATGCCTTAGGCATGCCTTTCTGTATCAGAAAGCCAAGTTTCTGTTCTTTGTCTCATACAGGCACAGCCCTAACAGGGCCCTGAATAGAAAATATTTGTTTGTACCTCAGATGAGTTAGTGTTACAACAGCCATAGCAGGAAGGCTCAGATAGCATGCTACAGGCTATAAGGAAACAGGAGGAGTTGGAAGAAAAGGGTATTTGTGCCTGCTCATTTCTGTAAGTGTTCTTCCTGTTCTTTCTACTTTATTTGTTTGTTTGTTCCATTTTGATACAATATTTCCCAACATAGGAACATTTTGTTTACTGGAAAACTATGTACAGCTTCACTGGAGAGAGAAAACCCACAGATATCCTAAAGAAGTCTCTTGAAATTTGATATACGTCTGTCTTCAGGGGAAAAGTGAAGATTTACATTGTCATTTTCTGTTGTGACTATTATTTGTGGTAAATAAGTGCTTTCCAAGTAATTCTAGGGAGTGCAATCTCAAAGGGACTTTGAGTTTTCAGCCATTCTTCTTTCCTGAGGAAAGATAAGTCACAAAGTCCTGTAGAGCTGATGTTTTGCCTCTTGTCTTTCAAATCCATGTTTAAAGCCATTCTTGAATTCTCCATTCAGCTTTCTCTTCTTCAGTGCTCTATCCTTCAATATTCTGTCAATACTGTACTTTCATGTGTAAACAGGGAGAGTATTATGGATAAAGACAAAAAACCCAGGAGCTGACTATTCTTGTTTTGACCAGCCACCTTGGCCTTGAAATGACTTTCCTAACTTCTCATCTGTATCTTTTTACCACTTTCTCAACTCTGGGTATCGACTGCATAACAGTCTTCTGCATTCAGAGGTGTTCGTTCCAGTCAGCAATGGGATTAGTTGATTTATCATGTGAACTCTATACATGGAGTTTAAAATCATGCTTGAAAGAAGCCCTGAAGAGGGGTGCTAGCTTCATTTTCAAAAGGAACTCTAATTAGGGACCTTTCCATCCCAAAGAGTGCAAGACACTTTGAGGGAGAGAGGCTAGAGGTGAGGAGTTGAGTCAGTCTCACTTTGGGTGTTCTGGTGTTTGCAGAAGTTGTATGCCTTAAAAAAGGACAGTACTTGATTTCCACATAGAACATTTCCAATATTTGCTACTGATTTTTCTGTCCTAGTAGAAGATGTATTACTAAATTGGTATATGAGGAATAAGGTCTATGCATGCTTCACTTTAAGGTAAACTTAGAGGCTGTAGAGAAGTAAGATAAGAGATTACTCAGGAAAAAAATGGACAGTAAGCATGATGTTCTGTGTTAAAGAGGTGGGGAGGAAGGGCCATATTCTGGTTCACCTATGTTGGAGTAGATCCTGGGCTTCCACACTGAGTATAGTGGAATTGTTTGGGGCACACATCAGTATGACCAAGACCAGAATCTGGCTTGCTGTACACCTATTTCAGGGAAGTCATGAATATTGTGAAAATGCTCCTGTTATCTTCAAGATAGCGCATCAAGGTGAGGAAGGGATTTAGGCCAAGACTGTACTCAGCAGGGTCTTTGTGCTACTTTTTTTATTGGTGAGAGACTGTGTTCCCTTCTTCCTACCCCTCCCTGCATCCCCTCCTGTACTCTCTACCTCTTTAGGTTGCCATAGCTTTGATGATCACTTGACCTCCAACCAAGAAGGAGGAAAATCCAAGAACGTTGTGAACCTGGGAGCAATCCGCCAAGGCATGAAGCGCTTTCAGTTTCTCCTGAACTGCTGTGAACCAGGCACTATTCCCGATGCCTCCATTTTGGCAGCAGCCCTAGATCTTGTAAGTCATTCGTTGGTGTATTTTTACCTGCTGAGTGAGAGCATGTGCATACGTGGTGGTCCGTTGTCGTTCACTAATGCTGTTCATGCCCGCACAGAAAGCAGGTAAAGCATCACAGCAATGCCAACTGGTGGTGCTGTTATTAGGTGGAGATTTAGCATCTGTGACTGGATGAGTATGCAGACAAAATGGATCTTTTTTTTATTGCATTGCTCCCCATAGCTAGGTTATTGCCAGCACAAAGCTTTTATTCTCAGACTTCAAATTTTGCTCACAGCCATTCTGCTTCTGCTCCTAGTGTTGATGATAACCTACAGAATAAGGATTGAACACTGGATAACTACCTGGAGAGGCACAGTAACTCCACTCAGGAGTTCTGACAGTTATAAATACATTAGGCAACACTGAACTATTAGTCACCAGAACCAGTCAGTGGAAAAAACTTCAAACGTCAGAGTGTGCATGCTTTTAAATGCAGCTATTGCTAATTTGCAGATCCAAATCTAGAACTGACACAATTCAGTCCCTCCTTCCTGACACTGAGTGTCTCTTCTGTATCTCCCTCCTTCTTCTCCTTGCAACTGCTGTTTTTTCAAGCTTCCTTTCCATTTCTAAAGCAGTGGCCTTCAGCCTGTGGTTCATGGGCCAGTGGGGCTCTGTGAGGTGCTTATGTGACAAGCACAAGAGTGTGATGAAGACAGCTATGAAAAGCCAGCCAATTATTAGTAACTTCTCTGCACAGTGCTCTTCTACTCGTCCCATAAGTGTTTGGATGTCAGCAAACTGAAAAAGATTGAAAGCCACTGCTCTCAGAGCATTCACATCCTCTCTGTCCCTTTGCCTTCCCACTCCCCATCTCTTGCTTCTTTGCCTGTCTTGCCGTTTGTGCTTATATTCAGTATTTTTGCTTGCTGCTGGAGATGCCAAGCTCATGGAATCTCCCATTCTGCTAGTGCTGTGCCCTGAGCTGTGCTGCCTTGTCTGCTCCATAGTTCTATGGATGACATGCTCTGTGCACCATGCCTTTATACCTTCTACTTAACCTTGCATCGTGAGGCTGCAGGTTCAAGCAAGTCTGCATTAATATTGGTCCGAAGTTACTGTTGCTGTCAGTTCACATAGCTCTTCTGTTTGGACTCATTCCTGTCCATCTTCAGTAGGCAGGTGTTTTCTTCACTAGTGCCCACCCTTCCTGTTAGAGATTGTTGGTCCTCTGGCTGGAAGCTATGGAAGCAGTGGCTGATAGGGAAGCCTGTCTCATGCTCTCACAGTCAGAAGTGGTTCCTACGAGTCAGGATTGCAGTGAGCTCAGAAGGTTCCTTGGGGACATTGTTATTCCTGCTGGGTGTGCTGCACAAGGACAACTTCATTCTTCAAGGCTGCCAGGCTGCCACTGCATTGCGAGTTCTGAACTAACATGGTGCAAGGTGGGTGGGGAGGGAGGAGCTCATTGCTGCCAAGTATGTCATTAAGATCCTTCTGGATGTACTACTCTGTGTGCTAATAAATCAGACTATAAAACAGGGGTTTGCCAATTATGTCCCTATTGCTTGTAAATTGTTTATTTTTTAAATTTGTTTATTTTTTAAATTTACCACGTGCTTAAACCACAGACCAACTTACTCTGTGCCTGTGTATGAAGTCAACTGAAAACTACTGGTCAGAGCAAACTGTTTGAAGATGTCTGTTCTGACTTCCAGAGCTGGCTTTTACAAAATAGAGTTTGACTCTGTTTCCTTTACACTGAATGATGCAGAAGGCTTTGGTATCAGAATTTCTAGGTCTGCAGCTAAAGATGAAAGAAGCCCTTGTTCTAATTACAGAGTTAGGAGACTCCTTACAAGTACCTGCTCAGCTGGCATTTTGTCTACAAAGTACTGGAGATCTGTGGAAGTGAAGAAGTCACATGCACTGCAGGTTTCAAAAGATGACAGCTTGTCATCTCACTGTATTGCTTAATGTCAATGTGTGCTGTTACAGAAATTTCCCACATTTTATGTCAATACAGCACACCCAGCAGAAAACTTTCTGGTTTTTTTAACTTCTGTTCTCAAGCTTTTGAAGTAGTAGTTTGAATCAGGTTTGGTGCAAATTAAAAGCTTCTTAAATCATTTTATCTAGCCTAATTGCTATGGCAACCTTTAAAAGATGAAAGGCAAACAGCTCCAGTTTCAGTTCTTTCATAAACTTTTTGAGCATGCTTTTTCATGCAGATTTTTGAAATTCCATTCTTAAACCGACTTCAACATCTTTGATCAGCCTGGATGTTTATACAGGTTTGCTACAGTGATTTAAAGAAATTAGTACAATGAAACAAAGGCTGCATCTGTTTGGAGGTAATGATTTATTTATATATGAAATTGAGTGTTGCCTTAGTTTAAGACACTATGTAGTTAATTTTCCCAGAAGCAGCATCCATCCTTGACTGAATTTTATAAAACTGCAGTCAAATCTATTGATTATCATCCTTGACTGAATTTTACAAAACTGCAAAACAATTGCTAGTATGGTGCAGGCAGTTTCATCCTTATGTCACCAGCTTAAATCCAGGCTTGGCAATAATAAATTTATTTTATTTGGCTTTTTAAAAAACTTTGGAAGTTGAAAGGCAAGTAATACAATATTTCAGTCTGTTTTCAAGTTTCTGCAGAGGGTTCCAATAAACCACTGTCTAGTATTGAACAAAGATGTTACCTAAAGTATCCTAATTAGACTAGTGTAAATGACTCAGGTGGGGAAAGACAAGCTTTCCTTTGACCAGTTTAGCAATGTGTGACACCTGTCACCATTACTCTTCTCCAATAAGATGTGTGAGCTGATCTGTTCTAACATGTAAATCTCTTATCCTTGTTGCAATGCCATAATGGCACTGCTTTATGGCAGTTTGAGAGGACCTAACAAATCCTGAGAGAGCAGAAGCCAAGTCTAAACTGCAAGAATACTTGCCAGTATCCTGACTCCATGTCACCCAGAGCCTTAGGCAGGCTCTATTGTTCCCATGTTTCCACAGGAGAAGTATTTGTCTGTAGGAGGGCATATGACCTGGAAGGAAATCAGAGATTGCTCCAAACAGGTCCCCAGAGTAGATGACTGGAAACAGAAACAAAGAGCTGTGTCATGTATTGTACTTGACCATTTTTAAATATAATCGGAGAGATTTGAACTAACATTTTTGAGGCAATTCTCCTAGACACCGGTTAATAATTTACTCACCTGTCTTCGTATACCTGCTAAGCTACTTCTCATGCCAGACTTATCTTGTGGCTAGACAAAGAAGAACTATCCAGTCAGCATCTTTTGACTGTACTTGAATTAACTTTTACTCTAAGAGTAGATTGTTGCTATTTTGCTTTTTGATTTTTTTTTTTCTTCTTGAAGAGACCAGTGGAAATGAATTTCAGCTCTAAGTGTCTTGCAGAGTATAAGAAAGGGCGCAAGAAAATTACCACTGGTTGATTAGACTTATAAAATTAATTATCCTTGAAAACAAAACTGGACCTAAATGCTCTGGAGTCACAAAGCTCTACAGAATCAGCTGTATGTGAACAGTCGTGTGATGCTGTAAAATTCCAAATCATTCTGTATTTGCTCCTTACCACCCAGGTCATTGCTTTTACTGTTATTAGTACAAGTCCCACTATCTGTTGAAAAAACTCCAATGGGAGTACTTGAAATTTTGTTAAGAAAATGGTGGATTCCTATTCATGTCAATTTACACAGTACAAGAACAATTTTCAAAAGGCAAAGCGATATTGTAGGTCTGATGTTAAAAGTGGGCTTGTGAACAGTTTCACAGGCATGGGCAGTCTTGTGAGAGTATTGCTGCTGTATTAAGTTTTGTCAGTGACAATGGTAACTTGTGTTCTTTTCAGCTACGCATCGCCTGCCTGATTCATTTCTCTCCATTTGTGATGTGTTTCTCTGTGGTGTGAATCCATCCCTGTCCATTCTGTCACATCTTCATCTTTCTCTTGCTGCTGCTTCAGGTTTCTCTGAGCCTCAGGTAAGCAATCACAGGGAGCTTGTGCCCTGTGATGTTCAGAAAGTCCTCCTTCATGCAGGAGGTCTTTTCAGTGATTTTTAATTTGGAACTCCTGCTTCAGAACACACTCCTCCTCCCCTTCACCCCCCCACCCTACATATCCTCCTTTAGTTGTAGTAGTTGCGTGCTTCCTTAACATTTACAACATGTATCTTTACAAGATTTCCTATATGCTAAGAAATTGTGACTTCACCAGTGGTGAACTAAAAGAAGAGGAGGCTAAGGCTGGGGCTTCATCTTTTCATGTATGTCTCCAGGTCTGGTTAAGGTTTTACTCTGTAAGAATAAAAGAGTAATATCCTCACCTATTCTGTGTTCCACTATGCATGTGGGCAATAAGTAATTTGCAGTGTTTTTTCTAGGTGCTAGATAATAGTTTTGTTTCTGGTTGTCAATGACTGTCTGGCTTGAGATTTCTGCCTTCCTCATCAGAACATTGGGCCAGTATTAATGGTCTCCTTATTCAAAAGAATTGCTAAAAGATTGCTATTTTCTTTCCACAGTAGAATAAAACACCAGCAAAAAAGCTGCAATGGGATGTTGCATCAGGAAGCATTTAACATATGTTTTCTTGTTAATGTAGATAAAACATAATCCTCTTCTTTTTTTCTGCCAGTCTCCTAAAGGCATGACTTTTTTCAGTCCTGTTGGTAGTAGTTTCTGACTGTAAATTAGCTCCCATGCAGGATTTCTTAAATAAGTTCCCAAACTTTTGGGGCATTGGTCCACAGTTTATTGCTTTCAACTTTTGATTAAAGCACTATTGGAGGCACTATTTAATCATATTCCCCAGACCAACTGCAGACCATCTTCCATGGTCTCGGGGCCCATTTGTTGTTTATGGTCCACAGATGACGAACAGCCCCTTATGAGTTGATACTGGTCAGTTTAAATTATCTCATTAAAGCTGTCAGCATCTAAATGTGTGGAATACACATTTGTGCTCTGTGAAATCCTTGTTAGGGAACCTTTCAAAGCCAGTTTGTAAATTGTGGACATAGTTGTATTGTTCGTTTTACAACCTGCTGGCCACAAGGGGTTTTGCTTGTGAAAATTGCAGGAAGAAAGGGTTGGGAATTAAATGGAATTGAGGAGAACCATTAGCTTTTAGTCACTTTCCATGTCTGCAAAGATGTTATTTTTGCAGAGTTGTAGACTGCTGGGAAGTAAGCTCCTTTAAGCTACCCTTTAGGAAACAAATTACAGTGTCCATTTTTTAACATATTTGAGAGTTTCAAAAGCACTTTTTATTGGTCTAACATGGATCCTGCTGGGTGATTTAATACAAACTAAGATACACTCAATATCATTTTTCCCATTATAGAAAAGTGCTCTTCCAAGCTGTGGGCAGGAGAATTTTCCTCTGGAAAATAGTCAGTCGCTTCAAAGCTCAGTTGCCTGATGTTAAGTTTCAGTACAAAATTGTCTAATGCTTGCTAAGGCCATTGAAGTTACGCCAGGGAAATTTTGTTGACGTATGCCAGTAATGGATTTCCTTCTGCTTGTTATAAGTGCAGAATAGCACTCTTCCTAGTTTCAGCAAGCCTCCATTCACACTTCACAAGCAGAACTAAATGTGACAAATGCTAGGATTTGTGTGGCCATGCTGCCATTTGTGCGTGCAATATTTGCAGCCTTACTAGCAAAGGTGAAGGAAGACTCGACTCATTCCTCCAGGAAAAGTGTCAGATGCACGCTTCTGCTTTTTGGCAGTGACATGGTTTCTGAAAGAAACGATTATGGAGGAGTACTGATACAAGGTTTGTTCAAAGTTTATAATGTGGCTCTTGCTGCCCCTCTAGTGGTTGGACTAAGTGTAACTGCTCAGTATTTATGAGCGTTGGTTTTAATAGCTCAAGAGGTGAGACTTACGGCAGAGATCCTGGTTTCAGATTTTGATGGAGAGGTTGCTCAGTCTGTGTGACTCCATGGCAAGCTTGCAAGGCAATTGATTAAAGCACAAAATCCTCTAATGTTCAAAGATTTTTTTCCAATATATTTGTATTTAAGGTGATATTTTGCAAACGTTTCAGGAAGCTCCTGTAGTGGCGAGAGCAGCCCTGTTTCTCGAGTGCGCACGCTTCGTACACCGCTGTAATCGTGGCAACTGGCCCGAGTGGATGAAGGGCCACCATGTGAACATTACTAAGAAAGGCCTGTCCCGTGGGCGTTCTCCTATTGTGGGCAACAAAAGGAACCAGAAGCTGCAGTGGAATGCAGCTAAGCTCTTCTACCAGTGGGGAGATGTAAGTGTTTGTTTCTCTTCCATTATACCAAAATGTAAAGGTAATTGGATCCTATGCAGAATTTCAGTTCCAGTAAAATGGGGACTCATAAGGCTCCCTTCCAACTTGCCCTTCATAGCCTGTCAGGATCAGCTCTTCTCCTAATAGAAACAGCCTTTGTTAGGACGTAACAGTGTCCCCTTCCCTCACCTCCCCCTGCTGTGTTCCTTCTGAGGACCCATTTGGTCCACTCTCCTCTTTCCAGCACTTGTCCTGTGTGAACGCGTAAGGAAGAGTACAAGCAGGGTGTGTGATACTACTTGCTTTTTTCTAGCTTCCAAATATTTTTAGCTCAGGGCTGCTTGAGCTAGATGTGGTGCTGTATATTTAGTAATGGATTTCTCTTTGACGTACTTACTCTGTCTCTCTCTTTGCACCCATACAAACTGTTAGCGCTCATCATTCTTTGGCAAAGAATTCTGCAAGGCTACTACATGTCATCCAAAGAACCGTCTCTGTTTGAGCTTGGCTCCTTCAAATTTTATTTGATCGTGATCTCTTTCCACACATGAACTAAGCAATTGCCCTGTCAGTGGTGCCTGCAGTTTCTTTGGAAACCCTCCAGGGTATACCTGCTGAAGGTCTGACACATTGCAAGTCATTTCACACAACTCAAAATAGTGGGAAAAGTTTCTTGGACCTCTATGGTGCCTGTTATATATGTCTGTCTGGAAGCAAGCCTTGTGCTTCTTGCTTCTTTTCACAATACCAGAGATATTTACAGTGAGCATCATGATCCAAAAAAAAAAAACAAACAACAAAAACCCCATCAAATCCAAGGCTCGGGGGAATTTGAAAGCCATGTATTCTGCAGTCTTGGAGTATTTACATAAGCCATGCCAAAAAAGCCTTGCTGGCCCATATTCTCCTAGGTTAAACCAACACACGCTTCTCAGTGGAGCATGTTGTAAGGAACCTTGAGCTAGTGTTGACCATGTCAGTACATTCCCACTGCAAAACACAGCCCAGGGGGAGAACCTAGCTTGGGTCTGAGCACCCAAGCTAATAAGCTTTGCCTCTTGGCAGCTCTCTTCCTTCCATTTCTGAACCTAACTCAGGGAATGCTGCTCGGGCACCCTGCTCTGTTGTGTCTCAAACACAGGTGATTATCTTAATAGCAGCAGAAATACCAAAGTTCCTTGAAAAAGTACATAGTGTGAATTTGCTTCTGTATTCCATAATGTCACCACCTCAGCCTAACTCCTTTGAGAACTCCTTCCAAGTGAAGAACATAGGATCACATATTCCTTGTGGTTTTGCAGGCATTGCAAACAGCCCGGACTATCCACCTCTCTTTGTGGACTTGATGCTTCTAGACATTCCTTTTTTTTCAGATTCTGAGAAAAATGGGAGCAAGCAAGTCAGTAACTGTGTTAGATTCCCCCTCAGCTGCCATTTTTAGAAACTGAAATAGCCTGAGCTGGAAAAAATCCACAAGGGTTTCCTTTTCTAAGTGTACCTCTGCATAATGCAAGGTCACAAGACAGGAGCCAGGGAAATCTGGTGTCAACAACTTAGCATCATTCTCTTTCCTTTAACTGTAATAGCATTGTAAGGCACATCTGGATGCTTTCTCCCTGCTAGGAGTCACGTGTGTTTGCTAGCTGCTTAGGAAAATCCCAGAAGGAAAAAGTCTTACTTTTACTGTAAGGCAGAATAAGATTTGGAAAGTAATCTTTACAGTGCAAATTTCTTCTCTCTTTACTTCAAGGTGTCCTCCCAATCGTTAAGATTTCTGTTTCTTCTCACTGGAGGCTAGGACAGTATAGTTACCCACAGCATCACCAGCCCCCAGACTCATGCTTCAGGATTGGTCTGCACCTAGTACTGCTGTGGTACAGTTTCTTTATGTCTTTTATGTTGAATGCTGGGCAAGGCTGGTCCTCTGGCACTGCTTTTACCTCCTAGAAGCTGTTTCAAATGAAGGTGGCTGCAAGCATAAGTGGCAGTCACCAGCCAAGCACGTAGGGCTGGGACCCTGCAAGCTGTGCTCCTCAGGTGGCTGCTTTTGTTGGTTCTGACCAGATTCCAACCAGATAGGCTGAACTGTGAGGAGAAGCTGTTTTCTGTTGCTGTAGTACAGGCACCTGCTGTAGAGTGTTCTGCCGTTCCTGCGTGTTAACCTGCCCATTTCACCGTGGGCACTATCAGTATGAAGGGTGAAATGGCTGTGCGCTCACATAGCTCCTCAGCAGCTCCAGTACCAAGATGATGGGATACCTCACCCAGCCCATCTCTGCCGTCATGCTACCAGATCCTTCTCAGCACTACAGCACATGATCCTTGCTGCTTGGTGACAGCAGAGCTTCTGCTCCAGAAGATTGGTGGACTAAGAGAGGAGAATATATTAGCCTCTGAATGCACTGAGGCCTTGTTCTGTTTTTTTCTTGCAGTAAATAAGGCTGGAAATTTGTGCTAATTATGGATCCTTGCTTGTCAAATTGCTCACTAATTGTGATATACAGTGCTATTGTCAAAGTTTAGTGAGACCAAGAATGAATGAAAACCCCTTTTTACCCACCCAGCTCCTTTAATTCAGCCTCCCTAATAGCCATCAGAGAATAACAGTGGTAAACCCTTTCCACATGAGGTGGGATTTGGACTGCCGTAACAGTGATAAACCTATTGAATCAAGCAAGCTCATTTGTTATGCTGTCTTTTGAAATATTATAGTGTTAAATCTATTCTCATCTGGTTAGTCTGTCACTTCCTTTGGCTGCTTCCATTAAGAGGCATTTTCTTTTGAAGTGTGGTATGCTCTCCGTTTGCTAGGAAAACCAAGCATAATTCATGCAGATAATACATGTTAGGAATTCAGTGTTCATTAGGTAGGAAGCTGTGGGATTATGTACGATTGCTTTAATATGAGGGTGGACAATAAAGCATAAATAATATGTGATAAATTACTTCTTTGTGGAGAGGCATGCAGAACATTTCTTCTTTTAAATGTCTGAAACATAAAAGGGGAAAAAAATGTGAGAGATGTGGAGTTTATTTAGCAATGTGCAGGCTGAGAGATAGCAGAGATTGGCAACGATTTGCATCAGCTTGCAAACCTCAACAATACCACCTTATTCTCTTTGTGTAGCAGAGTCTGCCCTCTTCATTGTTGCTGGATTTCACAGGAGCTGCTTAGGAGCAAGGAAGAGGAGCCGTAATAAGTGACTGGTTTTGTATTTTTGTGTCACTTCAGCTGAGACTGGAAAAATTACATAGTACATAGTTCTGACTTGTAGAAGATTCAGAAATCCTCTTTAGTGTCTTTCTCTGAAACTGCCCCAAAATCAATAGGCAGGTGCTGATGAAAACTCTGTAATTATACACATTTCTTCCCTCGCAAAGTGATGATATCACAGGATAAAGTTTTTTACACACTTGTCTGTGTTCTCTTTGCCTGTCTGCATCAAAGAAAACGAAGAAAATCCTGAAGAGCTCTGAAGTGTCTTAGCAGAAAAGCATTCTTCTTGCTAACACACTCTTATCTGTAGCTTTGCTGACAGCACTGTGAGGGCTGTTTACATGCTGATAATGATACTGACAAACAGCCACAAACAAAGGATCAATGCCTTTCTGGAGAATGTAGCAGTATTCAATGGAAATCTGTCTGTGTTCAATACATGGATCCCCTCTATACCATTACCCATGCATCTTCCCAGCTTTTATATGCATATTGTCAGCTCATTTTTGGAAAGTGTATCAGCATGTCTCTCCTTTACAGATGGAAGCAGGCTTTCCCATGGGCATTCAACAGCTTTGTGGAGGAAACAGGGACTATAGCTGGATTCCTAAGTCTCAGGCTAGTTTCTTAAACAGCAGACATACATTCTCAGTGGAAAGACTTAGCAAAAATCTGGCACCTATATATCCAGGGGAGAAAGAAAAGTGGAAGAAATTCATACAAAATAATGACCTAATCTCCTCCTGCCTAACACTTGCCAGTTTGTTGTTTGATGGGGATTTTTTTGTTATTTAAACAAATCTGAAAAAAAAAAATCATCTTGAAATTTGGCACTGTTTGCAAATTTTGACTGTAAAAAAAGTGGGGAAATAGATTATGAGTTTGGTAGCAATTAATCCATCATCCCTTTCTCTACTGCATATTGCAGACAATAAAAATAAAGCCAGTCCATTCTGTTCTGGCTGGAACATCTCCACAGCCACCATGGGGCAGAGCCCTTGACCACCCGTGAGCTGGGCTGAAATTGTCACCTCCTTGTGCTTTCTCTTTCTCCCTGTCTGCAGGCAATCGGTGTCCGCCTCAACGAGCTGTGTCACGCAGAGAGTGAGAGCCCTGCCAACCTGCTGGGCCTCATTTATGATGAGGAGACCAAGAGGCGCCTGAGAAAGGAGGATGAGGAAGAAGACTTTTTAGATGACAGTAAGGAGACTCCCTTTACTACAAGAACCCCCGCTTGTAAGAACCTCTGCTTTAGGAGCACTTAATTTTTCTTCTCTTTTCATTCTCTTGCCACCCAACTGTATTTCCCAGTCCCTCACCTTCACCCCAGCTTCCTCCCCTGTTCTTTCCATGCCTGGATGTACAACATAACAGATGGGTAGCAGCACTGAGAGACTTTGAAGGAAAAGGGGAGGAAACCAGGCATTGAGTTGCAATTCCTGTATACTAGCAACTGCAATTATAAGCAGGGTAATAATTTATCTCTTGAGTCTTGCTGTCACCTGAGTGCCAAAATTGGTTCAGACTCCTTCCCAGTTATTTCTGCCAAAATACTTGTGTGAGATCAGCTGCTTTTCTCTTTCTTAACACTGAAGAATCATCTCCTCACCTGATGTGAATTGGCATAGCACTACCAAAGGCTTTTACATCTTGACTTCAGTATATTTGCGTGATTCACATGCAGAAATATAGCACAGTGGTATAAAAAGGATCATTAAAAATGTGTGTAACAACAAGATGACTAAAACACACACTTTTGTGCCTCTGTGCACATAAGGGTGGGAGGGGGGTGACAGATCACTGATTCTGAAAGTCTACATAGGCATGAAAATTATAATAAACCCTGTGAATCAAAATAAATTAAGTCAAAGCACATACTGTTGTAGGTGTAGGTGAAGGTGGTAACAAACATTATGTCCTCTCCAGACACCATTTGTATATACATCTGTGCTGTAATGTACTGGTTCCTGTGTACATGTACTGTTGTTTGCCATTGGATGTAGTGTGCTAGAACTGTTTATCTATCTTCTGGTTTCTTTTTCTGTGGTTCTGGGTTTGTTCTTATCACTGCCTAAAGGCAAACTTTGGAGTAGAGAGGAGTAGGTGGGAGCAGTGAAATGGTGTTTGTGGGAAATGATCTCAAGAGAAGGTATTGGCCCTAAGCTAGACCTTAGCATCTGCTAATATGTGGTGTGCCAGCACTAGCAGCTACAGGAATGTGGGTGGCTATTCTGGATATTTTATTGGCCCTTTAAGAGATATAGCCAAAGCAGGAGAGTGCACCCAAGGTTTTCCCACTCCGGCACCCTAAATGACTTTTGAAAGTTGAACAGCTGTGTTCCCATGACCAAGTGACAGAATAGTCAGTCTCATCCCTGTTCAGTCACTGATAAGGCACTTGTAAGAGGATGTGAAGCTGCTTTAAAAGGGTGGTCTAGGCCAAGCAAACAGAGAGAACAGGTTGTGGTCTAGAAAGCCATGTAAGAGTTCAAGTACTCTCCTGAAAGCCAGGCTCTGAAAATAACCCATCTGCATTCTTGCCGAAGGCAGAGATTTTTCAAAAACTGCATATTGTAGGGACTAGACTGAGGAGCACAAGATATGCAGTTGGATATTCCATTACACTGTATGTCTCATCTGTATTTGATAGTTCAGATTATTTTAGTCCCTACAAAGTCCATAATTCGTTACTGGTAATGTGAACAGAGGAATTGGCAAGCATCATAGAATTAATCTGGTTTTATCTTATTCCTGCAGTGTCCTCTCACTTGTTTGGTTTGGACTGTTTCTTTGTGAAAAGTAGTTAGATCATATATGGGGGAAAGCAAGTGAAAACACAGATCTCTGTGAAATGTATTTAGATCATAATAACAGGCATTATTTCAAAATGAGCATGGTTAGGTATTCTCACAACTATTTTTTATTTACTTTTTTTTTCTGTCCATTATCTTAAATAGTATTTTTGAAATTGATCAAGCACCAAAGAATCCTGCATGCTTTTCAAGCTTTGAATGGCATTAGATGGGTTAGAGTGTAGGACTTTTGAAGCTGACTGTTTAGACTCAGGCCAAAACGTCAAGTATTTTGATAATATCTCCTCTCTTTTCCCCTTTGTTTTAGGTTAAACATTTGAATGTATAATTTGATTAAGGAGTTTGATTTTTTTTTTTTTTTTTTTTTCCCTTGATTGTCTCTAAATAGCACTTGGATCCTGTGCACAAATAAGCGCAATTTCAAAGGAGGCTATCTTTGCCAGTTATCAGGGTAGTAATTAATGATAGGCACAGTACCTCTTTGCTGGCTAGTTATAACTCCATGTATTTTGAGAAATATTCCTGTATTTTGAAGTGGTTCTTTTCTAGAACTGCAGAAGATTTGGCTGCAAAACTGTAAAAGGGAAGAAGGGTATCTACTACTTACACCTCATTTAAAGTAAATACAGGTTATAGAAAATGCTATAATCTCATGTTAGTTTAGTAGATACTTCGCCGTAATATACTATAATACATACTATAGTACACTACAGTGTGTTAGTCCTATTGCCTGTGTTGGTAAATACATGGACTGATATTTGTTGGACTGTGTTCCTTTTAGTGTAGGAAAAGTAGCATAGATAGAAGTCTGGGCTTTCCTCTTTTTTAGTGCAGCTTGCATTGTGCACCATACGTGAAAATGTCCATCACCTCGTGGTTCCAGATTTTGTATCATCTCCTTGTTCACCACAGAAATCTTTTTTCCTAGGCACTGTGAATCCTACCAAATGTTGTTGTCCTTTTGCACTGAAAATGGCAGCCTGCCAGCTTCTCCTGGAGATAACCACTTTCCTTCGAGAGACCTTTCCCTACATGCCCAGGCCACGTACTGAGCCTCTTGTGGTAAGTGGACAATGCACATTGGAGAGGGAGCCATGCCCACGGAAGTCACTGGGCTCTGGGCCTGGCTGGGGAGAGGTTGGGTGAGGTAATAACTCAAGTGGATGTCTGATCCAGGGAGAAAGGAGCAGTTGTCTGGTGAATAGAAGATGGGCAGGGCACATCAAATGGGTTGATAAGGAAAATAAGACTGTGGAAGCACAACATGTACTGGAAGTTCAATAAAGTTTCAAAATGGAGAAAAGGGCAGCCAATGGATTGAGAAACTGAGTGTGAGGGACCTGAGAAGTGTGGAAGATGGTCTGCAGGAGGTGACAGCTCACGTGCTACCTAGCTGATTGGGAGGGCCGGTTGACAGAGAGCTGAACAGGGCAGTTACAAGAAAGGGAAGACGATGGTTTACAAAGGATTTTCTGGAGCTTAAGAGCTGCAGATTTTTGGCTTGAGTTAGACAACAGAATTGAAGGGACTGGGGGAAGAAAGGAAAAAAACAGAGACAAAACAGCAAGGAGAGAAATAAACCTCCATGAGACTGTGAGAGACATATACAAATCCTTTCATGAATAGTAAGCTAAATGACTGATCAGGTGACAACTAATTTTTGAGAATAGCAGAACCCATGAAACCTGATTTCCAGTGGTTCATTATTGTGTGGATTTTCTTATGCCCAATAATGTGGTTTAACATTTCCTTCGTCCTGTTTTTTTTTTTCACAAAGTACACAGGCACTCATTTATCTTCTGTCAAATTGGGTTGAAAGTGGCCATCAGCTTCAGAGGTGCTTAGCATGGAATGAGACGAGAATGGCAGACATGCAGTTTCATCTTTTAAGCCTAATTTATTTAGGAAATCAACATAAAAATTAGAAAGAAAGAATGAGAAGTTTCCAAGTGAGCATGAAGAAGTTAGCCCTACTATTCTGGTTTTTGTTAATAGCAGACAGATCAAACTTTGCTGATGACAATTGTGTTTGACAGGCTGATTTGGCTGAGCATTATTGTAATTAGATTCTGAAATTGGTTTCAAAGGCTGTAGATGACCTATGATGAAGTGACTCAGCAAGAAGGACAATTTTAAAAAACAAATAAATTCAGCAGGAGTCTTCCTAAACACTTTGTTGATATTTTTACCACGTAATAAACAACTGCATCCAAAAGCAGGATAATACCAGGGTTTGGAATTCATCTCAGTAAAGTGGTTAGGCTTGGAACTAAGAATATGTTGGGTCATGAAGGTCAACAGGAATTTGTGCTTTTATGCCAGACAGAAATGCAACCAATTAATAGGTTTTCAGACTTGTACATGGGAGAGGAGTAGGAGGAAGTATTCTGTGATGCGTAGGCAGAAGAAGCCTTAAGGTCATGTTATGCAAGAACATAGTAGAAAAAATAGCCACGGAGTGCTTCTTTTAACTTTGTAAAGGTGGTGATGGGGGGGAAGATCCAACAAAACTCCAGATGAAAATACTAAGTCTCTGTATTTATGGAGTGATGCTTCCTTTGCAAGTGGATCAGGTACATAATGTTATGGTCCATAAAGCTGCAATTCCAGTAGAGCAAATCTCACTTCCATTGGTGTTTGCAGACGTACCCGCTCCATAGATATGAGCAGAGACTTAGCAGCCTTGAAGAACTGAAGCATTTGCAACTGAACTAGTTGTAGTGAACCAGTTTAAACACCCACAGTCCATCCAGACTTGCCAGTCTGAGGGCATAAGCATCCTTACCTATCTTTGAGTGAGGTAGGCAGTCCTGACTGAAGTTTCAATCGAAGCCTTTTACAGAAGCTGGTGGAGTAGATACAAGCTTACGTTGCAAAGGGCTAGGAGTGATGAATATGTTCTCTTGGAGCCTGCTGCTGCCACAGCAGAGTCAGAGAACTGGAACTTGTCGTTTGCTCTGGTGGAAAGTCATTCATTTTAGCTTAGCAGTTGCTGAAGATAGATAGAGTCAGACTAACTGTGTGCTACGAGGATGTATTTTGTTCTGTTGGTTAATTTGTGGGAGGCAGCAGCTGGGAGGATTAATGTGTTTAAACTCTCCAGGGAGGGGAACTCTGACCATACCCTAGGAATATACCTGTACTGCTATCATGGCTCAGCTTATGCATGCTAATTTACAAAGCTGCTGTAATTCAGACAGATTTGATCAGATTTTTATCCTGAAATGCTTTAGCCTTTGTTTCATATCCTAAACTGTTAGATACATTTTAAACTATTTACATGGAATTTTTCAATGGTAGAGATAATAAAAAACACTATTTTTTATATCCCAGCTTTTGTTATTGAGCAAAGTCAAAATATTTCCCTTATGGTAATCAACTGTTAGCTTTTCTGACAATCATTTGTGATAATTTTCCTTGGAGATGCAAAGCTGACTGCAAATAGTTTGGGACCTTCAGCTGGTGTTAGATATGCTAGTTAACCCATTTCAGCAGAGCTCAGTCTAGAACATATGTTTGAGAATACCTTTTTTTTTCCCCCCCCCCCCCCCAAACCAACTCTTGGAGTAGCAGACTCTGTCACTACGCAAGTAGCTCCCAGTAACTTCTACAGGAGTTTTGTGTGCAAATTCCAGTATGAGATCTCTTGAACCTACAGAATGTTACCTGGAGTAACTATTTTGGATAATTTCAGTGACGTTATCATTCATGTTCATCAGCTATTTACTCACAGCAAGCAGCTTTGTGTCATTTTAGGCTTCAGCTAGTTGCATTTTGGCTGGGGAGATCTCAAAGCTGATGATGTACCCCATCAAAAGGCACAAATGAGCCCAGCATTTTAACTGTGTTTGCCAGTGTGGGTGCTCATAGTCTTTCTTTCACTTTTTCTAGCTGTGGTTAGAGGTAGCAGATGATAATCCATAGCTTGTGGAATCTTAGGACTTCTGGATTTTCGGCCCATATTGGTAGCCAGTAAGTGGAACAAGTGGTGCCATTTCTGTTAACCGGAGAAAATGATGGTGCAAACTAGCTTTTCTCTGGTGCAATGCTGTTTATTTTCCAGAATTTAAGTGCAGCCAGCATTTTTATTACTCCATTAGGGACAATGTTTTTCCCCTCATGACCAATTCACTTGGCAGTGTTAACCAGAAATGTGTGTTAGCACCTGTTAACTCTTTCATCCTCTGGAGGTATTTAAGAAACATGTAGATGAAGTGCTGAGGGACATGGTGTAGTGGTGACTTGGCAATGTTAGGTTAATGGTTCTCTTCCAACCAAGGCTATTCTATGAGCCTGACAGTATTTACAGTGTGGGTCAGCATGCTGCAAGCCCAAAGAGCAGTTGGATTAGAATGTGTCACAGTAGACAGAGAACTGTGTGATAGGAATAAATCTCCATCTGAAGCAGTTCTTCCTGAAGCTTATATGGTGGCAGTGAAAAGCATGGGGGCTCACACTTCTTGCACGTCTGTGTGATCTACATTCTGCTACAGGACCTGGAGAGCTGCAGGCTGCGTCTGGACCCTGAGATGGACCGGCACAGGTATGAAAGAAAGATCAGCTTTGCTGGGGTTTTGGATGAAAACGAAGATTCAAAGGATTCCCTGCACAGCAGCAGCCACACCCTCAAATCTGAGGCTGGCTTCGAGGAGAAAAAAGGTTTGTCAGCACAATAAGGCATTTGTATTCTCAGGGCTTGTGAAGTGGCGCTTGATTTTATGTTTTCATTTGCATAGACTGTGTTAAAAAGCAGGCAGCCATGGAATCACGTGGCTTTGAATCATTTCTGAGACGCTTCTGGCCTTCAGGGTACAATATAACAAATGTGAGAAGCAAAGATGTTAAATTTGATAAAACACTGCTATGACTGAAACCAATTGTAAGCAATGCACGATTTCTAAGAAGGAGGATGCCTTGTTCGAAACTGTCTCTCAGTGGGATGCTGAGGGAAGCATCACACTTGGATTCACTTTAAAAATAAAGATCAAAAGTTTTCTTGTTTGTTTATTATTTTTATTACAATTTTTCATTTTGGGAAAACCATAGATAGGAGGGAAGATGGATCTTTCTGTGAAAATCTGTGCTGGTTTGGAAGTCATGGCATGAATCAGTGGTTGATCAATTGATCTCTTGAATTCTTTGCTACCACATGAAAAACACACACCTCTGTGGCTTTTGATGGCTAGCAGATTAATGTTCCCAACATACTGTATACTGTACAAGCAAACCTCGAGCTCGCTGTGTTTGCTGAGAACAGCAGATTGTTTCCATTTTTGAGCCATCTCATGCAAAACTCACATACTATCTGATGGTACAAGTGTTGCAATACAATATACAGTCATCGTGCGTATTTGCAATTAGTGGCTAAACTGCCAGACAGTTACCTGTAAATGATTCTCCCTCTAATAAGTTTTCTAGAACTGTTTAAATTCTGTCTCATAACAGCCATATAAAGATACAGATGTTTGAATGATAATTCTGGTGATTGTTTGACAAGGATAAATGTTTGATGATTGTTTGAAAAGGATGGAGTCTGTGGCTGATTATCCTCTAGGAACTGTAATGTGTATTAATGATTCAGAGGAGCTTTTACTGACTTCAGGGGGCTTTGCATAAAGTTTGCATTGTCTTCAGCTGTGACCCTCCCACAATCATTGGAGAAAATATTAGAACTTTTTGAAATACTTACATGGTGTAAAACTGCCTCCAAAACTGTGTGTCAGGTGGGACAGTTACTCCTGTGAAGACAGCTAGGTTTCCACCAAAGAAAGATGATCTGGTAACATTTGTGCTCAATCTCATGTTTTGTACCCTTGGCATACTGGCAGCCCAGAGAAGCACACAGCATTATGGTCTGTCTGATAGTCTAAGAACAGTGGGATAAGGTGCCTCTAACTATTTAGAAGAGAAAAAGCTTGGGTTTGGGGTGGTTCTTTTTGAAGGTAGTTAGAACAATTACTTGAAACCACTTTTCAGCCTCTCAGGCAGCAGTCCCTTCCACTGGAATGTTACCTGAGTGGGAGAATGCCCACAAGCATGCAGTCCTGCTGGAAAATCCTGGTGGCCAATCTCTATCTTATTTTTCTTAGAGGCAATTCTGACTTAGGTTTTCCTTCACGTGTTACTGTGCTAGAGGCATAATACAGAATTTAGTTATACTGGGTTTGGTTTTTTTCCCCATTCTCCCTTTTCTCTAAGCTGTCATGTAGTATTCCTTTACTAAAGCTGCCTCTTTACTACATTTTAGAGGTGGGAAAAGTGACTATGGTAGGAAGACTGAATCCTAATATACTCTAGCAAAAATGTATTTGCAGTATTTTGGAAGCTAAATAAATGCAACATAATGTCATATTTTAAAATTACAATAATTATGTTCTTTTCTCTGGCCACAGCATATTCTTCTGGGGATCTACCTGGGACAAATATAACAGATGCAGAGGCATCTTTCATAATCTACACTTTTCTAGATAAGAAAATGTTCTTGTGTGAATGTAACTAAATTTTTCTCGCCTGCAGTGACAGGTTTCTTTATCTCAGCCTCTCTGATGAGTACTAATCTGTTTCCTTTCATTTTTTCCTGAGTGTTAAAAACTTTGCTCTCATTGCTTACCCCAAGCGTGGCTTAACAGCTATCCAAAAGCTACAAGTTTACTGTATAGAATCTGCTCCAGGTAGGTCTGATATATAGACACTAAAGCTAGGTAGATGCAGGCTCTCAGAGGATCACATGTACTATTTGGGTGCTAAAATGGGATTCTGCAGACTGCATGAAACGCAGTTACAAGTGCTTAAATGGTTTGGCGTTCGGGGGAACTGAGCCACTGTACTGAGGCTGATCTGAACAGAATTCAAGCAGTAGTGATTGCTAAGGAACTCAGCATGGTCACTCGGAGGCAGATTCTCTGGTCACTCAACAGTGATTTGCCCAGCTGATTCATGAGGACTGAGGAGTAGCTCTCACAACCTATCCAGCTGTTTTCAGCCGGGACATTACCCACTGGAAATGGGAGTGGGAACTGGGCTCTGGAAGAACTAGGGGCACTCTCAGGAGTAAAGGTGTGTTTGATTTTTCCTGAAGCAAAAATACAATTCTGTTAAAATATTTTGCTTACCCATGGTGTCCAAAAAGCTGTATCCTGTTCATTCTCAACAACACACCAAAAGGGTATGGATCACCATGGCCTTGCCTGATTACATCTGCAGTAAAATGACTGAGTGTTGCAACATTTGGACTGACATACTGCTATGTACTGCCTTTGAACTAAGAGGAGAATGAAAGTGCAAACGGTTGGTGCTTTGAACATTGAACCATTTCATGTCTGTGCTCATCAAAAATGCAGAGTGTCAATGGATGTTGTTAATGCCTGAAAGCTGCTGATTTGTCTGAAGGAGAGGACCTACGTGCTCCTGTTTCCTCTAAAGCATTCTAATGATGAAGAGTAACATGCAGAGACACGGATTTATGCAAATCTTACTTCAAAGAAGTCTTGCGTGCTAACCTCATGAAGCAGACTGCCCTTCTGCAGTCACACGTGCTGTATGAATAAATAATTGATCCTACTGCAGAGCTCAGTGAGGTTTACAGAACCCAGGCCCACAGGAAAATAGGTTTGCCCCTGGTGCCTTGTTCATGCTTGGGATTCAGCCATCTATCCCTAGCAAGAGGTGATTCTGCACTAATGCAAACCCCAAGGGCTGGCAAAGAAAACTGCAATTTACATCCATTTGGCAGATCCTGTTTCCTGGCAGGAATTGATTCAAATTGGTGTGAATCGTAGGTTTTCCTTGTCCACGTTTTGGGTTTCTGTTAGAGCAGCTGACTCTACTTGCTGGTGGTTGAACGAAGGCTAATTCCAAATACAGACAAGGCCTGAGGTGACATACCAGGTCTCCAGGAAAGGAGGTGCTGAACACGTTTCTGTAAAGCATCTTTACTGCCTGATTGACAGAGCTGCATTGGCGGTGGCTTTGGAGGGAGCCTCTGGCCCCACATTCCTTGGTAGAAGAAAGGATGCTGCAATACAGGCTGTGGCAGCAAAGGGTCGGGAGGGAGGGGAGGGCCAGGATATCTTTCTTTTTCAAATGGGGAAAAATTAAGGGGAAAAAAGTCCTCTTTTATTCTTTTAATACAGTTCCCAGCAGGAAGATCAGGATAGGAGGCTCCCGCTTGCTCCAGATTAAAGGAACCCGCAGTTTCCGGGTGAAGAAAGGGGGTTCCCTTTCCAGCATTCGCCGGGCCGGCAGCCTAAAGAGCACCAAGTTATCACGGCAGGACTCAGAGTCTGAGAATGAGGAGCTGCAGCTGTCCCACAGCAGGGACACTGTCACTGATATAGGTAACTTAGACAAGTGGGTGGAAAGGGAGGGGACAACAGGCAGGACCTAAACTCTTGATGTGATGGCAGCAGAGCTAGAAATGACAAGAGACCCCCACCCCAGCAGGCTAGGAAAAACCTAGAGTCCTCTTCAGGAACTGCCTGAACTAGGTCCTAGGATGAGCATGGTTCAGACCCTGGGTGCAGCGTCAGCTCCCTGCACAGGTTGTCAATTCAGAGCTCCGTGTTAGAGCATGAACTCTTGGAATGCTGGTGCTTGCCAGCCAAACGCATGCTGTCTTTAGGGGAGCACATGCACGTGTGTCTATGCACATACACACACCCCTAAATCATATGGTATAATATGAGCTCATATGCATATATGGTATTTTATTGTCCGTATTAACAGATAGGATATATATATATGTACAGACATGCACTATGTAGCATATGATGTCATAGGCATGTCACATGACATGTAATATATATATTCCTCTATGTAGAACATACCATGTACATGCTACATACTGTCTTTCTACATATTGGCATATACATATATTTTTACTGTGTACAGATACCTTCCTTCATCTTCAAAAGTTGAATCTCCTTGTATTTATCTTATGGAAACCAAATGTGCGTCCTGCCACGAGAAATCTCCATCATAGTCCAACTAAAGGGGCTCCTTCTGCTAGGGGTGTTAACCCAAAACTACAGTTTGGATACATTTAGAGCTGAAATAACCTCCTAAGCTTATTGGTCATTTTTATGTTGCCCAAAAGATGCTTCAGTAGGTGAACGTGGAGAGTGGGATTGCTTGTTCTGTAGAATTTGGCAAGTCACAGTTCACTTAAAAGGAGAAAGAACGGATTAACCAGAGTTCATCCCCAGGCATCTCTTAACAGCATTAATGTTAGTATTATAGGAGGCCCATAGGTTATGGAATGGCTAGAGGAAACACCGGGATCAGTGAAGTTCCCAGAGAAATCTCTCCCTTGCCTGAGCTCTTTAGAAACTAGTGTGTTAGAATCAGGATTTTTTTCCCCTTTCATCCCCATGACATTAGCAGTTTCCATGGGCAATTAGCAGTGACTTTACACAGCGGCATTTCCAGTTGGATGCCACTTCTGGTTGGATTTTTGTTGACATTTTTAACCACAGAGCCCAGTCAATGCAGATCACTAAACCAACCATTTGCAGCATCTGAATGGTGCAAATAATTTGTTTCTCATGTTTTTCATTTACCTTCTCCCTTTCTATTAAAGAAAAAAGCGGGGGGGAGCAGTGTTTGCTACTGCCAAGATGGCCTGAGGGCTGAGTCTAAATGGTTCTTGTAACTGTCAAGCCAGCATAATACAAGGATTGGGGAGGGGTGTCCAAACGCAGTCATTCCAGTGTGACATATTCTGTGTACTCTGGTCTGTTCCCACAAGGCTGGCCTGGCTTACAAGTGCTGTCCCTAGTCTTTAAGCACATAGGGAGCAATAAAAACAACCACCTTTTGGGTATTTTTCTTTTGAAGAAGGGAGCCCTTGGAGCGCGAGCGAACCTAGCATTGAGCCCGAGGTGCTGAGCAACACAGGCACGGAGGAGAACTATCATCGGAACATGTCGTGGCTGCATGTAAGTATGAGTCACCGGCAGCGCCCTCAAGGATGGCATTTTCAGTAGGAAAACCCTTGTGCTGGCAATAACCAGATCACAATCTGTGCTTTCTCCATGTAGCTTCAAGGATCTCAAGCGTAAGTAAGCTGCAACCTTTGGAAATTGTCTCTGTGCCATTTCTACAATGGACTAAAACCAGGAAGTTTTTGTCTTGCTCCCTCTGTCCATTTCATATATTTAGGTTGTAAGAGAAAAGAGGTTCTTTCCCTCTAGGCATGCAGGGACAGCCATACTACCTCAGCTGAAAAATCCGTTGGCTCAGTATCTTATCTCTAGCATGGCTAGTAGTGGGTAGTTCAGGAGGAGCAACAGAATGAGCTACAGTGTGAGCTGGGCTCCCAGCTTCTGGGAAATGCCAATTTAGAAGCTACTTGAGCTGGAGGTTCTGTTGTGACCACTATGTTTACTAACTACCGTAAGATTGAACTGAAGGGAACTCGAGATGTTTGTCCCACTTTACGTGTGATTAGCCTGCGTAGGAGAAAGGAAGATTTGACAAATCACCCGTTCCAGTTAACGCCACGCAAGTACCAATATCGCATGAGAACTTTCTCTTTTTGTTTGTTGGA
This sequence comes from Podargus strigoides, assembly GCA_028020825.1. Lineage (NCBI taxonomy): Eukaryota > Metazoa > Chordata > Aves > Caprimulgiformes > Podargidae > Podargus > Podargus strigoides. The sequence goes on from CM051625.1 coordinate 36,056,770, forward strand.
AGGAAGGTGTGGGTGGATGGTCACTAAAACTAGAGGCAAACCAAAAACCTGCTTTACTTAATGGTCGTGAGCAAACCACTCAAAAGGATCACTGGTTCCAGTTACTTCTATGCATGCACCAGCATTTCCTCTCCTTGTCCTTTATGGCAGCCCGGAGCATGATGTCCTCACTCTATGTCAGTGTGCCATAACTACAGTTTATAGCAGTGGGCCAGAGGCTGGGTAGAGGCTATACACTGCTGATCATTGCACATTGATACAACACTAGTGGCTCGAGTTATTCCCATGAGGCCAGAACATGCAAGCAAATACAGGAATCCCACATACGCAGTGCAGATTTGTTTTAAATTATTCTCCTGACTTTTTAGAAGCCTAAATATTTGAGGGTTGAGAGTATTGTGGCTGCCTTACTTGAGAGAGCCAGCAGGACATGTTCCTGTGTGACCTGATCTAGGTATTCCTGCTCTGGCAGGGGGGTTGGACTAGATGATCTTTTAAGGTCCCTTCCAATCCCTAACATTCTGTGATTCTGTGATTCTGTGACTACAGCTGCACAGACCATAAATGGATGGAAAATGCAGGATAGCCTTTTTCTGGTAGTTTTGGGTATTTCTGCACTAGGCTGTGGGATGAAGAGAAGGATTCATAAAGGTCAGTTATGACCTGCAGTGTGAGTGGCTTGGGGATGCCTGTGTGTTTTCCTCAGAGAGTTACTAAGTGGCTGGGTCTGTGTGACACAGAGTGTACAAAGAACTGCTTGACTGAACTCAGCTCCTCGGGGAAGAAACCCTCTGAGTTACACCAGAGAGCAGTCTCTGAAGTGTAGGCTTACCCAAGGTTGTCTTTAATTAATTAGTTTAGGAACTAATAGCAGTGTTGCTGCAGCAAAGCAGGGCTCAGAATACCTAAATGCCCAAATATTTACTCTGTTTCTTCGGCGGGTTTTACAGCTCCTTGCTGCCATATGGCAACACTACTAGAAATAGTAACTGAGCCAGCTAACAAAGCTAGGCTGGATGGGCCTACCCAAGCACAGTGAGGGAAGCATATGCAGAACTGGCACAGCTTATTTTTACTTGAGAGCATATTGAGATACTTCCTTTCCCATTCCTTGAAGGAAACTAACCCACAAACCTGGTGGGTTTGCAGCCTTAATGATGATTGAGTAGTTGACAATTTCTAGTCTAAGCCCTCATCTCAGAATGGCGATACAACAGCTTTTCTGCAAACTGAGAGAACACTCTTTTCCTCAGCCTTAATCTTGCCATCAGCTAAACATACACATCTACAGCAGCTCTGTCTCTTTGTCTGCTTTGTTAACACTAACATTTCTTTAGCTGTGCCTAGCTAGTTTGTAAACCACTTGCAAGTATGGAGCTCTGCACAGACTTGCATACCTTTTTAAAAAGCTGTGTTGAGCTTCACACCAGCCCACTTAGGCTGTGGAAAAGTTAGCTTGACTGTCCCCATCACTGGCTGCCCTATGCAGTTCTCTATGTAACTCTCTTTTCTATAGGTAACTATGCTCTGTTTTTTCTTTTCAAGGTTATGATCCTATTATGCAACCAGCAAAGTTTCATATGTACCCACATTGACTACTGTCACCCACACTGCTACCTCCATCACAGCCGGTCCTGTGCTCGCCTTGTCCGGGCCATCAAACTCCTGTATGGAGACACAGTGGACTCTCTGCGTGAAAACAGCACATTGAACAGTGTGGCAAGAGGCAAAAAGCAAAAGGAAGTGAGTAGATGGAAATAGCAGAATATTTTCAGTGGCCAGTAGGGGCAGGGAAGTGATCTTACCCCTGTACTTGGCACTGGTGAGGCTGCACCTCGAGTACTGTGTTCAGTTTTGGGCCCCTCGCTACAAAAAGGAGATATAAATACTTGAGCGTGTCCAAAGAAGAACAATGAAGCTGGTGAAGGGTCTGGGGCACAAGTCTGATGAGGAGCGGCTGAGGAAACTCGGGGTGTTCAGTCTGGAGAAGAGGAGGCTGAGGGGAGACCTCATTGCCCACTACAACTCCCTGAAAGGTGGGGTAGAGAGGTGGTGATGAGTCTCTTTAACCAAGTATCAAGCGATAGGATGAGGGGTAATGACCTCAAGTTGTGCCAGGGGAGGGTTAGACTGGATATTAGGAAGGATTTCTTGACAGAATGGGTTGTCAGACATTGAAATGTGCTACCCAGGGCAGCGGGGCAGTCCCCATCCCTGGAGTGTTTAAGAGTCGTGTTGACATAGCATTCAGGGATATGGTGTAGTTGAGGACTGTTAGGTTGATGGTTGGACTAGATGATTTTCAAGGTCTTTTCCAACCTAGATAATTCTGTGATTCTGTGATTTTGGGGTTTGTCTGGGCAGGTCATAATTACCTTCAAGGATTGCATAACGTACTTGGAGTTCTTTCATGACAAAATGAACACAGCCCTTCCTAAACACAGCTCTGCTGTTAAAAAGCCCTATTAAGTCATTTAGCATTATGGAAGGAACATAACCTGTATTGATTGCGAAGAATCTTAGTTTCTGATAAGGTCATTTAAAAGCTTATAGCCTGATCTTAATGTTCTTTTATGGCCTCTACTTATCAGCTCCTGGAGTCAAGCCTCTTTTTTTCATGTTTCTTCTCATCTTCTTTTTACTCTTTAAATTCTTGTAAAATCTTGCATAGTTTATTTCTTTTAGGTCTGAGCTCTCAGAGCTGTTCCAAGAATTGTATACATTAATCTTTAATGTTACAGTCTCTTTAGTGACACACTTTTAATGACCAGTTCAGCAGGATATTCAAACAAGATTGTGCATTTTTAGCAATGTAAGTGACACCTTTAGCTTTAGTGGGAATACATTTCTGCTTTCAGTAAAGTGTCCACCCAGGTACCAACTGAATCATGTCAACAGTTGGTTAATCCTCATATTCCTCATATTCATATTCCTGACCACAACAGACAGACTACAGTTATTCTGAATACTTGTAATGGCAAAGTCATTCAACTACTTTGCAGTAACTTTGAAAACAAAAGTCTTCATGCAACTCTCATCAAGATTTCAGTTGGGTAAAGAGGCTGTCATTCCTGTAAGTGGAAATTGAAGGAGTCAGACACAAATTCATAATGTTTCTTCATCAACTAGCAGATTGTTTGTTTCCTGTCAAGTTAGATAAAGGGTATTTGTATGGAACAAAGCACAGAGCAGATGAAACAACAGCTAATGATTCTGCTTTCCTGGAAACTGTAACCCTATATCTTTCCTCTGGCACAGAAAAGTAGTGTATCACTTAATTGTTTAGGAAGAAAGGCAGTCATTTCCTCTTCAGAAGGCAGGCTTGAGTTGAGCAGCTGGCAAGGTAGCAAAAGAACATTGTGCATTACTGTGTGTTGTTTCATCTCCAGCTTTGAATTGCAAGGCAAAGTGATACACATTTCATCATCCATCAAAGCCCTTAAGCAACAGCAAGAAAAAAAAGAGGTTGGGTGACAATAAGGTTTCCTACAAACACATGCACCGTGTTTGTACAGACCTCACCACAGGAGAGCAATTGAAAACTTTTGTATTTTCTCGAACAGCAGACTTTTCATCCCAGTTCCTCATGCTCTGGTATTCTTCAAGTGGTGTTGTTCTCTGACTGCATGGGCACCATTTCCACATTTGTCTGGGTTCCAGATGAACCTCTCTCTTACTCTCACAGCTTGCAGAACGAAAGGCTGGAGGTAGCTGCAGTACTCAGACCTGGCTAGGTGCTCCATGGGGCTTGTGAGCTCTCTGGTAAATGAGCGCCTCTCTGATAATCAACAGGCTACCAGCTTGAGGAGGAGTCTATGGCAACCCAGCATCCTGGGAAAAGTCCCTGGTATTGTAAATAATGAACATTAAAAGGACTTTTCATTATTGGCAATGACAATTGGCAATCTGCTAGTGACAACTCTCAGGCAGGCATGAGCTGAAGCCCTGAAATGTGTTGTCACGCTTTCTGAGGAAGAGAGGATAAATGTAGCTGAGAGGAATCAGTGTTGTACACGTGGAACACCTCAGCTGATAATTTGTTAGAGGGAAGCTATAGAACCTGCCTAAAGTACTGTTCTCCTGAAATACGAGTGTGCCACCTGTGCAGATTACACAGAGCACATTCACATTTCTCATTTGGTTTACTGGCTTCTGCCTTAAGCTTTTATCGGGAAAAGCATTGTTAAGAAGAGAAGAAAATCACATGAGCTATGTCGTCTCACTGATACTAGACCTTTTGCCAGCACAGGAGAAGGCTTTGTGCTATGGTTCTGGTACTAGACAGCTTCTAGTGTATGAAAATTCCTCTTGAACATTATCTCCTCCCTTTCCATGTTTTGGGAAATGTAAATGTGAACTCGACTTTCTTTTCTTTTTTCCTTTCAGTGTTCAGACAAGTCATGCTTGAGAACTCCTTCTCTAAAAAAGAGAGTGATTGATATCAACTTGGAAGGGAAGAAGGACTCTGGGATGCTGAAATATATCAGGCACCAGGTACTGACTAGGTCACATGCTAGTTAAGGAGGCTGATATGGGCATGTCAGGTTAGACTGCAACACAAAGGAAAATGTATATGGATCTGCAAGCCTGTGTGAACAGCTGTTGTTCCTGAATATCAGTCAGTTCAGCCCTGCATGTTTTCCCCAGCCATGTAATGCTGAATTTAAGCCTCTTAAGGCAATCCCATCAAAGAATCCTTTAAACATGTAGCTCCATTAAATCACAGTCTGCAACTCTGGCTTCCCATAGCAACACATGTATCAAAACTCGGGATACAAAAAACTGAAAATATAAAAATATTTTTTTTAAACTACACAAATGTGTTTAAAAACGACCTGTCTTATTCGGTGCTCCTGAAGAAGCAATAGCATCATCACAGGCCTGTTCTTGACAGTCTGTGAGATTTTCATGGATCTGTATCACTGTTTGTGCACCATCTTGAGAGAGTTTGGCTTTCCTTTTGTCCTGTTTATCTGTGTTTTAGGGACATGAATGACTAGCAACACACTCGGGGAACTAGCTTGCAAACACTGCTCTTTAAGTATAGGCTCAAAGCAGCATTCTTCTATGGAGCATTATCTGAAATGGCTGAAACTAGAAGTTACCAGTGGGTCATCTGCAGCCCAAAACTAGGGTAAAATTACTCTGTGTTGCTCACTGTGGATAGTTTGCACAGCTTGTTCTTTTGCAGGTAATGAGCCTCTCCCCTGCACCTTTGTCACTGCTCATCAAGGCAGCTCCTATCCTCACAGAAGAGATGTATGGGGACATCCAGCCAGCAGCGTGGGAGCTCCTGCTCAGTGTGGATGAGCACATGGCTGGAGCAGCGGGTAAGAGAACAAAACCACTTAGTATGGCTGCCCTGGCTGCACAACTCACAGGGCCTTGCAAGACATCTTTGTAGTGGAGGAGTCAACAACACCAAGGTGTTTGGTTTTCACAGACCTTCATGTGTTTTTGTGCTCTGTACAAAAGTGGTGGTCAGGAGGATCAGGAAGGCAGTCTCTCAGACCCTGGTTGTGGTGGATGATGAGAGAGCATCAGAATTAGTATTTGTGTTTAGCTGGTTTTCCTGGCAGAGGAAACACAGTGATTTAATCTGTCTAGAGTTTACTGAAGTATTTTGTGTGTTGTCTCATGGAAATTGTTAGTACTACTTGAGGGCTGATACAAAAACTGAGAAAAGGGGATGAGAGCGAAATTGTCATAGCTCTGTTGCACTGAAAGGAAAATTCTTACCTTGCATGGAGACAGCAGTATTGCTCAATAAGTAGTCTTATGGTATGGTATTTATCTAAATTTTCCATTTCCACTTGGTACTAAATTGTGCAGATGACATTTGCTGATGACATATAGTTGAGAGGAATCTTTAAGACAATATTAGAACATCAGATACCTGTGAGTATTACCTCGAAAAAGGAATTCCAGACATGGGATGAAATATATTACTAAAAAGTATAAGATTATGTCCTTGCAAACTAATAAGAATAATTGTTCTGTTATGAGCTTGGATCATCTCCCATGGAACTGAGATAGATTTGGAGGAATTCAGATTCTGTCAGTTGGCCAGAAGATGACTGACGTATTGAGTAGAAATCAGCTGTGGAAACAATAAATACAGTCAGGATGTGTCAGAGGAGGTATTTCATTAGAGATTTGAAGTATTAATGCTGTTGTAAAGCACATTGTGCTGTGTTCTAGGTAATTGTACATCCATGCACAATTCTGGTTGCTGAAGAAAGAGACATTTACATGGGACAGGGACCATGAAAGACTGTTAAGACAGGAGGAAGAATGAAGAGCCTATATGATGAACATATTTAAATGGATTCAGGTGAAGACTGGGAGGGGATACTGTTGCACTCCATAAATAGAGGAGACCAGGCAAGGAGGAAGAATTATTTAAGCCATGGTAGCATAAAGATGAGTATGGACTCTTTATGACTTCTTTCACCTTGAAAAGAAGATGGCAAACCACCAGAAAAGAGAGCAACTGCACTCTGGTTTAAGAGTTTGTGAAAGAGATTAGATTACGTGACTCAGAAAGTCCCATCTACTCATATTGTCTTGTCCAAATGCTCATAACCAGTGTGTGCTAATGCCAGATCTTCAGAAATCATGAACCCCACAACCCTAGAAAATGTGAACATCTCTCACACAACACACAGATTGCTTAAACAAAGCATAAATTAAATCAATCAAATTTGTAAGCCAATGTCCCACAACCTTCCTCCTCCCCCAGCACCCAAGGAAATGGCTTAAAGATGGCAGTCCTCCCCAGATTTGCACACCTAAGGTATTCTTACAGTGGAGATTACATTACAGACATTTTATCAAAAGCTGCTGACAATGCAAGAGTTCTGAAGTGCTCCTCAGACATCTCTCCCCTTTCCGCCACACTTCAATCCAGTTTAGCAGTCCTTCATTTTTCACAGCTGGCAGTGAATTCTGCCCTGAAGTCCAGTGTTTGACTGCACATCTCATGTTGTTCTTCAGTTCTACTTCCCTCCCTGCTCCCTAGTGCACAGTGCACCTTAAGACCACAGGTCTTCTCTGCACTCTCCCCTTTACCCTTGCCTTTCCCAGGCCAAATGTGCAGACAGGAAGAGAAAGGAGCAAATTAAAGATGAGAAACAAGCTGCCTAAAACTGCACTAAAGTGCACTTCAGGTGCCTTTCTGGGGAAATAATTTTGGATACTCTTCCTCTCTTATCAAAAATGTACCATGGCTCACAGGGAAGGGAACAAAGCTGTGCCACCCTTCCTAAGGAGGAGCAGCCTTTGAGATACATCTTCCTCCTTCTCCCCTTCCTGAAAGAAGGATTAAAACTCATTTGAGGGTCTGTAGAAGCTCTTTTAGAAGCAAGAGTGATTTCACCCCTAGCACAAACGACATTCCTGAATTCCTGTGTTAGCATACAACAGCACCATCTACTGACCCCCTTCCAAGGCTGTATTTCTTTTTTTTTTTTTGGTTACTTCAGTATGAGCTCACACTTTTAAATCAGTCCTACTAAGACTTGACATAGTTACATTGAAAACACCAAAGAGAAGAAAGTTTTCCAAGCTGGTGAAACAGGAGAGTCCCTACAGATTTAGAGCAGGACTTTGGAGCAGGACTGGGAGCCTTTGCAGTGCAAAGTAGGACCTAGGCAGTCAAAGAGCAGCCTTGTTTTTCTGTAGATGTTCAGACTGCCTCCCATCAGCACAGCTCTCACACCTGGCACCTTCTGAATAAGAGTTGAGGCAAACGCGATGGTAAATGTCCTCAAATCTAGAGAAATTATCCCCAGTGATCTGTGGTGAGCTACTAGTCAAAGAAGCCATGGACTCTCTGACACCCACTGAACTCCCACAGCAACACTCTTCCCCCCTGCTTTTGTTTCCTGCTCAGTGCCTCTCAGATACTCATCTAAATTAATTTGCCTTCATTGGTCTGGAGTTGGACTGTCTGTTTATATTCACACATGCTCTATTGAAACAATTATGGGCCAGCTCAGCTTCTATTGTGCTGTTTTCCATTGTGATCTGGTGCTTTGTCTCATGATTCATAGCAACTCCATTTTCTCTTCTGATGATTACACGGTGCCCATTTAACAAAGAATCTTTCTTTTTGGTTTTATCCATGAAAATAGACAGGTGAGACCTACTGGGGGCACTGCCTCCTGCTCTGAGGGGAAGGCTGAGATTCTGTTAAACCAGCTTTTATTAATCATCACAGAAATCACTTGGAAGTGGAGTCTTTGAAAGCCAAACTGAATTAGTCCCATTACTTCAAGGGATGCTTCTTATTTTAAACCAGTCATGACTGAGACTTTAGTGAGAAGAGAAAAGCTGTGTTTTATTTTAAAAGCAGGTTTTTCAGAACCTTTTACAAGCATCACATGTAAGGCTGAGTGGCTCCAAAAGGTGGAACCACACATGGTTGGTTTTCTGAAACAGTACAATTTTTTCCAGGCCTGGTAGACTGCTGGTCTCATTTCTGGAACTAAGATTAGGTTTGTTTTGGTGGGGGGGTGTACAGCTGCAGTTTTTCTCTGCCAAATAAGCACATTTTTAAGGAAAACATGATCAGATGTTCTCTCCCTGCAGCTGCCATGTTCCTGCTGTGTGCTGTGAAAGTGCCAGAGGCCGTTTCTGACATGCTGATGTCCGAATTCCATCACCCAGAGACAGTGCAAAGACTGAATGCCATTCTAAAATTTCACACGCTCTGGAGGTTTAGATATCAAGTCTGGCCCAGGATGGAAGAGGGAGCACAGCAGATCTTTAAGGTAGAAGGACACATGAAACACAGCTTGCCTTGTGGGATAGAGGTGCAATGACACACTGCCATGAAATTGCTTGAAAATCTGTTTAGAGAAAAAAATGGTCGTGTAAGTCACACTAGTGGGGGAGGTGATGTGTATGTGTAGAACTCCTGTATAAAATGGGGAGAGTATAAAAGGAATACAGATCTGGAAAAACATCAGAAAGAAATATGTGTCATACATGGTGTAGTGAGATACAGAGTAGGGAAAAATTTGCAGAGGGAATTAATGTCATGCATACTTGTGCTCATATTTAAATAGCAGTACCAACATTAATAATAGTCTGATGTAACAAAATGTCTCTCATGTTTTTGTTTAGATCCCTCCTCCAAGTATAAACTTCACGCTGCCTTCCCCTGTCCTGGGGATGCCATCTGTGCCAATGTTTGACCCCCCCTGGGTCCCTCAGTGCAGTGGGAGTGTGCAAGATCCTATAAATGAAGATCAGTCGGTACGTGGAGACATCATGAGACTGAGCACTGTTTTTTCTCTGTAGTGGCATGGAGAAAGCTAAAGCCAAAAGATATAGACTAAACTTGGAGTTTTCTTGTCTTCCTCAGCTGGGAAAAATTTAGTACACAGTCTGTGTAGGGCACACAGAATTTTCTACATGGGCATAAGGCTTTTCTGTTTGTTCACTGAGATACTGTAGTGCATATCATATCCCTGTGAGAGACAGTAACTCAGATCTTAGGAGCACACAGCTGTTCTCTCTCCAAGAGAAGATTAATTCACTTGAACTGCCTGACAGACCATACTCTGCACTGGTTTATGTGTTGTCTCCTGGGAGAAGTCTGCACCAAGCATTATTGTAGACATAGCTCCAAGAGGAGTCTCCGGGTGAATCTCTGTTCAGCTAGCACTACTCTGATTTGTATTTAGAAACTGAGTTGCTGAATGTCACTGAGGTCTCTGGCAGAAAACGCAGGATGTGTGCATCTTACCTAACAGCTTCAGGCTGTGTTTCTTCTCTTTTCTCCCTGACAGAAGTCATTTTCAGCCAGAGCTGTGTCGCGTTCCCATCAGCGAGCAGAGCACATCTTGAAGAACCTGCAGCAAGAGGAAGAGAAGAAACGCCTGGGCCGGGAAGCCAGTCTCATCACTGCCATTCCCATCACTCAGGAGGCCTGCTATGAGCCAACCTGCACACCAAACTCAGAGCAGGAAGAAGAAGGTGTGCTCCAGGGCCAGGAACTGCATTTCAGGAACCTGAGAGCACCTGCCACCAACATAGAGCACTGCTTACAGGCGTGATGTCCAGGAACATTGATTGTTAGTGTTAGGAAAGTCACAACCACATCCATTTGTTGAAGAGTCCAAGTCATTGAGAAACAATGTAATTAAAAATTAGTGCAAGAAAAACACAAAACCTTGGACATATTGAGTACTCACTGTGTGACCTGAAACCCCTTACCCCTCTCCCCTCAACTTCAGTGGAAGTTGCCAAGATTTAACATCTCAAAGCTCCCAGTATTTTGCAAGATTTAACACAATGAGAATATGTGACACTAGGAATGAAATTTGTCTTTCCAAACTTCAACCCTTTAATAATTAAAGGGTAGGAGATACCACCCTTTGGCATTACCTGTCTTCAGACACATAGCTTAAGACAGGTGGAATTGCCCCTGGAGGTTTCTACCTTTATGGTGACTAGTGGGGGAGCCTAGATGACCAGCTCAACTTCAGTACCAAACTTCCTGATGGCCAAAGTTACATGACATGAGTCAGAAAAAGCTTAGTCTTTGGGTGAGGATTTTCATTGTTCTAGGCTAACAGAGCACAAAGATTTCATTAAAGGCATTCCAAGGTATGTGCTATTAGGCGAGTACAGTGATGTTCAGATCTAAACATACATTGGGAAATCTGTGAGCAGAAATCCCAGTTCTTAAGAAAAACTAAGCACAAGCAATCATGATGGTTAAAAGGATGCAGATGAAAAGAAGTACAGAGCCAACTCAGTTAAAATGTGACTCACCAAAGCAGTGAACCCTCTTATGGAACAATGCTCTGCTGGTTGCCAAAGTGTGAGCAAATTTCCTGTCTGACAGATCTTTACAGATTTTAAATTGTGCCTTTTGAGTGTTACCTGACTTGAATTTTCAATCTTCCAATTTGGTTTTAAGTGCTGTCCTTTAGAAAGTTCCCTAAAGTCAGTCAGTTGGATCTGGATTGACATTTCCCGTTCTCTTTGTCAGTAGAAGAAGTTGCCAACCTGGCCTCCCGCCGCCTCTCTGTGAGTCCCTCCTGCACCTCAAGCACTTCTCATAGGAACTATTCTTTCCGCCGGGGCTCCGTCTGGTCAGTGCGGTCAGCAGTCAGTGCAGAAGGTGGGTTGACTTCACTTTGGAGTATCCTTGCCTAGGATTTCATTCACTGGAAGCCTCTCCTGTTGACCCATAATGCTGGTGGCATTTTCTTTTGCTGAATATATTCCTAAGCTTGAGCCACTTCATAATAAATTACTGTCCTGCATAATTTTATTCACTCCTGCTGTCACAATGTCTTCCCTTACCTCTCACGTTTCATTTAGAGAGTGCCAGGGAGCGCACTCAAGCTGAAAACTGGTAATGAAATGAGATTTCATCAAGAAGAAAATGGGTTCCCTGTAAGAAAATAAATGTAATTTGAAAATATATATATTTACAATGAAAATTCTTGATTAAGAAGTTGACTGGAGGCTCACTTTCTTCTCGGAGACAGCAGTAAACCTGCTGTGCTTGCAATGGTCAGACAGCCTATCATTTTGTTCTGTTTGTACAGCACCTAACATAAACGTTTATCTAAACTGCCTGGATAATACCACAGCTTATTTACTAACACTCTCCTTCTACTCTTCTTCCTGTTCCAGATGAAGAACACACTACAGAGCATACTCCAAACCATCATGTGCCACAACCACCTCAAGCTGTGTTTCCAGCATGCATCTGTGCAGCAGTGCTCCCCATTGTTCATTTGATGGAAGATGGAGAAGTCCGGGAGGATGGAGTAGCTGGTACTCACCTAGATTAAACTTCAAGGGATTCTTGCTCGAGGGTGGCAGAACCTGCCAGCACTTTGCACAATGGCTTACATTTGTTAGGTGCCATAACTGAAGTGGAAAAGTGGTGTAATACAGCCATGTATTTGCTCACAGTTCATGTTTCCCAGAAGCATTATTTGCTTTATATCGTTACGAGTATATATATTTGTGACAAAGTTAATGAATAATCTATTAAATCCTCACAAACTATTTGAGAGTAGATTCACAACAGAAATGTGACTTTGTAGAGTTTTTCTTTTTTTTCCCTCCATGATTTGTGTTTGGTTTTGAGGGTTTTTTTTCTATTTTGGGCCCCTAAAAGAGCCTCCAATTCAAGAAAGATGTTGATGAGCTGAAAAGAGTCTATAGGGGAGATACCAGAATGGTAAGAGGCCTAAACCAGGTATTCTGTGAGGATTGATTGCAGAAGCTGGACTTGTTTGGTGTGATGAAAAGAAAGAGTTGGAGGAACTCCAACTTAGAGGTTACAACTTGTAAAGTTCAGGTTAGAAATTTGGAAGAAACTTCATAACCAGCAGCACAGTGCCATTTCCGTGGGTTCTCCATCCCTAGCAGTTATCAAGCCTTGACTAGTCAAAGCCATGGTTGACATAATCTGGTGTTGCTGACAGTCCTGCTTGGACTAGAGACCTCCAGAGGTCTGTTCCCACCAACATTTCTTTGATCCCATGACAAACAGAAAGCCACCTATACACAGCTTGAACATTTTTGTTATGGTCTGTGGTGAATTTGTAAAGTAATAATGCATTTTTAAGTATTTGTTTCTTTAAAATGTTTATAGTTGGTGGACTGTTGCCCTTCCTTTCTCATCACTCATCACGTAAGCTGACTGCACATTTAACTTTGTTCCTTTTTGTATCCAGTTTTGGGTGGATGTAGTCAGCCACCTAAACAATGTATGTGTCATTTTGTGATCAGGAACTGAGTAGTGAAAACAAAATAATGAATAATTCTCTGTTGTTGTTAATCTTCACAGGATTGCAATTAATTACACTTCGGGGAGTTGATCATCAACACAATTCCCTGCTGATTATCTAATGCTGTTCACCAATACCACATAAATATTCAGTGAATCACCATGAAATTGAACTTCTATGCATGAACAAAAAAGTATATGAAAATACATTTTTTTAATTGCCAGATTTGTCCATCTGGAGCTGTGAATCCAAATAGTTTTTATTATTCCTGTGACTAAGTGCTTCCTCTCATATCATCAGTAGTTTAGGGAAGGTTCAAACATTAGACCTGTCATTATTGCTTGAGATGACTGCACTGGGGACCAGGAATCCTAGTGCCTCAAAGAGGGTCCTGTTTCAGTGTGGAACATGACAATTGGGGTAGAAGAGTAGGAACATTTGTGTCTGAGTGTACCAGTTCAAGGCTTTTCCAAGGGAGATGGTTCTGACCTTGTTTTCTTTCTCTTTTACAGTCAGCGCTGTGGCTCAGCAGGTCCTATGGAACTGCTTAATTGAAGACCCCTCTACAGTTCTGCGCCACTTCCTTGAGAAGCTCACAATCAGCAACCGACAGGTAAACTCTTCCTCTCCCCAGTGAGTGTATGTATTGCTTAGAGCAGGAGAGCACAGCTACAAGCAGAAATCACTCTGTGGGCATCACTGGAGAGGAACATTTGCTATTATAATGTAGCTCAAAGGCTTTTAGGCCATTTCGTCAGTTGGTTTCAATCTTTGTCCACTAATGTAAATGGGACATAGCTGATTTACCACCACAAAGGATCTGACTTGCTCTAAGCCATGCTTTGAACAGCTGCTTAGTGAAGCACAGCCCTTTCTACCCAATGCAGGCAATATAGTCGCCACCCATGACACTGTTCAGCTTTCTCTGAAAGATGGGGGTGACCTTGTCTCTCCCTGGCTTATTAGGCTGCTTTCTAGTGCCATGGCTAAGCTTTGTGGAAGAAAGGCACACCAGTTCTGACTGGATGAAAGGCAGTGAGACTTTCCATACCGCTTTCTCAACTGCACACTTGATGTACGATATCAATAATATCACCTTCCTCATCTTCCAAGTCACCACCTAAGAACTGACTACAAAATTAGTATTAAACCTTAAGAAAGGCAAGGAAAGGCTGCTTTTTGGTTCTTTAGGTAATCAGGTCTCACTGACCTGAGACTTCTCAGCCATAGTCCTCAAAGCTTCTGTTTAAGTCCAGAGGGTCAGTTCTGTTTATTAAGTATCTTTGAGAAGGAAGCTATACACTGTCCAGCCTCAGAGGCCTCTGAGCTATCACAGTCTGCTGTTTTACCATCTCTTCATAGGCTTACTACAACCATGAGTACAGAACATAGAGTGTATTTCCTTGGAAGGAAAATCTGCTGTGGGTTAAGAGGATGAGAGCCGTAGAAGAAATTCATGACACAGTTTGTCTGTCCTTAGTTGCCAGTGAGATTCCTTCCCTGCTACACCTCCTTCCCACCATCAGAAATGTATTAATCTGCATTTAAAGCAGGCAGCCTCTAAAGGAAGAGAAGTTAGATTCTGCCCACACCTCCTACCCAGCAGTCACAGCTATTGAATTGAGCTGAACTAGATTTAACAGATCATCTAGGTAGTCATTTGTTGTGATAAGAAACACAGGGATTATCACAGGGAGAGGAATGCAGAATCATGATGCTACAGTCAGTACAAATTGCAATAGGAGGTATTGGCCTCTCTCTGATTAAAAAAGACAGACATTGACCTGGGCACTGTGCCCTGGGCCTTATTGTGGGAAATGCAGGAGCAGTCACAAGCTTATAGTTCTACTTTGTGCACCAAGAGACAGAGCTGAACAAGGGAGTATGGAAAAAATGGGAAGAAGCAAAAACAGGGATGACAAGAGGGAGAAACCCATTCTGCATTTTGTGAGGGAAAGAAAAACCATTTGCTCTTTTTCCAGGATGAGCTGATGTATATGTTAAGGAAGCTTTTGTTGAACATTGGAGACTTCCCTGCCCAGACATCTCATATCCTCTTTAATTACTTGGTGAGTAGCTTGTGGGTCCACTGTGCAGCCAAGCATCATACCTCTGCCTGTATGTGTCCTAAGAAGTCAATGTCACAATCCTGCTATTAACTTTTCCTTTATAGCTCATACCCAATTCTGGATATGGGTGCAAGTCACAAGGCTTACACCAGCCTTTCATTCCTTCTAGGAAGAGGGAAAAGAACCCTTAACTTTCTATTAAACCCCTAAGCAACCTGTCGTGGATTACTGAATTGAACCATGGACAATGAATTGTAGACCAACAGAAGGATCCGAGTGCCAGAAACCTTTAATTATTTTACTTGATTTTGTTTCAGAAAGTGCTTTGCTCTAGGAGGTGTCCTATTGGAGCAAATCTAGTAGCTTCCTTCTAGACTTTGGAAAATGCGTTTTCTGCAGTCCTTTCAGTTAGGAGATGAAGAACCAGACAAGATGTACGCTACCCTAGGAGCCCTCTGTTGTTAGTGATTTGCCTATGTGGCAGCACATCAGAGCAGAAGGCACAGGAATTCTCTTACTGTGGAGGTTCTCCCTTTTCCTCATCTACAATGGTTTTTAAGGGTGGGCTGCAACAATGCTTTTTGCTCCCACCCGTCATCCTCTCTAGAAAAAGGAAGAATAGTACAGGCAGATTGTTCTGTAGTATGTATAAACTTTCAGGATGCAAATTTAATGAGTTTATCCCTCTGAGAGACGAAAGGTAGAAGAACCTTTCTTGTTCTGTGTTTATACTATGCTTTGCACAGTTAAGAGTGTGTATAACTCAATATTCCTCTTTCTTTTTACCTGCAGGTAGGACTGATCATGTATTTTGTACGCACTCCTTGTGAATGGGGCATGGATGCCATTTCTGCCACACTTACCTTCCTTTGGGAAGTGGTGGGTTATGTAGAAGGACTGTTCTTCAAGGACCTCAAACAGACTATGAAGAAGGAGCAATGTGAAGTGAAGCTGCTGGTGACTGCCTCGATGCCAGGTATAAGAAATGAGTCTTTAAATCTCTTTCACTTCCAGTTCATGACCCCCTCTACCAAAAAGGAGATACATCAGAACTGGATCAGAAAAAGATCTGCTACAAATGGCTGCATATTCTAAGTCAGTTTTCCTCAAGTTGAGGATTCAGTCAGTAAATTCCACCTCTAATTCCCTGAGATTCAGAAAGCCACTTTAAAAGCTCTAAAAGAAGCAAACAGAAAGTAAATTAGAACAGTCTTTTCAACCTTGTGTCAGTTAGGCTGTGAAAGGCTGGCAGGATGATCATTGTAAGACTGTACTATTCAGACTCAGTTTGATTTGATGCTACCTCTCATTTCAGTCTTGAGAGAGCCCAAGCAGAGCATGCTGTAAGCCTAGGACATCATGAGTCAGGCAAGAGATAGCTTGCTGAAAAATAGATTTGACCTTTTAGGTTTGTTACTTCTTCAGAGTGACAGTTGCTGCTAAAGTCAGCTCAATCCTTTAGGAACAGATCGATTTCTCATCAACTGTGGAAGCATGAGACTATGCTAACACTACATAATGGATTCCAGACTGGCATTATCTGACTGCCCAGGAATGAATTTTAACCATCACTTATCTTCCACGGGCAGTCTTTTGAAATTGAATTAATTAAAGAGGCTAGGGAGAATGCAACTGCTTTTCTTCCTTTAGGCACAAAGACCCTTGTCGTGCATGGACAGAATGAGTGTGACATCCCAACTCAGTTACCAGTCCATGAGGACACACAGTTTGAGGCTCTTCTGAAGGTAAGAGTGAGTTTTTGAACTGGACAAGCTGCTTAATAGTACATTTACCCACCATACCTCTATGCCAGCAATACATCCAACTATGTTAAATTTTAATGGGAATCATGCATCTCAGTGCTTTGAAGGATCAGAACATCACCTATCACTAAACCTTAATAAACACATAGTATGGAAATGGAATCTGCAATACCCATATGGCTTATACAGTCAGACAAATATGTGCAATACACAGACAGCGAAATAAGCAACAGGACTTCAGGACTGTGATACCAGCATGCCTTGATTATCACAAACACATTAGTGTACTTTATAATTTAAAAAAGAAATTAAGAATTAATGGCAGAGGAGTGTAACAGCCTAAGGCATGCAGATTTGTGCTTTTATACATTATTAGCTAGATATTCTTTTGGATACTGTGGTCTTAAGCAGCTAACAAGTAACAGAATGTTGTTCTTCCACTTCAGGAGTGTTTGGAGTTTTTTAACATACCTGAAACACAGTCCTCTCATTACTTTTTAATGGATAAGCGATGGAATCTTATTCATTACAACAAGGTAAGGCAGAGGTCTGGTCCAGATGACTTTGTTCTTTCCATCTTGTCCCTTTTTAAACATCAGGGTTATCTAAAGGAGTACAAGCAGCCCATAAACATACAGAATTCTGTCCTGTGGGCACCACATCTTGGGTGTTTAGTTGTGAGTGGTGAAAGACTGGAGTTTGACAGAAGAAGGAAGAAGCAGAAGTAGAGTCCCCTTGCTCTTAATGTCTGTCTTAGAAAAGAGCAAATTTCTCTTCTGTTTGTGCTTTTCCATGGTTCCTGACACTGTCTGAAAGCCCCTACTCAAAAGCTTCAGAAAGGGCTGAAGGGCCTTTTATTCCATCCTGTTGAGTGATGCTATTACAATTACATTTGTTTAAAATACACTTGTTTACTTTCCTGGCAGACCTACGTCCGTGACATCTATCCCTTCCGGAGATCAGTTTCTCCTCAGCTCAACCTGGTGCAGATGCATCCAGAAAAGGGTCAAGAGCTCATTCAGAAGCAGGTATCTTACTGTCACCAAACACATCCACCCAGAAACAAACCCAGTAACTAAACCTTCCTCTTCCCTTTAAAGGCCTTCACTCATGCTGCATGCAGATCGAGAGCTTTGCTGGAGAAGTAGCAATTGACATGAAATCTGCCCTGGTGCCATTGGGCAGGTGTATGGTATTTTAAGAAGAGCCAAAGAACACAATATGAATTCCTTGTGCTCTTTCCAACCAGCTTCATTTAGGTAGATCATTTTGCATTCTCCTAAACTTGGCCAGAAGAGCGTCAGTTGCCTCAGCTTCAAAAGTTGCTTATTCCTTCCTATAACATGACTTCTGGCTCTTTAGGAACCCATTTAAGACCTTTTATCCACAAGTCCCTCAGGAATGATCTATTCTACCTTCCTCTCTGTCCTCTCACTGCAGAGGATGTTAACCTGCCTCTCCTCCTCGCCCTGCTCTCGTGCCATAGCCACCCCAAGAGGCACAGCAGTAGCAATGGTTTCCTCAGGGGAGTATCTGCCCTCAGAAGAGCATTGTCCTCTCTATCTTCCAGCCTCATGACCCAATAATCTGTCCAATCCTGCTAATGCTCTGCAGCTCCCAGGAGCTCTCCCTTAGCAATTAAACCCTAACTAAAGTGGCAGGGTAGTGCCTTGAATGTACTGCAAATCCCTACAAGTATCATTGCTTTAAACAATAAGACAATGGTATTGAGCTCACTCGACCTGTAGAAGCCACATGCTCTGTTTTCTACAAAAGCAAATTTGTCTCAGTAGCACAGGACTGAGTTTTTGGGGATAAGTTGCTCTAGCTGTGTCTGCAAAGGATGATAATAAGCAGAAAACAAAAAGGAGGGGGAATGCAGTTAAGCTGTATGAGTTTGGTATTGACAGTTGCTTACGTTTAGCCTGTACCCAGGGCTAAACTCTTAGCAGTTGTTCTACCACCCAATGACCCATCTCCAGCTAAGAAGGGGAGTCATGGAAAAAAGGGAGAAGCCCCATGAGTTGAAGTAGAAACAGATTTAATGAAATAACAAAACTAATACAATCACCAACATAAAGTATAAACGGTTCTACTCAGCCTGGTCCTTAGGATCAGCAGTAGAAGGCCAAGAGAGAGGAGCCCCAGGAAAAGGAACTCCTCAGTGAGCTCCCTGCTTTTATAATGAGCATGATGAGCTGGTATGGGATACATCTGTGAGTCAGCTTGGGGCAGCTGCCTTGATTGGATCTCTCAGCTGCCTCGGGGCTACTCATGGCCTGCCCCATGGGTATGTTCCTGGGAAACCAGGACACTTTTGTATTATTCTAGCCAAAAAGCAGCTACTGTAGTTGTGTCACTGGCAGTGTGAGTGCAGGGACAAGAAAATATCATCAGGAATGGTTATAAAAAGCAGCTATAAAGCTGCTTAAGAGGCACTAGTAGCTAAAATAATGGATAATGTAGTTAATGCTGTCTCATAAGTGTATGGTACAGAGTAGGGAAATATTTCATGTACTGCATCTGTCAGTAGAAAGTTATAAAAATCTGAAGTTACTTGGTATCATTTTGATTGCTTCTCTGGCAGAAATTATTCTCACTGTGGTTCTAGGAGATGTGTCCCACACATCAAATAAGTTAGTTTGATATGCTCTATAGGACCCCAAAAGATTAAAATGGCCTGTCCAGTTTTGTCAGGCATTATTTTACACTGCACATTTTTCTATTTAGAGTACTTAGAGGCCAAAATATTTCTAAGTTAAAACTTAAATCAAGCATCTACCAGCATCTCTAGTCATGCAAAAAGTTGCTCGACAACATCCAAGTTCAGCAAAGAAAATAGTACTGTAGAATCTATCCACAGAGCAGCAATCCATGGAAAAGTACTTTCTCTACTGTTGATTGATTGAGCACCCCATTCTAAGCTGAGTGTACTTCAGAGCAAGGTCATAGCAACTGCAGAATGTGGGAAGCTGAGCTTTGTCACATGTTAAGCCACATGCTTCAAGTTTTGGCTTCATCCCAGTAGCTAAGAGCTGTCTCAAAACTGCTTCCAAACACAGCCGCTTCTACTGCTGAGCATCACGCTGCCTTATGGTTACTTTTAGCATCAAAATAAAACAGCTAGTCTGACTTGTCCTACCAGTCAGAGGTTCAAAGGAGGCTGTTAGAATGGAACTGGGTTTCCCGCTTGGTGGAAGCCAGAAGCAATAATCTGAACTCAGCAGGACTTTGCACATTTGCAGTAACTCAGAGTCTGGGCTACTTTCTTTTATGACTACTTTTATTTTGCAACTATCCATACACTTTCTATGGCCAGACATGAGCCAGCCTCAACCCACAAGGTAGATAACACTTCCAACCTCATATTGACTATAGTCTTAAGACCTTGCAGAGAGCAACTGCAACTGTATGGCTTTCAGATTGGAGTTGGTTTGCCTCTGCCCACCTTGGGGCTGACACTGGCAAAGCTTACATTAATCTACAAAGAAAAGCATGGCACAATTGCAGAGTGTTTGACAACCACTCAGGTTCCTTCACAAGACTGAAATTGAAAGTGTTGTTAAAACCTCTTTTACAAACCTGATCCATCTTTGTGAAGCTAGGCTGAAGAACAGCGGTCACACAAATTCTAGCAGAAAGGTGCAGCACTAGCCCCATGAATTTCAACAGGTTTCTCTGGGCCATGAATGCAGCATCCCTCCTATCAGAGAAAGCCATGGAAGCTAACCTAGAAAAGTGCATATACGTTGTAAAGAACATTTTGATTAGACTGATTCTGATCCGTGTCTCTTTCTCTCTCTCTCAGGTGTTCACCCGCAAGCTAGAAGAGGTAGGGCGGGTGTTGTTTCTCATATCGCTGACACAAAAAATCCCAACTGCCCACAAGCAGTCCCATGTATCTATGCTCCAAGAAGACCTCCTCCGTTTGCCTTCATTTCCCCGAAGTGCCATTGATGCCGAGTTCTCACTCTTCAGTGATCCCCAAGGTATGGTCTTTTGATAGCTATCTCCGGTGGTTGTACAGGGCCCAGAAGGTTTCTGTGAGGCACTTGATTTACCTTAGGAACATGCAGGCTTCGTTTGCCTTACAGACTTGTAGTGATACTGAAAGCTGATAAATCTCTTCCTAGGGAAAATCACAGAATCATAAAATTGTTTTGGTTGGAAAAGAACTTTAAGATCATCAAGTCCAACCATTAACCCAGCACTGCCAAGTCACCACTAAAGCATGTGCCTCATCACCACATCTACACATCTTGTACACACTCAGATCTCCTTTTGAAGAGGAGAACTGCCAACCAGCCAGGAGCAGATTTAATGAGCTGTGTGATACTCATCACTCTTCATCTTCACGTGTTGCTTTCAGTCAAGGTTTGCACAAGCCCTGTGGGTACATCCAGAAGTACAAGATGGATGAAGTACTTTTAAAAAGGCAGAACAATGCTCAGTGTTGTGGGATGGTTCTTTGGAAAGACCTTTGGCCTCTGAGAATGTTGTGAGGCTGGCTGTGGTGGACAGAGTTGATTGCTCTTGTCTCTTCTTCCCCGCAGCTGGGAAAGAGCTCTTTGGTCTGGACACTCTTCAGAAAAGCTTGTGGATTAAGCTGCTGGAGGAGATGTTCCTTGGCATGCCCAGCGAGTTCCCCTGGGGGGATGAGATCATGCTGTTCTTGAACGTCTTCAATGGTGCCCTGATCCTGCACCCTGAGGACAGTGCCTTGTTGAGGCAGTACGCTGCCACAGTCATCAACACAGCTGTGCACTTTAACCACCTCTTCTCCCTCAGCGGGTACCAGTGGGTCCTCCCCAGCATGCTGCAGGTGAGCCATTTCCATGAGCAATACGAGGGGAGGCTTCAGAGCAAGCACTGTGCTATAGAATTCACTGTTAATGGGGAAACTTTAAATTGCTGAGTCCTGGTGAGGTTTTGGACCTTGGGTCTCCCTCAGTGTTTTTTCCTCCAGGCATGGCTGAAATTTGGGGAATAGTTGAAATATCTAGATTGGCTACTTGCTGATTAAAACTATACTATATTCATTACTTATGAATAATCAGGCATATAAATGTGGAAGGGAAAGTAGCTGACTGAGTGCACTTCTCCAGGACAGAACATTGGAATTGTTACAGATACGAAGCTAAACATGAATCAGTAGTGACCTTTTGTGGAAGGATAAAAAAAGAAAAAGAAAAGATCTCAAATGCCATTCTGGGGTGACTATACAGATTTGAAAGAAGCATGAAATAAATCTGCTGCTCCAAGCAGCAGCAGTCCTGACTTGAAGTGCTGGCTCTGTCCAGCTGTGGGCACATTAGTTAGCTGAAAAGACTGCAGACTGGAACAGGGATGTACATCTAGAAAACATGTGATATGAGAAAGGACTGAAAGAGCTGGGATTTGATTGATGAAAAAAGATGAAGATTGAGGTACTTGAGGTTAGATTGAGCACTAATTGCCTTCAAAAAGGTGAAGTGCTTCAAGGAAGGAGAGGAGAGGAATCTACCTCTGATTCACAGGGCAAAAAATAATGGACTAAATCTGTGACAAAGAAAGTTCCAGAGGGACAAGCAAACTTTTGTTCTATGGATAGTTTGTCCCTGAAGTGCATTGCCAGGGAGGGCAGACAATTCTCCATCTTTAAAAACGTTAGGCAAACATATCGGGAACGACAAGGCTGTGGTTGATTCAGTTTGGGATCAGGAGATGAAGAGCCCTTCCCCTGGAGCAGTCACTCCATGTGCTTTTCCATTTGCTCAGGTCTACGCTGACTATGAAAGCAACCCCCAGTTACGCCAAGCGATTGAGTTTGCGTGCCGCCAGTTCTACATTCTGCATCGCAAGCCCTTTATTCTGCAGCTGTTTGCAAGTGTGGCCCCTCTCCTGGAGTTCCCTGTGAGTAACAGCCATGCCCTAGTCTTGGCATGGGGAAGCCTGTGTACACAGCCAGCCCCCCATCAGATAGCACAGAGAGAAAACAGCTGGAGCAGCAGCACAGCTCTTACCAAACATGTGCTTACTGCACTTGGTGCTGCAGAGAACCAGCTCCTGAACTTACTCCTGCATGCTTCTGTTCATCAGTTCATTCAGCAGGATGCTGACGTAATGGGCCACTGCTATCCAGGCTAGTAAATGTGGTCTCACTTTTAATTTCTGTGTTTAAATAGGATATGAAAGGACAATAATGATTTGTAAGTCTTTAAATGCAAATCCTTTCTTAGAATTCAGCAATAGGAACTAAAAGCTTAATGCCAAGTTTTAGTATATGTGAACTATAAGACTGGATTAGCCATGTTTTGAAATGTACACTAATTACTTTTTAACATTTTAATGAGATAAAACAAGTCAATGGAATTTTAATTTGAAGTGGGACTGCCAAATCTAATTGCACATAGACTGTAAGCACACACATCTTTCTCCTTCACAGAGCAGCAAAGATCTACTCTTTCTGGGAAGTTAAGCTGTGCTCAGTTTTCTGATCCTGTTTCCACTGTAGCATCAATCTGTTGAGTCAGGCAAGGCTTATTGCTTGATAGCAGTAACGTCTTGAACTCTACGTGGGCCCTTCGTCAAAATAAAGGTTGCCCACACCTCCAGATAAAGGTTTTTGGGATGTACACAGGCGCTCAGAAAATCAACCCTGAATGTCTGTTGTTGAAACAGGATGCTACAAACAATGGAACCAACAAAGGAGTGTCAGCTCAGTGCCTGTTCGACCTGCTGCAGTCTTTAGAGGGAGATACTCCAGACATTTTGGACATCTTAGAGCTGGTGAAAGCAGAAAAGCCTCTCAAGTCATTAGGTAACAGCAAAGCACCCTTTATTCAGTAATTCTGGTTTGTGGTTTATTGATTCAACATGCATTTGATGCAGCATGGTTTGTTCAGGGCCCTTTTCTTCTCCCAGAATGCAGTCATGTCTGTTTCTTATGCCTCATGAGGCTTCTAAGGTTGGCTTTATCACCACCATCCTTCTGATATTTCCTGCAGGGAGTTACTCATTTATTTTATTTCAAAGCTGATTTTTCTGCATTGAGCCTGCTAGTCTGAGACTAGCCCCTGGCATTTTGAATTTTATCATGTGTGGGTGAAGAATAAAGATGTCTAATAAACTGTATCATGCTGACAAGATCAGTGTCATCCTTTCCTCTGCTCCATGTGGGCAGGAAGCAAAAGCATCCTCTCCTGTGGGCAGACTGTGACTAGTAAATGATGGATGCTATTCAGACGTTCAACAGTGCTGAGTTCTAGGGGGCTTGTTGATTTATCACAAAGCAGAATATATACTGCTGTACGATGTATCCAGGACACTCTGCCTCCTGATAGTTACCCACACAGTGCAGCGTTTAAGAATTTGGCTGCTTTGAGGTTTGCAGGGAAATAATTTTTGCTGATTTTTATAAGGATCTTCAACTTATTTTCCGAATTTGCACTTCCCTTGAATAATACTGATTTTGATGGCCTGTGAAACCTGTCTAGCCTTAGAGTTAAAGCTTTCTTATATACTGGGATTTTATGATGCTGCACAATTATATCACAAGTTATGATATAAAATGGTACAGAAACAGATGATGTTTTTTTCTCTTTGTGGATTGTAGAAAACATTTATATAAAAGTTCTGGGGGTTTTGTAGAAGGTTATTCAAAGACATCTCTGAAAATTCCCAAGTGTGTGTTGATGATGAGACTGTAGATGACTATGTTGTGTGCCTGGTCTTTTCCATAGGAAGACCAGAATTATCTAAAACATCTGACTTCCAAATTCCATTGTTCAAAGTGATTTACACACTTTGGGCCCTTAACTTTGACTTGGGCTCCTCTATACCAAAGTCACTTCTGAAAACAGGACTGTAGTTGTATTACAGATGTTATTCTTTGGATACTCAGTTGCTTGGTGCCTGGAACTAATTATCCCCAAAGTAATATTTGTAGTGTGGACTTAAATGTTTTGTGCTGGCACCCATGTGGCTACCAGTACAGAAGGGGCTTGATTTTTTAGAAGTAAATCTTCTGCCATCAATGTTATATCAGCATCATTTTTAGTGCAGTGGAAATATCTAGGAAAAATCAGAGGGAGCATAAAGATTGTCATTTAGTTGACAAGTGTCCTTGTCATGTCTGAGCTTGAGATTCTGCTTGTGATGGGGTCATGTTTGAAATGAGACTCCAGTAGCAGCTGTAGGCCTTATGCTGAGCAGTGATTTGACCTCCTGAGAACTGTTTCTCACCTACTGAGTTCTTGGACAGCAGGGTGCAAGTGGGAGTGCAGCATATGTCTCCTTTATATAGACAGATTTTTGTCAAAAATCAAGAGCCTATTGGGGATTGTTAACGTGAGAAGCAAGCAATTGGAGAGGGCAAAAAAGGAAGGAGTGTGCTAGCTCCTTTCACATTCAGTATGTTTGTGTGATAGTCTTCTCATTGCTTTTCTCCCTCAGACTTCTGCTATGGGAATGAAGACTTGACCTTTTCCATCAGTGAAGCCATCAAGCTGTGTGTGACAGTGGTGGCCTATGCTCCTGAATCATTCCGAAGGTGCTAATCTGTTTTCTTGGTTTGTGCAGACTCAGAAAAGGCATAAAAGCCACATATGGCATGTGAAAGCAAAGCTGACAAATGGAGGCAGAGGATATAGAAATGCATTCCAAGCATGATGCTTCTCCGTGAGGCCTAGCCTCTGCCTGTTCATACATCTTCTAGGGCACCAGCTCCAAATCCTGCCAGCTGCTGGCTGCAGCACTAAGCTGGGAGACAGTCTGAGCAGCAACATGTAAGCTGTGTTCCCAAATAGGACTCACACTGTGTCCTGCAGGTTTCTATTGTCAGAGAAGCAATGGAGGGGGAACTGGAGGGGGAGAAAGGCAACTGGAAAGAACAGGAAGATGGGGGGAGGGGGGTAAACCGTTAAAGCAAAAAGGTTAGTTTCCAAGTGGGAACCAGAGAACGGAGTCTTTGGAAGGGAAGATGAATATCTGCAAATGGATGACACATTCAGAAGATACCCAGAAGTTCAGGTTTTTATTATTGTTTCATGCACCAGCTAATTTCCCCCCTGAATTCCTGATCCAAGAGTTTCTTTGGCCCAGGACTACTTATCTAGTGAGAAGCAACGAAATCACAAGGCTAGCGAGAGATTCAGGGGTTTTCAGATAGAAACTCAAGCCTCTGCCTGATGTGAGTTTCAGGACTGATGAAATAAAACAGACCAAGTATTGGTTATTTTTTCCAGCCTCCAGATGCTGATGGTCTTGGAAGCGCTGGTTCCCTGTTACTTGCAGAAACTGAAGCGACAAACCTCTCAAGTGGAAACTGTGACAGCTGCTCGTGAGGAGATTGCTGCTATGGCTGCCCTTGCCACCTCTTTGCAGGCCCTCTTGTACAGTGTAGAAGTTCTCACCAGGTAACCCACATGGTTCAGAGGTCTGAGCCTGCGTCTTCTTATCACTGTGGGGAGAAGGAAAGCACAGGAGGTCACAATATGCAACTTAGCTTGAAAAATGGTTGAGTTTTAGACATGGTAAAATCAGTGCTAAATTTCACCAGATCACAAGCCGAATTTCAGTGCACTTGTTAGATTTGGTCTTTAGCGTGCTATTCACCTCCCCTTTGCCAGGCCTATGACAGCCCCACAGATGAGTCGATGCGACCAAGGCCATAAAGGGACCACCACAGCAAACCACACCATGTCAGCAGGTGTCAACACCAGGTAAGTCAGTGGGATTTTCTTTCTGTCTCATTTTTCTGAACAGCTTTGTTCAGAGTGCTCTAGGTACTGTGAGAGAAAACAGTCAGATAAAATGAGCACATAGCTCAGGACTGCATTTCTGAGAGTAACCAAAATCCCCAAGAATTTCTAGTTTAAAACTATGTGACTAAATAGAAGACCAGGATCTCAAAATGGAGGACATCCATCCTAAATGTCTTTTTCTTTGTTCCTTTTTCACACTCTAGCAGTATACTAGCGAAGCAACTATGTCCCTAAGTTCTCTGCTTTGCTTCCTTCCGAGTCCACTGTCAGGGCAACCCCTCAGCAGAGCACACCTGGACAGCAGAAGGGTTGGATCCTTCTGGCCTTGTTCTGAGAGACTGGAGAGCAGTACGAGCTCAAACTGCATGTCAGCTGAGACTTGCAGAGACTGGCATCTCCTCTAGTTTTCTTTTCACCCTCTTCCTTTTACTTTTCTTTTTCCTACGGTCTGTTTTTACCACCTTGACCTCCACATTGGTCTGGGTGTTTTTTTCAGTTGTAGATAGCACAGGAGTGAGTGGCAGAGAATTTGAGAGAAAGGGAAGAATTACTGAGAATATTTTTGTTCTTTTTAAAAAAAACCACAAAAAAACACAAAAAAAAACACAAAAAAAACTTCACACGGAAGAACGAAATAAGGAAGGAGATGGCACCAGCAGACTGTAATATTGTTCCTTGGCCATATTGGCCATTCCAATTAGGCTACTGCAAATTAGGCAAGGCTGCTGGACAGTTTAGTCAGTCATAGAGCAAGGGCTTAAGAAATCTCGTCAGAAAATCCAGGCTATGCCTTACTGTGCTTAAAATCTGAATGTCTGTGCTGACCTGGAAAGGGAATTCTCCCTGAGCAAATGCTGGAGTAGTGGTTCTTCCAGAGCAGAGTATTTCCCCTGGATTTCTTCTCTGTCTTAACAGCTGGTAGTAAGTGTGCACAGCCAGTAGTCCAGTACAATACCATGGGCAGTATAGGACTGTAAACTGGGAACACCCTTCTGGCAAGACATGCTTTCCAAGTTATTCCCTGTCTTTTTTTTGTACTGAAGGGAGACAGAAATTACTCTCTGCATGGATCATCAAAGAGCTGTTATGTCAATTTATAGATGTGTAGTAACTCCTGGAATTAATCTGGTGTCCTTTAAGACCAGTTCAGGCATGTATGAAACACAGCTTTGACTTTCAATCAAAAAGATTGAGGTTCTTTCTCTGAGAAGCAGATAAACCCCTTCATGCTCAAGTCTGAAGTGGATAAATGTCATTTACTTCCATTGCGAGATGGCCCAGTCTAAGGAAAATAAGGCTTAATGGAAAGTAGTGCTTTATTATTTGTCTGCTGACTTTGGAGAGCAGCTAGTATGTATCTGCTGTCAGGCAGTGTAGAGACTCCTGATGCTGTGTGACTCACACATCTTGGTTTACATTTCCAGATCTTTCTGATTATCAAACATTCAGTCTCTGATGCAAAATATTTTTGTACTGCTCCAGGTTTCCTGCCCTTGTTTCTTCTGTTGTATTATTGTTGCAAGAGACTTCTGCTAGCAACAGCAGGAGTCTCATGATGGTAGAATGATCACTGTTCCAGCCTTGGACGCGTTAGCCAAGTAGTGCAGGGTTTGTTAATGCTTTCTCAACAAGAAGTGGCAAGAGAAAATCAGAGTAAAACTAAAAACCACGCTGAGTTATTCTTTCCACTAGGTGAGCTCTGGCTTCATGAAACAGACTGAGCACTGGGGTGAAAATCAGTAAGAGAAATTCCTTGAAAGAGGGCTACGGGTTTTAAGCCTGAATTTTTCCTTTCATAACAAGGGCAATAATGATAGGGATCTGTTGTTTGCTGCCAGTTGGGAGGCAAAGGCTATTCAATGTGGTCACTAACTATGTGTAACCATTGTTCCAGTGACACAAGATACCATCCTGCCCATGGCAAGTATACTTCTGGGCCAGGAGAGTGTCGCCTTCTTTCCAGAAGGCACGGTTTAGGCATTACTAAGTTGTTGTTTACAACCACACTGTTTCTATTTTCCCAGGTACCCAGAACAGGGAGCCAAGCTACACTTCATCAGGTACAGTAAAATCTTCGTCCAGTCTCTCCTGACATGATGAACTGTTCCTTTGACAGGGAGCTTTTTTCTCAGGGCAGGCTAGCAAAGGATAGTTCATATAGAAATTATTTACATTTTTAACAGGACTTTGCAGATTATAACTTCCCTTCTGGTTGTTTTTTTTTTTATTGCAGATGCAACTTTCCTTTCAATTGCAGCAGAAAGCATCTGTTGCAAAAACAAGTTACAGAAGTTGTTACAATCTATCTCTGCTGTTCTACTGCATATAACACTTCCTACTTTTTCTCATTTTATATCCTTCAGAGAGAACCTTCACTTACTGGAGGAGGGCCAGGGTCTTCCCCGAGAGGAGCTGGATGAACGAATTGCCAGAGAGGAGTTCAGAAGACCACGGGAGTCATTGCTGAATATCTGCACAGAGTTTTACAAGCACTGTGGTCCAAGGCTGAAGATTTTGCAGAATCTGGCTGGTGAGCCCCGAGTGACTTCTCTGGAGCTGCTGGATGTGAAGTCCCACATGAGGTATTCTGCAGGCATCCTGCTTTTACTTGTTCATTTCAGGGGAATTTCTTTTTTTGTGCTCTTAATTTTTCAAAATAGACAGAATCACGTTTTGGTAGTGTAGTTGCTTGTTGCTGTCTTAACATGCAGAGCTTGCTTTGGATGTTCTGTAGATTGTACCTGATGCTGCTGGTGTGTAAGGAAGGTTTCATATGCTCTCCTCTGGTCTCATTCAGACCGCCTCTCCAGTAGATGAAATAGCTCTATGGAAGCCCACTTGGTACATCAGAATGAGCTGCAGTGAGGAGCAGAGCAGATAAAGCTGCCTCTGCGGGGCAAGCAGTGGGGAAGCCATCTCGCTGGCTGAATACCACCTTTATGCTCTCCTGTGACACTGTGCATCAGAACCAGCTGCTAACAAGCAGGAAGGGCAGAGCAACCACTGCACTGTATTGCACAGATGCCTGAAATACGGGGGAGGATGGGGCAGGAGGTATTTACAGAACCACAACCTCAGCCTGTGATACAGCAGGTGCACAAGTCTTTTATTAAGTTGCAGCATTGAGCCCAGCTTGCTGGCTGGATGCTCACTGCAAACTGTTTCACGTGGTCCTGGCCTAGAAGAACATGAGGGTAGGGCCTTCTAATCACTTTGGACTTCATTCTCTTCTCTGTGTTTGCTGTTTGTGGTAAACACAAAACAGCACAAGTTGCTACTGAGAAGTTTGTCCAGATGTAAAAGACAACACAAACTAGGACAAGAGGGAATGGACCTGATTCTGTTGTCAGTTTTTCATTCTTTTTCGGGGGAAACTCCTTTCTCACCTAGGATTATCTCAGAAAACATAAACTCAAATGAAAACAGCACAGATACACTCAGAGTGAGCCACGGTTAGCACTGTTCTGACTAGTACTCGTCAGAACGAAAACTGGGTTTAATATAAGGCATCCTGGTGCATCCCTTGGCAGGGGGTCAGAGGGAGACAGCTATCTGAATTCCTTTAAGAGACAGAGAAATACAAGACCATTCTTTGAATACAGAATAGCTAAATACCATTTTTTTTAATGACCTAAGCCAAACGGTGCTCATTAGAGTATTAAAGTAAGTGGGGAGGATAGCAAACATATCAAACTGTTTGGGACTGCCCTCAAAAGTGAATCAGAATCACCTTAGCAGTAATGTATGTTGCTCCCTGAACCCCAAGAGGCTGAAGGGTGACAGATCCTAGCAATGCACTGAGCCAGCTCTGTTCTTGCCCCTGGACCAAGGCAAACTCTCTAAAAGTCCTTATACCTTTAATGTGCATGCTCTGAAAAAAATGGCAAAGCCCCTTAGCTGGCAGATTCTGTCATAATTAGAGATGTCTGGATGTGGGATGTCTCTGTAGAACACAAAATTGTGTTTGACATGAATTTAGGTCTTGTTTAACAAACAAGAATTCCTGAATTCCTTTGGGATTTGGGAGGTGTTTTTTGTTTGGTTTGCATATGATTGAATGTTGCTGTTCCCCCCCTCTGGCAAATGCTTAATAATTTAGAGGCTAATATGAAACAAGAGATGTCTGTTTCCACAGATGCATGTCATTCTTAGTAGTGCTTAGCTGCAAACAAACTGAAAACCTGACTGACATGGCTGCTTTTGCAGTGCCACCTTTACATTTTTTCCAAGGGACACAAGCCTCAGAAATCAATACACCTATTTGGCTGCATTACAAACTCCATGACTTTTAGCAATAGAAACCTGAGATAAGAACTTGAATCTTATGTGAGAAACAAAGGTGAGATTCTCAGGACAGATTATGTCCTTGATTAGACATGTTGGGGTTTTTTTTTTTATGATTTCAGTGGGAGTGAGGAACATGTCTCTGATGAATGAACTTTATTTAGTGCAGTAAATGGTTCTTTTTACTATCCTAGTCTTATATTTGTATGTAACACAACAATGCTGTACCAGAAGCATTGTACTACCCAAAAGTATTTGCAGTTTAACAGTAATGTAGGAACTTCGTCTCTACATGTTTTTATATTCCTGAGTAATTGAGTTTATTTTTTATTAAACTATTTTATGTCCCACTCTTAAAAGACCAGTTTAACCAAATTTAATGTACAGAAGGTGTTATTGGTATATTTTCTGGAAAGATACTTTCTTGTGAGACGATTTCCATGAAGCAGAGTCATAGTGCACAGTAGTAGCTGGCAAATAATGCGTTCTTTTCTACAGAGAAGTTCTTTCGTGGTCAAAGGTTACAGCAGTAATACTAAGGGATTGATTTGCAGAAGATAACGAGTTGTGCACTGATTCTCTTACGTCTCCTGGAAAGTGCTAGAAACAACTCCTTTATTGGGGTTGGAACCTGAATTGCTGCATCACAGTTAGCCCTAAATAAAAGCAAACATCATTTGATTCTTACATAAATTCATTTCATAAGCATCAGTGAAATGACTGACAGGATTTAACCGCTGTAGGAAGAAAAAACTTTCTAAGTAGGAGCAAATTTACCAGAAAGTTAAACCAGAATATGATGTGACAGCCATGGCCTTGGGAGGCTGACAGGTGCCATTTCAGAGACTTCAGAAAACCGGATACTACGCTAGTCACTTCAGACAGGATTCATCTCACCCAATTTTAGCCATTTAGAAGTAAAATGTTTAGTCTGGAAAAGTCATAAGGATCTCTTTGGACCCAATGAAAAGGGAGATGCACATCCAATGAGCTGTTTATCCCAGTACTTCAGGAAGGTAAGAATTTCCCAGGTTGCTTATTTCTGCATGATGGAGCTAGAAGATTAATTGAGATTGACATCTCAAGTTGGATGAGATGGATTATAATGCATAAGAAAGTTGTCATATACCATTATGTGCCACTGATATTGTATTGCCAGAAAGAAGCATAATTATATGATAACTTAAATTTCACAGTTTTTAAGAAAACACACCTACTCCATAGTAGGAGAAAGTAGTTGTAAAAAGTAATAATAAAGAAATACAGGATAAACACTTTTATAGCACTTTTTGGTTAAACCTTTCTATTAGTACATGTATCTTTTTCACTTGTCTTTGTCTACTGCAAATATTCAAGTATTTCAGTAGGTCTTTGTCAAACTGCAAGTGTAAGTTAACTGTTGCCATGGTATTTCACAGTCAATACAGCAAATGCCTTCGGTGAGGCCATCTGGGAGGGTTAGAAGAAGCAACAGCAACACAATCTGTAGAGGCGTTAGGAGAAACAAATCAAAGCTGCAGGGAGTAATGATACAAAGTATATGTTGTGTAAACCTATGGGATGGCACATTATTTTTAAAATTTAACACTTGAAAATTGCACAGTGAGACCTCCTAAAGTGGTGACACTAATAAAAAAGCCTAAAACCAAACCAAATCACTCATTAATTGACACACAGGTGATGTCAGGTCTGTGTTTCATAGGCATTTGCAATGCTGTAATGTTACTGACAGCTCATGTACTTCGTTTTTAGCTACACAAATCCATGATTCCTGATGTTCCTTTAATGCATTTAATATCAATATAAAAATATTCTTTAGACCATTCAGGTGTACATAAAGAGTGATTCCAGAAAATTTTTTTCACTGAAAGGATTGACAAGCACTGGCACAGGCTGCCCAGGGCAGTGGGGGAGTCCCCATCCCTGGAGGGATTTCAGAGCCGTGTAGATGAGGTGCTGAGGGACATGGGGTAGTGGTGACTTGGCAGTGCTGGGTTAATGGTTGGACTTGATGGTCTTAGGAGGTCTCTTCCAACCAAGGCTGTTCTGTGATTCTGTGAAAATAATCTTAATAGACCAGGAACTGGTATTGGGTCTAAGTGTTTAAATAGCAGTACATTTGACTTTTGCATCTTTTTCTTTTTACTAGGCTACTGAAGATTTATCTGTTAGTTCATTGGCATGTGTGGAGAAATGCAAGTTGTATTTGATTTTCCTCTTCCCAAACCCTGGTTTTAGATTGGCAGAGATCGCACATTCCCTGCTGAAACTGGCACCTTATGACACGCAGACGATGGAAAGCCGAGGTCTCCGGCGCTACATCATGGAGATGCTGCCCATCACTGACTGGACAGCTGAGGCGGTGAGACCTGCCCTTATCCTCATCTTAAAGAGATTGGATCGTATGTTCAATAAAATTCACAAGATGCCTACTTTGAGGTGAGCAGGTAGAATGGAAAACCCCTCTGGGGTCCGTTTCTGATGTTGCAAGCCTTGAAGTGTGGGTATGTCAACTAACGAACACTGTCATGTTGCAGTGAATCTTTACAATGTATCAGAAAATGAACAGATGTCTTTATCTCTGTAAGTGTGCGTTTACGTTGACATTTTTGTCGTGTCTTCTGGTAGCAAGAGAAGAAATGCATGGTTATTAAGAACTACAGAGAGAACTTCCAGAAATCTCATTTTTCTTTCTCCAAAACAAGTCTTCAGATTTGTACCATCTCAGTACCCTCTTTATTTATTTTAGCTGTTGAGGAGGTTAATTTTATTTTTGATGGAAAGTTAAACTGTAGTATTTCTAACATGCCGCCTTATGAAAATACTGCTATGGTCTCTGTAAAGATAAAAATATTTGTCTGGAGCTGTGCAGTAGCTTCTGGATGCTCCTTAGCAAAGGGAGCAGAACTGCATCAATTGCATCTAGTCAGTGGCTAGTGAAAGCCTGGTGCATCACACAGTAGTATTATGGTACAGGCTTTGGCAACTTCAAAAAGTATTCAATATGGAGCATTCCCAGCTCAGAGGCAGTGATACAGATCTACTCTGGGTAGTGTAAAATCTCCCAGCCCTGCAGATTTTCCAGTGATCTGAGTAAAAGGAGTCATTGTTCTCAGCCACCCTCATGGGCATATGTCCTCAACTGCTTGATTCAGTCACTTTGTTGGCAGTCTCAGCTGAGAAGCCAAATTATGTTACAGAACATCAGAATTTAGGATTCAGACACAAAACTTTAGGTCCCAATGGGAATCATGTACCCAACTAAGATGGAGCAAGGAACAGGGAGGTGATCTCTTCTCTCTGGCATCACTACCTATAACTTTTCTTTGGCTACCAATCTACTTTAAGAAACTCCTGCCCTTGTAGGGAATTTAGAGGCAGAATTTTTTTGCTTCTCCTTCCTGTTGGTTTGACTCTTTGCCATGTCTTGCCTGCTTCTCGCTCATTCTTTCTTCTCTCACTCATACTTTCTTCTGCCTCAAAGGCAGCTTAGGGGTCTTCCTGTTCCTGAAGATCTTTCCTCTTTGTGTAAGCTGAATGAACGCTCATAAATTAAAATTCTTTTCATATTCTCTCTGTCTGTGCCTGTACCTATGCTTGGCTGAAACTGCTTTTCTGTACACAAAGGGATAGAGAAAGCAAAGCCACTAGACCAAATGCAGTAAATACATTTAAATGTTATTGGGCCAAGAAGCTTCATAGAGACAGGGCTGGATGCCAGACCTCGGGAGCCATCCATTGTGAGCCAGTCTCACATGCTGCCTCCTGTGGCCACCCTGCTCCAAAACCTGTGTCTGATGGGAGTAGTATATGTGTAAGAACAAGTACAAGAACAAACTACTATTCTGGGTATTTAGGAACAGTGGATGCCCAAAGACGAGATGTATCTTGGTCTGCATAAGAACTTACATAGTGAACATTTGATCGCCCATGTGTCTCCAAGAATACTGAGGAGCTTGACTAGGGTAATGTTTAGTCTTGAGCTAACAAGTTATGTCTTTCTGTCCCAGTAAATGCAGTCAGATGTTGGCTTGAGAACTATACTTACTCCAAAGAGTCAGGCCCTGAGATGAAGGGTGTGAACCACTTTGATGTTACCTAAGCTGTGTCTGCTTACAGTTAGGAAGGACTCCATTCAGCATCTGTCACAAGCCCTAAGAGCTGCTTTGTGGAAAAAAACAGTGTCAGGGAGGAAAGGATCCTGGAATGAAGGACGTTGGTGCTGGTAGGGAATGACTTGGCCCTCCTGCACAGTGTAAGGAAAGTAAAGGTTGTACTGCTGGACCAGTTTAAGTTTAGGTTATAGTCTGTCTGGGAGTCACTCTGGCAGAGCACACTGAAAAAGTAGCTTGCAGAGGACACTTGGAGCCGATGGGGTTTGTTCCCTTCCATGAGAACATCGACAATCCACAAGAGATGGAGAAGTCGCTCTCAGCTGGGAGCATGGCACAGCAGACCACTGTCCCCACACAGGCACACGTGAGACAGCTGTCTGGTGCTCCCTTTCATTCCCCGTCTGTCGGAGGGAGGTGTCAGGCAGCGAAACACAGCTCATCACTGCTGCGAGGGGGTTTGTGTCACTAGCGCAGACCCCTCTGCTACGTTTCTTGTCTCTCTCAAACACCCGGTGTGCTCTGTGGCTCTGTGCTTTCCTGAGCTGCGTGGGTAAAGCCTTTTCTCTGTTGCGCACTCTGTGCTCATCCTGGACGTCGTCGCTGTCTGAAACGTTTCCTCTGTGGGCGTCAGTGTGTGTTGGTCGCCGTGTTTGCGAGCGTCTGGTGGGGGGCAAGAGGCCCGCGGCTAATGGCACCTACTGTTGTGTTGCAGGCGCCAGGTTGAGTGGGAGCCTGCCAGCAATTTGATTGAAGGGGTTTGTTTGACACTTCAGAGGCAGCCTATCATATCCTTCCTGCCTCACCTTAGGTCTCTGATCAATGTCTGTGTCAATCTGGTGAGTAGCCCAGCGGCAACCCCGTGAACCTCTGCTAAACCTCCCCCTGCTCTTGACTGCTCTGGACTGAAGATGACAGTTCATTCCCATTCCTGTCATTTTCCCTGTCCCTCTTATCCCTCACAAGGGGACTTCGCAAGTGACACTAGAGATAGCAAGGTTCATTTTTGAAGTGGTGCATGGGGAGATACAGTGACCGGGAGCGGTGGTCAAGAGATTTATTTCCGTTGCTTCCCACGCACCACTTTGAAGATCCACCTTTGCCAGATTGAGCTGAGAGTTGAGGGCTGCAAGTTGGAGAGTGGGGTGGTGGAGACTGCACACACCTGGTAGAGACGGGGAGAGGGTGGCACTGGGGATCCCTACCATCTCCAGTGGGGAAGGACCCTGATGGCTCTGGCAGAGGCCATCAGGTGTTGGCTAGTTAGGAGGGTTTACATGGGTGGATTCACTCCACTGCTTGCAATGTCCCTGGCTTGATCTAGTACAGGTTTGCACCGTACAATGTTCAGATCCCACTCTTAGTAGAATTTATGCTCCTAATTGTGTTACAACAGAGAGATGACACAGACGGAGCCAGTCTGGTCATTCAGTGATAGACTGTAGTGTCTCTGTTACACTGGGGGCAAACCCTCAATTTGATTGCAGTGTAACTCCAGCCATTTGGACAAACATGCATGCTTGCATTCCAGGTGGAAAAAATATAAAGGGGGAATGACTGCACTAGCATTGTATTGTTACTGGGTTTTATAACACTTTCTTCTTAGGACATAAGTGTTGTTACTTTTTCTAGCAGTAACAGGAAACCTCACAGGGTTCACTGGTGCACTGAGGAGCTTTAAAAACAATGACCATCAGTTAAAATGCAATTTTCGCTAAGCTCCTGTCCTTCACGTCCATACAGCATTCCTCTCTGCAAGGGCATGGAAGCTGCAACCTGTCAGAGTCTATAAGACTTCTCCCTTCTTCAGGCAGAGATACCTACTTGGAGGCACTGTGAATCTGGGCCCTCAGACTACTTAGGGTTGCTACATGGGGAGATAGCTACAGAGTTAGCTCAGGTTAATGGTTGGACTTGATGATCTTAGAGGTCTTTCCCAACCAAGGCTGTTCTATGATTCTATAAGCTTAGAATGGACTTGCAGTTTGGCCAGCAGGCACGGCAGGGGTAATCACACCAGCAAGCTCTCCAAAGGGCCTGCAGGAACAATTAGCCAGTGCTCTAAAAGCAGAAAGCTCTGCAGTGCTAAGTGCAGTCATCATGCTCACATTCAGCTGGCTGGGAACATCAGGGAGAGCTGCCAGGAAAAGATGTCCTCTTACTGTTCAGAGTGTTTTACCTCTAGCTGTCAGAACTGCAGCCACTGTGAGCTGTGGGAGCACCCCTGACTGCATGCTGTACCATGGGTAGACCAGCTGCATCATGAAGCCCAAAAAGAGATCAGCCAGGAAGGCGGGGAAATGTTTAAATGATAATCCATGGTGATATAAAGAAAGGGCTCTGCCTCTTCCCCTTCTAAGTTGTCCTTTGGTTTTCTGGCAGAAAACTGGTTTACTGCCTTTCTCCCCAGGCTGAATTTGGAAAAATAGAATCCATTCATCTTCCCCAAGCTTAGGCATCTGCCAGGTAGCTTCTCCCTGTTCCCGTCATCTAGATGTGTTTAGGCACGGAGAGAAACAGGCATATGCAGGCCTGTGGTTTAATGCCTCCCGAGAGACATATCCAAAATGGCTGACATAACTCTATGGTTGACATAGAAGAGCTATTTTCTTGTGCTGATATTTTAAGGAGTCCCAGACAACCAGGTTGCATGCAGAGCACTCTGCTTCAGACAGCGGGGGTCAGGTGAGACGAATCAGAGTTCCAAAGAACAGACTGTGTCTGAGAGGAATCTGAACATTGTACGAAACCCGGCTTGGGTCAGACTTAGGACATTATTTTTCAAGTAGATCAGCAAGCAAAGGGAAAAGATGTCCAGTTTCAATGCAGACTTTTTGCTTTGATTACATATTTTTATTTGTTACAGTCGTTACATGACATATCCTCCAACTCTAACTGTTCCAGTCCAGTGCTGGTCATTCAGGGCTGGTACTGGGTACATTTATAAATGTACCAGGTCACCTGTGCACTCCTCTCATCCTTGCTGGTTCCTTCTTCTCCCCTCCCTTTCCCTGCTAGAACTCCTTCTCCTCACTGGCCCCAGCTCCCACAAGGACCACTGGGGGGGCTGGTTCTCCTAGAGCCACCCCAACTCAGTGCTCAATGGAAGGCCCCTCCATTTCACTGACGTTGGAGGATATGGCATGGATGAAACTGCAAGGAGTCAGTTTGGTGATGTGCTCTGTTTGTATTGCAGGTGATGGGAGTGGTAGGACCCTCCAGTGTGGCTGACGGATTACCCCTTCTTCATCTCAGCCCTTATCTCTCGCCACCTCTGCCCTTCAGCACAGCTGTTGTCCGGCTTGTAGCATTGCAGATACAGGTGTGTCTGCCCTGGCCTGTGGCCAGGCCTGTTATAGCTGCTGGTTGAGACACCAACTCATCGGTGCTCTGTTTTCTTTCTGCAAAAGCTGGGCAAAAACTGTGGAACATACACCAAAAATGAAAGAGAAGCAACATCTAAATTGTCCCTTCTTTTTGAAGGCTTGAACTGAGCTCAGAATTCACATTTTGGGGCCAAGTCCACAGCAAGCATCCATCAGCTTAACACTGCCATTGAAGTCCGGGGAGTTCGGCTGATTGATGCTGTTTGAGGCTCTGACAAGCACATTAGGATTCTCTGCAGGATCTAAGGAGTTATCATAAGTCTCGTGCCATGGGAAGATGGGCCCTGGCTGGAGTCAAATCCATACAACCCTACCTCTTTTCCTGTGGGACCACATGTGTAACTGAGAGTCGAGTTTGTGCTCTTCTGCTCTTACCTGAGCAGGACACAGTGTGCCAGCTCAAAAAAGCAGGGCAACTTGGCTTTTCAGCTGCTGACTCAATAGCATCCTTGTTGTCCAGAAAAAAACACCCCATCCTGGACTTATGGGAGAATTCATCACTATTCCTTTCTCGTAGCAGTGCCATAACTATTACAGAGTCTCTCTGCCTCTGTATCCCTTTCCCTCCCCAGTGGCATGAAATCAGACAGAATGGTGACCAAAAATTCCCTAATCTAGCTCTAACTTGCATTTTTACGTACACATGGGCACATCCAGCTGAATATTTCAGCAGGTATTTCTGAGCAGTGGGTGGCTTGGGAAGGAGGGCACATAGGGACCAAAACTCGGAGCTGTCCCTCAGACTATGAGGCACAAAAGGACTTTTTGGTACCAACTGACATAGAAGGAGGACAGATTTCTTCGAGCTTAGATGTAATGGTTCTTTAATCAAAAGCAAAAAAAGGGCCACCTTCACCTTCTCTGAAATCTTTTCTCTCTTTAAAAAACTGATACCAAAATAATAATTTTTTTAAAAGTATTGGGAGTTTTTACTTTTATTATCCTTTGCTCCCTGTTCACTCATTCTTTTTGCAGGCTTTAAATATAATGCAGACCAAACATGTCAGAAAAACACAGGAGTAGTCATATTCCTAGTGCTTCCAGCAGGATATGAAAGAGAAGTACTTCACACCCCATCAGAAAACCTCTCCTGGAATGTCTCGGCCCAGATCTGCAAGCTTGAGGGGTTGCAAGGTTCAGTTGCATTTCACAGCCAAGTCTATAGCAACTGGGAAGCTGCAAATGAGTTCTACTGACAGTCATTTGTATTACTTCCTCTAAAGATGACAGACCTTTCAGTTGAGGCTTGACTCTGCGTCAAGACGGAACTGTGCATTTTGTCTGTTTTTCAGGAGTTCACTCTTTGCATTAGGGAGGATGATAGGGCAGCACAAAGTGAGGCACAAAAAAACCCAAAACGTTCGGGAATAACCTCCATGTTCAGACTGCAGAATATTTAGATCATGTCATTTGTGCAATTTCCTCTGTTTTTTTTTATTCCCTGTAGTCTGGGTCAGATGCCATTGAGAGGAGTGCAGAGTTTAGGGCTAACACTCAGCTGACTCCTGTGGGATACACCTGATTGTGTGAGTTAGGAATCTGGGCTTCTTAGCTCTTGGCTACAGGAGCAGGTGACGCCTGTGTTACTCTGTGAATTCCTCTTACTGCTGACTAAGTGGTCTCAGGGCTGCTAATTCAATCAGGACATCAATGCTGGTGTTGTACTGTGTAAACAGGATGCCCAGGGGATCGTCAGTCCCTGCAGTAACTTGTGTTCGTGATCTGCTGATGAAATCGTTTAATCCTTTCTTATTATTACTGCACAGGCTTTGAAAGAAGATTTCCCCCTAAGCCATGTCGTCTCCCCATTCACCAATCAGGAAAGAAGGGAAGGAATGCTTTTAAACCTACTGATTCCATTTGTGCTCACAGTAGGATCTGGAAGCAAAGGTCTGACTAATTTAACAAAAAGAATTTTTCTCCCCCTTTTCTGACAAGCGCGATGTTTGCACTTCCCTGCTCTCTGTTGTTTTATTAATTTTTATTTTTTAATTTGTATTTCTGTACTGGCAGTGTGTCAGCTAAGTGCCCTTTGGGTCCAAGACTGAAAAGAGCCCCACTGGGAGATGTTGTTGTTGTTCTTTCTTCTCTTTGTTTCAGCTGTGCCATGGTTCTTGAGTCAGGTCTTACACAGATGTGCTCCTTCTTTTGAAACTGGAGTGCAGGGCAAGACAAATCTGTTGTAGCAGAAGCCACAGAGGGGAGCAGAGGTCACAGAAATTTTGTGCCCCTGTGGATCACAGTCTGCCCAATCCATGCCACTTGTCTGGCACAAGTCCCGCTCCTTGCTTTCTTCTGTAGAGGGTGATCACTGGTAAATCCCTAAATGAAAGCAAAGAGTAAAGGGAGAGGGGAATGTCAAAAGGAGATGAGATTGAGACCACCGAACGGGACATTTCTTTGTGCTGTGTAGTTCTGTGTTTGTGTGTGTTTGTGTTGGTGCTAAAATAAACTTTGCCTTTGCTTGCAGGAGGAGAAGCAGCATAACAAGGTGTGGGGGACGGAGTTTTGGCTTAGGGGACATATGAGGTTGCACCCCATTTTGGAACTGAACAGGGTCTGGATCTTTTGGGTGTCTTTGATGGAATGCATCCTGATCTTTTTCTCTCTCTCCCCTCTCAATGCATCTCAGACAGCCCCTGGCTGGAGCAGCCTGAGGTCCTGCTGCTGCTCCAGACCGTTATCAATATCCTCCTGCCACCTCGCATCATCAGCACTTCCCGCAGCAAGAATTTTATGCTGGAGAGCTCCCCTGCCCATTGCTCCACCCCAGGGGATGCAGGGAAGGACCTGCGGCGGGAAGGGCTGGCAGAGTCCACCAGCCAGGCTGCCTACCTGGGTGAGTGATGGCTTCTGCTCACCACTGGGAAGAGACAGAGATAAAATGGAGCGTTCAAGACTGTAGATAGCATCAAAGAAAACCGTCTCGGGCAGGTCTGAGCTCTTTAGAGCTGCTTTAGGTCTTATACTGAAAAAAGGGACCAGGCCAGAGCATGAAGTCAGGATTATCTCTGGAATGTATTGCAACATGAGCAGTGCCTGCTCCGCAGCTGGAGGAGACTGCAGCACAGCTGGAAGGTTTCATACTGCCAGGATAGAGCAGTGAAGCCACAAAAGGCAGGCCAGAGTGCCTACCAACCCCTAATATCACAGCTGCACTGGCCCTTGGCTAGCTAGGGTGAAACGTGATGTAGGCTGTTTGCCTGCTGGCCCTGCACACACACAGTCCTTACTGACTGATACTCCCTCTGCTCACTGTGTGCTGCTGCAAGGCAGTACTGTGTTTTCTCACGTATGGCCCACAGGTGAAAGGAAAGAAAAAACAATCAAACTGGAGATGCAGCAGCAGTGCAGATTATCAGGGCTATGTGAGGAGAGTTTTGTCTCAAAGCTCTCACTCCTTCAAACAGCTTCTCTGTTTCTGATTTTGTGAGAATGTTTACCTGGAGACTTATATTCAGATCTTTCTTAACCCATATCTGAGGAGTGGGGTAACGCTGATAAAAAAATGGCAATTCACCACTGCTTTAGCCCCCCACCCAAAGAAACCTGGATACTCATGGCTGAGATGTCTTGGCCATCCCATCAAGAAAGATGGATGCAGTAGTCAACTTTCCCCCAACAATTCCCAGGCCTCCTTGTTTGTTCCAGACAAGGGGATCATGGAAAGGGGGAGACTTCTTGTCTCTCCTGTGAGCTAACTGCCAGTCACTGCCCACTTTAATATAGAACATTGTTTTGAACCTCACTGCTGTTCATCCCCATTTGTAATGCACTGCTCTTGTGAATTACAGCCCTTGGCTTACTGGACCGTATTTTTGTTTAGATTACAGTGTGGCCATGACTCATGCAACTGCACTGCTAGGAAGATTCTTTTCATTACCCCATAAATAACCTGGAGGTCATTGTGCTCACAGGTTGACTCTTTGTGTGAATATGCTTGATCAAGATTTTTGAGGTTGTCTGATCAGCCAGGGCTGTATTACACCGCCCTACCACCCCCCCAAGCTGCTTTCAAAATATCTGAATTACAAAGGAACTCTGCAGGGAGGGAGAGGGGGAGCTAGAGCAAGAAATTACAGAGGAACGTAGGTGTGAAGAAGGGAAATTTCTCTGGAAATGGGACTCTCAGCCCTGATCCTGAAGCCTTTATCGTAAGAAGGTTGCTCTCCTTCCCTGCAGCATTTGGAGACAGATAGGAAAGACAGCTGTGACTCTGAGGTGCATGGGCATGCATGTGCAGGTGCATGCATGCATGCATGCCTGTAGGTTTGTACCCACTGTGGCCCCCTTTCCTCCCTCAGTGCTTGCAAGGGACACTGATAACATCTCTGACTGCCATTTGCTGGTGTGTGTTCCCCTGTAGCCCTGAAGGTGATCCTTGTTTGCTTTGAACGCCAACTGGACAGCCAGTGGTACTGGCTGAGCCTGCAGGTCAAAGAGATGGCGCTGCGGAAAGTGGGAGGGCTGGCCCTGTGGGATTTCCTCGACTTCATCGTACGGACACGGATCCCTATCTTTGTGCTCCTCCGGCCCTTCATCCAGTGCAAGGTAAAGCACTTGCTTTGGCTCCTACCAGGTCCCTCACTGAGGGCAAGATATCCTTTATTCCCCTGCTGAGAACAGAGAAATGGCACTGCTGGAGGAACTGAGTGTTTATGTAGAGTGACTTTTCAGAAGTTAGTAGGCCTGTGAACCCTTTGAAACTAAATCACAAGGCTTTTTTCTAGACAACACTAG
Source organism: Podargus strigoides (assembly GCA_028020825.1). Classification (NCBI taxonomy): domain Eukaryota; kingdom Metazoa; phylum Chordata; class Aves; order Caprimulgiformes; family Podargidae; genus Podargus; species Podargus strigoides. The sequence goes on from CM051625.1 coordinate 36,099,634, forward strand.
AGAGTATATGCCAGTCATACAGGAGCACTCATGCTGTAGAGATGATATATGTCCTATATATATCCATCACAGAGTATAGCTAGTCCTAGTTCCCCTGGATGGGAATGTACTACCAGGCCTGTGCAAGAGGGTTTGCATGTGGACATAGTTCTGCAACAAAGACACTCAAAGCACTTGCAACTAGTGTGGATGCTCTGAACCTAGGAGGGGGTTGGCAGAAATCTTCCAGAAGTGTCTTCTGCACAGAGCCAGGCAATACAGCTAACAGTGAGGAAGGACCACTGTACTTTACATTTTTGGGGTGAAGGTCCTAAACGGTTCTTGCGGATGGACAGACAGCTGCTGGGCTGAGGCAGCCAGGGCTTAAGCTAAACATGGCTCTTCCTTGCACACCAGGTAGACTAGCACATGGTACTCCACCTTATGTAGCCCACTGTGTCTCACCACTTGGACAGGACTCAACTTGGAGGAAGGAGCTGTCTCATGTCTGAGGGCAGAGCTTAGCATAAGGAAGCCCTCCTCCCCACATACCATTGTCAGTGAGGTTTTGATACCAGTTCAGTCAAATATAAGGTTGTCCCTGAAAGACAGATGGAAACCTTATAGTTGGAGTCAAACCTTCACACCTACAAAGAGGACAGTGCTGGCTGCAGACTCATGCTGGTCTGGAGACCAGTCCCAGCTCCCTGGGCACTGTTTCCCTGCAATGCTACCGTTTCCCAATTTTGCAGCTGCTGGCCCAGCCGGCTGAGAACCACGAGGAGCTGACTGCCCGACAGCACATTGCCGACCAGCTGGAGAGACGGTTCATCCCGCGCCCGCTCTGCAAGAGCTCCCTCATCGCCGAGTTCAACAACGAGCTGAAGATCCTGAAGGAAGCAGTGCACAGTGGGTCTGGTAAGGAGGAGAAGGGAGAGCCAAGGGCCACCAGCCCAGTCTGGCCAGTTGGCTTACCCCTAAATTAACTTGCGAGGCAGATCTGCCCGCTGGCTAGGAAGGGGATGGGGTAATCCATCCACACCCTGACAGCCTGCCCCTGGATCAGACCTTATGCCCAGCCCAGCCTTGCCCCTGGACAACCAAAGAAGTCCAGGTTAGTTGTGAAATGCACCTTGTTTTGCCCATTTTTCCCCCCTAAGTCTGTGTCCCATTTCCCAGCAGCTGCCTCTCACCATCACAGCTGCTTGTGCAGCCCCAGCCCACAGCGCCGCAAGCTCCTACCTACACCTCCAAAACTAAAACTGCTTGTGCAGAAACGCCTGTCTGTTTGTCAGCAGCAGATCTGTTTCCTTTGTCCTCTTGGTTTCTTTTTGATTTTCTTTCCTGTTACCAGTGAGGTCCAGATTAGCGTCCCTGAGGTGATGGTGCACTGAATTCTCTCTTGCATGAGACACTTGTCTTCTCTAACAATCACCCTTGTTGCCACGAGATGGCAGCCACTGCTTACACACAGCAAGAGATTTTATGTGCTTTGTTCTTAAGAAAGGAAAACAAATTCAAAAGAAAATGCCTCAGCTTTTTTTTCCTTGGTAATAATTTGCCTTGTTCCTAAGTGTTGAAACTGATCTGCAAAATATGGCACTAAGGTTGAGGGAGAATACCAGAAGACTGCATAAGGAAAACAGACAGAGATTTTGGAGAGCTGAGGTGAGCCAGGGCAGATGTGTCCATTCCATCACCTCTGTCAGCTCCCGCCCCACCACTCTGGGCAGAATCCACCCGACGTGACAGGAATGCTTGGCTGGTTATTGACTTCCAGTGCCATCACTGACTTGGGTTTGGTTTTCCCACTCTTGCACAGCTTACCAGGGGAAGACATCTGTCAGCACCGTGGGCACCTCCACCTCCGCTTACCGCCTGAGCCTGGCCACCATGTCCCGCTCCAACACTGGCACCGGCACCGTCTGGGAGCAGGACAGTGAACCGTCCCAGCAGGCCTCGCAGGACACGCTGAGCCGCACAGATGAGGAGGATGAAGAAAGTACGTGGCTACTGATTCAAGCTAAGCTCCCAGTGTTGAAGATGTTTTCTTGGTGCCCCAGAGGATGGCTGGGAGGGGAAGACAGTTGTCCCTGTCTTCCTGTGAACAAAAGGCCCATAGGGGCATGGGGCTAAGAACCTGGTGTGGCTGCTGCACAGCTCATGGTGTTAAAACTTGGGTCATTACATGCCTCCTCATTCCCTCCTGAGCTCAGGGCAGGGCAAAGGGAAGATTTTTTTGTGTATAACACCTGGGCTGACATGCAGCCCTCACAGTGCTGACAAGGCATTTGGCAATCGGTCCTCTCTTTGACCTTCATCATGGCAGCAGGCAGGGGCTGTGGCTGGCTCTGTAGTTAGGATCCTGATCCTGCAGGATCTGAGTACTTCCTGCTCATCACTTCGTTCCAGATGCTCCAACGTGGAATATGTTGTCCTTGTGCTGCATGGGATCCAGCTGTGGCTCTCTGCAGGGTGGAATGTCTGTGTGCTTGTGTCACTGGATTAACAAAGAGGAAATTAAGCCTTAAACCTACTGACAACAAAAGCTTGATCTCCCTTTTGGGCAGCTGGCAGTTCTGGGGTTGCCAGGATTTCTGGTGCCAGTTTAGAAGGAATGGGATGGTGAATCTTTTGGGGAATAATTTGCAATGACCTGAATGTTGCTTTGTCATTTCAGCTGAGTTTCATGTTATTCTTGGAACTTTGCCTTCTCTCTGCTTCTGAGCTGTCCATCTGCTTCTGAGTTGTCCATCACTGAAAGCCAGGGTAGAAAACTCTGCTCATATGTCAGCTCAGGCTTGAGCTTCCCTTTACTTTAGCAGGGATATTGTCTTCTGGTGCTGCAGTGGTTGGTTGCCTCAGTGCCTGAAACTCAGGTGCTTCACTTCTGTATATGAGGACTGCTGACTATTCCCCAAAGACATTAAGCAAAAGGGGTGAAAAACAGGCTTAAAAGAAGGGCCTGTGTAGTTATGGCAGTATTGTACTGCTGCTGCACTGCTGAGATGCTCCCTGTGGCAAGTGATGGTTTCAGCCTCAGACTAATTACGAGCCACTGTGTGGAATGCCAAGTGCCATTTTCCTGTTTGCTTGGGGCAGTATTATTTCAGGCCTGCCTTGGCTTAATGCTGCCATAAAATATTTCAGTGTATCACAATCGGAAAAGGTCAAAAAAGAAAAGAGAGAATTACACAAAACTTCCCCTTTGTTTTAATTGTTTATTTGTAATTAGAAGTTGTTGTAGTAGAAACCACAACAGAGTCATTTCTTTCCAGGTACTTTATATCATTTTAAACAGCACTGAAAATTTCAAGCAGTCCTGATCACAATCCAACTGCCTGCATAATTCAGCTGCAGTATTTGAGTCAATTTATCCATCTCTTTTTGGTGACACTGTAAAATGCATGTCCCAAGGGGTGTTAAAGGATGTCAGTTCTGCATTTTGCTGTTACATATTCTATCTTCTGTAGTTTATTCCACACCAGCAAAATGTCCAGTTACAACTTTTATGCCAGAAAACGCTGTATATTAACAAATGATTTATTAATCACAGGAATCAAGTCCTAGTGGAAGCTGAATCCCCCAAACCTGTTTTTCTGAGAGCCATATAAGCTGAAAGCATACATAAATCCCTGCCCCATGTGTGCTGGGTTCCTCATCCTGCAGGCTTTTATGCATATGTCTTTCTGAACTGTGACTGTAAAATCTAATGGCAATATTCAAATTTGCAGGCTTGGGGACTTGGTGGGTAAATGCTGGGTACACCTTTGGCATCTTGTTATCTCTGGACAACTGTAAATATGTAGGTGGGGCTTGGGGCGGTTGTTTCGTCTCCTTTCCTGTTTTTTCTTTCTTTCTAGATGACTCCTTGAGCATGCCCAGTGTGGTAAGTGAACAAGAAGCGTACCTTATGGGTGCCATTGGGAGGAGGCGGTTCTCCAGCCATCTCTCCAGCGTGTCTGCACCTCAGGCTGAGGTGGGCATGTTACCCAGCCAAAGGTAACAACATGGGCTTTTCACCTTTCCCATTATATTCACGAGAGCAGAACAGGCGCAGGTATATTATGTGCACATCAGAAATGTGGGATAGTAGAATCAGCGCCAGCATAGTGATGCTAAATTCATTCACCCTGTGAAACAGTATTGGACCAAGGGTGCAGGGTTGGATATTAAGGTTTTCCAGGATGATCTGTGTTGCGTAAGGTCCGTAAGAACAAGCTGTCATCCCTAGAAACCTTCCTCTTAAGCAGTTTCAGAAACCATCAGCACTATTATTTTCCTTTGCTACTACCATGGATAGCAAAAAGAAAACACATGATTTTGGGGTTATGCATTGAACTAGGGGACTGTATACAGTCTGTATAGGGAGTGGGGAGGAATCCTGAGAAGCTGGAAAGGGGAACAGAAGCATCCTGTTGGATTTACTGTGTTTTCTTTCATGTAGTCTTTGTCCTTCCTAGAACAGTAACTAGCCCACCACAGAAACCGAGTGACAGGTTCAAATATGAGACTTAATACTGCTTAAACCCAGAAATACACTTGTTGATAGAAATAACTTTGACTGCCTTATTCCTGGTTAACACAGAGTGGTGAGAAAGAGATGGGAATTTGGAAAATGTACATCCTTAGAAGAAGTAGAAAGAACTTTTGCATTTAAATGTGATTTTATTTTGTTTCCTAAATAAGCAATGTTTATTGTTTTATTTGTCTGCAACATATTTATCCAAGGATATCTGACAATGAGCAGATTAATTTATGCTGTTTCCTTTGAACCTTTAAAAAATAAATTCTACGTTATCTCTTGACCAGCCTTGTCAAATCAAACAACATTGTTCCCTCCCCAGTCTTGCTTGGAATTAAAGAAATGACCTTGATAGATGAAGGAAAAGTAACAGCTGTGGTACATACCAGCAGAGATAGGAGGAGTGATTTACAAGAGAGAAGTTACACAGATTTTATCTGGGAGTTTTCACAAAAGGGCTTCTAGGAACTCATTTGACTTTTGAACCCAGTTGATTCAGCCCCTTTGTTTCTTGAAAAATTAAAATGCAAGACTGCATTTTCCTCAATCTTTCACTACCATCTTCAATGCATAAACTTCATAAGAGCTATGACTGACTGATAGCAATGTTTGCTTTGTGCAATCCCAAGTCACGGTGATGCTGAGAAAAAAAATTTTAAAAAGACTTTAATTACAACAGAGCTTTGCTCTCTACTTTTTAAGTACATGGTATCCCAGGAGAATCGCTTTTCATCTGCGTAGGGCAAGTACAAGCTCAGCAAGCACAACCATAGTCCGCACCGTCACGCCCGTTTTACTTACGGATGGTCTCTGGGCTTTCAGACTGCCCCACCAGTGTAAACCAATTAATGTTAAGTAATCAATTATTATTGCTTTCCTGCTGGTAACCCAGCGGGGGCTGCTGTCTTTCTTTCACGTTTTCCCTGTGGGCTGAGAAGGCTGCTCCTGCCCGCGTGGCTGAAGTGTAGAAAAGCACTGTGATTGTGTACTCCTTTGCCAGGATCCATGCCAGCTGTTTACTTACAGTTTCATTGCACTATGAGACCTTTTGTTTTCCAGATGTTTGTCCTTAGAGTTGTACCAGAAGGAAAGTGGTCTATAGCTCATGGGAGATAGATTAGCCCTCCTTTAGGAAGAAGTGGCTCATGGGGAATGGGGAAGGAAAAAAGCTTTCTATGAAGCTGGAAGTAAATAGAACCAAAATAAATGAAAATGCTGCAGGAAAATGGCTTTGAAAACAGTTCCCTGCCCTTATTTCCTATGGAAACACATCCTACGGAACTTCTCAGCTCCCCCATTCTCAGCAGAGATGTAGAAGTCTCCATGTAGCGTAAACTCCCTCTAAAGAGTGCTCCTGTTATCAGATGTTCTTTCAGCTCCTCTGAGTCATATATGTGCTGTTGAGCGTGCGAGACCAATTAATGTTACCGTCCTTTTTTTTTACTTCTTTTTTTTTATTCCGTTGATATTTTTTTTCCCTTGAAAACAGAGACAATCGCATGCTTTTTGCATTTTCTTTCCCTAAATTCTTAATCTCCCTGCCCCTCCTGCAGTGAACCTAATGTCCTCGATGACTCCCCGAGCCTGGCCACTGAGGGCAGCCTCTCTAGGTACAGTGTGAACACTACCTGTCTGTCAGTGTGTGTGCTGGGAAACGAGCCGTTTCCAATCTCCTCTGTCTCTTCCCCTCACCTTTTGTCGCTCTTTCCATCTCTGTCTCTTGTGGTTCATTGATATTCAGGCCTGCAAGTCAAAGGTGTAGCAACCCACCTTCAGTTTTCAGCTTTGATTGCCGATAACTTTGAGGAGGCTAAGGGGAAGGGGAAAGAAAAAGATGTAGTGAGTGGAACAGTGGTCTGGCTGGCTAGTCTTGGGGTTCTCCCCTTGCTTAGCAATTGCTTGAATGGCTTGAGGAAGATTATCCACAAGGCATTAGCTGTAGCCTGTTATAAGCATTAGTCTGGAGGCTTATATAAAACAGAGACATCTGTTTTTCCATTCATCTTACAATGCTGTCACCACAAAAGACTTAATAACGATATCAAGCTGTGTTCTTTAACATTCACTAATAAAACTAATTATGCTAACTCCTGTGGAATACAGTTCTCTGTGGATGCTTTACAGTAATTCTTGTTATTTTTACAAAGTGTTTCCAGTTCTCAAATGACACCTTAGAGAGCTTGCAGGTCAGCACTTATTCATATGTATTGAAAATTGCCCTGCCAGTGCCGGACTTCAGGTCTAGCAGTTCCCCATTGCCCATGGACAGGGGAGTTTGTGTGCAAACACTGTTACAGCCATGCTTGTCAAATGGGTCAGGAGTGAGCTTAGAGGGGAGGTCTGCACCTTTAACAGCCAGCTCAGTCCTGTTAATCATCCTGACTGTCCTGCTGCTCTGCTCGCACCTCTCAACGCATCCTTGTGAGGTCGGAGAGCTGTCGTTAGTCCCAAGAGCATCTCTGTTTCCTTCCAGAAGAACATGGTCCCTCACGCTGGCAACACAGAGGGTAACACACTATTTCATTACTTTACCACACCAGCTGAAGATGTGGATATGTTGAGAGGTGTTTGTGTGAATGGTTTGTGTTTTGTTAGCTTGGTTTTAGATGTCAGTAGTGGCTTTTTGGGGTGGGGACAGGCTGCTTTGTCCATTTGTTCATTCTTCTCAGGTGACAAATGGAGGGTTTATCATCGGCGGTGTCACTGAGCTCATCCCACGATTCACGGTGTCCTTTGTGTGCGTGAATCCTCCTTTGGCAGGCCGGGCTCTCAGTGGTGCGTGTGTAGGAGTGGCGTCAGGAAAGAACATCGGCTTGTTGGCAGAGGCAGGAATGTTGTTACCTGGTTTTGTGATAAAGCAAAATGGATTGTATGGCCATCTGAGCATGTTTAGGCATGGGGCCTAAAGAGAACAGAAGTCACTCAACCAAAGAAGTTAATTGCTGTCCCTTAGGCAGAGCTAAAAACTCCCTACAGTTGAGGATGATGACGAAGGAGAAGGTCTGTATCTGAGCTGAAGCCATAACGACCCGACACCAGGTTACATCAGTGTTGTATTTGAAATGGTTTGATCTTGTTAAGTAGGGGGGGAGTCACTCCTAATAACGGTGGTGAGGCTGAGGAATATGAGACAGCTAAGTCAACAGATGAGTTCCACTGCAGTAATTTATTTTGAACCCTGAAATGTAATCAGCCATACGGCGGGGTCCTGCTGACTGCTGTCACACCAGATTTCGGCAGGGAGCAGGACACTATCCTCCACCCTGCTCCATGGTACAGTGATTTCCTTGGGCAAAACTATTAACAGATGTCGTTGGGAGGCCGTTCTGTTGAGGTTCATTATTCTTTTCAAGGAGCGGGCACAACATCTCAAGGAGGGGCATCAGGGCTGCAAAGCCTTAGAAAGAGAGAAGGCAGTGAAATACTGCAAATTTTTATAAAAAGGCTATGTCAGCATTCTGTGAAGGAGAAAAGATGCTTCAGCTGCGTTGTTAAATGTTCAAATTAGATTCCTCCTCTAAAGGACAGAAGTAATAGAGCACACTGTAGGAGCTTATTGTGCTGTGGGGATCATAGGACAGAATGAATGTGTTTTTATTTTCAGGAACATCAGTTTTGAATAAAGCAGGCCTGAGTTTTTCTTACATAACTTTGATTTCATCTGGAGCACAATGATAACAACTGTTTAGGATTGCCTTCTGAATTCAAAAGCTGATGTTCAGTCATAACTGACATAAAGAAATAAATCATATGGAGACTAGAGCCTTAAACAAATAGTGACAAACACAAAAAAGAAGAAAGTCTGTTTCCCTCTGTTGTACAGCAATTAGAGCCTGCCATGTAGCAAAGCAGGGAAGACAGGAAGGGAATAGCAGTTAAGTGCTCAGAAGTAAACAGATAGCATGGGGTACAGGGCTGAGGAGCACGTGTGTCTGGTGTTGTGATTTGCTGTGGTTATAAACTGAGAGGGGAGGATATTTTCCCAGATCAGAAAGGAAGAAGAATGAGAAGTCACAGTAACAGAAATCTGTTGCACAAACACAGTTTCCTTTAATGTTTGTCACGATGCCTACCTTAGCTTAATGGTGCCTGATAGGGAAAATCAGAGTGAATTCACATTGCCTGGGCGAGCGTAGCAGATCTAACACCAACTGGGCTAGGATGTGTCTGGGAATACCAGAGCTGGAGCTCATCTGCATTTTAACCCATTCTCCTTTGGCCTTTGTCCACTAACCCTCTCATTCAGATGTCTTGGGACACAAAGTGTGTGTGTTCCACCATAATGGCGTGGCAAGCATGTGCAGCTTTTTAATAGACCTTTAAACTCCTTGCTTCCTTTGTCTCTGTTTTGTTTTCTTCTTTGTTCTTTCTTTTTTGTTTCTTTTTTTTCTTTACTTTTTGGCTTCATGGTTTCCCGTAATTCATGAGCATCACTTACTGTAATTGCCAACCTGACATAGTTTCTTTTAGCCTCCACCGTGTGACTGCACTGGCTGTCATTTCTGGTAGTGCTGGCAGCATGCTTCCACAACGTTGGGTTGGTTTGATCTTTTGCTCACCTGTCTCTGCCCTAACTATGTAATGGGAGTAACATTATTGTGAAGATAAAACCCCTGACAGAGATACTCAGAGAGTGACAGAGCATCTTGTGTTGGGCAGGAAAAACTTCTGGTTTGTTATTCCCAAAGAAATCTGGCTTATGTGATCTTATCGATCCCATTGCCACAGGAGGGAAGCGTACTGTCAGCTGCTAGGGTATTTGATTCAGTGTTCCTTGATTGGGTCCCACAGGCTGCCAGAGAAACAGTATATGCCTGGTCAGGCCTGGTGAACAAGGAGAGAGAGAAAAGGAGGGAGGGAGGGCAAGACAGAGCCAGCGGTCTGCCTGCCACACTGATTTTCACGGAAACAAGATCAGTAGTGCAGTTCTTTGATGTGAAAAGAGACCCTCACAAACCCTCACGAAGTGAAAGGTTCTATCTGAAAATTCAGTCACTCATCTTGAATTTGTGGCCTCTATGATTCTCTCTGTCTTTCCTTCCCTTCTTCAAAATTTGAGGATAGGAGGCAAAAGACAGTTGCAGCAGGACCGTGCTGTGTGAAGGCAGCTCTGCCAAACTCAGCTGCTCACGGGTCCACCATTTGCCTGCACCAGATATCTGCAATTTCAGCTCATAACATCATCCCAAATTATACCAATTTGTGTAATGACTCAGTACTGGAAATAAACATCACTAAACTCATTTCACTTAGAAACCAGGCTGAACATCCCAGACTCCATCAGGAAGACACAGTCCGGCCTTTCCTTTGCCCAACCGTTGTTTGCCTTCAGTGCGCACATGACTCCATGGGAATAGCTTTTTTCCTCATGTGCAGCCTCTGTGCCCTCATACAGTCCATGTACTCCCTTTATCTAATGACTTTTTCGAAGTGTTTTCATGATGCATGTAGAATGAGTTTGTTTCACCACTATAAACAGTGTTTTGTACTGAATAGAATTGTAGTCTTTCTGCTACAGATATTTATGTCTCCTCACGCATAAAGCATAGTTACTGTTCCTTCATCAGAAATTGTAACAGTGTTCTCAAAAACTAGTCCAACAGAAAATGATTTTTTCAAGACCTTCTCCAGCTAATTTCCTACATTAAGTAGCATACTGGTAACTACTCCAAAAAAGGTCTTAAAATTCAGAGGAATAAGTTTTTACATAATCCTCAACCCAGAAGATTAAGGAAATCCTACAGGCTGTAATTTTAGGTAGTCTGGATCACAAATCTAAAGACTAAGCGCAGTCTCTTTGCTTTAATAAGGAGTGATATATTGCTTCTGGACCTCCCAGTCATATGTGCTGCAGTCCTTGTCTGGGTCAAGAACACAGTCCTACTAACAGGAAGTAATTTGGAAGACTCTGCTTACTCATAGGCGGGTGTTTAATTGATATTTAGGTTGCTTTGTATGTAAATCATGTCAATACCCTACGTAAAAGCTGGAAAATATGTTCCAGAGACTGGTGATCTCATTTGGAAGAGCTGGCTGAGGGAAAAAAGGACTCAAATATATCTTGTTTGTTCTGGCTTTGAGCTTGCAGAAGCTTTTCCTTTTTTTTCCAAACCACTGCAGCTGTGATGGGATTGCAGAGGGCATGCCTAGGATTATTAGGCTGTGGTCAGACAATCAGAAGAGAAACAGCTTCAGGGTCTTAAGATGTCTCTCTCCTTGAAGTTGCCCATTGTCTCCCCAGTAGAGCTGGTAGAAACACACACATATGGTTTAGTGCAAAGTCTGGCTTCAGTTTAAACTGATATGAGAGGAAGGAATAGGGCTGTCAGGTCAGGTAACCAGACTTTGACCCGAAGCAGACCAGGAAGTTCTCGTGTTCTGTTCCACCAAACCTTCTAAGGGCAGTAACTTCTGCCAAAGGGAAGAATGAGCTGTTCAGGAGACAGAGCTTTTTAAGCCTCTCCACAGACATCCTCCATATCTTGTCTGACCATGTCCTTAGGTTTGTCTTCTTCCTCCACTCCTCTAAGGTCAGGCAATAAACCTTCACTTTGTTGGTGGTACTGAGCACCTCCAGGGAGCTCCAAGGAAAACATCCAGAGAAAAGAATGTTGTTTTCCTTTAGATTAATGCAGGCCAAAGGCAAAATGAATTGTAATACTGACTCTTCAACAACACATACCAGATAGAGCTGGAAGTCGCTTAATCAGGACGTGTGGCTCGGTGCATTCCAGCCTGTCCCAAATAAGCAGCTGCCAGAAGTCCATCTTAAATGTTTGTTGCTATTGTAACCATATGTCTCTCAGACATAGTTCATTCAGCTCAAATGTGTTGTGACCGCTGTCTGCTGAATGACTGACTTTTAACTGCTTGGAGGAATACAGTGCTTTGATAAAACTGAGGGGAGGGTGATATTTGTGTATTAAGTAGATTAAATGGTCAGTTAAATGGTAGAACGAGATGGTATGTAGCTGAGTATGTTTTATTGCTAAAGATTCTATTACTGCAGATTTTCAGATATTTTGTGCCGAGATATTAAGTACTAAAAAGCTGTATTTCTCTCTCTCTCTTTATATATATATATATATAAGATTTATGTTTACTTGTCTTTTTTGTTTGTAAGCCACAAAAAGACTGAAGGCTGCAAGTGTTGAGTGTGGGGCCTTGTTCACATAGCTCATGCATCCATTATGTGAATGGATCCTTTGTCACTTTGTGTTTGTTTTTTGTTTGTTGACTTAAATTGAAATTAAAACCAGATGACAAAATTGTGATGAGGCTGTGGAGTCTATTTGGGAGGAAAAAACAACAGAAAAAAAGGCTTTTACCACATTGTCCTTGAAAAAGGAAAAGCAAACAAGGCTTTTGAGCTAGGAAGCTGATGTTCTTGCCTTTATTGGTGTGGCAAAGGATGCAGAGAAGCAAGTGTTGCTCAGTGGGATGCATCAATCAATGACTGAAAACTGAAATCTGCAGTTATTTATATTTGGATGCTACCTGTACGTGGCCAAGTCCTGAATGCCATGACTCCACCTCCCACCCTTTCCTAAGCCCCGGGAGCCACAACCCAACAGACACGTGTCCCCCCCCATCCTTCAAAGACAGTACCTGCTCTTTGAAGTGACTGTGCCATTAGTGGTTGGTTTATTTATTTATTTATTTACTTTAGTCATGATTGCCAGGACACCTACTAGTTACACAGGGTGCTTCTGTGCTTGGCCTAATGCTGTCAACATCTCACAGGGTGGCAAGCGTGCAGAGCGAGCCAGGACAGCAGAACCTTCTCCTGCAGCAGCCCCTGGGGCGGAAGAGAGGCCTGCGGCAGGTGAGGACATGGGCAGTGAACAAACCTTCTCTCCTGCTGCTTGAGTTGGTTTGCTTTTTCTCATCTGTGTCTGTTTTGAAATGATTTGCAGATGTGACAATGACGATCTGTTCTCCTTACAGAGAAGTTCTGTAGTATGTGAATATACATCAGCCTAACTCTGTTTTCTCACTTAGCTTCGACGCCCACTGCTGTCACGTCAGAAAACTCAAACCGAACCTCGCAGCCGTCATGGAGCTCGGCTGTCGACCACGCGGCGGAGCATCCAGCCGAAACCAAAACCCAGCGGTAGGGTCGTGCTGCGTGCCAGGACAGCCCTTCATACCTGAGAGCAGAAAATACTGTCTTGTTGGTTTAGCTTAAAGGAAATGTTACTATGTTGTTAGTAGCCCACATTAACAAGTGAAGTCCCAGCAGTTTTATCCTTTTTCCTACTAAGTGGATATCCTATCAGAAAATCACCCCCTCAAAACGCTTTGATGGTTTCTCCAAAGGCTTTCAAGATGAAACTGAACATGGACAGTGAATTATCATGTCTCCTAGAGGTGTGGAGAATTTAGGGGACAGGTGTCCTCTGTCCAAAACCTCCAGATGTGCAAATTTTGAAGCTGCTATTGAGAGTAGTAGAACGAAGGAGATTGCCCATCATTTGTAAGCTTAGCAGTGCAGAGCTTGAAGGGTTGTGTCTGGAAACGAACACAGGACTGTTCCAGTCCGTGGCATACGTTTCAGGGGTCAGCAGTGCCAAGCAGAGCAGGTGGCTGTATTCTGTACCATCTCAAGTGAGCAGTTAACTTGGCAGGAATAGCAAAGTTTGCTTGTGAACTTTCTGGGTTTCTCACCACTCAGCCAGGACTGTGCGGGCACAACAGCGCTGCTGGAGATGTTTGAAACATTAAAAAGTTAACCCAAAATAATTAAGAGCAGGACCAGGGACATCAGTTGTACTGTTAAGTTTTAGTCTAGCTGTCTCCACCCTGTGCTGTTCTGTTATTCCCAGATAGTGAACTCAGTCTGCAGGAATGGGGGCAATCAGCTGCCCTCGTTCTTTTCTCAGCTTTCCTGCAAAAACTTGAACAATTTCCTTGTGTTTTTGCATCTCAGTTTTCCTTTTCCAGTTGAGTGCAGAAATGCCTAACTCACAAGGGAATTCAATTCAGTATATTCTTTTGGGATGGAAAGATGTTATGTATGGGTGGCTTTTATCTCACCAAGCAATGACAAGGACAGGTAAGGTGACTAGTCTTCAGGAGATCCCTGACTCTTGCTGTGTAGGGTAAAAGGCTTTTAGTTTTGACTCTAATTAGACAGATTATAAAGATGGAATGAATCATGAATCCTCTTAGTTGTAAAAACTCTAGGGCTTGTTTCTCCTCTTCTTGTGTTTTCCTTCCCAAACTGCAGCATTTTAATACTCAGTTTTCTGGCCTTTGTACCCTTCAGTGGAGCAGAAGCGGTCGGTGACTTTCACGGAAGCCCAGCCCGAGGCAGCGCCGGGCTCCCCAGGGCCGTCGGCTCCAGCAGCCCAGCAGCAGGGCTGCAGCCACAGCAGCCCCCAGGTGACCAGCAAGCAGGAACCACTAAGTAAACCCGTGCTGACTTCTTCACCTGCCATCGTTGTAGCAGATCTCCACAGCCAGACCACAGGCCAGGTAACGTGACCGACGGTTTTATCATGTGTGTCTGTCTGCTGCTTTATCATAGTTGCAGAGCAAATTTGTAGGGAAATGCCTGATGCATTACAGCAGTGTGACAAAAGCCAGCAGACGAGCGGGGACAGCAAGGTCCTCTGTGTGTCTGCTCTTCAGGCTGAGTTTGCTGTCCAACCCTCTGCTTTTGGAAACCATTCACTTCGAGATCAATGCAATAATTCTTGATTTGCAAACGTATTTCCTGCATCTTCCCTTTCCATCTTCCCATCAGACGTCACATTTCTTTGGGAAATGCATCCGTAAGGAAGGACTCCTTCAAAACCTCAGGACTGTTTCAGCAAAAGCATCACATTTCAAAAGAAATTACTTGTTGAATGTTTTTCTGTTGGACACCACTGGGGACAGTGCAGGGATAATCACAGTCATCCCTTCAACATGTCAGTGACACTGAGATCACTCTTATATGCCCAGATAGCTAAGTGTCTTTTGGCAGTTATGTCCTCTGCCATGAACAAATGAAAGTCCTGTTTTGAGAATACACTAAAAAAACAGTGTTAACGACTGAAATCAGGTAACCTTTCTGATCGTTGCTACAAATTTGATCCACCAGCAAAAAAATATTGTTAGAGCAAAATTTTAGGGATTTCTAATCTGCACGTGCCTGGCCCTTTATGGTAAAAAGTATTTCCAAATGAGAAAATATTTTATAGGAGTTCCCATGGTTTTTTTGCCCCCCTCTCCCTCCCACTTGCTCTGAGCCTGACCACTGGCTCTCCTCAGTTGCAGAGCGAGGCACTTTCTGCTGAGGACAAGGAAAAAGAGGAGGGCTTGGAGTCCCGGCCAACAACAGCACAGAGCACCCCACCCACACAGCTCTCTGACACCGAGGACTACGCTGGCCTCGAGACCACCAGCTTGTTACAGCACGGGGACACTGTCCTTCACATCAGCGAGGACAATGGGATGGAGAACCCTTTGCTGGCCACTCACTTCAGCTTCACGCATGTGGAGCTCGGGGAGACTGATGTTGATCTCGATGAATCTCATGTTTAACTCTTGGGGAAGTACAGTAGTGGGAGGAGGAAGAGAAAGTGTACCTTCTCCTTTGAGTTCCCTGGTAACGAGTAACTAATTAAAACAAGAGCACTTTATTATCCAAAAGCAGAAATAGCTAAGAGCCAGTTGCTATAGACTGGCAGATTTCTGTTCGTGAAATCTATTTCAGTTCAGGGCAAGCCCGCAGGAACAGAGAATTTTTACAAAATTCTCAGGGTAGGGGTGTGTGGGCAAATATGTGGTCCATAAAACCTTGATCTGGCAGCCATGTACTGCGACCAGCAGCCTGGTTGGGTCAGCAGGCTGCTGTGCTGTATGAGACAGAGAAGCCTTTTTTGAGACTGTGCCCAAGATTTATTTTTGTAGCATTTTTGAGAAGAGGGTTATATAGGAGCTGAATCCAAGGCTCTTACACCTTGGTACTGGCAGTGAAAACACTGACAAAAAGTACCAATCTAAAGCTTGATTCTTCCCAAGTCTGGCACCATTGTTCCTAACTTGCAGAGCAATGATAAGCACCATGGAGCAATTAGACTTCTTTTTTTGGCACTGCAGACTTCAGTTGAGTTTACTTTTGTCTGTTGGTTTCATTCCGCTCCGTAAGATATTGTCTTTGTGCTACAAAAATATTTGCTCTGTAAAACTAAATACAGTACATACCATAAGAAGGAATGCACGTGCTGTGCACAGACATAGATGGGCAGGGGGTGAGTGGTCTGCAGATGGTATAAATAGCCCACGCTGTCCTGCTTAAATGTACTAATTCATCTCCACATCTGGAATGCGTGGGCCTTCTGGTACCTAGCAACTGCTCCACTGATGCTGTCGTAGGTACTTAGATAGAGAGATTTAAAGTAAATATTTATATATGGTATTTTCATGTTCCTATATATAAAAGTATAAATATATATGTACATTGTAAACAAAAGATGGCTATTGCAGGGCAGAAACTTAAAGAAAGAATCTATTTTTGGCATGTTGAGATTGTATTTAAAAAGGTTCCATTTTATGTACGTCATGTTCATGGCTGCAAGCATTAGATACATATATATATGTAACATTTCTGTGTAGGTGGAGATCCCTGTGGGGATCAGCTGAAGTCACAGCTGAGTTATGGGCTATGCTGCAGCATCATGGAATTACGCTGAAATGCGAATTCAGCCATTAGCTGCTTATGGGCAAACTGCAAAACAGCTGTGACACAAACCATGAAATCATAAGCAACGCCCAAAGTTACCCTGTGCTTTGGGAATCATACACTGCCTTTTTCAGCTCATGTTAGAAGAGCTACAGTTTATAATCATGGCATTATTGTGCAGAGGAAAATGTTTTCGATCATCCTGAGAGGCTGTAAAATGTGCTAACTCCCAGTTTGGCTGCTGAGGGCTTGTGATTAGGACACACACATCACCAAGCAGCCTTACTGAGGAGACAGAACGATATCCTCCTGTCCATCTCCAAAGGAAGGACTTGCATCTCTGTTCCACAGCTCTGAAACAGCTGTTTAAAACACTGCCATACAAGTGGCTGCCTCGCTGCTGCAGTGCAGCATGCAGTTTTTACTGTTGTATGGAAAATTAACCATATACCTGAGAGCAGGTTCCAGCCTGCTGGAGCCCATGGAGCCTTCAGGCCATGCTGCCCAGTAATGCCATGCTGCCAAGTGCTCAAACGTGACGGGAGCTGTGCGCACCGACCTGAGGAGGGGACTCACGCACGTTAAACCTCTGAAGACAGCAAAAGCCATCCTTCTCCCAGGCTCACGGGTGTGCAGCACGCCTGCTTCCACTGCACTGGTGAGAGATGGAGACTCTCAGCACTTCTTGGGAAAAGCAGGGCTGAAAAGGCAACTATTTCTATAGTGCACCACCTGTATCACCATAGATATGTACACAGGTGGTGCACTAATGCAACTTGAAAGTGTGCACAGTTCTGTGAGAGAGACAGGGAAAGATGGCAGTGCCTCAGACTGCTGCTCAGTGGGGGTCCTGACTCACAAGCTGCTTACTCTGCTGGCCAAAACATGCTGTACCACCTCTCTGCTCAGCGCACAGCAGCCAGCACAGCTACCTATGGGAGACAGCTGTGGATTAGCTCCTAGCCAGGAGGTCACGCAAAGAATTGCTAAATTCCAGATGCTAAGTTTTATTATTAACAGTGACGCACAAATGAGAAAAAAAACCCAGCTCTGCTTGCAAACCCCAAGACAGGCTGGGGAGGAGAGGTCTAAACACGAGCTGAGTTCCCTGGCCGGGACATGTGTACGGAATTCACGGTGCATTTTGCAGTGTGACCTTTCCTGCTGGAACAAGAAGGAAGCATCTTTCCTTCATGAGAGGGAGATGCCTCACTGTGGCACTCCACGCTAACAATGAGAAAGTAACTGTGATTTACTTCATTTCATTCGGTGTATGTGATAAGTGTCGCCATTCACTGTCACTGGTGAATCCATAGCGAGCCCCAGCAAGGAGCAAAACGCCTCTTTTAATGCCTGCCCTGCTAGAAACCTGCAGCTCCAACCGGCCTGGCTGTGTGCTCCGGCGGGGGCCGGGCGGGTGGCTGTGGGACAGACCAGCCGGTCTGATTGCTCCTGTCAGCTGCGCCCAGTGCTGTACTGGTGAGGCGCACACGATGTGCTGAGCTGGTTTTGTGCTTTCCCCAGTCTGTATTTCCGCTGTGACCGCGCACGCTGCCGCTCCGTCCCTGCCGGAGGCCTGACGTGCGTGTCCTGCTCCGCCAGCGCCGCGCCCGTCCTGTCCGTGTCGGTTTCACGCAAACCTTGTCCCCAGGACTAAATACAGCCGAGTGACAGCTAAAGGGCGGAGTTCTGTGTTCGAGCCTCTTGCGCCACGCCGCGTCCCCCCGTCAGCCTTTGGCACGCTGCCGTGCCAGAGCACTTTGTCCCGGGACACGGCCGTTCGTCACCCCTTTAACCCCTGCGCTGCCGCAGGGCCCCCGGCCCGGCCCCGCGTGGGAAGGGGAGTGCTGGGGGCTGCCGCCGGGACCTGCGCTCTGGGGCTCAGGGCGCGTCCTTTGCTGGGGACCTAAGGGAAAAAAGCGCCGTCAGGACAAGTGTCCCCCCCTCCAGCTCAGGCCCTGGGCTTGACAGCGGCTGTGCAGGGGGTCTGCCCCCCAGAGGGCCTTTGCTCGGACGCCGGCGGAACACACCCGAGGGGCTGCTGCCTGGGTCCCCGGCACAGGGCCCGTCGCCAGCCCGAAGCCCCCGGCCGCTGCCGGCCTCAGGCGGCGCCCAAGATGGCGGAGGAGGCCGCGGGGCGGGGCGGCGGCGCGCGCCCGTCAGTCCCGGCATGCAGCGCGGCGGGGCGAGGCGGCGGGGGGCGGCAGCCATGGCGTCGGGGTGCCGGATCGGGCCGTCCATCCTCAACAGCGACCTGGCGGCGCTGGGCGCTGAGTGCAGCCGCATGTTGGACTGCGGCGCCGACTACCTGCACCTGGATGTAATGGACGGGTAACGGCCGGGGGCGGGCGGGAGCGGGCCGGGGGCGCGGGGGGCGGCCTGCCCCGGCCCGGTGTAACGCGCGGGCGGGCGGTCTCTCTCTTCGGCCCCAAGACACTTCGTCCCCAACATCACCTTCGGCCACCCCGTCGTGGAGAGCCTGCGCCGGCGGCTGGGCCAGGAGCCCTTCTTCGGTGAGAGGACGGAGGGAGGGGAGGGAGGGGATGGAGGGGGGGTGAGGGAGAGGCGCCCCAAGCAGTCACCGAGCGCTCGTGGCTCCCCGTGCAGATCTGCACATGATGGTTGCCAGGCCGGAGCAGTGGGTGCAGCCGATGGCCGTCGCTGGGGCGAACCAGTACACCTTTCACCTGGAAGCTACCGAGAACCCCGGGGCGCTGATAAAGGACATTCGGGAGAACGGGATGAAAGTGAGTGCAGGATGCTGGGAGCAGCACACAGCGCTCGGGGTGAGCACCCCTGCGCTTCTGGGGGTGGAAACCCATCCCTGCAGCCGCAGGGAGTCAGAACAGCACATGCAGCCTCTGCACTGAGACAGAATTATTTCCCTAGGAGTCTGTACCCAGTTCAAGCCGGTCCTGCTGCCTTGTGTCACCCTAAGGTGCCCCTGGGTTTGCCTTGTCTCTGCTGCAGGTTGGCTTGGCCATCAAGCCCGGCACGACAGTGGAACACTTGGCACCTTGGGCCAACCAGATCGACATGGCTTTGGTGATGACGGTGGAACCGGGCTTTGGGGGCCAGAAATTTATGGAAGACATGATGCCAAAGGTAAACTAAGTCTCTCTCCTTATTTATTGAGCTCAAAGCTAATTAACAGTGTAGTGGTGATGTGAGCAAAGCATGTCTGGGTGCTCAGGAAGCAGCTGAGCACAGGTCTCAGTGCCAACCTTTCTGTACTGTTTGTTTCTTAGGTGCAGTGGCTGAGGACGCAGTTTCCATCGCTGGATATTGAAGTGGACGGAGGAGTTGGGCCTGACACCATCCACAAGTGTGCAGAGGTAAGAGGCTGAAGCGGAGCAGCGCTCTCAGTCGCCGTGCTGAGACTTCATCGCCCCTGGGCAGAGAAAGCCTAGGAGGAGCTGCATTTCGGCTGTCAGTTTTCAGAGGGAGCAGTGAAGCACATTTAAAACCTACTTAGGTCTAATTGTGTGCCTTTTTGAGGAGTGGCTACTGAAGCCTCCCCTAGAGAAGCTGGTTGTTTCTTGTATGTTTGGGTAAATAGGAACAACGATGAAGAAATTACCTGTTTGGGGAAGAGCTGTCTTCTCTGCACTTGATTTGTGGTTTAGAGGTGTGTTACCTGTGTCTCCCAACTGGCACTTGTTTGCCCGCCAGCCTAGGGTTCACCACCTTCTTAGGTGTTTTACAGCAAGAAGCTCTTTAAGAAGTGGATCTGTTCCGTGTTACTGAGTGGGTGTTCCGTGTCTTTCAGGCAGGTGCCAATATGATTGTGTCTGGCAGTGCTATTATGAAGAGTGCAGATCCAAGATCTGTCATCAATCTTCTAAGGAATGTGTGTTCAGAAGCAGCTCAAAAGCGCTCTCTGGATCGATGAGACCTCCCCAGGCCGTGTTCAAGAAGGCTCTGTGCGTGCAGGAGAACCCTTGTTTCTCGTGCCTAAGGGAGGGCTGGATGAACATTACTTAGAGAAACTTGCTGCTGCTGAACAGAGGAATCGTTCCTTCGCTGCAGTGAAAAACATTCTGGTTGTCTTTCAGGGCTGGAAATGCAATGGTTTGAACCTGTCTCTTGATTCGGTGGAGGCTAATTTTATGGCACAACTTATAAGGCTGACTGGATCGAACTTCAAAAAAACTTCAGTCAGTTTTTTTGCTTGCTAGAAGAGTGTAGCATCACCACAAGCAGTCTCTTGTGGAAGACTCTAATCAAACTGCCTTCTGCTGTCTGTACGTTGTCATTTGATCTGTGCATTCCTACCAAACTGTTCCGATTTGTGCATTAAACACCCCCTCCCTTGGTGTGGTAAGTGTCCGTTAAAGCCGAGTGTCAAAAATTAGTGGGTTTGGGGGGAAAAAAAAAAAAAAAACAGTTTAAGATGCTTGAAATGTCCCTGTGTTTTACTGCGTAGAAGTACTTGGCATCATCCAAGTCAGTGCAACATCTACCAGGTCACAACTGGGAAATACCTTCTCATTTACCTTTCGAATAGCCAGTTAAGAGATTTGTGTCTGAAATGCCTGGAAGTGATGGGATTCCATGCAAGAATGCTGCTTTGAAACCCTAGAGACAGTTAAAAACACTTCACCTCGACCCACAGCCCCTTTGGTTTGTGCAGAGGCCTGAGGAGGCGATCAAGACAGCAGCAGTGTTACGTAGTGAAGTGATTTCAGTGGATGGAGGGTGAAATGCACTGCAGGGAGATGGCTTAATGCTCCTCTTAAAGCCAAATGATTCTCATACCTTCGATTTGCTTGTGCAGATTGGCTGCAGAGCCTGGCCTGTGTGGGCATGTGAAAGGCGAGCTGCAGCCCACTAGAGGAAGACCTGAGCAGGTCATTTTAGCTAGACCTGCCTTCTGCAGCTCTAATTACTATTGCTGACTCCTTTAATATTTCATGGTGTTTTTCTCTTTAAGTCGTAATTACAGAAGGGTTGCAAACAGCGCTGCCCCGGGGGACGGGCCAGGAGGCTCAACAGCTGCAGCTGGTCCATTCCACAAGGCCAAAGGCAAATCTGTGCTCCTTCCAGCACGTGTCACTACCAAACTGAGGCAGTGTTAGAGCTGATGCCCCCCCCCTTCTCCTCAGCCCAGGACCTGTGAGGTGTCCCACAACCTGGGTCACTGCCATTGTTCAGTAGGAGGAGCTAGGGCTGGTTCAAACAATGTCTGACATAGCTAAACTACTACTTTTTCCTGTGTGGTTAATTGTGGTTTAGGTTAACAAATGTCTTTGCTTCCTGTTTCCACTTGCACAACCCTATTTGAGAACTAGCAAAAGAAAAATGGAGTCGACCTACTGCCCTGAAGACATCTGGAAGAGGTTTGCCCAAAGCAAGCATGGCTAGGTAATAGTCCAAATAGCTGTTAGATGCATTAAAGCAGCTTAGCTGTGCTTCTGGAGAACCAGGTACAGTCTAATATAGTGTGTAGAGAAAGAGTTGCAGCTGTGGTGTCTGAAATGCAGGCCACGTGGCCACAGACAGGCTATGAAAATGTTGGTTTAGGATTTGAAAGTGTGGCTTTTTGTGCTATTGAAAGCAGTGGGACAACAGCTGTAGCATCCTTGCCTCCTGCAGTTGCCCTTAAGCTGGTTTGAAAGGGTAATTCAAACTATTTCTGCCTTTTATTTTTAATTATTTGAGGGGACAGACGGGTCTCCCAAAGTCATGCTAGTGAACTGATGGTACTGTGCTTTTTTTCTGAGCATGGAACCATACCCTATGTTTTCTTTCCCAGGTTTAGTCACTTTGTCATTGTTTTAAATCTGGTAGTTCACACGTCTGTTGACTCTCGGGGTTAGGAATGTTGTGGGAGAGAGAAATTACACACACAGAGTAAAATTGCCCAATTGCAGCTTTCCCTCTACATCCCACCCCGGTGTGTTTATGTAGCTGACTGCTACTACAGCAGCTTTTTACACAGCTAAAGTTAAAGCTCTTAGTGACCACACAACATCCATGGAAGTAACAGTCATTATACTTGTTTTTTTTTTAATGCTTAAGACTGTTCCAGTATCTTGCCTCTATACACAGAGTAAAAGGTGAGGCTCTGTTCAGGCCTGTCCCCCTGTCCCTGGTAACGTAACCCCACACTGGAAGTGCCACAGCTGCAGGATTTGAACTGAACACTGACATGAAAACCAAAAGAGCAGCTTGCATGGTATCCACGGGGCCAAAGCAACCCCAGGACCGTTAGGTGTTGCAATACCCTGATAAAGCAAAGTTTCAGCAGGACGGGAGAGCAGAGTCTGGTGATACAGAGTCATGTGATGCAGAGCAGTGCAGGGTGATCTGACAGAGCAAAGGCTCTGCGCTGGAAAACAGGCTGAAAGAAACTCTGATACAGCCCAATAAGGTTGGGATTGGACATGTGCTCCACAGGGCAGTAGAGCACACATCCCTGAGCAAGGTAAAAAACTGCAGTAGACACAGATAGAACTTAATTTTAATAGAGCTTAGAAGTTTGTATTATTTGTACTTACATTCTAATTAAGGTCCTGGGTGCAGAGATGAAGCCTTTAAGCCCTCATAGCAGCAGGGAGCAGAACGTAAGTAGCTTTAAAAAAAATGTTGATTGAGAATGGTAAAGTGCAAGGGAAAGGGCTTGCTGTGGGAAGCTGCAGCACCCTGGGTTCATGCAGGGGGGGGGCTTTGCTGCATCACGTTTAAGTTGGTATTTCAGTCAGCCTCTGTAATACCTTCAGCAGCAACATTAGGAGCAGTGCTGACAGCTGTTTTCATAGCCCTGTTTAAACTTTGAAAAGGAAGGAAAACAAGTAGGAATGTTTTGCACATTTTATGGCTTCAAGCATGAGCCTGGCTCTGAGCTCTTGGCCCGCTCCCACCACCCACCAGTGGCTTCCTCAGGACACCAGCATTCATGCAAAACTGGACTGTCTGGAGGTGCAGTCGAGCTCTGCAGGGAGAAGGGCTGCAGGCACTAAAGGAGAGCACTGGTGCTGGTTGCAGCTGCATGCAGCACAGGGAAAGAAGACGGAAGGAGGAGGCTGGTCCTGGGACTGAGTTCAGTTAAGCAAGTTGTCTAACCTTGTCCCAGGAATGAAATGGGGCTACTGAAACATTGGGTGGTACTGACTGGCTGAAGCAAAGCCCCACAGAGTAGAGACAGAGCAGGCAGGGCACAGCACCTGGTGTAAGAAAGCAGCAAATGGCTGGAGGTGCTGTGGGTGAGGAGCAGCCTGGGGCTGCCCAAAAAGCATCACCTCCCTTGCCCTGCGCACACAGCGTTCCCTGCCTGCCCCTGCCGGGTGAAAGGCTGCTGGAGGGAGGCAACAAAATGAGTGAGAAAAGAAAAATGTGACCTGTTCTTGGTCACACCCCCCCCCTTGGCCTTTGCCTGCCACACTGCCACGTGCCCCCCAGCTGCTGGCAGAGCCCTGTGCACGGCTAAGGCCTGGCGAGCAGCGCTGCGGGAGGAAGGGATGCTCTGGCACGCTCCTCCGGCCCCGCAGTCACTGGGGCAGCTCTGTGTGCAAAGGCAGCTGCAGTTTGCTGTCACAGGTCTAGCCAGCTAAGGCAGCTGTGAGAGCAAAGACTTCTGATGGGGGTGGGCTGATGACCAAATAGACATTTTTATAGTTTCTCCAGGGATTTTTTGCAGGCTCCTGGCTGCCCGGCCTTTCTTTGGCTAGCCTCTGGGTTTTACTGCTGCCATGTGAGGCACTAGCTCCTTCCCACCATGGCTGACAAGAACATCTAACCAGGGGACAAAGAAAACGTGCTTACCCTTGCTCCTACGGATTTGTGCAGCCCCAGCAGCTGGCGAGGTAACAAGCAGCTGCTTTAGACCAGCGTGCTGGAGCCTGACCCAAAAGCAACAGAATGGTTCAGCAGCACACCAGAGCAGGGCAGGAACAGCTTTACAGTCCACCAGGCTGAGCAGACTTGGTTAATCCAGCTCCTATTGCACAGGGGTTTTTTGGCCTCATTTTAACACCCTTCCCACCCTCCAAATCTAGAAAAAATACTCTCCTCTTGCTCCTTCCCATAAAATGCTGGGTTGCATTTCCATTTCCTCCCAGCACCTTCAGGACATGTGGCAGCCAGCCAGCTGGTTTACTGGGTCTGTCCCATCTCTTAAATTGCAGGAACTCCTCATACCGCCCCAGGGATCAGACAGAGCAGGAAGCCCTGACCTTAGAACAAAGCTGGCTGAGTGCTGGTGGGGTCAGGCTGCTTAATGAATGGATATGGGTATGGAAAAGACCTGCACAGCATCTGAGAGGCATAACTTTCAGAAACCTTTTCCCAGCAGCAGATGCACATGCAGGACAAGAGATGGAAAAATCCACCTCTGTATGGAGAGGCTGGGGGGGACCTTCGCCTCGCAGCGCCAGCGCAGGCTCAGTGTGACAGCAAAGGTGAGTGCTGCTGCCACTCCAGTGTGTTTGCAAAGCCATTCTTGGGCCAAGCAGGTAGGTCCCTGTGCCAAGAGGAAGCGTTACTGCTATTTTCTTCACTTCTAAAAGGCCATCAAATTCAGACTATATACAACATATATAGAAATAACTTTTAATTAAAAAAACAACCTTGCATCAAAGATTATTGTATCAGACATTGAGGCAAGATTCAAGTTTAAGACAAACCAGTGTTAAAAAAGTGTTTAAAAAAATAATCAGAATGTGCAATAAACTACAATGTAGCAATAGGTTGTAGTGTTGAAACTTTACTGAACTGTTTTCAGATGCCCAGTGTATATTTCCTGTCGTTTGACCAAAACAAAATAAATTGACACTAAAACTGGGTCATCTGTCCAGTGCCATTCCAGATATTACACGTGGAAGAAAATTTTGCACAAAAACAGAGACTCCTATTAAATTGCCTTCAACTGTCCTACACAGAAAAACTTCCTGTTGATGGATTATACCTACATTTAATGTTTAATCTTTGTTAATACCTCTTGAGCTTGCAGATACATTCCAAACTACACTATTTAGATGCAAGTTTAAACAACTTGCTTTTGTTTCCTCACTGTGAACTCGCTGGGAAATTAAAAATCTATCTGGCTTCACAATGGAAAGCTTTGGGGCTTTTTTCTTTATTGGTCTTCTAGACAACAATCATCTTTTCCTTTTCAGCTAGTCACCAAATGTTGGCATACTTACGAGACTCTTACAAGGCACTGTACAGAAATTGGAACAAGACTTTTAACATATTAAAGCAAAAATATTATGAGCCTCATTAGCTACTGAAGGACTAAGGAAGTAAGATGACCCAAACCACGATATTCCAAGAGCTGTGTCACTGATTTGACTCGACTCCCCTTCTGTTTCTCCATACTCACACGACTGAAGCAGAAACCCTACTTTCTGAGTAGCAGATATATTGGCTATTGAAATGCAGTGGTCTATTTCTACCTTATTGCTTGAGGACATCTATAGGAGACATGCCCTGGCACTACTGAGAGCTGAGTACAGATTTTAAGCTATGGTTCTCACCTACCCTTACCTTACGCATGGGTTACACACATGCAGTTAGAGAGGCAGAGTTTTGCCCCATGGTTATGCCACACAGGAAAATAATCTGAGGCTGTAGCTTCTCCCCACTATTTTTTCCAAGTAGTTTTTCTGTGTTCAGTTGAAGCTGTTGGTTAAGGTAGACAGCATAGCCTGCTGCACCAGAATCCACAGAACCAGAAATGCATTTGAAAACAAACGGAACGTAAAAAGGGTGATGATTAACAAATGTGGCAATATGACAACAGAAAGTGAATGGTGTCAGCAATGTATGTGCGCCCACTCCCGACACTGGGAATATTAGACTTCCAGCTTGAAATAATTACTTTCTCTTGGGGTTCAGGAAGAAGAAAGTGTTGTCTTTGGGATTTATCCTGCCTGTTACAAAGCAAGAAAGAAAATATATTATATGCAGCTAACGTAGAGGTTTTGAATTGTGCTGTCATATGCTGTGTGAACAAGAGAGAGTTTACCTTACGCTTTTCTCCACCTTAATTGGCTTTCTTAATGAACCACACATTATTCCCTGTCACCTTTGTTTTCTTGTATTGTTGATTCCCAGGCAAATGTTTTCACAGCCTTCTGAGTCTTCGGCAGATTGTTTCCTTGGTGGATGGCCATTGTCTGGCAAACCAATGGGTGTGCACGAAGTAGAGGGAGAGTCGCTGGGGAAAGCTGCACTTGACATTTCAGTCTGATTCGTTATTTGATCGTGGCACAGTAAAGCTTCTACCTCTTCATCTTTTAGTGGAAAAACTCGAAGTTCCCACAGCCCAGACTGAAAGGAATCGGAGGGGTAGGAATGAGGGTGGAAAAAGAGAAAAGAGGAGAAAAGGGGATTTCAGTTGAGTCTGAACTGATTAGCTATGTGCAGAATGACCTGCTATCAAGTAACAAATGAGTGTCTTTCTTTACAATGTTTGCAGGGCTCTTCAGATGGAGAATACGACACTGCTAGGCACCAGCTGTCAGTGTAAGCTGGCTTCATACTGTTTATGAACTAGTAACAGAGCTACAATTGAACAGGCCCAGTACAGGAAGGGGAAAGCTCTTTTCCATGGTGCCAGACCATCAGGATACCTGACCCCAGGCCTGTCTGGAACCCTGGCCAACATTCCTGAGAAAAGATCCATCATCCCTAAACCCAGATCTGCCATACTCGCTTCTAAAACATGTGCTGTGTGTTCTGAGCAATCAAATTTTTACTTGGGCTTAATTCATAAAGCATAGCAATCCAGTTCTAAATGGGAGTGCTACATTCAGTCCACACAAACTAGGGCGACAGCCTGCGACTGTGATCAGTGAGACAGGAGGATATGCTCAGGTTCCTTGTTACAGATTAGAGACAGTGGTCACTGAAGACCTGACCAGACCCAGAAGCTATGAGAAGCACCCACCTTTGCTTCCTGGCTCTCCTTGCAGAGTTGTGCAATCCCTGAACAAACAGAGCTGTGGGCTTCCGAAGTCAAGTCAGGAACGGGTTCAGCAGCACAGTGCAGCGAGGCAGAGGAGCTGCCCTGGTGGTCTTTCTGCGCCGAATCTTGGCTGTGTCGTCCGTCAGCGTTTTTGCTGTAAGACCTAGTGCAGCATAAGAGATCAGAGTCTTAAGAGTTACTCCCTGCCCTTACTAACATTAAAAATTTTGACATTGCTTTAATGCAAATTTGAACTCAATATAAAATAGTGACACGCATCTTAAATGTGAGGTGGAAGTCTGTGGCAGCTTTACTTCTGAATTCAAACAGCTCTAAGATTTCACTAAGGAGTTCATGGAGTTTCAAAGTTAAGGGTACATATAGAACCTGTACTTTTCAGTACACTTTTCTAAAGTTTTTTAATGTTCCAAATTGCTTAAAATAGAATTCCTTAATACGTTTTAGCTCTAATTTAATCCTGCATTAAAAAAAGTTATCTCTGTGGATTTGGTCATGTTGTCACGGTTCACTTTCAGCCAAGAGTAGACACAAGCATATGATAAACAGCAGAAAAAGTTATCCCAGCATTTCTAGGATGCTTTTTGTCCTGGCAGATTCTGAAGCGATTTATGGGCATCATCTTCTCAGAGCCAAACTGCAGATGCAGCTTTGTAACATCCACTCTTAATGCACACTACTTTCTGCAAGACTTTTAGGGGTTATATTGAATTCTGATGAGCTTTGCACCAGGCAGCAAAGCCTGAGAGAATTAACCTTTTTCAGACAATGACTTTTTAAAGTGTAAGGTCCCTGGCACAGCCCAGGCCCCTTCAGGAAGGTGTCTCTGGATGCAGCGGACTTTCATCTGGGTCAGGTGAGTGAAGGACTCAGGTTACACTTGGTGGCTAAAGGCATAACAACTGGGAGTGGCACGAACTAGCAGAGCTGTGTGTTCAGTATGGGAGTAAGATTTTTATTCACTAATACCAGGTCGCTGACATGCCAAATTTCTGTAAGTATGCATGCTTCAGAACTGCTTTCCCTTTCCAGCCACAAAACCTGGTACTGTCGCTGACGAGTTAATTAACGCCCTCATTTTTCACCTTCTCTGTGACAGCATTTCTGAAACTGCTGCCCCAACACCCAGCACCAGTAGTTCAATATGAATGCTCCTATCAAAGTCAATACACCTGCCTGCTATTCCTTCTGGGCCAGCGGCTCTGCTCCCACAGCGACCACCTTGCTCGCTCTCTCTCTTCATACTTCCTGTGACGTAAGGAAAACACTTCATCTGACAGATCTTCTATCTGTAACAAAACACAGGGAGAGCTGCTGCCATAATTAGGAACATCACTAGAAACAATGGCAGCCAACATCATATATAATTCTGCAAAGGTCTGTTCACCAAACGAGGTGACACAATGCATACTTGCTGTATAAAGGCACATCAAAATACATGCATTCAGCTTTTACACTCTCACTAGAGCTCTAATATATGGGATGCTGTCACCTTCACTTTATTTCTTTACATGTCTGTGGTTGATCTGAATGGATATAGAAATTATACCCCCCCCATGCAACTAACACATTTTTCTCTGTGGCGAGAGGCAGAAAATTAAGAGGACAAGCATTCATTTGCAAATCAAGGCAGTATTAAAAGCACATAATAAAGACAAGCAAAAATTGCAGGAGTTTCCAGAGACTGCTTTAGGAGGAGGCTGGGAGGCAGCAGGATTTGCCAGGTGCTCTTTAGGCACAGAAAAATAGGTCTGTGCTCACCAAAGGCTTCACATTGATAGCTGCACATTGAGAGGAACTCGGGAAACCTGAGGTGCCGCATTCCTGCTACGAAACCAAGCAGAACACCAATTCCGCTTTGAAGAGACTGTTTCTTAGCAAATGATTTGCATGACCCCAGTACAGCTTAAAAGAGCCCTAATGCAAGTACTTTTACTGCTTGTAGTCAAACAAGAGCCTGCTTTTTAGGTAAAACCCCTCAGATGCAGCTATTGCATCTGACCTTCGCTTTGAAAGAGCCATCTTCATTTTGCCGTTGGCAGCACACCAGGATGTTTGCTCCTTGGAGGCGGCTGGGCGAGGAGTGCTCTGCTGTCCTTCCCCCTCACTCCCCAGGTGGTGGGCAGAGCTCTTGGCTGGACCCCTCCAGCACAGCTCAGAGTGATTTCAAACTGCTCCAAGCCATTCAACCTCTTCAAAGTTCACCTAAAAAGCTACGGTTGGCAACAGCACGCGAGTGTTGCAGCCAGGGATTTTATGCCAGCCACTCCCAACTGAAAAGCAGAGAAATTCTAGGAAAGAACAATTCCTGGTCATGGAAGCTGTGAAGCTGCACTGCCAGATCAGTCCTGGACAAGAATTACACCAATAATCAGAGGGTCATGGAAAATAAACTGATTTTTTTCTATAAAACAAAATCCTCAGTGGTGTTACATGAGTAACATAATTTATCTTCCAATTGAGTCTGATAAAATACAAAACTAAATGCAGAGTCCTCACTGCAGTGCCAGATAGAGTCATGCAATATAGGTTACACTGTCAGCTGGAAGTACTCCACTCCAGCCAACTAACAGCCCCGAGTTTTCCTCCAGAAGCCATTCTTTCTATCAAGTCTTGCAGCACTGAGGTAGTTCATGACCGTCATGGGTACAAATGCAAAGTCTTACAGTGCTGCTCTAACCATACCTGGGAGGGGCACGCAGCTTGCCAGAGAGCACATCCCCAACCCAGGCAGCTGGTCAGGAACCACAGCCCCACAATGAAATTTAATGGGGTCAATGAAAAGCAATCCAAAGACCTCAGTGTGATCTGAATAGGCAACACGACCTGCTTGCTAAAACTGGAGCTGCCCGGTTCCTCCTCAGCCGAGCACCCAAGAGGAACCTTCAGACAAACAGGCCTGCTTTGTTTGTGCATCTCATGACTGCTTTTTGAAGACTCCTCATTGCTTTTATTTATTTATGTTAAACACAAACCACTTTGTTAGCTGCTGGTTTCCTTTCATGCAAGCTAACTTAATGGGTTTCCTCCTCTCTCTGGAATTCACCAGCTCTGTCACTTGGATGGCACGGGTACGAGGCTGCATCTCAGCTCACATTCTGCCTTTCCAAGGTCAGTGATGTATAGCGTGAAAGTGAGAATTTTATGAACTACAAAAGTGCTACTCCCTCAGGGAAAATTGAGGATTTTTCTGTGTGCTCAGATTTCCTTTGAAGTGGAAACAAAAGATAATTTTGAAAGAAAAACTTAAGACTTTGAAAATACTTTTCTTAGCAAATTGCCAAAACTTTTCATGCTGGGAAGAAACTTCATTTTTAACAAGCTTCCTTTCTAAAATCAAAGTCCACATTCCTCTCCAAGCGAAGAGTTTTGAAAAATGCAGAAATAAGCCTTGCTGTTCCTTTTCCATAGCTGATGATAGCAGATTTAACCACTTGTTTATTTAAAATGAGTTTTACCCTATTCCACTGAAGACTAACAAGTAATACATTTTCTTACTTAAAAATTGTTCTTTGTTCTATGGATGAAATCACATTACATCAGAGTAAAAGGTCTCTATGTATTTCCTCCACCAACTTTAGGTTAATTTAAAGTTGCTATAACTGGAGAAATGTGATATTTTTTCCCCCCACTAAGGTTAGTTTGAAAAAGGACAAAAGAGCTGTCATTCCTCAGTGGATGGATCTGGCAGTGATGCTGAGAGAAAAGACTATTAGGAAGGCCCGTTTGTGAGGCATGTCTAATGATTTCACTCAAAGAAAAAGACTTAAAGCAAACTAAGATTTGGATCCCCCCCATCACATCTAGTTAAGCTACAAGACACTGCATTAATCTTAAATAGCACTAGAAATATTTCTGAAAGGTTCTCAAAAGAACAAAATCTGTGTTCCAGTCTTTGGCTTCATGGGAAACACTGAGTCATAAGCCATGAAAACACTTATGCAAAACTAATTACAGAATTATTCCAAAGTATTTGTCATTACTAAAACAACTACAAAATAAACTTGAACATTGCTTTACAACCCTGCCTTGCCAGAAACTTTAACCTGGACAAAACAAATTACAAACAAAATAAAACAGGAAAACCCATGCCACACCCTCCCATGCCTTAAAGCAATAACTGACTGCAAATTCATACATGCAAACCAGGAGACTCAAACACTCTATTTCCAAAGACAAAGTATTTTTAGAGCAAGACACAGATAGCAGATTAACTTTTGCATTGCCCGACTGTTATGCTTGTCCTTGTAAGGCAGGATTTCCAGAAACAAAAATTAGGCACCCAAAAAAGGTAAGCTTTTTGTACTCAAATCAAGGCAGGGTGGTGAATAGCCCCCATTTTCAGAAAGTGCTGAGTCCCTCTCCTTGGAAGCATGGCTCCTGTAGAACATGACAAATTTGGGACTCCAGATTTTTTTGTAACTTGTGGAAACTTTGGATGCAAGTCTATTGCATGGATACAGGTTGTTGCATTGAAAGCCTTTAAATGAAGAAGAAAGAAGGGGGAAAAAAAGTAAAAAGAAAAGACATCAAGTGGAAGAAATCCTTAACTGGTGGTTGACACAAGGACAACTCCAGAAGTCTTAAACTTAGCCATGCAGAAGATAGGCAAAAAATAACCTATTATACAGTACCACTACAGACTGCTATGCAGTGGAAAGCAAAGAAAAAGCTTACTTTCTATAAAAGCAGAAAGTACATTTTGCCCTCTCGTCCTTCACGAATGATCTACTGAAGCTTGCCTTGATTTCAGTACAAGGAACCATTTCAGCAGTGTCAGTGTGAGTGCAGAAAATGTGAAAAGGTAACGCTGCTGTTCTCTCATGTCTTTTTTCAAGCTTACTCAGTAGCAAATCTAACTCAGCCTAAAAACTAAGGCAAGGAAGTGGAAGAATTATGATCAGACAACCACCTTTTCTCAGTACTCTGAAAAACATCCAAACCAATTAACGTGATCCCAACCAAAATGGGGAAAATTGGCAAAGGATGATTTGGACGAACAAGATCTTCAGCATTTTTCTCCTGACATCTCTCCTTTCTCCTTCTACCCAGCAGCTGACAGACAATACAGAAGCAGTGGACCACAGCAGGAGGCAAAACTGCTTTATTGTTAACTCAAGTTATTTCCTGGCCAAAGGATGAATCATTCAGGATCAACCAGTCATGCCAAATACAAATGTACTGGGAGGGCTACTAAACAAGTCGACAAAAAACGCTACAAGTATGTAAGACAAGTCACCTGAAATCCGAACAAGAAATCCACTGAGTCCTCCAAGCACGTCCCTTGAAACCTTGAAGGCTAATCACTGTTGAAATTCTTTTTTTTTTTCCCCCCCCACAGATACCAGGATGAAGAGAGCAATGAACAGTAGATTCTCAAGGGACAGTGCGCCCTTGCTGCCTTATTAGTTACTCTCCAAATGGTTTCATTAAATATCCTTGCAGGAGAGTTCTCCTGGGTATGTAATTTGACCTTCTCACTACAAAAGAAGACCAGGCATGTTTCCTGCTAGCAGAGCCGGTACCAACCCAAAAGGCAGTGGTGGACGTGACACAAATCTGACCACCACATTTCACAAGCATTTCTCAAGTGCATGAGCAAAGGCAGGGACAGAATAAGTTTTTCTTTTTCGACCCAAGAGCACAGTGCTAAATGAGTGCAACTACACCAGGTCCCTACCTGAGACCATGATGCTTTCTAACAGAAAAAGTTCATTTCCATGGAGCAGGCAGCTACACAGTAAAACTCTGAGGAAGCTAGTGTTTTTGTGGAGAGTATATTTTCTACCCCAAGGGAGTGGCACGATTTATTTACTGTGTTTAGCATAACCTTCTGTACTGCTACCTAAATGCAATCTTTTTTCTAGTACTAAGGCACCTAAACTCTGCTTGTAGAGATTCTCTGAAAAAGGAGCTCAAGAACAGATATTGTGGATGAAGGTATGAATACAAGTCCTAGAGTTAGAACAGCTGATAGTGGCCTACAGCAGAGACTGGAGGGAGATTAGAGATGTCCAAAGGACAGCAACACTGCCAGGTTTCTGGAAAAGGAGCCACAAAAATATTGGAAAGGCAGAAAACCAGCCTAGACACAGACTTGCTGGTACATTCACAGTGGGGTTAGAAAATGCCTCAAACCCCTGATTAGGGGAGAAAGGGACCCACGGCTGCAAAGTCCACGGACATTCCCTGGAAGAAGGAGGTAGATTCTTATGTCTGGAGGAAGCAAAAGGAGCTCACGATGTGTAAACTTTGCTCAACAGGCAAGCAGGAAATGCTGAAGGTTATGTTGTTCCTGACAAAGCAGAAAGAAGAAAAGCCTGTTCCCAACAAGATGGCTGCAGGAAAATGAACACTGAGAAGAAAAGTGAGGAAACCTGCTGGGCCCACAGTTAAAATGCCCTATTACCTCCTGAAGAGCAACAGGCCATGGGAACAGGTCATCAAAGAGGATGACAGAGAAGGACAGATGTCATAGCACACGTAGCCCCAAAGAGACAGCCTCACTGGGAGACCAAGCACGACAGTGCCCAGGGGCACGGGAGGTGGAGGCCTGACCAAAGAGACCCTTTGGGAGCACTGACTGCTGACAGCAATGGAGAGAAGAGCCAAATGAATCAGTGAACAATGATTATTAACGGAGATACTCACATTTCTGTCATCCACCACAGGGTCGAGTAGGTTGGCGTAAGACACATTTTCACAAGCTGGTACTTAATACTTTATTTTTGAAATTTGAGACTTACCAGGATTTCCATGAAGTCAGTGACTTTGGAAAATATAAACAGATTTTCCCAATTATGTATTATATATAGTTTAAGTAAAAACTGGTGGCTTAATTAAAATACAGCCTACCTCTTCTTCATCTGTATGAGATCGTTCTAAAGGTGGAAATTCAACAACTCTCCAGCTAGAAATGAGATAAGAAAAGTCAAATTAATATATCTAAATGCTGCTTCATTATTTCAGTAGTAGAGATGACTCTTGTTTCTACACTATATTGTTAGCTGTGCCTTCTTCAACACTCATTTTGCTTCAAAATTTCTTTCAAACAAAGTAATTTCAAATTTAAGGTGCTGATAAAAGATGCCTGAAATTTGGATTTTCCTTTCCCAACCCAGTAGCTAACCTTTTCCCAACACAGTCTTTAAGTTATTTAATAGAGTCTTAATAACACTCTTAGCTTTACAGACAATATAAAAGGAAATACAAATTAGAGATTGAAAATATGGAACAATTGCATTTAGCAATTTCAGGCAATTTGCTAGGAAGCCACTGAATTACAGCACAGGAGATCAATCACCCTGTTTTAGCAATCTAAAGATGTTCTTTTTCTTAAAAAACCCCAAACAACAAAACAAAACAACAAAAAAAGCAATACGTCTCTAGAATCATGGATTATAGATTTACACTGTATGGGAAAAAAAAAGCTTGTTCTACTGCATCAGAATGGATAGATTTAAAAAAATATATGCTAAACCCCTTTCTGTTTAATTCACTGAAAATAGTTAACTATTTTCTGATGAACCATAACACACACAAAAGACAGCAGCCTCTAAAAAGCCATCCAGAGTATGGCAGCCTTATGGCCTATCTAAGGACATGAATATCACTACAATTAAGATGATAAAAACCCACTTCTATTTTTAGCCAGTGTGTGCATTTGCCACCTCCCTGTGTGTATCAGGCTATTTCCCTTATGCTACCAGCTGCCCAGTCTTCCCACCACTCCAGTCACACTAATTGAAGTGTACATAAAAAAAAAAAAACCCAAACCTGAGCATATGAAAAGCTCATCTTAATATTATAAAATTACTAACTACACGTTAACGATATTCTTAGTTAATGTTCTCGTGATCATTTTGGTATCTTCTTTACAACTGAGGAGGTCATGAACAAACCTTGGGGTAAGGATTTCTTTGTATTGTAGTTTCTCCAACTTCGATGGTGCCACCAGCGACATTGGAATAACGATGTTGTCTATATCATAGGAGCTCTCGCTTCTCAACCTCCTCCTGGAGTTATGCTGTATAACATAATCAACACAAGATGAGGTTCATAAGCTCAAATCATAGGGACTACATGTTAGCTGAGAAACATTAGAAGTGCTTGAGGAAAAAGTCCTTGAACACTGTTTTCTACTGTTTAATAACTTCCGAAGCTACTTTTAGCAGTGAAGAACACCCTACATGGAAAGTGGCTTTCTGAAAGATGTGCAAAAGACAGAAACTGAATTTCTTTGCTGTGATCATAGTAGGATTCCTGGTGGTGGTCTCTGTCCACTGCATGCAACCTGCATGGGTCAAACCCTGAATTTCCTAGATTACAGGAGAAAGTTTAGTTTCAAATCATAATACGTATTACAAGATCTCAATTTTTAGTCCACTGTTAATAGAAGCAATCTATATTAAAATGCTCATGTAGGTGTTCTTCGGTGATGGTCTGCTCAAGCAAGGGAAAAAAGGAGGAGCATGCATTGTCAAAACTGCATGGGGGGCACAGATTTAAACTCAGCTCTCCAAGAGCCATCACCAGATTGAAACGTGATGACTTACAGAGCACCAGTATACCACTAGGCTCAGCAGAACCGTGGGACTGAAATCTGAATGCTATGATGAAATTCTCAATGAATTCCAATGTGTTTCTGCAGGGACTTCACTGAAGCAGAGCTCTGTTGCTCCTCAGCAAATTTATATACTTTGCCTGTAGTTCTGCACAAAAGGTTTTGAATAGTCAAGCTGAGAGTTCACAAATTCTCTGACTACATTTGCACCGTGAGGCCATTTTATGTAGCTGCACCAAGAAAAAAAGAGTCATAAGAGCCCTTGTGTAAAATTGGGAACATAAATCACAGTATATTTAATGAAATTTGGGGAAAAAAAAGAAAATGAAAGGCTCAGTGCCAATAAACTAAACTTACACTCCAGTTATATGATCTGCAAAATTCTTTTACAAGCCAGTATCTGTTTTAGGAACACACAGTCAATCTGGAATAAATTACTTCATGTAATTCACTTAATTCACTGTAAAAACGCTCTGTAAATTCGATGTAAAAGCATGTGGGTTTGGATTATTAATTTGCACCACTCTCTCTTGATATTTGAGCTAAGACAGTGCTGGATTTTTGGTTTACCTGTGATGAAGTGCTGTGAGCGGGCCGAGACATGGCATGGACATTGGTCACGGCAGCAAAACTGCTATGGGATTCTGGTTCTGCATGTTGAAAGGAGAAAGTCTCAAACCTAGTGTTACGTTCGCCTATAACAAAAAATAATAATTAAAAAAATGCATACCAGCTCTTGTCTCTTCCACTGAAGGTATTTTTCCATACAGTAATAGTAAAGTCATTTCTAGAAGCCCACAGCTAACCACTTATGATTTAAGGAATACTAAAAAAAGCCATCTAAATAAACACTTGTTACTCATCCTGTCATTGTTCTTCCACAAAACGCATCCCTCTCCTTCTACAAAGGATTTCATCTCACGGAACCAGCTTCATATGGGCAAATCCTACTTCTTTTTTCAAAAGCTGTCATAGACTGCACACACAGCAAATGCAATCAGACTTGGAGGCCCTCTCCCCAGTGCTCCCTAACAGCACCTCCCTAGCTGGGCTGCATCTCACTAACAAGTTCACTAAGCCCTCGCTGATGGTTTCTTCCTTGATAAATGATAAACCAAAACTGGCAGCAAGGGCAACAAATAAAATTTGTTTCTAGATCTCCGCGTGTGGTTTCTTCTCGTAGTGGTCCACTGCTCCAGACAAATCGTAGTTCTTGTTTTCTCTTATTCAGCCTCAGTGTAAGCAGCGTTTCAGGGGACTGAGAATTTAACCACCTATGTTCTGCTTTCCTTCTACCTTAATTTCCAGTAAGAAAAGAGAACTCAGATTTAATATACCAACTAATAAAAAGAATCAGTGTATTCTAACATGGAAAAAGAGGTAAGACTGATCCTGAATTGCACAGGCTGGGTCAAGGACATGAACTCTCATCTCCCAGGCAGCTCTGCAACTCCCTGGCACACAGCTTTTATTTTTGGCTTTGTTCATCAGCCTGACCTTCCCCATGGATAATTTCTCCTAGACAGAGCCCAAATTAGGAATAAATATGTAGTACTACAACCATAGCACTAATAAGCTAGAACTTCTGCTGCTACTCACAAATACACCACACAGCAGTTTTCTGGCATTGAGAAACTATGATACTCATGATAAAAGATTGCTTTTTTTTCTTCCATTAACTCAAAGAACTAAATACCATTGGCAGAAGACTAATTGTATCTTCAAAAGGTTTACTGCAACAAGTTTTCTCTCTTACTAGCACTCCCAAGTAACTCCAATTGTTGATCTCAGTGTGTGTGAAAGTACACTTCGGGAAACAATGTGGTTGCAAGAAACACTG
This sequence comes from Podargus strigoides, assembly GCA_028020825.1. Taxonomy (NCBI): domain Eukaryota; kingdom Metazoa; phylum Chordata; class Aves; order Caprimulgiformes; family Podargidae; genus Podargus; species Podargus strigoides. Next base: position 36,137,139 of record CM051625.1, read on the forward strand.
TGTCAGCATTTGCCTTTTGGGGACCAGTGACTGGTTTGGGGAGCAGGTGGCATGGAAAGAAGGATCATGAATGGCAAGGGGGGACACGGCACAGCACCCCCTGCAGAGACAGGCACATAGCACAAGACTGTACAGCATAGGGGAGAACTGCAATGCACAAGGGGAATGATGCAGAGAAAAAAACCTTCATCTCAATCAGAGACAGTTTTCAGTCTGTCCAAAACCACCTTTTGCTGTCTCCTGTAACTTTCTAATCAATAGAGTTCTTTGGTTTGGGGTTATGGTTTATCTGGTTTGGGTTTTTTTTTAATAGATCATAATTTGTTGTTAAATCATCTCTGCAGTAATTCCCATATCTCCACCTCTATTGCAAGATTACACTAGCAGTTTTACCTGGATATGCAACAGAAGTGTATTTTTTCACAATGTTAACTGATCACCTATAGTTTTTAATTCTTTCTTAGGGAAAATTTTAAACTAATCTAGTTTACCCTCTTACTCAACAATTTATTTTCTTCAACTGCTCTGTGAGGAATTTTGCCAAAAGTTCACATAAATGGAACAGAATCTGTTAGATTTTACATTCCAATAGCCTGGGAGAGATAAGATGCTAGTTATCTTTACAACGGTACGCTCAATTTTTTGTCCCTAAATTATCACATAATTCTACAGAACTTTCAGGGCACTTAGTATTAACTTACCGAGTGCTGAAGCAGAGATTCAATGGCTTAAAATACAAAGATAACAAGGATGAAAACACTAATTATAAGCACTGGCTACCCACAAGTCCTCTTAACAGTCTGGAAGGAAACCAGAACCACAAATGACAGTATACAACAACTGAAACATAGCTGACCAAAGATGCCAGGAATAGTAAATGTCTGGTTAGGCACATGATTTGACAGATAACTTTGCAATTCAGTCTCTTTCACTTACTACTATGAAAAAAAACCCTTCATATTAAAAGGAATGACACTCAGTATTAGAAAAACACAACTGGACTGCTGAGCAGTTTCCTTTAAGAGTACTCCAAAAATAAAATACAGAAGCTTGTCTTATTTTGTAATATATGCTCAAGAAGAAAGATTACTATGCTCTTAAATAGCATGTTATTTTCATGGTGTTGTAGAGTCCATTTCTTCATGCCTGTAAAGTTTCATACAGCACCCTTTTTGGAGACAACTTAAAATTAATTCTCGAAGTCCAGTGATGATAAACTAATTTATACGGTACGTTTTTAGAGAAGCAGTGCTTCTTAAACAATACCATTTTTTCTCTTACCTACTGCTGTCTCACTTAGATGTCTTTTCTTTCTTCCTTCCGACAGCTGGTCAGATGTTCCTGACACTGAATGAGATTTGGAATTAGATAAACAGCCACTGCTCCATTGTTTGACAGAAACATTATGTGGATTATAGTCTACAACAGAAAAACCATGTATCAAGTTGAAAACTTATTTTCCATTGGTGCAATTTACAGGGAATCTCAACTGCAGAACTATTTATCATGGGAAAAAATGACTTCTGATAGGAACCCAAACAGGAAACAGTACTGCAGTCAGGAACCGGTGTCTGCAGAGAAGCCCTGGCCCAAACTCCCCTCACTTGTATTAGTGCCCTCCAACAGCTCTGATGGGATTGTGTCAGTGCAACAAAGGAGAACCTGACACTGTGGTCTGGGAAGAGATTGCTCTTCCACCTTCTCTGATAACCTGCTCTGTGGTAAGTTTATACATTGAACCTCTTCACGTCAGAAAGTACTGGCAAATGAATGAAAAATGGTCTTGCAAATATTAAAATATTTTGCTTTACATACCATTGTCTGCAGATACTTTAAACTCCATTCCCAAAGATGAGATATCAACAGGTTCTCCTTTGATGTCATCCTTCCTTAATAATGTTTCCAAGTATACATGAAGAGGAATATCTAATTAAAAAAAAAAAAATCCAAAGGGAATGAAGTCTATATCAGAAACATGGCAACCTATGAGCCAATGAATTATGCATCATCACTAAAGGTCTAGGAATCGATTACACAACACTATGTAATCTAATCTATGAGCAATATTGCTGCCTTGAGTCCTTTAGCTCATGAAGGACAGCAGTGCTGAGTAACTCCTGCGAAGACAGATCGCCTGTCTATTTAGCAGCAGTGTCTTCACATGGTCAAGTTGAAGACAATATAGAAAAACATGTCCTGAAACTGGTAAGAGCCAAAGGAAAACTCAATGATAACACCCCAAAAAAGCCCAGACAGACATTTCAAAGAAGTGATTTTTCCATAAGTAAATAAGAAAATCTGAAGTAAGGCAATTCTCAGCAAGATAAATTATTGTATGAGTGTTATGCTCCACTATAGGCCAAGACCTGTAGTCTCTTACATCAGTTATCTAAGCAGTATACAAAGAACATCTCCAGTAACTGCCTGCAGGTAAGATCTCAAGGTACCTATCTTTCTATTAACAGGAACTGAGAGTAATGCCACACTAAAAACAAATGCATTTTTAGTTGTGAAGCTACACTGCCATATGTGCTAACCAAGGCAGTCTGCTTAAGTGGTTCCAAGCTCTCCAGCACTAAGAGCTTCTAACAGCTGACAAGACAACTCAGATCAAAGCAGGACTCAAACCTAAGGAATGCTCTTGTAGAAATCCCAGTGCAGGCACACAGGCTTTGTATTGACAGCGCTGGTTTTTTGGTGTTCGAAGTCAAAGTAAGAAAGAGCAAGGCTGTCTCACTCTGGAATAAACAATGTCCGTACCCGCAACTACTCCAGAATTGTTCTTTATGAAAACGAGCCCTGGAGGGTATCAAGTGAGAGTAAGACTGGGGCCTTCCCCTCTTGACTAGCTCCTGCACAAAACCCCACATGGTGGAGAGCACGTAGTGCACCTTTTCAGTCATCTGAAAAGCCTGTAGTTCAGCCTTTTGGGTACAGACAATGCTTTTGGAAATTGTTACTGCTGGGAGCCTAGAGGTAATTTCAAGGTACGTTCCTCCTTTCTCTCTCTGGCAAAGGCTAGAGCAGGGCAATGCAATTCATTTCCCGAGGGAGTTCTAACCAAGAATTAGTCTGCAAAACATCTCAAGTGGTAAGGAATTTACCCACTACTGTAAGGCAGGAAGGCTTAAGAAAAATAGGTCTGACTGAAATGCCTTTCGGGAAACAACATTAGAAGAAAGAAGAGAAATTAAGTAGAAAGAAATAAGTCACCGTAAGAAGCAGGCTTGATGACTATTATGTTCAGAATGAGAAGAGGTCTGAGGGCAGGGCCAAAGGGTGGGCATTAAACTATTTTTATTTATGTATAACCTTTGCCTCATGAACCTTCAGGACTTGCCTGGACAGAAACTTTCATCTAAAAAAATAATTTATTTCCATTTGATATGGATCCAACTAGATACCTTGTCACAAGAGTAAAGGTGACCTGTAAAAGGTTTTTCCACCCCCCAAGGTTTTTGTTGTGCTTCCTATTCTACTTCTGAGTAAAACATAAAGTAGGTCTGAGAGATTTATTAGTCACAACATTTAAGTAAAGAAATGAACAATCACCTGAATTATTCACAGATTTTTTAATATGTGCTCCCATAACTTAATTAGAAGGGCAGGAGCATTTGTTCCAGTTTATCTGCAGGCTAGGTACAGAAATACCAGAAACCCAAACTTCTTAGATGCAAACTACAATTTTCCAGTTATTGGGGTGTAAGTTTAAAGAGGTGCTTTTATGCTCAGGAGATGCTACAACCACTGACATACTTTTGGTCAAGACCCTCAGTGACATGGAAACTCTGAAGGCAAGGCTTAGAACCCTACAGGATAATTACACTTTCAGAAGCCAGTCCCACTGCACCATATCACTACAGAGCCTGCAAATTAGGATTCTGCTTCACAAGTAAAAAACAGGTGTAAGAGAGTAAGATCTGAATCTTGAATCTGAATCCTGCATCTGAGCAGGAGGTAGTATATCTAAGCACTTTTTCCTGTCTCAACTATTATCAGCAAGGCTAAGGCTGCTTAAAAATAGAATAAATATTCTTCAAAAGAAAGACATTCTTGGTATCAGAATGAAGCTAAATAACTTTTTTCTTCCTCCATCCTGGCAAAGTGACCAACAGTAGCCATGATGCAGTCCAGAGCCTTTCATTTTTTTTCTTTTCATGATGATTAGGGTAGGCTTCTTTCAAGGAAAGAGTATTTCAAAATTCTCATTAAACTTCCTAGTCTCCCTTACAAGTAAGGTAGGAATAAGTGCAAGGGGCACAGCCTAATATAACTTATCCTTGAACACTTAAAAAACCCAATCTGATCAGTGAGATAACCTGGCAGGCCCCCAGGAAGTGTGTGGGGACAGGTCTCTGCAGGGATTTGGCAACCACCACCTAACCCCCAGATTCCTGTACAGCTGGGCTGTCAGAGTCACAGAAGAAGTGATGGAGAGAGTGTAAAAAAGATTTTAAAAGTCTTTTCCCCTCCTCTCCACAACAGAGTCCTGCTGACTGGGATGTTTGCTGTTACACACCTGGAATGTTTTCTTCCCCCTATCTGCTCCTCAAAATAAACTCCTCTTTATCCCATACATGGGATGTAAATGCTCATAAACCTGAAAGAATTGAGACCTTCTCAAGATTCCATGTCCACACCTGGGTCTTCCTACTGGTCAGTGATGAGTTCTCCAAACCCAAGACTTATTTTAATCCTTGACTTCCTAATACCAGGCTGTAGTGTATACACTGTCATTCTGGGAAGACAGTGGGTTTAATTAAAGACTCAAGCAGTCCCATGGAAGTCCCAGCCTCACATTCAAGATTATTTTGTGGCAAAGAAGCCCTCCAGAACAGCAGAATTCCTGTACTGGTCAGCAACTACCTGCCAATAATTTTTTTCCTAAAATAATAAAAAACCCCAAATCTTATAGTATCTGCTGGTATCTAATCCCTTCTGCTGGTAACAGCACTTAATGTGCTATTTTGAAGCACAAAGTGCTGTCAAGTTGCACCTGCACTAGTTTCAGGGCTAACAAGAGTCAGAAAAAACAACATCTGCATTATTGTTCAAAAAGATGAAAGAATCAGATGACAGAAACCATAAACTTCAAAGATCATGAAAAAGGCTGACTATCATAAAAACCAGTTAGAAAAACTAAATAAAGCTTTTTGGGCCTAGTCCAAAGGGCCTGAACTGAAGGTTGCTCATGAAAACAACACAACCAAGGTACGGCAGCATGTTGGCAAAAGCATCATCTAAAGAACTAAAGCTGACTCAATCAGACACAGCATGAAACGTGCAAAAACCACCTTAACCAAAAATATTCCCCTGACCCCATTTTTCTTGGTTGTATGGAAAAATCCAGAAGGTGTATTCCTCAAATGTCAGGATGAAGTTAAGGTTTTCATTAAGTCTAAACTCAGGTATTTTGCCAACGTGAGGTTTTGTGTAAGAGAACTAAGTTCTACAAAGCACTCAAAAGAAAAGCTAGTCCATAAACTCTGCAGCTCTCACAAGCACAAGCACCCTCTGTTAGAGGCACTGCATTTGAGTTACTTACCTGAAGGGAATGATAAGACCGGATGGAAGGAAGAGTCCAGCTCTTGCACATAATCTAATATTTTAGATTCCACACTGTACTCACTACTGCTGAAAGCAGAGGCCGGCACCATACATGGTAACTGAGTTTTGTATGGAAAGGAGGCATCTCTAGATGGCGAAGTCTGCAAGGATACACAGAAACAAAGGTTAATTTCTCCTTTACTCACTTCCTTCAAATTAGACCAGAAGAAAAAAACCTAAAAAATAAAAATCTGAGTGACACTCTTCAACAGGAAAAGGGGGAAAAACCATTCCTACAAAGTTCAGCTAGCCTAAATATGACTTACCTCCACTTATCATGGACTATGGCGTACAATACCGAGAATACAAAAATATCCTTCAATTAAGGCCAGAAAACAGTTTCCAATCATTATTCTGATATATCCTATGATAAACAAACACCTCTTAATATTCCATGCCAGCACAACAGGCATTATATAGATGCACAAACAAAACTAACACCAGACTAAATACAGGGGGCTCTTCCATTTATCCCCTTAGTATGATTCTCAGTATCGATATCGCTAGACAGTTTGAGCTCATACATTTTCATGCCAGACACAGTATTAAATATTTTGAGCACGCTGTGTACTTACACAAAGCAAGAGGGCAAAGTCTTTACCTTGTTATAATTTTAATATCAGGTAAGCAACACAACCAAAAGAAGACACAAAGTGATAAATACAGAGGGATGCAATGAGAATTGATTAACAGATAGTAAGAGGAATTACTAGAAAGAAGAGAGCTGCAAAGAAAGATTAATTTAGCTGCTTCTTTGCAAGGCTTGTTAAAGTAGGGAAGGTAAAATGGTTTGCACAGAATCGCTAGGTGTGAGGTACCAGGACACTAAGGCAAAAGGCAAGGTGAAAATGGGCAGGAATGAGCAGCAGAGAGCAGGCAATATACTGAGCTCTGAAAGACAGAAGGACAGAATTGAACATGGTACTACAGGGCAGTAGTCAACAGCAGCCTGTACTTCAGGATAAGCTACAAAAGCACTGCAGGGAAATAGTGCTGTTTATGCCACTTTCAGCCTTCCTGGATACTAGCACTAGTAACCCCAAAGGTACTAAGATTTTTAAGGGCTTCCATTGTTTTTTGATACTCTGCCAAATGCTGCAGAATCCTCTAACGAGGAAGGGAAGGAAGCAGGGCACTGGGGTAATTTAAGGTTCTCAGCCTAACACGGTGCAAACTGCCAGATTTATAATCTTCCGGAAAAGGATTTCAACATCAAAAAACCTGTAAGAATGAATATAACAGTGGTCACCTTGATTTTCTTGACTTTTCATGGAATTAAAGCAAAACATCTAGCAGCTGTATCAGAGGCAAGACAATCTAACAGACATTACTTGTATTTTCAGTACTTCTACTTTCTGAATCCAAGAAATTTCTTTCTGCTGTTTCCTCCTGTCTGAAATATTCCAGGTTGTATTCTAGCAGCATCGCTCATCTGTTAGTTATGCAGTGATTATGTCCACCACATGAAATCCCTCTCCACTTACTGAAATCAGCTCTTCTGTCATGTAGCCATCAGCATTCACAACCCACACTAAGGCAGAAAATACCCCATTAAAAAGTTCCCCTTTCAATCTCTTCACTTCTTCTCAATTGACAAATTCCCTACGCTGGGATTGTATTGCAGGAGCTATTAAAATGAAGTATGACACAGGAGCAGAGGAGACCCTGTGGCAGTGGTGGTGGGAGGAGTTGTATTTCACATTTTTTTCATAGGAAAACATTAACAGACCAAAATCTACCTTGATCTCCATTCACAGGTGTATGCAGAAGTACTTTCAACTTAATTTGGAAACAATTCTATTCTAGCCCAGGACTCCCTCAAATCAGTGTTCTGTTATTTTGCTGTGACAGACATATGGGACTCTTCATCTGTTAAAGTTTAAACATCCACAAAGTGTTGGCAGAACTGGGACCTGTGTTTGGAAACACTAGAGGGATAAATGCTAAAGCAAATTTAATGTTTCCCATTATATGGACCATTAAACTAAACCTTAAAGAGCTTTTAGGCAGTTGTTTTACCTTTGATGCAATAAGGGCTTGCTTTTCAAAAATGCACAAAAGCACATTTCCTCTTGTTATTTGGGGTTTAGAAATGAACTAGTTTCCTGAATCTCTACTATTTAAGCTGCCACTGCACTCCCTCTGCTTGCACTTTTTTTTAACAGAAATGAATCCACATTACACTAAACAATAAATCTCATTCTTTAAAAAGAAATCCCCAAACACCGCTCAGTAAGATTACCTAGAAAATGTAGAGATAAGACCAACACATATGTAGATCCCGTCCTTTAGTCCTGACTTACTTTTTCTTGCTTTAGATCACTTCAGTCCCTACAGAATATAGCTTAAAGCTAAGTCTGCTCAAAACCATGCATGCATGGTCAAATAATCTCCACATTCTCAATTTATTTTGAAACAGTATAAAAATCCAATTGCTAACACTGGCAAATGCCAAATTCTTTTCATCATCTTGTCTGTGGTGGGAGTTACAAAAGCTTATGCATGAAATTGTGCCTTATTTCCTTGAATGCTCTGGCATCGACACCTAAATAATTACATCTTTCATTAAGTCAGTTTGTAATTCAAAAGAAAATAAGGACCTACATAGAAGTAATAGTAATTTCATTTAAATGCTTGTGAAGCTACTACAAAAAAGCTAAAAAATCTGGCAGTGTCTGCGTTCCTAGCTCCTAGATCTGGTTTAAATTTCTGATGGAATAGTTTTCCACTGGAAAATGCTGAATTAGTCAAATCATCATGTCTGTCAGGAATGTCAATTTAATCAACTCTTGATGAAAAAATTTCTGAAGCCCTTCATTGTGGGATGAAAGCCTGCTGCACAGTCAAAGAAAGTGCTTCAACCTTATTGAAACAAAACTGAAGAACTGTTTATTGGAAAACTAAACTCTCCCCGCTTTCAATTCAGTATAGAACAGCCCACAACCCGACTGGCTTTTCCAGCACTTAATTATTGATTTTGTAACACAACAACAAAAAAAACCACAAAACCTCCTCTGAACACAACCCCACAAATAAAAACAGCCAGCCACAGGAAGGATAAGTGGCTTCATGAAAACCAAAGCATACAGCTTTGAGAGGAGAGCCAGCCCGACTACAATGCCAACCCTTCAGAAAGCAAGAGAGATTACTCAGCTCTCATCAGTTCCCCCCTGCTATACTATACCTTGTACATCTCCTGGAACATTTTTCTTCATTACTGAAATCCAAAACCTCACGCTTCCTGAGCTTAAGTAGATATGAAGAATAACGTTACATTAAATTGATTCTATTATGGAAAAGAAAATACACTGTATTTAAGAGGAAATCAGAAGCGTGCAAGCTTTAAATCTCCATCTAAAATAGCAGCTCTGTTTTAAACTTCATAACAAACGGTGTCACCAACAGAATCTTGTTTTCTAGAGTATTATGAATTTTAATCTTGGAATTTTTTTTTCTCCTTAGGACTGTCTCACTGGGTCACAGAAAATCTCATAAGCAATTTATTTTGATATTCAAATCAATTCTTGCACTTGCTTGTGATAAATGGACGCATTAGACAAAGCACAACTGGCTTACGCCTCTGTTCTGGAAGGGTCAGAAGGCTGAACACTTCCCAGCCAACCATCCCTCTGCAGAGAAAAAAGTTTGAGTCTATGAAGTGTGACATACTTGAAAAATGTTTTGTGCTCCCAGTTAAAAATTCTGAAATGAATCCTTGTTTCATGGCTTCAGCCACTGATCACTAAAACTCCTACCATTTTTGGAAACATGCCGAAATGTACCAGTACAGAGAGCCACAGTTCAATTACACCAATGTGTATGAATTCAGTAAGTTAATTAAGTTAGCTCAAACACACTCTGCTGAATACCTGTAACATCTGCTTCTGATTATTCTTGTAAGCCAAAAAGGGCAAAGAAAAAGCATTTATTCTCCCTACACACACACAAACTCAGAACTTTTCAGCAATATCAAAGAAGAGCCATCCTCCTCAATATTAAAAACTGTTCTTCAGTAAATAATAGCCAACTAAACTGCAGAGATTTAATTATGAGATCCAAGAACCACTACATGGGTGGCTGATGCCTTCCCTCTTTGAACACCAAACACACTGCTAACTTTTAATCCTCCAGAAGCGCTAGGTACAGCTCAAACCAACAGAGCACCGCATTACCTGCTTGCTTCTGTGCTTTAGCACCTGCCTTAAAGGCCAGTCCACTTCTCCATAGCCTCCCTCTTCTGTACACAATGATCTGCTCTGAGCAGAGCTATTCCCCTCTGACAGAACATACAGTTACATGAAATGTCTTATTTCACAAGCTAAACATCAGGGGTTCCCTAAGCAGGACTTCACTGCAGAGTGCTTTTAGGAAACATACAATACACGGAGAGCGAAAGGTTAATCTGAAAGCCCTAAAGACTTTCTCATCAACAGGTAGCGGGGGGCGGGGAGAAGGTGGGCAAAGCATCTCAGACATGCCTACATGGGAAGGTGGGTAACAGACGATGCCAATGATACCTTACATGCCAGACCCCACCTTCCAGGTGAAGTTTCTATAGATGTCAAATGGATGGACCTTTCCCATGCACTAGCCTGCAAATCTATATGCAGGTCAGGTACAGCGAAGCAAGCTGCCCCAGGACGTAAACAAATTTCTCCACCTCTGGCCCCTCTGAAGCTGTTGACAAGGATAGAGATCCTGTGGCAGGGACATTTTTCCAGGAACGGAACTGAGACTTTCATGAAACACTAACAACACCTCACCTGGCATCCGGCTTGTCTCAAATTCAGATTTTTAGTTAGTGTCATAAAAGGAGTGGTAGCTTCTACCATTCTCAAAGACCACCCACCACCTCTCCTAAGTACACATGGAGTTTAGTTTCTTTAATCTTGTTATAAGCCAATGGGAGATGGACTTTCACCTGCTCTGTGGGAAATGTATGTTGTCCTCATCGTCCTGAAACAAAGACCTTTTGTTCAACTAGCAAATCAATTGAAAAATCAAGGTTAGTGCTTAATCTTTGACCAGTTAACTGAACCAAAAGAAGAAAAGCCATGTTAACTCACAGGGATATATTTGGAAAAATGCCATGTAGAAATTAAGAGTAGATGTGATCAGTAAAACACTACAGAAATATTGTTATAAGCTATGGTGCACAACAGTGAAAAGCACACTTCGGGTTTTTCATTCTGGATAAAAAGAATATGCAGGCTGACTGGCTTGCCATAAACCTCACAAAGGATGGATCTAGTTCCACTGGCAGCATCACTGTATCACAAAGCTAAAGGTGTTCTCCCTTCCTACCTTCCCAGTACACAACAGTCTTGTCAGACATTCAGAACAACTGAATACATAGGAATACTTCTTTTTTTTTTTTTCCTATTCAGGTTTTGCTGATTTTTAACTAACAGAAGGCCTCCTTTTTTAACTTCCAGTGTTAAAAAAGTAATTTTATCAACTCTTACTTTCACTTACAAACTTTGTAAACCATAACCAAGGGCTTTTCCTCCCCAGACCAGAAGACTGACGCATCCATAAAGGTACTACACCATTTTCATTGAAGCAGAATGCATCCTCTTCTTGAAACCAGTTTGCAGGAGACTTGGCGACACAACGTTCCCTGGATTCATGGCTTTTTAGAAGTCAGCAATGCTAGCAAGCTATGCAGAAGCAGGTGGTGGAGACAATACTGAGGGATACCAAGGAGGGGGATGACAACCAGTAGACCTCTTTCGGTGCAACTAAGGGTAAATGACTACTTCACTATGTGAAAGGCAAAAATTCTAGCTGCCTACTGAATAATATGCTTGATTGTTACTGCTCTAGACAGTGCTGTTTCTTTAACTTTACAGAGTAGAGCTAGAGAAAGCAGTAACTGATATCAGCCACAAAGAATTCACCTGTATCTCCCTAAATGCAAATAAACTCCAAAATGGGACAATATGGCATAGAAAATGGGATTGTACTCTAGGAAGCAGATGCTAAAATATTTGTCCCTAGACAAACACATCACCTGGCAGAAAACAGGGTACAACTTCCACACTGCATGCAATGTTCTGACTAAGCACCTTGTGTGCACACACCTTTCCCTCTGTCCCTTATTCTCCTTTCCTGCTAGCTACAGACCACTTGCAGACAGCAGACATTTAGCAAGTAAGATAAAAGCTCTGCATGCTGCGTATAATTCAAATTATAAAAGTATATATATATATACACACACACTCTTCCCTAAAATCTGGAAATTAAAAGGACTTGGTGAAAGATCCATATGTATTTATCAAGCGGCATGAACAAAAAGTATCACTGGTCCTAAGCATGCACTGGGAAGGCAGCAGGACACATAAAATCATAAAACAGGCATGAGAATTAGATTAAAATAAGAAACTCAAACCCTAGAATTTAAATACTTTTTTCCTGTCTGTTTCAGAGCCTTCTGGAGAAGCACTCAGGGGTTTTTTTATTCTTTTTTTTTTTTTTTTTAAACCACTAAACAAAATCAGATATTCTTCTGCTCTCACTTTAACTCCCGTTTGAGACTGAAGAGAAAAAATGTGGCAATGTTCAACAGCAAGAGCTGGCAACATCATACCAACTGTTTGCTTGTGGTATCTAAAATGTAAGCTTTTGCACCTCATTGCCCAGCTTTTGGGGTGTTGGCACCTTTGCAAATTTGAATTCCACTTTTCTCCCTAGTAACAAAACTTGCCTGGTTTTAAATAAACTTAAGAGAACTTTTGCTATCTCACAGGTAATTCAGTTCCTTCAAGTTTAGGCAAAAAATAGCCAGAGACAAAGATACTACAGGCCCTCACTATAGGAAAAGCATTTGCAGAAGCACCCAGGCATTAGACTTTGGAGAATCCAGGTACTGGGGAAGCAGTTAAAAATGCAACAACTACTGGGAAATTATTCAGTTGAAGCACATGTCTTAAAGTCCTGACACCAATCTGCTACTTAGAAATTTTCTTGTGTTTAATGTTTTGATACTCTTGGCCTTCTTTCTTAGTGCTAAAACTACATGACATGCATTTCATAGGAGGAGACAATTACCCAGAGTTTGACTTGCCAGCTGTAACAACGCAAACAAGTAGCAGATCCAGTGTTTTGAACAAAGCACTCCCAGACTTCCAACCCCTGCTCGCATGCATTGTCCTCCTACTAAACCACACCTGCAGTGTACTCCTGTGTGCTATCATGCATGCAAGTTTTAATACTCATCCAAAAATCAGCCTGAAGAAATGCACCACTACATCACATCCCCTACGCTGAAGCACAGGCTGCAATCCCAGGGGTTATCACGCACATGGATTATTCCAAGTAGTTTGTGCACTGACTCACAATCAAGAAATGGCCTAAGCTCTTACCAAGCTATTTAGATAATGAAAGAAAAAAGATACAAAACAGATTCCATGGCCAAAAGATGACTCACAGATCATCTGTGGTACTTCATCATTCTGAATTAGGGGACAAGCGGATTTGGCCCCAAAGGATGTTTCAAGTTCCTGAGGATACTGGTTGGTGACAGACAAACCAAACACCCTGCATCCTGTTTTATTTATCCCCACCGCAGTCTAACTATCTCATAGATCTGGCAGGTCTTCTAGAGTTTCATAGAGTCCTATATTTTCTTTCAGATACTACTCGCTGTAAGCATTATTTAAACACTAGACCAGGGGAAGGTGTAGTCCTCTTCAGAAAAGAAATACAGCAAAGCAGAGGACAATATAGGGCATCTCTCAACAGGTACTGGGAGGCTACTACGTCACTAAATACTCCGACTTTTGACAGCATTGTAAATGTATGTGGCATGGCAATAGATAAGAGAAAAAATGTGGCTGTCTTCCCAGTGACCTTATGAACTGACAGATGGGATAGCAGTTCACAGTTTCATACTTTGCTTCTCCCAACATGGATGTTGGGGGGTGGAGGAGGGAGAGGAGTTTCCCAAAGAATCTGAAAAGATGTAAAGAACAACAATCTGTATGCCATTCGATGCACTAAGGGTACAACCAGTCAGCCCCAAAACCCCAAAATTCCTTAAAGTTATCCCAGCATTTCTTAATCTCCTACACATGGGAAGTCTGCATTTTGCTGTGATTCTCTGCTCAGAATTCATTAGTCATCCTCTGCTCAGATTACTCTGCAGAGCAGCATCACCCATCAGCACTGCCAGGCGCTCACTCGCTGGCTGTTTGAACCAGGCTCTGTGAGGAAGCTGGCACAGGAGCTGTGATGTTCAAAAGATTCAATCTTCTCCTCAGATTTCAGTAAACTGGTCTCTGTTAACTCCACGTCTGCTGCAGGGAGGTGGCAGCAAGTCTGCCCTAGCTCCAGCTTGCTCTCAGGCCAGTGACCTTAAAGAAATGGGGGTCCTCATAGACCATGGCACCAGGGGCTATATAAATATGTAAAACTTGAAGAAATCTGGGAGAAGCACTTGCTAGAGATGGCACACTAACATTACATTAATAATCCAACTATTTTCCATGCTGCTAAGAAGTAACTCCTTTTTCTCTAAAAGTCCAGAGGAAATTTGCTGGATTACTATTGGGAATAGAGATAAATTTTCAAAGAAAACTGGGTTTTTCAATCCCAGAGGCCATTCCTCATTTTGCACCCTTACCCTTAGACATCTGCCTAATCCAGCAGCTGGCCTGGGCTGACAGCCAGTGTTCTTCCATTACAAGTTGAGCAATCTCATCAACAGCTGGGTAACTGAGTGTAGCAAGCACAGGACTAAGAAAGTGACAGTTAGGATAAGATTTCTTGAATGAAACAATACACTGATGATGGCTCTTAACTCAAAGACTCGATACCCATTTAGATTCAATTGTCAGAATGTGCTGGAAATGTTCAGCTCAATTTTATCTCTTACTTCTCCAGCAGGATCCCTGATGCAATGGTTTTAACCAACACTCTCTAAGAGGCTTTGTTCACTGGTTTACCTTAATTTTGAAAGCTTTAATGGAGTTTGGCACTTGCATGAGGTCTGAAGCTGACAACTTGACTGCTGCCACCACCCCTTCTTATCTCCAGGAACATGAGGCAGAATTCACCTGTAGCACACGACTCAGTTCTCCACACGGCCCCTTGGTTAACTTCCCCACAGAGAAGACATCAGAAAGCAGAGTCCAAACACAGGTTTTGAGCTGAGAGCTGCAGTAAGCATAAACAGCACTCTCTACAGGGGCTTTTACCACCCTGTCTTTGGGACATCTCTGCACTTGCAGTACAGGGACACTGGAGCTTGGTTAGTATATGGTAACCCAGCACTAGAAATGTCACAAGAGCATGGAGCACACACACAGTCGTACCAGCTCCAATGTTTGAAGCCTTAACTAGTAACTTAAAAATGCACTTTTTGATTGCAGACTACAATCAAAGGTAAACTACAAATTCATCTTTTTAGTCTACAAGTCAAGGTAAACTACTGAGCATGCAAAGCAGCTCAGCTCTATGGCTGGTTGAAGATAAAAATGTAAACTCCTGCTGCTGGGCTGCAGAAATGCAGTTTCTGTTCACAAGCTTCTACTGTTATTCTCTGAACTGCACTAACTCTGCCCCAGTTTTCAAAAGAGAGAGACATGGGCAGCGCTCTTAGCAATATGAGATACTTGAGCCTGCAAGATGCAGGCTTCCAGAAGAGCCTGTCATTTAGAAGCTGCATGTGGAGTGGAAACCATTCATGTTTAAGCAGAAGGAAAGGAAAGTCCTGGAGTCTCTTGCTGAGGAGCAATCTCCACAGCTGCAAGAAGCACTTGTAGTACTGGAGGCATCAGCTGGAGAATGAAGCCTCCAACCTCTTTACCAGGATATGGATTGGACTGAATGGGAGACAAGGAAGTTCAAGTCAGCAAGTCTCCTTGGTTAACACGAGGAAGCCGAAAAGCCTAAGTATCTAGGAGGTAGAGCTCCCAAACTCTAACCCTCCACCCCATCCCCCAGCATCAACCCTCCAGGCAGGCTGCCAGATCTTTAAGCCCCACTGCCAGGAAACTGGACGTCAAGCTAATAAAAAGCTGGACAGTTCTTCAATAAAATATCTTACTAAAACTAGGACATTTCTGCAATTTTGCAGAGGATGCTGAATCAGCACACTCACACAGAACATCCTTGCAGGGGAAATTTCTCCCCAGACCATTGGTGCACTTAGTAAATCCTAGACAGTCAGCCGAGGAGACATGGAGATTTCTCTCAGTATAACATACTTTCAAAAGGCAAAGTAAAAATCAAGAAATTAAAAACGATGGTGATTAACACTGCTCTAAAGAATGAGTTCATACCACTTCTGCTCCCAAATTAGACTGCTGCTTTAAGCACCACAGCTAAACTCATTATACATTCTTACCAGCAATATGCTATTAATATCAGACATGAACAGTAATGCCTTGCCCTGCACAACAGACAATGGTTTTTTCCCATTTTAAAATATTAATTCCTTTGTAATGCGGAAAATTGTAAGAGTTTTAAAGCATTCGTAAAGTGTCATGAAAAAGGCAATATAACTAATCAGGAACAGCAAAAACGGAAACAAGATTAAGATACTGCAATTTAATTTCCTAGAAAATAATGTGCCACCAGCTGTGTAAACTTTCTTGTAGCTAAAACAAATATTCTGAAAACAAGCAGGCAGCTGATTTACACTGTGGCATGTTTCCCCAGCAGTCAAACCTCCCAAGGAAGCTCTCAAGTTGTCTCTTATCCTGTACAAAGGCTTTAAAGATAGTCATGCAACAAACTGATTTGATAAGCAGGATTGTGCACGATCTGTAATTTTTACGTTCAACTCATTAACTCTGCGCTCCTGCTGACACAGCTCGTACTGCCGTCACATATACTGTACGCTCCCTGGACGTAACAAATAACCAGCACAGCAGGCACTATTCTTCTGACATACCAGACAAGACACATGCAGACTCTAGCAGCTGGACTCTTTGGTTCTGTCTCCTGAAGAGAGAGGCGAGGGCCTACCTGCTGATTCCAGTAACAGGCACCGTGCATTCTGTAGAGTTTCCTCTTCTGGAAACTGTGAAGGGGCCTTGTTCTGGCAGATGCACTCACACTGGCCACGGAGAGAGATCTTAGTCGTGTCCTTTCTCTTCTTCTTTTCTTGATGTGCTGATGATCAAGCAACCAGCTGCTCGAAGAGGATACTTCTCTGTTGTCTGAAGCTCTGCAATTTCATTATTAATGTGGGGAGGAAATACAAAAAAATTAAGTATGCTCCACATGTATGGGACAAGATTGCACACACTGATCAGCAGAGCTATCTAATTCTACGAGAATTTTATAAACACTAAAATGTTTTAGCACACTCTTTCAGGAAACCATGTACGTGCTTTGTTTGCTCGTTGATTAATTCTATATTAGGACACAAAAGGAAGTTTATCCTTCTCGTTCAATTTTCTGCTCACGGAAACAAATGTAAAGATGAAGTTAAGCCCTCAAGCATATAACAGTTTTTGGTTTTCCCAAATTCAAAAACTCTCTCTCGAGCACTTCTAACACCCGTGAGTTTTGCCATTTGTTACAATTAATACTTCCCTACAAACTTACATTCCATTCAAGACAGCAGTCATGCTCGAACAAAGGAGACCTAGAGTCCTGCCCTAATACTTTTGAGATTTTCTTGTTTTGCTCAAGAACTGAAACTTAAGTACGGCTTTACAAACCAGTGTCCATTCAGTGTAGGGGTTGTAACTCGCTGTGAAGCATCTGTATCAAAATTAGGAACTCTGCACACTCAGTTTAACCGACACAAGGCCATTAAACTTCACTTCCAGGGACATGCAAATAGAGCTCAAGCCCAGCCTGGGGGAAGCTCTCAGGGAGGAGAGAAATCCTAACCTGTTTCTCTAAAGACCTAGAAGCTGGTTAGACCCAGATGATTTGGAAGAACACAAGCTCAGCTCCAGTTGTAACATGACAGGGTCTACATGGAGACACAGAAAGCTTCATTTTAACATTAAATCTCAATCTTACCTGCATTTTCCCAAGTCTATCCCTTTCAAAGCTCCCTCAGTGTTACAGTGTCATCCCTCCACAACCTTACCTACATGCACTCTTGCTCTACACACGTCCTTAGTAATACAGTATGCACTCACAAAATTTATGTGACAACACAGGGCCAAGAGTGGTAGAAAATCCTATACGTATATGTATAACAACCTGGCAACTGTCTCACCAATCTACAGCCCACCTGCTCACCAGAACAAGGAAGGTTACATGGTAAGAATTCAAAACACTCTCCAATCGGGTGGGAATGACCCAATGAGAAGAACGCACTTCACTTTTATGGGTATCCTGATCTTATTTTGTTGCCTGCAAAGCTGAAGGCTTACTGCAAAAAGCACTCAAGTGTGCATTTATTTTTACAATATTGAAGACCTTGACTACAGCTCTAAACTGTCTGAGAAGTGCGAGTATGAGAGGTATTTTGGCCTTGGCTCGTAACAGGTCATCTGTCTGCACAAATTATTATTTTATCTTATGAACTTCATCTGGTAAGTCACGGCCTTATTAGCAAAGTTATAACACACAGTAAAACATGAAAATTAATTTATTACAAGGCCATTTTATCAATCTTTTTTGACATGTAGCATTCTTCTAACCGTACATTTTATTAAATAGACATACTTGATATAAAAGTGTGATTAAACACCACCCCACGCTGTGCTGGTGTGGTAATAAGGCTTTAAGGGCATGAATTTGAGCTCTCCTCCTGACACATCAGAACAATCCCAATAAGCAACACAGACTCAATAAAAAAATGTGCTAATTAAAAGAGGGATGGTACAACGTATTTAAAGAAACATATTAGCAAGCGCCAAGAAAAAGCCCAAAATACTGAAGCATGACATCCTTAACGCTAACATCAAGTTTTTAAGGCTTGAGAAAGAAATAGAATGTTCAAAGTGCATGCAAAAGTTTTCTTAAAATACTTTCTCTGAATTCTCAAAAACATTTTCTCTGTAATTATCTGCCTTGAAGCCAGATGGTGCCAAGCCCAACTTCTGGACTTCCACATACCTCCCTCTTACATGAAAGACAACTTGGACAGGTAAATTAGAACAAAAAGCTCCTCAGTCAGGCTCTCCCAACTCCTGCAGTTCCTGCCTTTGTTCTGGTGGTCTGCCCTGGTCTTTGATAATCTCTCTTCAGTCTCTGCCAGCTGCTCTATTTACCCTCCTTGTGCCTTAGAGTAATGCACAGCTCCATTTTCAGACGAAGCAGAGATCTTAGCTCTGTGGCTTGGAGCTCCAATACACAGCAGTATG
Source organism: Podargus strigoides (assembly GCA_028020825.1). Taxonomy (NCBI): domain Eukaryota; kingdom Metazoa; phylum Chordata; class Aves; order Caprimulgiformes; family Podargidae; genus Podargus; species Podargus strigoides. The sequence goes on from CM051625.1 coordinate 36,156,023, forward strand.
GCTTTCCTGCCACTTGTGTAAACAGGCTTCCCACTCAAGGTTTGAGTTATTCGTTTATTTTGATGTTAGTTTGGGTGTTTTCCAAAATGTGATTCTACAGAAGAGTGGAGATGAACCATCAACAGATTTAAAATTCATAAATTTGCTGAAACACTCCCTTGAAAGCCCACAGGTTGGCTTTTCTTGCACTGAAGCCTAGCTAAAGAGCAGAGACCTTACTCACAGATACACACATGGCACAGTAAGCCATCAGACTATTGTACTGAAATAATGAACTTTTTCATTCCTCTCTCTTGGTAAGAAAGTGGTCATCACTAGCTTAGGGAACTGCCTCTATGAACATTTACCTTCAGTGCATCTGGCTAATCTTGGCATCTAGATTAAATTGAGCAAAGAAAAGGTACACAGAAGAAGGAAGCCATGAATGAAACTAGACCTTGACAAATAGCAATTCAAGGTTACCCACATTTAATCAACCAGGAACCATACATGCACCACCACTTCCACTGGGAATAGCCCAAGCAACCAACTGTACTGCAACCCCATGATTACCAACCTCAAAGCATCTCACACCTAGACTTACTTTAAACATGGATTATTAGATCTTTCACAACAAGAGTCTAAAACTAATTTCAAGCGTTTACTTAAGTAAAAATTATCAACCTTTTTTTTTTTTCTCTTCAAAACCAAAAAATCACCTTACTTTCCATTTGATTTTGACTTCTGCTTTCTCAAGTACATAATACAGCCAGAGTGAGCTCTACAGCGAAGGTAGAAGCAGCCGAGAAATGAAGTTAACTGTAGCATATAAGTGTCTCAATTGCACACAAAGAATAAAATAGAACAAAAAACAGAAACATACTCAAAAAACCAAGTAGTGGAAGGCAGTGAATTTCCCTGCAGGATTCTCAGGATATATAAGCACTCTATACAGTGCTTAATTACCATCTTTAATGAACAGTATTTTTTTGCAGATTTCAAAACACTCCACAAGAAGCAAAAAATTAAAATTAACTATTTAACTGATTTTTAAGATGACATCTAGAAAGGTTTCAAGTCTCTCAGACTCCCTTCAAACACCTAACTCACCAACTCCAGTTTAGAGCTACAGCACTGAGAAAACCTTCCACATCTTCCCATTCTTCTTCGGGTTTTTATAGGTCATGAGTAGAAAACAACCAGCCTTAGAGAGAATGCTCTGTGAGCAAACTGTGTTGCTCATAAAATGGAAAGAGGACTGATTCTGGACAGTGTCTGCTAAATCAGGGGAGAACTGGCTTCACGTTACATCTTTAGAGTCCCACATCACAAAGTCGGCTTCATACATTCCAAGAAACATTTTTTAAAAGCAGGAACCCTTCCTCAATTGTTCTGTGAAAAAGTCACAGAGTCAAGACACAGCCTGCTAAGCCGAACTTACTCTCCTCTCCCACATAGCCATCCCCACTAGCAGCTCCTATTTCAGAGTAATTTTTAGTCCAAAACTCAGAGCAATCTTCCGATTTCACCCTACGTTATTTGTAAACAACTGATACGTCAGGAGCATGAATATTACGTGTCAGGACGCCTTCATCCTTAAATTTAGGGCACAGCCACACAATCTCTTTGGAACAGACGGCAGTTAAAGAAGCTGCCCATCCAAGCTGCTCATTATAATCTCTTTGTAGGAGGCTGCAGCCTCTGTGGCAAAGCTGCTGAAACAGACGGCATGGCCAGCTCTTCTTGGAGCCGGGAGCCAGGGAATTACATTCTGCTGCAGACACTGCCATAAACCCCCCAGCTCTAGTAGGAAAGACTTTCTTCATCCACCTGATCTTAATTAAGACCTATGAATAACAGCAACCACCCCATCCTCAAAAATCACATTACCAGTATCTCAGGAGAAACAGCCGACATACCTGGGTCTTTTGTAAGACAGGACTGTAGTCAATTACCTCAACACTGTTTTGAGACTAATACTGATTGCAGCCTGTACTGTATTTTAAAATCTTTAAGATGGAATTACTAAGAAGTACAGAGTAGTACTGAGAAACCTTTTTCTAAAATATTATTTTGAGCTGCTACAGTAATCCTGGAACAAAACACCCAGAACAAAAGACCACAAATGGAAAAATATTATCTTCAAATTCCCGAAAAAGTAGCTGGCAAAGATAAATTTGGCCTTGTATTGAAGATTGATGTGCTTAAAATTAATGAAGCTGCTACAAAAAAACTAACACTGACCCATGCTAAGGCACAGGTGACATTGCTTATATATTCGACTACTCTAGTAAAGTCTCGTTCATCACTTTTCCAGAAATAAAGTTGCACTCATGACAACCGAATGCATTAAGTCTAAAATAATCAGTAGTGTGTTATTTACCATATCCTTTCACTACTTCAGATATATTCACCTTCTCAGTACTTAAACATACTACAGTGACTGCATAATTTTATGTCTTTAAGAACAATAAAAACCAGCCCTACTACTTTCAACCTTGCAAGCAGGACTTGGCTACTCTTGAAGCTTGCAGAAAGCAGCAGTCTTGACCTGATTTATTACTGTAATGATTATCAGTTCCAGCCAAAAGTTATTCTCAAAAAACCATACCATACTGTCACCTACCTGAAGGAGATGCCATTGACAAGCTGTCTGTGCCTACAGGTCTTAGATGAACGAGATGAGGAAGATGGGGAGAGATTGAATGGAGCAATTAGGCTACTGATGATCTCACTCAGTTGTGCACTCTGCAAAAATAAAAAAAAATTAAAAGGTAGTAAGACTTTTATCTGGACTCAACAGCTCAAAGGCCCTGGGTTTTTTGTTGTTTTCCCACTTAGGATTCCAGTCGCATACAGCATGGAATAACCATATTTAGTTTCTTCTTGTGAATAATCAAGAGTGGCATGTTTTTCCTTTCTCAATTATTATGTTCAACTATACACACAAACACAAACAACCCCAACACAACCCTGAACAACCAGCCAAGGACACAGTTCATACACTTGACTAAGTAGTACACAAAACACATAAGTGATTTTAGTATTTTAACTAAAGGTTTTTAAAAAGGCGAAAGAAACAAGAAAATTTTACAGCTGATGTTACAACAGCTGCAGCCCAGAGCTGTTAACTGACCATTCAACAAGCATTTCAACAGGGGAAAAAAAAAGTCTTCTGTCTACTCATTGTACATTTTGTTCACTGGAAGTATTTTTCTTGTTAAAAGAATCCTCTTCATTGCTCACTGTAGTTTGACAAAGGTGTTTTTACAAAAGGAAGTGTAACTACAGGAGGACTATTGTAGTTGCAGACAGAATGGCTAAAATCTTCTGGTAGCCTGAAAAAATAGCCATGAGAAGCCTCCACTCCACCAAAACCCAGAATTTCAGCACAGCCCCAAAACAAATGCAGCTAATTTGTTAAGACTAAGAATTACTCCTTATAAAGCAATGAATTGTGGAATGACTCCAGATAATATTCCACAATGATTTTTTTGTTTTAAATGTCAAACCTTAAAGGTTATTCTGACAATAAACGTAGCTTTCTTAGAGGAAACTGTGTGCTGCACACTAAACAGAAATTAGATGTATCTGAAATGGCATGCTATTTTTTGTTAACTTTTAAATTATTTTGTAGGATCTTCATTCAGAACTAAGACTGCTTAAAACAAGAATTGCTAAACGTTGGCCAGTGAGTTTTCTCTACATTTTGAGGCACTACCATTTATGCAGAAAGAGGCAGAAAAAAATATTTTCCATTTTATTACAACTCATGTCTTTTCTGCTCATGTTTAAATGATGCAGTCGGGTAAAAATTTCATGTCAGAATAAAATATTCAGGGATGGATATTAAAGCACAGAAATAGCAAGTCAATTATAAAGGGTCTGGACAAAGCAAACAAGATGCCAGTAAAATATTTAGCAGATTGAATTCTGTTGTGATTTTTAAATCAAGCTGTAAGGAGCAAAGTCTCTACTGAATGTAAAAGCACAGGAACAATGGCAGACTTCCAAAACACAAGGAAAAATAGATATGTCTTTAAAGCATTGCATAGCTTCAACAAGGACATGAAAGCAGTATTAATAAAAATTGCCAGGCTCAGTCACTTTGTATTCTTTATGAATTTTTCTTCACAGACAAAATTATTTATTTTTAACAAAGAAATACTTTAGCATAGGACTGAAGAATTCTGTGGGAATATCTGTGGATGTACTCCAGCCTACAGCATTGCGCTACTCCTGACACTGAACAAGAAGAAACTCAGATGTTCAGGGTTGAGGCTGATTTGCAGAACTGATAATCAAAAAGCAAATTAATCCCCAAAGCTTTTTGTGGTGTAAAGGGAGGAAACCTGATGTAATCTGTGAGATGTGTTAAAAGAAGAACACCTTCCAAGCAATTTTCAGATCATCAAAGTTCTTGGATCTCTACAGCTACTTAGATACCAGGAAACACATTACTATTACTTTGTCAAATGTCTTAGTGAAAAGTGCACTTAATTCTCCAAGTAACCACTAAAATGGGACATTCACCACATTCTAAAAATGCTCGTTGGTTTACCTTGTGCAATTGCCAGCACTGCGCATATAAATTTCCTGTTTCATTGCTTCCTCACTCCTGTCTGCTGTGGATAAGATCTATCAAACAGGGGAAGCATTTTAAGAACAGGAAAGTATGACTATCAAATAAGAAAAATTGGCACAGAGATTCAGGAACAGGCATTAGTACCTAAAGCTACTTCTACCCCATTTAAAAAACATGTATATGACCAAGAACGTGCATACAGCAGCAGAGCAACATATTAATGCCCCATACTGCCTTTGTCAGGTTTGCTTTACGCTAACTGCATAAATCCATTCTGAAAACAAATTTCCTGTATCTCCTTCAGCAACGTGATCCTATCACATTCTTTATGTAGTTTCTAGCAAAAGAAAACCCTGCTGGAGCCTATATCATATTTCCTGGAATTAACCTTGGAAACTACTGTTTTGAACACCATGAAGCAAAACTCTGTTCACAGCTACGCCTACGCTACGCCTGTTAAGTACCTGGAATTCCTCAGCTCCAAACTGGAGTCCTACAGTGCTTGAAAAGGCAGACCAACAACTATATTCCATCGGGGCTTTTTTTTTTTTTTTGCGTCTCAAGTGCACCATACCTCCATCTTCAGCTGTACTCTTTCATCTCACATAAGTATTTCCTGAAAGGATCTGTGGCAGCTCTACATTGAAGCTAACTTTGAAGGAGAGGCAGGTTTGTGGATAGCTGTTAGAAGCTGTTACGTGGCCGCTTTGATGGAAACAGAGCGGTAACACAGACACGTCAGAAATAAAAGGTTAATTTGTAAACCTGGTGTACAATGTACTTATTCAACTCATCAGCACCCACTCTCAGGACTGCAAAATATCTTCCCTATATCTTCCCTTTCGGAAGCCATCACCATGGAACCTGCCCTATTTCTGCTGTAAATAATTTGGCTCCATTGACCGTTCAGTTCTTATTTTACTTTACCTGTTTTTCTATGTTTCGTAAAAGCAGGGTAGGACTGCTGGGTGACATTTCAAAGTCATGCTCCGGCAAAGAATCCTGTCTCTCAATGGCAGCTTGCGAATTCCCTGTGGCGTTTAATAAAGCTTCTTGGTCTGTCAATTGTATTTGCTTCTTCAAAATGTCTTTTGGAAATGGGAATTCTTCTAAGATCACCATCCCCTAGACAACAGCAATTGAACACAGTTGGTTGACAACGGATTAACCCTCCTAAATCATCCCTCCTAAATCATTTTTAAGGGGCAGTTGAACCTGGCACATGCCCCTTAAATCCTCCCAGCAACTCTTTGGAGCGCTTAAACTACATTTTAAACACACTTAACAGCTAAAATATAGAAATAGTAGGTATTTTCATTAGTGAAAAGCTGCACCATTTATGCTGCTCCTTATAACAGCAATCACTCCACTGCTTAAACATCTGTGCCAAAATTCAAATCAGAAATTCATACTTATTAGAGCAACTATATGACCATTTGCCTGCTGATTTAAGAAGAGGTTTTTCTGTAAGTAACAACCACCCTTTGATTTGAAATCGGTTATAGTCTTTGCAGCCAATAAATCTTGCAGAGGCATTTTCAAGTGCTTTTTCTTATTCCTATCCGTGTTCTAAGCAAAACATCAAGGTTGTCATTTTTCACGTGGCAGAGACAGATACAATTCAAAACAAAAGCCTTTTACAATTTAATAATTTATTTTAGGTTGTTGGGTTTGTTTTTTTTTTTAAGGTGAGCATTTTTAGAGTTTCATAATGCCAGAGGTAACCATCCAAAATATTCTAGCAATCTCATTGCTTTTCAAGACAATCTGCACAAATGTGGTACCAAACATGAACTGTCGTCTGGAATGTCACCTAATAAAATAAATATAACTTTATATGATAGGGAAATAACAGTTTCCTAAACAGAACTAGGAAAAGAATACTCCCATTGTGTTTTCCACATGACAGATTAAAATAAAAAATAGAAATGTCAAATATAACCCCAGGTAAGATCTCAGTTGGTTTCTTTCAACAACTTAAAACGTTAAAATAATAAGCAAAAATAACTTTGTAATAACGAAAAACAGTTGCTCAGACAGTCCCTTAATTTGTCATTATCTTGAGCAAATAAATTTAATACTCAGAACAGGTTATCAAACCTCCACAGGCTTTTTCCAAAGAGAAAGGGAAAGAACTTACTTGCTTTTAAGTACTGTTACTCAAATATGAAGCAGATATTGAAAGAATGAAAGTATTTAATTACACCGACTCAAATTTTTCTTTCTAGTGAGAATATTCCACTAAAAAGCAAGGGAAGATTCTCCTCATGGGAAGAAGCTCTACATAATTTCTTTTGGCGAGGCAGACTTCACCTAGGTTGTGCCTGTGGAAAATTAAGGAACCTGTAGTTCTACTCACACCTTGACTCCTGCCTCAGCTGCAATTTGCACTAAAACATGAAACCAAGTCTTGAGGAGACTAGGAGAAAATATGAAATCACCCTTTTCTCACTGTATCTCTAATTTACTCCCCTATTTGAGCTATAAAATTCAAAGCTGAGAACAAAGATACTCTCTAAAAACAAATGTAGGTGCTTGAAAACTTGCTTTAGTGCCCAAAAGAGGCACAGAGATTCTGGATTTCCATCCAGTCAAACCTACATTTTCCATGTTTGTTATCAGGTAGCCCATCATTTGTGCTTTTCAACTTACAGCAGATGGAAACTAATTCAGACAGTATCTCACTACAATCTGCAGACCAACAGCAGTTACAAAGTAGGCAGTACGTTCAAGGAAATGCAAGTACAAATGTTATGTGCCACAACAGGAGGACAAGCTAGCTCAACGACTTTAGACTCTTCTAGAACTTAGAATCTTTACATCTTTTTAGTAAAAGAATCATAGGTCATAACCACAAAGAGAGCCAAAAAATTAACCCACAACAGTTTAAAACACAAATTCTGAAGCCAGAGGAATAGGAAGGCACACAGGAAAACTGGTGAAAAGAGGGGGACCCCGCCCCTCTTCCACTAGAATTTTATTTTTTTAAACTGCAGAATCCTGTTGACGAGCACGGAAAGAGGAAAGTAGAAAAGGAAGGAGAAGACTGACAGACTGTATGAAAAGGGAGAAATGGAGTAGGCACAGAAGAAAAGAGGAAGAGTAAAGAATTAGAGGACTACTACTGACTGTATAGGAATTACAAGTTAAATGGGTTACAACCAGGAGGTTTTGGCAAGGAACCACCACACACACACCCCCCCTTGCCTTAAATTGAGTTGTTTTGTTTTGCAGATACACTTCCTTTTTTCAAATGGAGGGACTCTCAAGGATACAGAGTTGCTAGCTCTGTGTGCATAGAGATGGAGAAGACACAATGTAGTAGGACCGGAAACTAACTTTAACCATCTCCTTTCCTATTGCGTTATAGTGTTAGAAGAGTGGCATTTTGCTCGAAATCATCATTCACAGGCTATGAATCACATTTTTTTCCGCTCAAAAGACATGAAAAACACTCAGGAACCATTAAACACAGTATACAAATTTTAATGATACTGTGTAACTACTCTGCAGCCACTAAATGAAAACAAAGAGCTCTTCTATCAGCCCAAGTGTCCTTCTGTAGCTGCTGCACTGGTGTACTACAAACACACACACACAAAAAATCACATCTGAAGAAAAGACATGTCTACTTTCATTATGGGCCACAATGCCAAATCCTGACCACCACAGCTGGTAAAAGGGGCATGAAGCTTGCAAAAAGGAATGCCACTGAAGATCTCCACCAGGAAGATGACTAGGCTCCAAGCCAACACACCACCTAACGCGAAGAAAATGCATGACTAAAAGAATGTTCTTTCCTCCCAGTTCTCTGTTCTTTATTTCTCCAAGTTCTGCAGCTCATGAGACCTATGCCACCCTAAAGCCTGATAACCACTGGGTGTAACAGTGTGTATGTACCTGGTATTAAGGACAACACTAAAATATGGGCATTCTCACACTTCACCAAACTATAAAATCTCCTTTCACTTCTGTGGGCACACAGGCAGAGCAGACTCTCAAATAAAGGCTCTTCAATTATTTTTTTAAAAGAAAACCTGATGGGGAAAAAACTGTGAGCTGGAAAGAGGGCAAAAAGAGAAGGGGGAATAATTTTTATGTGATCATAGGGAAGGGCTCTCAGGGAAGGTTTCTCTCTCCTTTTTAACTCCCTCGAAGTCTCACGTTCAGCCATATACAGTCTAAAGCATCTTCTGGCTCCTCTCCATCTGTGCACATCTGACCTCAGCATAGATCAGAGAACCTACATGTGGGTCATCAATGGAAAGCCAAAGTGTCCTCCTTTAAAATCCCCCACTATGACACCACCAGAATTATCACAGGTTTTGGCTTCTTGCACATGAGAAGGACCTGGGGAACCCATTAAATTGATAGATAGATTATTCATGTTTTAGGAATGCAACTTTCCCACTGTCTAGCCATTTCGATTTACCAAAACTAGTACATGAGTTACACACATTGGAATTTTAGTAATAATTAATCCTTGACCTGTTCAAAGTGCTATACAAACATTAACTAGCTAATCCTCAGAATAAACATGCACTGTAACCTCACAACACAAAAATTAATAACCAACCACCCCACCTGAAAACCAAATCTTGCCTCTTCTGCAGAGGGAAAACCTAGTGTGATAAATGCAGTACCTTGTGCTGGGCCCCTGCACGTCACTAACAAAGTCACTAACTAGCACAGATAGGAAGGTAAGAGTTCCCGACTCCCAGTCCTGTACTCGTGCCTCTACCATACAATACATTTAGCTCCTGATGTCTTCCTTATTAACTTTTGCATGCAACAGCCTGCAGGGATACAAGAACTCTAATGCAAAACAAACAAACACAACAACAACATCAACAACAACAAGGAACCAAATAAATAAATATTACAAGAAACACTGTCAAAAGATTATTTGAAAAGCCCATTTATGAGCTTACAGACAATACCTTGGTGGCACGTATCTGCCTGTGAAGGTCAGTTAGTTGTTGGATTTTGTATTCTAGATCTGAAATCTGGGCTTGAAGCCACGTCCAACGGCTGCCAATTCTAGCTCTGTCTGCAAGCCACTTCCATTCAGAAGTATAGCTGCTGTGAAGACAAAACGCTGGTTAGTCCAAAAATAAAGATAACCACATTTGCACAAGAACATTTTTGACAGCTGCTCTGCCTCATGTTGCAAGCATCTCAGTTGCTTTCAGAAGATATCTGATTATACCCATCCAGTTTCACATCAGCTTATTTCTGTAACTACAGAACTTGCCCAAACCAGTACAATCAATGTTCACTGGCTATTCCCAGGCTAAGCCAGTTTTCTGTTCTGTATCATAAAACCCAGAGCTGGATAAACTACCAAACTATATCAGTTAATGCAGATTACAGATTTGTAAAACATTGCAGTAACACCACCAGCAAGAATCCAAATTCTTACACCACACTTCCTCCCCACAAGCTTCCACAAATACAGTTTGCTAACAATTAGAATCTAATAAAACATCATTCAGCAATGACCAGCTAGATACCAAGTCACTGCCCCAAAAAAACAACTAAATAGTTTAGATTTATTTTATTTAAGCTATTTTATAAATATAGTTGTGTAAATTTAGTATAGTTAGGTCACTCTTCTGTTTACAAGTAGTTATGCCTTCCGGTACTTGACATTGTGATTAGCTTAACTTTATCATGCCAAATTCATCCCTGGTATCAGCAAACTTTACTCAACCTACATACTAAATAAGTGAATGACATAATGGTACCACTCAAGAAATAATCTTAATATCCAGTAAGCTTAAGCAACAGAGACAACATAATGCAGTATTTTAGTATGCAAATTTCACTATTATCCTACTATTAACTGAGATAATTTATTTACATAAAATGACTGGTGTTTTTTTTCCCCACTAAAGTTGTCAAGTAGTTTGCCAGATCTAACTGAAAAAAGAAAATAAAAAACTTCTTCTGGAAAAGTGTTTTTATTCAAGTTACTAGGATAACTACTGGATCTAAATCCTGGATGACACTGTAAGGTCAGTTTTGTAGAGGCAGAATCCGTGATCGCCTGTTCCCCAGGCAATGAAGAGTACTGAATCACAAAAGATACAAGAAAAAGCAAATGCCAGTGAATTGGCATAGGAACAGCACACAAGTGCAATTGCCTCACGCAAAATTTTGTGTCAGTTACCTCAACAACAAAATAAAGGCAATACAACGCCCTGCAGAGGATGCTAGACATTTCCTGGCATGAGAAGAGAACCACCACATTTGAGAATTTTCAGGGCAAAGATTACAAAACGTAACTCAAAATCTCAGAACTTTCAGTCTACTTTAGCTATCATAAATAGTATGAACACACACAGCCTCCAGTCACTTACCTCTAAAAATATATAATTTTCTTCTTTTTAACATAAATTACCTGCCCACATAATTTACAACTAGCTTCAACTCTCTCCTACACAGACAAAATGAACATATGAAATTAGACAGGAGACTGAAATGTCCTGTTGCAACCAAATGAGTGGATTACCATCAAAAAGAAACTCAAAGAACTCTATAAATATATACCATAATAAATTGTTTACATACTATATATTCTATTAGTGATTTTGTCCTAGGAAAAAATATGAAGTCAGCTTGTGAATATCCATTTTTCTGACAACTTCTCACTTCTCTTTGTTTTCCCATTATCATCAGCACATAGTAAATAGCTCTGGTTACTTCTGCTTTAACCAGGTCTTCTTGCCAAGAACTTCTCTAGCAGCGACAGTTTTTGCACATTTGTGCTCCTGGAAGTCATAAAATACAGGGAAAGGAGGGCTTCCATACTCCTCATTGGCCCAAGTCAGAGTTCAATTAAATAATGTGTTCACACAAGTGTGGTAGCTGGAATAGTTAGGATTTGTCTCAGGACCCTGAGACGGCAAAAAGCTAGTCCTAAGAAAGAGCTGCTTAATGAGGCTGTAATAAATCCTTTAGTTAATCATTTTAACCAATAAAAAAAGTTAAATAGGAATAAAAGGGATAACTGAGAAAAACCCAAGAGGAGTGTTGAGCTGCTTATTTCTATTCCTCTCTCAATAGACAACCAACCAACAAAACCCCACAAACCAGGACATTATAACAAGGAAGTCCAAGTGAAAGAAAATAAATCACATGGACAGAATTACCTCCCAAGCTAGATGAAAAATAAAAAGTTCACACACAACTGGGAAACAAGAAGGGGAATGGAAAGAGCCAGAGCTGGTCTTATGTCACACACACTGTAAGAAATCAGCACGGCAGTAAGGGAACTTATAATCCATAGCAAACCACAGCAGGTAACAGAAGAACAGTTAAATACCACAACCTTAAGGCAAACAAATAATATCCTCTGTATATTAGTGTCTTACATATATTTAAAAAAATCCTCTGCAAAGTTACATCACAAGTTATTTTTCAAAAATGTTTGCAGTTTTTTTTCCTTAAACACAGTATTAAACAGTGAATGAATTGCATTAGCTGTTAAATATATTATGTATATTTTTGCTTAATTCTAAAATAGAATGCAAGTTTTTCTTAAGGCTTTAAAGTTCACTATATAATTAAACTAACAAGATTTAATTACACTGTAACAATGATGTCCTTCGAGGCTCCTCTGGAAGAAAGTTTCCACCGAACTAAGCACAAACATTTTAAGCTGAGGTCAAAGGAAGCAATTTAACTTCTCTGTCCTGCCAGCCCAGGCCGCTCGGTGGCCAGCACCTGCACAAGCACTTGGGCAGCTACACAGTGACATGGATTAGAGAGCTGCTCATGGTTAATTTTAACTTCGGCAGAAGGGTGAATGGAGCAAATTTAAGTCTAGTTTTGATGCCCTGCAGACAGGCAGGCACACATTTTTGCATTGCCACAAGGGAAGGGGCGGGAAGCACAGGACAAGGCAGCGAGCACAGGACAGGAGGTGAGAGCACGGCTAAACTCTGTTCCTATCTCTGTCACTCAGATTTGTTTGACCTTGCATTGCTCTGCAAAGTATTTAGTAAACCCTGAAACTCCTCAGAGGAAGATAAAGTCTTCAGAAGTGAGTTGTTTGCATACAAAGTATTATGGTAACTCAAGTGACAAACTAGTGTGATGAGCAGGAGTAAATGACTAATTACTTTTAACACTGACAACTAGGAATATGCTGGTGTCCCTCTGCCTTTGTGTAAGGCATAGAACATCTCATTTAAATTTCCCTACAAAAACATGCTGGAATTGCTTCAGAGGCAAAATTTGTTTCCCTGTGAGATACTGGTTTGCATTTCCCCTGTTTTGGTTGAACTGCAGGAGGTCAATCCTGCACAACTTGCAAGAGAAGGAAAGAAAGAAATGCAGAACAAACATCACAAGGAGCACAGACACAAATGCAGACAGTCAAAGTATGACCAAAAATATAACTAGGAAGCAGAAGTTCAGGCTGTACTGTGTCACCCCAAAGTATGGGAAAGAATTCACCTGGGGACTGTCAGCACCAGGAGTATAAGCATTTCATCAAAGCTACTTGCTTTTGCTGAGATCAAAGAGACAAGTGAAGAGCAATAAATAATAGACTGCTATTACAGTCAGGGCTATTGCTTGAACTGCAAGTGTTTTTTAACCATGATCTATGGAAGGAATATGTTTTTGAGGTCACTTCCAACCCAAACCATTCTATGATTCTATGGATGAACCCCTCACCACTCTCACCTTTCCCCAAAAAGAAGAGAATTGAGAACAAACCATGCTTTGAGGTAACCAAAGCAACACCGGAGAGCGTAACAGGACTATGAGAAGTATTCTCAGGGCCTCCATTATGTTGTGGGTGAGATTTATGTTTTCCCAATAGCTAAGATCAGTCTGTCCCAAAAAACAAAACCAGGCAACCTAACTGGGTGCAAAGGGGAACTGCTAACCAAAATAAAACTGCTGTGCTAGACACACACTGTTATTTGGGTTCTGTGTGTGGGTTTGGTGAGGGTTTTTTTGGTTTACAGGCGAGAACGGGTGGAATTTAAATCTTTAAAAAATTTTATTTTTATAAGCAAATAAAACAAGAAGCCTGAAAATCAGTTCATAAATAATGAAGGAGAAAACAAGCAGTGCTTAAAGTGCACAAAAAATACAGAACCTGGGATTGATAGCAACCATCCAGCAAGGTTGATTCAAAGGAAGAGTATTTTAGAGCATGCAGCCCTGTGCCCAAGGCAAGATTCTCCACAAGTATCTTACACAGGGAAAATTAAAAGGCAGCTGAGGCCTTCCAGTCTCATAACTCCCAGTGAGAACAAGTAACGTGGCCGTACCATGACACATCTGCAGGGACAATGACAGGATGCATCCTACTGAACAGGAAAGGAGGATGCTTGCAACAGACCCACATCAGAACTCCAAAACAAGTTTGCCAGCCCAAAACAGTCTCCTTCCAAAAGGTTTGTTTCAAAGAACACCAATGTTTTCAAGTTACAGCATTCTTAAACACGAACAAGCCAGAGAGCAAGGCACCCAGGTAGTGTGGGTGGGAAAAACTTCTCCAATCCCAAAATTCTGGATTCAACACAAGAATGGCAGTTGCTCCTGACATCCCCTCACACATTTCCACTCAGTTTCCTAACATGGTGCATTTTGCTCTTTCTGCCAGGCCATGTCCCCTTCAATTTAATCCAGTTTAATCTGGCACTCAGTTTTCAGATGTTTTAGTCCTACAATGACCCTCTGATCTTGATCTCAGCCATCCCTGCTGATTCATCTCCTCCTCTTGCTGGGAACTCCTGGGCTACAAGAAGCCTATTGCCAATCAGCTCATAAACTACAGACTCATTACCCTCAAGACAAAGAGCTAATCTACATTCCTTTGTGGGAGTCACTGAAAACAATGAGAGAAGTTTATGATGAAGGACTCAATTCTGGAAACTGAAAAGCCAAAACCCAAAGTTCTACAGATCTTTAAATCCCATCCAGATATCATACAACTCATGATGAAATTCATGAGACTTAACACACTGGAAAAAAATCATACATCCCCCAAATCTCTTGGGAAGCTCACTCAGTTGCACAAAAATACAAAATAGTTCACGTTCACCACATGGCAATCTATCACAAACACTTAACAGCACACTAGTATGGTGGGGGTCCCCCAGGACCAGAGTTGCAAGCCTGTGAACTTCCTCAACTGCCTCTAATTTTACACCAGCATTACAGTCAGTTTTCCTGTGACTACACATGGCAATGCTCTGAAAGCAGCTGGCCTGAATACAAGCGTTTTCATGCAAACCATTAAGGTGAGAGCAGGGCTTCTGCTATGTTCTGACAACAAGCTGGTGAAATTCAACATGTCCTTTTTTCTTCTCTCTGCAGACACTGACAGTTGATAAGAGATTAACTACGAAAACTAGGAGATGGTACCATATAAAACATTTTAATCAGGTGCATTCAGATATGTAATGCATGTAGTTTAGATAATCTTATCTAGATTTTACTCGTAAAATAAAACTGCCCACTCCCAACAAAATCTTCCAACACTTGCAATGGCTGAACAAACATGTCCAACTATGAAATGACCCGTAAATGCTTTCTCAAGGACTAATTCCTGCATCACACCTACTTAATATTTGTTTTCAGAACGACCTAACTTCAGTTGCTGTTGAAGTATTAATTTCCCTGGACCAGTTAACTGTTAAATCCATAATAACCACATAATTAAAGAAACCAGTGAGTGCTGTTTTATGAAAACAATCTCTTCTATGCATTCCAGACTGCTAACAAGATTTACACAAACTGCAACAAATATCATCCTCTGGTATCAGAGCTGATCAACACTACACAACCAACCACTATTAACTCTGACAGCTCACTATCAGCCTTTGCTCAGACCACCCAGGAGCGCTCGCTGCAGACTGACTGCGGAGAGCAATATGCCGCTGTTTTGTGACAACCAGCACCAAGCCAAGCTATGCACTAAAAAAGAAAAATAAAAATCAATCCATTAAGGAAAGTTCTCTGGTACTCAAAATTATACTGCAGTCTCTGTATCTGCTGCAATCAGGTCATCCTTCTGGAGCCTCTGGGGCTGCTGTTATCTTTGGTGTTTACCAGAAATTTTTACCTGGCAGAGATTTTCCTCTGAAACACAACATGGCTTCAGAGTAGATGGGTTACAGTTCTTCCCATCATCTACAGACATCAGCAACTGCTTATCACAACAATTTCTGGCACCCGCGCCTGGTCCCACCATCTCTGACGTGCTGTTGCCATTTAATACTTTCAGAATCGCATCCAATAACATATGTTGACACTAACAAGTAATACACACCTTATCTTCCCAAACTGAAAAACTACCCAGCTGAACATTTCTGCTAAGATATCAGGCCTAAGGAATTTACGTGGTAACATCTGAAATTATCAACCATAACTGTGATTTTTCCCTTGAAGAGAAAATTCATGGTACAGAACTAGAGTGGGGAAAAAAAATAAGTAGCAACAGAGTAAGAGTTTTACATCTGCCATAAGTAAGTTCAGAAGGGACAGTGGGAAAGGGAGACGGGGACAAATCAATATTCAGGGAAGAAAGGCTGTAGAAGGTAACTGAAAATATAAAAAGGGAAAGCCTCTGCACTTGGATACCCCAGCAAAGGAGAAATTTCCTAAGAATTTCACAGTAGAGCTCTATATGCTCCCTCATCTGAGAAATCACATCTTCCAAACTGACGAGAAGCCACAGCCAGTACTTGCCAGCTACAGGGTGCCTGCAAAGAATCACACTATTACTATGGGGCTTATATTAGAAAGTGAATTGTTACACTTGCACTGAACTGTTAACTCAATTCAGGGCTCAACAGAAGAAATTAAAAATTGAGCTTCTTAAAGCCGTTGTGTCTGTTCCAGTGCTGAACTTTTCCAATGGCTGACTTCACAACCTGGAAGGTGCTTTTCATCTTCAATCCTGTTTACATAATTCTTTAGAGCTGTTAATGATAAAAGGCCAAATTGGTTGGTGGAGGCAGGGTTGGTTAGAATATTAACTGCCTAAGAAGTAAAAACCTGCGAAAGGTAAACAACCAGCACCATTTCCTCTTTTAACAAATTTTTTTTTAAAAATAACAAACCCAACACTGCACAATGAATATCAGCTAATACCTTTGGTAAACATTTTTAAATGAATTTTTAAGATTCCATTGGCTGCCCCAGCAGCCCAGTTTCTTTCACTAAACCTCAGCACGCTGTAGATCAGACCAACACGGAACAGAGAAGCAGGTAGTGCTAACGTGCAAAGAAAAAAAAAAAAAACTTGAGAAACACCAGGGCTGCCTGGAAACAAGCTTGTTTTCTTGTCTTTGAAATGGCACAGCATCAATAGACTAACAACAAAACACCAGGAACAAATTCTCTGTATTACACAACTGCCCTTGAAAAAGAAATCAGTTAAGTAGTAGAGCATCTGGATTCCATGCTCAACACAAAATAAGATAGAGCTTACAGTACATTCCTAATATATTCCTTTAAAGATATGTGCAAATGGAACATGATTACAGCATACAAGCAGCATTATCAATGCTGTCCAGCCACTGAAGTTGGTCTCAAAATTTGTACGTATATTCTTATGGGTGGGTAGGTGGGTATAGTATTCGTGTAACATCTAACTCCAGGTTATAACTAATTTCATTCTAGCTGTATATAACAGATTTCAATGTAAAAATGGATATGAAGCACATTCTTATTCTGAGATTTTTTTGGATAGGCAGCCAACAGTTGATCCAGAACTTGCATGACAGATGCACTAGAAATCATCAGCAGGTTTTTGGTAGCAGAGGGGCTGCAGCCCTGCAGAACAGGGGAAAACTGAGCAGGGACTGAGAGGAGACTCAGGAGAGGCTCTGGCTGGTGGAGAAGCCTACAGTGGAGCATGCAGGTGAGGAATGAGGAGCAGCAGCAACAAAGGCACTACCACACATTGACCACCTTCTGCCACCCCTGGCCTCTCTGAAAGGAATGTGCCTGGCTGTAAGGTGGTGTGAGCAGTGTGCCCACTGCATGTGTGTGTGTGTGGTGCTGTGGGGAACGGGCTAACAAGAAGGCTGGCAGGACCCCAGAGTGCTCCTCCAGGTGGGAAAGCAGTTGGGCAGAGCTGGGACAAGTCCCACTTCAAGCCCTGAGCCCACCTACGGGACCCAAAGGAAGCTGCAGAGGGGCTGTGCTGAGTGCGAAATCCCCCCCAGCAGCACCTGCAGGGACCCCAGCACCAGCCCTGGGGACACAGGACACCCTGGTACACCAAAACCAGAGTCCTTTGGGCCCCCCACAGTTGCTGTAAGCATACTGTGATTAAGGAAGAGAGGAGTAACCAGACAGTACTTGGCCGCCGGCTTTGCAGGGCAGGGATGGGGTCTGCTGTGAGGTTAAACCCTACAGTCACCCTGCAGGGACAAGGGGAGGAGAGAATAATGAACGTAGATTTCAACAGTTGCCACCTTCTTGGTTTGGGTGTTTTGTAGGAGCTTGGGGTGGATTTTTACCAAGTTTTATTGCTGCCCAGTCCACCCGCAGGGGCTGGGAGGAAAGGGAGTTTATAATGCACATATATTCAAATAGAGACATTGAGGTTTATTTTTTTTCCAATATGAAGATCAGTAATTAAAAGTTTGCTAATTGAAAACTAAATTGATTTAAATTCAAACTTTTTCTCACCCACAACAACTAGCTAATGTTTGGATGAAAATAAAATCATTTACAGCTATTTCAGTTTCAATAAAAAAGAGCACAGGTCAATATATTTAAATCCAACATCTAAAGTTACATTCCTAACCCATATTTAGCAGTATAAATGAAACCCTGCTACAGGAGAGCATTCCTATTTTGGGAAGTCTTTATGCACACTTTTTATTTCATGTGAAAAGGAAAGCATTTAAATGATTTCCTGTATCAGGGGCCCACGTATGCTGATTTTCAAAGGCATTGGGTATATCCCTTTGAAGTAGATTCTTATAAAATCAATGCACTGCTGCTCTCGCTTTACAAGGTGTTATAAAGACAGTTCATTGTTGTTTGTAAACAAATCTTTTAATTAAAGCAAACGCATTTCACAGTTGAGCAGAAGAAAAAAGCTAGCCATAAACCACTGATTAATCAGCAGTTGACATCAAGCACCAAACTCTTCTTGATCTAACATTTAATTAAGCATGTGAGGTTATCATGTATACACGTGTCTGATTCTTAGATTTTCTAATCTACTATATGATGTTGACTCCATATTAAACTGTCATCCAGAAGAGTAATGCCAAGTTTTTATTTAATATGCATTCAACACCCCTGTAACTCAAACGCTTTGACGTTCCCGGTTCTGAGATTCCTTTGCAGGTTGCAACTTGTTAAACCTTCTGCCTTTTATTAAAGCCCTCCAGTCTGCTTTCAGCAGCTGCAAAAATATTAATGTAATTACAGGTTCAAAATCAGGATCCTCACTCACAAGAACATTACTCCGGTATTGTGAGAAGGAAATCTTGCTCAAAAGCAAGTTATTATTGCTGTACATCAGATCTCTAAAGAAAAACAGTAGAAGCATGTGGGACCCTAAAGAAGTTGTAAATCCATCTTATGGAAATCCAACCCAGTGAGGCTGAATACATTCTGAAATAATACATGTATCCCCAGAGTGAAAACAGAAGGCAATAAAGCTAGCTTTTCTTTCATTCCCTGGTAACAATTCTCCTCCCACATCCTAGTGACAGGGGCCAAGAACTGAGAGAATGGAATTCATGAAAAATCAAGGGATAAAACATTTTGAAAACAGTGTATTATTAGCACCTATGAATTTATATTTATTCAAAAGCCTTCACATTAATCGTCTATGCAAATAAGACATTTCCTGGACTTGTAAACTGAAAAGGCCTTAAAAACTAGAAACAATTGAGGTTTTATGCTTCAGAAAAATGGAGAGCAGTATTTACTCCTGGCAGACTCCCTTCCTCAAACCAGAGCTCAGTTCTGATATCAGGTATGAAGTAAAACTACAGCTCAGAGTGGAAAATCGGGACCTCATCTTGCAAAACCAAACATTTCCCCCTAATAACGTGGCTCAAAGACATGCAATAAACCCCAGCCCTTAAGCAGTGCCTTCTGTAGCGAGGCCTGCAGAACTGCATTGATGTTGCTCAATTAGCCATGAGAAAAAATGCCAGGAAAAATGGAAAATAATCTAGAACTAACAGATTAGATCTGGAGATACCAAGCATAATATTTTCTTCCTTCCTGTCTTCTCTCCACCTTACTGCTCCCCTCCCAACCAAATATTTGTTGTAAAAGCAGATTTCCCATCTTGTCTCTTTCCAACTAGAAATCTAAGGGGGGAAAAAAAGAAGGGGGGGGCGGGGAGGGGAGGGAAGAGAAAGATTTCCTATCTCTGCACACTCATGGTAAAAGTTTCCAGGCACAATAAACCCTGTGGGAATGGAAAAATACAGCGGTGCTTCTTGGTCAGGCTTGAGGTTGCTGGAGGATAATCAGTAAAACATGTCTTTCAAAAATAAGAGGAAAAGCATGAAAATATTTCAGAAGGAAAAAATCCCACCAAATGATGCAAAAGAACTGGATTCAGCTGGGGGAAGAAGGACTGGGAATCAGGGCACAGGACTTCTCACAAGTAGACAGAGCTACTTATTTTGCAGAAAAATCCATTGTAAGCAGATTTTCTCTCTAATCAACTAGGTACATGCATTACTATTTGATGGAGTGAGCAGCTGTGACTTCGAAGAACCCCAGTAATGTATCTCTTGATTCTGGAAGATCATACACGTAGCACATGTAGAAGAAAAAAGTCTGTACCCTGCGACTTCAAAGGCTTCCCAAATAACCACCTCAGCATGAGACTTCCTTGTGGTACATAGTAAACAACCAGAACCTCTAACCACGTCAGGTACACACACAAAATACAGAAATAAGGATGTGGAGTTGGCCTGGAAGGATACCATGAATAGTTCCCAGAGCAGAGCTGTGTTGCTGAAAAAACTTTGAGCTCACATCCTCCCCCAATTCACCTTGTCTGAAACCTGTGACCATTTCTACGGATAATCTTCCATCTTCACAAATCACAAAGACAACCAACAAGTTCCAAGTAAACTCAAGCTGGTGAAATGTTTTCTATGTTGTGTTTGGAATGGCTAATATTAGTTGTGAATTCCTGAAGGAATTACTTACAGCCAACTTTGCGATGCCTTCCTCAGGTGTTAGCAACCAAAGCAGACTGAGGGCCTAATAGGGAGCTAGCAAAAGGCTGGAACGGTACTAGAATACAACACAAATTACTGATGGCAATTTGGTGCTTTGCCTAAGAAAATTCCATGAAAACTGACAGGAGAAAGCCATTCATGAGCTGATACTAGCAGAAAACCAACAAAATTCCTGAAAAGAGCCAACTTTTTTTTTTTCCATATTTCTTTTTAGCAAATACTCAAAGGACCAGATCTCTTTTGATTAAGCTCCTGAAATGAGATGAGGCTTTCCAATTACTCTAGGAACTAGGGAAGTTCAGTAAGCCCTGTGAATTGTCAACTAGAAGAATTGCCTTTACCAGCTGACCAATGGTCTTTCTCAAGAACAGCACCTATGTAGTGCACAAGGGATGAACGATATTCTAAATATCTTGTAACAGCTATTTGCAACTAAACAACAAAGGTATTGAAATAGATGGATAAAGACAATCTTACTTGAGACACAAAGCACTGAGATACAGCTCAGAAGAGCTCATGTCAACACTCATTGGGCAAAACTCTTTTCAGGATAATGAGAATGAACAGGTCCAACATGCTAAAAATAGCTCCAGGTTTTTTCCTACCATGAAGAACTGGAGCCGGAATCAACTTCTCCCTCCTGATGGGAAACAGACTGTTCTCAGGTAAACACGGTAACTGCAGGTTCCTCCTCCCTTGCACATTGGATTGATACCTCCCCCCTCCCCCAAAAAAAGGATGAAAAGCATCACAGTCATGACAATGACCAGCCACCAGCATGATTATAACCTCAAGTTAACTGCAATCAATACACTGTAATATAGGCAAAACCAAAACATTTTTCCCATTCATCTCTGCATTAATAGAACCTTATAACATCTACAGTTAAGTATCATGAAGAATATCATATAGGAAGAGTCATTCCAGGTCAGTAAGTCTACACTGTGAAAAAACAAGTCACAGGCAAGGAAAAGAGTACTCACTCACATGATCACATTATTTCTGGAAAGCACCAAGAGTCAAATCAGTAGGAGAGAAAGGCGTTTCAAAGAACATAAATCCACTTAGATAATGATAAATTCAAGTAAGAGACCACCTGCCCTCACTGCAATGTTAATTCAAGCATTGCCTCGGCCTGTGCACACAGATAAGAGTCTTCTGCTTAAATTACATAGCACTTTAACTCTGAGCTTGCTGGCCCAGCAGCACAGTTCAACCACCAGCGACTGTTGCGCTGCCAATGCAGCAAGGCCTTAGCTAATGCACATGGCTAACCTCATCACCCCTGCTGCTTGACTGCTGTTCAGCAGTAAGAACATAAAACAACAAGAAAAACAGAGAGGAAAAAAACCAACCCACAAATACAGTGTTGCACTGAGTCAGACTATAGATGATCTACCCAGCCTCCTGCCTCATAGCAGCAGCCAAGATAATAAGTCTTACACCAGGGCAGGCAGGGGGGGAACTGTGCTTCTCCAGAATAGTCCCTCAGCTGCCAGCAACAGCGGCTTGGGGATTTCCTGAGCCAAAGGTGCTGCCTTTGTACTTAATAATCCTCTGCGGATTTTTTCGTCAGTGCAACAAAACAAACCGAGTAAGCCTTAAGTGGAAAGATAACTTAAGGAATTCAAAAGCCACAAGAAGAAGCAAAGGTAAAAGACTGGCAGGCAGAGTTAGAAAATTAACTGTCCCTGGCAAGAAGAAAAATTAAAAACCTCACACAGAACTTTGGTCCAACTTTTAAATTATCCACTACCCTTCAAGAATCAGAACTTCCCATCACTTCTTTTTCAGTTCATGTAATCACAAGAATCCCAGAGGCAAAGCTATTACTCAGAAGTTCAAACGTATCAGCTAGGAGAATGCAGATTCTCCTACACTGGGAAGAGTTAAAAATGCTGTTTTTCATGAAAATATTTCAAAAGGATGATAATTCTCTTGCAAACTCAAATACTTAAGGTGATCCTAACTTAGTTGGCAAGTCATTAGGCTTTGGTTGGACTTTAGTATTTACCATCCTGACAATATGTAAAAGGAAATGAAAATTAGCTTTTACTTTGCACTTTTTCTCCTCTCTGTTTTCCAGGCCTACAGAATTTAACAAAATGCAGCAGTGACTGGATAGAACCACGCTATCCTGAGGCTATAAACACATAACAGGGCAGAGCTCTTTTCCAATTTCAGATGAAGCTTCCTTGATTTCTTCTTGCTTTTCAAGAAGCAGACCAAGAAACAAATTTTTAAAAATATTTATTTTTCCTCAAACACCAGTGTCACTCCTAATGCTTTCTAGACACTCCCTAACAGCAGAGCATATGAGAGGACATCAGGAAACACAAAACCAGCCCTGACTTCAAATGCTAGAAATGTAGGTGCCACGAAGCTCCTAGCAAGCTGCTGTGTCTGTGTGAAGCTCTATTCCACATGTCACTGTCCTGAGTATCACATCCTAACACACCCCTTAAGACATACTCGGTTCTCTCCAGCTGTAGGAGGGGGAAAGCAGTCATCCTTTCATTGCTTTCTAAAAATGTCCTGACCACAGAGCTTGTGTTAATAGTGTAGTGAGGCAGGGGGATAAAAAAGGAAAAAAAAAAAAAAAAAAGGAACATGGAACAACTTTACTAACTACTTCTCTTACCCACCACTGCTTTTTTCCAAAGCTACAGGACTCCTATCAAGTCAAGAAAGTATTAGTTAATGATAGTAATTTCACTTTGATTCTTCTCAAAAAAGATACCAGCAACAATAAAAACACTACCTGCTACGGTGAAGGAAGCTAGTGAACAACTTCTATAATTAAATCAACATTTTTTTAAAATTATAATTCAAAGAACCAAACTTTTTCAATATACAACCCCCAGATACTGGACGGCTTGACACCTGCATCAGATGATCATTTTTACTCTTTATCACCTTGTAGTGGATTTCATGATCCTACCATTGACCAATTCTTACTAACTCCAGAAAAAAATTAAGATTATTTTCATACTGATTCAGCCCTGCTGATTTCAGTAGGACCGTCCATTGAGTGAGGTTACTCACACAAGAAGGAATCTGCAGATCTAGACCCTTCCATCTTGATTTCTAAGCATGAAGCACATGAATCGATCAGAAATGTAACACTTACGCTTGCACAGTTGTTCTTACAGTCCGTTCCTCACCGTCTTCATCTGAGCTGCTACATGTTGCATCAGAATCCAGATCCTGCTCCACACGAGACAGCAGCCCTCCAGTAGAAAGTGCAAATCCCCGGATCTCACCTGGTGCAACGCTAACTCCATTCTGTACGTCCGTGCTCAAACTACTCTCCAAAGTAGCTGCCTTGTTTTCTGGCCAACCTTCAGTGCACCTGAGGGAGTTACTGCTGGAAAATCTGGTTGGCTCATGGAAAACCTTCATTCTTTGCAGCTGATGTTTCACGAAGCATTTCAGCTGCTGATCACAGTGTTTGATAACATGCTTTGCCAGGAGCATTTGTAAACGTTTCTGAGTTCTTTTGGCGCGGCTGATTTCCATTTGTTGCTTAGTGACACACTGGAGTAAGCGAGCATACACCTCCTCCGGGGTGCAGCTCAAAATCCCTTCCGAAGGCCCGTGAAGAATTTGGTGTAATAAATCCCCTTTTAATGTTTCAGCACAGACTTCCAAAGCCTTACCCAAAAAACCATTCTTCTTGTACCATTTGCCATTTAAAAGCTGCATTTCTTCTGCATTATTGGATTCAGTTGCAATTGAACCCGAAAGTCTCTGTGTTTCTGTCAAATTTGGAGATGTGGTCTCTGAAAACGACTCCCCTTTGACCTGTTCCTCAGGTTCTGAATGACTAATCTGCCCAAACGATGTGTCAGCACCATTATGTAATGAATTTCTCATCTTGGAGCAGTCTGGCTCTCCCACTTTCGTTTGCTTACCGGTTCTGTTGCTAAACGCAGAGTTTCTACTCATTAACAAGACAGACTGATAGTGCTTGGAGGACGGCGGAGAACCGAAATGCTGCACACTGAAGATATCATTCCTGAGGTTGGGCTCAGCAGTGGGGAACCCCAGGACTGAGCAAGTAATCTGTGCGATGGAGTCCTCTTTTATCTTCTCTTCCACTGCTCTGGAATTTTCCATGCACAAAGCTGTATCAGACTCCATAGCTCTAGAGGACAAAGAAGGCGACAAGTGGATACCATGACCTTTTGTTGCTGCCTCTCTGAGAGCTGGTGTCATTATAGCTACGGTAGGTAGTTTACAGCAAACCTGAAAATAACATGGGCCATGTAAATTTTCTCATTTTCATGACACAGTACAAACAAAACAACTCTGTCAGATATTTCATTCTTTCAACATTTCAAAGATCTCATAAAAATGGACATTTTCTAAAGAACACAGACTATGCTCCCTCCCAAGTCAAACAAGAACACTCTGTTTTTTATTTAATTCCACAGTTGTTCCATGCGCAATGAAAGCCTTTACCTCTGAGGGAAGTAAGTGTTCATACCTCACTGCATTGCTGATCCTATCAGTCTGAGAAATAAGACTCCCAAAGTTCAAGACTGTCATCTAACCTCACCCAAACAGAAAAACAGAACCATAAGCCATGCACCTGGAAAGATTTATTTTAAAACATGTGTGCGAGAGTATGTGTATGTATATGCACACACAGAGGTGCACACTCCTACCCCAGAACTCTGGCTGCATTTTATTTTCATCTGCTCTGGAGATAAGCTACTTTTTCAGTCACATTTGGTTTTCATTCAAGTATTTTTTTTATACTTAAATGAGTCAACACCAACAGTATCACAGAAACAGGAGCTATGCAGCTACCTATTACAAGTTAGCAAAGCAGAACACCTACCACATGATGAAACACTCTGAAATCAACTCAGAGGCACTATTGGGAGAAATATATTTAATGCAAATGTATATAAAGCAAGTATTTGATTAATTATTTTATTACATATTCTCACAAAGACACTTTAGAAACCAATCATCAAGGATAATCCTTTAAAAACAAAGAACTCCTAAGTTCTAAATGTTGCCTGAAAAATCTTTCCTGTGCCTTTGTATCCAGCTCATCTTTATTCATCATGCACTGCCTGCATAATACAAACACAATATTCTTTGATAGCAATTTGAGTAAAGCCAAAGTTTTCCTTTACAAACCGTTTTGCCTGTGGCTTGTCATAGCTTAAATGAAGGGTTCCCAAACTTCAGGATCAGAAGACCAGCGTCAACCCTCACCACCTCTTATCAGCAGCAACGCTGCCATGTCATACTGTATCTGTTCCACAGCCTACAGAGCAGGAATCACTGCCTTACACTGTACTTCCAGCTGTGTTTGGGAGATGGCTAAATAAACCCATGAAAAGATTTAATTGAACAAGGCCTGCAGAAGCCTGAAAGACAAGCTACTGTCAGTTCTTCATTAAGAAGCTACAGACAAAACAAGAAACATAGTAGCAAGAGCAAATGTAGCACAGTAATTCCGGAGTAAATTCTGTTTAACCAGGGTGCTAGTTGAGCAGCATTTCCCTCCTTTTAATGTCTTCAGTTTCTTTGATCTCCACAGCAACTGCCTAGCTCAGCAACTTTCAATGCACAGATCCCACGAGGGGTCAATGATTCTGAGACTGCCACGTATGGATCTTAAGAAAAGCAAGCTCCCTGTCTGAAGCCTTGGCTTGTTTATAACTACAGGTTTCACACTGAAGGTGCAAACATTAAAGGGAGATGCAGAAACCTAAAGACGCTGAGCAGTACCAGCCTGAATACTTTCTCCTTAACTCTCAAAACACCAAGAAAAACATAGAGAGCCACACACTCCAGTACTGCCTTAACACTCTATGTATGCTTTACTCACCTTTCATTGCTCCACGTATACTCAACCATGGCATTTTCATCTCTGTACCACCTACCCAGCACCACAGGAACCAGGTTTGGTGGGCCTAATGCTGATTATACTATTAGAAATCATCATAAATGATACTATCAAAATCCCCAGGATTTTAACTTTTATCAATGAGTCGGTAACTTCAGACTACAGAGGAATCAGCAGCAGCTGATTTAGTAAGAGCCATGTAGTAAGAGCCCCGTTACTGGGATCAAACAGGGAAACACACTGATGAGAGCTGGAGCCCCAAATCACAAAGGCTCTGGTGACCCAGCAATGCTCTCAGCGTCCGGCTGACTCGTGGCTTCGTGTCTTTCCACTCTTGTAAGAGCTGGCAGGCACACAAATTTTTAAACCCAAATGAGTACGGATTTAGACACCCATGCCTCCCCCATGCTCTTGGCATATGGCAAGCAACTGTACTAAGTCAAAGCAATTCAGCATGGCTAACACATAAGGGGGAGAGAACTGAAGCCCACACTTTCTCTGTGGGGTTACTATGTACTCAAGGGAGCCCCCATGTTAGATCTGTCCCTGGGAACTCCAAGAAGCCCTCTCAGAAGAATGTGGTCAGCCTGGTATTTACATACACTGAGCAAAGAGTTTACAACTGTTCCAACTTTATCATCTACCTTTCTTAGCCCAAGGGGTTTAACAGTCATACATTGCTACTCCTGAAAGCCAGGAAATATCCACATGCAGGAGAACTGCTGCTCAAGCAAACAAAAAGTTTGGAGATGTGCATCTCATACCTATGTAAAGATGGAGACTACCCAAAAAAACATCAGTATGAAATTTTCAGAGTGCTGTCTTTTAACTTGATCATGTTCTGTTGAATACTACATACCCTTCTGGTACAATTTCAAATTTCCTAAATTGCAATGAATACCATTAGTAAATTATTTTAAGGGGTTTTTGAGCTTGGGGGATTGTTTTTTCCCTCTTTTAGGGGAAAGAGGGGAAGAAATCAAAGTGCCCTCAAATTGAACAACAAACATTAAAGAGCACTGACAAACCACTAACTAATCAGGAGTTCCTGACAGAAAATGCTTAAATTACAATATAGCTAAAAAAATAAATGCTTTTTAAAGAGAGAAATCTCTCAATTAACCCCTTACCCAGCAACTTGCAAACTTCACACGATGTTTCTGCCCTGAAGACAGTCGTGTGAGCCACTTCAGGTGTGTTCCTCTCATTTCAGTGACATCAAAAAGACTTCATAAAAAGCTAGTACTGTCCCAGTCTCCAGTCCTTGGCATTTCTCCAAGAAGTTCACACACACACATACAAAAAAAGTCATTGGTATATGGGCAAAACAAAGTATCAGCTGCAAAAAAATTTAAAACAAGTTTTAGTACAAGGATTTGGCTCAAGGAGAATCGTACAATTTTCATTTTCACACATTTCATTTTGGCAAAAAGTATTTTATTCCACGCTCACTGGAAGTGAGTTTCCAGAGTCAAACCTACTGTCTTCTCGGGAGGGGGAAGTGCAGAGGGAGGGAAGACAAGTACTGCATCATGGTATTCAGGAAGAGTCTGTATTTTCGTTCTGGGAAAAGCTTTTTTGGACATAGGTAAACCATTTCAAGGATTTTTTTAACGATTGTGTACTACTTGAAGCTTCAAAACCAGAACAGCTGAAATGCTACTAAACGGGCAGTTTGCTTTCCATCTGCTGAATACACACTGCACTCGATAGACTAACAAGTATTGCAGAAAGAAAAGCTGACGTCAAATAAGTACCGGGAAGGGAAGAAACAAGTACCAGACATGCACAGTACAGCAACTGATGTTTCAAGTGACTTTATGCTTATCCTCCCCTAATGCCTTAATCACCCAGGAGGATATAGGCAGGAACTGCAGTTTAGCACAGCCCCAGCACCCCCCTGACCCACACCCTGCTCCCTTCTCTCACCACAGCTACAGGTCCCTGATCCCCAATGATCCCTGCTCCTCTCCCCCCTGCTAACTCTGCTTATTTCTAAGACCTTAGTCAACATTTCCACCTTATACCCTTCTATACCAGGCTTACCTCAACAGAATTTGCCTAAACCTTGAAACTAGTGTCTTCATGTTCGTAATTAGCAGCATCCTATTAAAATAAACACAACAAAACCCAACCACAAACCTGCCTGCACAGAGGGTGGCATTCCCTTCCCAGCTTTTGTTTATAGGCCTCTCACTTTTTGACTCTTCCCCCCCTTGCATAACACTACCACTTTTGTTACACAACACTGCAGACAATGTTTTGGGGGATTTTTGCTTGGGGGCAGGGGGAGGATTGCTTTGTCTTTTCCTGGGTTTTTTGTTTGTGATCTTTTCTTTTTCAGTGACTATAAAACTCCATTTGCATGCGGGTTTGTAAGGCTCCTCTGAACCAGCATTCTCTCCTTGTAAATTGAATCACCTTTTGTCACCCCAAACACCTGAAACTTTCTTGTTAATAATGAGATTCCTGGAGAGCAGGGGCCTACAAATAACATTTCAAATTAACACAGCTGTTTCCAGTTTATTCATAACAGTATTACAGATAAGCCAACTTCCAATGTCTATTCTTTGTCTAGAAGGCATTTCAAAGGCAAAGTCACTGGCAGCAGTCAGCATCTGGTGAAACATCCAAAATGTAGCCCAGTAGAAATGTTCAAAAATACTGTATTTCAAGCTGACATGAGCTGCTTTAAGGCCTCTTAGAGAAAACCTGCAGAAGAGATGGCAGCTACATGAGCAAGCTTGATCTGCCTAGAACACGACCAACAAAACTTGGTTTCCTAGAGCTTTGTGTTGTTTGCCCCGTAATCCCTAGCTCCTCTTGGACAGCCTTCCTGCTAATCGCTGGACAAAAATAAAGCAGGGTTCTGGCAGACAGGCACTGCTGCAGCACTGCGTACCCAGAGCCACCCCTGTGAGCTGAGCGCCCAGGAGCTGACTTTGGCTGGCTTCTCCAAGCCCTGCCTGGTGGGAGGCATCCACTTGGGTATGCTTTACCTACCTCTCCCAATTTTCACAAAATTTACGGGATTATAGTAATTCCTAAGAATAGAGAACAGCTCAATAGCATAATCTTCATTTTCTCACAGAGTAATTTGCAGCAATGACCACAAAAGAGATACTGGTCCCACTGGGTATGTCCTGGTTAGGAACATGAAAGAAAAAGAAGTCCCTATTTAAGACACCTGGGACTAGCCTTTAAGGAAAAAAAAAAAAAATCATCTCAGTAGGCAGCTTTTGTTTTCAGTTCAAAAGCAGTCCAGTTACTCATGACGAGTATTTAAGCATTTTAGTATTCTGTTCTATTAATAGATTGGAAAAAAAACCCCAACAAACCCAAACAGGATTAGGTGGGGAGTCTCAGCTTTCAGCAGCACTCACTCTGCAGGCAGTATGATACAGATAGAACTGCAAACTCCAGTGTTCTGCACTCCTCAGAAAATATAAACACAAATTTCTCCTCTTTGAAAAAAAAATAACAACAAAACACCTAAAAAGGATGTCTCTTTAAACAGTAAGAGAACTCAATTTAAGACAGACCACCCAAACAGTTTTAATCATAAAAAACCATCAAAAAGACATACTTCAAGTGGAATTAATTAGTATTCATTTATGATAAAATCCATGACTCATTAAAATCCCTGAATGGGGTTGTTTTTCTCCATGTTTATAACTGCTCCTGAACAGAGAATCATACATTATTTCCAAGATTATTACCATGCCAATCAACTAATCACTGTTCAGTCCATAATATCCTAGATTTGTAATGTAACATCTGAAGCCATTTTTAACATATGCTCAACACTTCTTGTAGTACCTGACAGGTGTCTCTGTAAGTAGGTTGTACATATGTCAATAATATAAATATCTGTGATACTTTTAGATCCATGAGTAAGGTCCATATCAATAGTTCAGTTATCCTCCTGAACTGCAGTCTCTGAAAAGAAGGCTATAAAACCTGGTATTCAACAAGACCCATTCAGCTCTTGGACACTAATTAAGATGACTGGAATTTAAACTCTCCAAAATATTTACAGGGTTTCACAGCATGGACCAATAATGCAGGAGAATCGTAAGGCACACAGCCTAGCCTTATGACCAGATTAATTTTTAATATTTCCTTTCCATTAAATTAAGAGCAAAAAGGAAATATCTACCCTTTGACAAAAAGCAGACCTCAGTCATTCGGATTTATTTTTTGTATAACATCGGTTACTTCACTTCCCACTGCTGAGGAGCATCATGTACCTCCATCGCCGCTCTATTTTATTTTGGGAAATGCTTCAGTGTTCTGCAGCCAAGGAGCTGATGCACAAAGTGGATTAAAAGGCTGGCTCAGGACCACGCAGGCAATCTCAGAGGAAGGCTGAGGGGTGCACCTAGATCTGAGCTTTGCTGTCTGCTTCATCTCAAGCTCTCAGTGTTACGAGTAAGGAGTCTGGGCAGCCAGAAACCTGGTCAGGGTCACTGGAAAGCAAAGGAATCTGTGGCAACCTGTTCAGCTCCATTACCAGAGGGAAGTTTTGACCCGGGAATGAAATATATATGTAAATATATATATATATACATAGAAAAATCACACCTGGAAATGCAAGCTAAAGCTTTCCACCCATCTACTCAGCTAAACACTAAAAATAAGATAAAAAGAACAAGGCAGCCAACACCCCGCACCCAGCCGGCCGCAGTACGAGCCCGCCCGGCACCCCCGGGCAAGGCGGGGCACGGCCGGGAGCCAGGGCCGGGCAGGCACCGCGCGGCGGGCGGGAGAACGCCCACGGGCGCCACACGGGGACCCAGGGCAGCGCTGCCCGCCGGCGGCCGCCGCGCTCCCGGGCCCCGCCTCAGCCACGCCGCCCCGCCCCGCGCCCAGACCGTTAGCCCCCCCCGCCCCGCCCCCACCCCCGTCTCCTCCTCGCACATGCGCGCCAGCGCTCGGCGGCGCCACCGCCGCTCCCGCCGCGGCAGCCAACCGCCGCCCGGCCCGGGCTTCTCCCCCCTTCGCCGCGCCTCAGCGCCGCGCTTCCCGCCGGCGCGCAGCGGCGCCCACCCGTCGGCCTCGCCGCGCGTCCCCGGCCGCCCCGCGAAGCCCCGCGCTTGCCTCTGCCCGCCGGCTTCTCCACAGCAGCGCTGCCGCCTCCAGCCCGCGCGGCGCAGCGCCCGGCGCGGCTCCAACTGCCGCTGTTGAAGAGTCCGCGCCCAGCTAAAGCGCAGCTCGGCGGGCGGGGCCGAGGCTCCCCACGCAGGGGGAGGAGCCCTCGCATCTCGGCGGGCGGAGCTCGACGCGGGGGCGGCCGCCCGCCATTGGCGGGGCGCCTGAGGCGGGGACTGCCCCCCTGCCGCGCGCACGCCTCCGCGGGGCGCAGCCAGCAGAGAGCGGGAGAGCAGCGCGCGGAGCGGCGCCTCTTTCCCCCGCCGGGCCCTGAGGGGAGGCGGCGCCGAGTGCCTCAGCGGGAAGCGCTGCTGCTCTCGGCTCCGGGGCAGGGGAAGTTATAACCCCCAGGATGCGTAAATTATGTAAAAAAAGTTAAAATAAAATAGTATATGTACTGGGGATAAGCGCTTTAAAGTATTCGAAAATATTCACCAGCACCGAAACCCCTCCTCAGAGCCCTGAGGTGAACATAGGCACAGAACAGAGGGAGCGTCCCAGCTCTCCGCAAGGTTTTTAAGTAATGCAGACAACCAGGGGATTGCATAGAAATGCTTTATTGTGTTTATTTGAACAAAGTGATTAAAATAAGGCATTCCGGGTTACATGTAAACATAGAAGTCAGAGGTACATTCCCTCACAGCAGGGGGGGCTGTGCTGCAGTAAGGAGGTGTACAGGCACAGTCGCACAAGTTTCAAGTTATGCTTTGACAGAGTGATATTTAGCAAGAGGAAATATAAATTCAAAGTTTATTAACATTTAAATTTTGTTTGTTTGTTAAGAATGTGGCTTCTCTGGAGAAAAGATTGGATTCTGAAAAGCGAGGGTTGGATCCGATATAATGGCAACAAGTCTGAAAGACTGAGGTACCTGTGATCGTCCAGACACAGGAATTGCCTTTCACTACACCAAAGCTTTTGAAATCCAGAGAATTACTTTATGTGCTCCAAAGATATTTAAATTGAAACTTCATCAAATATTAGATATCCTGCATATGAATACACTGTTGTTACTAACACTTTTTTTTTTAAATACTCTCACGTCCTTTTAAGAATATTATACAAATTTATTTTACTTACATTCTGATGTCTGATTTTCTGCAATATATTAATATAAGAGGATTCTGGAAGAGTCTCCAAAGTAGTGAGCACCTGCCCTACTTGTCACTGACAATGTCTCTAGCAATAAGCTCTTTCATTATTTCATTGGTACCACCATAGATTGGCTGAACACGGGCATCCACAAACGCCCTGAGGGAAGGAAAACAGCACAGAACAAGCGAAGATTAAAAACAACTCCTCAGAATGGACATACAAGCAAAATAAAAAGATATCAAGTTTTATCTTCAAATATCTCTCTTTTCAAAGTACACTATTCCCATTTTTAAAGGTCGCGTTTTCAAAGAGGCTTCAACTACGTATAATATTTCACCTTTCCGAGGCACTGTGCCAAACTAGGCATTTGGTCAGTATCTCTTCCCCATTTTGTTGTTTACATCATAAAGTCTCCAATATCCTCTCTAATTAAATAAAAATAAAGCTCTATAAAACCAGACTCCTGCCACTTTCCACGCTACAATTCTTGTTTCCCCCTTTCCTCAGGTCACCTGAGCATTATTAACTCAGCTCCGGACACCAAAGCCCCCACTTGCACACCACCCACATCCTGCAGAACAGCACACCTGCATGAACTGCAAGACCCAGGTGCCTCATTGTTGTGAAAAAACAACTCCTGCAGAGCCAAACTGATAGTTATCGTGGTAATTTGCTCTAATGCCCTGGCCTGTCTGATCCTGTCAAGAGGACTGCTAACGGTGCTGTCAGTTTTCTTTAAGGTAGGACTCAAACACTTCAGGAGGAAAAGAAAGTGCCAACTGGTTTCACATCAGCTGGCTACAGCCCTCTACTGACACCAGCTCCATTTGGGCCAGCAGCCGAAAAGCTGCACGCAGCCAAACCATTTCCATCCTCATGCTGGAACTGGCCCCAGTACATGCACAGCTGGTGACAGCACACAGGATGATAACAGCGTGCTTTTCCATCTTAATTCTGCTTCGTTATAGAGAGAGCAGCCTAGGAGCAATGTGGCATTCTCTGGAAACACACGTGTTGCTGAACCATGGGGATAATAAAACCCTGTTTGGAGAACTACTGCACACACAGGTAAGGGGGGGCTTGAGGACACCCTGCACAGGGCTTGCTGGCCTTCCTATTTTGTAAAATAGGGTGCAGAACACTCAAAAATTGCACTCATAAAAAACATGCAGGAAAAACTTATTTTAAAGCAACATTTCATACTCTTAAGGTATTTAGAATAAAAAAATCTAAACCCGTTCAGTTAAAAAAATTAGTTTAAGTCATCTGCTTACAACAACTGCACAACAGTCCTGTCTTTGCTATTTCTATTATCAGATTACCCCCTCTTTAAAAAACAAAACAAAACCCAAACCAAACAACAAAAGCTCTACTTATATTAGTGTGGCAAATAGCACGTCCACAAAAGGAAACAAATCTTCACAAGGGAATATTAAAAAAAAAAAACAAACAACATTAATGTCCCTCAAATTCATAAAGTAAAAAATTGGGAATGGCAAATTCCTCTCTGCATATAAATCTTGTCACTTTTTCATTTAAAAAGGTGTAAAAGCTGAATGTAGCCAGTCATGCTCTTGACTAAGCAATTTGTTACTCTCTGCTATTACAAAAGATTCTGGCTGACCAACGTGTTTTCTTTCCTTCATATGTACATACTTAATCTCAGATAAAACATACAAACTAGCTCCTCTCATCTTTATTTTTACATTGCTTCTCTTTTTTCAGTTAAGATTTTCTTCTGGAAATGCAACTTCTATTTTGTGAAAAACAGATAATAACTGCTCAACAGCTTATGAATTATTTGGAGAATCAAACCAAAGCCTTCCTGCAGACTTCTGCACAGTTGATTGCCTTTCAATAAACATGATGGGAAAAGGAACAGTAAATCAGCACTAGCACAGAACAACTGACAGGTAGACGTGAAGGAAGTGCCTCATTTTACTTTGCTGGTAATCTTTCATCATTCAAGTCCGAAATGTTACACTTACTTTGCAATTGGATACTCCCACATGTACCCCCATCCTCCGTGCAGTTGAACACACTGAGTAGCTATGCTGTTTTGGAGATCAGAACACCTTAAATGGTCAGAAAGAAATTTGTTTTTTAGAAGGATGTTATGCTGTGAAACATCAGTAGAGATACAGATAAATTAGCAAGACAAAAATATAACCAAACTTCTTACTCTATATAGCTTATCTTTAATGATGGCCATTAAAATACTTTAATACTTTCTCTTATGAGGGACTTTTTTCCTCCCTTTATGATTGGTAAGAAATTAATACATTAAACTGAACAGTAATTAAGATTTGTTCTCCTTAGGGAAGAGCTTCTGGAGAAGGGAAGCTTTCAAAAGAGACAAGCTTGTTTACCTTTCTCACAGGCCAAGAGATTTCTTTTGTGAAGCACGCTGACATAGTCTCTTATCAAATCCCTCAGCTGTGTCATAAAAATTAACATCATCACAGGCTTCCCACACACATTAGCAACACACCAGGATGCTCTTTGAATGTAACCATCACCTGGGGATAATTTATTTTCCTCAACAGATTTTATAGTTTCCAATTCTAAAAAAATACAGTAATTCTTAAACAGGATTGCCCACTGCAAAATACTCAGTTATTTCATGATCTTAAAAAAAAGAAATCTTTAAAAACATGTTATTTGTGAACCTTCCCTCTAGAACAAGATGGATAACAGATCATTTACAGCTGATGTCCAGTATCTCAGCTTTTGGAAAGCTACATACTTCATGTTATTTCAAACCCTCCATGAAAATCAGATGAAAGAATGCATAGGATTTTAACTGCACTGGAAGTTAAAGCTGAAGTTGGAAGACATGAAAACCACTTTCTAAACATACAACATATAGAGTGGCAACAGAAGTAAAGAAAATGACAATTCAAGTCAACCGCTTCTCATGGAATAATGCAAGAGTCCTTTCCTCCAAACCACCCTCTGTCCTGTCCAGTTAAATCCTTACAGTTGATTATACCAACTTTAAATCTGCAACAGTGAGTTAACACAACGGTCTTTCCTAAATATATTTTCAAGTTAATGTAGCTACATAATACAACCTGTCACCACAAAAATAAGACCTACAGACCTTTTGTCAGGTATCAGGAAAAAAAGATGCACAAACTAAGTTTTAAAATTCCTCAAAGCTCAACTCCTCAACTGTACAAAAGGTTTAAAGCAAAATTAACTGGAGACAGTCTCCTGAAAGAGCAGGGAATAAAACAATTCTACATTCAAGCATTTTCTAGACCATGTAAGAGAGTTTTATGGAAGGGAGCCACAGGGACTCCATCAGGGAAAGGGGAAATCCACAACAAAGCGTGGCACAAACATGTGGGAGGGTGGGGGAATTTCAAATGCCTCACTGCGGGAAATTTTTGGGAAGTAAGTCTACAACTGAGCTGGCACTAGTTGTTTCCTCCTTCTCAAAACTGAATGCCTTTGCATACGTACCTGGTACTTCTAGGTAATCAGTGCCAGGAATAGCACTCAATCAAAATCCTTCCTTTCACTGTAAATATCCTCTCTGGATTCCCACAGTATTCTCTGCTCATTTCCTCTATACTTATTTTTAACAGTCTAGAATCTGTAAACCTGTGCATCTTCCATGAATTATTTGTCCATGTCTGATGTGCTTTTTTCTTCCACAATTGCAAGCAAAATAAAACTATACAAATTCATGTGCCACTATCTCAGATGCTTCTACTCATCCAGCTTTCTCTGGTTAAACCCAAGTTAACAGATAACACCACCAAGTACAGGGAGAGGTAGGAGGAGTTCTGGCCAATCAAGGAAAGCACTGTTTAGTCTCAGTTACAGCAATAGCTGCAGCCAACTATTTATTCCCCAAACCAGAGAGTTTCAAAAACTGGCTAGGCCTAACAGCTATTGCTAAGTAACATGAACTAGAAAGCATTGTATAAGCTTCAAATAAACCTGTTCCTTGAAAACAAAACCACACATACACACCCCCAATAAAAACAAACAAACCAAAACCAAAAACACACCCAACAACAATTTGCTACAGTAAAATGTAAATGTTTGTCTAAATACCAATGAAGTACTCGCTTTCACTTGAAACTAAAGCTGAGTCCTGATCTTGTTATTAGTGGAAGCCTATTTTAAAAGCATGCTATTATTTTGAAATTCATCTGTTTAACTAACACTGGTTTTTCATGTAGCTAAGATTTTTGTGGACTACATGATTAAAGCTAGTGGTCTCTATTAGAAGCTGACAATGTTATTATTAATCAGACAGTAATTTTATCTTTTCATTAGATCTGAAAAGTTCAGTGTTTTTATTATTAGACTCCTGTCAAGATCATGCAAGTAATGCTTCCAAATTACTTTAGCCACATACCAATACTTTGCCATAGAAGCTGTGGAGGAGTCCAGACGTTTATCTGCGTGCAGCTGCAAACAGTTGTCCATAAAAGCTCGGCCCACACAAATCTGCGTTTTCATTTCTGCCAACTTGTGCTGTACAGTCTTTTTTTGGAAGTAGATAGAGGAGGCAGAGGAAAGAGAGCAGAAGTAGAGTTTAAAATTGGCATTTGAAGTTGAATATGGAGCATTTTCTAAGAGGGTTTCTGTTAGAAATCATCATTTCAAACAACTTTGGCTCTGTATATCGGAAGACAATTTATTTTCCATACAATTATAGCTTAACCAATCTTATTACAGAAAATTACTGCCCTTTACTTCTCAAACCAACTCAAAACATGACCTTATGAGAAAAACCCTAAGAGCCTGGAAACACAAATTCCTCGAGCGTGCAGAGCAGGAGGCAGTGGGTGCTCTAGCACTCTCAGCTCCCCCTTGCGGGGGAAGGTCCTTTCACACGTTAGAGCTACTAATTTCCCCAGTCATTAATAACGTTTCATCATCTATTGGATGCATTTTTCAATGTATTCAGTTATTCAGAGTTTAAGTGATATTCAAAGAGACACAAGCAAAACCAAAGGAAATTTTAGACCATTACAAAGTTTTCCAACACTGAGCTGTGTCACACTGGAAAAGCTTCTAGATAGAAGATGTAAAGTCCACCTCTAATTAGGTTATATAAAAGCAGACCAGGCAACTGTTTGACTGTCTTCTTGCAATTCTGGTAGGGAGGGGATAAAAATACCACTCAGAAACCACAGTTCTTTCTGATCTCACAGCTCTATATATTCTGTATACAAAGTCTCCTTGCTTCTCTCGACAGTATATATAAATTGATCAGTCTACTACTATTCCAAAGAGAAGATTTGATTTCAAACACTGTACTGCGGCATGACTAAACGAATTAGGCAAGGCAGAGCTCTCATTAGAAAGGATTTTTTTATTCCATGCACATTCTAGTCATCGACAACAAAAAGGAAACTGAAAAGGTATGCAAGAACGGATTATTTTGGCAAAAATCATATACTTTATGAATTTTACTGGCCACCTGGTGGTTGGCAGCAGATTAGCCTAAAAAGGATTATTTTGGCAGTCTCTGCACAGTGAACTACTACAATTAGGAAGGACCCCTTACCCACATGAAAAAAAACAAACCGTAAATTATATTTCTTTCATTAAAGCTGCACATTGCACATACTAAATTCCATCTGGAATTATGGATTTCTGAATGTTAACTTTAAAAACAGATGAAGATCATCATTTCCTGAAAGACACCTGCCATTCCAGCCTCTAAAGGGCCTGATTCTGCTCCTATTCACAACAACTAAATATTTGACCTTGACAAAGGAAGTCTCGAGACTTGGAAATGGATTTTTTTTTTAAATTACAGTATTAAAAAAAAAAGAGGCAGCTCACAGCATGCAACCCATATGAGTCACTTCTATCCTGTAAACCAAACATGCAGGAGCTTTGTCTGCTTCAGCCCCAACAGCTAATGTGGTTTTCAGGAAAACTGTAACATCACAACACAGCAGAAAGCAGACTCTGTTTTAGGACTGCAACTGAAGAGTGTAGCCATAAACGTCTCAAAATACAATTAACTACCACTATCAGGAGTGAGGTATGCTCACAGAGGGTGACCCAACAGTTTTATATGCACTCACTTAAATACCCAGCTAGCTGCTAGCCGAGGAATCCCATTACAACACCCATAAAGCTGAACACAAGCACCTCTGCGGGCATTCAGGCAGCAAGGTCACTGCCTGGGAACCCCCACCAGCATCAGCCTCAAAGTTCATTTTTCCATGCAGAGGAACGCAGTACCTGCACACACACCAAGCTCTTCTGCACTCTGTAGGACGCCAGGCAGACACAGAAATACGTGCAGGTGTAACAGACCCTGTGATGGGGACCTCTGACAGTAAAACGCAAGCCTAAGAACAACAAGCTAATTTTTCTTCATCAGCAGCAAAAAGCCAGTATAGTTTCTGTCTGCATACTCCACTCCCAAAAGCAGCACTGCTGGGAGGTACATAGCTGAACTGTAAAATACATAAAGGCTTTTGTTCAAAAACGAACAATGGACAAAAACAAACCTGTGCAAATAGTCCTGTGCAAACAGCCCAGCGATTTTCATTTGCTCACTATTTCACACACACAGATGTAAAGCAAACACACACTGGAATCTGTATACAAGTCTCAGTTCAAACTCACCTGTAAGTGTGCAATTGTCTTCCCAAAAGCTTTTCTCTGCTTCACGTAATTCCTTGTTTCTTCAAACATGAATTCACAACCGGCGAGAGCCATATCAGCAATTAGCAGTCTTTCCTTTTGAAACACAGATTACAAAATCCAGTTGAATTAGTCCTACATTTCTCTGTATCAGATGCACAACTGGGACGCAGATGTTCAGTGTTGTTCATTAAGGGAGAGGGGCAGAAGTCACACTAAGTATCAAACCAGACACACTGCATTACTGAAATTAATGAGTGGGACAAATGCTTTGCTGCCTGATGCTCACTTTTAAGCCTTTTCCAGGGTAATGTTCTATCACGACTCAAAAAAATACCTACAAATCAACCACATGACTCCCAGTGACTGAAAAATTCAAATAGAATTCTGTTTCAATTATTGTTCTTTACTGATCAGTTTGAACAACTGTATTTAACAATTTCAATGGGATATCTCTAGAAAAACAAAGCCTACAAAAAAAACTTGGCTGGTTCTTTTCTTCCTCATAAAGTTGAGAAACAAAAACTAAGTACAAAACAATTACTTCTAGTACCATTGAAATTATCTGTCTGATGCATCACATTGAATGTGTTCATGAGTGCATCTATTTCTTTAAAGCAGTAAAAGATTTCCTTTGAACAGGGTTCATATTTACTCATGGTATAAAATTAAATAAACGTGATCCCTACCAGATGAGGCAAATACAAAGTCATAGTTTTGACAAAGCACAGTCACGTTTTGAAAACCACATTGCCTCTTTGTCTTCCCAAGTAATTCCAAAACTTCGTAAACTAAGTCATAAACTCTTATTTCCACTAGCAAGATGATTTTGGCAACTAACCAATTTCTTTGCTGTATGGACAGAGTTCCTTATATCTTTCATATGCTTCTACTGGTAGGAGAGCTAGAATAGCAGTGCTTGCTTGTTTCTTAAAAGACAACGCCAAATGCATCAGAGACCTTCAAGCTGTATTTAATTTACTAAACAAAGTGGTTCTATGCTAGAAGCATACAAGAAAACCACGATATGTTCTTTAAAATACACTGGGTTGTTGATTAAGAGATGTGGCTTTGAGCTAGTGGGATACTGACATTTTTACCAGTGCCCAAAGAACTGCACTTTTAGCACCAGGAACTGTGTACTTCAGTTAAAAAGCAGCAGTATCAACACAATGCTGCCTGCAGACATCCCGATTCTGAGCCCAAGGTGGCTCCCCACAACACAATCTTCAAAACTAAGGCAGGTTCTTGCAATGACACAAATTGTCTCTGTACTCTTCCCACAGACAGCAGACACACACGTTCCTCTTACCTGAGGGAGCTCTGCCATCAGATAATAGAAGCCTTTGTTCTCTTTTCCAAGCAAGGCACTGGCTGGCAACCGCACATCTTCAAAAAACAGCTCTGCTGTGTCCTAAGAGGATTTTAAATGCAACAGCTTATAGCCTGGCATTCTCATCTCTTTATTCCTCTTTCATCCCGTTTTTTTTCTTGCTATTGTATACTCTCTGTCACAGAATCATTTAGGTTGGAAGGGTCCTCCAGAGGTCACCTAGTTTATCTCCTACTCAAAGCAGCTCCAGCAAAGAAGCAGCTGAGGGCATTGCCCAGTTATGCTTTCCAAAGCTCCAAATATGAAGGCTCCACAAACTCTCTGGGCCCCTGTTCCAGTATCTGATCACTTCTCTGGTGAATTTTTTTTCCTTAATACCTACATAGAATTTTCTTTGATATAACTTGTGTCCCTTGCCACTCTCCTTGTCATTGTGCTCCTCTGAGAAGAATCTGGCTCCACCACCTCTACAACCAACCATTAGGTAGCTACAGACACCAATAAGATCCGATCCTTCCACGCTTTTTCAGAGTGAAGAAATCCAGCTTCCTCAGCCTATCCTTGCATAACACATGCTTCAGATTTCCATAGGCAAACTCAGCATACATTCTATGCACGTATACTGTTTGTGCTTTAAAGTCTAAGAACTCGAATAGCACCACAGTTCCATTTTATATTTATTTAGCTAATTAAGTGGTTTTAGACTTCCACCAAATCTATTACGTGTTAGGGGTTGTATGAACTCACTTGAGCTTTCAGGCCAATTTTGTGCAGCTTGCGTCCTTTGATGAAACCTTTCATTCCATTTTCCACTAGAAAAAGGCTGATCCCATGAGCAGGAGATCGGGCCTCCCGGTTTGTAACTGCTACCACGATCACTACGTCGCTCATCCAACCGTTAGTGATGAATACCTGTAAAAATGCAACTTGGAATAAAGCAACAAGCTAGGTGGACAGAAGTTAGAAGAGAACACCAAGCAGCAGAAAGAAAAACTGCATGGACACTTTCACAGGTGAACTGAAAGGCAATGTTTAAGCGTCCAAAAGAATTTTAAGCTTTAATCTTTCCGAATTAAGTGTTTTGGAACAAGGTCTATTTAAAGTAGGAACTAGTTTGAGAAGTATTGTGTGGGTCAGAAGGGTGAAGTTAAAAGAATGCACAGATCTGTTTGTCTGTCCCATGATAAAGAATCCATTTGAGTAGGAGCATAAATTAGTTGTAAATTGCCAGCAAGAGAAATATCTTCAAGTCCGATAAAAAAAAGTAACTGGGGGGGGGGACGGGAAAAAAAAACCAACATAACCTAACCCACCAAAAAAAAAAAAAAAGGAAAAGGATTGGGGGGGCAGATACTAACAGTGGTGTATATCCTTCACTGTCTAAATGCATTCAGTTCCCAAAGCCTATAAGCAGCATATATATGTCTGTTCACTTACCTTACTCCCATTAAGAATCCAGTCACTTCCATCCTTCTTTGCATATGTTCGTACTCCCTGCAAGTCACTAAAACGAAATTCAAAAGGTCTTTCAAGAAACCATTCCAGAAGTTGCAACAATGTGTATCTTGAATTCTACCCAGTATGAAATAAGGTAGATTTTATACCATCCAGGCGTGGGCTCAGTGAAAACGCACACAAGGGTAGTGAAACATGGTAAAAGAGCCTGGAGTGTAACACAGAAACCACAAGCACATTGTAGAAAGGCATGATAAACATACCATTGCACAAGAGCACAAGGTCCCATTTTAACACACCTGCTTGTGGAAGGTGATGTAATACAAGCAGTGATACCAGCAGGCCAGTACGCCCTTACACCAACATGCCTTAGATGACAAATCCCAGACAAATCCACATCCTCTAAGCAGGCTCAACCCTGATCAGGAAGCTCTGTAAAAAGCCACTGGCAACATCTACCACCTGTAGAAGCATGACATCAACAGGTTTTGCTCCTCACCTGTGTCCCTCTCTGTTTTAGAAACTGGCCACATCAGCTGTGTCTACTCCAAACATGTGCTGTCTGCCCTTCAATAATGATGGGCAAGGAGGGTCACTTTGCTTGAAAGGATTCAGAGGAAAGAAAAGAACATGTCTGTTCCACAACAAAAGCTAACAGTAAAGTCAAGCCCTCTTTACAAAGGTATGTAATTTTCTCCTGACTATGTTTCACAAAAAAAAGTATGTTCACATGACAAACAAGCTAGTAACTATAAACTCGGACAACAAAAGCAAATACAAAGCATATTTGCCTACACTGGGATGATGCAGAAATGGATTCTGAGCAAACATCTTGAAATGCCAAAGCTGTAATCAAGTACTCTGTAAGTACCAGCTTTTTTTGAGGTCTTACCTAATCTAGAATATTGTCTGATCACTACAATGACCACGTAACCAGAATGCTCAGATTTTTTTTCACTGACAAATCACACA
Source organism: Podargus strigoides (assembly GCA_028020825.1). NCBI lineage: Eukaryota > Metazoa > Chordata > Aves > Caprimulgiformes > Podargidae > Podargus > Podargus strigoides. The sequence continues at coordinate 36,199,297 of CM051625.1, forward strand.
CAACGTTAAGACAGCACACTGACAGCACATAATGTGCAAGACTACTGGTTTAATATTTAGCTTACCTGCCAGCCCCGGGTTCTGTCATGGCGATAGCTCCGATACACTTGCCTGCAATCATTTCAGGGATGAAGCGTTTAATCTGTTCTTCAGAGCCATAGTTTGCAATGTAGGGCATGACTATATCTGAGTGAAGGCTGAATCCTGGGCCCGTACAGTTAACATACATCCTTGGGGAGCAGGAGAAAAAAAAAAGTTCAGGAAAAAGTACTACAAAGACTGAAACCTGAACTTTACACTGCTACAACATAGACCTAACAACAAAGAAAGCCCCACCACACAGAACTCTCAGGCAATCTGAGCTTGCGGCACTTGCACCATTATTGATAGAAGGTACTTTCACAGCCAAACAGGTATGTAACCTAACAGACTAACAAAAATGCTTTCCTAGCCACCAAGTCCTAACAGTGGAGCACGATGACATTTGTTACTTAAACAACTATCCAGAATACTTAAAACAGGAGGGATTTACACATGTCTAAACTATCCTTCCCATGAGAAAGATAACATCATCTTCTGTAAGCAAACATATTGCATAAGGAGGACATATTATGGAAAAAAATAGTCTCTCAGTAATGTCACTGAAATCCTTCCTGAAGCGTCTAGTACTTACTGCTCCTCCCAGACCACGGCTGAAGAGAGAATATCTGCTCCGATGCCTCCATGTTTTTCAGCAATAGCAACACCCAGCAAACCCTGCTGTCCAGCCTTCTCCCAGACCTCCCTGCTCACCTGGCCGTCCTTCTCCCATCTGCAAAATGAACACAGGAACAGAGTCGCACATCAAATCCCTCATGTGCTACTGTTTATTTGTCGTGGCTGCTGCTTCACACTAGAACCCCCGCAGCCAGGTGCAGACAAATATATGTCGCAGCTAAGAAGCGGTGGTTTAATAATAGGTTTTCTATTCTTCAAATCCACAGATGCCACGGGCATTAGAGGGGCACTAACTGTGTAACAAGTTTGAACTCCTGCTTCCAACATAAAACCTGACATCTCTTTAAGACTTGTAGGAAAGGCAGTGCTGCCTATTGGTCAGAGTACCAGACTGGTACATAGGAGATTTAGCCACAACCATCTGGATAATTACAAGCAGGTCTTCATCTTCCTGACATTCCAATTTCCCCACATACAAAATAACACATCAGCACATTTTGTGAAATATTTCAACTCTACCAAGGAGAACTGCTTTATAAGAATCAAGTGTTAACACATTAGTCACTTATACATAAAAATCAGTCCCTGTGCACTTTCTACAAGTCAGTATTATATCTTGGTAAATTACTGCTTTAAGGTGATTTCAAGTTTGTAAATATAGACAGTTAAGGCTTATCTGCTGACAGTTTGTAAACTTTACCACCACAAGAATCACTATTCTTGCAAAAATAATGGCTCTTTATAGAGTTTGCCAACTCAACAGAAAGCTGGATGGTCATTAACGGCTCAGCTTTTTTTTTTTTTTTTTAAACTACAATTTTAAAATTATATGGTAGACATTATATCAGAGACATTCCTCTGACATACCTATGTGCAGCAGAGCTATACTACAGCACTTTATCCACAACTAATCAAGTATCTTATCCTACATATTTAAGCTTATTCCCACAGCTTTTGCTCCTGGAAATGTTAAACAAATCTCTTTTGTGACCACCTTTGCTTTCCCCCCCCCCTACACTTTCAGGGCTATTCCCATCTCTACTTCACCTATCACCAAAGCTTCTCCTCCTCTCAACAATCCACACCTGCATTCTCTGATGCCACATTTGTCTCTTCACATCAGCCTACCTCTTTAATATACTATGCCTGAAGCCTCCCTGTATACTTGAAAGGTGTGAGAACAGAATGGCTCATAGGTCACTGAAGTGATGCAAGAACACAAGTACAACTTGTTCCAGTTTCTCTAGGAAATTGTTGTGTGACCAAGGTAGCAAACAGGATTTTCAGCAACCTCCAGCAGAGCCAGTACCTGTTCACAAACCTGCACTAGAAGTCATTCTAATGAAAGAGGAAGGAAAACATCTGGTTTTGTGGACAGAACATGATTTTACAGTGGAAAAGCGTGTTACTTTGAAGTCATGGTTTGAGGATGAAAGAAACAGTTGGCAACAACCCTGATGTAAGCTGTTTCCATTGCCTCCTGCTGTTCAGTTCTGCCCCAGAACCCTAACACCACACCCACTCAATTGTGTCTCAACTGCTTGTGGATACACAGTGAGCTGCATCAGGAAACTCATCCAGCAGCATGATTCAAGAATAAGCTCTTCGCTATCCCCTAGCATTTTCACAGGAATGTTTTTCAAGTAAAGTAAAAATTGCTTAAGACACTACTGCAGCTTAACACTTTCTGTTCAAAAACATATTCTAAGTTCATTTATTTTCTTTCCCCGATTATAACATGATTGGATATAGCTAAAATAAGGGTGAAAAACATGCTCCAGCTCTAGTTCAGTGGAAGTACAACACTTCTACTCTGTGCAGAAGACTACACATATTTCCACAGAAGCAAAAAAGATATAAATTTAAACAAAAATCTTTTTGTGCAAGTTCCTTGGTAATACATAATTCAGCTTACCATCCTATGTGTACTGTATTTACAAACTCTACTGCACTGTAACCTAGACATAATGTCAATGCTTTTTTGGATGACAGCAGTACAATAGTGTGGGAACTGAACTGTCCCCCTAACTCTGCCCCCCAGACATTGGTGTTAATACCTACAAGCAGGGTATATTTCCTCTGCAAACTGCATTTGCCTGCTCACAGTCCTGAGACGAGGATGCCAAATTGCCTACACTGGGGGTCAAAGAATGCAGCAAATTTTGATTATGTGTGATTTTTCTTCACATATGATTTTCACAGGCAGATTTGCTATAATTGAGTAAATCTGAAATATAAAGCTGGTAATTCATAGAATCACAGAATGATTTGGATTGGAAGGGACCTCAATGATCATCCAGTTCCAACCGCCCTACCATGGCAGGGACACCTCCCACTAGATCAGGTTGCTCAAGGCTCCATCCAACCCAGCTTTAAACACTTCCAGGGATGAAGCATCCACAACTTCCTTGGGCAACCTGTTCCAGTGCCTCACCACCCTCAGGGTAAAGAACTTCTTCCTTATATCCTCTTTATCCTGTCATATTAAGAGTAACACCCTAAGAAGCATTTTTGCTGGAAAAAAAGCATATTATTTGGCAAACCCAAATGTTTAAGAGGTATCTTACTCCACATGAAAAGGCAGCACTTCTTCCTGAAAGAACTTCCTGGCACTCTCCCTGAAGATATCATGATCTGATGAGAAGATCCTCCGAGTGCCTATATCAATCAGACTTTTAGCAGAAGATGGTTCTGGGCGCTTCGTGCCATGCTGTTCGGTTTGCAGAGGACTAAAAAAGACAAGTGAAAGCATCTGTTAGGACACAGGCACTTCCATTTACATAATCCTTTTAAAAGAAAGGAAACACCTGCATTGCTAAACATAGTTCACATGCCAAGTCTAGCCCAGTTAGGTCCAAAAGATACAATAAAGACCTAACATACTTCACTGGGCTGTGAATGAAGGTAATGCAAGAGTGGTTTGTCCTTATTGCTTCAAGTAAGTTAAAAACAGTAATTATATATATATAGGTAAGAGGATAAAGTTTCTATTCATTAGAGATGCTAAAAATCATCACTGCCTTCTCCCACTGCCACACGACCTCCAAAATGCAATTCAACTCAATTTAAACTAAGGAGGCAACTTCTGAAACAACTGAACTTCTTAACGGGTTTTCTTCATTCTGTACATACCCCATAAGTCCTAAAGTTGCAAATCCATGACACTGAAAATTCACACACCCAAAAGGGAGTACAACATGGATTTACATGCCCTGAGGGCTGCATTATCACATATATCTGCATAGATCTAACCTTGAAAATAATACTTTCCAATTCCCTCTAACTTTCAGTATTTGTTTTTGTAGAGGAAGGCCAAAACTCTGCTAAAACCATATGTAAAAATAAAATGCTTCTTTAACAAAAAATAAAAACTGAAACAGAGGTAAATGTTATTTTATAATTAAACTTCCCTTTTGTGATTTCAACCAATGACAAGGAAGGGTTTACAGCTTTTATAGGGGTTTAGGATGTCAAGAACGACACGCTACTTTAGAGCTGAAATGAAAATTCACTTCTATTTGTGCATTAGGTTCTCTGACTTGCTTTTGTTGCATTGCCACAAAACACCATAAATTACAAATACAGAGCTGTGCTATACTAAATGGAACAGGCATTCGCTGTTCCCTTCTCAAGCTATTTTGTTAACCTCCCCTGGGCACAGCACAGTAACTGTGTGGAGCCCTGCCGAGCTTAGCTGAGCCCATACCTGTTTACCCTGTTACGAAGGTCTGTATTTACTAGGAGGTGAAGTTCCTCACGCTCTTCCTGGATTAAACACCCCAGACACAGACTCTGGTTACCCCTAGTCATACTTGGAAGGGTTGGCCGCTGCAACTTGCTTGTGGAGCATTCTGTACTCTCAAACATAGGCTAGGCACACAGTGACTCTCCGAAAAGCTCCACCTTATTTTTAAAGCCGTTTAAGATGATATCGAGCTCTAATTAAGACCATCCTTCTGTTTAATTGCAGCTCACAGTCCACACAGCGCACCGGGAAGAGCCAGGCTGCTCCTCCACGCCAGCCGCAGCCCCAGGAGGCACCGGTGGAAGGTCAGAGGAGGGGTGAGCACGCTCCTGCCTTTCTGCTCCCCAAAACACCCGTCCCCGAGCCCAAGCGCCCTGCTGCCACCGGGTTACCGGGGTGCCCGGACAAGGACGCGTCCGGCCCATCACCTGCTGCCACCGCGGGACTCGGTGTCCCCGAGCGCGGCGGGGAAGTGGAGCAAAGGTCGGCCCAGTCACGGGGATGCACGGGGGCTCCCACAGCCGCTGGGCCCGGCACTCGGGGGGCCCCAGGCCGCAGCTGCCCGTGCTGGGGGCACAGACACACCCCCGCCTATAGACACGCACACGGCTGTGCCTATGACCTCCCCACCACACACACATCCATACCCCTCCAAACACACACACATCCGTACAGACACGGACACGGTGTACACCGCACCCGCAACCCCAACACCCACACACCCCCCCCCACGCTGCCCCGGCGGAGCCCCCAGACACAAGCGCCCGGGTCCCCCCCACCTGGCCCGGCTCACACCCCTGCCCCGGCGCTGACCACCGACGCCGGCCCCGCTAACCTGGCCTGGGCGGAGAAGGGCCGGGGGCCGGCAGCCCGCAGCAAGCCGCGCAGGCGGAGCAGCCGCGCCGCCATCTTGCGCCGCGGCGGGACAGTGCGGGACGGGGCGGCACCGCCGCGACAACGGCTGGCAGGGGGCGGTGCGGTCCCCGCCCCGTCACAATTCCTTGGGGTAAGGGCTGTGGGCTGGTCATGTTTGTTTATTATCGTTTTCTTTCCGGGTTGTGTGGTGGCTGCTGCTCGGTTCCGCCAGCCTGTGTGGGGAGTGGCGGGACTGCTGCTGCCCAGAGCCTCCCTCACGGCACCCGCCCCTGCAGCCATCCCTGCTCCCGCCTTCCCACACTTGTACGGCCCTCCTAATACACCTGATCTTACAAGAGGATTACCATGAAACATCTGTATTATTGTTGTTTTCCTGATGTTGTGAAATCGGGTTACAGAGGGGAGCGGGAACAGCGGTGACTCAGGCGCAGCCGGGGAGGGCGAGGCGGCTCCCAGGACTCAGGGGATGAGGCGTTCGGGGTTATTTGTGTGGCGGCGCTGGGCGTGAGCCGCTCCCAGCTTCGCCATGCCTCTGTCCTCACTCCTTAGGGATGGCAGCAGCGGGGTGTCGCCTCAGGGACGGGGCTGCCACCCCTCCCGGGGACCGCGCTGCTGCCGGGAAGGGAAGGCACCCCTCAGGCTCCGCTCCTCGCTGCCTCCCCGGGAGAAAACTACCCCACGGCCCCCTCATGCCCGTGCGGACCCTGCACACCAAGGTCCTTTCCATCGCTCTCCTACAATCCCTGTCGATGGGGTTTTGTGCTTTCCTTGCTCCCCACGCCGTGCCGAGGAACCTTCAGGCCTTACCTCTCGAGGTGACACAAAAACGAAAGCAAAAAGTGAGGTTTGAGCCTTCGATGTCTGCCGAGAAATAAAGCAAAAGCTGAAAAGCAAGGTTGTAATGGCTCAAAACACAAAGCAGATCGGCCCAGAAGATATTGTTCAAAACCTAAACAATTTTTGAGTCCCTTTTCCAAGCCAAACCATTCTGTGATGAGTCTACCGTATCATTTTAAAACTAGTAATTTACTGGGAGGTGAATTGTACGTAATCTGTTGAGAAAATTCCCGTGGTTTTGGTGTTTCTGTATATTGATCCACAGTCTCACCTTACAACGTTTTTTAACGTTACATTAACATTTCTTTTGCCCAGTCCCGTTTTTAGCTATCGTGTTCCTACACCCTTAGCCAGAAGATGGCACTACAGGAACAGCTATTCCTACAGACGGGCTAGCCTGAAAGGAGCCTTGCATCTCCGAAGGTGAGTTTCCAGTAGGAAAACAGGGTTGACTTTTTTTTTTTTTTTTTTTTTTTTTTGGAGGGGGGAAGAAGGGTGGTTGTAAGAAGTTGGACATTAAGAACAATGATTTTTTTTTTTTTTTTTTTTTTTTAATTTTCTGCATGTGCTTGCAGAAAACAGAAGAATAGATACCACAGCAGGGCAGAGACAGCAAATGCACTATTAGCCTCCTTCTAGACGTTGTTTCCACTTTGGGATTGTGTTTTTCTTACAGCAGTCTAATGAGGCTTTAAGGAGACACAGCATAGTCAGGAATAAGTGACAGTGGTGTACCTGCAGTCTGGTTCCTGCACCAAAATTCTTTGTGTGGGCACAGTCACAGGATGAGTCTCTAATTCTGATTTTCCCCCTTGTCTACTTTTAGCCTGTACCCAGGGCTAAACTGTAGCAGTTGTTCTACCACCTGATGATCTCTCCCCAGCTGAGAAGGGGAATCAGGAAAAAAAGGAAAAGCCACATGGGTTGAAGTAGAAACAGATTTAATGAAATAACAAATCTAATACAATCATCAACATAAAGTATATAAGCTTATACTCAGCCTCATCCTTAGGATCAACAGCAGGAGCAGAAAACCAAGAGAAAAAAGGGCCAAGAAGAGGAGCCCTACACTCTGTAAACGCCCTCCTTTTATAATGAGCATGATCTAAATGGTATGGGATACACCTGTGAGTCACCTTGGGGCAGCTGCCCTGACTGAAACTCTAAGCTGACTAGGGGCTACTCATGGCCTGCCTGCCATGGCTGGCCCACAGCTCTGTTCCTGGGAAACCAGGACACCCCTCTTCATTTCCCATACCAGTAAATGGCCTGTCAGTCCTTCCTGACCTCTGGTACAGATGGCTCAGGAGAGGGATGTGGTTTGCCATGTGTTATTGGCTGTAAATTCTCCCAAATTAGTAGCTCTTCTGTTCTCACTATGTGGCTAGCAGTAGACTTTTTCCTTTGATTCCAAACTACTAGAGATCTCTGTGTTACACTGGTGACCCCTGTATCCCACAGTCATACCCAGCACTGGCAACAGCCACCCCTCTTGTATCAGAATTGTTGCCAGCATGATGTAAAGACACCAAGTCAGTGGGCTCCCATACAGTGTGTTACTGCCCCGACCTGAGGACTCTATGACATGTGGGCTTTGTTACAGATTGGTTTGGTTGAACAGTCTCTTTTGAATTACACATTTACATTCTTTTTTCACGATTTCCAGTGTTAATAGGTCACTGCTACAAGGGGAAAAGGCCTGTATTCTCTTCAGTGCCTGCTTTCTTGGGAACAATGTCTAACATGTTTAATGCAGTGAATGTAATTTAAAGCATTCTCTTGCTGAAAAAAAACCATGCACATGGCCTTGCAAGCTACAGTTAGCAAATCAGGGAATTGTAGGTTACCTGGAGAAAAAGTGTTCAAGTGGTTAAGACATGTTGAAATCAAATTTGTTTTGGTTTTGGTCAAATTTAATGTTCCTGTTGTTCATCTGAGGAGTACCTGTTCTCCAAATGTGAAGACTGTACAAGTATTTTCAGGTCAGAACAGCCATATAAAAGGAATTATTTTTTTAGAAGAGATATTCTTTGCTGTCTTTCATTCCTGCTGCAAATAACAGAAATTTTAAGGGAATTGAGCAAACAAATCTCATTGCACACTTTTTTTTTTTTCCTGTCAAATAAGTTACCTACAACTTTCCATGTGTATTCCTGAGCTGGGACATCATTAGTCCTATTACATCTGCAGCGGCATCTGTTGTTGTGGAAGAGTGTTCTCTTCTGCTTTTGATAACAGACAACTTAATACGGAAACCTACAAGTTAATGCCACCCTCAGATGCAAATGTCCTGATTTTTCTTGGAGCTTTTCCTGTGCATTGGCATGTGCTTGGCTTTTTTGATATCCAAGGTACAAATCTGAAGTGGAAGAACTGCTTATAGGTATGTTCTTCTTCTGATCAGTCATTCAGAAGAGATCCTCTGACAGCTGGTAAACACCATGTACAAGCCCTGAAGGTGCTTTCTGCCAGATGGCTGGCTATATATTTGGATAATAGAGACTCCTGTTAAAAGAGCTATGGTTCCATGTATTCCTCTGTCTTGCTACCTGTGACGGTGGTACTGTCTGTAAAGCCAAGCTGCAGGATCTGACCAGAAGTTTTGAAAACACAGCAAGGGACAGCACTGACCCCTCTCACAAAGCACTTTATCCCCTTTTTAGACTTTGAGTCTGTGTTGCAAAGAGTGTGTCCAGCTATTCATGTCTGATATGAATAGCCTAGAGGTTTGGTTTCTGAGTAGGTTATTTAAAGCTTATGTGCTGTCTTCTTTCAAGAAGAACCCAGGTGCCAGTTTAGCACGTCTGCCCATCAGAGGACCTGCATGTTCTTCATCCAACTGTTTTGTGTTGGCATTATTGTGCAGGGCAAGCTGGAATAAGATGCAGAGCTCTCAGCTTACTTCTCCCTTGATATGTGACTCTCCTTAGTGTGCCTTTGCATGAGGTCACACAGTGTTAGTCATGTGGGTGCGAGACAATGTGACAGAGAGAGACTGATGGGCCTCCTCAGGGCATGGGCCCCTGGTAACCACCTCTGGTTCCTCCATCCTGGCAGAGCACCACAATTTCACTCTTGCTCTCTGACCACGTGTGGCACATATGCACACTGCTACCAGGAGAGCCAGAGTGTGAGGTCCAGCAATAGCTGGGTATTGATAGGGAGAGAGATGTGGGAATCAAGCGCGTGAGTCTCATGAGCTGGGAACGTGACTTGGCAGGCCTGAAGATGATAGTGGTAGGTGATGTCTCACCACGGAACAAGATTTTGTTTTCCCCAGGTGTTTTAACATGAAACTTCAAACATGTTTTAAAAGGGTTGCCAATCTAGGATGCTGGCCTGAAGTCTGTGCTGGCACGTCTTTGTTAGTTGGATAGCTATCAGCAGTTTTCAGCACGTGGCAGGACTGATTTGGAGCAGGACTGTACAAGTTTCTCAGTAAATTATTTCAAAATCACTTCTACCAAAGCTCAGGAAGAGCAGCTGTTTCAGGGAGCGCTCCCAGTGAAGATGGAAGTTACAGACTAAAGTCCTGGTTTCCTCTCCAGGGAGAATTTGTTAAGTCTGGTACCAAAGAAGGAAACTTGAGGTACTCAGGTACTCATCAGTCTGTGTTCACTTTAGCATGTGGCACAGGATAAAAGTTCTCAAAGCTGGCTATGAAGAATACAAAATTTCAGCAAAGTTTGTCTCTTGATCAGAGCTGTTGTCCTATGTAAATCAGCTGCAGACCATGAAAAATGTGCTTAATTTTCAAGCAACATAGATCAGAGAAGCAGGTTGTGAATATAAAAGGCACACAAAGGCATTTGTTGAACACAGCAGACATTAATATACTTGAAGTATCACTGAAGGGTGAACATATTGTGTGAAACAGGGCTGTGCAAATATGGCATCATCTCCTAGAACAGGGCTATTCCCTCTGTGTCTCATCAGTACTGTATTTGTATAAGGATGAAAATATGCTTCTGTACTTGTTACTATTTTGGAATCAAAATGAGCGGCATCCTATGTGGTGGCAATAAGCACTTTTTAAAGTGTCTCTGTTCAAATAATAGCAATATTTATAGTTTCAGACTTCAAGTTAATTATTTGTTTGGTATTTGTGAGAAAGCTGCTCCCTTTGGGTGGATTAATGGAGCTCAAATGATAAAGATAACACTGAGATCCATCCTCAGAAACCACTCTTTCTTTAGAAGTGCCAAGTAACTTTAATGGTAGGGTTTCCTTGTCCTAAATTCCATAGCTTTTCTGCTCTTTTAACATAGTTTTTTATGTGCAGAATACATATGTATCATTTTAATACTTTTTTTTTCAGTCACTGGGGATTTAGATGCAGTAGCTCTAACAAGCTGCTCACCATTTCCTCCACAGATCTTCAGCTGAAATCCAACCTAACTCAGCCATTAACCACAAACGTTCTCACCCCTTCAGTGTTGGTGGTGTGAAAGGAGCTTGAGAGGTCTTGGTTTCAGCTTGTGATATTAACTCATTCCCATGCTTTGTGCTAATTGTGTTAGACACAGAGACCAGGAGCTGTTGATCAGCCATGGCTGTACCTATTTAGTCCAGGCAATTAGAAAAGTAAGTTTTCTTGTCCCCAATTCAGCAAGGGGCTGGGAGAGAATCAGTCTGTATGTAAGACAGGAACACCAATTTGGCAGAAATGGTGTAACGGAAGCTACTGCTCAACTGGACAAATTAATGTAATAGGTTTAATCTGCACTGAGAAAAGAGGGATTTCCTTAACAGCTGCTTTGCTGCTTTCAAGAACTTGAAATAGCTGAGCACCACCCTTGCCCAGGTGTAGGTGTTGAGCTCAGAGGATGTAGAAAGGTATGCTGGGATGGTTGTGTTACCCCTCTGATGATTAGCAAGGCTGTCTTGGGGTTGTGCACTGAGCCTGTGTAGGCGCTGCCCTGACTTCCTCCCATGGCTTGTTTCACAACTGTAGCAAACTTAGCAAGTAGGTAGAAAAGCCCTGCTCCTCTGAAAGCATCTTCTTGCTATGTGTGGTGTGGCCTGTATGGGTTCAACTAATTACTGTGTTTTATCCTATCAGGGATGTGCAAGAGATGCAGTAATATCAGCCCTTGCTCAGAGGTTCAGATGTGTTCCTGAATGACTAAGAAACAGACCAGAGGAAACCTTGTAAGTTAAACAAAGGCAGAGTTGTTTTATTTATTTTCTTCTAAAAACAAACTTAGCTTTTCAGATATACAGAAATATTACAGATGAGAAACTCTGAACTGAAACTACTTTTTAAACTAATGAGGCAGTTAATAAGCACTGTCATTTGCACAGAGAACAACTTGGAAAATGGTAGTGTTCAGTATAGCGTTGAGTAGAAAAAGGATCTGTTTTTGTCTCCCAGAGCCAAAAAAAAAGCCTTCTTGAGCAAACAATTTGGAGAGCTGATATTTGGAAAGATAGAAGAGAAAATGTATTTTGGTTTTGTGTCTCTGAATTGGTAGAGCTGAGGAGTGTAATAGCCTGAGGAGTGAGCATAAAATGCTCATCCCCAGTTTCCCCCAGGGTACCAGGTGTACGTGGCATGTCAATGTTTGAAGTTCCTTCAATATACCCAGTTTAGGATATGCTCATCTTCTGTAACAAAAGTGTAGGAAGCAATTAATCCCTTTTACCTGGAAGGAAGTGTAGCTTTCTCCTCTTTGTGCTGGGGCTTTTGGGATTTAGCAGAGCATGTGTTTGAGCCCTGGGAAAGAGTTTAGTTAATGGGGGCTGAGAGCCTGGAAAGAGCTTCCCTGCAGAAGAGAGACCTTTTATGGATCCTGAGTACTAGGAACTCTGGGAAACAGTCTATAAACTTTGTTTGCTTACTTTGGTAAGTGGATCACTACACTATTCCAAACTTTAGCGATGGGGTGGATGGCAGTTTCATTTTTAGTAGCTATTTTAAGGCCTTATTCTGTCACAATTTTGTGCAAGGCTTTAAAACTGACCTACAGGTGCTCTGTAGCCTCTCTCCAACCATGTAATACTATGTGGTGTCCCCCTGACCGACTGAATTTACTGCAGGGTTAACAATGGTTATTTTGTTTCAACTAGTTAATTAGATGGGTTGTAGGAAACTAAATACCACCATCCTCACTGTAGCTGTGAGCAGAGACTGTCCCTGTCAGCTGCTTTGAGGCGTGTGCAGAGGATGTGAAATGAAGGAGATGTCTGATAGGGATTTTTGTGATAATAAAGTTTAACTTTTGAGGTTGGGAATGCTCTGCTATACTGACCTTCCTACAAGCTATACCTGACTGCAGAGTTTATTCAGTATTTTTCTTTCTTTACGTCTTGCTGTGAAAAATTAAGCGTGGCTATGCTGTAGAGATTTTTAAACAAACTCATGCAACTGTGCTAGTTCCAGAAAGGGCTTTGAATTAATAATTTTACTCTGGAAATGAACTTCTTTTTTTAGTTGGTCTTATCACAAGGCTTCTTCCCTGCATTGCAATCATTCTGTGCCTCCCAAATGCAAGTCTAAACGAAGTGTGAATTGAGCTTCAAGACCAAAAGCCCCCAAATACAATTGACTTAAAGACACGTGTGACGTGAGACTTCTTTTTCCTCAAATGTAACAAATTACGGGTGCTTTGTTTGTTTACCTTCTCACTTGTAAGCCTTCTTCACAAGTTTCGTGGCAACCATGAGAGAGAGGTTTAGTCTTCTTGTTCCATGGGATGCCTGGGGTTCAATTGTGATTTCTTGGTCTTTGTAGCAGAGCCCTGGGAAAACAACCTCAAGTGTGGCCAGACTAGGTGAGGCAGAAGCAGTGTTGTGCGCTCTTCCTCACTTCTCTTAAGGACCTGCCTTTGTGGAAAATGGATGTGACTTGTGCTACATAGCACTGTCCTGCTAGGTAAGCTCAGAAGAGGCTGGAAATTGTTCAAGCCTGTGTACTGTGGCATAGACCAAAGGCACAGTGGTCTATCCCTTTTGCTGCCTGGCATACAGCTGGGAGGTTAGAAAGGAAAAGGTCAAGAGAGAGAACAGTGCACCCCAGAGAAATGCTCCAGATGGCTGTAGAGAACATAACTGAGGGGCCACTGTGAGGTGCTGCTTTTCTCATTGGCTTTCTCAAGACTTTGTGCTGTCACCTGTCCTCGTTGCCCTCCGACGTGCTCCGCATTGCTCAGTTTCACTCAAGAGACCACGAAGAGCCAAGTGAGCTTCAGCAGATGTTTGTGAGGTTGGGCCGGAGCTGAATTCCCCGAGAGCCATGACGCTGGCTGGAATTCACCCTGTGACATTTCTCCATGCCTAAATGCCCTTCATACAGCAGAAGACTGTATACCCTTAAGGGAATAAACAATCTATGTGAACACACAGTAAAAATTAATTCATCTGTTTAAAAAAATAAGGACAAATAATAATTATCCTTGCTCTTTTCACCAGCATGAACCATCTCTCTTGAAATACTTTTCGTGCTGCTGAGGAAATATGCACGAGTTTTTATTGCTTTTATCAATCTATCTCCCTCATTCATTTCTTAGTGCAAGGCTTTTCCAGAGGATTGACAATAGCCTTTCTTTTACAACAAACAGTTTGATTTAGGAGTGTTGCTACCCGTCATGGCTACATTGGTGGAGAAATGAAATGTTTATGAACTAATCTATACTATCCTCCCAAACCATAGATTTTGGTAATGGAAAGTTCAGTTTAATGCTCTAATAAACTGTGGTCTGATGTATTATGCTGATTAATCTAGGAGGTAGATGTGAGAGTGAAGTTTTATATTTTCAGCAACATTTCAGGTTTCATTTTGAAGTAAATGTAAGTGCCTGGGTAAATGAGAAGGTATTGCATTTTTCATTATAAAATAAATGAGAAATAGGATACTAAGGAAGCATCTTTTCTTCATTACACATTTGAGCACTTCCTTCTATCTCTCTACCAGTCAGCCTCCCTGGCATAAGAAGGGTGTAGATTTAAAGCTGCGGCAAGACTGCATGGACAGTAAGATGGTACTTCTGTTCAAACAGAAGGCTGTTTGAATGTGTTGTGTTGAAAACCTGTTGAAGTGAAAGAATTGTTCTTGTAATAATGGTATGAAATACCATAGGAGGGCAGCTCTATGAAAAAGGAAGATATTTCAGTGTGGAAGCAACTTTACATCACTGGGAGGGTTGTTTTTTGTTTTTTTTTTAATTCTCAGTACTAATGTGCAGAAGGTGAATATAAAGGCTGAGAGAGCTTAGTGATATGAACAGTCAAGTTTCCCTGCCAGAAGGAGGATGTCTTTGCCAAACTTACTCTTCCTGGGTTTGCCATCACAGCATGAGGGTCAGGGCTAGCAGATCTGTGTGAAGGCCCCATGTGATGTCATATGGTGATGTCAGGCACCTCAGTAATAGGAAATAACTGCATATATTGCTGTTGTATGAGAGTGTTGGGGATGTCTCCAAATAGATGGCAAATGTTCAGAGCCTTGGGCTGATCCTATGAGGTGGCAGTGAGTATATATGCTGGCTCCTGCAGCGTTAGGGTCAATTAGTGCGCTTTTCTGTCTTGCTCTAGGGAAGAGTGCCACAGGTGCTGTTGTGTTTCCTTGGTTTCTGAGCCTGTAGGTGGGAGGGAGAAGTGACCAGTGTCTGGCAGGTCCTGCGAGTGAGAAAAACAAGCTACAGAGAAAGAGAGTTGTGAGGAGACATGTCTGAACAACCTTTGAATGAGCTTGGGGCAGTGGGTGGGGCAAGCTGTGTACAACTCTGGTGCTGTAAGACCAGTAAATAACTCCCAACGCATCAGGCATGCCTGACTGCTGTGCTTTGTTGCCCTGGATAAATGCCCTTTCCTGTCCATCTGGTCAATGTTTCCTCACAAAACTGCATCAACCACTGGCTGGAGACCATTCTCCTAAAATAAATTAAAATCTAGTCCAAAACTGAGGAGAACACTGCAGTACAGAAACAGTTCTTCCTTTTAAAAGCCCAGTGTCCATGTTTTTAACACTTAACTCCTGCATTTAAGAGGAAAGCATCTGTAATGTGAGTGAGGCAACAGGGACAGGAGGCTGTGCCTTGTGGTTTCTTTAGCAGGTGTTGATACTGTGGAAGGCTGAGCAAGCCAATTTGGGTCTGCAAAGTCTCCAAAGCAAAGCACCATGAGCAGTACAAAACAGCCTCTGCCTTTTCCTAGCCAAGGATCCGGACCCTCCAGTAGTGCTAGACAATGGGGTACTGCTCTTCTTGCAGTTCCCTGCTGTCTGAAATCCATCCTGCTCTATGCATATGAATCTCCCTCTTGGAGGGGCTGTTCAGCTATCCCTGGCCTGGCAGAAACAGCTGTGGAGATAGCTTTGCTCCTATGTGTGGTGGTAGCCCGCTCTCAATGACTGCAGCCTGTGGCAAGAGCAGAATTACATTCTCTGGCACAGTGACCACCTCTCTTCAATTGTTCTGACATTTCTGCCTTGGTTCTGTAGGGTGCCTGCTCCATGGCACTGGTCACAGAATCTAGTGCTGCATACCAAGGACCAGTGTGACCTTGCAGCTTGACTTCTCTCTGGGGATTTAGCTCTGCTTCCAAGGAGTTAAACTGTCAGTTGCATTGAGTTATGGGAAGTATGTTCATTAACAATGTTCTATTTAAAATACAAAGCAAATGTAATGATGGCAAGAGGTATTGGGTGACAAGGACTGAGAATTACTTTTTCCATTCAGAGCCCAGGGCTACTGGGTGGCCTTCTCCAGTTGCTGGGGTCTTCAGTCTGTGTGGACAGAGGAGGAGTTTGGTCATGGTGCATCACGTGCCGTACTGGAGTGCAGTGGTACATCCTGTGTGGAGTATTTCTTTCCTTGGGTGAACAAAAAATACAAGGGAAAGGAGCCTTTTTTGAGGAGCATTCCCCAAGATGAGAGCTCTGAGTGATGCTTGTGTTACTAGTGTAGAAGCAGTAGGGTGAAGCAACTTCAACCTTTAAATGGTTTGGAGGCAAAGTAGGTTTCCCTGCTTTCCTACAGATGAGGCACCAGAGCTGTTTAGGCATTTCTAAACTGTGCTTTCAGGCTGGGTATTTTTTGGATGGGATTTATTGATGAAATTAAAACTGGCTGTAAGAGAGGGTTTGGTGTGTTTCTCAATTAAAAACCCACGTCATTTTATTTCCAAAACATCTTGTTTCTAAGTTTTCAAAATAAATAACAAAAAAAATACTGGTTTGTGCTGAAGCTGTCACTAGCTGAAGAAGGCTAGTATATAAGGAGTTTGCCATTGTTTATCAAGGACTGAATTATTTAAAATCACCCCAAAATGGTTTTGGCTTATAAGGACATGAACACTTTTTCTGATGTTTGTATCTGTCTAAAATTGGGATGGGGATTTTTTTTGAATTACTAAAACCTTTGGATAGCATAAAAATTAATTTCCTAGAGCTGCACAAGGAAAACTTTGGGATTCAGTCTCAGTTGAATGGGAAAGGAATGTTCTCTTTGTTTTCATCTGTTTTGTATGTAAATATTATTTCTGCTTTAATTTTGGAGGAGTGAGAGTAGTGTTGGTAATGTTACCTTGATTCCTTGCAATTAGAGCTCAGAGAAATACTGTCAGGCTGGTTACGTCTCATAATCTGGCATTTCGTTTTAAACAAAAATATGAATGAGTTTTTAAGAAGGGGTGACTTATAAAAGCTGTCTACTTCTGTGCTAATGAAAAGTCATTCCATTTTATTAGTCATCTGGGCTTGGGCTCTGAATATTTCAGAAATTAATCAAACTTGCAATTTGGGGAAGGAAAATACAGTGGAAATTTCAGCCTTTCCTTTAGGGCTGCATCCAGCCTTGGGGTAGACTGGTTCTGTGACTACCTGTCAATGCAGTGTGACAGGGCAGTGTGAAAAGGAGGCTGCTGGCATATATGGTGAAATGTTATGTTTTTCGTTTGCTTGCTTTCCCAGCAACTGAGATCTGCGGTTTCTTGGAAAGAGGAACCGCGTGGAGCATGTGTGTATGGGCAGTATGTTGAGGAACAGTAGGGTGAATGCCCTTCAGGCCAAGTCCCTATTAATAACTTGCTTTAATCCATCTTTCACTTTTATTCATTGCCTTTTTAGGATAAGGTTAAATAACTTTTTTCTTCCTTCTATCAAGAGTCTTTCTCATTGTGTGTGTAGCAACTGCAACCCCCTGTTAAATACCTGCTGGTGTGAGTCTCTGGGCAGGATATGATTCAGAGATTCATTTGGCACCGTCTGCCAGCATGGTGAGGGTTTAAATGGGAGGTTTTTTTGGGAAGCCTCAGAAAAGAGGCAGCTGTTTCGATGGCTGTGGTTTATTCTGGTGCCAGCTGCCCCCGCTGCGCCCTGCTGCACCTGTTGGCACTTGAATTATGGTCATTTCGTGTGTAGTAACTTAATAAGGCAAAGTCAGATTTTAATAGAACAAGCTGACACTCGGATGGGGATTAAGGCAATTTCATGAACACTTCAGGAAAAGAGAGAGGAGCTACATTTAAGGGCAGGGATGTGCAGATAACAGTACTTCCCTGAGCGATGATTATTTCCACTGTCATTGCAGAAGACGTAGTTGGACTCCTTGCCATGGCCTGGGGAATGACAGCCTCAGGGCTGGTTTTCAGATGCATTTTCTAGTTGTCCATAAAGATACAAATACAGACGGTAGCTAGGATCCCTTCCTGATAGTGTTGTGGACCTGCTGTTGCATTATGGAGGAGATTTTGCTGGGAAGAGTAGCTCTGCAGGGCCACCCTGGCTGGTTTTGGGTCTTGCCTGGTGCGCCAGGGCAGGTGCCACCTCAGGAGCTGTTCTGACACCAGCTACCAGGTCGTCTTCTCCAAGAAGTATTTAAGTGCTGGTGTAGGTGGCAGTTTCCTAATTACTCCTTCTCCCGGTCCCCGAAGAAAACAGGGTTTTTTTCAGATTAAGTAGTGACCTCCTGGAGATCTCTGTGGGTTGTTTTTTTTTTTCCATTAAACTTTATTTTGTGAAATACAATATACAGAGAAAATAAGTGCCAAGTGCTGATTTGAGTGGATTTGAACAGCTTTAGAGGGGGAAAAAAAAAAGACTTTATAGCCACAAAGTGACCACAGGGATTTATTGATGTTTTTATTTTTCCAAGGGATTACATTGTTTCAGTGCAAACAACATGGAAAAAGATGTGTGGGGTGGATGGATCCTGGATGGATGCAGTTTATTCCATCTAGCTTGCCTTGGTGAAAGTTCATGTTTTTTAAATGAAAGTGTAGTGACCCTGAGGTGATACCTATGGTTGTACTGATTAAAAAGTGGTGGGGTTGGAGGCACACCATCCACTTCTGTGCAGTTTCCATGTTGATGGTGACAGACTGAGCAAGAATTTCAGGCCAATCTTGAGTGCCGTCTGGTCTTTCTGAGTTTGACTTGTTCTGGGAAGGAATGGGAGAGTTGGAGTTGAAGTCAACACTGGCTGAAGAAACATTTACAAAATGACAAACTGAGCCCTTAATTTTTGTTTTGAGGTGTGTGGTGTTTTGTTTCATACAGGATTTGGGAATGTGTCTTTCCTGGGCTAGAATAACTAACAGTACAAATAAGCCCACAGACCCACAATATTTTGTGTTTGCATTTTAAAGGCAGCTGCTAGGTTTTTCATTTGACAAAACAGTAGCATATCAAGGTTGTGGGGTTTTGCTGGATTTTTTCCCTACTCCTAGAAGACCTGCTAAACGACTGGGTACTTTTGAGGCCCTCTTTTGACTGTTCATCATAACTGTTAGAATACTCTTTCAGATGATTATTTTGTTTCAAGAGCTATTTGCAGTAGTTCACACAAGTATTCAGGCTACTCTGTCTTTACAGAAATCTACAAGTTATCAGAAAGTGTTGCTTTGATTTTCTTTTTTTAAACCAAAATCTCAATGCACGTATAGGTTAAATGTCCCGGGATGTCAGTTTGCGTAGCTTAAATTCTAATTTTGTATGACACCAAAGGTCTAGGGTGCTATTTAAGCCTGAGAGTTTCCATGCTCATGAATAAACTGAGCATTTCTTTTCACAGTTTAAGTATGTTTGAAAAATCCACTTAACACAGTTTCTAGCCAGTTATAGAGCTGTGAACAAGACCAGGAATCCACCCTCCTGTTTTGTTTGCTTTTGGACAACAGTCTTCTTTTGTTCTGTTTGTATCATTGGAGAGATGGTGTCATGTTGGTTATTGGTTTAGTAACTTGTATCTGGCCGTGGGCATGTAGATGCCTTTAAGCAAACAGACGATGTTAAGTGTGCAAATGAAAGAACATACCGTTTGGTATCTGGGGATGTCCACTTAGACAGACAAGATGTGCTTTACAAATGCTGTGGAAAACAATACAGATATGCTAGTTAGAAGGAGCAGCAGCTGTTACTTTGGGAAACACCTTCAAAAATAACAACTGTTCATGAACTGATGGCATTAAAAACACATGTTCCTGATCAGGTTTGACCCAACGATGTGACAGAAAGTTCTAAGTGTTTAATGTTATACAGATCAAATTCTCTTCCTGCCTAAGTGTGATAAGACTAAATATATGACAAATGGAGCACTTAGTATAAGCATTAGCCATAGGATTGATTCCAGTCACTGCAACAGAAAGTCAGAGTGTTTAGAGATCTGGTGTTGACCGAAGTAGCATTCTCTGCTGTGGTTGAATCCAGTCTTTTGAGTGGTGTGACTGCAGGCTAAGTATATTGCACAGTTGTTTTCATGCATAAGCCTTTCAATCTAACTCAGCTGTAGCTTTGGCTGATTTGCCTGAGAAGCTAAAAGACAACTGTAATGACTGTGCACCTACCCTCGTAGTTGATGCAGCCATTGGAGTCTTCCTGACCTTTCATGAGTTCTTCTACTTCCTCTTCTGACATCTTCTCACCTGAGAGTGGAGAGACCTCAATTAATTCTTCCACAACCATGCAACTGAGACTGAACCCTACAGCTTTTCCAAAGGCTTTCCTTATTTTCTGAGTTAGTAACAAAAAGACCTATATATAAACTGAGCTTTATTAATTTTAACTTTCTTTAGAAGCTCTGCTCCTGCATATAGACATAGGGATTCTAGTTATTCCTACAGAGTAAAGAAACTGTGCAGCAAATCTCTGCCTTTGTCCATATGTGTTACATCACTGAGGTGTACAGCCTTTTCTCTCTATTCCTCAGTTAAGTCACTCTTAATACCTAGTCCAAATTTAGAAGTAAAAAATAATATCTTTTGCTTTGGGCTTTCTGCTGAGTTTTGTTTGCTTTCCTTGTGGATTCCCAGTTAGGAAACTCTGAATACTGTCTGGCTTTGTAGCCCCCTACCTCTCCAAACTGGTTAGAATATCTTCCTTCCATCTCTCATGCCTTCAAACAGCAGCAATTTTTAAAGTGCTCACAGAGATGATAATCCCTTACCTAGAGTAGCCAGTACGTGACGGAGTTCAGCCCCCATGACTGTGCCGTTGCCTTCCTTGTCGAAGACACGCAGACCTTCAACGAAGTCTTCATAGGTGCCCTGTTCCTTGTTGTTAGCAGCTGCTTGCAACATGGGCAGGAACTCCTCAAAAGTAATTTTCTTGGCATTCATCTCTGGAAAGAAAGGACCAGTTGCTACACGCTAGACACTTCTATGTGTGTTCTTATGGGATATTTGCCTTGAAATGTGGGAGAGCCTCCCATCTCATTTGTACCCTTCTTTCTATCCTTTACTCTGATCTTTGCCTTGGGAGTTGGCAATTCATTTGCAGAACCTGGATTCTCTCTTACCATGGGAGTTAGTTTTCGTATCTATCTGATTTTTTTCACATCCTTGCTCCAGTCCCCTTCTTGCATAATTTTACATGCTTATCTGTGTGTTGTCTTTTATTTTCAAAAATGAAACTTGCTGTATGAGTTGATATTTGAAAGGATTTGGGGAGTGGGTAAACTACAGAATAGGGTAGAACAGAAATCTTGAGGCCCAACAGTGGGAAAAAGAACCAGAGTGGGATGCTGTGACTTAGAAAAGCCTCTGAGGTTTCTGACATGTTACAGACCTCTTCAGGGTCACTTGGATGTGGTAGCAGAGAGTATGAGCAAAAGAATAAGCTAATTGAAAATGGGAATGTCCAGTGGGGGTGGTATCCAAATTTAGTGTTATGTTCAGTGTGGAGGCTTAAGGACTCACAAGCTTAGTGCATTTAACTCCTTTGTTCTCATAAGCCAGAAGTTGTAGTCCTCAGTGAGGCCTTTCCCAAATGTTTTTTGTTGGAGCAAGTCTACCAAATAAGATCTTTGCAAAGAGCAGCCTTCACCTGAGCAGCAATTATATATAATAAATGGAAACATACAAGAGATTCTTTGAATATACAGTTGTTGCAGAAACTATTTCACTACCCAGCTATATCAAAATCACTGTCAGCTATTGCTGTAGTCACATACAGTACTGTAATAGTCTCACCTCTGTGTTAGTCCTCTGCTCAGAGCTTCCTGCTGGTGCTAATGCTTAACTCGGGTCTTCTCGATTGTCCCTCAGAGCTGCCTTTACCAAGCCTGAGGGTTTGCATATAATTTAGCCCGTAATATGGTTCCACATGACTGAAATCAGGGATGACCTGCAGCTAGGTCCTTGTTAGGAGATGACTACAGAATTTACTGTTCCTTTTATCTCTAAGAGGCAAGAAAAGAAAATGGTAAATGGCCTCTATAATGAAAGGCCAACACATGCCTCGGCATGCCCAGGTTTGTAGGAGCTTTCGGCAGATCTCCCCAGTCAGCAGAAATATACAGGTGGGTTTCTAGTCCCAGGGCATGTCTTGTCCTTCCAGTGCAGGATCTTCTCATAAGCCCTGAAAAGCTGAGTATCAGCTGTTAGAAGTGGAATTACAGCTCCTCAGCAAGGGCTGGGGCACAGATGGACTGTGAGCATCAGTGTTACACCTATGCCAAATTAACACCAAAATGACCCCTACAGAGAATTCTCTGTAGCCTAGGGAGAAGGTTTTCCTCTTTGAGCATTGTATTCCCCATCACTGTCATCCTTTTAAAAGGGAACTGGAGAAATTCCATGTATTGCTGCTGCAGTGTCCCCCTTGCTCTCCATCAGAGTAAAAGCCCCTCTGCCTCCTGCTGTGACTATTGATGTTGCTAATTACAGTCCCCCAGCCTCAAAAAGGGCCCATGAGAGCCTGCAGGGTACTTACCCTCTTTGCTGGGGTTGCCCAGGATCTTGTTGATCTCGGCATTTGTAGGGTTCTGCCCCAGCGCCCGGACGATATCGCCAACCTGGCTCAGGGTGATCTTGGCATCACCAGTCTTGTCAAAGAGGAGGAAGGCCTCCTTGAAGTCTGCAAGGGAAGAGCAACAGTTAAATTGAGCCAGGCAGCTCCCTATTGACAAGCTGTATGGACAAAGATGTGAGCCTGTTGTCTCCTGGCACTGTTCCACCAATTCCGGGGGAGTTAGCCAGGGGAATCTTTGGCTCTCAGTCCCAAGAAAAACTCCTCCCCTCTGACATTTTGGTTTCACTATTTTTAAACTTTTATATCATATCTCATAGCTTTCCTGGCTCTAATAGCCACCAATAGCTTTATGATTGACCCCGTAGTTATTTCAAGCACGGGGAAAGATAAGCTATCTACAAACATTGCCATTCATGAACAGGTTTCTTTGCATGAGATAGCAGCAGAAGGTAAAAATGTTATTATCCACTCTACCTTATCTCACCAGAGGATCAGGACTCTTCTGTCAAAGTACCTAGCCGTGCATAACATTTGCCTGCTTCAATGGGTCCTGCCTGCAATCCCAGCATCTCAGCTACATAGTGCTAATGGGAAAGGTGGATTTTATAGAATCATAAATCACAGAATGGTTTGGGTTGGAAGGGCCCTCAAAGATCATCTCGTTCCAAGCCCCCTGCTGTGGGCAGGGACACCTCCCACTAGACCAGATTGCTCAAAGCCCTGTCTAAGCTGGCCTTGAACACTGCCAGGGAGGGGACAGCCACAGCTTCTCTGGGCAACCTGGGCCAGTGTCTCACCACCCTCACAGCCAAGAATTTCTTCCTAATATCTAGTCTAAATCTACCTTCTTCCAGTTTAAAACCATTACCCCTCATCCTATCACTACATGCTCTTGTAAGAAGTCTCTCTCCGGCTTTCTTGTCGGTCCTCTTCAAATGATTCTACTTTTGTTTTCCCTTAAAGTTGCCTTACAATGACATTTTTACTCCCTTTTGTTCCCACCTTTGCCTGCCCTTTGCAATCTGTCCCTGCTTCTTACAGTCCATGAATATCCAGCTTTTCCAGTGGTAATACTTGTGTGGTGCTTTGTTCCAGTACATATCTGGTGTATATATATAATTCTTTGCTTCTTTCAGTGCTGCCAAGTCATCAATGTTCACTTATTTTCCCCCTTGTTGCTGTCCAAGGACTTGGGGTAGAGACATTTCTCCTACAAAAATCAGTATAGGTGGTTGCCTTCATTGCATTGTCAGTCTTCATCTTCTGTTGCAAAGTTTCATGTTAATCATCTTACTACATTTTTCATAGGGTTTTTTGAAGTATTTGTTGCAACGAATAAAGAAATCTGGTTTTAAAAAAACGGAGGGAGGAAGTCAAGGGTCTAGCTAAAAAGCTGTCTTCAAACTTCATATGTCAAGAGCATATTGGACTGTGCTGTTGATCTTTTCTGCACTGCAGTGTCTGACGATGCTGTGTTTTGGCTCCAAGTAAACCACGTGAAATGTCTTTCCCTTGGCTGTGATGCACTTCCAGGAGCTAGACAGCCTTTGTGTTTTACAGCGTGTGTAGGTGGAGTGCCCTTTGTGCCTTGGGGCAGATTTAGGAGTAATAAACCCTATTTCAAATCGTGTCTTCATTCATCTTGTGCTGGGGATGTGTGATGCAGAGGTATTTAGGTTCTTGCTTTAGCCATCCACATACTGCCTTAGCAGAGGAGTTGCTGGCACCCAATAAAACTGCTGATACAGGATGTCAGCCTGCTAGCCTGTAATCTAATACATCTGAAACTAATCCTCTTACTGTCTGATGTGAGAGACCTATAACCCTTTACTGCTAACCCTCTCCCCTTACAGCTTTTATTGCAGGGTATGAAATCAAGGCCTTCTGGACTTGTGTAGAGCTTCCCCTTACAATATACCAACTTGATATCAGCTCCTGCTCTAGCAGCTGAGGTCGATGGAGCTGTAGTGATTTATACCATATCTGATCTTTCATCTGGTGCATTAATAACATTTAGCTAGAGCAAGGTATAAAACAATGCCAGTTTACTATTAGCAAAGCCATCAGGAGAGTTCTCTTCGGTAAATCCCATGAAATTTTATGTTCATTGGGTTCTGAACACTGTTCCCCAGCTCAGAGAAAAGGCCTGACTTTGTGTCTCAGGCATGCATTTCACTGCAATATATCTTTGCTATGGGGTTTTTCCTTTTAATTGATTTTTTTTTCAGTACAGCTAGTCCTAGTTTATACCTCTGCTGGAACGAGCAGGTCTAAAATCCCTCTCTGAGGAGGGTACTCCCCAGCTGCCAATGCATCAGACTGTGTGAATGGAAATTGTGAATGGAAATAGTTACTGAGGGTGGGACATCTCTGTTCCTGGGAAATTCTCCCTCTTTCAAATAGCTCTTAATTGCTCCACTGCTTGGTTCAGTCATCACAGCATTACAGCAGCTGGATGATCTGAAATACGCAGGGAAGCTGAAAGAAATATTTTGCTTTGTTATGCATGCCAGCAGCTTTGAATTGATGGCAATTTTCCATAAATCCTCCCAACCCTTTTGTAAAAGTGTAGAATTGGAAAGTGAGGAAGAGTCTAAATGATTTTCTTTGTGACCAGGACTGTTTGGACTGCAGGAAGAGAAATGTTTCCTGTCTCCCTTACTGCATTATACCTCTCCCTGTTGCTGCGATGGTGTAACCCAGAGCAGGCTGGTGTTCAGGAAGTTTAGGGCTCTCTTAAGACATGCTTCCAGCTACTCCTCTCCCTCTGGATTTCTAATAAATCCTTGTATCCTCCATTCTAAATACTCTGTTCACAGTGAGAATCAACTATATTTGCTCCTGAATTTTTGATTTTTAAAAAAACCCTGTTACTTATTATAACCCAAGTGCATCTCTTAGGATATTTAAAACACTCCAGCTTAGATTTCAAGAGCTTCAATGGGGACTTCTGTTCTTGTCAGAGTTTTTAATTGGATCTTTCTAGCAGATTGAAAAAAGAAAGAGTTAGAACTTGCTGGTGGCTTGTGAAGTAGAGGATACAGCAAGATGCTTGAGAATTGCAGAGTATCCAGGCTATTGTGTTTGTATGCAACAGTTTATACAAGTCACTTATTTGCTAACTATTTCTGTGCTTCATTAATGTATTTATAGTAAAACAGCCTTTCTCCCTGCCCTTCCACAACACCTCTCAGCAGAAGTGCCATGTAGGCCTCTTGCATCTTCTGTTCATGTAAAATTGCAGTGCCACTGCACGTAAGTTAAATTTTCAGCTCACTCATTCCGTCGTCCTTCATCTGCCTATTTCCCTCATGACTTTCAAATGCAAGGCCTGTTTTCAGCATCATTGTGAACAACCAGTACAGGAGCACAACTCAAGTGTTCAGTAGGTAGAGCTGGTAACACCAGCGTATTTCCCCTTCATACGATGGCATAAACTTCTCAGCTTGGGCAGCACATAAGCACCCAGATAAATTACGTGTAAATCTACAGTCAGTCTCTTGCTCAGTGTAAGTCAGCACTGCTCCTCTGAAGTCAAGAGTGAGGTGATTTATACCAGCTGAAGTCCTAGCTCATCTTTTTGTAAAGGTTAAACTTCTGAGCCTGTAGCTCCTCTCTGATCCCACATCCATGTAAAGCACATCGTCTCTCTTGTAACTTACCATCCTGTTGCTCCTTGGAGAACTCGATCTGTTGGAATGAAATCAATCACAAAAAATAGCTTAGGAAGGGGGGGCTGGGGGAGAACCTGTTTGTTTTCTAAAGCATCCAGCTCAATCCGTGAGTCATCTTCCAAAACAGCAAAAATGTGGCCTGTCAGATGCATGGAAGTAATGCAGATAGCAAAAGAGCTGTTAAGACTAGTGAATATTTGGCATTTGGTAGCAATTATGTTTCCCCTCCTGCCCCCTCTTTAAGTTAACGTTTATTTCACTTACCGTTAATTTGGTCAGGAGTGAAGGACTGCAAGTGAGAAGAGAGAGAAAGAGAACTAGTACTGCTGAAAATGCACTGAGAGAAAGCAAATAGCACAAAGTATCAGAGTGCTCCTGTATCTGTCTTGTCTAATATAATTAGGCCATAGCAACCTAAACTAGCAATGTCCCTTGTAAAAATGCATCACTGGGTTTATTCTTAAAGATTCCGTTAAAATCTGCATCCCAGGGAAAGCCAGGGTTGGGGATAGAAACAAAAATCTGAAGTCTCTTAAGTAAAGAAGTCATTAATGTGCCATCAGGTCACTTACTGCTTTAGTATAGACCTGTTTTATTAAGACTATTTGAAGTAACACTGCTTAACAAGTTGCTTTTTTACATCAACATAGAAATTAAGCCGATCCCTTAGTTTGTTTCAAATTAGTGTTTTGACAGTACATTGTTTCAGAAAGTACTAAACTATGATATTTTCTTACGTAAAAATATTACTCTTTTCCTTTGCCACTTTAGCAGGTTACATCTGATTTTTTTTTAAAAAAAAATTATTAAAAAATAAATGCTTAGCAGACAGCACTAGCAAATTGTAACCCTTCTGTCTGAAGCTACAAGAGCCGCGTGGCTACTGTTGCCTGGTGCAGAACTTGAGGCTAACTGGAAAACCTCACACAGTCCTTTAGGTTTAAGGAGGAAAGCCAAGCAAACCTCAGCTGACCTCTGGACTGTCCTCCCCCCAACACTCCCCTGAACTAATTGGAGCAAGAACCCCAAGTTACTTATGTAAAATATACTGGCTCACTGCTAACCATTATCTTTCTAGTGGACCCACCATGGTTGAGTTGGAAAAGCAGAGCAGCAGACGACAGGAAGGATTAGCTGAGAGGTCTTGAGAGTGGTCCTGCTTTCCTGGCCTTTCTTCCCCTTATTTATCCGGCGGTGCTGACGGCATTGCCTGGATTAGGTGTCAGAAGGAAGCGGTCCCTCCCCTTGGCGAGTTCTTTAGCTTTCTTAGGGCAAAGTGACAGGAGGCTCCATGTCTTGATGGACATCTTATGATGGCTATTTTTAGGAGGCTGGAGAGGGGCAGGGAGTGGCAAGCAATAAGTTTGATTCATGTCAGCACTTTCTGGGTCCGTACCGTCAAGAGGAGATATTCCTTGTCCAGACCTACCAAGACTTCCTTATAGGGAAGGATTCTGTTTCTCCAATAAGCTGTAAAGTCAGTGGGCAAGGAGCACTGAGGGTAAGAGGTGCCACGTGTTTGCCTGGCATGGTTTTACATGTGGCTTGCAGGTTATCTTGGATGCAGCTGGATGATACTCCTACCTTTGCTGGGCTTTGCTCAACCCCTTATATGGATAATAAAGTGCTAAAGGTTAGGTGAGCCATGCTGCTGCTTGTCTGTGTGGTGTCACCCAGCTGTTGGCATTGAGCAGAAGATTAACCTGTTGACAGAGGTGGTGTCTGACTGTGAAGCTCTTCTTCTGCACCGGTCACGTTTTCCAAACTACAAACATTTTTTTTAAGGGAAAAATTATCTGTGTGTTATGGACCCAACTGTATTGCTAGATCAATGGCTGATGTGTAGATGTACTCTGCAGGACAGTGGGAAATCTGTATACACAGTAACCTGTGCTCCCTAGGACACCCTTCCTCTAGGGCTGGAGATAGGCAGGTGCCAGCTTGAGCCCACTGGTGTGGTGAGAGGAAGGTATTGCTGAGGTTCTTGTAATGTGGAGGCAAGGGAGAAGCTGTGATAGAAGCTAAGACCCCCAAAGGCTTTGTGAACTGGAAGGATGACTGCTCATGGTGGGAAATGGGGTACTTGCTTTTTGGGTGGCAAAGTGGAGGGATCATGGTGGGAGTTTGTAGGAGGAGAAGGCTGCAGCTTCTTCAGTAGCAAAGACCTAATCTCACCATGTAGCATCCTCCAAGCTCAGGCCAAATTTCCAAATTGATGCTGTGAGACATTGTAAAAGGATTAGAAGACTTTGCTCCAAATGCCTTTCTTTCCCTGTCACCTCAACTGTGTCAAAAGTGTCATGGAGCCAGGGTGGGGATGGTTGTGTGACAACAGGCTCTCTGTTGCAAACTCAAATGCCGTCTCTAATTTCTATAGATTTCCTTTGTTGAGCATTCACTGCTTCTGGCTTTCTAATGACAAAATGTGATTAGTGAGGGAAATTTTCTCCTGTAGCTCGCTTAGTTACCCTGAAGATAAGCATAACCTTTGTGAATGTCTCTCTTCAGTATATTGAGGGCTCTGAACCAAATCCCAGACTTTACTGTTTGTTTGGTTTTTTTAAACTGAACAGTCAAAATACAACCAAATATTTTGACCTATTTGAGACATTAACCTCCTATCTTAAAAGCTTAAGATTCAACTGCAAATAATTTTGTAAGCTTGTCATTTTAGCTGGAAAACATTATATCAAAGCAGATTATTTGCATGTTTAGAGAAATATCTGGAAAATAGCCTGAGTATGAAAAATGCTCTGCTGCTAATCCTTCACTTTTGATTTTTCTGATATTTCTAGTCTGTTAGCCTGTGGGAACAGAGATGTGTTCAGGACAAAGTGTAGCTGTGATCAGGTGTGGTTGCATAGGAAAGGGGATTGAAGCATTGGTCTGGATTAGGTAAGATAGGTTTAGCACAGTACAGACGTCCTGATTAATACAGGTGAGAAAGCTAATACAGAACTTGGCCATCAGTCCCAATGCATTAACAGAAGGGATTTCTAAAGACTTTGGCAGAGCTGAAATGTTGCCTGGGTCAATGCAGTGTTGCCTTTTCTGGAATTTTCCTTCTGCCCTTAGCCTCTCGCTCTTCATTGCGGACAACTGGGAAATGTTCCCCTGAAAACACGATTAAAAACATTTTTTTTTTTTTTTAAGGAAAACTTATATTTATGTTCTTGAACATTTTTTCTTACAAAACTCATCCCAAAAGAGTTCAGATGCCAAGCAGAAAATAACTGGGGTGCATTTGTCTTGGGCATAGAAAACTGATACATGGATTAGCCATCTGGTTTGAATGGGCTATCAAATACATGTAAATTGAGAAGGATCTACACACAAACTGATTGATTTCTTGACCATATGAGACTTCAGTCAGATTTTAGATGAGGAAATACTAGTGTACCACGTCAGTCCTTCATTTTATTACTGGTTATTGACACAAAGCTCACTAGACAAGAGTTTGTCTGGGGAGAGTTATTCTAGCAGGGGCATATTGCATTCACTTGAATTAAGAATCACCCTGCTTTAAGTCAACAGGGTCTGCTGGAGGTTTAAAATGCTGTTTGCTTTGAGTAAGGGCACCTACAAATGGCCTGCATATAGAAAATATTTCAAATACTCCTTAAAAGGAATTAAAGGTAAGATCTCTGGTTCTGTAAGGAGCTTTCATGAACTTCAAAAGGCAGAAGGAAATATTTTGCAGTGATCTGATCTTTGTTCTGATCCTGGCAGTGTCCTCTACATTGTCAGAGGACATGAGTCTCAGGGCTTTTAGGAAGATGTTGAAATTTCAGGGAGACACAGACACACACACACAAACTTGGCTTTGCCCTTCTTTATGGATAAAAATATTATCCAGAACGTTATCTGTGCCAAAGAAAGAGGTGATGTGTTCTTGGGGTTTTGTTTCTTTTTGTTTGTTTTTAGGATTAGGACTTTTCCCTTTTCTTCTATTTCTCTTGTTGCTAGATAGAGGCCTTTTGACCAGGTCCCAGTTAAGTAGGGTGGAGGAGATAGGGCTGCATGCAACTCTGTATCACCAGCTAAGTAGAAGACTCAGTCCACACAAATCTTTATTTCCAAATTCTTACCAAGGTTCCTAACTACCCAACAGATCACCAGTTTCTGGGCTTCAGGGCCCTGACCTTGGCAGTGTTGTGCTGTGCTCACCTATTTAGGCTGTTGGGCACTGGGACTGAGTACAGCTGTGGTGACAACAGTTGCTTTGTGCTCACTGTAAATGTCTGGACAGGGTGAAAAGCCCTGGGAAAAGAGGCTGCTGGGAGTTAAAGCGTTGCGCTGTTCCATCTGCTTGTTACCCTTTGGGTGAATTGCAGAGAAGGAAATTATCTTAGGATTTTACTAGAGAGTCACCAGACATTTGAAGGTGCTGTCTCTGTAAAAGAGACTGAGAACATAAGAGAGAACATAAGACTGAGAAAGTAAGAGAGGAGAAAATTGGAGAGTCCCTTAGGCTACTCATTGTGTATTTAGCCTTCTATTTGGTAATAGAGGGTTGGGTTGTTTTTTTTTTTATTTTTGGGTGGAGATAAGCTAGGATTGTGCCTACAGCAGTTCATATGATATCTGTTCACCATTAATGTCTGTTCCTTGATTAATACAGCTGCACATATTTTCTAGTAGACATCACTGAGTGCAGGATTACAGAGTCTCAATCCCCTCTGAAAAGCAGACTCTCATTCTGCTTTGTCTCACCCCGGTTTGATAGCTTGTGCAATTGATGCCACAGATTTTAGACAGGCTACTTCTCATTTAAGTAAGAATCAACAGCCTGATTGATTTAGCCTTATGTTTTTTATGAGGCAGAGAAACATTAGGAGCAGATGAGCTCTTGAGAAAGAGTTCTGTTTTGAGAATGGAGCTGCCTGGAAATACAATTGAAGAAAGAATAAAAATTACTACCATTAATGTGGGAGAGAAAATTGTGTGTGTGAGATACCATGAGGTTTAGAAGAAGAGCTCAAGATCTCTGAGGTTAATGGATTTAACTGCAGATGAATTTGATTTTTTTTCTCTAAACATTATGTGTAACTTTACAGCTTGTTTACTTTCAAAGCTTGTGACTTCACAGTTGCTTTACAGTTGTGCAAAAACCTTTGGATGAGCATTGCCGATTAATTAATGTGCCCTTCTGAACTGTCTGGGGGTGAAATGTGCTCTAGCTGCACTGTCGATCATACCATTTCAAACAGATTTCATTAGCTTCGTGGTGGGACATGTGTTCAGTTGTGCTCATTGAGGTGCTGAGCCTTTCTCCCTGGTGTCCAGTGATAGGACGTGTAGGAATGGTTCGAAGCTGCGTTACAGGAGGGCTAGACTGGGAATTAGGTGGCATTTCTTTACTAAGAGAGTGGTCAAACATTGGCACAGGCATCCTAGAGGGGTGGTCAATGCCCCAAGCCTGTCAGTGTCTGAGGCATTTGGACAATGCCCTTAACATGCTTTAACTGTTGGTCAGCCCTGAATTGGTCAGGCAGTTGGACCAGATGATAGTGGTAGGTCCCTTCCAACTGAAAGAATCTATTCTATTCATGTGTAAAAGTGTCTCTTTTCTAATTGCATTTAGTTTTCCATGACTGTATACTCGAGAGGAGGGGTAAGGATATGAGAGGCTCTGGAGCCTGCTCTCGGAGGGATTTGTTGTTTTCACATGCCTCCCAGCGGCAGTGTTGGAGTATTAACATTATTTAAACTATTGCTACTTGACACTGAAGGACTATGCAGTAAACCAGCCAGTTGCAAGTGGTTTTTGGCAAGGGGTATAAGATGTAATAAAGCCTCAGTGAACTGGGGGCAAATTTCCAGCTTGGCTATTTCATATCTCCTTACAGACAACTTCTTTCTTGGCTTGTCATTGGCTAAATTAGTCACCACCTTCTTGTCTTATGTAAGATGAACTCAAATATCTTGTTACTACCTGTTACAATCTCTCTGTGCTCTAAGGGAGTTTAAAACACTACTTCAGAAATATTTTGAGGTGGTTTTGATTTATTAGTTGACGGGAGAAAGGCTTTGCCACACAACTGCTGTTAACACTTGAAATTACTCTGTGAGCTCTTGAAATGGTACTCTGTGTAATTTGCTTTAAATTCATTGTTTCTACCAAATTATGTCACTCCCCAGACTCTGCAAAGGCTATAGGTACCATTTTAAAATGCTGCCAAAGTTGTGAATTACTAAGAATGGGTCTTGGGGGGGGGGGAATTCCAAATATTTTTTTTAGTTTAGCAGACATAATAAAAAGTGTCTACTAATGTATATGGACTGTGCCTGCTTTTGAGGAACAGCTTGCTTAGCAGCAGTTTAGGAAGTAAAGCAGATAAAGTTCTTCTGAAAACTTCGTGAAGAAAATTAAGTGGTGGCTTTTCTGTTTGCTTTTCCTTTGGGTTTTCTGTTGTTTTTTTTTTTATCTTGGTGCATAGCAGAGTCTGATGTCCAAGTTACTTGTCTTGGGACACCCTTATGCTATGCCTTGCCTGTTCAGTGATATAGGAGCTGCCACCAACGTGGGTCTGCATCAGTGGCCGGGTTCACAGAGGCAAGGGGTTTGGCTGGGCCTGCACTGCTCTGGGGTGGATCCTGAGTGGTGCTGCATCTCAGTGGTCAAAGTGGTAGCAGGGAGCTGGCTGGGATGGCATCAGGCACCTTTACATCTCTTAAGGCTAAGTCATATTTGCACTTGTCCCCTTCCTACCTGAAAGGGTACTTGGGACTGGTGACCTTGTCCAACAGGTGTGTCAGTCCTAGGGAATCTTTCTGGAGTCATCACTGGAGCTGGATCAGGCATAATCTGAAAGCCTATGCCAAAAATTTCAGTCCTCAGAATGCCAGTTCCTCAGAAAGCCCTTGGCACTATGAGCAAAGCTACTGTTAACATTCCTGTTCTTACTTCACAGCTTCACATGGAGTTTGTCTGCAGCATAATAGCTCTCTGAGCACGTCAGCTGACACTTGCAGTCCTGCTTGCCCTCCAGCCCAGAAGCTTTCTGTCAGTGCATTTTAGTGAGTTTATCTCTCTCTGGTTATATCCAATGCAATGCCTGTTCAGAGATGACCTACTCAAGTAGTGGATGTAATAAGAATTAATGACACTTGGAGAAACACTTTTTACTGCCTTAAGAGCTCTGTATTTAAAAACAATCACACTGGTTTGCTTCCATGCAGCAGGCTTTGTCATGCATCACACAGTTACACAAGGCCATAGCAAGTCTTTACTAGTAGATAGCTTTTAATTATTTTGCCCCTCAAGATGTAGGTAGCTTATCTGCAATTGGGCATGGTGCAATTGGTGTCCTGGGATTTCAGTCTTGAAAACACCAGCATGGGAAGCCTTGTGCACCACATGAACATCACTTACACCATGGATACTTACAAGAACCCAATCTCTGTCTCTGCTCAAGAGAGGATACTCAGGTGTATCCTTGAAGTAAAGGGTCCGGTGTGACAACGGATCAGGGTACTACACGTTCAGATTACCATCTGCAGAGCACAAACCTATGAAGTACTGCACTCAGCACCTCCAGCACCCATATCCCAAAACATCACAGTTAATGCTGTGAGCCTGGGCTCGACCCAAGCACTGGTTGCGTGTGCTGGGGAGGGCCCTTAGATCCCAGTAAAAAAACAACACGCTTTTTCCTGTTGGTGGTAGGCATCAAGTTAAACCAATTTGGGCAATATGAAAATTTTATCCATTTCCCACTGCCTCAGTTGCAAAACAGAGCAGGAGACATCTTCATCATTAATGTCTCATCCCAGTTATTACAGATGTAGACCCATAGTAGTGCTGTTCATGAACTCATCGTTTCTCCTCACTCAGACTTGTGTGGGAGAAGGAAGTTCACAAAACAGATAAGCTGGCTTTCTGGGAGTGCCCTTGGCCATATGGTCATTTTGCTTTAAATCATGGTTGCTTCCTGGTGGTAACTCTCAGATGCATCCATCATTCTGTTCTCTTCCCAGTTATGATTTAATCTTTAACCTTTGTACCTATTGTTCAAATCCAGGCCATACTACTAGTAGTAAGGAAAATTGGAAATATAAATTTGATCTGCAAAGGCTTGCACAAAGCAGATTGAGTTTTATGTTGTTTCCTGAGCAGGGGGAAAAGAATCTTAGTTTCCATTTAAAAACAAATTCTTCTTCCCTGCCTTGACTCTGTCTTCCTGTGGTGGTTGTACTGTAACCTAAGGTGACCCAAGAAAGGGCTGAGTTGAGACATTTGAGTCTTTAGCAGTTAGGTATTCCTGTTACTCAGTTTTATAGTCAATAGATGGTGCTCAAAAATAAGAAAATCCCATAGCAGCTGCCATTAGTAAGAGCAAATCACCAACTACTTGCTTTAATTGGGTTAATTTAAAATGGGGAAAAAATAACAGAAGAGGGTGAAATGCTTGTCACAACTTCTGACAGGCAAGTTTGGGGTGCCTGCATTTGCAAGAACCCAGCTTGAAACCTCTTAAGGAAAATAAAAAAGCCAAACACCTAATTTACAAAGTGTGCACCCTAAAAGGCTCAGAAAACCAGAATCCCTGAAGATGGGCCAAGCAGGGCATCTGGGAGGAGGGAGACCACCAAAAAAATCACTACCCATGTTTGTAAACCACCTGCTTGTTAGTTTTGGAGAATATTATGAATTCTGATGCCAATGTTAAATGAAGTGCACTGCCAAATGTGGCTTATTTGGCTGCTGTAAACTCTTATTAGGCAGCTCTACCCTTACCCGCTCCAGCTGTAACAGTTGGAAGGGGCTGGAATGTCTCTTTATAAAAGCTAACAAAGCCTTTCTATGTGTTTGCCTGTTGTGTGGCTCCCCAAATCATAACGGTGCTGCAGCCTGGCATTTCCAGTCACCTCTCATTAGTAGCAAGCTCTGGCATGACCACTAATTCCCCTGAGGAGTGGAGGGGAGCCCATTTGATGTCCCTGTTCAAAGTGCTGAAGGCTTTGTCTCTAGGCCTGGTAAATCAGCACAAAGAACCCCAGGGCAGGATTGCTCAGAGTCCTGGTCAAAAGCTTAGTTTTAAGTATTCCCGGATGCCAAAGTTTCGCTGGAAACGGTGCTGTGCCTTTTTCCATGCTGAGAATTTGGTGACTGAATGGAAGAATTTGGGATTAATTAATGCTAATTAAGGGACTGGGCTAAGACTCAGAAAATTTTGATTCCCGATTGCTGCATCTCCCAGACAGATCACTTACAAGATGTTGTTTCCCTTCACTGCCTGAGCTCTCAAAGGGTGAAAAAGGGTGGCTGGTTGGGACCTTGGGAGGTTGCTCAGTCCCTGCCCCTGTTCCAAGGCAGGATGAAAGGCACCGTGGTTGGTTGTTCCTGGTGCCTTCTCAAACAGCCCAGCACTGGAGGTGTGTCAGTCTGCCTGGGTGGCCCTTGGCTGATGTAGGGTCTCAGGTGAGAGTGGAAGGGCAGGGACAGAGGGGATTTATGTCACCCTCACGGGCAGGGTGGGTTTCTGCATCACCTTGTGGCCATGGCTGTGTGGTGGGGTAGGCTCCCCTTGCTGGGGTGGTGGGGGGTGCTATCCATCAGTGCAGCACCTCTGAGGCACCCTGCTCCTTGCCTGCTAAGCGCATGATGAAGAGTGGAGGAGATACCTGTCGAAAGATATATGCTAGTGATAAGCATACAGGGCAGGGGGCTGTGCCACCCACTGCATTGCAGGGCAGTCCTGTAACCTGCATCATACTGCTCAATCTTCACTTACTTGCAAAGAGGAATAGTAATGCTTACAAGCTGCTAGTGTTAAAAGAATAGTTTTGTCTTACTGGCCCAGGTTTCCCCCCCCCCTTCAAAGAGGAAAATATTTTGTCTAATATCTTTAAAGAGAGCTTAGGGACACTATCATCTTTTATCAGTCTGAATATGACAAAACCTGGAGTGTTCTCTCTGTGCTACTAGTATATATTTCCTGCCATTATAGAGAGCTGGCTGGGTAAAGGAGTGAACTGCATAGATACCTCAGACTGCAGCCTGCTATTTTTTATCTAGTAATATAGTATTAAGTCTATTTATGTAAAGATAGATTAGCTAGGATCACTGGAGTTGAAAATTCTATTTTCTCCTAATGAACTGGACATAGAAAGCTATTGAATCATATTAAATTATTTAGTAGGAAATCTAGCTTGTGTTCCCCTTCATCTCTGGAGATGAGTGAAATGTGAGGTCTAATCTAATTTTCAGACAGTATTCTCAAAAACAGGGCTTTTTGCGTAGCTTTTACTATGATCACTCAAAGTATTTCAAAATGTCTTTTTTTTTTTTTTTCCTCTTGCTCTTGTTTTGCTTTGCCAGTGGGTTCAGTTTCAGTCTTATGAGAAACTAAATACTCTTTCAGACAAATACTGACTACTGATTGTGAAAATTAAACTTCAAAATATTTCACTAAATGGGTCATGATCTTAGGACTGTATGTATTAAGATACCCAAAACAGAATTCATATAATCACAGAACAGTTTTGGTTGGAAGGGACCTTTAAAGGTCACGTAGTCCAACCCCCTTGCTGTAAGGAAGGAAATCTTCAACTAGATCAGATTGCCCAGAGCCCCGTCCAATCTGACCTTGAATGTTTCCAGGGATGGGGCATCTACCACCTCTCTGGGAAACCTGTTCCAGTGGTTCACCACCTTCATTGTAAAATATTTTTTCCTTCTATCTAGTCTCAATCTACCCTCTTTTAGTTTAAAACCATCACCCCTTGCCCTAGCACAACAGGCCCTGCTAAAAAGTCTGTTTCCATCTTTCTTACTGAAAGGCTGTGATAGGGTCTCCCCAGAGAGATCTCCAGAGCCATCTCCAGGCTGAACAACCCCAGCTCTCTCAGCCTGTCCTCATAGCAGAGGTGTTCCAGCCCTCTGATCGGTTTTGTGGCCCTCCTCTGGACCTGCTCCAACAGGTCCATGTCTTTGCTGTGCTGAGGGCTCCAGAACTGGACACAGCACTGCATGTGGGGTCTTGAGCAGAGGGGCAGAATCCCCTCCCTCAACCTGCTGGCCACACTGCTTTTGATGCAGCACAGGACACAGTTGGCTTTCTGGGCTTAAGCTCATGTTGCCGGCTCATGTCCAGCTTTTCATCCACCAGTACCCCAAGTCCTTCTCTGCAGGGCTGCTCTCAATCCCTTCATCCCCCAGCCTTTATTGATACTGGGGATTGCCCTGACCCAGGTGCAGGACCTTGCACTTGGCCTTGTTGAACCTCCTGAGTTTCACACAGGCCCACTACTCAACCTTGTCCAGATCCCTCTGGATGGCATACTGTCCCTCCTATTAGGAGTCTTTGTACTCCTTTTCTCCATAATAGGCATGATTCCTTATATAGAATTTAGCAAATTGGTCCTGGGACCAATCAGCTTGTTCAGGTAGGTGGGGAATAACTATTTATAGTCCTGCCCAGCGAAACTGATCTGTCTCTTCATCTCTTTAACCTCTTAACCCCCCTCTCCTCTTTCTGAAGTAAAGAATGTCCCAACATGTGGGAGTTTTCTTCGAAGGGTCAAGGCAACACTCAGTGATGTTGGTTGGCATGCAAAGACTGAAGACAGTATGAGATCAAATGGAAGTGCAGTCAGAGGGAAACGTCTGAAAGACTACTCTTCTTGGTTGCTTTCCATTTGCAGCAAATTGCAAATTCTGAGCAAATATGTAAAGGTGAAAGGAAAGGACTTGAAATGCTTCCATCCATGGCTTTCCAGCTCATGGTGTCTATCAATGTTTGTTGTACAATGCAAATGAAAAGAAAATAGATTAAACTGCCTAATCCCTTTTTTAAAAAAAAAAAAATTTAAAAAATCTGTTTCTGCTCTTAAAGACAAGCCAAAGGGTCATCAGGTGGTTGCAAAAATTTGGGAAGGAATTTGAGGGGAAACAGGTTTAGTTTTAGTACAGTGCTATGGGAAAACACTGCATTTTGAGTCTCAGTAACCCTTTTCTGTCCTTCTGCACCTATTTTAGGGGGGTTTGGGGTGTGGTTTTTTGGTTGTTTTTTTTTTTTTCTTTTATATGTAGTTTTACCAAACAGGCCAGACTGATGCTGATTTGATTAAAAAGTTCTGAGGGCCACCCTCCAAAATACTTTTGAAATCACCAAGCTTCATTCTTGTGTTAAATCATGCACCATGCCTTACACCCCTCCAGCTACTAAAACAATCAAAAGCTCAGGCAGGTCAACAAATCTATCGGCTGAGGTTACTCATTCATTTAACCGCAGTCCCCAAACCGGAACCAAACACACGCAACGTTTCACTGCAGGTCTCAGCCAGGACTCTGCTAACTTTCCCCTTTGGGAGCACTTTGGGTCTGCGATCAGAACGCTTTCATCCATTTACCTTGATGCTCTTGAGATCGATTGCGGGTTCTTTGGGTTTAGCTGGTGCAGGTGCTGGTGCAGGTGCTGGTGCAGGTGCTGGTGCTGCAGCTGCTGCTGGTTTCTTTACATCCTTCTTTGGTGCCATTTTGTGTTGCTTAGACTTGAAACTAAAGGTGCCCCCCCAAAAAAAACCCTTAAAAAAACCCCCAACCTTAAAAGTGATTCCCAGGAGAGGAGCAGTGGTCAGAATGAGCTACAGCCTGTGCCCTAGAGGTGGACCCAATGTGCTAAACTCTATAAGGGCATATATATATTTCACTTAATGCCTTGTACCGTCCTGACACATGCAGCTGGATTGGACAGCTTGCTAATCAAGGGGGGTGTCATTCCAGCTCGAGCTATAAATGGAATATAACAGTTCAGAGCTTCATAAGATCAAGGGACTTCAGTGGCTTTTTTCCCTCCTCTTTAAAAACCCCAAGGACCTCCTCTGTTTTATTTTTTTTAATGCATGCAAAGGAGAGGGAAATGCGACAAACCCACTTTTGCATCTGCCATTGACATTCAGGCATGGATTGAACAGTCCTTTTTCTCATCATAATTTCAGTTCTGCTTAAGTAATAAATCTTCTTTCTTTCCTTCCCTCCCCTTTTCCCCCATGCCTGTGTAGCATTCCAGGAGGATTCGGTTTCAAGCAGGAATTTTGACTTTCATGGCTGGGAAGATCATCAATTTCCAGCCTCATTTGCTTCTCTCTCTGCAGCCCCTCACTCCTCCTCTGCTTCCTTCTTTTACAAGGAAGTGTTGCTCAAGCAAAGGCTCTGGGTGTTTAAAAATATAGCAAATGAATATGGCAAACACTGCAGTACTTTCAGCCAAGGCATCTCTCCCAGACCCTGAGTGTCTTTCAGCTGTTCTTACTATTCCTTTCTATCTTGTTAAGACTATGTTTAAAATTTAAAATTGCTTCCTTTAATCTTTTCCTTTAATCTTCTTTTTCTTCTCCTAGGGATAAGCTATGTCCTGATAGAATGGATATCAGCTGGGTGTTATGTTTTCCCACGCAAAAGGTTTCTTTTTCTAATGTATTTATGATTGGAAACTAGCCATGAAGCAAAGGAGACACTTCTGTTTTCACCTTGTTTGCCTGCCCATCCTGTGTCTGTTGTTTATCTTTCTACCCTTCAGTCTCCTGATGGGCCTCCATGTTCCCCATGTCTCTCAGGAGATACAGCTTTCAGGAGAAAATGGCTTTTCTGTTTTCAGTAGACTTTTTCCAGCACAGCAAAACAGCTTCTAACTCTCAAACCTGATGGTTCCCCTGGGTCCATACAATTGAGACTTTTTGCAGAAAAATTCAGGACTGCTGATTGTTCCTCCCTTGTCCAGCAATCTCTCCCATTTACTCGCCAGGCTCCTGGAGTTCTGTGCTAGTAAGTGCAAGGCTTTTAATGAGACCCTTATTTCTGTCCCATGAACTATACTGTGGAGTGTTTTGTAACTAGTAATTTAGAGCCTGAAGTCCTGGACAGATACTTTGCATCCGAAGTCTGGCAGGGTATCCAAGCACTTGCATTTTAGATTAATTTGTTTTAAGGAAAGTAAGTTTTTATGAAAATGTACTCCAAAAAAAGAGACAGAGAGTGGCTAATGGGGTATTTTCATCTAAGAAAACCTGTGCTCAGAGTTCTTTGCACATGAGCAAGAGACTTTTTGGACGTTGAGTCATCTCTTTTGAATCAAGAGACCTGTACTGATGGATAGAGTTTTAAGCCTTGGCTCACTCTCTGCTTTTGAGAATACAGGCCAGGAGAGATTTTATTTCCTTTTTTCTGCCTTTACTTTTGTGAATGGTTTACGACAAAGTGCCTATGATTAATGGGGCTCTGCCTTCAAGGTGCTTCATGGAGGGATCCCCGCTTTGCTGGCCAGCCAGGGAAGGTGATGGTGTGGCCTCTACTGTACCACTACAGGTTAGCAAAAGCCTGTGGGCTGCCATCCCTGAGGGGTCTGATGAGTGCATCTCCAGTGATGCTGATGTTTTACATTGCACAAACCAAACTTTAGCAAAATCCACCAGTGGAACTGAATCCTGAAGGTATAACTTGGGTGGAAATAGTCTAAAGTAATTTTTATATGTCTACATCTATGTGAACTTTAAGTAATTGCAGTAAAGAACCAGTGATCTAATAATTTCTATGATCACCTGAGATTTGCAACAAAAATAAGCCTGAAAGCCACCATCAAAGTGTATTTTAAAAGGAAAACAGGCTTTCAAAAATGAAGCATGAACTTAGTGCTGGCTCTGCACAGCATGGCCTAAGAATGCAAATGTGCCTGGACATGCCTCATGCTACCAGAAAAGGAGATTTTGTGAGGAACTGCCACAAAATAATTGTGTATTGATGAGGTGAGAAGATGAACAGGTGCAAAGGAGGAGGAGGAGGATAGCTGGTCCTTAATTCAGTTGCTGGGTTAAAGATTTGGATCCAGTCAGTTTTCTGGGCTTGGGACGGGACACCATGGGTTTATCTGGCTGGTAAGCTTGGATGTGTCCCAAGACATCTCTGGGAGTGTGTTGTGTCTGTCCCTCTGTCTAGGAGCAGAACTGTTCCAGGTGATGCAGAGGAGACATGTCCATGTGCTCTTGCATGGGCGCTGCTGTTCATAGGTCTCTGGCAGCGTCATACCATCTCTCCCTGGGCTGCAGAGCTGGTACCAGAAGCTGCAGCAGGAAGGCTCCTCTTCTGCTTTTAGCAGCAGCTTTGTGTGAGCCAGAATACTAGAGCGAATCCCCAGCTTCTCCCTTGTACTTGCTGGACTTGCAGAGATTATCTTCTGAAGGAACACAGCAGCAGCTGGGGATGTGAATTATTGCTGGCATCTGCCTCGTCGGGTGCACAGCTCCTGGGGAGTGAGTGGATGCCTCTCTCCTGTAGCAGAAGTCTATGTTGAGGGGAGGCATCATGAACAGTGCCGAAGCTTCAGATTTCACAAGACCCCAGAAAACCCAGTAATGAGAAAGCTGTTGGGAGGAAACCATGTCCTGCTACTCACTGAAAGAGGAGTCAGCTTGCTTGGGGCTTGCCTGGTTTTTACAAATGATTTAATTGATGAGGATGTGGTTCTGGCCAGCACAAAAACTTTTATGCATTTGGGCTGTATTTAGTTGAATTAATATAAGGGAAGTGTGTTTCCCATACAGAGCACTGACATGATTCATTCTGATCCTTCTGAAGTGGAATTTGTTTCTTTGTTCAGGCTGAAGTCACATAGAGGTGACATAGATTGCAGCACCAGAATGGAAGTGGGAGTTCCTGTGCTGAGCTGCATTCGCTGTGCAGTTACTTGGAAGTCTTTGCCTTTCTGCTCCAGCTTTAACAGGATGGCTTTGTCTCAGGGTTTCATGTAACCCAGGGAGTTAGGCTCTCCTCCAAGAGGAGGGAGGTAATGGTTTAAATCCATGCAGTGAAGTAAGAGACTAGATCTCCCATATGGTGCAAGCCACGGAGGTGTTGGATGAAAGGGTGTCTGCTGCTGCTTCTGCAGTATTTCACCATTTGAGATTTTTGCCTTTTGTTGTCTAAAGTACCTGAAAATTCAATTATCTTCCCATTTTGCCAAGGTACTTGCTACTCTGACCAGAAGGACCACTATAAGTTTAGAGCATCGCTGAGTGCTTGCTTGAAATGTGGTTTCCTTGCTTTGTTTTGTGAAACTGTTGGTGAGTTCATCACAGGATGCCAGATCAAGCACTAGGGGAAGTGGTGTTGGTCACTCAGAAGGCTCTGGTGGGAGTTTGCTTTCAGGCAGGGTGTGTAAATAGCCAGGTCAGGATGTTTCAGGGGTCTTGGTCCAGCAAGGGTGCCGTGTCCTCAGGAAGGTGGTCTGGGAGCAGGGCACAGCACAGGAGGACACCTGGAGGTGACTGTGTGTCACCAGCAGACGGTCAAGGCTGGCACCACAGGATTTGGGAAATAGGGCAATGATGGATGAATGGTGGAGACAGCATTATATAATGGCACAAAGCTTGGATTACATGCACAAATGAAGGGCTCTGTTGGCTCAAGGGAGGTGATGGGTGTGTTTTGGAGGGAGGATTTGCCTCTTGGCTCCTTCAAGTGCTGCGTAAGGTGTTGGTAGTTTGAATGCAGCCAGGGGCACCTAGCAGTCACAGGGCAGTGCAGGCTGAAGTCAAACCATGCTGAAGGAGCAGGCAAAGGAATGAGTGTCTGAAGAAGGGGAAAGAAGGCACCAACTGGTGCACCACATATAGCCTGTGGCTGACTTAGCACTTGTGCTGCATTGCCCGCTTACTTAAGGCTTTCTAATTCTGTCCCAGACCATGTCAGTGTCCCCCAGCAACTGGCAGCGAGACATACAAGGCATTCCTCAGAGAGCCTGGGAGCTTCTCTGTCACCTCTCTGCCTTGCCCCAGGACAGCCGACAAGGGGCAGAGCAGATGCCTGAAGGTGTGCCTGCTTCTCAGCTCTTAATTGGACAACTTGAGGGCTGCCTTCAGCTCACGTTTGGGCAGCTCACCTTCCCAGTGCCATCGTTCCCTGAGGAAGAAACAATGTCACCCAAGTGCTGTTTGCAATTTACTTGCCACTGTCCTGTAAAGCTTTCGATTGTTTTTTTTGGTGCCTCAGTTGCTTCTGCATGCACGTCAGTTTATAGATCACTGTGAAACCAGGCTCTGAAATGCAAGTGCCTAGCTAAATGTAAGCAAATGCATGAGCAGGGCTGCCCTTTGTTTCTGTGGCAAGGGCTGCAGTTGAGGCAGAATGTGCCTGATCCCACCAAGCAGGATTCTTTACCAAGGAAAGCACTAGGTGATGGGCCTGGAGGGGTACTATGTAGTTTTAAACATAAAGATTAGGCACTGCATAAAATGTTAATCTTGGTATGCTCTCTCACACTACTGAGGATAAAATCCCCTTGCTGTGCTGCTTTGGGCAACTGGGATTGCTGCAGCTTCAGGCCCCCACAGCCTGTGCATAAACTGCAAAGATTAGCTGCCTTTTCTTTCCTTTCTTTCCCCTGGAGTGTGCAGCAGAGGAGTTAAATTACTGCCCATTTAAAATGAGCTGTTCCTTTCCCGGGTCCCATTTTAATCTATTAGGAGATGGAGTGACTTCAGACTTGGAAAGGGCATTAAAGGATAGCTAAGTACATGGCAGAGTCCCCACATACCTACATTGCCTAGAAGGTCTCATTGTGACTTATGAGGCATCAGCATCTTTTCTTTCACTTTTTTTCCTCGCTCTCATTTTTGACATAAAGTGCTCCAGAAGGTCTTCAGTCAGCCCAGGATCTAAAGGCCAAACTGGCTGGTGGGATAAATCACCAGGCTTAACATGATGTGGGTTAAGTTTTGCTGACTTCTGTTAGGGAGTTTGAAAACCTCTCAAAACTCAAAAATTCTATCTGCTTTTACGAAACCTGGTGCTGTCACAATCTACACCTTTTTATCCTCTTTGGCCGTCAGTAAGGCTTCTCAATGACCAGAGGTATGATAGCCTTCAAGACCTGAAGCTTGAAGATGTGAGCATCACTCTCTGTGATCATACATTCTCTGTCCTTGTCACTGAAATCCTGTCTTTGCCAAGCATGGGTCTGTATTTGCTTAAATACTGCTAAAGGCCCAGATACTCCAAAATGAGTTTGATACACCACAACACCCTGTTTCCTCATTGCATGCATGAGTCTTGCTGTGGTGGTAGAATTTAAGTGGTACATAGAGCTCAGACTTATGCAGACCTTGAGATGGGATGGCCC
Organism: Podargus strigoides; assembly: GCA_028020825.1. NCBI lineage: Eukaryota > Metazoa > Chordata > Aves > Caprimulgiformes > Podargidae > Podargus > Podargus strigoides. The sequence continues at coordinate 36,243,451 of CM051625.1, forward strand.
AGCAAGAACAATGCTGTAGGAACTAAAGTTTTTCAGCTGTTTCAGTGTCTAGCAGTAAGTACTTCGGATTCATGGAGCCTTTGCAGATTTCAGATCGTACCTGTGCATTTTGAATCATATCCTTTAAGATGATATCCTTTGGGAAGAGAGGGCTATAACTACACTATCGTATGATCAATCGTATCGTACGTATCTCAGAAAATAATTTAAGAATCTAAGTAGCATTGTCAAGGCTTATTAAGTCATGATAGAGATCCACACAACTACCTGGAATACACCTGTACCGTGGCTGTCTGAGTGGACACAAATGAGCATAAAACATCTGATGAGCTCCTACTTTCTCATGAATCACTGAGAGTGTTTGTGAGCATCTTGTGTAAAAAGAAGTGTCTGTATGTAGAGAATTGACATGGAAAGATGGAGCTGCCATTTTGCTTTGGAGGTTTGGGGATTTGAGGCTATTGTGTCTGGTGGCAGTGTTCCCTGTGGCACCCCAGCTGTAGCATCCCTCTATGATTAACACTGCACTTTTAGTTCAGCCTCCTAGCCATCATAGTGCTCTGCTCAATGTTGTCTATGGACTTGTGTTCATAAACAGGAGCTTCCTCATGGCACTGTGTCCTCTTCCCCCAGCAGGATTTTCATTCCAAGTGCCTGGCCCATGGCTGCAGAGGTGTCCTCCAACCAGCAGGCACAAGAGGCTGCAGGCAAGGCCTGGCAGGGTTTCCTCACATGTCTCTAGCCAGTCAGGGGTGAAGAGCCACCTCCTGGAAACGTCACGAGAAGATGATGTGGGTCCCTTAATGCTTTTAGTGGGAGAGGAGAGACTCAGCAACCATTTGCGCTGAGGTCCAAGGGGACAGAGCACACAGTGAGCTGCCAGGTACTTCTTACAGGAGACAGGAAGGTCTCACTGCTACCAGCAATACACTGGATAAACCTGCACAATCTTTAAAACTAGCTGTGATGGAGCTTGGCCTTTTGTGTTGTGCTTGTAACATGTCTGTGTGTGAAAACAAACCTTAGTGAAGCTCCGTGAAATCTTCCCATTGAAGCCGCTCGTGGGTGTGAGCCTGGTTTTTGGGGAGCAGTGATGTACACACGTGTAATGTCTCTCCTCCAGGATCTGTCAAGTAGCTATGCTGGCTTTCTTTAAATAGCGCACTGCTGCTGCACACCTTATTTAGCTCTGGAGAGGCAAAGTGACATGGTGATGCTCAAGAATGTAATTTTGCTTCTTGTGTGACCTATGAGATCAGAGGTGGTTAGCAGGAGATACATAGTGACTCTCAGAGAAGGTGCTGCTGGATCCAGGACCTCAAAATCCTGTGCTGTTGGGAGAGATGTCAGAGCCCAAGGGCTGAAGGACTCCCTGGGGAGGAGTGTTTCTGGCTACAGGGAGTGACTGAGCACCTTAAACACCCTAAGAAAGCTTGGCGTGCCCAGTGTTTGCAGTCAGTGCAAGCTGCCTCTGCCTCCACATGCAGCTCTTAACTATTACATTTAAAGTTGCCATTTCATGTAAGATGCATGTAATCAGGACTTTGGAGGTCCACTTAGAGTGTGATATGAGTGAGGCTTCAGTTCCAGCCGCTTCTCCTTGAATAGCCAGCCCTGAGGGTTTTTCTCCGGCTTGTTAAACTTCTGTCAGTTGCTTTGCAATATGAGATGCCTTCAGAGCTGCCAGCGAGAGGCTGATGACATACTTTACGATGACTGTTACCCCCAAAGGTAGTTCAGAAACGCCTGTTATTTTTATTAAATACTTTTCTCCCAATCTCATCTCTCCCAAGCAGCTCTGTTAAGATGATAGAGCTGCACCAGTTGGCTGTGGGCTGCTGTGTGCATACATGCAGGTGTGACTCTTAAACCTTTCTGCATATAAGGCTATTTCTACCTTTCTCCTTGAGAAATATTGGATCATAGAAGTGGGAACAGCAAGTGCAGCTGGACCCTAAGCATCAAAGCTGATTTGGAAGAATGTTTGTAGCAAGGACAGTTTAGGTGAGAGTGGTAAGTACTGTGCAAGACATCTTCACTTCTGTAGTTTTTGAGGCTCTGAAATAGGTGGGAGATAGGATCCTGAAAGCTGATGCTGCCACACAAGAGTCACCTGACACGAACTCCAACCTCAAGACTTGAAATTAGTTGTGCCACCCTTTTTGTTTGGCAGTGGTCACAGTTGAAAGTTTTTTCCCATTCATTTTGGCAAATCAATTTTAGTTTCTGGGTTTGTCAAAGATGGGTAAATGTAGCTATTTGCAACTTGAAATCTGGACAGTCTTGATTAACAAGTAGACCACCTAGTATTTTTATTTCCTGCCTCGTTTGTCAAACTCAGAATGTGACACTAGCAGAAAACTTTTGCAGTAACAAGTTCATCATTAGGTTTGAGCAAATATTTTGAAAAACTTTTGTAAAGTAGATTTGATGAAGACTTTTACCAAAGAATATAAGACATTGCTACAAAATGGAAGAGATTTAGAAATTCAAGTGGGTTTTGTAGGTTTGGTTTTTTTTCCTGAACTCATACAACAGTGTTATCCATGAAGGTATCTAGTAGTTTTTACAAAATTCAGACATGCTTTTCATCTCTCATGTAGAAATGAAACACTTGTTTCTGGTGTTTACCTGCTATTTCAGCGTCTATGGCAGCTGTATTGTCCCAAGAGAGCAGAACCCCAGTAGTGTTTTGCAACCAGTGTGATCAAATGAAATCAAGTTGGCTTTGTCACAAAGAAGCTTCCTCTGCATTTGCAATCTCAGATGCCTTGTTGTGTCAGCCTCCTTGGGAGTGTCAGAAGGTGATCCTTGGCAGGCATTTAGCTATGGATGTGGGATCATGGAGCCCTATAGTCTCCAGGTGTCTGTTGCTGTGGAACATTTCTGCCTCACGGGTACTGGTGAATGCTTCATTTTGGCTCCTCTTTATCAGTGATGTGCTTTGTGGCAGCTCCCCTGTGGGGTACATGGAGCTGGTTCTGTTTCCTGGTAGATGTCTACAATAAACAACTTAGCTGAATGTTTGAATACTTCTAACTAGCAATAATATGAAACTGTATGTGCTGCAGTGAACATAAGCCAGTGCTTTTCCTTCAGAAACTTGTGAAATCATTTTGTGTGTGTGTTTTGATTTGTCCTTAGAAGTGTTACATACGGATAATGATTGACGAAGATGTTTTATTAATTCTTACTGTACTGAGGTGAATTGGCAGGGGCAAAGGAGATGGCTTAGAATTAAACTATAAGCCTTTAGGGACTTAGCATTTGTATAGCAGCTATATAAAAAGGTAAGATCTCCTAGTTTCAGTGCTGTTCCCTGCAATGAGTGTACAGGTTTCTTATGATAAAATCATACTGGGATAACTGAGGGATCTGAGTCAAGACATATGGAAATTTGCCTGTGGCTATGGGTGGAACCTTTACCTCGTTGGGTGTGTCTCCTGAGGGATGGGAAGTGGTGTAACATTAGCAGCCTCCTACCAGTGTTCCTCTTCTCCTTCCTCCCAAGTTGAATATCAGTTTAGCACAGCTTTTATAGGATAGCTTGGGGAGGGGGGCTGCTGTACTCTTAATAATGACATAGTTACCAGCCTGTGAGCTTTAAGGCTGGAATGTCATTTGTGTGCCTGCTGCTTTTGGAGTTGGGAATCTCTCTCTCCCATTTGTGCTTTTCATGATCTGAAATCAATTCAGAATCTCAGGCTCTTTTAAAATTAGATGGAGCATATGTTCTTTTAGAGCTTCACTGTAGAGATGTCCCCAAGGAAGCTTCCACTGTGGATGCAGTCCCTGCCATCTTAACTTTGCATCACTTATTTTCCCCCCCTTTTTTATTTATTACAGTTCCCTTTTGTTGCCATTGTGGAGGCAAAGTTTTTATCTCCTCTTCTGAAAGGTTCAAATTCCACAAGGATTTTGTACAGCATTTTTATCACTTCTTAAAGAACCACCATAATCATGTCTCTGTCTGCTGCAGGCTTTAACATTTAATACAAGCACGCTGCTAATCCTGGGTCGCACATTTGCTCTTCTACCTGAGGGTGGTGAATGCTGAAAAGCACCTTGCCCCCCCACTCCCACCACATCTAATTTAGCAGATCTGCTTTCTTCACAGTAGAGTTCAGAACTGACATTCCCCAATTCCTAATTAATTTGACAAGGGTGTTTTGTCCCACAGCCCTGTCCCTTCAAAGGGAAGAATAAACCTAAAACCACAGCACAGTTGTGAACACTCACTCTTGTCTGTCTGCTTGCTTGGGAGGAGGGGAGTGATGTGTTTGCTGCAGCTCAGCTCAGGATTAGACAGCTGAAGAAAAGAGTCCAGCAGAAAGTGGCAGTGGCAGCTCTTGGGATGAGACAACATCTGCTAGGAGGAACGTGTTGTTGGCAGCTTCAGCAGCTGAGGGTTGTTCTTCCCCTCTGTGCGCTCTGATGCAGACCTGCTTTCCCTGTCATCCTTTGCTCAGTAATGAGGATGGTAATTGTTATTTATTAGCCAAGGATTTCAGTAGTCACAAGTGATTTTCAGAAACCAATTTTGGGTTTTTAAAAAGTGATGAACACTTTCTTCTTTAAAGAAAAAAACCCCAAACAAACAAAAAACCCCAAAACCTAAGGAAAAACAAAACCTGTGGTCTCCTTTTGTGGATTTTTAAAGTGAACATCCTCCAAATCAAGGTGTCTCATCACACTTTGAAAACCTGTTACTGCAGATGGGTTTTTAAAGAGCAACCCATAGCTAAATCTGCTTCTAATGATACCTCTGGGGCCACAAGAACCTGTAGTACACTGTACGTTGTATGTTGCATGATTAGGGTTTGAATTAAGCAGAAAAAGAACCTAATGGGGAAAAAGTGGTATGAGGAGGATAAAAGCAAAGACAAACACAGCCAGGAAGTCTAGTAAGTGGGTTCAAGGCACAGGGAGAGCTATGAAAACATGTACAAACAGGATTTTGGTATCCAGCACGTTGAAGGGGTATCACCTGCAAATGCTGGGATGTTGAATTGATGGCAGCAGTTTAACAGGGGTCTGGCACACCTTTCCTTTTTGAGCTCGGGGGGCAGGACAAATCTGTGTGGTGGCCACATCATGGGGCCTGAATTCCCATCCCAGTGCTGTCATGAGACAAACAAAATGCTCAACCCCTCTGGAAAGCAGAGATCATAATTCAGTGTAGTTTCCAGCTCCCTGTTTTACGGTCAGAAGAGACTCCTAGTATGCTGTTGGGTTTTTTTTTAATGCATTTGTTGCCACCTTCTGTATGTTCCTGAGTGATGGAGCTTTCCACCTTCCCACAGCCATTGCAAACTTCCAGTTGGATTTTTCTGTGTGTTGTCTCTTCTCCCAGCCCTAAATTTGTGGCCATGCGAGGCTCCCAGCACTGTCATATCTAAAGGTTATGTCCAGTGATTTAGCTGGAGCTGAAGAAAATGTGCCCAACAGCTAGCAGGGCTCTTGGAGTGTCTGACCTCCTGTAGAATAGATGGCCAAGAGCTCCCTGCTGTTTTTAATAGTTCTTTGACAGCCTTGGCCAGCAAACGTGGTATACTTCATTATAACTTAGTTTCCATGCAGGCAAATGACCTTTGCAGTGGTTAAGTAAAGCACCTCAAACTTTCATGGTCCTTTTAAAGAACTAGTGACAATTTCCTTGCTGGTGGGCTGTGTCCTCCTTGGGCTTTAGAGGGGGTGGGCTTGCAAAGGACAGGGTTGTGATCCACATCATAACAAATAATACTCCACCCCAGTCTAGTCCCCTGTGACCTACCTTCACAAAGCATGTCTCCTGCAAGCTTCCAGAGCTGGGCAATGCTGGCTGGGAGCAGTGGGGTTCTCTCCCCAGCTTTCCCCCCTCTAGCTGTGCTGGCAGGTCTGGACAGAGGCAGGGAGAGGGGAGATTTGCAATAGCAAAAGGGCTGGCACCTATCTATGAGATGTGGGATGCTGCCTTCTTCCTGACTGCTCTGAATTTCATTGCCATGGTAGTACCTCCTGACCGCAAAGTACAGGGAATAATCAGTGACAGAGCATGATGATAACAGGTCAGTCAGAGGAAATATGATTCAGATTTTCCTTCATCTGGGAAATGCACTTCTGTAAAGCCTTTTTTTTCCTCCAGATATTCTCACACAAGACTTGGAAGCCGTAATGTTGGAGACATAGTATTAATTTTGCACTGCTTTCAGTTCTATATTTGTACATTTGTTTTTTTTACCTAGTAATTTCTTCCTCGGCAGCTTTTGAGCATTTTGAAAGTACTGTAAAAATGTTACTATTTGCAGTATGGCAAATGTAAATGAAGTGTCTTCAGATTTCAAGCTCTAACTGGAGTCCCTATGTGGTGTGCCACACCAAGACACAATGAGAAACCTAGCCTCAGAGATGCTGGAAAATGAGCAAAAGGAATGGGAGAAAACCAAAGCAGAGAGCAGCTAAATGACTTATTGGGGGAGCCCTAGCTTGGCAGTTGCAGACAGAGGAAGGAGATTTGTCTGCTGAGTTCCAGTTCAAAGCAAGACATGTCAACTGGAACAACCTGTCTTGTCTGAGCAGCTTTCAAACATTGCCTCCAGCCCTTGTTGTCTAAGTTTCTTTCCTGTTGACGAAATTATGATGCTTAGAGAATTATCAGGGCATCACATAAAGACTTTGGAGACTTGAGTCCAACCCTTTGGTGGTTCCAAGTGGATGGAGGCTTTCTCCCAGTTCCTAGTGGAGCTCCCAAAGCTGCCTTCAAAAGTGGTGTGGAGCTAATGGGACAGAGGAGACAGTTGTTGGAGCACACCTAAAAGCTGATGTGTTCAGTGTAGATGCTGTGTCTCCTGCTCAGATCAGAAGTGGTGGCAGGGTGACATGTGAAATTTCCATAATCTGAAATTATTGACGGGCTCAGCTCTGTCTGCATGGGCATGGCATGAACCTTTTACAGTAGCAAATGTGTTGAGGCTAGTAATGCAGTGGGATTTTCTTTTTCCAAATGGTGGAATCCATTGGGGAATTTATCCCTTATTTTATCTAAGGAAGATCCAAGCTGCTCGTGGATCATTCAAGAGTTCTGTTCAGGTGTATCTAATCCATTTGCTAAGTGAATAGTTTGGCTGGAACTTCTGTACTCTGAGTAATATGACTCACTTTTGGCCTGGTTTCTGAAAAGGTGAGGCTTAAGGATTTGCCTTGCTTGTCCATATTTCTGTATTCTCCCGGTGGTATTTCTGACTCTTTTGGACTATTTCAGCCAAATTAGAAAGCAGGACAGAAATGTAGGAAAGTGATCACCTTACTATAGGTTTAGTGAAAATTGAAGCAGGGAAGAGTCCCAAATCAGGTCTTCTTTATTATAAAGCACATATCATATTAAAATTTTCAAGTGAGAAAAGCAATGAAAGGATCTTGGGCCATTTTTCTCATTATGGAGAATGTCTCTTTATTTCCCCCTCACTGATATTGCCTGTCACAAATCAGGGGTATGGAAAGTAAGTGCTAATATCGCTGCTCCTCGGATTTACAAGGCAGTAATTCAACACTTGAATGCATAGACCATTCAGGGGAAGGCTAAGTGGTTATTGGAGTGAATGAATGAGATGATTGCTGATGAAAACCAGGGAATTGGAACTATTGCTATTGTGAAGATAACAAAAGAGAGGGGGAAAGATAATGGAAGTTGATTGTCCTGTTATAAAAAGGATCTGTGTGCTCCCAAAACCCTGGCACGTTTGTACTCATTTGGGATCTCTACATCAGGCTCTGTCTTCTCTGTATGCTTGTAAAGCATGGGGTTCTGCTGGAATGGGCTATTTCCCAGCTTTGAGTGGTATAAACACCTTGGAGTTTATCTTCCATGGTGATGAACCCCAGGGGATCCCAAACACTTTCACTGGCAACTTCCCACTTCTGGTCCAGAGCTCAGCTTCCTGCAGAAGAATTTGCCAGGCTTGTAAATACTAAGCAGTGCAATATGGTGGGGTGGCGAGCTCTATTCTGGGAACTGCCATGCTGTATCCTGATGTGGCTTTCACCTAGCTGTGACCTGTTGCAGCTGTCACCCAGGTGGGGTTTGTCCTCTTTCCCACGGCGATAAATGAGCTACCAATCCCTAATGAGGACACCCCTGGATGTAGGATATGCTGTCATCCAAAACTTGTGGTTTATGGTGACCCTCTTGCAGTCTTAGACTTTGTCTTCTGAGGTTGGTGTCTCTCCTGTTTTTTTCAGCCACTTGTAAAATCTGATCAAACCCTTCCTATCCACTACTGGGAGCGTCTGTATGGAGGAGGAGCACCTTGGTGGCTAAGTGCTGCAAAACAGCTCCAAAAAGCTTCTGGGAATGGGGGAAACCCCTGAAACTAAGGGGTGCTTTGGGTCTCTGCTGCAAGGAAGCTCTTTGGCAGCACTTGTGGTTTCCCCTTCTCCAGCAAGGGGTATGCTTAAGGGGAGGGGTAGCTATAATAAAACTCGGCCAAATGGTGGAAATATGATCGACCCCTTAATCTGATTAGAGCCAACAGCCGTTATGTGGAACACTTGCTCCTGCCCTGTATGCAGCTGGACACTACACTGTAACTATTTAAGGGCTTGGCTCCAATGGGATTTATGGCTGGTGAAGCACTACCAGTGGATTTGATTACCCCCTGAGATCACTGCAAATGCTGCAGCTAATTGCAATGGCCGCAAAACGAGCTTTGCACAACGGCTGCCTGACGTGTGTCCTGCCAGCAAGAAATTCCACAGCCATGAGGAGATGGAATTAAATGGCTTCCCACAGTCGTGCTCTTTCTTCTCAAGGTTTTCAAGGTTGTTTTTAGTGCCATCTCTATGCCTTCTCCATCCCTGGCTGTCTTCCTCGCTGCAGAGGAAGCAGAGCAGTGTCCTGTCAACCATGGGCTCCAAGGGTGGCCATTCATTTCAGGATCTATTGTACTTTTTGGCCACACTTGCTGTCTTTCACCCTCTGGAGCAAGCAGAGGGGATGCACAGTGTCTGAGGATGAAGGGTAGCTGCAAGATGTGCTGTCCAACACAAGGGGTGGCAAAACAAAATGGCTGCTGCTAAGGGCTGCATGAAATAGGATTTCTTCTTCCGTTTCTGCTGGCAACTCAGTATCTAGATTGCCCAGATTTTGGGTATGAGGTTGTTCTTGGGTGGTCCTCAGCTGTGTTCAAACGCTTCTCCTCGGTGAGCAGCAGAGAGGGCGCAAATTTCTTTGTTCTAAGCTGGCTTTGACTTCCTACCACATTGCATTTTGCCTTCCCCTTGCTGTCGTGCTGTGAACTGGATTTGTGAAATGATAAAGAGTAAAAGCAACCACCCTTCTTCCCCAAAAGGAGCAGCATGGAGACAGAAAGGAGTGGGTGAGAGTGAGGTGGGGAGAGAGGTAAAACAGGAGTGTACTCAGGCAGCTCTGCTGCAGGAGAAAACGGCAGGGATCAGCATACTGAGGGTGAAAGCTGGCTTGAGCAACACTTGGGGATACAGAGCTTTGTGGGAGAGACAAAAGCTAGCTCTGTCTCTAATCAGCAGCTGCATTGAGAGCCGTTTTGTTCTGCTTTTCCCCAACAGCTTCTAGGGGAGTGGTTTTGATTCTGAAACGGCAAAAATCCTGCAGGATGCAAAGATGCACTGGTCCTCTTCAGGTCTCGGAGCACATGTGTGTTGCACCTGCACAGGCTGGTGGAGATCTTCATGCTTATCCACTGTTTTCAATGGTTAGTTGTGCAAGTGAAGTGGTATCAGGATGGTGGGCAATGCCTGTCCCCAGATACCAAAGACATTCACAGTAGTGCCAGTGCCACAGCCATTGGCACACTGAGCCCCTCGTCTCCTCTCTGGCCTTACAAAGCATCACAGAAACCAAGCAATGTCACTTTCATGGTAGCAGCATCCCTGGTCCCCACTCCAGAGCTGGGAAGGAGCTCTCTGAAGCCCAGTTGGTATGAAGTGATATTTTCTAATCTTTGGCAAAGGCAGGGGGCACGAGGGGCGATACAAATTCTTTGTGTTAAAGGGAGAGTGGTGGTCTATCTGTTTCCAGCTGATAGTAAGATGTTCAATGAGGGACATCCTGAATGATGGAAGAGTTTGCTTGCTCCTTCCAAAAGAAAGAAACGCCAACTAAAAACCAAAAAAAACCCTACCTGTCAGATCCTGCTGGGATCCTTTAATTAAAATACTAAGACTTCTTATTAAGGTCAGGCACAAACAGGTTTTTTAGCTACCCCAGAAATTTGATCAACTGTTCCAAGTTAATTAAACTCCTTCTGACTCTGTTCAGCTCTTGCAGAAGGGCTGGGTCCTAAACTGCTCTAAATCATCTTAACTCCATGGGCTAAAGCAGTTCTAGATCTGGCCCAGATAAACAATTTTTCCAGAATATAACAGCCAGTGGAAAAAGTAAAGGTAAGGAGGAAAAAACATAAAACCAAAAAGGCAAGCAGAAGATATAAGCTGTGTTGATTGATTCAGGGAGAACAGTCAATGAAGCAACCCTCTCAGTTTCAGCTATAATCTGGAAATCAGTGCTTGCCTCTTTAACCAAGGTTAATGAGCTGTGCTTGGTAAGTTGAAAGGCTCAGCTACAAAGATGCTGCAGTATCCATCCACACCAGCTATGATACTGAATTTGAGGGTTTGAGTCTGTGTTGGCCTGAGCTTAGGTACCTGCTTCCTGATGGGTTGAGAGTGAGTTTGGATGCTACCACTGCACACCTACTGCAGACATGGATCCCCCTGAAATACCCACTGGCCTGAAACCCCCCCTCCATGGGGCCTAGTTCCCTGGCCTGTGTTCCTCTGTCCTCACACGTGCCTGAAACAAGGGGTTGCCTGAAAACTCTGAAGACTGCTCATCAGCAGGGTCAGGGAGACCTGAGGCTGCTCTGGTCTGTCTGGCTTCAAGCCATGTCCCAACAGAGACAGCACTGCAAGCCCATCTGCAGGAGCCATTTCAGCCTTACCCTTGACATCAAAATACCTCAGTGATGAGCCTTGGCACCCTTACACATATGCCTAAATGGGTTTTCTTGATGCTCTTGCCCTTTTGCGATGTCCCCAAACCATAAGGGGCTCTAGGGGAGACATGGTTGATGCAGAAGACTTCTCAGAGCCAAGGGCAGCCGTTGGGGATGGGGGTTGTTGGCTGTGTAGTTCCTGGGAGTTGGGAGCAGTTAGTGGCAGAACTTGTGTGATGTCTCAAACTGATGTGGGGAGGCACAGAGTGTTTTCACCTGACAGGTGGAGCATTTCCTTGAAAACCTGCCCATGTGGCTGAAGAGTATGAGTTGTCCTATTGGTGGAGGGTTGTGGAGGAGCTTGGGTGGCTTCAGACAGGAGTGGGAAAGATGTGCTTTTTAGTTTGGGATTGGCTCTTTTTGGAGTCAGGCCATGCACTTCTGAAGGGCTTCCACATTTCTCATGTCTTTGTCATCCCATACAGCATACAACCTCATCTGTGTGGGCTGTTTGGTTTGAGTGACTTCCCCAGGGCTACCCAAGAGCTGAACCCCAGTGCTCTCCAGGTACGACTGAGCAGCTGAGGGTGCTGGCATGCACTTGGCAGTAGCAGGGTGACCACTGTTGTCAGACTGCATTGCCACCTGCTGGGGGGACATAGCCCCTTTCTGAGGCCACTTCCACCAATGCTTCAGCAAGGGGCGTCCCCAGGCCTGCTCCCCAGTCAGGAGCAAGCCAAGATGGAATCCTTAGCCAAGCATGTTCCCTCAGGTGCTTATTTTGGGCAGATCTGCTGCTTCCTGCTCTGTTTGATTTTCTCTTCAGACACTTCATAACATTGTAAATTGTAACTCTTGGGGTTTAGATTTCCTGATGTGGGTGCTGGCCTTCAGTTCGGGTTTGTTTCCTGGGTGCATGCAAACTTAATTCTCCATCTCCCCCGGCTCTGTGCCTGTCAGACAGGAGCAACGTCCCTGTTGGGAGCACGAGGCCAAGCTGGGGTTTGTGGAGGCTGAATTGCTCTTCTGCCCTGCTACACCAGTAGCCTCCTCTGAAGTGGTTTCAAAGTGAAACCAGTGTGCATGGTAGTTGGTAAACTGATTTATCAGGTGAGCGGTCTGACTGCTATGCTGTAGGGGCTGAGGACTGCTCCCGGGGGGAAATTGTTTGGCAACATAGTATTAGCCATGCATTTTGCATCAGCACTGATCTGAAAAGTGTCTGAAAAGTTAGTATGCAGGAATGGGAAATGAAATAACTTGGGCAGAGGCAGCAATAACATCTGTTCCCTTGCACTGCCCCTATGTTGCCTTTTTCATAGATTAAGCTGCTGTGAGGTCTGGAGAGCTGAAACCACAGCAGGCTCTTGGGGAGATGCACACCTACAGATGACATTTGGTTAACAGTGTTTGGGATGCTTTTCATCTTACTGATCACACAGTATACACAGGAGGTGAACACAAACTGAGCAAGATGAAAATCCATTCAAAATGTGCTTTTTACTTATTTCTTGGGAGTATAAGGCACTTGTTTTTTAAATAGAATACTGCCATGGACAAACATAACCGTCACCAAGAGCTAAGTGTTAAATGTCTACACTTCTGCAAAAAGTCCCTCTCGAGTAGCTTGTTGAAGCAGGAGTAGTTGGATGTTTTCAGGCTTTGTGTTGCCCCTGCTCCCTCCGCTTGGCAGAGAGATGGGTGGAGGTGGCTAGCACCATCCCCCTGTACGAGAAAGGAAGGGCAACCAGAAAAACCCTGCACTGGGCTTCTTTCCCATCCTGATTGCTGGACCCCCCCTCCCTGAGGAGCTTTACCCCAAACCTTAATAGAAATGGAAATTGTAGAAAACCAGGCTGTATAGGACCTCAAGCTCTGGTGAGGCCACACCTCGAATACTGTGCTCAGTTTTGGGCCCCTCACTACAAGAAGGACGCTGAGCTGCTGGAGTGTGTCCAAAGAGCAACAAAGCTGGGGAAGGTTCTGGATCACAACTGTGATGGGGAGTGGCTGAGGGAACTGGGGGTTCAGTCTGGAGGAGGCTGAGAGGAGACCTCATTGTTCTCTACAACTCCCTGAAAGGAGGGATTAGCAAGGGGGGGTCAGTCTCTTCTCCTGGGTAACAGTGACAGGATGAGGGGTAATGGCCTCAAGTTGTGCCAGGGGAGGTTTAGATTAGATATTAGGAAAAAAATTTTCACTGAAAGGGTTCCCCAGCACTGGCACAGGCTGCCCAGGGCAGTGATGGAGTCCCCATCCCTGGAGGGATTTAAGAGCCATGTAGATGAGGTGCTGAGGGACATGGGGTAGTGGTGACCTGGCAGTGCTGGGTTAATGGTTGGACTCTGACCTTACAGGTCTCTTCCAACCAAGGCTGTTCTGTGATTCTGTAACTTATGCTTGTATTGGAGGGCAGGATCACCTTTACCCATACCATTCCAGACAGTCTGGTCTTGAAGCCTCTGGTGCTGGAGTCACAGCCTCCCCAAGGCAGTGTGTTCCTCCTTCCACGGGGCAGGACAGTGTTTTTTGGGGAGGATCCATATCCTCGTTCTGGTGGTCCGTGCTGCAGACAGTGTATTTTGGTGCAATTAGGACTAACCTGCAGGACTGTGGTCTCCAATGGAAGCCACAGCAGGGAGGATATAGCCTTGGATGGAGGCAGCACTGCAAAAGGATGTCCTGGGAGAAAAGCACAGCCTGCAAGGGAAAGCATGGAACTGGCCTTGATGTGTTAGAGACAGGGAAAAACATGAAATACTCTTAACACTCAAGGTGGGTGGGAGGTCAGTGAGCCTCCAGGAGCCATCGGAGTGGCTGTTGTGGTGTATCTTTATCTCTTCAGACATGAATCCTGGTCACAAAGCAGGGGGTAAAAATAACCCAAAGCTTGTTAGTTTCAGCATGTTTATTAAACAGTGCTCCATTCAGCAGCTGTACACCAGGCCCTGACAGTCCCCTTATCAGTGTACAAACCCTGGGACATGATGCTGCACAAACCATTTCCTGTACAAAAGCAGTGCCCAGGAGAAACTCGGGCTCAGAGCAGTGTCCCTGCACTGCCATCACACCAGCCAAGCTGGGAGGCAGCTTTGAGAAGGCCTCACGTGCTACAGGTTCCCATCCCCAAACTGTTTGGTTAGCCAAATCCTGCTCTCAAGGCTGTGCTTCCCCCTTTCCCATCACCTCCCTGTGTTGTTTAATCCCTGTGAAGGACAAGGGATGCCCACTGCTCAGTCTGCGTGAGCTTGAGGCTTCTGACAGGGATGGCAAGCCCAAAGAAAATGAGCTTCTCCACGCTTCAGGCTGTCTTTTGATGAACTTCCAGAAACATGTGATGGCAGCAGGAGGCTGGGCCTTGAGAAAACAGGCAGCCTTCCAGGAATGGTTTCTACTCTTTGCTGGAGCAGCCCATCCAGGAGGTTCTTGAGGGTCTTGCCTTTGCTGCTGTGGCTAGGCTGCCTTGCGTTCAGGCACATGGGAGCTACCTGTGTCAGTGTGCCAGGCTGGGTCTTCCTGCTTCACTATTGCTGCTGCAGCAGTGTGCCAGCTTGGAGGCTGCTCAGACGGCCCTGCAGCTGCTTGTCTGCTCTTAGGTGGCCTGAGACATCCAGCAACTGGGCCCTTAAAAGATCAAAACTCATGTCCACTCTTGTGCAGGCTGAGGAGCTGCCCTCAAGCAGCACAAAGTGGTATGGCTGCAGCAGTAATTTTCAATGTGCTCAGTGCTAAGAAAGTGGTTTACAGGGTCAGGTCCCAAACTGCTGCCAATTAGTGTAGCATCAGCTAAGGACAGAAAAGCAGATTTACTCCTTGCAAGTATCTGCTCTGCTTGACAGGTCAAAGCTATTTAACCTAGGGCAGATTTTCCAGCTGGGTAGATGTGTGGTTGTGTATCAAACTACAACAAGCAGTAACAAGGCAAACAAGTGACTCAAATTATCCAGGTTCAGAAGAGCTTATAAAACAAAGCATGTAAACATCTCTACAGGTAATAGGTTAAACACTGACAGAACTCAGTGGAATACATTTCTTTTCCTGTGCTGCTGATGGTGGGCCTGGTACCACCTAACACCTATAATCTTCATACATAATATTAAATAAAGACTGCAAAATGAACTTTCAAAGCTGAACAGAAGAGGCCATACCAGAAAGCATGCTTAGCTCACTCTCAGACTGGAGTTTTCCATTAGAGAACTGATGGGCTTGCGCAAGGTTTAGCATAAGGTGGCAAATAAGCACAAAAGCTAGTGGATTATTTGTCTGTCACTGGAAAAAATGCACAGAAGAGCTACACCTAGCCTTTGCTTTTAAAACAGAGGTGTGGAAATTCAGGACAAGGCTTTGGCATGTCAGTTCCAGCTATGCCACATGCAATCTGACATTAGAAAAACATAAAGACTCCACAGTCCATCACATTTGCTTCATGTAGAGTAGCCCAACTACTGAACTGCCTACTCCCTGGATGCTCAGAAAGAAAACACTTAAAAGCAACGTGCATGGAAATAGTCTACGTTTTTCAGCGTTTGTTTTCCAAAGGCAACTAAATTTCTGCAACTACTTGTCAGGACAAAAGAAAACAAAAAAGGCCAAAGTTACATTCAATAGAAAACTTTCTCCCAGGAAATGGGATACAGAAAATAGCAAAACTCTATAGCCAACAAAATACTGTACATTTTCTCCCTGCTCCCACCTGCAGCCCCTGCGTTTTTAAGAGACACCAGCAAAACCTGCATTCTGTCTTTTAAATGGAAACAATGCAATGAGATGACTAGAAATATTAGAGAACTCAGCATGCCCTCAGGAGGACGGATTTACATTGAGTTAGGTGAACAACGATGAGTTTGGAAGAAGGAGAAAGCAGCTTCAAACTGCTTTTCCAAGTATGGACGGGTTCAGGCAGGAAACTGCCAAGCTGAGGTTTAGAGTTCAAACGCAGGGAACTTGGCCTTGGTTGGCACCAGCAGGTCAGCAAGAAAGTAAATCGTTCCAGCCATTCCTGAGGACAAGAAAACACAATGTGCTTCAGAGGGATTCCCTTTGGGCATCCATTTTATCAGTTACCCAGGGGGTGAATGAGTCATGCAAATGGAAGAAAACATTTTCAGAAGGACTTAAGTAATTTCCAAGGTCTGAATGCAGGTTTCCCAAGCAACTTGGGTACTTCAGTGGGGGAAGCACTTTGAAGTTAATCAATTGTTGAAAAGCACCTGAGCAAACACGATGGGTCTTCCCCCCTCCAGCTCCCTCCCTTGTGTTTCACCTGTCCACAGGTAGAGTATCCTTGCAAAACTTTGGACCCTGTGACACTGCTGCCTCAGGTCCTCACTGATGTAACTCCCTTGTTCCTTGGCTTGCAGCAAAGCTAGGGAGATTTATGTTAGCTGAGGAACCATCTCTTTCAGCAATACCTACTCATGGCAGACTTTGGGGGAGCTGTTAGCAGGAGCCACAAAGTGCCCTACAAAAGTAGACCTGTTTCTTCCTCCCTCACCTTTGGAATGGAACTGGAAAGCCCATGAAGGACTTCAGTCATTAAAAATGCACAGAAAAGAGGCTCTCTCTGAGAAGCCAGCCCATGAATTACTATAAGGTTGACTGTGGCCTGTACCCATTAAAGAATTCCCTTTGAGATCTGTGTGTGGAATCTGTGTGGGAGGCCCAAGAGGACAAGATTCTCCAGCTAAGACATCAGCCTGTGCTACCAGAAGACTGCTTCTGGAAAAGGGTAAAACCAGCAAATACAATTTCCTTCCCATCCGCTACACTGAGTTTTGCAGAGACTTCAGTGGAGCGGGTGTTTGGTTTTCCTTGGAGCTGGACTGGCTCAGATCCATGAGCAAAAGGCAAGCATAGAGATGGTGGTTACCTTCAAAGAGAGAGAACGGTGTGTCTGGAGTCCGGCACCCATGCTGACCATAGCTCAAACACCACTCTGCAAACTGAGAAAAGAGGAACAAAAAGTGTTCAAATTTTGATAAAGTCAGATCTTAAAAAAATTATCACCTCCATCCTCACATTATCCCTTGTAGATCAAGGCTTCTGCAGGATACTCCTTCTGTACAGGCTGTCAGACAGTGACTGCACTGCTGAAGGACTATTCTGGTGGAGCTGGTCAGATCTAGCTGCATCTCTGCCACACTAGAAATTGGGTTTTGAAGGCAAAGGTGGTGATGTAAAAGGCAGAAGTGAGTAATCCCCTCTCCCTTCCTTACACAGGCTCTCACCTTGCAGGCCCTGTACAGGTATTTCATGTTCTGAGTGAGGCTGTACAGTGCCAGGAAGCTGTAAGCATTGCCTGCAGTCCCGTGGCACAGCCCGTAGCCTTTCTTCAGTAACCCGTGCTGCCAGATCACTTCTGCACACTGCAGGGCATCATTTAGGTACTGCTGTTCCCCAAAGACCTGCAGAGACAAGAAATATTCCCACTTGCTGAGGCAATTTCCTCCACACAAAGAGCATCCCTGTGTGAGTGAGGAGGCTTGGGTTAATTAGTTTCTCTCCTACTGAAGTCTTAATGCTGTGACTTTGCTGTCTACTTTGAAGGAGGATGTTTTTGATATGATGAATGGGGCTCTATGACTATTACTTCGCACACAACTAGTTGTCACCATCAGTCACCTGCAACAGGACACCCCACACAGCTGATGGGTTATTTTCAGAAATAATTTTTTAAAAGATTAATTTCCATTTGGGTCAGTGGTCCCTGGTTTCAGTGTAAGAAGCCATCCTATGCTCAGGCAGGGGCAGTCTCAACAGAGTCTTCTTTATGATTAAGTTCTGCATGTAGGGGTCCCCAAAGGGTCTTTGCAAGATTTCTGGTACCTTGTAGGCCTGGACAAGCATGTAGATAACACCTGGTGCCCCATGGCACCAGTGGACGAGGAGGTCTCTGGTGTCTTCGATGCACGGAGGGTAATTGCCAGATGGGAACTTGAGCTGGCAGACGTAGTCCACGCTGGGTTTGACTGTGTTGTGCAGTTTTACTTGGCTCACTCCAAGGCCAGGCTACAAGAGAGAAAGTGTAAAATCAGGGAGAATAACCATTCTGTCTCTCCCTAAGAGGCCCGAGAGCTGCCTGAAAGGCAGAAACAAAGCCAACTACGGCCATGTCCTCTTGCTCCTTGTAAATCAAGTAATTTCTTTGGTCCAGGTTTTCACACATCACAAATGCCCACTTGGCCCCAGGCTGCTCTGCCCATGGCAGGGACTTATTTCCACTCACACCCTTGCAACCCCAGACACAAAGGCTGTCCCCTGGCCCTCTAAGCAAGAGGGCTTGCTGCTGCTTTTCCTGAGGATAAGTAGGAATAGCTTCAGGTACCCAGAGCTAGAACAAAGAGATAAACTGTATAAAAACAGTATTAAGGGTGCATACCAGGAATGATTCCTAGCACCTTGAGCATCTCAGCCCAGAGCTGCATTTTCACAGATGTTTCTGGGGAAGTGCAAGGGGGTGACTTCACCGCTGACCTCAGACAGAAGCAAGGGAGAGGCTTCAGTGTCCCCTTCCAGTGACAGTGCCAGACGTAAAATCTGTGCAGTTCTGACTTCCCACAGCAGACTGCAATCAGCACTCTTATCTAAGGATCACACCGTTCCCAGGCTGATAACTTGAAAATTAAAAATCAGTACTTGTGCTGTAAAACCTTTTATCTCTAAAGTCCACTGTTCTTTTCCCCTTATTTCCCTAGTTTGCTTCCCCCAAGGCTTTTTGTGCATCGTGCTTGGCTGATCCAGGCTCCTTGTATTTCATATGGCAGAGAAGCAGGAAGCCCATGCAGTATTTTAGGGGAGGTTTACACTTAAAATTCTTTAAAACATCAGCCTGGGAACAAGCTTGGGGACTCGGTGCATATTTGAGCTCACAGCACACTGATGTCTTCTCTGCTCCCAACTAGCCGTTCTGCACTCCTGGGCAATAATGACTTCACATCCTCCTCTTGCCAAACCTCCTGCTTAAAAACACCAACCACCCCTTCCTCTCTGAGTCACATAAGAGGGGTGTATTTGCAGGAACTCTCCTTATCCTGTATATGGGCTTGAACTTTGAGGCTGCTGAAGGAAAGCTCAAATACTTGAAACCTGGTGGCTTTTCATCCACCTGCTGTGCGAGTTGGGTCAAATAAAAGATATCACCTATTTCCATGAACCTTGCTATGTTAAAATAATTTGTGTTGCTCAGTAGGTGCCTTTTGTGCTTTGAAAATGCAATGTTATTTATTGCTGTTATTTTTGTAAGAGTTTAAGCACTGTAAATTTATGCACAAAGTGACCCACATAGGGGAATTACCACCCTCATTTCAGAGCCGGGGAAGCAAAGATTTCCAGAGCTCCAATAAGTTGTGCAAAATTGTGACAAAGACAGCATCAAAGCAAAGGGGCACTGCAGCTCTCAGCCTCTTGTCTTGCCCTGCCTGCTTCAGGCACTGTAGAATTCAGCTGCTTTACCAAAGTAAAAAGTCCCACTTCTTTAACATTTAGATACAGGCCCTGATTTGGAAACAAAGGCGTTTCCCACATTCCTACTAGGAACACAATCTCTTTCACCATACTTTTCTTACAGATTCTCATTATGTAATGATCTGAGATTGCTCCAAGTAACTACCTCAAAAAAAATATCCAGGAAGCCCAACAAATACCAACAAATGGGAATACTTTACAAGCAATTAACACAAGAGGGGGAAGCTCAAACCCAGCTGACCTACAGGGCTTCATTATGTGAAACTGCTGGTACAATGCAGGCCATACTGCCCTACAGATCACTACAGAGGTGGGAAATTCAATCTCACAGATTTAGAGAAAACCTTTAGAAGTAGGGATGTGTGATCATGGAGTATGTCCACCAGCCAAGGGATCTTGCCTGGTTTGACATCACCAAAAGCCAGTTCAAATAAATGTGAAATAGCTGCTAAAGGCCCCTCCCCTCCAGTGCTTCTTACCTGCATGAGATAGTAGTAAATGCCAGCCAAACCATGGGCTGCCCCTACGTAGTACTCCTGGTACCACTCATACATCAGGGGGCTCTTGGCTGTAAAGTTCCTCCTTTTGGCCAAGCTCTCTCCTGAGGCTACAACGGCTTCACAGACCTGTGGATGGGAACAGATGCAGGTGAGGGAAATGCTGCTGTCTTCGACACAGCGAGTATCCTGGCACAGAACACGAGTTGTTTTTCTGCCCAAGCAGAGGAAAGAGTGTGGGTGAGAGAGTGAAATGCATGCCAATTCAGTACTACCTCTGGAATTAGATGGATGGCAGGAGAGGCACGTGGTGCTTTGTCCCTTTTGAAGAAGAGCAGCAGGGATACCATGATGTGGTTTCTCTCTTGTTGCCAGAGTTCCCTACATCTAGCATTGATTTTTACCTGCCCAAAGATGAGCTGCATGGGAAGAAACAGCTAACAAACCAGCAGAAGCCACAGTACCTGCTGAATGTGACTTTGAGGGATCTTTTCCTCTCCGAAGTGCTTGTTCACAAATATCAGTGCGTAGAGATAGCCCATGCGCCCGTATAGGAGTTCATCTGGCACTCGTGGGTCCAGCTTGTGTAGATGGAGCAAACTACAAAGAAAAAATCACATGGAGGAGATCAGAGGACACTCAAAGCCATGTGAGAATGGAGCTCAGAACCACAGTTTGTTCCTTCATGCTGCCCACGCCCTGGGAGATATCAGGCCAGTCTCTTGGTCTCAGCTTTCCAGCTATGTAAGGTGCAGAATCCCTCTTTCCCCTCTGCTTTTTGTTTTTTTAGTCTGCTCAGCTCTTTACAATGCAGTTGCACTATGTGCTTGTTTTTCAGAGCACCAGCTCTGGGAAAGCTACTTGTGGGGAAACCTGGGCAATAGGAAACAGTCAGCATAAAGCTGCTGACTGCTAAGGAAAGGCTGCCCACTGTTAGTTACCTCCCTGTGATGCTGCTGGCAAGGCAGACCCTCTGCCAAAAATGACTATTTTCAAACTAAAGTGGTGTCTGTTTAATTTGGATGCTCAAGGAATGCTAGAAAGTCAAACTAGTGCTGATGGTACGTGGAAAAAATCTCACCCCTTATGCTCAGAAGTCCTGAAAGAAAAGCCCCTTTCTCCCCATGCCTGCAAGTGACCAGGGCTACACTGTCAGTGGAGAAAGAGGTGCCTCCATGAGCTAAAAATCTAGGTAAGAGGTGGGGAGAAGCAGCTGGAAATGTTGTTTAACATCAAGCTTCTGCGACACATGTAAGAAAGCTTCTCTAGGGAGAGCTGAGCAGTAGTGAGGACAGCTCAGCAGAGTGCGAGTGCTGTGGGCTGTCTGTGGTGCAGCCCCACACTGAGGACTGCCTGGCTGGCACCAGGCTTTAGTCCCTAAGTGCAGAGTGAGAGGTCTGCTGGAGTCAGGTATTTTCTTTGCCATTTTTCTATTTTCATGTTGCAAAATTGGTGATATTCCTGTTGTGTTGAGATTGACAGCTCTTCACCCTGGTGCTTTGTAGCCCAGTTCACTCGATGCAATTTTTCCTCTGTTTGCCTCTCATCATGCTTCCAACAAGGCTGAATGTCCTTCCCTGTCAGAGCAGCAGGCAGGGATGTGACTGGTTTTGGCTTTATTTTTCTGTTCACCTCTGAGACAGCAATCTGAAAAATGCCATCACTTTTAAAATACCAGCATAAGTGGCTTCATGGCTGTTACCTCAGCTGCTTCCTGCTGTGGCTGCAACAGGGAGAGGGCTAAGAAACCAGCCAGGAGGGCTGTGTGTGTACAGGGCTTCCCTGTCACAGCAGCGTGAGGAGCAGAAAAGGTGCCTTGGCAGCCTTTGCTCCTGGACAGAACAATGTCCTGTGAAGGAAAGAAGCAACCAGACGTCCTGAGTGCCAGAGAGGGTTGCTGAGCTGTGACTCCCCACAGCAGGAAACTTTCCCTTAGCACTGGACTCAAAAGTGAGCAGGGATATTGAAGGAGAAAGGAGAGAGCAGTGTCTCAAGGTGGACTGGCCCCATCCCCTCATGTACCATTTGAGATGTGCATTGCTCCATGGGG
This sequence comes from Podargus strigoides, assembly GCA_028020825.1. Lineage (NCBI taxonomy): Eukaryota > Metazoa > Chordata > Aves > Caprimulgiformes > Podargidae > Podargus > Podargus strigoides. Next base: position 36,265,410 of record CM051625.1, read on the forward strand.
GAGATTTCTCACAGATTAAACCCAAGAGACAGACTGGACATCCAAAACCAGGAGTAAGCAGGGGTCCCTCTCTCAGCTTCCTGGGCTAAAAGGAAAGCCCTGCTGCCTCCTCATGTTCCCTGTCCCCACATCCAAAGAAGGCAGACAAAGGGGAGGGTTTCCAAGGAAGAAAAAGGTGTTTTGGCATACAGAGCCTGCCCAGCAGCAGGCTGGCCAGGAGAGATGCTGGCTGGTGATGTTGTTCAGCTCGGAGATGGCAGAGAAATGTCAGGTGCAACAGAAGAAATGGATGGGTGGATAAACAGTAATACCCACAGTAGGGATTTTCTGAGGTCTGGATGTGAAATCTTCTTTTCATAGGGAAATCTGGAGCAGCTGGAGCTACTATCCTTGCTCCTTATGCATTACTGCTTCTACCTCTAGCTGCTTTCCCAGCCAGGATAGTCAGTGGAGGAAGCCTGCCAGTGGTTTCTGGTTTTGAAATGTGAGGCAGGGCTGCACAGCATGCATGCAGCAAGAAGTGCCTGGGATGCTGTTGGACTGATTGCATGCAGAATGCATTTCCCTGGTGTGAGAGGGGTAAATTGAGGTCTGGAAGGAAGTGCTGCTCCTGCTCACGTATCAGCCTATTATCTTAACTGGCAAAAATCAGTAGTTTCTGGATGGAGGGAAAGTGAGGCAGCTGTAAAGCAAGATGGGATTTTTGTAAGCCTCTGGCTCTAAAAGCAGGCCTTTGACCTTCTGAATTAGTGGGAGATGGGAGGGAAAAGAGGACTCCTGGAATTCAGCTCAGATTTTCACGGGCTCTTGGAAAATGGGCTGCCCTGAAACATTAGTCTCTCCAGAGCATAAAAGCACATTTGTTGGCCATGAACTCATTTAGGCAAGAGCAAGGAGCTAAGAAAAAGCAAGCTTCTGTCTCTACCAATCCAGGTAAAACCTGGCTGATGGATTCTCTCCCTGGGCTCTGTGAAAAATGAGGTGCTTTAAAAGACAGAGAACAAACCAGAGAGAGGCCGTCCTTCTTCACAGCTGTAATAGAAGTGCACTTTCTATGCACTTCCACTGCATAACTCAGCAACTGTTCTGTAACTAAACAGCATACTCAAAACCCACTTAGGAGTTTTGATTAAGGGGGCTATTTCTCAAAGAAATACTCACTTTTTAAAGGTAGCATGGTCAGGCTAACTGCTCTGGGAATTGGTGGCAGAATAAGGACAGTAAAACTGTTCCTTTGAGAAAGTCACATTTTTCTTTTTTCCTCCTCTCAGATGTATGAAGAAACCAATTTCCAAGGCTCTGCCTTTATTATGCCATTAGATGGCACTGCAGAATTAATCATGAGTTTCCATTCTGCCACGAAACTGCAGGCAGAACGGGGGGGATACAGGGAGGGGAGAGCTACAGGAAGAAAACCTGAATTAGGAATTTTTCACAACTTGGCGATAATGCATTGACCATGACTCGCCAGTACTGTCCAAGAGATCAGTTCCCTTCTTCTTAGCAAATATATTAATCATAGTGAGACTCCCCACTGTAGCACAGTATTAGGCAAAACCTAAACCACAAATTATTTCAAGAATAAAGAAGAGAGGTCTGTCCTCAGACTGACCATATCCACATAAACCAGAAGCTATTCTTAGTTAAGGGAGTGGGAACTTGGTGTCCACACCATACAGGCACCTCTGCTTCCCACCCATGGCTTTTTAAATTGATATTATGCATCACTTGCTCATGGCTGTTTAAAGGGGTTTGTCTTGGGTTTGTGCTGACCACGTGTAAATGGAAACTCTTCACAAGGCTGTTCTCACCTTCTCAAAACTGATCTCCCTTAAGCAAGAAAAGCTTCCAACTGCATCTCCTTAACTTTTTTTCCTTCCTCTGCCACATGCTGATCTGATTGCAGGGCTGCTTGTTTGTCCTTTTCTTAAGTACCCAACAGAAATACATTTGAAAACAGTTGAGGAAAGGCAGGAAATAGAAATAAATGAATCATAACCAGCTGCATTCAGCAGTTGAAAGGGATGCTATTGATCTTAGCTTTAAGTCAAAGTCAACTAACAAAGAGCAAGTGGAAGTGAGCGACAAAATTAATCTAATAATCTTGCCACATTTCTCCTTTTCATCAAAATAGCTGTAAAGCTAAATTTTAGGGTTCTGGAAAAATACCAGCCATCACCTTCTGGGTTTTTTTTTTTTACTTTTGGCATTTTTTTCTTCCTGTATTTACTGGAATTATTTTTAAGATGGCAATACAAGCTGAACAACATCCTTGCTCCCCAGCCTGCAGGCTGCCAGGCAAGCACGTTTGTCCCTAAGCTAGCTCTTTCCCCAGGGCAGAACAAGTTTGCACTGCCTTTCTAAGTTACTGGATTCTCTCTCACATAAGACTGCAACAAAATGTATTCAGGCTTGGCAGAGAGTGCCCCATACAAGCCCAGACCAGCTCTATGAGCAAGAGGAACATTAAGTCAAAGACATAACCAAGTGGTTTACCGAGTGATGCAGTCTTCTGACTGCTTCTGGTTCTGCAGTTTGTGGTAGACAACAGCAGCCACTGCCAGGGGCCCGGCATCTCCGCACAAGAAAGTGATGGATCGTCGTGTCAGACAGCTCAGGCTCTTCTTTACATACTCATGGGCCACCTGAAGGTAGGCTGGGTCTCCATACACATCATACAGGTGCAAATACAGCAAAGCAATGCCTGCAAAAGGAACATAAAGGTTGCACCCACTGTAAAAGTTTACCCTTCCCGCCATGCGCCCTGGCTGTTTCAACAAACCTAAAAGCCTGACCCTTAGCCTCCTCTAGGGCATAAACCTTCCAGACAGGCTTCACAGGCACATCCAGGGGCATAACCCATAGCTGCAGCATCCACAGCTTCTCTTCCTGCTTTGTGACCTCCTTCTACCTCATGCTGCAGGTCAAGACGAGCAGCAGTGTCTGACCCAAGTGGTCCTGGAGGTCAGCAGAGCTTCTGATATACAGGTTACATACAGCTTTGGTAGTGAGGAGCAAAAGATGAGACCTAGACAAACCCACCTAAATCTGGCAGCTGTTCCCGGGACTGTTACTAAACAGCGGAGGGGGAAAAAAAACACCATCTTTTGGGCAAGATGGTACTTGTGGCAGAGCAGTGCTGAGTTATCTCAATTATTTTTTCCCATGCCAGGAGGTAAAGGGCTGGGTCACTTAGCTTGGATTGGATTTTAAAAGAAGTGACATGTCATCAGCACTGAGAAGCAGCACCCTTAAGACATCCTACTTGGGTCTTTGGCCTTTTTTTTTTTTTTTTCCTTCCTTCTCCCCCATTGGGAAGCACCAGCAAAGTTGTTACAGCTCCCTGGACATCATCTCCTGCTGCTGAGCAGGTCCCAAGCCCTACACCAAGGACTGGTGCATCCTAGAAGAGAAAGGGACTGCCCAACTCTCCTCTGCAGCACGTCATTCATGAGATCAGCCCTTGTCTGAAACACAAACAGCTACCTGGAATGCTGGGAAAGGCTGCATGGTCCTCCCTGGAGGCTTTTAATGGGCTGGCCCGCTACAGAAACAACTCTGCTACTGAGAAGTCACATCAATTGCTGTCCTTTGCCTCTCTCTGCCCTGTCTTTATCCAGCTCTTGAAGCTTTTAGTAGGTAACTGATGAGTCCTCAGTAAGTCTGTCTCTGAAAGGTCTGCCACATTCAAACCATCCTTCTGATCTGAAAGACATCCTCAAAGATGCACTGAAGAAAGCTACTGGCCTACATCACTCTGATAAAAGCTTATTTCTCCTCTTACCAGTAACCATTTCTAAGAAGATTCAGGTTCTGCGTTTAAGCCCAAATTAATAGAGCCAATCTCTGCAGATTTTGATGTGGTAAGGTGAGGGGGGTAAGCATGCTGCAGAATTACTTTCCATGGTATTTAGGACAATTTTAAATTTAGATCGTTTTCTCATTTTGCATGGGTAATCTCCAAAGCTTCATGCTACAGACAATTCAATTCCACATGTATATTAAGGGCAAATTTCCATTTCCTGCTGGAGCTAATAACCTTGTGCTCTCTCTAAGCAGTTCAGTGTTAGTATTTCCAGATAATTCAGATGTACGGTGCCATCACTCAAGTCTATAAGGATGTGGATACGAAGCCCTTCTTCAAAGGGGAACCCTCCTTTTCCAGCTAGCAAATGTCAAGTGACTCTTCTTGATTTATTTAGCATCTAGCACAGCTTCTAGACTTTAATAGGCCTGAGAGCTGCCTGAGCACAACTTGCACTCTTGACTTATCTGCTTTAACATACAACTTTTTGCTTTGTAAGTAGCTTCTATTCCCACTGCCATCATACCACACTAATTAATTACATAACTACCATGCTATGACCACTGCTAGGACTGAAATCTTAGAAAGTAAATGTCTCAGCGTTGTTATCCTCTAACTTCTTTGCCTCTCCTCTTTTAAAACATTTTTTTGGAAAAGACTCCAAAAAAAACATTGACCTACACTAAAGGATGGAGGGGATGAGTTGCTTCCCCAGATCTGTGTTCAGTGTCCCAGTTGGAAATGTGACCTATATTTGTGACCTCTGGGACTGCTGATTGTTTCCAGCAGAAGTGTCATGCAGTGGCTGCCTGTGGCCTGCTACTGCCAAAGATGTTCTGTTTATTGGTTACTGTTAGACCTTCTTGGTATTTTCTCCAAAGTGTTTTGCTCCTTGCAGTGTAAGACCTGCTGTACAGCCACCTGTGATGTAGAATGCATCAGACATCACTTGATGGTGCAGGACTGCAGTGAACACACGTGCTACTGACAGCAAATCCTTTAGCAGGGTTCTGATGACTGAAGCTGCCATCTCTCGCATGCAGGACACCAATACACCAGAGTGTTAATGCCTGAGATGCTCACTGCAGGGAATCAGTAGGCAAAAATCAATTCTGCATGTCTCACACCACCTGTTTATTTAACACCCTCAGTAGGACAGTAAACAACATCTCTCTCCTCTTGCCATCCTGGATGAACAGCATTGTAGATGCAGAGGGGTGATTTGCATTAGAGATTTCTTCTGAGCCAGGCAGAGGAGGAGACTTAAACGTATATAGTAGAAATTAAATAGTTTGCACCAGCTGCACTAGTTGGCTAGTGCTGATGGCTCTGACCATTCCTTTCAACAGAGCAGACATTGCTCAAGATACCAGAAACATCTGAAAGTTAAAGCACTGCAGCAGGCTGAGAGAACATCTTATCCATATGACCATTCCATTGATCAAAGAGAAGTAAAGCTGTGCCTCAACTTCCTGCAAGTTTAGGCTTGTTCTTTATGTGGAAGAGCAGTAGTATTGAGACAAAGCTTCCCCTTCAGGATGAACAGAGAGTGGATACAAATGAGAGGAAGCATCGCATGATGTCAGCTCCACTGCAGTCCCCTTGCTGACAGCACCAGCTGGGATGCCCATTAGACTGTTCTGAACATGCCTCCTGGTCCACCAGGAGCTGAGCTGCAATGTGGTCTTCTCACAAAGGACACTAGGTTGCCACAAGAAGAGACTTCCTGACCTAACGTGGGTCAGTTCCAAACCTGCCATCTACAGTAATAAAGAGCTGAGATCTTGCATTGGCCCAGGGAAGTAAGCCAGCCAGCACCCTCAAAGCGGGATGTCAAACACAGAAGGAAAAACCAGAAACCAATCTCTGCACACAGGGATGAAGCCTCATGGTTTCCAGTGAGAATTCGGATGTCATTTTAGGAGTCAGGCATGGGGTAAAAGTTACAGAGGGGTGGCATAGCTTTACTGCCCAGCTCAAAGGATAATAAGCATCTTTTCTGGTGCAGATGCACTGGATGTTGTCTTGTGCACATAAATGCATGCCAAAGCTATGCTGGATGGGACAGGGCAACATCTTCTCTGGAGGGCTCCATCATCCCATGTTCAGAGCTGTCTGGGGAGCCACAGGTGCACTGTACTACAGTACAGTACAATGCCTTCTTAGTATGTTGTGGGATACAGGGTATTTCTCAGGATGCCTCAGCATCTCCAGCCTTAAAATCTAGGTAACAAAGCTTCTTCTGTAAAACTTTTTACAAAAGAACCTTTCCCCCCCTCAAAAATACCAACCAACCAACTAAAAAAACCAGCGTAGCCCAAACCCAAACTACCCATTACCCCATCACAGAATCCTACAACAGGTTAGGTTAGAAGGTCTGGAGGTGATCTGATCCAACTCTTGGAAGGTAAAGCCAACTTCAAATTTACATCCCATTGCTCTGAGCCTTGTCCAGTCAAATACTATCTCCAAGAACGGAGATTTCACAAAAACTACCCACCAAGCACTTGGCAGGAATGTGGTTTATGTGGGTGACACAAGGCACTCCAGTCTTTCTCATCAAATACAGCCTCACTGCCTCTTACCCTGTAGGGATTATCTGAGGATTTCTGGGGGTTTTTTGTTTGATGCACGTTCTCCAGGTTCTGAGGTTAAAACAGATACTGCACTAAAGTGAATGAAAGGTATTTTTCCAGAAGCTTTCCTGAACTGGTATGGCCAGAATTGCTATCCATTCATAAATGGCTTTTCTTTCATCTGGCATGTCTCTTTTGAAGAGTCCTTTCAAAAGGCAACTCAGCCCTGCTCTTTGTCTCCACTGGCCAACAGGGCAGCCAAAAGATGTGGGTGGGAGAGGCCAGCTGGACCCACCAATCCCTTTCAGAGGCCCTTAAGCTCTGAAAGCCATGACTATGACAGAAGGGAATGCTCACATGGGAAACAAATTCCAAAGGCACTGCTATAATGCGGAGGAAGGGGAATCTCTCCCTTATATACTGTTTCAGGGAGCAGATCACCTTGTCATCTTGGAAGGATACAACAGTCCAGCAGGCACCAGACTTGGGAGCTTCCTAGCTTCTGCAGTCAGCCAAGAGATGACAGGAGTGAAGTCAGCCTCCTTCCATTCCCTTTCCATTGTCTATGCTCCTAGTTTGAAATAGTCTTGGAGCAAGGCCTCTTGCACCAGGAGAAATACCAACGCGCATGTATGTACTCGTCGGCATCCTCATGCGGATGTATTTGAAAATGGATGAGGCAGTTGCACTTCTGCCAGGATCTGAACTGCGTCCGATTCAGAATTACCTTACGGCAGTTCACCTGCCCTCAGTCAACACTTTGATACCGGCGAAACAGATTAAGACCACAAAAGCTCTTCCAGCAGTCTAGCTAAACTGATTAAAAGACAGAACACAAGAGCAGAGTCAGGTCTATACCCAGGCACGTACCAGGTGTTGCCTACAGGGCCCTGATCTCAGTCAGGAACTGAATGAAACTGTAACAAGCTGATTCAAACATGTTTTGAGGGCATTCAGCCCTATGCTGGATAATCTTGATCCACAGCGTGTTTTCACCGCCTCTGAGCTGAAAATGTAAGCCCTTCCCTCCCTCTGCTCCAACGTCACATGCCAAGAAGCTGTGGCCTCCCTGGCACAAATGCAGGCTGGGGCTCTGTCAAGTGTGTTGGGAAAGAAACAGGCACCAAAGTAAAACGCCAGCATATGCTGTGTATTACTGGGTGTAACGTAGTACACTCAAGTATGTTACATTGCACGCAGAGTTTGTGCTACAAGAGCCACATTTCAAATCTCTCTTATTAGCAGCCACAAGAGTGCGTGTTGATTTCAGACTGCTAGGCAATGATTTACATGAGAAGATACCCAACAAACCTTTTCTACATAAGCAATTACAGGAAAAGGCTGCTGTCTTGGCCCAATTAATTTTGTCTCTGGAAACCAGCACTGAATAAATTAATCTAGCTAGGATTAGAAAAGAAGGGAGGGTGACAAAGATACAGTGTTCTATCTGCAAGCTTCACTTCGCTGGCTGTGACCTGCAGGAAATGTGTCCATGTTTTTTTTTCTAATCCTATTAGCCAAGGCAAAAAGGTTGCGTGCCCAATGAGGAATGATGCCTGAAGGAAAAGAGAAGAATCTCTCTTGAGAAACTCCCTTCCAAATAAAAATGAGCTAAAATCCTACCAGAGCTCTCGACCACTGTTTCACAACTGCAGTCACTTTCCAGCATGAAGCTCCTTAAGGCCACCCTAAGGAAGGGAACATGGTCTCTGGGGAAAGGTGTTTACCTTCTCCCCGTAGACTTTCAGAGTACCCCTAACATCAGCTAATTGGCCTCCTGCTTTATCTCCTGAATTATTCTGGCCAGAGGTAGATTTTACCATCATGCCAAGTGGTACCCTCATGACTGAAAACCATCTTTACATACGGAGTGCTTTTCATCTGAGGGGACCTCAGAGCAGGGTCACACAGACTGGAAGACTGAACTTGTCTCCCAAGGTGAAATCAGCCAGCACTGAACAAAGATGCATAAATTTACAGGCAGCAGCAGCAAAGTGCTGCCAGGCAGCAACTGATGAAATCAATGCTCTCCCACGCTGGAATTTAATACTGGTATCCTAGCATCTCTTATGAACTGTTCTAGAGTGCTCTCAGAGCCTGTCTACCTTACTCAAATTTTTAAGCAGCAATTTCTGGTGCTGCTGTCATCAAGCTGCCATGTTAGTTTAGCACCAACACAATAAACACCACTCTCCCAAGCAAACTGTTGGCATCAAGTTCCACAGCATCCAAGCACAAGCCAGCCACACCCAGATTATAATGTAGAAAGTTTCTACTGTATTGCCAAAAAAAAAAAAAAAAAGCAAAAAATCTTGCAGCAAGCATGAGATTAATTGCAAATACCCCAGGGTCCCTCCCTAGGGCCTGGCACAGCGCAGAAGGCAGCAGGAAAGCTGACAAAGCACGCAGCAGGAGCCAAGGATGAGGCCGCAGAGAAGGTGTGTCCTCCCTGGCTCCAGTGGGACGGGAAGGCAGGGCACGCTCCCAAGGAAGGAAAACCAGGTTGAAAACGCAGAAGAGGAGAAAGACAAGCTCCTGGAAGCTTTGCACACAAGAGTTAGTGTGAGGAAGGCTTCCACCCTTTGTTATACTCACATTTGCATTTCTGCTCCTTCAAGCAGGTACTGGAGCAGAACTAGCCCTGGCTAAGTGGAGGGGCACTACCTGGGGAACAGGAATGGAGCAACCTGCCAATCAGACAATGTCATACAATGAAATTCAGCCCAAACAGAAGAGATGGACATTATCCCAGGCCACAAGCTCACCACTGCTATATGCAAGGACTCCTTGCAGGTAAACGTCCTACCACGTGCATCCGCCTCCTTTACGGAGCACTGGTGTACTTGTCCCCATCCCCACCGCGGCCGGATCTGGAGCCAGTCCCTTCACAGGCTCCCACGTGTGCTCTCCAGCAGGTGCTGCTCTCTCTCTTGCCTAAGTTTGGCACTATTAATGAAGAGAAGACCCAACCCTGCCCTGAAACGCTACAGCCTTCCCTCTGCAGCTTGAAACCTGCTCCAAAACCGGGGAGTCCTGAGGAAGAAGAAGCACTGTTATTGACATGGATCTACCGTGATGGTTCACACAGCCCCAAACCCCCCAGCCTGCTCTGGCGAGCTCCTGTCCCCATCCCAGCCCGTGGGCCGCCCTACCTGCCCAGCCGGTGTAGGTCGTGCAGTCCTGAGGGTCGGCCGACTTGAGGCCCCTCTCCATCTGCTGGAGCAGCTCCCTGATTTTGTTATTCAGCCGCTGTGTGAATTCGGGGGTCAGCTAGAGAGAAAAAAAACAAAACAAAACAAAACCCAAAAAATCACCCTTAGGTACCCCAGGACCGGGCTGGGCTCCTGGCTGCCGACCTCGGCTTGGCGGCGCCTCACCCCGACCCCGCTCACCCCGACCCCGCTCACCCTCCCGGCAGCGTCGAAGTAGCTGGTGGCCAAGGACTTGTCATAGTCCGCGTAGGGATTAGGAAGCGCCCGCTGCGCCATCATGGTGCCGCCGTCCCCGCTCCGCTCCGCCCCGCCCCGGAAGAGCGCGGGGGTGGGCGTGAACCTCGCCGCCGCCGCCGGTCCGCCCGGCCCGCCGCGCTCTGCCGACCCTAGGGCCGGGCTGTGCGGCCTGGGGGGCTGAGGGGCTCTCCCTCCCCAGACTCTGGGGGCTTTAGGGGTCCCATGTGGCTGGCTCTGTGGCCTTTAGGGAGCCCTGTAGGCTGTGGGGTCTCCTGGAAGCTGACCTTGTGGGGCTTGGAGAGCCCGGGGGGCTCAGAGGCCATTGCAGCCCCTCTGTGTGGTTGAGGGAGCCCTGTGAGGTTCAGGGGTCCCATGTGGCTGCTTCTGTGGGGTCTGTAGGGGCACTATGGCGTTTAGGGGTCCTGTGCAGTGGTGTTCAGCTGTCCCTGTGGGTATGGCAGGCCCTGTGAGGTTTGGGGCCCCTTGCCATGAGGCCATGAGGATTTGGGGGTCTTGTGTGAGCCCTGCCAGGGCTGGTCACCCCGTGGATGCTGTGCCCAGCTGGTGGCAGAGGGTTAGTCCAAGGAGTGTGTGTGGAGCCCGGCTCCCCTCCTCACCCAGGTTGGGGCCAGGCCTGGACAAGTGACAGGGGTTTTCCTCTGCTGTCCCCAGCTGAGCCACTGTGTCACAGTGTGCTAGCTGAACCATGTCTTCCTCGTGGAGGGTGGATCCTTGCAACTCATAGCCTAGAGCAGTGTAACTTGTCCTCCTGCTTTTCATCCAAAATGCCACTTAGCTGTGATGCCCTGGTGACAGGGATCTCCCTGGGCTCCTCCTGTGGTGGCGTGCCCCTGCACAGCCAGCCACGTACAGTGTACCTGTCTGCTGGGTAGCATTCATTGGGTGAAGTTGTCCTCGTGTGCTGTATTTCAGAATCCAGGCCTTGCTGCCTGGTGTTATGCTGTGCCCAGCTCCCCTTTTCCTGACACTGTAGGCCTGAGATGGGTTGTGACATCCCTGCTTGGGGTCTGGCTCGCTGAAGTGCACAAAAGGTACAGCTTTGGGGCTCCTCTGCACTTCTGTCTCTGCAGGGTTGCCTGTGTGTGTCCCTCGGGGATGCACAATTAAACGTGGCTGAGCTTGAAGCTTTTTGGGGCTTGTAGAGGTTAAAGTACAGTGGCATTGCCCCTTGTAGTAGCTGAATCCATCTGGGTGAGTTTAGGGGAAACAGCTGCTCTAAGAATTTACCTTTTGGGGGTGATTGTGAACGTGCACGGGAATACATTAGGCTGCTGCCTTCATGCTTGGGACAATTATATAAGGGGTTCTGGTATTCTGTCCATGTGTCCATTCTTTATTACAATCTGTAAAGTTAGAGCTCAAAGAAAAGAAAAATATTGCAGGAGATGGTGAGAAACAAGCAGAAAAGAGGGAATCCCAACTATGTTTGTGTTCAGTTCCTTTTCATTCAGCTGTTCCTTGTTTAGTGCATTTCAATCATGTCAACACTGCCTTGCATTCAAGGCAGGGACATGGACTGTGCAGCTTTAGTATTCAGAGAGGCAACTCTAGCATCAGCAAAAATAATGTGGGGTCTTCTGCTTATGGCCAAATTCACAGCACTGTATTATGGTCTGCCTTTCCATCTGCAGGTCAAAACAATATTCGTTGCTCTCCTTCCCTCAGGCACAGTTCGGTATTGACTTCCACCACAAGGCACATTGTTTCAGCTTCAGAGTATTTCTTTTGTCTTTGATTCCTCTCATATTCTTTTTTTTCTTCCCCAGATCACTTCAAGGCAAAGATACTTCTCCCCAGTTATCCTGTCTATTCTCCTCACCCACCCTGCTACGGAGTTACGTTCCAGTGTTATTTTCTAAATGGTTGTGGTCACTGAGGCTTCGATGGACCTGTTGCTGCCCAGGATAAATCCAGAGTATCTTACTGTGGCTGTCACCTAGAGACCAGGTAAGTGACTCATGGTTCGTCCTTAGTAACCTGCTCATGCAGAATAGGGAATGAAAGAAGGAAATGAGCCTAACAGGGAAGCTGCTCCTCTGTTCTGATTGCAATTTAAATCCCAGTCGCTCTGAGGTGTTTGGGGTTGCGGGGGGCTTGTTTGTTTGCTTTGTTTGAAAAGGGTCATGCTGGATTCACTGAAAAGAAAGTGGTGAAAGCAAATCTGTTCAGAATACATCTAGAGGCTAATTTTGTGTGGAAGCACCTGTCAGAGTAGATGGAGAAAATGTAAGAAAACAGGCTTCAGTAGCTTTCTTGGCAGCTCCATCACAAAGTTAGCCCTAGAAAAATCTCAGTTTCTGAAGTGATTCACATTCAGTGGTTGAAAAGACATCCAAAGATCTTTCTACTGGTAAGAAAAGAACAGTGTGTAATATTTTCTGCTCCATAGCATTGTCTAAAAGATAAATCCTTAGCAATTTTTAGCAGCATAAGGATTCTGGCTGTTGGTGGTCCATACTGCACTGGTAGCATGTCTGTGGGTCTTGTAGTTAAATGGATTAAATTCATAGTCGTCCCTGAAGAAAACCTTAGGATGCCTGGGCGTCTGCTCCTTCCTCATTCCAGTGAGGATGTGAATCTCAAATCTCTGCCAGATGTTGCAGCTGGCTACAGACTACTTGGCATCCTGCCTGAGGACTTACTGAAGCATCTCCTACCTGAGAGGAGATGCCTCCTCCTGGGGTCACTGCCTTTCACTGCTGGAAGGCATCTGTCAATTCTATAATCTCGCCTTCTGCTCATCTCCAGTCAGTAGATGATACTTGCAAGTGGCCTTTCCAAAATGGTGGCTTGGCATCTACTCCTCTGCATAGCCTCCTCTCGGGGTTGGTTTGACCTCAGACAGTGGCCTCCATGCTGTGGACCAGATGGGCTTGGCATGGTAATCCCATCCTAATAAATGTGAGAGTTGCTTGTCCTGCCTTTGTGACTGCATGCTGTGTGTGATGGAGAGCAGCTACCAAGGATAAGGTGTCCTTCATGGCCTCATTGCATAGAAAAAGGGATTTGGGAGGCTCTGCCTGGAAGTGCTTCACAGAGCGTGGTCATCCTCACTGTGTGGCAATGTCCTGGAAAACTGTACGGACAAAGAACTTTGGTGGTAGGGGAGGTTTCACCTGCTGAAAAATTGCCCTGGGGATGTCTCAGCATGTTCAGAGAACTACTGCAATACAAAATTTTGTGGATGGTTAAAAAATGTAACACAAGTTGTGGCATTTATCTCCCCATCTCTGTTTTGTTTCTTTTTTTGTGTTGGCTTCTTTGTCTTCAAGCTTCAGACAATACAGAGTAAAAGTGAGAAGCTTCCCAGCTGTATTTATTAGCCGCTCTTACACATTATTTATTCAGCAGCAGCATGGCTAAACATACTACATGTTTCATGTGAAAGATCAAAGTCAAAGATGTACTTTTCCTCTTTTAAAATAACAATTTTGAATAATAACAGTGATAATTCTAGTAACTTTGCTATTCTTTAATATTAGAGCCATGGCTCACTGTATTTGATCTCTATAAAAACTCAAATATATATTAAGAGATTGAAGATCTTAATGTCATTCTGTAGCTAAGTAGACTTGTTACTGGAAGGTAAAGCAAGTGTTATATCTTGGCATTGTGACAGTAAAATTTTTCATTCTAGAAGGATATCCAGAAGGGAGAAAAAACATCTTATGTTAGTTGATTCTTTTTGTCAATGTGCAGTAAGCATGATTGCAGATGGCATTGATTGTTTTTTCTTTTAGCAGCTTCTATGAAGAGATCAAAGTCTGAGTATTGGTCACAGAAGCTGAACTAAGCTAGTTGATTATATTGATAGTGTATCTGGGGCAGCTCCCCTCTATCCTGCCTGCAGTTACTGTGGCTAGATGTTAAGCAAAGCATTCAGTAAAAACCAGTCCTGACTATGTACACACACAGTTGTGGGCTTTGAGCTGGCAATTCTCATTCAGAAAAGAGATCTCGGAGAGGTAGTAAGTGGTTCAGTGAAAACACCAGCTCACTGCTTACTAGCAGGCAAAAGAAAGTCAGTTGTTACCAGGCATGGAAAAGAGCACAAAACTGAGAACGCTGTTACATATGTCTGTGGCTCACCTGCATCTCAAATGCCATGTTTAGTTCTGATCTCCTCTCAAACAGGATAGCAGAACTAGAAGGGGAACAAGTTATAGAACTAATCAGGCCGAAAAAAGGCTCATCAACTGCATGGAATGGGCTATGTGCAAAGACTAAGTAGCCAGGCTAGAACTATTCCGGCTGGAAAAGAGACATCTAAAGAGAGCTGTAGTAGATGCCTCTAAAGGCTTGAACAGTGTCATGAATGTGAACAGGGGAAGGTGACAAACTGGCTTTCAAAGCTAGCAGACATCAACTGAAATGACTGGAGCAGCATTCAGAGGTGAAGGAGATTATTCCTATAGTTAAGCTGTGACAGGGTTGTCAAGTAAAAATACCACTGTGCTTGTGTGTGGGAGGTGTCTGAGCCACTGACTTCTGGGAGACTGTTAGGGAATGTTGCTGCATGTGTTTGCTAGTGTGCTGTTCCCTGAGCATCTGATACAAAAGCTGGTATTGGAGGATTTCCTCTGAGCTGGTATGCCTGATGCTATGTGTTTATATTTTTCTATATGACACTGGGTGGAGCAGTTTTGTGGTGGTCTGTCCCCGTGTCGGCAGCAGCTGCGTCCCATTTAAGCTACCAACACATCCCTACTTGCAGTGCAGCTGCAACTTGTGGCCGTGGCTTTACCCTGCTCTTTTGGGGCTCAGCCGCTAGGTGCCCCTGTCCCACAAGCAAGAAGCTGGAGGAGACTTGCTCCGCTTGGAACACAGGGGAGGCAGCTCTTCACCGCTCAGTGCGCGGTGTGTGGCTGCTCTCTGTGGTGAGTGATGGGCAGTGGTTCTGTGCGTCAAGCCAGAACTCTTTGGAGGAACACATGTAGCAATCCTGTGTGACATTTTGCCATTTTCTCCTTTTTGTGGACCATAAGATATCAACCCCAGTGCGGTGGGAATCCATCCTTTCCTAGCAAATCAAAGAGAGAGGCTGGAGAGCAGACCTGATTGACAAAAGGAGGTCAGTAAGGACAGCTTGTGGGCAGGAGCAAAGAAAACCAGACAGGAATGCTAGGAGCTGGATGGAGCACTCTGTTTTGGTGATGAGATCATCTGGAAGACAGTAGGGTTTGCTGAGGCTTTGATACACTTTCATCCCTGAACAGGACTGACATCAAGTCCGATGTATTTTGCTTTGCTGTAGTGACTAAAGCAGTTCTGCGTAGGGCACTTGCATCCTTAATGCTGTCTTTGAAGTGGGATTGGATGTGATTGCCAATGAAAACATGATGTGGGTATGGCTGATTGCTCAGCCTCACTCTGTATTTGACATCTGTCTGCCTCTGCATTCACCTTTGCACGTCTACCGGGTGAGCAGTGCACAAGTGTGACTGTTGACTTGTTTGGGGTGGCAGTGACCAGGGTCTTCATGACACTGAGCAATAAAATTAGTCATTACAGGTGATCTAAGGACTCAGGGACACTGAAAGAACCCTGTTGTTCAATTTGGTACCCTATGGAGGTACCTTTTACCCCTTATAATGGAATCTGCTATTGCTCAGTGTGCAAATGGTCATTTGTGGAAACTGTCGAGTGTTGTGTTTTTAAAGGACCTTCAATCTCAAATGTCTATACCACTGGCAACTGGGACACCCAGGCAGCATTGCAGGGTCAGTTCTGATCCAGCAGTGCTTTGGTACCTGTGCAGGTATCTCAGTATTCATTCTTCACATCCATCTTTATGGAAATAGATTTGTCTAGATTTGTTCTGGTCAGTAAATATGTGCCATCAGGTCCCAGGTTTGCCATTCTGGTAGGTTTCAGGTATCTGCTGTTTCTCAGAGCGCCTGTCACTCTCTGCAGCTCTCTGAAGATCACTCCTCCTGGATTCCCCATTGAGATAACTCACCTTGATTCCTGTCCCTGCCCCCTGCTACGCTTGTTGTTGTCTGTTGTGTTTCTGTGGCTCTTCCCATAACTGGAGAGGGAGGTGGTGGCTATCTCTGAGGAGGGACTTCTCCAGAGCCTCTCATCTCCATTAGGGAAACCAGGTAGAGATCAGTCCATTTCATGAGTGCTATGGCCAGCATTTTCAGATGTTAGATCCAAAAGGGAAAGCAGCTGGTGAAGAAGGAGACACTTCCATTCTAATGCAAAACAAGTCAGAGCAGAGAGTGCAGAGTCTCCTACTGCTCAGAGATTGACTGTGATAAAATCTGTGGCTCAGTTTCAGCCCAAAATGTGTCCTCACAACCGGTACCCTAGAAGTCTTCATGTAGCTTGCAGAGCCTCTTGCAGCCACTGTTCCCTCCTGCAGGGAGAGTCACCAAGTCACACACCTACCAGAGGCAGATATTCATTAGCATCACCTAACACAGTCCCTGTGCTAGTAATAGCTGAAATGAACAGCATCAGTACACAGAAGCCCTGAGACAGCTTCTAAATAAACTGCTTTAATTCGTGCCCCCTATAAATGTGTAATGCCACCTAATCAACCTAATTTCCTATAGATTTCTGTCTCCTGTGGAATACTCCAGAGGCTAATAAGCTGTTGAACTGTTTTTCTCATAGTTCAGATGTTCAGAATAGCTCTTTGCAAAGACTTCCAGTATCTGGTATGCCCTGAATGCAACTGGATGTTTCTTGGAGTGAACTTAGGCTTGGAGTTACCTTGAATGTATAGTATGGAGGTGGTCAGATTGTCCTTTCTGACACTTGTTTAATTGTGTTGACAGTTTTATGACTGAACAGGGACTGGAGCGTTAATCAGTCATTAACATCAGCATGGTGGAAATGGTGGCAAAGAATCTTGTTAGTTGGTGGGTAGCTCAACAGGCAGGTGTGTTGAAGCTCCTCTTCCTCAGCTGTGGTGCTGGGTTTGTTGCTGCTCTGTGCACCCCGGAGGTTTATGCATAACACAAAAAAAAAATAGATCAGCAGGACTTTTCCCAGGTGACCCTCATACAGCTCTGCTGAGGCTGGACCTCACTGTCCCCAGGGAAGAGCTGCCCCTGCAGAAATGCAGGCTTGGATGTGCTCCTGACCTTAGAGAACACTGTTTCATACCTCCGATGTGTCCATAACTCTGCATCCCTTTTTTTTTCTTTAAAAAAAGCAAGCTGCTGTGCTGAGGCTTTCGGAGGGAGGACTCACCCCAGCTGGCACAGGGCTGGCACAGCTGCCTGTCACTCAGCCATAAGCCATGCTAGCAGTGCCAGGAGACAGCACCACGCTTTCTTCTCCGGAGAGTGACATCTCTTGATGGGTTGCTGCCTGGAACGCAGGAACAGAGCTTGCTGTATGCCGGAGAGTTTCTTGCTATCCTTGTCTTTTATATATTTTGCCTTGTTTTTGTTTTTGGAAGGGCTTTGCAAAGCTTAGCCATTAAGGATTGAAAACATTTTGCCAACTCATAATGTTGCTCAAAGCAAAGGGGCAGTTTCCTCGCTGCGTTCTCAACCTCATGGCATCCCACCTTGCAAGAATAATGTTTCATCTCAGTTTGCTTTCTTGTGACTTCTCTTATGATGTGGATTAAAGGAAAAGAAATTAATTGCTCAGAGTATAGGTGTACATGTTATACTGAAAATGTTCCTCCTCTAGGATTCTGTTCTGCCATTAACTCCTTTCTAATTTCTCATTTTCTAATTTTCTCTTTCAAGGAGTTTTCAAAACCATGTACAGTGCAAGCAAGAAGAAACTTGGTGCACAAGGAGGGAGCCATCCTGAAAAAGGCTCTTGGATGTGGGGGGTGCAGATGTTTGGCACTTAAAATATCTGCCACTCTGCAGATTATCATGTGCTCACTTAACTAAATTAGTTGATGTTGTTTCCAGTTTGAATGGCTAAAGATACACTGCTGTGGCCCTTGCAGGCAGGCCTATCTAAGAGGCAGGAGAAAAAACAAGTGTGAAACCAGAAATTCCTTCATTTGGTCAGCAGCAGTGCTGTGCTCAAGCCATAAAGTGAGTGAGTATCTGTTTTGAGCTTGTCTTGTGCTGAATGGGTTATGAGCACAGGCAAAGCAGCCACAGATTTGCCTGTGAAGGCCTGCGTAGACTTCCACTAAATGACACAGATGTATGTACTTCAGCCTTGGAGCAATATGATGGAAGTGTCCCGTATTTATTATTTTAGGCACGTGGAGAGTGGGAAAAGAGTGTGCATAACACCACAGCATTTCCAGTGTAGCAAGTTTGAAAGCTGCTGACCGTCGAAACAGAGAATTTCTCATTCCCTATTTTGCTTGGATGATTTTTAGTTATTATTTATCTGCCCTTTGGAAAAGCCTAAAAAGGGTTGTATCGTGGCTTTTCCAGGGGGATGCAAGCAATGAAAGGATGAGATTCATCTTGGTTCTCCTCGTGATCACTTGCAAATTTGGAGAGGGTATATATTAGCTGACTGGCAGGATGGATGGAAATGCTGTTAGGGACCTTTACTGGAGAGCTGTGGCTGACATTATCAAAATGGGTGCCCTCCCAACAGAAGGAACATAGTAGCTTGAAACAGATTTACCATGTCTTTAGCTGCATCTCATGGAACCCATTTCCCTGGAAAAAAGGAGAATTGGCAGCAGAAGGCAGTCTGAATTGCCCTAGTTGCAGCTAAATTCACAGCTGATACTGGGCTAGTGCTTAAACACAGGTCTCCATATTTCTTCCATTGTCTTCTGGATTATTTTTTTTCCCCTCCAGGTTCTTGCTAGTGAAGCAGCAGCCCTTCCTGCCTCTCCCACCCAGTTATTGAATCTTCTTGTGCTGATGAAATTGCAGTCCATCTGTTGTAGGAAGCTGAGAGTGAGAAGATGATGGTAAACAGAAAACTGGAGGCATTCACAGTGTACTAGCACTGCTGTTCTACCTCCTGGATTGCACAATTGTATTAGGGTCAGAGCTCTGATGAAAAGAGAGTATTTTGCCAGGATGAGGCGTTGTGGTAAGGGTTAGGAGAGGAGGAGGTCTAGGGCAAAGCCAGAAATTTGTATGGGTAAAGGTTTTAACCTTCATGTGAACTGGCAGTATAAAAAGTTTGAGTCTTTTCCAAAGTCACGGATTGAGACCAAATTCTTCTGCTGTTGATGCTAGAAATCAGACCCATGCTGCCTAAAATGAGCTTCCAAATTCTTCAAAGCACATTCCTGAAAGTGCCACAGCTGCAGGGGGATTGCTAGGGGCAGAAGGGAAGGAGAGAGAGAATTGGATTGTCTGGAAAAGTTAACTGCTTGCAGGAGTGCATGGCTGGCTGTCTCCCTGACTGGAACAGGAAAGGGGTAACCCTTGTGTAAAGCACTCCTTTGCAGATGATGTCCCTAACATTTCCATCCACCCTGCTGATATACTCTTTCCACTGTCTCATTTGTAAGTACTGTGTGCTTGCTTCAAGCAGTGCTTTCTGTTTCTGTGACTTCTTGCTGCTCAGAGGCAGACTGTGTGAGGCTCAGACAGCAGCAAGTTGTATCCTGGTTACCTGTGGCTCTTCTGCATTGCTTGGAAGAATTCAGCAGTGCTTCTTTACAAATTTATCTCTTGGTAAACTTTCTCACCCCTAGGACTCTGGTTTAGAGAACTAATTTTTTTTCTGCACCAGACTGTGACACTTCAGATGTTAATGCTTCAAATAGTCACCTCCTACCTTGCTTCAGCTTTTACGTCTCAGCTTTGGTAGTTCTGTTCTCTAGTCTGAGAGACTCCTGTGCTGTAAGGGATGCATCTGATTTCTGGACAGCTGTCTGAGATGGAGATTATGCTTGTAAGAAGCCTGGGTTACAGGGAGTGGATGAAGTAATATGCAGTTGTTCAGACAAAGCAGCATTTCAATGTGTTCTTGTTCCATATTTTAACAACCCTGGGCTAAGCTTAAACCAGAGTTTCACAGACAACATGTCAGCTTACCATGGGTGATAACAGCCAGTGATCTTGGATGCCTTACTGTATGAATACCTGCTATTTAAGTGCTACTGATGCTGAGAGGTCTGAATTTTTCAAGCCTTATTTCCTCCCTCAAGTCAGAAATGACAAACTGAAGTTCTTTTTGTCCATGTGGCCTGTATGAGCCAATTCCTCATCTTTGCTGTCATCTCCAAAGCACATGCTGTTGTTGAGACCTCTGTGATCAGAGTAATGAAATGAAAACTTCCCAGTCGTACCTAGCTCTTGTGGATTTTTATCAGGTTACTGCAATTCCATTGCACTGGATGTGGTAGTTTATGATTCTTTGGTTATGATGGATTGTAGCATAATGGAATCCATGGGAAGTGGAAATAAATTTGTTTTCTTTATGGCAGTGGATAAAGATGGAAAACTGAGTATTTAAATAACTTTAATCAGTACAGGAAAGTGAACAAGCTACCCTTGTACTATTCTCCTTTATAGTTTGATTGCTTATTTTACTAAAATCTGATTATATTGTAACACATCTGTTCATAAAGTTAACTATCTGAACACTAAAGCCTGTGTTTAGAGCTCTTAGTTGAAGTTGGCATAAAAAAAACCCAAACAAACATGTATTTGATATATTCAGGCCCCAACTTTAATTCTTGAGGGGCTAAGCCAAGCAAATCCACAGATGTGAGTGTTTTGGTTTTTCTCTGATAGTACTGTCCCAACTGTGGCTGTGCAAGGAGTTTGGTACCAGCCAGTTCAGTGGGCTGTTGGAGGAGCATTAGCCAGATGGGCCTTTTTGCTGACTCCAGCTCTGTGATTAGTCACTGTGCTTTCATTGGGGAGGGAAGTCTGTATGCTTAGAAGAAAGAAAAGCATCTTGTATCACCTTGGCCTTGTCAGTGTGAACTGGGGCTCCTTAGTTTTCCTCAGTGATCATCTACTCTTTCATGAAGCTGAATGAGGCAAAATGATTCAGTATTTGTTCCACTCACATGTCTGTGGGGTTGTGTGCCCTCTTGTAAGGTGTACAATAAAAGACCCCGCTCAAAAGCATAAACTCTTGAAGCCAACTGGTCTTTGTGGGGAGGAACTTATTTCTGGGGGTTTTGCTAAGGAAAATACTAGTGTGAAAGGCTGTATTTGTTGAAATACAGCAGTATGTATTGCTGGATATAACGCTTTATCAAGTATCTCTCATCCCCATGGAGCATAATATAGTATTACAATTAACTCGCTCACAAAGTTTCCTTGCTATTATAAACATACTAGCTGAACAGACAGTGTTGCAGTTCTGGGGTTAAAGTCCTGGACACTAACTGACAGCATCAATTACTTCTTCAAACCTCTTTGCTCTCCTGCCCTAAAAATGTTTTTCAGTCAGTCAAAGCCATGTTCCTTGTCCCCCTTCCCAGCTAAAGGGCATTAGAGATACATATAGCAAGAATTTGTTGTGCTGTTTAAAGAGAGATCTCCATCCTCAGGCATGTGTCTGCCCAATGCGTATCTATCTGTAAGTTAAAGCAAACGCTTCAGTGCGTAGCCCAGTGTACAACAGTGTGGTGGTTTACACCCTGCCAGGACCCGAGACCACGTTGCCGCTGCCCCTTCCCCACCCTCGGACGGGGACGGGACAGGGAGTAAAATACAAACCCCGGGGCTGAGATAAGGAAGATTTAATACAACAGTGTAACAACAATAACAGTGATGATAATGTACAGAACAAGAGCTGTACCGCACGGACACAGCACGAGGCACAGACCCGCACAAAAGCCGCTCCTGGGCACCCGGACATGGCATGGAGCAGCCGGGCTGTAGCTCCCTCCCAACTGCTGGGGAACATTAACCCTATCCTAGCTGAACCAGGACAAACCAGAACAAACAGCCAAAGCTTTTTATCTTTTTTTTTTTTTTTTTTTTTTTTTTTTTCCCCCCCCAGGGTAACCACAGGAGGGAGGGGGAAAAAAAAAAAAAAGTATGAGTGGGGAGAAGAAAAAAGACAAACAAATTCTGCAAATCCTTCCAATCTGGAGCACCAGGCATGAAGCAACAAGGAAAATGCTGATTGATCAGGGATGCTGTATGTATGGTGAGAGGCCAAGGCCATGTTAAGTAACTCCTATGAAATGTTAACTTCCCCTCCTACCAAACCCAGGAACATCTAGCACTGCATAGCCTGGTGCTAAAGGGTAAGACACTAGGCTGGAGAGAAAGGTTGTGTATTTCCTTTTCGAAGAGTAAATATATTTGTACCAAAAGGAAGATTAATTCACTTTTATTCTCTTGAAGTTAGGGAAGAAGCTTTCTGTAGAAAACTTTCTGTATCTTCTCATATAGAATACTTCAATTGGAAGGGACCTATAATGATCATCCTGTCCAACTGCCTGACCACTTCAGGGCTGACCAACCATTAAAACATATTATTAAGGGCATTGTCCAAATGCCTTTTAAACTGGGAGAGGCTTGGGACATTGACCACCTCTCTAGGAAGCCTGTTCCAGTGCTTGACCACCCTTTTGGTAAAGAAATGCTTCCTAATGCCCAGTCTGAACCTCCCCTGATGCAGCTTTGAATCATTCCTGTGCATCCTGTCACTGGATATGACATGAGATGATACTTTACCTAAATACTGAAGGCAGTAGCCCATAAGCTGATCATCAGGGCTCATCACGTGTTCCACCACTTCAGCCGAGATGCTTTTTCCCCTCAAAGTGAGCCTAGCTTTAGGCCTGACCAAGTAATGTGCTGGGGACAATGAGCCTGGTTTTGGGGTCCCAGGTCAAAATGTCCATGAAAACAATTTGATCATAGAAGTTTTGATTTTACTGAAGTTATGTTTAACTGGGAAAAGAAGACTATCAGGTCAGAGGAAAAAAAGACAAAGCTGTCCAGTGAACAGAGTCAGCACCTGTGTGGGTGCATGTGCACAGTTTTATATGCATAAATTAGCAGCTCAGGGACAGTTTATGTTGTAGCCTTCATTCTAGATAAAAGCCTATTTATTTTATAGTCTAATCAAGGCCAAGTCAATTTTGTTTTCCTTTGCTCCAACAAACACACTGGTGTGTGATAGCCTATCAGATATTCACCCATGATAGGACTGCCACAGAAGGAGGCAAGTGTAACATGAATCTTGAGCAAATGTAGCTAATCTTGCATTGTAAGGTCATGTTATTTTTTAAACTGTGTAAAGAATGTGTAGCACAGGAGTGAAAGTGTTTGTGTAGCCCTTTTGATTTGTTTTTATACCGTAAAGCCAGTTTGGCCTTTTTAGTGATCCACAGGAACAAGCCAGTGGAATGTGTGAGCCTCTGGAATCACAAGGGAAAAGAGATGACTCCTAATCCTGGCTCCCATTTGTAAAAATGTCTTTTTGGAAAATGTCAGGGAATGAGAAATCTTGCTGCCTCTGAACATCTTCCAGTAAATAGAGTTCAGCTCTGGACTGAAGCCAGACACTGAGTCTCCTGGGGCCAGTCTCTCTTGGCTGCATGGACATGAAAATCAGAGTTGTGTCTGAGGTGTGGTGCTGGGAGCAACCTGTACTTTGTATAGTCATTATTACCCCTCGGACAACGCTTTCCTGTCAGCACTCAGTTTTAGCTAACTAAGGGTTTTCTGAAACTGGCCTTTTGGAATAATGTCAGTCTCTTTCAGATACTGGAAGGGTTTTCTCTGTATCTTCCAAGTCAGCTGATCTAAGAGGAGCTGCTAATCCCATTGGCAATGGAATTTGACCCGTTTTCAAGACATTGATTCTTTTTCTCTTGCTGAAGATAAGAGCCTTATCTTTGTCAAGTTTGGGTGAAGCATGGGTTCTGTATCCCAGACAGCAGATGAGTGTACCCTGGGCTGCTCAAGCCTTAAAGAAAAGTTTAATCTCCTTGAAAATGGATTTTCTCTAACCTGATAATAGGTATATAATAGTCTCGTTGTCAAGCATTATATAAACTTTACTGGTCAAAAGGCTGTCTTGATTACTGCTTATACACAAAATTTGGAAAAGAAGAGAGGTCCTAAGGTAGGCAATTCAGAATTAACAAGAAATTTCCTGCTTTTTTTTTTTTTTTTTTAAATCTGTTTTTCACATGGCCTTGGTCTGAGGTTTTCAGCTGTTACAGTATTTTTTCCTTTTACAAAATGAAAAGTCTTTATTAGCTTTTAAAACCGTCATATAAGATGTTAACTGAAACTGTCACAGGGCCTGTTGATTGATCATTAACAATTTTGTATCCTGAATCCCTTTGGTATTTGCTACCACCCCTGGATACTTTGGTTGTTTTGAGGCAGGTTTCTTTCATTTTATAAAACTGCATTGGGCATGAGGGCTGTTTCCACAGCTAAGAATATACCTTGCAGAACTAAATTATTATTATCTGTCAGCTACACTGAACAAATGTTTTTGAAGAAAATTGAAACTGCATCTCAGTTTGATTCTGATGCTTTTTGACATTTCAATTAAAATACCAAAATGAAAGTCCTAATTTATTTTTTTTAACTGAAGTTTGCTTTTGGTTTGTGTTTTGGAAAAAAAACCCTAAAATCAAACAAAACCCAGAAGGAATATTTTAATTTAAAAGATGAAAAAGAGTTTTCTCTAAAAATAAAGTTCTGCAGTAGTTCAAGTAATTACTTGCAGTATTTCATAAAATCAGATTTTGAGCAACTCCATTTAAAACATTTCTTTATACTTTTTTGTTTGTTTGGACTCCCAACCAAAAGTAACATTGAATCAGAATTAGGAAGATGTTTCAAGTTATAGTTACTATGTTTTCCATCCGAAAGTATGAATATATCCATGTTTTCTTCAGACTGGGCTTTTGTCAGCCAAAGATCCGTGAGGAGAACAGGCTGAATTTTGCTCTGCATCTCAAACACTCACCAGCTTGAGGTTTGTGCATCTTGCTCAAAGAACACTTGCACGTTGTGTTTTCCATTAATTTACATTAGCTCAGGGTTCAGATCTGTGAGTTCTCCTTCGCCCAGGCAAGCATGTTTTCTGTGAGCAAGGGCTGCAGGGCTGGGACTTAGGAATAAGACTTTGTGCTGTTAAAAACAGGTTTTGTACTGTTTTTCATATTGATTATTCCCTTCTGCAGGAAATAGTTCAGGTTTAGTAGGATTCTTGACATTTTCTAGTGCAAGACAGGAATTAGTTGTGCTTTTCAGGCTGACTTGTACAGCCAATTACAGTTATCAATAAAATCTTTACAGCTTTGTCTTTGGAAACAGATAAAACTGCCCTTGTATTCTCTCCATATTTAGCTGAGTCTGGCTAGTTGATAGAGAGGATGAAAAAAAATTAGTGTGAAGATACAAAAAAGGTCAAAAAAAAAAAAATTAAACATCTGATCATGTAACTGATCTGATATGAACTTGATATCATTATGATGGCTGTGAGTTAAATTTTTCCAGATGTTCTCCCTAACAATTTTTACTCAACCATGTTATTCAGTAGCTATGTTAATTCAACAGGAAGGCAGGCCTTTCTCAGTGACAGTCTGAACTGAAAAGAGCAGGTTTTCTGAAACTCTCCACAAAGTAAAATGGTCAGCATAAGGAAACAATGGAGTGGAGTTTGGGTGAGTGCAGAGTATGCTGCCCTGGTACATTTTAATTTGGTGGGTAAAACTGTGTATTTACAGTCTTATAGCTGAATGTTGCTATGCTTGCAAAGTTGTACAGGACTTCACAGAATAGCTCCTGGTGAAGGCAGCAGGCCTGTTTGTAAAGTAAGACATCAGCTGCAAGCCAGAGCACACCTATAAGTACACAGTGGGCAGCTAGGACCAGTCCACTTTTAGTTCCTTGCCTTGTCAATTGGAATTGTTTCCATCTAAAAAAATAAACCATCTGAGTTTATATTCAATCATTCCTGTCTTTTATTAGTTTAAAAGTGATTTGGTATTGTTTGGGAAGCTCAGGGTAGAAAAAATATTAGGGTGAAGCCTAGTTTACTTAGGCTATTGTCACATCCATGCTATGCTCTACTGAAACTGGAATATGAGGATGAAAGCTCAGAATATTATTACTGAAATGTATTCAGGTCTGTGATGGACTAATAAGTAAAAGAAAAGTCACCAATCAGCAATATTTAGCTTTTTGGATAAGAACCAATCTCTCCATTTCTCAAGAATCAGGCAGGTGGGTTTTTATTAAGGTTTATTTGGCTTGTCAGTAAGTTAGGCAAGCAAAGAAAGTGGTTATCAATGTTTGTGCCACATGAAGGCACTCTGAAACAGTAAGAGAGCATACAGGCTCCAATGTCTGCTGTTTACTCAAAATTTGACTGAGGCTGAAAAGGAAGAGGAATTGCTTCAGCCATATTTTGGTCTTCTTTCCACATATATATACATATCTGTAGTATACTTCTGTCAAGGTACCAGTTGGCAGGAGCTGTCAGATCCTAGGTGTTGCAGATTGGATTAGCCATTCCCTCAAATCATGCTTCATACTAACCTGCATGTGTTGTTCTGCTGGGTTTCCTGAACTTTCCCAGTCATATCTCCGTGGGTATGCGGTATGGTTCCTGTGATGTGAATCCCTAGCTGCAGGGCAGTGCCAGACTTGCCCTTCAAGCAGGTGTGCTATTGAGCTGCAGACATGCAGGAGACCTAATGCTTCCACTGAACTTCGATCTCCATGGATGAGTTCTAAAGAGTCAGTCTGTGCAGGCAGAGTGGACACAGCCGGTATTTCTGTCCAGAAATCCTGAATGAATATATGAAACCATCTATTCCTGCTAAAGCAGAATTTCTGTCTGGAAAAAAAGATAGGATCTGACAAGACTTGAATTTGCTATAATTTGAAATGTAACTTTTAAAAATTTATATTCTGTGCTCATGCTCAGAACCATGTCTTAAAATTTTCTATCACATCTACAAACATTTTTTGCTTCATATATGGAGACTGAAGTTCTCTAATAATGAACTGCTGCTGTTTGGCTGCACTTCAAGAAGAAGGAAAAATGTCAGGATGTACAATCATGTGAGTTGGTAAGGGTGAATCAAAATGCAGCACCTGAATCTGAAGATTGTATTTTGATCTGCCATGAACCTCTCCCATTAAAATTTAAAATATCCTTTTCCCCAGACCTCCTCTAAGATAGAACAAACTACGTGGAAAAAAACCCCACATTCTGACTGTGGTTTAAATAACAGAATTCAGGAGAGCTGAGAGGTAAGCTTGCACTTGATTCTCATTCCTTTCAGTTTCTCTCCATATACTCAGGTGAAGATCAGCCTTAATTTTGAAATTCTTGGCTTGTCGCACTTTGCATCACAATTACCGTGTTTTCTAAACATTGTGGGTTTTGCTTGAAATGCTTCATTTGGTCTGAGATTGGCTCAAAGCAGCAGATCTGAAAGTGTAACTGAGCTTGCTTTCTCTCCTGCAGCAATCCAAGAGGATCAGGTGGTAGCAGATGCCTGGATGCTGTTGGTTCATTTGCATGTGAACAAGGTAACTTCAATTTATTCCCCCGCTATGTACTGCAAAGAAATAAGTTCTGGTCTCTGAGGTAAAGGGGTTTGATGGACTTGTTAGCAGTGTGCTGTGAACAAAAATTGTTATCTAGCTCAAACTTACTGTTGTATCTACTGCAGTGATCTTGCTTGATCAACTAACACCTGATTAGAAAATGTATAGCAAATCTTAATGTTTTTCAGGCCCTTTTAAAACTCTAACTGTAAGAATCTTGGGAAGTGAGTGGAGCTTGCCTTGAAACGGAAGACAGGGTTTCCAAATCACTTTGAGGGCTTTGTTGCTAGCTGTAGGGATGGAGGAGTTTGTCTTGTTCTCTGTGGCAGCAGAGAATTTCAGTTTTGCTGGTACCTTCAACTGTTCTGCTTTTCCACCCAATGTTTTGGAAATGTATTTTAGTTGGGAAAAGACAGGGTGGTCAGAAACTGGACACAACCTGACAGATGGCAGGAGAGATTTCCAAAAGAATCTGATGGACGCTTGGGGAAAAAAAATCTCTGATCTCAGCTACAAGGAGAGTCCAAGCAATTCATGTGAGCTGCTTGTTACACTGATCGCAATCCAGGGGAGGCCTATGCCAGTGGAGCTCACTGAGCTGGAGGCAGTTACTTGGAACTTGCACTGATGTGAATCTGGGCCAGCATGCCCACAATTGGCCCTGATCTCTTGTCTTTCAAGTAAGAACAGAGCTATCCTGTGCTTTTTACAGAGAACTTGAAAATGAAAAATGCTGCGTGGCTTGGTTGCTTATAGCAGAACTTTCCAGCTGTGGCAAGCGGCTTTGGGAGCTTCCATTTTGGGGTGCCAGTCCTGGGGCACCTCAAGTGCTCTGAGCACTTCTCTTTTGAAAATCAAGCAGTTTGTTTTAAGCCTCTGAAAATGTAGGCGCTTAGCATGCTTTGAATGCTTGGCCCTGGTGACCTACAAAGCAACAGAGCACCAATTTTGATTTTTACAGTGCAGTAGGACTGTGTGATGAATTTGATTTCTGATGGTTTTCACTTATGGTAAGAAAAAGCTCCTCGTTTTAATGTACACTTGGCTCTCCTTATCCTACTCCCTATCTCTGTACAGTATAGCATAAGTGAATAGAGAAAAGCAGACTGCCTTTTGTTTTATGAACAGCTATGCCAAGTCTAAGACCATGTTGAAAAGCCCAAGTTGTGAGTACTTCCCCCCTCAGTATTTGAACTGTTCTCGTCTGTGTGAATCTTCTGCCTTCGTGGCTTTACATTCTTGTTTTCTCTGATACATGTCCTTCTTCCAGAGCCCCTGTCCAAACTTTTTTTCCCTGAAGGGGCAATACAATTTCAAGTCATGTACTGGCAGAAAATTTATAGCTCAGGCAATGTGGTTGCATCTCCATAAAACCATTGGTCTCTGCTCTCTTTTTTCCACTCTTCTAGGGTTGGTTTCTTTTTCCTTATTGTTTCCATGTTTCTTAGTGATTCTGTCTCTTCTGTCTTTATATTAAACAAAGCACATACATAAGATCTGTCCAAAACCACCAGCGGTTTGTTTGTATGTTGACATCTGAACTGAGGTTTCTTTCAGGAATACCTGATGTATTTTTTGGCCTTGAAGTGTCAGCAGTTCATCACCTCTCCTTAGCACATCGGCAGTGAGACAAGTACCTTGGATGTTTTTCCTGGTTTTGGCAGAGGGAAGTTCCTCCATCATGGTGGAGGCTTTGGAAAGGCAGGTGGTTCTTAGACTGGAGGGGTAACCTTCCTAATCTCAGAAGGTCTGAGGTGGGCTTAATCAGTATGGTAATAAAACAAGGGCAGAAAAAAAGGGAAGAAACAAGGGTCAAATCTATAGCAGTAGTCAATGGGGCATCCTTGCTGCGGAGGTGATGAAGGAAAGTAGTTGTTTGCCTGTTGTTCCCCCATATAGCATTTCATCTTTAATATACAGCTGCTAGATTAGGTCTGTGTGTGTACTGCACATGCCTGAGAAACTGAATCCAGTTCATGATGTGGTTAGGCAGCTGTTTTCACCTGGCAAAAGATGTTGCTCTGCCAAAAGGCATGGTCCTTTTTCTGCTCACTCCTGAGCCTCTGTGTTCATGAATGGCCTCGTGGTGAAGAGAAAGGCTTAGGTTTTAGCTGATCCATCTGCCTCATTGTGCAGCCACATTGAAACTCGTGTGGTAGAAGGAGGTGGTTAGGAATTAGCAGTTAGGGTGCTGAAACTGCCAGTGTGGGTTGGTTCTGGCTCAAACACATGCATATCCAGGGCACAAAGGAATTTCCTGATGTTGGAAGAGGGTAAAATGGAGTACAGAATTTGCCCTTCGGTATAGCCATGACAAAAGGTAGTGCTTGTAACCTTCCAAATGCTATGTAGGACATTTGTGGCAGTGTAAAGGTAACCTAATACAAAATGTGACTTTGGAAGAAAGCTGGCTTCTGAATTGCACATGTGAGCACACGTGTGTGTGTATATTAAGATGACCTTTCTAGTATAAGGTATAGGTCTTTGCAATCCATTCACTTGTAAGCATGCCTTTGCTTTCTGTACATCTCTTCTCCCATGTGTTTCTCCAACCTGGAGCCAAGCATATAGAGGAATAGCTAACAAAACCATTTCCTGATTCCCTGTATTTTTTTTCTTTTGTTTGCAAAAAGTGAAATCCATGTCTCTATGAATTCTATTGGTTGTCAGGGATCTGGTGATGTCCTTTTCATTTATTTGGGGAGCAGCAGCACTTAGGACCTATGCTAGGGCTTCTGGTGTCTGTGTGCTCTCTAAACACAGAATAAAAGGACTATGGCTTTTCAGAGTTTGGTCTTCCCACTTCTTTTAATACAAGTATGCTTGTAGCAGTCACAGGCTGTCACACTAGCTAATGCGTGGACCTCAGATCGCATGTTGGAGAGCGCTCAAAAGCACTCTGTGAGCAGACTCTCTTAATTTGCCTGGACCACATGCTGTTAGGAGAGCAAGTGATGCTGTTCCTTGTCTCTTACTGGAATGTGAAGTGTTTGTTTCCGAGTGTGAGGGCTGTCTTCATTGCTGTGGCTGCAGTTTCTTTAGCAGGTTTTGCTGTCTTCCAGCAGGCAGAGCTGGGGTCTGGCCTGTGATGCAACCCCTACACCAGTACTCAGAGACCAACCTGAAGAGAAGTGTTGCAAGGGTGTCTAAGCAAGCAGCCCTCTGAGGAGGGGCGGGAGGAGGTGGGGCTGCACCAGAGCCTTTTAATGGCAGAATAAATGGGAAGGTGTAGGGCAGTGCTGCACAGTCAGTCCAGCACACCCGCTGTGTCTCTGTTCTCTTCCCTTGTGATCTGCAAGAGCATACTAGCTGCACCAAATCTTGAAGAAACACATACCAGCAGATTTTTGGTTTGCCTTCTTTTCTTGAAACTTTAGTTACCCATCGGCAACTTTCAAGATGACAAGAATTTTGACAGCTTGCAAAGTGGTGAAGACTTTGAAAAGTAGATTGGAGTTTTGCAATGTGTCTGCTGATCACTGGAGTTTCTCAAGGACTGGTACCAGGTTGTTGAGCATCAAGGTAACAGTAACTGAGCTACTGTGGTTTAATAGATGTGTTTGGCGTGCTGAGAGATAGCTTGCTGCAGATAACAGGGCTTACCTAGACACATAAAATTGAACCAAAGGAGATTTGTCTGAACCCTAAGCAAGGGATTTTCTTGGCTAAATGGTTTTATTAGCTAAGCAAACACTTTTTGTGTAGTCTGGAATGGAAATTATAGGGTAAATTGCACCAGAAGGTGGAAGTTCAGGGTTTCAGTTAATTATTATATGGTATTTTCTATAGAAACACCTTACCCTTCTGTAGGACTGATAGCAAACAGAACAGATCTTTCAGTCCTTGTGAGCATGAATCAGCTAGATATTTTAAAACATGCATCACTTGAAGCATATGATTAATCCTATTGGATCCGCAAAAGATCCATTTTCAATGTATTGGAAACCATGATGACTCTGAGATTAATCAGAGAGCTAGACAACTCTTTGTGAATGCATCAGTGTATCAGCTCTTGATTTACTGGGGCTGGAACCCCTTAGTTCACTTCCCCAACTTTCTGCTGCTCTTTGTTACAAGAGCTGCATTTGACCATCTTTGCGAGCGTAACTCAGACAGGTGTGGCAGAGTATGGTGGTGGAATGGGACTTTGTGAATTCTGTAGCTCTGGCCGTGTTTTGTCATCATGCACTTTGCATTGAAAAGGCACTCTTGCACATGTATCCTGTTGAATTCAACAGTGTCATAGAATTAGCAACCAGAGGAGTTGTGTTTCAGCGGGTGGTGGGGAAGAACTCTTAGAGGCTTAGGCAGCACCTGCTGGTTAGCTGCAGCCCTACTTGGCAGACTGGAGCAGAGATCAGTACCATTTCTGTCCACTGAGGACTAGGGTTTCTCTTACCTGTCCCACAGCCACTGATTTTTCAGGAGTTCTCTGAGCTCCTTGCAACAGACCCATTACTTTTAAAACAAAAATTGGTTAAAGAGAAAAACTGGATGAGGAAAGGGGCATCCTTATTTTCATTCCTTCCTTCAGCATGCATGTTCTCAGTTTAGCTTTGTCCCACCTGCACTTAAAACCAGAGCTTGTCTTGTGACTAGCATTCTTGTTAATGACAACAGAAGTCCTACTTGTGAATTAGAAAGCCATCATAGTCACAAATTCCTGCAGCCTTCACCATTTGAAGAAGTAGGGCTCTGACATGAGGAGCAAGTTGCTTGGGTGTTCCTCAGGGTGGTGAAGTTATGTTGGTTTGACTCTCTCCACACATTAAAACTATGTCAGAGCCCTCAGGTGGGGCAGTGCAGTCTCTCACATCTTCCATGACAGGTGCCAGCTTCTATTGTTCTGTTTTGAAATTGCAGCACTGGCCTAGAAAGTGTCTCTTGGTGTGACAAAGCAAATTGCAGCACAGTTTGAACAATCTCTTCCCTTCAGGCTTTGTGCTTCAAATTTAAATGGGATAGGGGAAAATGGAGGTAATTTTCCTGCCAGTATTGCTGGATGGGTGGAATCTGTGAATGCACTAAGAGGTGCTGTTGACAAATGTCACAGTGTCTAGGGGATAGGAGCCCAGGATTCATACTTGGCTGGTTGGTTCATGGCTGGTGATGGCTTGTAGCATCACTATGCTGATGCTATGTGTTGTATAACAGGAGTCCATGCAGGTACACTCAAGTTTGCTTGGGTTTTAGAAACTGTCAGGCTGACTAAGCAGGACTGAAGAGTTTTGCTGGAACGCCATCCTTGCTTGTCTCTGTTGTCTCTGATACCTCTCTTGCTTTTTGGAGCTGGTTCAGTTATTTCTGCCTAGCTCTGTAGAGTGCAGCAGTTGAAGGCGTGTGATGCACAGGGAAGTGAGTTCAATTTGGTCTGTGGTTGTAAGTCTGCTGCAGTAAAAGGCATCTTCCACCGGTAAAGCATTATAGCCCATGGTTTGGATTGCTGTTTCAGCTTTTGATGGGACACCATCATCTTTTTTTATATATGCCAGGATAATTCTGGTGGGCACTTGCAGTAGGCTGGAGCTGATGTGTTCTTACAGTGACGGATTAGCATCTGAAGTTTGGATTTGGCATCTTAAATGACAGATTGATGGTTTTAGGTACATGTTCTGTCACTCATTCAAGGACTGCACAGTGACAGACCTACAAGGTCATATCTTATAATGCTGAGGCATCCCATTAAGAAGTTTCATGTTCATGGAAAACTGCTGCCCTACTCTGGAGTTACAGTACCAACTGTAAGACAGTGGCAGGCTTATACACCTTGTTGCATGGGACATACAGAAGCAGAAGTGGAAGAGACTCTTTAATACACATCTATAAGCAGTAAAGCAGCAGGCCTGAGGGAAAATTTAAAGATAAGTGGTTCTAAAAAGCCAACCTATTGCGTAGCTTTGTGTTAGAGTGTGAAAGTTAACTGTAGCTGTGAGACAAGTGACCAAGTAGTGACTTATGGCTGGGTTTGGTGTTCCAGCCCTCATTAGAGGTAACAGATATTTGTAAGAAGTTTGGAGAAAAAGTGAAATGCAAAGTAATTAAGG
The DNA here is from genome assembly GCA_028020825.1 of Podargus strigoides. Lineage (NCBI taxonomy): Eukaryota > Metazoa > Chordata > Aves > Caprimulgiformes > Podargidae > Podargus > Podargus strigoides. The sequence goes on from CM051625.1 coordinate 36,298,716, forward strand.
TGTGTGGGCTAATGGTAGTATAGGTAATGATCCCATTCTCCCATTATTGCAAGCTTAAATGAGCGTTTAGTTGCCTTTTATTGCTTTTTCTCAGTGGGCTATTTTAGGGAGCATAACAAAATACAATGAAAACATGTTTCTAATCTATGTATAAGCTAAGTAAAGTATTAGAGAGCATGAGGGAGAGGCGTAGTTTTAGTAGAGTGCCTAATAATTTTTCTCCCATGTCTGTTCTCGTCCAGTTAAACACAGCCTATGTGGGGACACACCATTTTAGGTGAGCAGTCTGAGATGTGGGAGCTCACAGGTCTGTGTTTCCCTATTGCATCCCATCCTTCACTTCTAAAGGAGAGATGGAGCAGCCAGGGGTGAAAGAGGGGCACAGAGAGCAGATCTGAGACCCCTGTGGGCTCTCTGTAGGGGTGCTAAGCATCGCTGGTTTTGGGGTAATCAAGCTTCTTTGTAATTCTGGAATGGGCAGGGAGACTCCTGCTCGGAGCTCGTATCATTTAATGCTCATCTGAGGCCAGTGTAGTTAAATGGGGATGTAAAGAGATGTACAAGCAATAAACATGTGGCTTGTAACAGTATAGCTGGCTCAGTAAGGAGAGGATTGGGAAAGGTATAAAAACCACCAGGAGCAAATTAAAAATATAGTTAAAAATGAGAGGGAGAAGAGGAAAATTTTTGAGCACTGGCTTTAGAAGCTCTTTCAGATTACTGTAAAAGGGCTCTTCAAATACATTGTGAGGCAGGTGGAAAGTAACTGAAAATGACTGCAAGGGAAGCAGGGAGATGGGTGAGGAGGTGACAGATCAGTCACAAGTTAATCCACTCCTCCCCCTCTGGAGGTGAAAGTGAAGGGGAGGTAAAGCTGAGCCTCTTCCCCTAGAGATGCGGGGAACTTAGTGAGCTTCTACTGCAGGGCAGAAGAGGGGTGCTCGCTGACTTCTGCTAGCTGCTTCACCTGTCTTGGTTCCCCCTCCTCCTTTGACCTCTGTCATGAACACTGTGAACAGCCTTAAGAAGAGTTCAAGTTGTAGGAGCTGTGCCTTTCCCACCATGGTACCTGTGTTGTGTTTCTGGCTTTGCTTTCTCTTTGGCTTGGATGGTAAAGGAACTAATCCAAAGCATCTCCCTAAATTTAGCTTACGTGTGAATCTTCTTTGCTGTATCCCAGGACACTGACCTGGCTTTGGATTCTTTTTTTTTTTTTTTTTTAATTCCTACCCTTTCTTCTTCTCTTAATTTTAGCCAGAAGCAAATGTACTAAAATAAATATATATATATAATAAAAAAGGATTGACAAAGTTTTGACTGTTAGCAATGTCCAGATAGATTTCCAGCCTGTGATGGCATAGTACTTACAAGAAGAGACATTTTTCTATCAAAGAGAAAGTTCCTCCTTTGTTGCTGGTTATTTGGACTCGAGAGAGTGGATCTAGCACAGTCTTGGCACCAGCTTTCTACTGCAGAATAAATCTGGTGGCTTTGGGCTTCTTCTGCACTTCTGCTAAGTTGGCTGTTACGTCACCAGCCGGATTTGTGGGCTCAGAAATGTGGCAGAGGCTGTCGTGCTGCATGGAAACATGGCCTCCCTTAGAAAGGAGATGTTTTATCATCATCTTACTGGGAAATGAACTCACCTGCACTAAAACTGAGTCCCAATTGCATCTCTGCCATACATCAGTGCCCGTCTTGGCTTCAGTACTCTGCATGCTCACAGTCCTTCAGCAGCCCAGCATTCAGGGTTCAACGTGCCCTTGCCAAGACAAACTGAGGGATTTCTTTGGAGGAGGAAAAACTTGACTCCCTTGACTGTGAGGCAAGTAGACAAGAGGAAAAATTACCTGTTCACTTTCCAGTACAGGAGTTTACAGGGAACTAACTGGAACTAAATTATCTGATTTGAAACTTTCTTATTGTTTTGGGTTTGCTGCTTTCTTTTTTTTTTTTTTTTTAAGGGCTACAGTGCTTTGTTTGCTTCCTGTGTGAAGTGCTTAGTGAAGTGAACTGGGACCTGAACTAGTTAACTCTTCAAGTTGCTTTGACAAAATGCACAAAACCTGGCAATGCTGCAGCAACAGCATCACCCTTTCTGTTAGTCATCTCCATCCTCAAAGCTCTTTGAGAGCCCTACAGCCTCTCTGGAGCACAGGGAGTTCAGCTAAAGGTAGAGCTACTGGTGTGTAGGCAGGAGAAATTGGGCTGTGAACAGTGTGTCTCACATTGGGCGGGGGTGTGTGGAGGAAAGAGCTGAGACTACGACAGAGACTTATCCAAGACTATGTGAGGATGCTTCTGAGAATGGTGGAGACAAAAGGACCTTATGGAAGTTCTGGGGGTTTTTTTGAAAGTGAAAATCACTCCCAACTAGTCCCTGATTGAGCCAACTGGCCTTCTCTTTATAGCCTGTAAATCACTTTTCACATTAAAAACAAAACTGAAAAGACAAGGTAGGCTGGCAGCCTAGGGATATGATAACACCTCTGCTGGAAATGTAAGCAAGAATAATTGCTTCTAGAATGATCAACAAACAAACCAACCACTTAATTAAGAATAATAAATCAAGTAAGGGAGGGAAACATTTGAACATCTATCCCTTGCCATAGCTGAATTATCAGGCAGGTTATGGTTGCTCAGGGACATTCTTCTGCATTACTTGAACACTGAGTTGGGGCTTTAATAGTACAACGGGGGCTTCTGTTCAACAGAAATTATTTCTGTGTTGGTGTGGTGTATAGAAGGGCAAGTGGTCTGTGGTGGGAACAAAGACACAGATTCCTCTCAAGTACTATAGCGAGGGTGAAGCTCTAAAGGTCACAGTGATTGCTCTGGATTTTGGCCCTCAGGAGTTAGATGGATCTGAACTTTTCTGGTCATTCCACTCTTGTGGACTTTGCTTCCTGGAGGATTCTACCAGGACATGTTTGCAGTTGGGACTGTGATTCAGGTAATTACCCCAACTTGTTCCAACAAGCGGTAGGGCTTGCTTGAACTGGAGTTGATGTTTGGGTGGACTCAAATACGTGGCCTGCTGGGGGAAGGGATCCATCTCTTGAAACCAAGGCTGAGAAAAAACAGTTCCTACAGTCAGTCTCCCGTATCAGCAGGGTGGGCTGGGTTTTCAGCAGGCTTCAGAAAGGGCAGAGGTCCCATCCGGAGCCCAATGTGAGGCACCTAGGCAACCTCTGTGCTTTGTAATGCTTTGGGTGTGCGGCAGCTTTCTGCAACGAGAGGCTTAGCGAGATTAAGGAGCTGACCAAACTGTAATTTTTATTTGGGCTAAATCTTGGGGATTTAGCCACAAAAACTGTATTTATAACTGGGGAGGGATTTTGGTGTTGCTGACTATCCCATCCAATGGTGAGGGAAGGTTCAGAAAATGATGTCTAAACCTTTTGAGAATGACCGGATGTTTGACAGTAATGAGGAAAAAAAATGCAAGGCTAAAAGCATCCCCGATGCACAGAATTCAATTACTTGGCAATGCAGTTTGGTTTTTAGTGTATTTTGCAGTACATTAGTAATTGATCTGTGCAGTATTTGTAACTGCAGAGGAGTTCTAGATGAATGTTTGCCATGATTGTTACAAAATGTTCAATGCTGGGAATGGAATTTCTCCTTGCTGTGATTGTTCATCTGATTTACAGCTAATGGAAAGTAGCTCTCCTGCTCCTTTCTACAGCAAATTGATCTTGATCCTTCTTTAAAAAAAATCCCAGTAAGAAGAATTGTTCTGTAAAAACCCGATATGAAGTTAAATCATGGTGAGAGCTGCTGCCTGGTGGACAAGCTTTGCACATCTCCTGTGGTGCACACCATTGGGGTTTTTGCACCGGTCGTTGCTCTGTGACTGCAGCTCTGTTCTCAGGAGGCAGCCGTGCTTGCAGTCCAGAAGGGGAAGTTTCTCAGGGCCCAAAAGGTTCGTCATCCACATCTTTTAAGCCCAGAAATTCATTGGCAAATCTTTTTCCAGCTTTGCTTATTCTCTCTCTTCCCCTGCATGCCATCAGTGATCCTACTGCCTGAAGCAACCTCCCAACTCATTCTGTTGTTTCTGTTGTACGTATACTCATTTATTTGGTCAAAGCTGAAGTTCTTGGGTGGTTTCCCATCCAAGTCAAGGACAGGCTAAGAAAGGTTTAGTTCCCAAATGAGGCAAGAGAAAGTGTGTTGAGGCAAGAGAAAGTGTGTTTAGTCTGGTAGGTATGTGCAAAGGCCCAGCTGTGCCAGTGAATCTCTTAATGACTTTTGTAAAAGTCATTCTCTGTCCCCCATTTTCCTCAGCTGCAAAAGAGTGACGAAGCCTGTAAGGGACCTCACACTTAGTGTGGGACTCAGTGCTGCTAAACACTCTCTGAAAGAGGTCTGGTTTTATGGGAAGTTTTCCTCTAGGCTGCTTGTTCCATATCTACCTCTTCGAGGACAATTTATATCTATGCCTGAGGTAACAGAGACCACGAATGTCTGTCTGATCCACAAGTTCCTCTCTTCTTGTGTCCTGCAGCGGAATGGACTGGTATTTTGAATTTTTCTGTCTGACACCAGTCCAGCTAAGCATACACTTATTTTTAGTGCCTTAGCTGTACAGTTGCAAAAGCAGTTAAACACCTATCAAAGGTCACAGCTGGATGAGAGCCAGTGTACTCGGCAGTAAGCCTTGGGCAAACATTGAGGAGAGAGGCGATCCTTTCCCTACAGAGTTATGATATTGGTTAATTGCAAGATATAACGGGTGGAAGAAATGAACAAAGTGATATGGAAGGGTGATCCCACAGTAACAGCAGCACATGCCAGCTGCCTTGCCCTCATTAGGAGCACAATGTTTCCTAAGTGTTAGAGAGAAAAAGAGCATCAGGAGACTAGTAAAAGAGATAGTATCATGGCAGAGGGGCAGGAATACTTACAGTGTGAGGCATGAAAGGCAGGGTTTACCTGTATAAACATCAAGCCTTTTCCTTCTGTGTTTGAGTCTCTTCATGTGCCTTTCTCTAGGCGCAGACAGCGAACTTGGTGCTGGAAGATGGGACGAAGATGAAGGGCTATTCTTTTGGCTATCCATCCTCCACAGCAGGGGAAGTCGTGTTCAACACTGGTCTTTCTGGGTAAGGCAAAAGCAAATGAGACACAAGCACCAAAACTTCTCTGGAGGCTTGTTAAAGTGTGAAAGCTGCTTTTTCCAAGCTCATAGGGTCCTGATCCAAGCATGTAGTGTTCTGTATAAGAAAACACTGTAGTCCAGGGGTGCAGAGAGAGAGATAATTAAGAGACTTCAGGCAGTCCTCTTGTGTCATAGCATTTGTGGTGATGAGAAACTTTTAATAACTAACAACTGATGTAACTAATCATGATAGCGAGGTATGTAGGGATCTGATCACTTCCCATTGAAATGCAGCCATTGCTGAGTCAGAGCAGAGGAGCTGTCTCTGTTCTCCTTCCAGTGCCCTGATCAAATATAGAGGTTTGAAGCATCTGAGTAATGGAACTTGGTTTCCGAGTGCAAAATTTTGAATTCCTGAGCTTCCTATGACCCATCCCTTATGGCATTTGTTGGCTCATACCACAGTTAAGGATGCATTTAAACTTTGTGCCCTTTCCATCTAAAAGGTGGGATCAGATTCATGCCTAACCTAGCATGACTCTGTCCTCTTTAGTGGTAGAAGCCAGTGGCTGGCTTAGGTTGGCAGCCAAATGCTGCTGATGCTTTCTTTGAACTGCTTGAGCAGAGGAAATCTGCCCAGAGGAATGAGGCTTTTGGTTAGGAGAGGGACACATCCCTGGGGAAGTGAGACAGCTCTGAGGTTGTTGGTGCTTGAGCTTTTTCTGCAGTCATTCATAGCTGTCTTTGCCCAGCTGCCTTGTATTCCCCGAATTCTGCTCTCCTTTGGAGAAACCAGTACTCACAGGATGAGTTTTTAAGTGATCTCATTGATGAAAATGTTAAATTGCTGCGGAGGGGAACCTGTTTGCAAAGTTTTGCATTAGGAGGCAATTATTTAAGTATTTTGACAGCACTAATTACTGGCTGTGTTAATATACCTGCCAACAAGCAACTGTTTAATATAGATCAGAATGATGGAGGGCACCAGAGTTCTCTTCTTGGTGACAGATTATGGGCAATAAATCTTGTCACATCACAAAAGTCAAGGAGGACCTGATGGATTAATTTCCTCTCCACATGATAATGTGGCAGCAGAAGCTGTGTTTGCTCATTTTCTAGTGGTTTGAGGAGGAAGGCTGTGAAAGAGAGATCTCTTCTGTGCTGGGGAGCATGTGGGTGTGGGAGGAGCATTCAAAATGTAAGGTTATATCCCCAGGAGCATGACCTTGACTGATTCGGAGAAGAGGAAGGTAAGAGTTTGCAGCATTGTTGCAGACTGTAAAAGCAGCAGATTTCCTACCAGTCCAGGGATTGCTGTCCAGTGAAAGAAACCCTGTAGCTCTGCCTAGTGTTCCTGAGCACAGAGATCAAGACCTTATGTATCCAGAGCAACCCAGCCTCCTCTTCTTATTGAAACTATAAGAGGCTAAGTGTGTGTGCAGGGGGTGCCCAGGGTTGGGGCCTTCTACAGACTGACCGGGCACATGGCAACTTGTCAGTATAGGGAGAAAGAGGCTAGTACCTGCGTGATTTTGCCATGAGTGCTGTTAAGCCTCAGGCCACCGCTTTCTGTGAAGTGGGTGTTTCTAGTTGCTGAGTGAAGTCGACATGGGCTCTGTACTGGGATGATTAACATGCTGCTCTGCACCTTGTCTCCTCATCTGGACTCCCACATACTGATTCATGTTGTAGAACTGGGAGGCAAAGCACTTTATGTGCATTCAGCTTTCAGGTTTGAAGTAGCTAAAGCTGGCTGAAATGTTGTCGTGTTACTCTGGAATAAAGGGCAGAGAGCACTGGTTGGGGGTGGAATGTTGAATTTTCATTAGAAAAGCATGAGGATGAACTTTTCAGAAACATTTGCTCAAAAAATTTCTAGTGTTGCAGCCATCTGTTTGGTATAGGAACAGAAAGGAAGAGATTTCCAATTAAGAAAGAAGAATTACAACCCATAAAATGTTCCCATGTTTGAAACAGCTCAGTAAATGCATTTGCCTCCAATAAGTCTGTGTGTGTTTCCCATGATATTCTAGTGAGATGGACAGAAATTCTCTGAAATCAGGCAGGCCTTTGGGCAGGCACAGCAAGGATTAGACCTTACAGCATCTTTGGAGCTCATGTTCCCATCTGCTCCTCTGTGCTCCACAAGGCATTGTGCCTGCTTAAAGGGCATTGTGTCTCAGTGCAGAGCTGTGCCTTCGTGCCCCAGCCAAACCCAATGGCTCTCTGTCCTTGTTTGCTGATTACAAATAACATGCAAAGGTTAATTACATTAGCTTTGTCATTAACAAAGAGTCTTTTGGAAGATTAACCAAATGCCTGGGAAGGAGAGAGCAATGCCAGATGTGCGCATGCCATGCACTTACTGCAGTTCTGTGATCACACTGCACTTTGGGTGGCTGTTTACCTGCAGCAGGAAGTATAGATTTGAACAGCAGCAGGGTCTTACCTGAAAATATTTCATGGCCATTGTTCATTCGACATGTCATTGCTCAGAGCTGGCTGGTGTGCTGCGCTGTCTGTATCTGCCTGCAACCATTCCGGGTTTTGTGGAGAGTTTCCCAATGTTTGACAATTAATCTTCTGGCAGTAAGTTTCATGTTCCATAAAAATATCTCTTGTGACTTGCTGATATCTGGTAGATGGCTGGAGTTGCCAATAATGTATTGTTTAAACAATAATGACAATAATAAACTAGACTTTGTATGGGGCAGATTCATCCTGAAGTGTCCTAATGCATTTGGCTAAATATTTGTGGGGATAACTTCATCTGTTGCTAAATTAAAGCATCTTTTGGTTTGAAAGACAGCCATTTTGTAATGGATTGCTGCAACAGTATGGTACAGTATAAGGGAGAAGGTGAAGGACTGTGTGTTAATTTGGAGATTAGGGGCATGGGCATGTAGACCATATTCACCCTGTCCTCCTCTCTGGGGTTGAAGGCAAGACTGGATCTCCTGGATCCAGAGCTGATACTTCACAAAATCCTGGGTTTTTTCCTCCACTGCAGAAGAATGTTTCATCATGCTTTTAGATCTGTCCTTGCTGAGAAGGGTATTGAGGCAGGTGCTTGAACAAAGTTGCTGTTCCTGGGGCTTCTGCCTGGGCTAAAGATATAAGAACATGCTTTGAGGCTTTGTGACCAGGGTGGACTGCTGAATCCCCAAAGCATTGCCTTCAACTTGCCTTCTTCAGAGACACAAACCAACTTCTGAGCACTTAGGAATCTTGTCAGGTGAAATGTATAGTGTCCTGTGGGTGGAAACCTAGAGATTGCCTAGAAGAGAAGCCAGGCCTCTGCTGGGAGAAGCTGCAAAAGTGGTACTATGGCAGGGTTTGTTGACAGAGCAGGTAGGAGGAAAGAACCCAGAGCTGCAGTGAGGAATCACAAGGATGATTCACAGCTGCTTCCCTGATCCCCAGACAAAAAGACAGGCATACGTTTGTCTACAGCCCTGAACACCTCAAGACCTGTGAGCTCCAGGCTGGGCAATGGACCAAATGTGGGCAAACAGCTCTGTTGTCTGTTGGCTTTTCAGTTGGAGCTTTCTGTTGCCACTGAGGGGCAAGTTCTTACAGTGCATGAAAGGAAGGACACAGCAATGACAAACAGTGCCCACATGGTGTGTCCAGGGAATGACCAAGCTGTTATCTGTGGGTCAAGCGATAGGCCGTGCACTTACTGCAGTTCTATGATTGCTCTGCTCTCTGTGTAGTTGTTTACCTTATGTTAAATCACAAGGAGTGTGAGTTGGTTAATAGCTTCTGTGCTTTTCTTAAATGGCACATGAGAAGCCAAAGCCTTTTCTTGTTCTCAGTGTCAAATGTTTAATCACAGATGGCAAAGTCAGGGCACATTCACAGAAGTGCTTGCTTTTGTACCGAGAATGCTTTCACATGAATACCACTTCTCTTTTTGTCATATGGGAATTCAGACCTGTCTTGTTTTCACTTGCTCTTTTGTTTTCCTTTCAACTCCAAACCAAGGTACTTTTCTTCTACTGCTTCTTCATCTAGATACACGGAAGCCTTGACAGATCCCAGCTACAAAGGACAGATTCTTACACTGGCTAACCCCATAGTTGGGAATGGTGGAGTGCCTGACACAGCTGCTTTGGACGAAATGGGCCTCAGGAGATTTCTGGAGTCTGATGGGATCAAGGTAACAGTGGGAGACACAGATCTTATGGAAGGGTGGTGCTAGCAGCCTGAGTGTGTGTGTGGTGTGTGTGAGAATGAGTTTACTGGTACCCTCACAGAAGTTAGAAGGAATGAGTAATACTCAACCTTTCTGTCTTTTTTTCTTCTGGATATCGTCCTTTGGAAGAATGGTGGCAAAAGATAATCCATCTTGTTTCCTGTGCCAGGCCATGTCGTGTCTGAAAGTGGTGTGTTTCCCATCAGTGATAGATATGCTACAATGAGTGTGAACTGCTGTCCTGGATGGCTTTTTTCCCATGTTGCCTTCTGCCTCATATTTCTCTGTGTTTGCCCAGGACTGGTTGCCACAGAGATCAAATGCCAGTGAGAATGAGAAGCTTCTGTGTGCTGAGACTTTTCTCTATATGTCTGTGCTACCACAAACTAGGGAGGAGACAGCTGTGTGGAAAATGCCATAGGTACTAGTGCAGGAACCAGTATTTACACCGTGGTGACAGGGGATGTTGGCTACGAGCAGAGCTGTGTCTATGCAGTGGTGGCCAGTACTGAAAAGTGAAACAAAACCATGTAATTGCAGGAACAGTGAAATGCTTCCTCTGTCCTGAGGTGAAATGACTCCTTCCAGTGGAGTTATAAGCTATCTAACTCCACTGGAAAATGGAATTGACTTTTGAAATGAAATGCTACTTAAAAGTGAAAAGCTTTCTTAAACAAAAAAAATGAATCAAAATAAAACATTTTGTCTTGTCTTAAATTTCTATTTTCTTTCTAACAAGAAGTGTTTTCTCAGTTCAATGCAATTTGTAGCTTTGGTTACCTGGAAGCCAGATTATTCTGTGAATTTCCTAGGTAAAATGGCCCAGGTACAATCATGAGAGAGCACTGAAGTCTTTACCCCTTTGCCAGGTACCTGTTCTGGAGATACAGGTTTGCTATCTTTTTGTTCTCTAAGAGCGGCCACGCCGTGCCTGCTTAGCCTTGTGTCCTGTCTGTCATGTGGTTTGCAGTGAATGAATAGCGAAAACTCCGAAGGTAGAGGACAAGTACATAGTGATCCTTCAGTGCAGGATGACATTTCTTCTCTCTGCAGGTTTCAGGTTTGCTGGTGCTGGATTACAGCAATGAGTACAGCCACTGGCAGGCTGCTAGGAGCCTGGGAGAGTGGTTGCAGGAAGAACAGGTGAGCAGTGCAGTGGTAACTACATTGTGAGAACAGACCTGTATGTATGGGAACAGGGGAAAGAACTGCTCATTTGGAGCTGACAACCACTCTGGTCCTCAGATGTCTTCACCAGTCTGTACTGGGCTCATTCTGCGCTCCTTAGTTCTCCGATTCTCCATCCATTTCCCTTTTTCAAGGTGCAGTAGTATTTCCAAGATCCATCCAGAAGGAATGTTAATTAAATGGGGGTGTTTGGTTCTCCATAAAAATAATACACATTAGATTCTATTCTATTGTCTTGTCAAATGTTTCTGTAGTGCTGCTCCTAGTGGTTGCCACAGTCATAACCTTGAGAGATGTCAGCTGCCAGAACCCCACTGAAGCTGAGGGAGTCAAGGGTGTGTCAGTAGACTGCCACTGACTTGTGCCAGCTGGGAGGGTTAGGTGCTCATAAAGAAGGCAAAGTGGGACTCAGAAGTGAGACAGATATTTGCCACATGAGCTTTTTATTTTGTGCTTCTTAGTGCAGAAACTAGATTTGAAGATCTAAGCTATTTATGAGTGGGAATAGGGAGGAGAAGTGAAGAACTGGAAGTAAGGCAGCCTTGGTAATAGTGCTACAAAGAGCCAGAGCTTCTTAAACAAGGACATGCTCTTCTCAGCCGGTGATCTGGTGCTGTCTTCCTCTGTCTTAGCTACTTGTTCTCTAACTTATTCATCTCTTGTGTTTTCTTCAGGTGCCTGCACTGTATGGGATCGATACCAGAATGCTGTCCAAATTAATTCGTGACAAGGTATGATCTGATTCCCTTGATCCAGTTGCATTAACCTTGCTGTTGCTGGGCCCTTTTTCTAACAGTGCAGGAAACCTCGGGGAGCAATGCTACTGCTGGGCTGCTTTGACCTCAGATGCTGCTCAGGTCCCCTTGCTCGTCCAAAGGCTCTATGTCTTCTGTACGGCTGAGGCAATGCTCCGATCCCAGGGAGCCCCCTCTCCTTGGCTCTGCTCTGGGTTTCCTGTTCTACATAAGTGAACCAGCACCAGCTGACGTAAATGAAAGGCCTCGGGTAGCTCTGTCAGACTAGTGTGCCAGACACAAGGGGTAGCACTACATGTTGCCTCTGATAGTAGCAGTTAGAGAGAACAACTACTCTGTGAAATATTGTGGATATTAGTTCACAGAGAGCACCACCTTTGGTCAGTGGAAATTCTCCTGCTCCTCAGAGACAAAGGAATGCCTACAGTAACCTAAGCTGGATTCCTAACTTGGGCTGCTTGTCTTTGGCTGAAGCCTGTTATTATTAAAAGTAATAGTCATCACTTTTCTCTGGTTTCCTAGAGCTGACAATTGAAGGACACGAGCAGGATTCTGTTACTGATTGGAGGTTAATGTTAAGGTACATTTCACACTGACTAAAACAGCAATCAAAGCCAGTCTGAATATAAATGTGCCTTGGAGGCTGCTCTTTTGTAAGGGATTATTTGAAGCTGTTCTCTTCTTTAGGTGATCAGTTTGCAGTCTGCAGTCTAAACCCATACTCCCTTTCATTCCACAAAGCAAAATATGACTGACCCAGCTTGAACAGAGGAATATTTGTAAAAATGGATTCTTAGGGGAAGACAGGGTGTTCTGCTCTTACAGACAGCAGACAAATGCAGTTTAATATAACAGAAAATGACAGTACACTTTCTACTTTCTTGAGACCTACTTTTTAATGGATCAACATTCCTTTCAATCAAAGTAAATACACTTTCAATGTTTATCATGTAACTTAGCAGTGTATATTGTAGTAATGCCCATTATACTGGTACTCTGAGTGGTATTGGTTTATGGCTTTTAAAATAGTGCATAATGTAGCCTTTTTGCCCAGTCTTCTCAGGGTGAATAAAACAGCTTAGTATTTCACTCCATGTCATTTTATGAATTGGGGATGAGAACAGGGCTTCATTGTGATAAATGCAGAAATGAGCATTTGTTGAATTGGACTCTAAAGGAAAATGGAGTGCATTGTTTGGCTGAATAATCTGGGAGCAAGGTAAGAGTTAGGGTTCCTGTTTGAAAGCAATGGCTTTAGGGCTTTGACATCAGCATGTATGGGACTGACTGCATGGTGGCACTCAGTAGTTTTGTGATCCCCAAGAACCTGACTTGTTTAAGATGATGCTGACCTTTTCAGCTCTGTTCCACACAAAGCATTCTGGAGTGGCCTTTTGTGTAAGGTGTTACTCAAGGTGAGATAGGATGTCAGCCACTGTTAAGAGCAAAACTCTGTCTTTAAAACTTACCCTTAGTAGTGTGCATGGCAATGCAAGATGCTGGCTCTTTCTTGCCCTAGGAAAATGGCGAGGATACTTCAGGTATAGCCAACCATGGAATTATCTCATGGAAGTATTGCTAAACCCAGTGAGCAGTCCTGGTGTGCTGCTGGTTTGATGTTCACAGGGCGAGCTGAGTTGAACATGTTTTATCGTTAAAATGTTATGTGCTAAAAGTTCCAATAAAACATTGAATTCATCTGTTTTGCTTTGCCCTCCCATCCTTGAAAAGTTCTGTAGTGCACACCCTGTCGCCATGCTGAGAAGTTAACCCTAGGTTAATCCCATTCATACCAAGAGTGGGGCAAAGCCAAAAAGGGAATTTTCCACTGAGAACTTTAACAAGCAGAAGGTGGAGGAAAAAATGCTGCTGGCAGAGCAAGAGTGTCCTAGCTTCTGCAAGGAGGTAATAGCAATAAAGAGTAGAGCTTGCTGGAGGTGATTTTTTTTTTTTTTTTTTTTTTTTTTAACAGCTTATTTAGAAGACAGCTGTGCTGACCTGCCTCGTACACAGCTTTGCCTTACCCCAACTCTGCTGCCTTGTAGCAATCCACAGGACATGGCTGAAGGCCTCACAGTGGGTCTCCAAAGCCAAAAAGCTTCAAGTTGCTTTGTGGATTACTCCCAGATCTACATAACAGTTATTTGAGGATCTGAATTCTGGTCCTCTTGGAAGACAATGCATTTTACTGTCACTAGACAGCTTGCCAAACTGCCTATAAACAAATTTTACTGCCGAGAACGCCTTTCCCCTGAATGAAGGATTCTAAACAGATTTTTGATACAGAGGTAGGCTCATAAACTTCTGAAGATGCTAGTAATGGTTATAAGCCTGCAAGAAACCATCTCTAAACACCTGTTCCAGTTGCTGTGCCTGTCAGCACCTTGTCCTAGTGTTCACAGCTTCTCCTTTGCTCATGCTTTGTTGTTTACTGATGTATTTCCACAGGGCACGGTACTTGGGAAGATTGAATTTGAAGGTCAACCCATGGAGTTTGCAGACCCAAATAAGCAAAACTTAATTGCAGAAGTTTCAACAAAGGTGAGAAGTTCTCCTGTCATCCCAAGGCTGTACACTCCAGGTAGTAACTGCTCCCCATTTTCTCTGGGGATCATCCAGTGTTTCTAAGCAATCAGTTTGGGGACCTTGTCTAAACCATACACCTTTCCAGAGCTTTGAAGGACTGTCATTTCAACATCATCTTCGTATAATCCCCATGGCTCCTTAGGTGCAATGTTGAAGATGTAAAATGAGCTGTGTTGAGCTGAATGTAGTCTGAACAGTACTCTGATCAGAGGATTGTGTTACAAAGAATTGAGAAGTATTGGGGGTACAGTTAGACCTCATATATGGTGGACATTTTCAAACATAAGAAGAATTAATAAAAAGAATGGTTGCTTTACTTAAATAAATTTCAGGAAAGGCCACATTAATAATTGATAATATGTGTTCAGGCATAGTTTTGTTGGGGTGATTCCAGAAGATATTTCTAGGTTACAAAAAGAGACCAAGGGAGGAGTCCCCTGGATCTAATATTGCTGGCATTAGCTGCTTTGTCTATAGATATGTACAGAACAGCAGTTAAGGTTTGTGCTTTGTTAGCTGGGCATGCAAACTATGTTTGACCACAAGCTGAAAAGAGCATTAGAAATCATGAGTATGTAGCAAACCAGGCCCATATTAACAATAGTAACAGTTCTTGTTCCAGTGCAAGGGCTAACATCTTAAATTGTGGACCCTTTGGGGATTTAATTGTGGGATAAAGAGTGCCTTCGGTGCTTAATCCCATTGACTGAAGTGAGAACTAAGTGTATGAGTCCCTTTTACAAACTGCATACTTACTATGGTGTTTGCAGCTCCTTCAAGATTGGTGAGGCTCTGGAAGTGCTGTGCAAATAGTTGCTTGTGTATTGTTCTGCACACAAGCTGGTGTGTTAGTGGCAGGAGTGCAAAGCAGTCCTGAATACACTCATCAGTGAGCAAGTGGGAATTTGAAGCACAGTCTCCATCCAGGCTTGGATTTACAGTAGTAACTGGTGACCTGGGATGCCATTGGAATACATAGGCCACCTTGCAGGTCTTGCCAGTGGGCATCTCGCCAACTCATGCCAATGCCTCCACTGTATTTTGAGTCAGGGCCTTGTTGCTACATAGAAGGATGTCAATTGCTTATTGAGGTTGTGATCTATGATTGCAAGATGCAGGTGGAGACATTTTGAGCAGTAACTCAGAATTAGGTAAGGTTGCTGATGCTAAACTCTGCAATGACTAAGACAGAATTACTGTAAAGATGCTGCAAAAAGCTTCTAAAAGGGAGATACATTAAGATTAATGGAGCTTTGGTGGTCTCGTTATGTTTATAACTTCATTTTGTAGGCTTAAAAAGCAATATCACAAATAAAGCTGAAAATGAAGCAAGCTGTTCAATGTTGGTAATTACTGGACATGGTAATTTATCTGTTGCCAAACAGCTATTTTAATGTAAATCAAGATACAGTAAGATCAGGAATCTGTGTATCAATTGTACATTAGAAGTGATTGATTTTTAAATTATTATTCTTTTTTTCCCCTGCCTCTTTAGATGCTAGTAGTATAGACAATATTTGCTAACATTGCCTATACAGGGTAGGGACTGTAGAAAACTGCCAGTATTTTGCAGGAACTTTTGTCGGAGAGGTATTTTGGTCATGTGACAGTCAGGGTCCCAAAGCAGATAAGAAGTATTTATCCACTTGCAGATAAAAGATCAGTTCTGTCCACACATATCCTCACATACTCTTTTTGTTCTCAGCACTGTTGCCAGCAGGAGTTTCTACTCTCCCTGACTGCTGGCTCGCAGCCTTCCCACATCATCCATTCATACTGGGACAGGGTTTTTTTTTAATAGGCTGTACAGTCAACAGATGAGGGAAATCCTTTGGCTTTAGTTCCCTGATCCAGGTCCCAGTCTGGTTTCTGTCTAGACATACTCTTGGCCATATGCAGGGGTCAGTGCTCTGCAGTGCAGAGGAATAATAGGTGTGAGAAATGGGGGGAGAGTTGTGAAGACAGCAACACCTGAAATCAGTCTTGCTGCTGAAGGAAATGTTGTAACAAATCATAGCCTAATTAATTGAACAGGGAAGAGTTTTGAGAGTGAGGCAATAGAAGTTTCTCAAAGTGGCCTTGTTCCGTAACTCCCTTGGGCCATTAGAACAGCCAAGGAGAACCTCTGAGGGAGATTGTAACTTCCTAATGTTTTGTGGGTTTTTAAGTATGGATGTTGTGAGGAATTAAGGGGTCTCCAGAAGGTCTTTTAAAAAGAAGGGGGAGTTTTTCTTAAGGTTCTCTGGCACATGACACTAAGTCAGTTTCTGTGGTGGGAACTGAGCACCTTAATCTTACTGAGATTTTTGAAACCCACTTCCCAGAAGCCTAAAGAACAGCAGGTAGAAGAACCATCCAATTCCTGTGCAGTGATACAGTCCCACTGTGAACTGTGGAAGTAGAATCCACTTGTGTATTGGTGACTCTGAAGATATTGTCATGTTTGATGTCAAGCACAGCTTCATATCAGAAGCCTTGAGTGACCTAACAAGACCCAGTTTCAATATGATTTGCATTTTACTCATTCTCAAAAAGGGTTTGTGGGGTACTTTGCCATCTGATTATGTAGTGGGAGTTACAAGATAAGTTTCAACACAAAAATCTCAGCATTACACAGTAGGAGTTGCAATAGCAGTGATAGCACAGAGCCAGTAGTGTTATGTCCTCAAAGGTGGATTAGGGACCATTGGTGGTTCAGGTGTTGCAGCTTGAAACCTTGTGGTGAAGGGAGTTGGCTCCTTGCACCCCATCTCTTCCACCCTTGCTCCTGACATGGCAGTAAGTCACTCCTGATGATGATCAGAGCTGTCCTCACACAGGATATACTCTTGCATCCTGAAAAGCTCTTCATCTTAATCTATGAGAAAATGGAAGTTAAAACAAGAACTGAGTTAGGATAACACAGGGGGAAGATTTGTAATATTCTGCTAATAAACTTCATCTTGGGTTCCCTGTAGAGGGAATATTTTTCCTTCTGGCTGGTTGTAATCCTCCTATGAAAAGATTCAGTTCACACCAGTGTATTGGGCATGGAGTTTAGCATCTTTTCATAAAGGAACCCAGCTGTGAAAAATGAATACTAGGGAAGCTGATTAAAAGGGAGTTACTTAGGTTAAAAAAAGAGACTTTTTTCAGTCGTGTGTTGCACAAAAGCCACTTCAGATGAAGTACTCTCACCAGTATCAGCTTTCAGCAACTGACCATAACCACAGAGTTTGATTTTAGAAGGAAGAAGGCTGCCTTATATGTTTATTGATGAATAATATCCCAGCCTGCTGCTAACTGCAGTCATGTAACAAGTAAAATAATTCAGCAGGCTTCGGAAAGAATCTGTCCGTAAATAACCTTACATGGCAATATGTCTGCATATTGCAGTATCAAGGACCATATAACATAGAGTAGTTTGACTTCACTGTCTTCCATGCTGGTTGTGACCAATAGATAAGTGGGTATACAAAGCAAAATGGTCCTGTAGCTGATGTGAGGTAGCCTCGCTCCACTGGCACCAGCAGGATAACTTCACTTCAGCTGAAAATCTCTCACCGTGTATCTGGCATTTCTCTTGGGCTGCAATAATCTGTGAGAACTGGCTTGCTGCTTCACTGCTAATGAGGTGAAACACAGGAAAAAAGCTTGTCATTAGCTATGGAAACAAGTGATTTCTTAGGGATTGCTGTTACTGCTGTAATCAACAGTATATAAGAGCATTATAATTTCTGGAAGGACTAATGTCTGGAGTACTTTTGGAGGTTTCCATGTAAATGGATTGTTAAGTAGCAGTTGCTGCATGTTGCTGAAAAGTTATTCTAATCCTCCTCCCTGTGTTTTGGGGGCAGGAGGTGATGTGTCATTTACAGCATGGTCTGTCTTTCTATAGGATGTCAAGGTTTATGGCAGAGGGAATCCCATTAAAGTTGTAGCTGTTGACTGTGGGTTGAAGCACAATGTTATACGTCTGCTGGTGAAGGTAGGTCAGTGCTTTATGTCCTTCATCTCTTATTTTGCTTTGGTAAAAGCCTCACCTATGTTCACTAGCCTTCCTGCCACCTCAGCACATCCATTCTAGCAGCAGTTTCCCTCCTAAAGTGAGGTACAAATTTTTTAGGATTATTTTTATGGATTGGGAGGTGTTTTCTGAACGTGGTACACTGTATTGAGGGAGTAAGGAAAAGGAGCTGTGCAGCAACCTCTCAGCCATGTGTAGAATTCCTAGAAGGTGAGCTTTAAAAAGATAAGACACAGTCTCTCTAAAGAACAACCAAGGAAGGTCAACCCAACATTGTCAAAAATAAATAAACAGGGGGAAAAAAATTTGCAGTGAGCGTGGTGAATGGCTGACATGGGTCATGCCTGTCCTTAAAGATACTGAAAACTCAACTGACCAAGGCCCTCAGCAACCTGCCCTAAGGTTGAAGTCACCCTTGCTTAGAGCAGGGACTGAGCCAGATGATCTCCTGAGGTCCCTCTAGCCTGAGTTATTCTTTAATTCTATGATTCTGTGAAAACTTTTCCTGTTATTAGCACAGTGGTGTAGCATTCCTTGCTTCTCTAGGTGCACAAGAGGAATGAATGCAGTGTTCTCTCATTCTCTAGATGTACAGTGTTTCCCTGTTTCTGTTTATCAGTTAATGTGGATATTTTTGTCCCATTTTTGATCTGCAGAACTATTTGTGGCATGTCATAGAACAAGGCTGTGAAGCACTATTTTAGCAGTTAGGATGAATGCACTGGGTAAAAGTGAACATATTTTATGTGTGTGCATACACACTTATTCTGTATTCCATTAGTAAGCTTTGATCTCATTAGTGAATTTCACACAAACTTGACAAACACTGAGACTCCAAGAGACTAAGTCTACCAGTTTTGTGAAAATAATCTGGGCAGATCGTGGAGAGAAGCCTCGTTATTGTCCCTGGCAAAGGAATCACTGAAATCCAAACTCAACCTCTGGGACATGAGAGCATGGGAACAACGTCCTGACACAAATTCATTTGTTCCCCTCCTCCTCTCATTCCTTGTTCTCTTGTTTTTTCCCAGCGAGGTGCAGAAGTGCATTTGGTTCCATGGAACCATGATTTCACGAGCATGGAATATGACGGGCTCATAATTTCTGGAGGTCCAGGGGATCCCATGAAGGCCCAGGAGGTGATTCAGAATGTCAGAAAGGTACAGTGTAATAACCATATGCTAATTATTCTGGTTTATTTGCCTTTTTAAAAAAATTATTTTTAAGTGCCTGAAATCTAAACGGTTGTACTAATATGTTACGGACCAAATGTCATTCAGTCATTTCAGCTGCCTGGGATATTCCTCATCTTGGTCTGCTGGGAGTTGTCTCCAGACCAGGATTTAAAATAAGGCTATACAGACCTTGGTGAACAATACACAGCCAAAATGATTGCCATGATTACCTTGTTGGTGCCTTAAAGTATCCTGTGCTCTTTCAAGGGTCATTGCTTATTCTCCTTGAGTAGGCCAATACATCAACCTATGCTCTGAGGTTTCCCTCTGGAGCACAGGAGAGGAGGAAACATTCCTTGGTAGGCTGTTGCCACCCTTGCATTCAGCTTTTCCCCAAGTCTCTGTGGCTGCTGTAAGGAAACTAGCATGGTTTATGCTGGAATTGCTGAACACAGACATTCCAGTATCTCTTGAAAACCTTTTCATTTTAGGTCCTGGAGAGCAATCGCCCAGAGCCCTTGTTTGGAATTAGCATGGGGAATCTAATCACTGGAATAGCAGCTGGAGCTACTTCCTACAAGATGCAGATGGCCAACAGGTACGGCAGCTCTTCTGCTTCCCAGGGCCTAGACAGATCAGATCAGCGTTGCAAAAGGCCACAGAGCAGCAGTGCTTTGCTTCTGAACTGCCTTAATGGAAGCTAACATAGCAGTAAGAGTACTCCTCCATTCCAGCCATTCTCCTTGCCTTTATTTTAAACTGCCATGGCATGCATTGCCTTTTTTGAGAGTGTTTTCAAAGCATGTGATGTAGGTGATCCCCATCAAAAGTGAAGTTTCTCCTAGGATTTATCATTTGGAGATTGGCTGCCAGTATTGAAGAGCTACTATTGAACTGCTATGTATAGCCTCACAGTTATCAGCTCTTCCTAACTGTGGCATTCAAACACATCTAGCATTTCCATCCTCTGTTCTCTGATCCTTTCTCTTTCAGAGGACAGAACCAGCCAGTCCTGAACGCAGTGAATGGACAAGCTGTCATCACTGCTCAGAACCACAGTTATGCCATCGACAGCTCTACCCTCCCACCTGGCTGGAAACCTCTCTTTGTGAATGCCAATGACCAAACGAATGAGGTGAGCTCACGCATTCCAGATACCTGCACCTAGCAGCCTCTAGTGAGGGAAGGCTCTGTCTCACTTTATTTTGCTTCCTGGAAGCTTGCTATCAGATTTTAAATAGTTATCAGCATTAAACTTCATGATCTGACTATCTACTTTACTTGGGGCTCTGCCTTACAGCCCAAAAGGGGGTGAACCATTACCACTGTTGTCTGTCAAAGTGCAGGATTGCAATGGTGACCTTATGATTTCCCTTAAACAGCTGCCGTACTAACTTCTGTGATTTCCCTACCATTAGTGATGCTCACTCAGTTACCTTTGTTTTAGGGTTTGTGCTGCAGGTGCCTGTGTCATGTTTTGGTGTGTTGGTTATGTGTTGCCCAGCACAGAAAAGGAATATTAGTGCAGTATAATTTGGTCTGTGATTTTAAATAGAATTCCAAGGACTAAAGTCATGAGAGAGAGAGAGAGGGGCAGTCACCTCTAGAGAATGTCTTACAGGATGTAATGTAGAGGTCTCATCTCAAGTGACGTCCATGTAGGGGAAAAAAAAATTAAAAATGCCTGGCCTCTGGAGGTTCACAGCTGAACAGGGAAAAGCATAGGGAGGAAAACAATATCCCATAGCTCAGTTTTGACAAGGTCAGACAGACACTGAGATAGATCTCAGGCTTTGTAGTTGTCTATTTTAAATCTTCTCCATTAAGCCTGGTGTTGTACAAGTCAGTGAAGTCTTGTTTTTTATCTGAAAATCATTGAAAAGAAGGTAGTTTCAAAAGCAGTTTCCCCATGGGAATATGCCTCTCTGTTGTTTTACATAAATGCCCCAGATCAAGTCTGGCAGATTGAACAGTGCTGTTCTGGCATATCCTGGCTAGACTTTGTAGGATTGAGGAGCAGCAATTTCTAGCTGATGGCTTTAGAATAAGTTTGGGCTTTGTCAGTTTTTGTTTTCTGTATCCTTACAGATGTATCTAAACAGAGAAAAACGTTACCAAACAAGATGTTAATACAAAAATTTGCAGCTGTTTGATTCAGTTTTTGAATGGGTTTGTTTTAGCTGTGTTGACAAACTGAACCCTTTCAGCCCCAGGCCTTTCGTGTTTGCTTTAGCTGAAGGTTGGAGACAAGTGTGATGGTGCTTTTGCATAAAGCAGGTGATAAGGTTGGACATGAATCTTGTGGATCTAGAAGCATGACATTTTTATCTGAGCTAAAGGACCATTTCTGTGAACCCCAGAGCAGCATCAGTCTCCTAAACCTTCGTAGGTGGAAAGGGACAGGGAACAATGATTTTTAGCATGGGATGCACAGACACTAACAGGTTTGGATGGGCTCTTGTGCAGTCTATTACATTCTTGTGTTTGAAAAAGAAAAAAACATTTCTTGTGACTGACCTGCCCCATCACAGCTGGACAGGGCCAACACAGGCTTCCAAATACTGACAATCCATGGAGTGAATGTTTTTGAAAGGTACTTGTCTGTTGCTAGAAGTAACATGAGCATTCAGGGGAAATGTGACATTGATGGCATTCTTTACTCTGAGGGCAGAAACTCATGCCATAATGGATCAGCTGTGGTCAGCAGCTCATCTCTCATTCCTGTCTTATCCCAGCATCCCACCTTACAGCTCTGGATGGCACTGTTGCTCTATAGGTGCTGTTGGGACTCCTTTGTCCATTCCTAAGGGAAGCAGGTTGTATCAGAACTATTTTTTTCTGAGTTCCCTCTTGAGGGACTTCTCTGCTTCCATTTGAAATCAGGGGCTGTGAGCAATGATAGCTACAGGGTAGTCTTGCAGTGGACCACGCTGCTTGGTGCTATCAGCCCACATAAATGAGAAGTCTGTTTTTCCTGGCTCCAACTGCTCCAGAGCAGGGGTCCCACTTCATCACAGGCCTGACAGCAACCCAGGGTAGAGATCATATGCAAGGCCTTGTGTCAGTTTTTAAGTGAGTTATGGAAGTAAAGAGTGTGAGCCAAATCCCTCTCTCCTGTAACAGAACCAACCAGATCAGGATGGTAAAACCATTCCATAACAGCTTTATCCAAGGTGATCTTCTCTTGCCATGTGTGTTTTTCTTTTCTGCCTGGTCCAGGGTTACCTCTGGAGGGAGACTAGTCTTTCTGCTCTGTTAAGTTCTTACAACTTAGTGTTTGCAGTTGTAGTGAAAGTGATGTCTCCACTATGCATCTTGTCCACGCACAGCTCAGTGGGCTGTACAGGCATTGGAGTGCTAGCAGAAGAGCAAGAGGCTCAATGACTCCTCAGATAAGACATTCTTGAAGACTGGGAATAAAATGGGCGTAAATTTGGCAGCTCCTAAGAAACACCCCAGTCCTTTGGCCTTCAGTGCTTACAGGAGTAAGGTGTGGCTATTCTGTTCTGTTGCCTGCTTGCAAGGAGGTCAATAAGATGATTGTTTTTATTTTCACAGGGAATTATGCATGAGACCAGACCAATTTTCACAGCACAGTTCTACCCAGATGCAAATCCTGGGCCAAGAGACACAGAGGTACTCTGAGACTTGTTTTGGGTTTGCTTTCAGATGGCCCAAGGAGTGCAGATATGTATCAGCTACAGATACAAGTCTTTATGTTCCTAAATCTTGGGTTTGGAAACATCGGGATCCTAACAGAGGGCTCAGTCATGCATAGGCTTGTGCCTGCTTAGCTTGATCCACAGCTAATTACAATCAGCAGCAAGGCATCTATTGACTTCTGTGTGCTTTGGATCAATGATTCCATTCATATGATGTGTACGCTTTGAGTCCTGGTGGGATTATTTGTGTGTTGGAAGTTACTGAAGTGCTTAAGCCTTTGCAGGATCAGGCTCAAATCTCTTGTACCTGGGGTGATTGCAAAAGGAAAAGGATTGTATCTTAACAGAAAGAAATACTAGCCAGATGCTTTGTAATAAAATCATTAACTTTCTAATACATTTTTAGTTCCACTTTCAATTTTTATAATTACTGTAGAGTTATGTAAATGGATTCACACTTCTTCACTGGTTCTCCTAAGTGAAATGAAATTTTAATCCCCCATCTGTGACTTCGCACAAATTCTGTAACAACTGGTTGTGTAGTCACAGAGTATGACTAAGCAGCAACAGGGGATGTGGAAGGCAGAGGAGGCATGTCTGAACATAAATAAACTATTTAGCATTTCTTGAGAGAGAAAGATGGAAGAATACATAGAAGTGCTTTTTTTTAATCTTAATTTGATGATGTTGATTAAACCTGCAAGTAAATCTCTTGATATCAAGAGGTTTCCTAGCAGTCTGACTAGTGAATCTCAGAACGGAACACAGCCCTCAGCTTTGTCTTTTCCAAGTCTGTGCACTCCCACTCTTGGGATGGGTTTGATAACATATAGTGCCTATCCTGCTAGGCTTGGCAGGACCCATCCATACTCCTTCCACAGGTGATTCCCAGCAGCCAGCTTCGGGGAACGTGTGGACACAAGCTCTGCAAGTGTGGGGTCAGGTGGAATCCTGTCCCACTCTGCAGTTGCCTGTGTGCCAGCCATGGTCATGCTGCCTCCCCTGCCTGGCTTGGCTGGAGAACGCTTTTCTCACAGCTAGTCTGGGATCTCCTCTGGAAGGGCAATATGGATTTACACAACTGATGTGGAGATACACCTGTTCAGACCCTGGCTCTGTAGCAGGTTCCATTCCAGATGACTCCCTTGAGCTAGTTAAGGGTGTGGTCTTCTGTATTTTAGCTTTTAGTGCACGCTCGTTCATTACACTGCCAGCCATATACAAGCAGAGCATACAGACATGATTGATATGTGTTTTCTTCCTGATCTGACCTCACTTTCTTGAATGCAGCCTTGTCAGGTATGTCAAAGTTGCTAAATAAATTTCAAATAATGATCCTCTCTGATGGTATAAATCTGCCTTCTGAAGGCAGATAGCTTGAGCTCACAAATGGCCTGTTTTTTCCTTCTTTGCTTGGTATTTATTTAATTCCACTTTGAAGATTAACCACATGTGCTTATTTCTCCTAGTTCCTGTTTGATTCATTTATTTCACTGGTTAAGAGAGGGAAAGGCACTGCCATTTCCTCGGTCCTGCCCAAGGCTGGAGCAACAGCTTCTAGAGTGGAGGTCAGTGTACAGGTACTTGTTATCCATGCCTGTTAGTGGGGCTAGGAGCTAGTTAATTCCTACTGAACCCACACTACAAAATGGCACAAAAAGCTGACCATGGAAGGCAAAGGAGGCTTCCCTTACAAAAGGCCTGTCAGCTGCCTCACAGGCATCAGGCATCTCTTGTGTTATGAACTCCCTTTTCTTTGAGAAAGTTTAAGATCTGATGTTTCATGTATGTTTTCTGTGTAGTTCTCCCAAGAAAGATAATCTCATAGCAGTATATGAGATGCCCTGGGATAATCTGACCATGAGATTTTTTGCTAGCAGCATAATGTTGATGCTCTGTTGCTTAGCAAATAAGTCTGAAATTCCTAGTATGACCTGAATTTCATACAGTTTTGCTGTCTTAGAAGGCAGCTGGGCTTTGTGGGCAGCCAAAATGAGGCATCGTTGTCTATAAGCACGTGGTACAATTAACATGTTTATTGTATGCCTGTTGCATAAGCCATGTGTTTCTCTAACCAGAGATACATGGGAGAAGTCCAGTAGAAATTTTCTTAGAAGTAAAACTGCAGTGGTTTTGGAGGTGACTTCTCTTTTCTTTTTAGAATTTATGTTTTGTAATTTGAAGCTGTTCAGTACTGTGCAGTCTCTGTTAATGTCAACATCCACTACCATGGGACTGATTTTTCTTTTTTCACGCTGTTTGACACTTTCAGGTTTCCAAAGTTCTCATTCTAGGATCTGGGGGTCTGTCAATCGGTCAGGCAGGGGAATTTGATTACTCTGGATCCCAGGCTGTGAAAGCCATGAAGGTGAGAGGATACTCTGCAAATACTAACCTAATGTAATTTACTTCCCCTTCTCACAGCTAACGATGATCATCCAACTATGGTATCACTGGGGCAGGGAAGCTGGTGACAATAAATGGCTGTGGGGAAATTTAGGCGTTTTTTGTTTGTGAATTTGTTGAGTGATGTGAGTTAACCACTCGGAATCATCTTCCGAAGAGAGACATTCTCAAGGTTTCCACTCAGTCTTCAAGCAGTTGGTTATTTGTGATGTGTGGCTGGTCACTCCAGGCTTGTCATATTGAATAGAAATAAAGGGGGAATATGGTCAGCCATACCTGAACTGATATTACTGAAACTTTTTCTGCCAACACACTGCAAAGCAGACAAATAATAACAACAGCTGAACAGTTGGCTGCTGCCAATACTGTTATGCAAAAGATTTTGAAATCCCCTATCAAGGCAGTTTTTTCTGAATGGTATTTATTTTAAATGCAATGAACTTCTTAAACTTCATAGATGCCAAGTTTTGTTTCCATAATAGATACATAATCTTGAAAGCAATGAATGGAAAGTCATTCCTTTGGATGAATTTTTTCTGGTAAATTTACTGCCAGGTTTCTGATGTTCCCTTTCTGAAGATTGGAGAGTTGTATTGTTCTGAAGCAAACAAAAATGTATGCATACTTCTGTACATTTCTGAGAAATGCATGCATTTAAAACAGTGCTTGTGCTGAAGCATGCTGTGTAGTGTGCTCACAGAGTGGGTTTTGGGGCCTAATTCACTTTGACTGTGTCCTGGTTCCCCAGGCACAGCCCCATGGACCAGCCATGCAGGCAGCCATGAGGAGCCCTGAGTCAGCTTGTGCTAGGAGAAGGTGTAGAAGCATAGCAGTGTTCCTATGATGGGGTTCTTACTGGTAATGTAACAGTTACTTTGGGCCTCCTAGTTCATATCTAACCTCACATGAAGGAGGAGGAGAGCTTCTGGAGGTCTGTCTGACGGATTCAGAGCAGATGTACCAGCTACCTTCAGATGAGCTGATGGCTGTGAGGGGCTCTGAGGCTGTTCTGACATCAGGGCCATTCTCTTCCTGTGCTGACCTTGGAGTCAAGTAAGGAAAAAGTCAATTATAGTAATCTCAAATATAATCTGGGGTTTGCTGTGGGCTCATCCAAGTGTTGCAACACATCTTTTATTGTATATACTTTGTTTGTGCCCTATATTGCTATTGCTGGCAAATAGTTCACACGTAATCAAGAAAATGAGAGCAAGTTAGGAGTGGAGGATCCTGGAGTTGGTGAGTGCAGGTAATGTCCTGAGTTAAGAGGGAGGCATCTTGCTCCTTTTTTTCCCTTTTTTGTCCTTCAAAGTCAGCTCCGGTTTGTGAAAGAAAATGGGTTTTTTAATGATAAGTCTCCCTAGCTTGACCTCCCACAGTGCCCTTTCCCTTCCAGCCAGCTGCTCTGATCTGCAGGCTAATCAGCCATCCCAGCTACTTCCTGACCTTGCCTCTGGCACAGTGATTTACAGCTGCATGCGAGAGAAGGCAGTTGGTCAGTGCCTGCCAGGAGAGAGCTGCAGAGCATGGGTGGGAGAGAACAGGGACAATGAACAGGAGACAAGAGAGATTGCTTTCCCCTTAGACTTATTTTTTTTTTTGGTTATAAATAATCAACATTGATTCTCACTGCTGGATGTTCTGATTCATTCTGCTATGTACTGCTGTTCTTCCTAGTCTGTTGGATGCCAATTCATTATGAGGAGATGCTGTTGTTAATACTCAGTACTCTACAGTTAAATGGGTGCCTCTTTTAAAGAGCAAAATCAGTGAATTTGTATTTGCAATATGTTCCTCAAAGGCAGGAACGTCCTGTGAACAACAATTCCCAGAAGCATATGTGAACAACAGAGAGTGGTTTGTGGTCACCCAAAGAATCTTCTGGATTACTTGCTGTGGGGATTCTCCCAACTGGTCTGAACACAGGTGGATCTTACACAAAAATAAGAATGGAGCCCTGCTGGAGTATTATTAATTCACTGTTTTAATTAAGTTGTAAAAAAGGTCTCCAATCGGGATAGGTGTGGGCATTGTGCAGAGTTGCTATGTGCTTATAAAAAATTAAAAAGGCAGAAGTTGAAGGAAAGGGTTGCAAGGGCAAACAGCAAGTGGATTAAAATCCAACAATCTGAACAATTGGGCCAGAGTATACGATATCAGTAAAATGTGTCTCTCAGCACAGTGAGCATTAATTCTGGCATTAATTATCTTCCTTATCACTGCTATCTGGTCCCAACTAAGTAGGAAAGATTGGGCTGAGATGTACAGATACTCCAGCTTGTTCCAAAGTGATATGTCTCTCCACCCTCCATTCATTACAACCAAATTACAGCTATGGATTTATGAATATGTTTATTAGAGAACAATGTTTTGGTCAGAGATCTCCCTTTTTCCCTCAACACTGCTGTGAAAACTACCTAGTTTGGGGTCATTTGGCTAAAGACAAAATATTTTCCATGCAGATTTTCTCTTCTTTTCCTTCCCTGTTCCACACATTTCCAAAGAAATTGTGCTTCAGTGAAAAAAATCCAACTTTTCATGGGGGTAAAAAAGGTCAGCAGAAATTTACAGCCAGTCTTTAAGGCAGTATTTTAAGTTATTGAAGGAGAAGAAATGCTGTCCAGTACATGAACTGAGCAGTCAGAGCTCTGAGTGAGAATCTCACTGCCCCAGGTGAGCTCTATATTTGTTCCCCCAAAGCAATGGGTCGAGCAGTCACAAATGTTAAACACAGAAAAACCCTGTGGTATTTTCATGCTGATTGTGAACTGGGGAAAAACAATAGTTTATATACTGGTTCCAGCAACACTTCCATAGGATTTGCTTGAGAAATGGCTGCCTTAGCCTACCAACCTTGTTGTTTTTTGTAAAATCTCATCACAATTCCTGTTTTTATTGAGAGTTGTCATTGTTGTTTCTTAACCTCCATAACTTCCATATAATGAATCTTTCTCTTAAAATGTATTTTGCATCTATAATGGGCATTGTTTGCAAATGGTTTGTTTGTTTGTGGAAGTTTATTGCCTTACAAGCAGTTGATGGAGATTAGAATGAGTTCCCATAAAAATGAGGTCACAGCCTTTGCACTTCCCAGTCTACCTTTTCAGCAAAGCAGCAACACATTGTTCTTTATCTGCTTGTGATTGATGTGGGTTTTTTAAGCTTGGCCACATGGTGGTCTCATTATTATTAGCAAATTTTGATTGGGTTCCTCATTGTGCACTAATATTTCAAGAATGAGGAGAGTTGATCTGCCCAGCTCTGTCTCAGGCGTGTCTGTTATTGATCAAACTGTAGGGAATTTCTGTCTGTAGCCAAACGAGTGGCAAAACTCCCACTGGTATAGTAGGAAACAGATAAATTTTATTATCACTATATCTCAATTTCTCACGTGTGACAGAGAAAAACCAGTGTGAAGTTTTGGCTAACCACTGTCTTGCATATAGAGGCAGAGATTGTCTTTTAGTGTGTGTAGTATCAAATAAAAAGATTATGGGACAAGATTTTTGAAGTGATAATACCAGGAAAGTTGAAGTGTCTTTATGGAAAGTCGAAGCAAAAAATGTGGTTTTGTACTGTTACTAGTCGGTACAAAAATCTGAGAATTACCTGGATACTGATGATCCAAGACTTACTGCTTGGCAAGAAAAAATTGGGTTTTGATTACATTTTTTTTCCTCTGTCACTTTTAATCTGACATCGAACAGAGGACAGACATGATTATGCTGGAGTTTGTTCCTGTCTCCCCTATGTAACTCCTAAATGTGTAAACAATTTCAGCCAAATTTCTGAATCAGGTGGGAATCCCTATTCCCTCAAGATTCACAGACAGGCAGAGGCACAAAAGTAAAGAAGTGATGTTAGTTCAGTTAGTTCAGACAAGGTACCAGAAATCCCTTGTGGGAGAGTACATAAGGAATCAGGCTTTCTAAATTCTGCTGTTGATAAATTGCTTGTTGAACTCCATCTCTCCTTGCTGCTCTTAGTTCTTTTTCCACATATGCCTAGTTTTAATGCAGATCTTCATTTTTCAGGAAGAAAATGTGAAAACTGTCCTCATGAATCCCAATATCGCTTCAGTGCAGACCAATGAGACTGGCTTAAAGCAGGCTGATGCTGTCTACTTCCTCCCCATCACTCCACAGTTTGTCACAGAGGTCATCAAGGCAGAGCGTCCTGATGGATTAATTCTGGGCATGGGTGGCCAGACTGCTCTCAACTGTGGTGAGTACGATACGGACGCCTTGGCAGGCAGACTCATGGTTTTCACTGTGTGTTCAACAGGCTCTATTTGTGCAGATGTGCAAGACCCACGTGCCTCATACATAGCCCAGGTTACTAAGTGATGCAGGCAGAGGTACTGACCATGGGAGAGTGAGTAATTGCTAAGCTGTGAACATAACATCGAGTTGCTGGGTTTGATGCTTAAAAGTAATTGATATATCCTGCTTTGCAGCTTAAGTCTTAGTTATCATAGTTGAACTGAGGATATTCAAACCATCTTGAGGCAGATATCAAAAGGAAGACTTAGGTTTGTTTAGCTTCTTGCAACAATATCCAACTATGTTGCAGATGATGGGCAAGGAGTACCTTTACTAACAGTCCCAGGTTTCATAGATTTTAGGACAGAAACTTTCATGTTATGGTTCTGAATTTTAATACTGATGAAGAATAATAAAATTAGCTGTTGATGAGATCAAGCAAATTGCCAGCTAGTCAGATGTCTTCTGAGTACTTTCTTCTTCATCTACCATCAGTCCTCAAAACTGTGGCTTCGTTTACTCTGCAGGAGTGGAACTCTTCAAGCAAGGAGTCCTGCAGGAGTATGGTGTGAAGGTCCTAGGTACATCAGTTGAATCCATCATGGCTACAGAGGATAGAAAGCTTTTTTCCGATAAACTGACTGAGCTAAATGAAAAGATTGCTCCTAGCTTTGCAGTGGAATCGGTAAATCAGACAATTTTGAAGATGTGAATACTATTACTGTTGCCCATTTGAGTTATTAAAAAAAATAGATTCTAGTTTTGTTAAGTGAAAGCTGAATACGACTGTGGATGCTGTAGTTTGTATGCTTTCATCAGCACTCCACAGTGATTTAAAATGAGTGAAAATGCAATTAAGCACTTGGAAAAGCCTAAGCTAATTTACTCATTGACAAGAAAAGTAAATTAGATTGGGGTGACTTCTATGCTGCTGGTTCTATGCTGCTGCACATATATAACATTTCAGTGGCTACTTTTTTTTTTTTTTTGAAATCTTGCACAAGCCATTTAGACTTAGGATTTCAGGTTCTCACAGTCAGCAGTCCTGAAATCCTTCTTAAGGACAGGAGTGTGAAAACAAAAAACTGATTCAGTGGAAAGGCCTACTTGAGTTTGAAGGAAACCAAACAAGTCTTAAACCAGGATGTCTGTTAGAGGGGTTAGTTCATGCTGAAGTCTGTGGAGACAGAACAGGTAGGGACATGGTCCATGAGAAGTCAGCAAGGAAGGCCACACATAACTAAGGACAGAAGTGACCTCCTTGAGTCCATGTTCCAGTTTTCTGTTGTTTGGCAGAACAAAGCAATGTTTCAAAGCCAACTTTTATTCTTTTCGTTTCAGACAGATTAGTGTCTTACTGGTTGGATTTCCGGTTAACCGTGTAATCACAGTTGAAGACTTTATTAATCTTAATTTTTATCATGTCTCTGAAATGTATTCCCCTGTCCTTTAAGATTGAAGATGCTCTGAAGGCAGCTGAAAAGATTAGCTACCCGGTCATGATACGTTCTGCTTATGCCCTTGGAGGTCTGGGGTCAGGCATATGTCCTGATAAGGAAAGTTTGCTGGACCTTGGTACGAAGGTACGTCTGAAATTGGGAATAGAGCTGAACATCTGATTTTCTTCAGTATTCTAGTAGTCGCAGATGCTGGAATTGTACATACCTTACTTTTCATCTTATCTGTAAAATGTTATCCTCATTCCTTCTCCTTCTAATTTCCTCTTTTCATAATTCCTGCTGACTTGGGTAATGAAAATGGTTAAATGACTGATCTGTTAAATTCATGAGAAACGAGTCATCATTTGAGCAAGTGCTTCAGCAATTTGGGCCTGAAAATAAACATAGTGGGCTATATTCACCTCCTTTTAGGAGTAAATGGCATGTGAAAGATGTCAAGGAAGTTGAAACATTTGAAGTGCTGAGTGATAATGTAGTATCAGGGACAGAAGAGCTGGGGGGCTTGGGACACTGCTGTGTTTCTGTCTGAAGATGGTATTTTTGCTAGGTCAAAAGCTCATGTAGAGATTTAATGGGATGACACTTCACAAGTTGACATCCACCAGCTGTCTCTGACTATGAAGAGACAGCTCTTTTTCTGTAGGAAATCTAGGATTGTTATTTGTAAATTTGCTGTGTCAAGTAAACAGATAATCGGGGAAAACAAAATAAAAGCTTTTTTTCCTTGGCAAAAATGCAGAATTTTAGGAAATAAATCTCTATCAGTTGGTCTTTAAAATTCTTGGGTTTGTCTTTTCTTGATTTTTCTGAACCTCTTAATCTTTCATAGATCTCTGGAAAGAAATACTGCTGATGCCAGTCAGAGCTGTGTGTGAAAATGACTTTTTTGTATTCCTCCACACTACTGTCACACAGACAGACTTTGGGTTTGGTGTGCTTAGTGCTGAACAAATGTCTGCTCAGGCAGTGTCGCTTGCAGGGAGGCTCAGTGGACAGGTCTGACAGATGCAGGAGGAGGCAGTGGGTGCAGCAGCCCCATCTTACAGATTGATGGCCGAGGTTGGAAACACTTCCCTGCCCAGGCTCATGCATGGTCTGTGTTTAAAGAAAGCAGAAACTCACCCAGAAACCCTGGGAGGGCAGCTGTCTCAAAGGTTTATATCAAAGCATTTTTCAGTAGAAAAACCTGGTTTTCATCAGCGTTTCTTGGTGTTTTTTTAAAAGAAGTGGTTTTGAACATCTGTTTTTCCCCAAAATGTGTAAAACAGCTGCTCTTTATAAAAATCTTATTATCTGTAAAATTTTAGGAGTGGGACTGTTCGTATTTTTAGTAAATTTTTCATGTTTCTGAAGCTTTCTCTTTTTTATCTAACAGAAGTCTGATTCTGTTTTACTTTCTGAGTAAATATTTGCATTTTTTCAAAAATTATACTAAAAAAGCTTCATCATTTTGAATGAATAGAATAGGATAGATTCTTTCAGTTGGAAGGGACCTACCACTATCATCTGGGCCAACTGCCTGACCAATTCAGGGCTGACCAACAGTTAAAGCATGTTAAGGGCATTGTCCAAATGCCTCAAGCACTGACAGGCTTGGGGCATTGACCGCCCCTCTAGGGGAAGCCTGTTCCAGTGTTGACCACCCTCTTGGCAAAGAAATGCTTCCTCAAGTCCAGTCTAACCCTTCCCTGGTGCAGCTTTGAACCATTCCCACATGTCCTAGCACTGGGTAGCAGGGAGCACCTCTCCATGTCCTCTCCTCAGGAAGCTGTAGAGAGCAACGAAGTCACCCCTCAGCCTCCTTTGCTCCAAACTAGACAAGCCCAAAGTCCTCAGCTGCTCTTCATAGGACATCCCTTCCAGCCCTGTCACCAGCTTTGTTGCCTTCCCCTGGATGCAGTCAAGGACCTTTCACATCCCTCTTAAACTGTGGGGCCCAGAACTGCCCACAGTACTCAAGGTGAGGCTGCTCAGTAGGAACACAGTAGGATAATCCCCTCTTCTGACCAGCTGGTCATGCTGTGTTTGATACACCCCAGGACACAGTTTGCCCTCTTGGCTGCCAGGGCACACACTGCTGGCTCATATTGAGCCTGCTGCCAACCAGCACCCCCAGATCCCTCTCTGCAGGGCTGCTCTCCACCCACTCCTCTCTCAATTTATACCTGTGCCCAGCACCACTCCATCCTTGGTGTAGAATCTGGCATTTTGACTTGTTACATTTCATCTGTTTTGGTACCAGTATTTCAAAATTTATAGTGAAAAACAATTTGAGTCTTGTTGAACTTTGGACACTCACTTCCACATCCCAGCAGAAACTCTGTTCTTTTCAGTTCTGAAGATAATCTGTAGTAATTCTGTGACTCAGATTTTCAGACACTGGACTCTGAATTGTATATAATGCAGATAACTGAGCACTTACGGATGTTTCATAGCACATTTCATAGCATAGGTAGTTCAGGTAATCTGGCCTTGAGTTCGTGCCTCCTGAGTCTGCTTGTTTTGAGTGAGAGGAGGCAATAGGCAGTAACACAGGAGCAGCACAGATTGTTTTACAAGTGTGGCTAGAGGTGCCTGCTGCATCACCACAAATTGAGTGCCTGCTTAGGCTGGGTGCGAAGTGCCACACCTCAAACTATTTTTTTGTTGTTGTTTTTTTGGTGTGAATTTGGCAACTAAGCTAAGGGCAACGTTTGAATAACAGCTTGAGCTAACTACAGAGGGACCAGATTGAAGACTGATTCATAGGCAACATTAATACAAGCAGCTTTGCTAAAGGATGGATTGATAATGTGCCCATTACTTTCTAGGATTTTAAGCAAGAATTGATTAATGTTTTTTATCTGCTAATATTAAGGCCATTTATTCACTTAGATTATGTTCATTTACCAACAAACTATATTTTTCATTTTTGTCTCTTGCGCTGAGGAGTGCTTTCAAGATTAGTTTAAGAATAAATCACGACTCTTGCTTCTGGTTAGTATGCCGATGATAAGCAGCATTATTAGTGCTATTAATTACGTAGTGTTTGCTGGCACCTACGCTCCCCATCACTTACTCATTTAGCTTTCTGCAGAGTTCTATTGAAGTCCATGGGGCTGCCCACATACACAAAAGCATGTGTCTGTTGCATGATTGAAGCCTTAGATGTTTTTATATCTCTATTTGTTATTTCTATGCCATTGCAAGCTCACATGCCCTGCCTCTTTTTTTTCCCATCAGATCACATAAATATTTTCTGTGCCTTTCAAATGAAGCTAATGCAATTTATTTCTTTTAAAAAAAAAGAGAAATATAAAGTGCTTGTCATCAGTGCTCTGAACTTCACTTATCTTCATCTTTCAGTTTTTGTGTTGGTCTAGGATATCTGGAGATAAGCCACAGAAATCTTAAATATAGAATGTGTTCTAATAAGGGTTTCTTTTTTACTAACCTATTTTTCCTAACATATTCCCAGGCATTTGCAATGACTAACCAAATTCTGGTGGAAAAGTCAGTTGTTGGCTGGAAAGAGATAGAGTATGAAGTTGTGAGAGATGCTGCTGATAACTGTATTGCTGTCTGCAATATGGAAAATATTGATGCTATGGGAGTCCACACAGGTACGTTTGGGCATGGGGTGGCTCACTGGAAATGGCTCGTTAACTTTTTTATGCAGTGCCCTTCTGCCTGCTGTTTTTGACCTAGTTTTGTGATTGATTAATTGGGCTTTAGAAATACTCTTCAGGTCTTGGATACAGCCAGCTAGGATGTGAAACAGATATTGTTAGGCTAAACCAACCCCTATGATTGTGTTTTCAATAAGATTGCCTGGCCTTTCCAACTATGGGCTTCTAACTATCTGTGCATCAACTGTGCATCCACATGTTTGAATGTCTGTGGCAACTGCATTACTAGCAATGGGTTAGCAAAGACAGTGACCTGTGTGGCTAGAATTTACTGCCACTGAGCTGCTTCTCATTTTCCTTCTCTGCTACCTTGTGACAAACAGGAGATTCTGTTGTAGTGGCTCCAAGCCAGACACTCACTAATGAGGAGTTTCAGATGCTGAGGGATCGTGCCATCAAAGTTGTCCGACACTTGGGCATCGTGGGAGAGTGTAACATCCAGTTTGCTCTGCATCCAACGTCCCTGGAGTACTATGTCATTGAAGTTAATGCCAGACTCTCAAGAAGTTCAGCTTTGGCCTCCAAGGCAACAGGGTAAGATTATTTTAAAATAAGCTCAAATACTACAGAACAAACAAATGACCAAACGAAAACAGAGGGGAGGAGAACAGAAAGAAAGAATTACAATAAGGGATTTGTATCAGCGTAGTATTTAAATACATTAGTGATGGCTGCAAGGAAGGAAGAGTTCCTGCATCTGCTCTCCATGCAGTTAAGGCAAGGAGATGCAGTCTTAACTTTCAGCAAGGAAGACTGAAGTTGGCTGTTAGGGAGAACTCTGGAGTGGTCAGGTCAGTAAGGTGCAGATTTCTGCATGGGAAGCTTCTAAGAACAGTTCTCATCAGCATCTGCTAGGATTGACCCTTGGAGAGTTGGTCCTGCTGGGAGATGGAAGAAGGGGTTAGTAAGTCCTCAAGGTCCATTCCAGCCTGCTGTTGCTGGTACTGCAAATGGAAAAACTCCCAGGAGGTGTTGGGAGGGGAGCCTAATAGCTGTCCTTACAGAGCATATCCACTGTATCCATATGTTGGCGGCAAATCATCTCTGGGGCCCAGAGGACACAGTTATTAATGAGCTGTCTGTCAGATTGATGCAAATGGTATTGCTAGCTGCCTTTGTTTTGTTGGCTAATCATAAACTAATCAAGATCAGGATGGTCAGAGCAGACTGTTTAAAAATTGGCTTCTTAATTGCACTTTGCAGATGCTGTTGAGAGGCACAAATTAATATCTAATTTGCAGTTCTCAACAGCTCTTGTGGTTGCTGAAGTGCCATAGCAGACTGGAGATGAGCCATGATGTTGGGCAGTGGGCGTTTGATTGTTTTCTTTTTGGCTGACAGATTTGCAGCAAAACATACCTGTTTCTGTGGTGTCACGGGGGGTGCGACAGGTACTTAAAATGGTGGGTTTGTAGATAATAAAGCCAGTCCTAGATCCAGGTAGGTAGGTCTACAGTGTGTTAAAGTAGGAAGTTGGATGGGCCCTGCTGTGCTTGAGCACTGTAGCCTTCCGTTCTGTTGAGGAGGGAAAATCACCTCACACCTGTTTAATTTGATCCACTCCTGGGATTTGGAAAAGCCAAAGTACTTTCCACACTACTATTATCTACTTCTCCTCTATGGCAGGTATCCATTAGCATTTATTGCTGCCAAAATTGCCTTGGGGATCCCCTTACCAGAAATCAAGAACGTGGTGACAGGAAAAACCTCTGCCTGCTTTGAGCCCAGCCTGGATTATGTTGTTACCAAGATACCCCGCTGGGACTTGGACCGTTTTCAGCATACGTCCAACCGGATCGGAAGCTCCATGAAGAGTGTGGGAGAGGTGAGCGCAGCATTCTCTCCTCCCCTTCCACTCCACCACTAGGGAAAGTCATTTCTCTTTCTTGGAAACCCTCAGAATATCTATCTTCAGAGACCTGATGGCTTTTGAAGATATTTATTCAGCTCAAATGATTTTTATCCAGTACTATAATTGAAATGAGTTAGGACTATGTAATCTTGAATATCACAGTGTGGATTCATAAATAGTTTGACTCCTAAGGGAAGAGACCGCTTTGGATCACCTGAGGTTGACTTCATTCTTGACACTCACTAGAGAGGACTCTCAGGGTTATTTTTTGTTTGGGGTTCTGTAGTGGTGGTTAATTAGAGTATAATTAACTTCCAAGAGTTGTAGTCTGTCAAGATTTGTAGTGATGCTGATGAGCCACAGGTCTTGGTTGCTCCCATAGTTATTTGTCTGCTCTGTTAAAACCACATGCCAAATCTCAGCCTGCTTCTGCTCTGGAAAACTACTCTGAAGTTTTGACTTCTCTTAGTGATTAAGTCTCTTTGTCAGGAACATGATGGTGTGAATTTTATACCCTGATTTTAAGGTGTCTTGGACAATAAGAGTATTTTCAGACCATGTTTTAAGAGAAGTGAAGCAAAATGGGTAAATTACCCACTTAATTAGTTAATTATATATCAGCTACCAAAGCAAAATAATTGTGTATTTTTTAGCTGTCTTTTTTTCCTAATGCTTTTCAAGTAGCTATTTTACTAAATTATTTTGACACAGGAGACCTTCTTACTATCAATTCTACCTGGCCTAGACAGCAAGCCTTTGTCACAACTAAAAGGATTAATTAGAACTTGATTTTTCCAGTGGCAGTTTTGACTTTTAATGGCAATGAGGTGTTTTTGTTGGTCTGGGTTTTTTTTTTTAAAGTGAGTTGATGCATACTGATATTGACCCTGTCTGCTTAGGGGTTTTTGGACTGTTCTATGGAGCTGGGGTTCCTAAACACAGTTGCCTTGTGCACCAGCAGCTGTAAACACTTTCTGTTCATGGACGTTTGCAGGAGGAAGTATTGAGTCCTTCTAGTGATTGTATATCACAAAAGCAGAACTGCATGAACCCCCTGTCTTTCTCAAGGCAGGATGCTGGGTAGAGTGAGTGGGGGAGATGCAGGAACAGTCAGTGCTCCAACTGTGCAGCTCTGTCACTGCTGAGGGGTGAGCTGAAACAGGGATGGAGACACTTAAGAGATGCAGTTTGCAGCTGGTGGAGGTACTCAGCAAAAAGATTAGTCTTCAGGACCTGTGAGTAGGAGAGGGTGTCTTTGAAGCAAAGAGCTTCTTGCTGCTCTGTCTCTATTAGTATGGCACAGTTGCCTCCGTAGGCCTGAACTTGAAGCCAGATCACAGCACCTACTGCATTTTTATTAATTGAACAGTCCGGCCTGCCCTGGTTTCCCCTGAGCTCTGTTGTGCTGGGCAGTGGGCCTGGAGCTGTGAGAAAAGAGAAAACAATGTTATTTTTTTTTATGTTGACATTTTTCAACATTGTGTTTGAGAAGATTTTTATACTGTTAGGGTTTCACTGCCCTGGGAAATAAAAATGTAGAAATTTGAGCAAGGACTCAGTTACCTCTCAGATTTCCACAGAGAAAGGCTTGTTTTCTTATTAGATGTGATGTCAAGATTGAAGGAGGGAAACCCCAGTGCTGCTATGCCAAGGAGGAGTAATTCTTTAAGAGAGCCCTCACAGGGAAGAGTCATTGTTAAATGTCATTTAAAGGAAGAGGAGCAGATTTCTTCTGAACCTTGAAATTCCCACTGTGAGCTTCTATCTCTAACAGGTTGTTAAACAGAAATATCCTTCTGTATTACTACACCCATGCTGCTGCATAATGCTTCCCTCTGCTAAAGTGCTTCAAAGCAGTTTGCAGAGGAGAGCTGCAGTTTCCTGTATTTTGCAGATAGGGAGACAAAAGCAGAAAGGAGTCACCTGTCTGAAACTCCCTGTTGATAATATTGGCAGAGTCAGGCCTAGAAGTGGGATTCCCAAGGCTCAGCCAGCTGCACCTATCTTAAAGCTAGCAGGGAGGAGGTCCAAAGGCTGTAATCTTTCAGTATGTCTATCTTCATGGTTTAGATTTGCACTCCTCTGTAATTCAGGGTTAGCTGGGCAGTGCTTCACCATAGATAACGTGGAGGTCCTCTCTGTTACAGGTCATGGCTATTGGACGCACTTTTGAAGAGAGCTTCCAAAAGGCCCTAAGAATGTGCCACCCCTCTGTAGATGGCTTCACTTCACATCTACCCATGAACAAAACCTGGCCAGCCATCATAGATCTCCAGAAGGAACTCTCTGACCCATCCAGCACTCGAATATACGCAATGGCCAAGGTAACAAAAGACAGAAAGCCCTTGAATTATAACTGTCAGATTGGGTCAGCTGAGGTGACAGAGGTAGAGTGTTCTTCACTCCCTTGCTTCCAGTGTCAAGCACACTGGGACCACCTTGTGTAGGATCCTCACTGCTGAAATACAGGTATTATCTATTGCATGTAATTTCCTCTGCAGAACTTAATAGCTGCGTGGGTATATGGCTTTAATTTTTCTTGCTGACATCTGTATTTTCCTGCATCTTCTGTAGTCAGGTATTGCATTTGCCTTTTGGTACAATCTTAGCCCACACTCATTGCATTCAGCAGCAGATGCATAGAATCATAGAATCACTATGGTTGGAAAGGACCTCCAGGATCATCAAGTCCAACCTTTATCCCATCATCTCCCTAACCATTAGACCATGGCCTCAAGTGCTTCATCCACTTGTTTTTTAAACACCTCCAGGGACGGCGACTCCACCACCTCCCTGGGCAGCCTGTTCCAGTGCCCAACCACCCTCTCAGTAAAGAACAACTTCTTAATATCCAAACTAAACTTCCCCTGATGCAACTTAAGGCCATTTCCTTTTGTCCTATCATTAGTAATTTGGGAGAAGAGACCAACACCAGCCTCACTACAACCTCCTTTTAGGTAGGTGTAGAGAGCAATAAGGTCTCCTCTTCTCCAGACTGAACACCCTCAGTTCCCTCAGCCAGGAGTCATTCCTGTATCCTGGCACTTCAGTTTGTAGCTGAGTGTTGATAGAGACCTGGATCACTTTCCTTTGCTTGTTCCTATAATGTAATTGTTTGCTAAATATTAGCTAATGTTCAGCCCTGATTTACACTAGTGTAAGTGTCAGTCAAAGGTGGCCAGTTTTGCAGATTACCATTAATTTATAGGAAGGGAGGAAGGAAAAAATGAAGATCCATTTGAGAACTGAAACAAAGGATCACCAAGAATGGCACACTGCAGTCGTGAGAGCACTGTCTTTTTGCAATTGTTGCATTGGTGTGGACTTGAAACTAAAAAAAAAAAAAAAACCAAACAAAAAAACCAACAAACAAACTGTGTTAAATTTAACACACAGGAAATGCTCTGTTCTTTGAAGTAGGCTCAACTTCCCCTAGCATTCTTTTAACCCCTCTCCTGTCACACTGGGAAAATGACTTAATCTTTCAAGGTGTCTGGATAATGGGGAGTGTTATTGTAAAGGGAGCTAGGGTGTGAAATTATTTTGTCCTTCAGCCCCACGGTGTATGCCTGTGTATATCACGTGGTAAATGTGGGGTTAGGTACTTTACAAGGTAGTTGCAATTTCACACTTTGGATTTGCTGCAGCTAACTTGTCCGTCTGTCCATACCCTCTATGAAGAGGAGGGGACAGCTGTCTTTTATAGCTCGTACTTACCTGTTTTTCTAAGACTGCAAACCTTCCTAGCAGGGAGCACCTGGCTACTATATTTTGCATCCCTGACTCTGTGTGGTGGAGTCTTTAAGCCCTTTGTGCTCATGTGTAGGTACATCTCACTGCATCCTCCAGAAGAGTGTGGGGAGCTGAGGTTGTGCTCTATTTGTAAAAAGCTTTTCACATAGCTGTAAATGGCCTGAACAAAAAGCACAAGATGTTCTGTAAATGTGTGGCTTGTCCAGCTGTTGACTCTTCCTTTTCAAGCTGGGGAAATGTGTGTCTTTGTAAGTGTACAACATCCTTCAGCAGCTGTGCTTGGTCTTTATTATAGCTTTTTC
Source organism: Podargus strigoides (assembly GCA_028020825.1). Classification (NCBI taxonomy): domain Eukaryota; kingdom Metazoa; phylum Chordata; class Aves; order Caprimulgiformes; family Podargidae; genus Podargus; species Podargus strigoides. The sequence continues at coordinate 36,339,093 of CM051625.1, forward strand.
TTGTGACTGAGAGAAAAATCTCGCTTCTTGTCTCTGAGTGGCTCAGAGAGCTTTTATGAAAGGTTAATCTTAGCCCCATGTTAACACAGGGATCTGGGGAGATGAAGGTAAGTCTGGGTCCCACTGAACGCTCTGGGTGTTCCCAGCTGGTGGCATTTTCAGTGGGAGCTGTCTAAAAAAGCACAATCAAAGTCTTAATCCCTCCCTTTAAAGAGCTGCTTCTGCCTGACACAGTGCACTAATTCTTCCCCCTTAGTAACTGAGGCAGGCAGTATCACTAAGAGGTACTTCTGGCAGCTGGAGCTGCCTGCCTGGAAATCCCTTTCCAGCTTGCTGACATTTAAAAGCCAACAGTTAGTCCCTATTAGCCATCAGCTTTGTTTGGAACAGGATGGAGCTTCGTTGTATGCCTTCTGCTCCCTCCTCACCCTCACTAGTCAGCTCTCCGAGGTTTTTTACTTTTTCTCTCCTTTGTTGTATGAGGAAAACAGTAACTGTTCAGGTGAAAGAGAAGGGAGTTCAGCTGCAGCTATTGCTGTTGTAATGGGACTCCTTGTTGTAATGTAAAAGAAGGCACTAGGAGAGAGCCTGAAATAGATGCGACTTGTTCCTTGGCCAGAGTGGCCCAGTGCTGCAAGGATGTAACTGCCTGATGAGCGGGGATGCTCAGGTTGTATCAGATCTTTTCTGGGCCCTCTTAAGGTTGTTTACAAGTGGCCCCAGAAGACTTATGCTGTGGATTTGATCCACACTCTATTTCACACCAGGGTCCTGGTCTCTTAGTTGTCCACAGTAGAGACGTGTTAGTTTGCACTTGTGCTCCTGTCCACAGGCAGCTAAATACTTCCTTTGGTGAGGAGCAGGGATGGGACTGAAGGAACAATGATGCTGGCCCTAGGGACAGCACAGGCAGCTGAGCTGCCCTCCACTGCTTGGCCTGGAAACCAGGCTTGCTCCTTGACTCACAGTGTGAAGGCACTCCTATAAACCCCTTGGCTTCCCAGCATGGGGCCTGTGAATACTGCATGAGGAGCTCTTGAAGGTGAGCAGGGCTCTGAAGTCATGCTGTCCTGCTGTGGCTCCCTCACCCTTCTGCAGTGTGCTTAGGCTGTGCTCCTTCGTGTAGGTTTGAGTAGAGTAAAGCCATGGGAGAGCTGTCCAGGGCCCCTGATCAAATCCTATTGGGAATTTCTGCCTGGAAACCAGATTTGCTCCTGTAGTGTGGTAATTAGGGAGCAGGAACTGTCTGCAAACTCATTCTTCTCTCCCAGTCTCCAGATTTATGCCACGGGGTGAAGGTGGTTTATTCTTTCTGCCTCTCCTCTGGTTAGGGAGGGGAAGGCATTTGGGTTTCTTCAGTTTCCTGTGAAGGCCCCTAGGACTTTTAAATGAAGTGTCCTAAGCAGATTAAGTGTATGTGGTCACGCTGCTTGTATGTGTATGTGTGGCTCAGGGACCATTGACTGAAGGCTGGAGATCCTCAAGGCAGGCAAGTCTGCACGTGTTTCATGAAAACAGATGGGAAGAAAGACCTGCTCACATCCCACTGATGTGGAAGTGTGACCTCACCTTCCGAGCACTAAGGAATCAGGATGGGAGGGACCCCTTACCAGTTGCCTCATAGCAGTATTGTACCCAGAAATGTGTGAGAAGCCCAGCTTTATTATTGACAGTTCCCAGGGGACCACTGTGATGGCCCCAGGCTTCTCTTTGAAGGCATTTGGAAGAGCAGTGGCTGAAGGTTTGGTGTGTAAGCGACTGGTTATTCTAAAGGAGCAAAATATGCATTAGAGATTTTCACTGCTGGTTGTGAGCAAGCAGGGTGTTCAAGTCAGCAGATTATTACCTCTCAGGACAATAGGGCAATTGTGAGAGGCAGACCCAGGCAAGCTGCTTGGAAATCCTTTAGCAAAGGTAGAAGGCCGTGTCAGTATTTTGCAGTGCCCTGTGAGAGAGCTGTCACCCATCCCTTCTCCGTGTGGGTGGTGGCTTTCTGGAGCACAGCAGTGAAGTGCCCTGTAGATTTCTCTCAGCTACCATAAAGTCTTCATGTTGCAGCCCTGAAGCATGTGGTGACAGGACAACATTGTGTCTGCAGCTTCATAACTTGGAGGAATAATGCTGGGGTGCAGTGGGCCATACTCACTCCTGCATTAACGCTAGAGTTTTCTTCAATGGCACTGCTCTGGCTTTTTTCCAGGGATGCTGCCCTGCAAGAAAACAATTAAGCGTGGTAACAAATTAATGAGCATGATTACTTCAGCAAAGATACCGTGCTGGTATTGTCATTATGGTTGATTATAATTGTTTTATCAGGAGAGTTGTAACTGTATGCCACTGGTGAGACCCGAGACAGAAGATACAACTGCAGTGTAGCAGGATACAACTGCCCCCCAATACAATTGTATTGGGGAGCTCTCTGTCATATTCCTCTCAGATTTTTTTTAATACTGCAGTGCCCTGTAAAACATTGTCATTTGAATAACTTTCTGGGATTCCTTTTTGCCCCATGGTAGCAAATAGTTTGATAAAAATAAAATAATAAAAAAATAGCTCCAGGAAGATAATGCAGGGGAATTTGAATGATCTTGGCATTAACTTGAAATACAGAGAGAGAATCCTGAGTTATGCTGTAGCTGCCGGGTGTCACCCAGGACTGGACTTTCCCATGTCAAGGGTATTTCAAGGCCATGTGTTTTGATTCAGCCTTGTATTTCAAGGGTAAATCAAGAATTATGCTCCAAAGCAAGAAGTTCTTCCACAGCTGAGAAGCTGGACCTTGCTGTTCAACATTTGGAGCCAGCACTGCAGGCTCAGTGTCCCTTCCTGCAGGCAGTTGAGGCACGTACTCAGTGGCCATCAAGCCTTGTTGCCATCAGTTTTAGTTTGGCTGCTGGCTCTGTGCAAAGCAAATTATCTCTGTTGCTCAAACAGAAGCCAGCTTTTGGTACCAAAGCATGTGTGGAAGTGACTGGTGCCTCTCTACAGTGCTTGAGGGGCATGTTTTCTGTGGCTGTGGGAGACAGGATCCTGGAGTACATGAACCTTTGATTTGTCCAGCTTAGTCTACAGTACTTTTTGTGTCTTTATGCTATGTAGTTGTAGCTACCTATTTGCAGACTAAATCTGTATTTGCAAAGCATGTATTAAAGAGGCTGTTTGGCACTGTCCTGTTTTTGGCAGGCCTTGGATAACAAAGTCCCTGTGGATGTCATTCATAAGCTCACAGCCATTGATAAATGGTTCCTGTATAAGATGTGCAACATTGTGAACATGGAGAAGATCCTGAAGGAAGCAAACAGGTGAGAAAAACCAACAGCCTTGTCCTAGGACACAGTAGTCCTGCTGAGGATCCTTCTGCTGGGAAACCTGTGGTAAGCCCTGAGTGCAGATGCAGTCAATGCTGAGTTTGTTTCAGTGCTTGGAGTAAGTAGTGTTGTCTTAAAACCCAGTTCACTGCCTCACCTGGACAGAGGAAATTTCTGAGAACACTATTTTTGGTAAAATAACTTATTTGAGTGCTTAGGCATCTTAGCTGTTCTTGGGGATTATGGACTTTCCAGTTGATTTTGGAAAATCCTCACTGTATCTCTGAGGCTAAGGCTGGGAATGTGGATGGCCTGGAGCAAGTAACAGGCTGCACTTATGTACCCAGGATAGAGGCAGCCTTCAAACACAGGACTTGTCCTGACTTACTACACCTGAGGGTCAAATACACTGCATTTTTTTTTACAGCCTGATTGATTTTTAAGCTCTTCTGCCTTGCTGTGATCATGCAGTATGTATTGCTTTTGAACTGCACTTTCAAACATCTATAATTCCAGACATATTTAAATATAAATCTTCTTCTTTCTTCAAAAAAAAAATGACCGTATAAAACTAAGCAGGAAAGATAACAATAAATTAAAGTGCTGGGCTGTATTTCAGTTGAGCCTCTTGCTGATTTGAGCTTTCCCCTCATGGTTTGCGATGTTGGGAGAACCTCTTTGCTGAGTTACTGTTATGTTAGCCGGCTTTTCCGCCTCGAGTACCCGTTGTGTTAGCCGCGTTTCACCGCATGATGGCACTGGGAGCGCACCGTAGCCAGTACATCGCTAAGGCGCTAGTCAGTTCGTCTGCTGTGATTTCTGCTTCTTTGACCAGCTGCACGGTTTTAATTGAGCAGCTCTTGCTCTCCCTTGCCCCCCGGAACAAGCTGGATTGGGAGCTAAACAAATGGGGAGGGAGATGTCTAAGAGGAGGAGTAGCTTGATTATTTGCAGAAATCTATTGTTTGACTGCACTAGTTTTTGCCCTCTAACATCCATGTCATGTTACACAGGATCACAGAATGCTAGGGTTTGCAAGGGACCTCAAAAGATCATCTAGTCCAATCCCCCATTAAATTTCTCCCCTCCCAACTCTCCAGCCTGTCCAGATCTCTCTGAATGGCAGCACAGCCTTCTGGTGTGTCAGCCACTCCTCCCAGTTTTGTGTCATCAGCAAACTTGCTGACAGAGCGCTCTATTCCCTCATCCAAATCATTGATGAATATATTGAATAGTACTGGTCCCAGTACCGACCCCTGAGGGACTCCACTAGTCACAGGCCTCCAACTAGACTCTGTCTCATTGACCACAACTCTCTGGCTTCTTTCCTTCAGCCAGTTCACAATGCACCTCGCTATCTGATCATCCAGACCACACTTCCTCAGTTTAGCTGGGAGGATGCTGTGGGAGACTGTGTCAAAGGCTTTACTGAAATCAAGATAGACCACATCCACCGCTTTACCACCATTTGTCCACCGGGTGATGTCCTCATAAAAGGCTGTCAGGTTGGTCAAGCATGACTTCCCCTTGGTGAAGTCATGTTGACTGCCCCTAATGACCTTCTTATCCTTGATATGCCTAGAGACAGCACCAAGGATAAGTTGTTCCGTCACCTTTCCAGGGATGGAAGTGAGGCTGACTGGTCTATAGTTACCCGGGTCTTCATTCTTGCCCTTTTTGAAGACCGGAGTTGCATTTGTCTTGAGTGCCTTAAATATATGTGCAGCTCCTGAGGAAGAAAAACAATATATCCAGAATCAGTTGGATTTCCTGGCTGTTGGAGTGGCACGCTCTGGAATGATGCACTTGGGACCCAAGAGGTCAGCCACATCCTCACCTGGTATAAATCCAGCATCACTCCACATGGGATAATCGTGCTGAACTGTCCTGTATCACTGAGGTGGCTTTCTCTGCAGTGGGTGGCAGGTGATAATACTGCTAGTAATGTGATCCATAGCTGGTACCATCCCACATAGTTTTTTGTCCTGCTGGTGACTAGGCAGCAGACTGTATATGCGGCCTGCTACAGAAAGCCCTTCTGCAGTATCCAGCCTTGCATTTGTGTCATACACAACCAGTGTTCTGTCCCTTGTAAGTGGATTCGTGCAATTCAACTCAGATTGCAGGTGGTATAAATGAACTTAGACTCATTCACTTATCAGTGCAGAATTTCACTCCACTATCCTTACCTTCCCAAGGAAACTGCCTACCTGACAACCTGCACTGGAGGGAGGGGATGGACTGTCCAGCTGCATCACGTTGGTCACATTGGCACAAAGGCAAAGAGCCAGGAAAAAACACTTCTGACCTGAATGAAGAGACTAGTGCAGTGAGCCACATCAGGAAACACATCTCTGCAACAGCCGAGGGAAAGCTAATTGAGTGATGCAAATGAGATTTGGCACATGTGCTCTTCCTGCAGCCAGCTGTTTCCAGTCCCTGGCATGCCTGGCATGAGTTCTACCTGTGCCACAGGATATTTCCAATGCAAAAGAATGAGCTGTGACATTGCCATTGCTTTAAATCTTCCTGTTGTTGAAATACAGTTACCAGAAGTAGTTGCCCTGTTCCCAGGCACTATTGGTGCTGACAAGCTCGCTCTTGGCTTGGTTGAATCCATCCCTTTTTTGTCTGCTTTGGGGCTTCTTTGCAGTGAGGTTTTAGATGTAGTTGGAGTAACATCTCTGCCAAGAGTCTTGATTTGGGCCCTGCAGAGCTGTTGCAGGGACTGGTAACAAGGAGATGGCCTCTGCCAAGAGGAAATTGAGAGCTGAACAAGTGGATAAGACAGATGGGGAGTGGAGATCAGAGGCAGGTGGAGGCCTTTGTGGGCTGTTCAGCAAGCAGCATTCACACACAGCATGCTGCCTTGCATCCTCGCCACGAGGAGCGATTCAGAGGTGAGCAGAAGGACTCACCAGTTTATGCAGGGAATCTCTTTCCATGAGTGAAAGGTTGTGTGGGATAATGTTATGGGGGGAAAAACCTTTCTGACCTATAAATGTTTGTCTGTTCTCAATGGTGTACAGGCAAGGCCAGACATTTGCAGAGACTGGGAAGGGCACCCTCTGCCCAATTTACATTTGTCCCAGCAAACTTCTTCCAAAGAATGTTGGATCTGGTGCTGGTCAGGCTCTATAGCTTTTGTCATGCTGCAGCAATGTTTCCATTTGACTCTGCCTCTGGGCCCTCTAAGATGGAGAAAGAGTTGTTTCAGGTTATGTGATTTGGCTGCAGGAAAGCAAATGGCTCGAGTTGAATTGGGAAAAGAAAGCCATTTTGAGAGTACTTGCAAGAATATCCAGTAATATCACCCACACATCAACCACGTACCTCTGGTGTTTCTCCTGTGACATATTTTTCATTGTAAGTGGAAACTTACATTGTGAGGTTTTTTTTTAGTTTTTGACCAATTACCTTCATACCCTCAGTAATCTCAACCATAGCCTGCCTCACCTCACACACGTACCCAAACAAAACCACACATACCTACACGCACGGAAAGCACAAGCACCACCCCGTGCTGTCAGTCCTTGAATAGGCAATGGTGTATGGAGCAGTGGCAGTGCAATAGGGTATGCTGTTACCAGGAAATTATTTTTCTAGATTTGGCCTTGCCTGTCCCGTGTGAGAAAATGGAGGGGAAGGGTCCTAGACTGATCCCACTGTCTGTTCATGACACTGACAGCTCCTGAAGGAGATGGAAATTTGAACAGACCATGTCTAGCTGTCTGAGGCGGTGAGGAGTGAGATGTCACTTTAAGGCCAGGGTTATGAACCCAGTCCTGAGCGAGTCAGATTTGCATCAGGGTCCAGTAACACCATCATCCCCAAGAGCACAGCTGAAGCCCAGCCTTGGAAGTAACATCTGGGGGGTGTTTGACTCAAGACACTGGCATCCTGGGTGCAAGGGAAAGTCTTTTTTGGAATTTGCATCTGGTCTTTGATCATCTGCAGTGAGGATTTGTTTGCACGTGGCCATGCTTATTTTTATCTGTTCCTGATGATGTGATCCCTGAGAATTGTGGCTGTAATCAAGGTCTGAACTCTGCCTTCTTAAATCTCAACTCTTCAAACTAAGCTTAATGAAAACAGCAGATTTTCCTTTGATGGATACCAAACCAGCCAGCCTACTAGCAGTGGGAAATGATGGCACCAGTCATGTTTTGGTGACTTCATACTTTGGAGCTTTGTTTTGGAGGAGAATGTGTCTTTGTTCTGTGGGCACTGAGTGAAAACACTTCCTGGCCTGTGGTTTGCTTCCAAGGGGTAGGTGCAGTCCTGGGTATTGCTCTTCTTGTTCCTAAAGAGACACAGGTTGATAGAGGGCAAAGCAGAAAAAAAGTGGGAGGGTGCAGCCTCATTTGAGGCTCAGCGTTTGTAGCTTGGTGGCCCATGGAATAAGTTGTTTATTGCAAATTCCTTTTCGAAGCTCATGTCCTTGGGTCTGTGAAAGGTGTGCTTTGAAAGCTGCTTGCTGGAAGCATGATTTGATTTCAAAACATGACTGTGGTGGAGTGGCTGCAGAAATACAGGTGCTAGAATTAAAACCTGACTCCAGCAGGTGACCTGGGAAACAATGCAGGGAGGAAAGATCATAGACCATCAATAACCTGTACACTTCCACAGTGGTTGTTGCACACCTGCTCTTCTCAAAAGTGGTGTTTCTGCTGACTCGTGTGCTTTGGGACAGGCCAGAGAGCATAAGTCAGATCTTATGTGGGTACAAAGCAGAGCAGGTCTGGTGACACTAAATGAGGCTGTGCTGATTTATACTGTCTGAGGAGCTGTCACTGACATATTTGTAGGGCTCGCTTTTAACTAACTGAGAAGATTACTTTTGTCGTCTTTGTGAACTGTGGGGCAGAGAAGACTTGGGAACAAATTAGGAATGCAGTACATGAGGAGAATATAATATAAGCATCTATTCAGCACTGATGTTTGTGCTTTGCCTGGATCTAAGATACTTTCTATTTGTCTTACAGAGCCATTGGTAATAATTTCACAGCTGCATTTTCTTTCAAAGCATCTGTACATTGGTAAAAATGTAAAAAGCATTTTTTCCCTGAAACAGAGAATATACAGGCATCGCCCTTTAAAAGCCATTGGGGAATCTCTGTAACCGGTATGTACAATACCAGCAGCAGGGGAGTCCGTGCCATGACATCCCAGCAGACCACAAAGCTCTCTTTTACAAGGGGTAGAAAATAGGCTTTGAGGAAGCACCTATGGCCCATTTCTTGACTGTATTTTGGTGTAAGATGCTGCTTCAGCTCATCACTTAATCCTAGGTATTAGTGCACAGTGTGAGGTTCGTGTTACTTAAATCAAGATGTCCACAATGAGATTTATTAGCCCAGGGACCTGAACGTTAAAGATGCAGAGAGCTGGAGTGATAGTTGTTCAATGAGCAAGATTGGTTGGTTTACAGCTCCTGCTTCCCTAACCGCTCCTTTGACAGCTTTTTGTCAGTCATCTCAGGAGTTTCTCAGGAGGGGAAAAACACTAACAATCTGTCTCCTTGAGAAGAGAAGCAGGGAGAGAATTTATACACTGATCTCATTATTTTAATTGTAGTATGTTCAAAATCTTGTAAAACATCAAGAACAATCAAGGAAGCCACTATGAGCCTTGAAGCAGAGCAGGACAGTGAGGAAAAAAGGAAGAATATGTCTTTGTACATAATCCAGCCTGAAATTAAGTAGGCTTTTGAAACCCTCCAGGTCTATGACTACTGAGAAAGGAAGAGCTCTCAGGACTGGGAATTAGGCATTTTGGTTCCAGTGCTTCTTGCTTTTGGTCCACTGTAGTCTGGGAGTAAATCCACCCTCTCCAGATTTAGGAGGAGCTGAGTTCAAGACTGGCAGACTGAACTGGAGTGTGTTCCTGTGTGTGTGTTCAAGCCAGGTGAATAGCTGCTGAGATAAACCAGAGGTGACCTGCAGGGGTGAGCCTGTGGGCTTACAGGGCAGATTTTAACTCACGCAATAGCTGTGTCCCAAATGCTCCCAGCTCAGGCTTGGGCCCTCAGTTCACAAAACATTTCTGATACTTTTGATTAAGACCCATTAACATGTGCCTAAGTAACATGTGGATGGGCATGAATTTAACAACATACCTAAAGTGAAGCAGAGCCTGATTTGGTAGACAAAGAACGTTTCTTTCCATATCAAGCTGGGGCTTTCTGCTGGAACACTTATTTAGCATGACTCCAAACTGCTGGATCAGATGAAAGTCAGTCAAGTGGAAGAGAGGGCCATGCTGAAGCGTGCAGGCTTTCCTGATAATTGCAATGCTGCCAGCGTTCCTCCAGTCAGTTAATAGATTTTTCCAGGTCCTCTCTGCCAGGTGAAAATTTCCTCATTAAGGGGAATTTATTCCGTGTCCTTTTATCATTTATTATTGAAGAAGTGAGTGGATGGAGTTCCAAAGATGATAAGGTGGGATTTCAGACAAAGGGCAACAACAAATCAAAACTGGAAGCTGAAACGGAGGCACAAGCAAGGTTCAGGGAAGGCTTGTGTTGTTTATAAACTGCAAAATGTGCAGGGGAATTCAGCTTTCTAGGGAAGTGAACAGCCACTAAATGATTATGACAGTGTGCAAAAGTCTAATAGTCTGGTTTGGAAGCTCTAAAACTGTCTCTGACTGTCATTTTGCAAAGGCGAATGTTAGGAAAAAGAAGCATTATAGGAGTCTGGAATCGTGGCCACTTCATCTTCCCTTGCTTCAGAGTTGATTATAAACCAGTGAGGGAGTTTAATCTTTGGAAGGCTTTTTGCTCTGTGTTTGAAAAGTAAGTGATGCTCCAGGGGAAGGTGGGAGGCAGTGATGGTAGGACTGGGTCAGGCATTTGGGAATAATCATGGAATCACGGAATATTCAGAGTTGGAAGGGACCTCCAGAGATCACCTAGTCCAACTCACCAGGGCAGAGTAGAGGGGGAGAATGACCTCCCTCGACCTACTGGCCACACACTGCCCTGTGCAGCCCAGGGTGGCATTGCCCTTCTTGGCAGCACGGGCACATTGCTGGCTCATGGATAATTTACTGTCTGCCAGGACTGCCAGATCCTTCTCCTCAGAACTGCTTTGGAACGGGCTGTCCCCATCCCTGGAGGTGTTTCAGAGCCGTGTTGCCATAGCACTCAGGGATTTGGTGCAGCTGAGGACTGTCAGTGTTAGGGTGATGATTGGACTGGATGATCTTCAAGGTCTTTTCCAACCTGGATGATTCTGTGAATAGCTAGAACTGAGAATTTTTTATTCGCTTTTCAGTGCTGGATTTCTTGTGAGCTCTTGGAAGGGTTATTTGTACGCAAGCGTTCAAAAAGATCAGCCTGATTCTGCTCTTGCTGGCTTTAGTGTCTCCAGCAAGTCCAAAGGACTGTCTTTTGAACAGAGGCAGTGGGAATGCTGCATCTTAAAAATCACCACCCCTTAACCTCTGTGTGTCTCAGTTTTGCTATCTGTAAGATAAGCATCACCCCACCATACTGTTTGCATGTTTCTTTATATTCTTTCCACGGAAGTTGAGATCTAAATGCTAAAAATTGCCCGTAAATGGAAATTATCCAGGTCTGAAGATGTGTGTCCAGTACGTGCAGAGGCAGCCTGATTTCCATGTTGGTGCTGAGGGTTTGCAGCTCTCTGATCCAGTTCCCTTTAAACATGGAGGAGCAGTTCTGCTGGCTTACTCTGCCTGCCCCTTATGGTTCTACCCCCAAATCCCTGGGAGCTGCCTCAGAGGCTGTTGGCAATTTCTCATCACTTGGCAGGTTCTGGTTTCAAGTGCTTGGAAAGCAGCACTGCTGGGGTGTTTGGCTCTTGCCTATTTTCTGTGACATTATTAAATGGCAAATCTGTTGCATCCCAGGGGCTGGGCTGTCATTTCTAACCTTCCCTGCCTCGTGGTGAGCTGGGTGTGTTTCCTCCATATCCAGCTGCCTCCATGGCAGTGAGAAATGAGACAACCCTTCATATCTAGGTGCTCCTCACATAGAGGTTCCCACTGCATCTTTCTTACTAGCCACATTGAAAGCTACTTCTTTTATCTTTACCATACACTGGGCGTAGCAGAGGCAAAAATGCAGTTTCATTTCCCCCTTAGGTACTCAGCTTTTCTCTTGTGCACTCGTGTCCTGTACAAAACTCGTTACCTTTTTGCATGGATTAGCAAGTGTCATAACCTAATTTAAGCTCTTAGCCCAAGGCAAATGAATCATGTCACTAAATAATCATTGCTTATCTTCTGCCCACCCTGCTGGGGGGAGGTGGTGACGATGAATGATATTGTTATAATGAGATACAAAAAACCGAATTGAAACAAGTTGCAAATGAAGGCAATTTTCTTTCTTTGTCAGTAATCAAATGACAGCCAGCTATGTGTGTTTCTGAGGCAGAAGGGAGAGAGAGCAAGGGAGTAAACTGCACTGAAACAGGCTCATTTTCTTGGGGTCATCAGGTCTGTTCATTCGTACTTGGGGAATGCTGAATCTAGAAGAGAAATCTAATGTGGCTACGTTCTTCTTAACAGCTGATGATGGCTAGCATCTGTTTTGCCAGAGAACTGGCAGGTTTTACTTGCTGTGTTCCCCCCGTAAAACAACCAGCCGTGCCTTCAGTTCTGATTTACACAAGAAGTCCTGCCTCTGAGCTGAGACCAGAAAGTAGAAAGGGCTGAGGAGAAGCAGAAGAGTGTTGTGGTGGAGGTGTTAGTGCATGGGAACTGCAGGCTTTTTTAACTTACTGCTGTGCTGTAAAGTGGGTCTTATTTTGGGAAGCCTTTCTGCACCCAGAACTGAATCCAACACCTGGGAAGCTCAGCCTGCTGGGTTAGGCAGGACCATTTCCTTCTGATGCTAGCAAAAAGCAGGTTCTGCTGGAGTATGAAGGGTGATGTGGTGGTGGAAGGTTGTGGAGAGGGTCAAGGGTGTAGGTGGTACTCCTGCCTGGAGTCCCCTGAGGGCAGAGCAAGCTAGTTATTGGTGCCAGGCAAGGACAGAGTGCAGTGGACAGCACTTGCAGTGAGTATTTCCTTTCTGCAGATCCTCACAAGTTGTCTGTTCTGCTATTTGTAGGCAGGTGGAACACTCCATGCTCATATTGCAGGGGAAGGAGAGGTGGCATTGGGGAATTAGTAGGGGAAAACCCCTACCCAGGGATATGAACATCAAAGTTTCAGGTCCCCAGTTCTGCTCTCAGAAGAGCTGGTTTGACACTTCTGTGACTCTCACCTGTTTTACGCTAGCCTGACTTCACCGAGGGCAGCAGAGCTGCTCTGTGCCTAAGCCAGAGTGGAAAATCCAGTCCAATGACTCTTTCATGCTTCAGCTTCCTGACAGATTCCAATAAAGCGGCCTTACCCCTCTCCTCCCACTCAAATAACATAATGCTATTTATTTAAAAATACCATCAAGCAAAGGACATAATTCAAAAGCTCTGATTTAGGAAAATTGCTTGTTTGTTAATCATTTCCTTTTTCCTGATCCAGAGCTTGCTTGCTCATAAAATATTGATTTATTGGGCAGGCAAGGATGCTCTTGGCAATGAAGATGAAAAGCAGAAGTGCTGATAAAAATACATAGGCTTTTTTTATGTTTTTGCAAAAGCTAAGCTTAGAAAAGGTAGCTTAGAAACAGAGACAGGCAGGAACTATAAGGGCTATAGGTGGAGTCAAAGCAAAGTGGAACAAAGAGTGTGGGAGAGAAAAAAGTGGAGGGAATAAAGGGTGAATGGACAAGATGGAAAAAATGAAAAGCAAAATGGTCAAGAAACTGTTGACCTGCAGAGATGTCTAAGGAAATAAATGCATTTGAAATAAACAGCAAAAACTCGGACTCTTGAAAAGCAAAACCAGGAGAACAGAAACATCTGGAAGTATTGAGAGACCCTGACTGCAAATATGAAGTCAAAAAAAGTCCCCCTGCTTTACTCTGTCTGCCCTCCTCTCCCTATTCTCATAATGCAAGAAGCAGCCAAATGGTACGGAAAAAAGTATACTTGAGACTGTCAGAAGGAAAAACCTACGTTGTGTGTGAACCTCTGAAGGTCATTTCTACTGTGTGTCTCTGAAGTCAGGTGCTTTTTCAAGACTGGCCATTTCTGAAGGTAGGCAGAGCATCCTCAGTGACAGAAAGAAGGGCTTTTTTGGGATAAACTCTAGTGTCTTGAGGCAAGCTGTCCCCCAGCTCAGCAGGGTTGGGGGACAGTTATGCCTCTGAATACCTCATCCCAGAGCTTCAGGAATTTCCTGCCTTTGCGTGGAGTGGGCAGCTGGAACAAGAGGCAGGAGATGCAAGTACATAATTATTGATCCAGCCCAGTTTGGTGAGGCCTATATTTTAAGGAAGAGATTGAGTTAAAGTTTGGGCATGGAGATGTGGGGATACTGAATCCAAGAAAGGGATCACTGCAGGTTCTCCATGGAGGCTGCAATAGTAAATGACCATGCAGTTGTGGATACAGTGACCTCGTACCAGTCTGGTGGAGAATGCTGCCTGGGAGATGATGGACCTCATCACGAATCACTCATTCCTGTCTCTCAAATGCAAGGAAAGAAAGTGTCTGACTTCCTAGCATCAGCAGTCTGCCTGTAGACTTGCCTTATAGGTGTTTGTGGGGTGCATCCAGTGCAAAGAAGATCTTTTATGTATGAGGATTGCATAGCTTAGCTGGGTCTTCTTCCTTTACTTGCCTTTATGTGTATGATCCTATAGCAGCTCTATGCAGTATGGAAGACAGAAGCACTCTCATATCTTCTCAGTATTCCTACAAAGCCTGACGCAGAGGTGTTTTTCTTATTTAATCCCAGTGAAACCATTCCAGAAGAGACACTGAGGAGAGCCAAACAGATTGGGTTCTCAGACAAACAGATTGGGAAATGCTTGAGGCTGTCTGAAGTCCAGTGCCGTCAGCTGAGACTGAGGAAGAATATAGTGCCCTGGGTGAAACAGGTATGTGAGAAACATTGCTGTTCGTGGTGGGGGCTTCCAAGAGTGCAAGGAGCAGGAGACCTCCATGTCCTTAGAAACAGCTGAGGTAAACAAAGTGGAGCCCCTGGCTCTGTTAACAACCATGGGAGTTTTGACATTGACATTTGAGTACAAATTTCACCCACGTAGCTATTACTTCTGCACTGCAGGCATCAATGTAATGACATGAACATCCCCAAAGAAAGACTCACAATATTCTTGTTCGTACTCTGTGTGGCTGAGAGGGAAACACAGCTCTCTGGCTTCAGGAAAAAGCTGAGAATGCTGTCTCACTCATGGTCATGGTGTGACCATGAACAGTTTAATATGACTGTAGTAACTTTGTAGAGGGTAATACTTTATTTGAAGAGTGCTATTGTTATGGGTTCATTTACTATTCGTTGTGGTGGCACTATCTTAATGAGCTCATCTAGTATTCACAGCAGTGTCAGGAATGCTTTGCTAGGTGTTCTGCTGCTGCGTTTAAGGTATGTTGGTATTAAACTGCCACCAGATGGGGTTTTTTTGTCCTTAAAGGGGAAAAAAATAACAAACCAACAAACCCAACCCAAACTACTGAGTGTTTCTGAAAGAGCCCATCTGTATCCTCAGGCCCAGTTCCAGGTACCAAATCTCCTTCTGTTCCCCAGCTGCTGTTTTCCTTCTGCATCCTCACCTGGCCCACAGAAATGTGCCTGATCTTGCACTGCGTTCTTTCAGCTGCATATGGCACTGCAGTGCTGGATTGATTTGTGTGCCAAGGTACCTTTAATAAGGTCATTCTACTTATGCCTGCATTTGTGGCTTCAAAGCATATGTTTCTTCTTGAGCCATGAAGTACAAGTTGCAGTATTAGCAACAGTAATGAGCAGCAGATACTTACATAGTGCTAATGACGTAAGGTCACATTCTTCATTATTCACAAGGATTTGGACAGCCAGTGCAGATTCCTGAAAATAGCTGAAGATTGGACAGATTTTTAAATGGTATAGCCTGTAAAAATTCATGTCAGGACTGTTGTAATATTGTTCCCTGTTCAGTATTCTGTGTAGAAATGTTTCAGCTGTTCATTCGAGGAACTTCAGCAATTGCTGGTGACCCAGATGGACTAGTTACCATGTATAACATGCAATAAGTAGTTGACACAAATAGTTTGTGAACAGCCTAGTAGTCAAATTATTCTTCTGGGCTCTCTGGTGACTAATTACGTAAGAAATTGTTGAAAACTACATATAAGGGGTGGTTGAAAATCACTCTGGCTTTGTGTACCATTTAATTATCAAAGCACGAATTATACTGTAACATAAATACATGGTACTTGCACTGCCAGCTTCTACTCAGCATGCTCTCACAGTGATATTGTGTGCATGTTTGTGTTCAGTGTGGGAGTAAGATGGGGTCAGGAGGATAGTGTGGCCGTCCCAGACGGCATAGCTACAGAGGACAGGAGACCTGAAGAAATGGAGTTCTGTGTAATTCATGCTGCCAAACTAACTAGAGAACGAGGGCCTTGGCAAGCAGGGATGAATGGAAAAAGTTCCTGGGCTGTGAAGACTCTTGCTGAACTGTAAGGTCTGGGAGGAAGACCTGGTGTATAGTGCATTGCCAGCACGTGACTGTTCAGATCACCTCCTTTGGAGGAAAGACATGATGGGGAAAATAATAGGACAGAAATAGGAGGTAGAGAAGGAAAGGGGGAAAAGAAAAACCCCAAAACACCTGCATGTAAGAAAGATCTTGCACTGGCTAAGTCACATTCCCTCTTCTTCCCCATACAGATTGACACACTGGCAGCAGAATACCCAGCAGTAACCAATTACCTCTACATCACATACAACGGGCAGGTAGGCACATTCCAAACCAACAGTCTCATTGCTGTCTAGCTTGATCTCTTTCCCCTGTGCTGTGTTATTTCTGGAGACCTTGCAGATGTCTTGGTCTCTGTAGCAATTATTTTGAATGGTGTTACATACAATTCCCTTACAGCAGGCCTGGAACTTTTTCTTACTCAAATACTGATCCAGTGCATTTAGTGTTAAATGATCCTGTGTTGTTATGATCCTGTCCTATATCACCTGTATGTGCATCCTCTGTGCACAGGTCAGGTGCTGGGAATGCAGAACTTGTTTCACTTATCCTAGCATTCGTTTTTATGTGAAAGTGAAGAGCTTCTTAGGCTGCTCAAGTATCCAAATCAGAGGTTTCTCCTTTGGTTTGGGTGCAGCACCAGTAATTCCAGTAGAGTTGCACTTGATTTACGCTGCAGTAAACGAGATCAGGCTTGAGCCCTGAAGGATCAGACTGTTGGATATGGGCTGAGCACCAGAAACTGTTTATTCTGAAAAGCATGGAGTTAGGTGCTGTGGAGTACAGATCCTAATGACTTTTCTCCCTCCCTTCTCAGGAACACGATGTAAAATTTGATGACTGTGGAGTGATGGTGTTGGGCTGTGGACCATATCACATAGGTAAATCTTTCTTACAGCTCCTCCATTCTCCTTGCACCCTCGAGCCTTCTTTGGATATACTAGTGGTTCATTTGTTCCTCTTCTCATATGGTGACAAAACCCTCCAGAGCACAGTGCACAGGACATCAATTCCTAGCACAAGGTTTGCCTTTACACTTGCTTGGAGACTTCATTTCACGCCCTGGAAAAAACAGGAGAGTTTTATTGCTTTTCGCTTGCCACTGAGTTGTGATTTCCACAAAGTTTTAGGAGATTTTTTTTTTTATCTTACTTTTTGCAGATGTCAAGGTCTTGAGAATCTGATACCTTGTATAGAAATTTGGTGCTCCCACACCTATCTTAGATGTTTACTGACAGCTCATGACTATGTTGTTATATACTATGCATTTTAGTACTGCAAGTACAGGTGACTATGAAAATATTTTGATATCTTCAGCTGCTTTTGTACAAGCAATTCTCTGCATGCTGTTTTTTCAGCCCACTCAGATGATTATGCAGCATAATAGTTTCCTCATGGCTATGAGTATTGGGTAGACAGACTGCTGAATTCTGTGTATGATGACTTTCACTTTTTCATGGATCCTTCCAAATAGCTTGCAAATATTGACAAGAAAAAATTGCTTGTTACTCAGAAATGTTTTTGCTCTGTGTCTTAGGAATAGTGGTGATGGTTTTTGAAAGCTGAAATTTAAAACTGCATCCATTTGTTTTGCTTGGCTGGACAGGTCACGTGCTACACTCCTGTTGCTGTTTGTGAGATGTGTCATCTTGAACTCAGTTTCCAGTATGAATGTTGAGATGAGTGAAGTCAGGAGGAACACCATGATTATGCTTAGTTGTTGTGAATGCTTCTGCCAGTCAACATGCTGTGTAGCATGGTTACAAATAATGAACGTTAAAAGGATGCCGGTGTTGTTGAGTCATTTAATCGAATGTATGTGAACGCATTTTCAACTGTTCACCTAAAACTCCTAATTGCTTAGATTAGCCATGCAGGTCTGATCTTGGTCTTTCCTGTTCTGTAGCTTATCATATAATCCTAGAACAGTTTGGGTTGGAAGGGACCATCAAAGATCATCTCGTTCCAACCCCCCTGTCATGGCAGGGACACCTCCCACCAGACCAGGTTGCTCCAAGCCCCATCCAACCTGGCCTGGAACACTGCCAGGGAGGGGACAGCCACAGCTTCTCTGGGCAACCTGGGCCAGTGCCTCACCACCCTCACAGTAAAGAATTTCTTCCTGATATCTAATCTAAATCTCCCCTCTTTCAGTTTAAAGCCATCACCCCTCTTGCTATCACTACATGCTGTTGCAAAAAGTCCCTCTCCAGCTTTTTTGTCAGCCCCTTCAGGTACTGGAAGGCCTCTATAAGGTCCCCCTGGAGCCTTCTCTTCTCCAGGCCAAACAATCAAGACAATCTTTGGAAGAGATTGCAAGTAAAGAAAGGCTGTTAAAGGAAACCATTACTTGCATCTTGAAAAGATTTTTTTTCTAGGTGAAATAGCCAAGTTGTGGGTTTTTTTTTTTTTTCTTCTTTTGTTATCCTTTGAAGGCAAGTAAGCAGTATATTTCTCCTCTGTGCTTCCAGAATTGTAATCATAATTCAGTGGGATCAACTTAGTGTTCCCTGTGGACTTACATTTACAAAACAGGAACAGGTCAGAAAAGACTAAATGATTTGGATGGAAGCTAAACATGTGATGTTACTTTTTTAAAACAAAACAAAACACCCAAGGTTATTTCCTTTGTGAAAACTGAGGTTTAGATTAAAAAAAAAACCCTTATGAATTTTATTTGAAAATATTTTGAAATATATTACAGGAAAATCTTGAATACGTTGACATTTCTGCAAAGAAATAAAATGATTTGTGGGAAGTGTGAGGTCATTTCAGAAGTCATGCTGTATTCTGTATTTAAAAAAGAAAATTATCCAAACTTAAGAGTCTCTTTTTTTGAAGTTTTCATGTTCTTGTTAATATGCCAAATAGAAACATGATGTGAATTGGTACAGTTGCACACTCCTGAACTTCAGAGCTTGCTTTGACACACCTTTCATGCACACATAGAGGCCTCTGGCTCACGGAGAGCCTGAGCTGCAGTGTGTGACCTGTGCTCTGTGGGGAGATTGCTCAGATATTCAAGGCGTTGCTTGCTCTTCACTTGCTGCCAGGAGGGTATCTCCTGTCCTAGGACAGGGGTTGGTTTGTGTGCAAGTCAGCCCTAAAAGCAGTATAAATAAGCTATTCCACCAAGTGTGTAGACCAGCAGAGTGCTCTGTAAATTTTAAGGTGTGTGCACATAGATTTAACATGATTGAGACCTGAAAGTGAGTTCAGAAACATGCCTGTATTGATGTAGTAATTATCTTCTGAGGAGCAGCGTCTGGTTATGTTACAACAATCATTACTACTGTTACTAATTATTTGCTGTCTTCCCTTTTCCCCACTCTTTGGACATGACAGTTACTGGATGTGGCTGGAATATACTTACGAGTGTTCAGCTGTTTTCCCAGGTTGTGTCCAAAGCAGTCAGATGGGGACTCCAGATGACCATTTTGTTCCAAACTTGAGGATTCTTATGTGTATAGGAATACCTAAATAATGGCAGTGGAATACAGAATGTGAACAAGCATCTGGTGATCCTTCTGGGAAACATCCAGTTTTGGATTTGATTTCCCTTTCTTTTCTGTGAGGTTTTAGCTGAGACCCAGGTATGTTTTGAGGTTCCTGTTCAACTGAAGTAGGGAAAGAAATTGTGTGCCTGTCAGTGAGTGCCCTATGACAGCCATCTGTTTGTGACGAGGTGGTGGTGGAGGCAGCAATTAAGCACAGCCTGAATTTCCAACGTATCTTGTCACACAATTATGTATAAAAATAATGATTTTGGTGGTTAACGGTCATGTAATGACTGTGAACACATCATGATGAGGCCAAGGTTTTTTTGTAGATTGTAAGCATAACCATTTAATGATGTTTTTGATACACATCATTCTCTGTTTATGGTACCCCTCTTAGATGTTTGAGTGAATAAATTTATGGGACAGTAGCTCTTAGCACGAGTCTGGACTCCAGCATTGCCTGAAGCCTGCAGCATAGCCCAAATCCCAAGCCCAAGCACCAAGTCTTGGAGCTCACTTGAGCTCCAGGTGACTCCCTCTATCCCTCTTTCTTGTACAGGTGGCCACAGTGGGTGTTGGGGTTCAGAACAGTAGGAGATGCTTGCCCCACAGTGTTGCCATGGTCGCTGTGGCCTTTAAACCAAGATAAAAGGATCACAGAGTGGCTCTAAAAGTGTTGTTCTACTGATTTGCCTTATCTAGTGGCAGTACACAGGAAGGTCAAACCCATCGAGTCGTAATTTTTCCGTTGTTAGCTTAGGCACACTCTGCTCTTCTGGAAGGTAAAAACCACTTCAGTCGTCTGTTATTTAAACCACATCTGTACAAATGTTTTGTGTTTCCTCAAGTAAACAGCATTGTGTCACAATAACGGGCACTTGGTTTGGTCAGCTTTAAGCTTCCGCCTCTTAAGTTCATCTCAAAGTGTGCAGGAGTAGTTGGCTGGGCAGCAAGAACACACATGAGTGTTTATGCATGCAGGCCTATCACTCCTGAGCAGCTGAGCCAACTTACCTGTTGTGCTTGGGGGCTCATGTCTGTGGATGATTAGTTTCCATCGGAGGACAATTAGGTTTCTTGCTCTGAGCTGACAGAAGGCAATGCTGTTTTTTTTTTTTATTATTTTTTCTTTATTTAAGCTTGAGTGCTGAGAACGTCTGTTTATGTTTTCTTCTCTGCATCCTTCCTTTCCTTGCCCACTTCTCTGTCTCCTGGCAGGCAGCAGCGTGGAGTTTGATTGGTGTGCTGTCTCCAGTATCCGCACGCTGCGTCAGCTTGGCAACAAGGCCGTCGTCGTGAATTGCAACCCGGAGACGGTGAGCACAGATTTTGATGAGTGTGACAGACTGTACTTTGAGGAGCTGTCATTGGAAAGGATCCTGGACATCTACCAATATGAGGTAAAGAAAAACAGGAGCAGCAACAAGAAAGCCTTGAAGCAGACCACACTTCTCAAAATTCATGTCACTAGCTTCCTTTGGCAGAGCAGCTGGGGGCGAAGGGGGAGAGCTTGCTAGCAAAAGCTGTTTGGTTTGGATCCCGATGTTGCATTTTACACATCGTTGATGTTCCTAGCAGACTGCTCAATAATGAATGCCAAATAAATATTAAATTATTTTGCAAGATGCCATATTGTGCAATATTTACAAGCAGATTTAATTTGCTGTGCAGTCATTTATTGCACAAATTGTTCTGGCCTTGCAGTGCTGAGCTTTAGCACTTAAGCATATCCTTGACTTTAAACACAAGTGCTCCCCTGAAGCAGTAGAACAAGTTATGTGCATAATGCTAACACGTGCTGAAGAACTTGCATTCTTGGCTTTGCAATAGAGTGGGGATTTTGGATGGGGTCCAGCACGCACACCGGCAGGTTAGGAAAGGGCATTGGATTTGCCGTCAAACCAAAAACATGTTCCAGCTCCTGATCCAGACGTTGCACTTGTCTGTCAAGAGTTCTCAAGTGCTCAGAAGTGCTGATACTAAGAGGTGGAGTGGAGTCCCAGACAGATTTTGTAATGGAAAAATATATAATGTAAACAGTTGGTCCCAATATGGAAAATGTTGATTTCTAACTGGTAACACACTCACCTTGGATTTGTGTCTGAGACTTTCCAAGATGCTTACAGGAACTTCATCTCCCTTGAAATTCAGTGTGAGTTGTCCCTGTAACTTGCTGAAACAACTTTGCAGAACCAAGGTCATGTTAAACTTCTCATTTTTCTTGGCTCCTTTTTCCCAGTATGTGACAATTTGAGCTCATCTCCTTTTTGTAATGCGTGCAAGTTTCTAAAATGGTTCTATAACCTGAAGATTTGATTATTGATTTTTGATTATTCCCAAATTTGGAACCAAGCAAAAGCACACCAGAACTCAAGTCCCAGTCTCGAGTCTGTTCTTAAACCATTTGCAAAATAGTGTTTAGGACCATTTTTTCTATTGCATCTTCATGCTTTTCCCTTTTTACATCTTGTTTTATGTCATCTTTAACTTTTCATAAAAACAGAGGCTGTTACTGGAAAGCATAGATTTAGGACAGGCCAAAAGACTCTGGTTGCTCTTCAGAGTCTTAAAGGCTGATTTTTGAATGCTTTAGGATTATCCATGAGGCTCAGCTCTATAAACATTGAACTTTTGTTTACTTGAGCAAAACCGAACCTCTGAACTTGGGGCGTGGAGGAAACTGGTGTGACAATTTGTCAGACAAATACCACTGATGAAACACAGCATCTAATTACTGCAGGATCAAAGAGAAGGTAGAGATAGGTGATGAGGGAGCAACTACTCATTTAAACACGTGGTGCTAGTAATTAGCAACTTGGGTAAGAAAAATGTGTGAAAATAATAATGCATATGTATTGAAACTTGTGTTATCCTGCTTCTTACAGCAGGGCTTGGTGAGTTTGATGGGAGGTGTTGCAGATCTCTGGGTCTAAAAACAGCATCCTGTGGTACCCAGAGCTAAAAGGGAAGGACACTGGCATTTTCCCCAATTCAGCCAGCCATACTCATCAGCTGCACTGTGCTCATGCTTCTGGGCATGTTTTTAGCTTGTCCAGCTTGTGAAGTAAACCAGAAAGTGATCGTGAGAGGAGAAAGGGCAGGGAGGAGGCAGCAGGAGCTGAGGTGGTGGGAATGAAAAGGGGGAGAAGAGAGAAGGTGGGAGTTTGCAGAGGATTCTATTACTCTCACTTGAGTATGAAAACAACTAATTTGATGTTCACTCCGGAGGTGTTAAAGCCACCAGGATCTGAACCTAAACATCCAAAGTTATGGTTGTGCTGTCTAATAAATCCAGAGATGAATAATAAATACTCAGCTGTTCTAGAACGCTTTTCTTTAGTGACCAAAGGGAATGGTATCATTATGCCTATTTTGCAAGTAGGGAAACTGAGTCTCTGAGGAGTAGAGAAGACTGCACAGTGTCCTGCAAAAGGACATAAGCAGGCATGGGGACACACTCCAGACCTCCAACAGAGGGCAGTCTAAAACGTCATTTTTTGATAAATGAATGAGCCAAATGCTAATATCCCATTAACAGAATACTTCCTCGGGCAAATGCAGTTGGGAGTTAGTCCTCAAGGAAACCATCAAGGTAAAAATTCAGGATCTGATTCTGAGATCCCTCACCAAACCTGCAGATAACCGTATCTCCCAGCTTCATATACAAAGCATGAAGAGTCCCATGATTTCAGATGGGTCTTTTAAACTCTTTGGCTCATTAGCCTCCTCTAGCGTTCCGATGTATAATGAACAGCGGCAAATACTAGTGAAAGTCCTGGATCTTTGGCAAACCGTGAGTAAAACCATCAGCAAACAATGGAGCCACCTCTGTGCCCTCAGTAATGATGATACGTCAACTCACTGAATGTTGGTAGGATTAGCAGCACACCTTGGGCAACTATTAAGCTTGAATAAATAGGTGCACTGGCTTGTCCCAGTTTTTCTAATTTGTCTAATTAGGCTACGTTGAGGAGTGAGGTTGGCAGTGAGAGTGAGGGGGCTGGAAACTGCCTACCAAGAGCTGCTTACAGCTCTGCACAGTCCTGTCCCTGGGACATACTCAGCTGTCCCTCCTCTTTTTCTCCCTTGTGTCCCCCTGTACCTCTCCCTCTCCAGTCGACATTCAAAGCTGCTCTGACTCACTGGAGACTGAGCTTTGTATGACAGAGCCGTGCTCTGGAGGCAAGTTTAATTTCATGTGAATGTGCCAAGTTAGGTGGCAGTCTATGAGGACAATAATTTAAAAAAAATAAAATTCCTTCCTTCAGATTTACTGGCTTTTTTTCTTCCAAAGAAGATGTTCCTTCTTTAATATCTCTCTGCTTGAGGGCCTCTTCTGATTCTTTTTCTGTTTCTAGGATCATTCTGAAACAATTCATAAAACTAAAGGAGGCTCTTAGGTACAATTTTAATGGTCTAATTTGTTTTCAAACTCGGGGAAAAAGAAAACCCAACCCTATTACTAATGACATAAAAGCAAGGTAGTAATAAAAAGAGTGATTTTTGTTATAAAGGGGAAAATAATTCTCTCTAGGCTTCTTTCACTAGATTATGTATAGTGTGTATTTTAAAGATATAAAATGGTAAGGATGCCATTCATTTTCTTTATAATTAAAATATGGCTGATGACAAAGTGATATGCAGTGGGGTTCATTTCTGTCTGCCCACATTTCTCAGAGGAGCAGTCCTGTTCCCTAGCAGGGCAGTGGGCTGCTCTTTGGGCAAGAACATGCTTTGGGAAATAACAGCAGAATTTTAAAGGAAGAAGCAAGCAGCAGCTGGGTCTCAATTTATGGTTCTTTTGGAGTAAAAATGAGTATATGATTCTTTGCTATCTGCTTGAATAGGCCATCTCCTCTATCTCCTTGGGGCTGGAGTCCCTAATGCCATCCCAACTTTGATGTAGGCAGTATTTGGATTTTAGAAGCTCAGAAACTAGAATTGTTTTAAAGGAAGAAATAAGAAGCCCGTGAAGTGGAGCTGTTAGCTGGACATTTGCATTTCAAAGATGTTGAGGATAGATTAAGATGCTAGTTGACCTTGGCAGCAAAGCTAGGTTGACTTGTTATCAAACAGGAGCTATGCCATGCTACAAGAAGGGGTTTGCTTATTCACAGTCTGGTTCTCCTCCATGTGGAGTGGTAACGGGCCCAGGGACTAGAGGTAAGTAGTGTATTTTGGATGGCTCTGGAAACAGAGGGGAACAGGTTTTTCTTCTGAGCTGGAGATGGTGAGCTCTGATGTCATGATACAACCCCATGTGGGCACAAAACAGCCTCTGTCCTTGCTCCGCCCTCTACTAATGGGGACGTTTTCACTCCCTGTCCTAAGCTCTTTCAGCTGGCTGCTGTTGGCTGGTAGCAGAATTTCATCCCATAAATAACTGCCTGATGAAAAGGAAAAGAAAAATATCTCTCCAGCACTGTATATTAACATGTTAAGCAAATAATAATCTTGTAGACCTTGGGATAATAAGTGCTGCTTAAATGCCAGACTTTTTTAGTGGATTTTTATTATGGTAGGAAATTAACTACATTAATGTTGAGCGGGGTTCATACTAGCATTTATCATCTTTTTTTTTTTCTGAGTCACTTCTAGTCCATCCTGCTCTCAGCTTACAGATCTGCCACTCTAAATCCCTTTAAATCCCTCATTAATAAGTTCCAGGAAGGCCAGTGGGGCTAGCCTTCTTCAGGAAAAACACACTTGTTAGTTAAAAGAACATTAGTACTCTAAAAGATAGAGCCAAACCATGGATCACTTGATTCATGTGTCTTGTTTGTTCGAGATGGGTAAAACTGTGCAAAACACTGTTGGTTCAAAAGAGCCCTTCACTACAGCTGTACTGTGGGCCTGATTCTCCTTTGGGCAAAGATTCACTGGCTTTAATTTGGAAGTAAAGTGCCCGTTATTTAATTACCCTCAATTATTACACAATCTAAATGTAATTCATGTTCTCATAATTGTTGCAGACACTCTAAGGCCCTTTTTTGCTATTGAAAATATTCACACCAGACTAGATTGTACTCCAAAGCATTAGAAGTTCTATGTAAATAAAGGCCTATATTTGCACTTGAAGAAAGATGTGTTTGCAAGCAAGCTCACCTGTCTCTTGTTATTTGCTGTTTTATTAAAATGTTGTTGTTGGCCACTGACAGACATGGAATGTGCTATTGTGGCTGAAGGATGCTGTGCTACCTGTCCTGCCTCATCTGCTTCTGCAGTTGAAGTGCCTGCAAATAACCTGCATAGAAATGAGCATATCTGGCAGTTTGGCTGAAATACTTGTTACTATCAAGTGCACTACTAGAAATGAGTGAGAAGCTAGTCAGGAATAATGAGGATGAATTAAAATAAAGGGCTAAGTGTATCCAGAGTAATTCACCATCACGGTCTGTCTGATGGATTGGGCTCTGTTGAACTACTGTGCTTTGCTTTGTACAGGCCAGCAAGGGGTCAGCAGTGAGCACTCCTTAAAGGCTGGCTTCTGGGGCTAAGAAAGGTTGTTTGCAAATATAATAGTGCTTGCAGGAAAAAAATAATCCATTTGTTTCCCATTACATCTCTGTTGGAGGTTCCTGCCATGCAACTCTGTAGTAAAAGAGTTTGTGTGAATGTCTGCTCCTCTGGAAGTCTCTGACTGGGAGGATGGGAGAGGCTGTTTTCTTGGAAGAGCTGGACTGAGAAAGAAAAAGGATTTCAAGTCTTCTTTGTTCATGCTACTGTATCCAAAAACTGCAGCAGGGGGTGGGAGTGGGCGCAGTTGTAGTGATGGTCCCCATGTTCACGGGTGTAGGAGAATGCAGAAGCGAGACCTGACCCCACCGAGTGGAGTTCTGAGTTTCATTGCGAGGCATGAGGGGTTTGTAGCTCAGTGCCCCTCCTCTGCAAAGCAAGGGAGAGTGTGTCAGCTCAGTGCTTATCCTCACCAGGAAAGCAGAAGCACCTAAATGTGACATGAAAACATGGTACCAGTCTGTGGTTCTAGCAGAAGTTAAAACTTGGCTTCATGTCAAAAAGCATGGGAACACTGCAGATTTTGTTGGTTTCCTGGGGAATTTGACCTCAAGTTACTGCTGTCTGTTGAGTGATATCAAGGAGGATATTTCTATTTTAGAGAGGCTACACACTCAATCAGCACAATGATCTGCCTTTGCTCATGGCAACCTGAAAAGTGATATAATCTGAATATTGGATTCCTCATTATAACAGCTCTTAATGTTAAGCTAACTTGGCCATGACTGTGCTCCTTTCTCTCTGCCAACAGGGATGCAGTGGCTGCATTATTTCTGTAGGTGGGCAGATTCCCAATAACTTGGCAGTGCCACTGCACCAGAGTGGAGTGAAGATCCTTGGCACGAATCCTCTGCAGATTGACCGGGCCGAAGATCGCTCCGTTTTCTCAGCTGTTCTGGATGAGCTGCACGTGGCCCAGGCTCCCTGGAAGGCAGTCAGCACACTGGTGAGTTGGGATGTGCATCTGGGAAACCATGAAGAGGCTGGGGGTTGTTGAGTATCTGCTCAGGGGAGACTGACTTACTGATGCATTTCAAGATTCCAAAGACATTTGCCATTTTTTTCTGCTGATACTGAACTTTTTTGATCCCTGTGAAGAGATGCTGTAGCAACTGAGAGTGTCTTTAAATCACCTTTGTTGGGTATATACCCCACATTGTATAAAAGTTAGCACCACCGTCAAGCTACTCTAGTTTATCCTGCTGGCCTTGAAATCTTCTCCAGCAGGTGGAGACTGCAAAGGAATAGAAATGTATCAGCACTGCTCTTTTTTCCTGGTGAAGCTCTGTGGACAGGGAAGTTCTGAAGATGACAACTCTGGAACCAGGAAGTTGTATATTACATTCTGCCCAGGCTGTAGTCCCCTACTTCCCTTCCCTCCCTCCACCGTGAATCTCGGTGGCTAGTAAAGTGGAGATGCCATTACAGTTGAAAATTTGGTATGATTTTGAAGTATTTTCTTCTTCACAGCATATTTTCCTCCCTTTCTTTAGAGAGATGCAGTTGAATTTGCAAGCTCGGTGCGTTACCCATGTTTACTGAGGCCTTCCTATGTTCTGAGGTAAGGCTCAGCCACAGAGCTCATCAAGCTGGGGATATGAACTTCAGAAGTCTCTTTGAGATGAGGGAGAGAAATTTAAGGGGACATGTGGAAAACACTACACTAGGTACATGTGACAAAGCTACCCGTCTTAACAGGTGGGACAACTGCTCAAACCAGTAAGTCAATGGATCCCTTTTGTCCATCAGGCACAGATCAAAGGTAGAACAAAATCCTGAGAAGGTCTGTTTAGCTTCATTATCACATCTCAAGGCCAACACCATGAACCATCTGCAATATTCCTTAAGGTTCCTGAGACTACTACCTGTACAATTAAGCCAGAAGATTGTTTGCCACCAGGAACACCAGAAGGGAACATGCTGAGGCCATTTATTGGGGTTGGCATCTGTTTTCAGAAAATGGCAGTGCATCTTTTGAATTCAGCTTCTTATTTGCTAAGCTTCTCTGCTTACAGGCATGTTTTATGTCCCTGTGCTCTGGCAGCTGCTTCTATTTAAACAGGCTTTGTGCAGAGCCACACATTTCCGAGAGCTACACTTTTTGAAGGAGTTACACCAGCACATACACACAGCAAACTCGCATGTTCTGAATGATCACTCTTCTCTGCAAGGCATATCTTCATAGCTGGATGACTAGGCACAGAGAGGCAATTTGCTGGGCACAGTTTACAAGTGAAAATAAATTGGAGATGGGATCCTTTTCATATGAAAAAGAGACACGTATCAAAATGAAGAGGCACAGTATTCATTTTCAGGGTAGAAAAAGCCATCTTTTTATTTAAAAATGAGAACAGGAGAATGATTTTGTGTATTTTCAGCCCTCAAGGAAATATCTGTTAGAAGAGACTGCTGAATGTGACTTTTCTATCCAGTTTCTGAAGCTTGCAGTGGGGTTATGAAGCAAAGTTAAAAACCAGCACTCGGATCAGGAGCATAAGTTAGAAACTGCTCCTGATGTAATTCTCTAGATTTTTAGGGAACACTTCTTTCAGCCTGTTGTTTTCATCTGTATTAAATTCAGTATAGGCCCTTTCCATTGCAAGTATTTGCTAAAGGGTGTTTGACAGATTGGGGGGGATTTTGGGGAGAAAGGTGAAACTGGAAGATGTAAAACTTGAGGAAATAGCAAAAAGCCCTAGCATAGCACACTCTCTGGCCTCTATTTGCGGAACAGCAGCACGTCCACAGCTGGACTTCTTCATCCTTTGAACAGATATGGCCTTTAATATTTGCCAGTTGCCTTGGAAAACTAAATGCATTTCCCCACTGGTTATGTGCTGTGTGTACCTGCTCACATCCTCAGTGGTGCAACTGACATAGGTCTATGGATTTAATTGAACTCTATTGATTTACATCAGATGAAGTGGCAGTCTGGTAAGTATAATGACCCAGGTACTTGTGTCTATTTATCTTACGCTGAAGTGACTGATCTTGTGGGACACATCCTTCCCCCACTTTTCCCCACAGCCTCTGTGCACCCATCAAAGCAACGGGGAAGCTGACCATCAGTGGTGGAAGTTACCAATGTAACGTCATTTTTAAAAGACTTCTGTCTTTAAAAGGGATGTGAATCATTGACTCTGGACCCATGTTCTCCCAAGTCCCCCTTTCTGATGTTACTGACAGCTACATTTTGAAGTAGCTTTCAGATACAGTATCTGTATCTGCTGTGCTCCTCCTTTAAGGTCTGAGACATTAGGGGAGGGGCACAGCAAAATGGCCAGCAAAGAACAGCCCATTTTCATCTGCTTTTACACTGTTGCACTGTCACCAGTGGCCTGTGTGTTCCTTGCTTCATCTGTCACTGATGAGCAGTTTTGCCCTGAGCTCACAGCTAACGTGCACATACGGTGAAAGCCTGGGCCCTGTGTGGGGTTATCTGGCTGACCAGCCACCTCCTTTGGCTTAGGGGGAGCTTGAAAGGCTTGGGTCAGAAAGAGGATGTGGCAACGGTGCAGAGGTTATACAACCGCAATTCTTTATCTGATCCTTTGTTATGGTTCCGGAGGTCACCTCTCTTCTCTGGGAAGTATAATGGAGGTTCATTAGGTACCAGCCCTGTCTGTCTTTCAGTCAAGAGTGGAACAAGTGCCTTGAGTCAGGAGCTTGCTTGGCTGGTCTGTCATATAAAGGTAGTTGGCAACTGTGTGCTGTGGTGTCTAACACTCCGATATCTCCCTTGAAGTCATAAGGGAAGCTGACCTGTTCTCTTTTCTTTGCTGTTCTCACAGTGGGTCTGCAATGAATGTAGTTTTCACTGAAGAGGAGATGAAGAAGTTCTTAGCAGAAGCCACCAGAGTCTCTCAGGTACCAGTCTTTGCCCTGCCACTGCTTGTTCTTTTTGTATTTGCTGTATTTGTTTCACCTCTCCTCTGTTATACATTTCTTTGTTTCTGTATTGCATCTTCCTCACTCTTTCCCTTCCTTGTTTGGGGAGGAGGCAGTGAAGTTAGAGTTTGATCCCTCAGTTTGTTCCCTAATGGGCAGACCATGGGAGCCTGTGCAGGCATCCTTACTAATACCTCTGGGGTGCCAGGATGGAGCAGGGATGGCAGATAGCTGTTGTACCCAGGCATCCTTTTCTGACCAGTTAATTATGTGTGTGGTCTAAAGGTTATGACCTGGTGGCAATTACGGAGACATGGTGGGACAGCTCACATGACTGGAATGTGGTCATGGATGGCTATGTCATTTTTAGGAAAGATCGGTCAGTGAAGCGAGGTGGTGGAGTTGCTCTCTATGTGAGGGAGCAACTTGAATGTATTGAGTTTTCTCCAGGGGCTGATGAGGGGCAAGTTGAAAGTCTGTGGGTAAGAATGAAGGGGCAGGCAGGCATGGGCGATACAGTTGTGGGGGTCTATGACAGACCTCCTGATCAGGACGAGGGAGTGGATGAGGCTTTCTACAGGCAGCTGAAAGCAGCCTCACAACTACAGGCCTTGGTCCTCATGGGGGATTTTAACTACCCTGATATCTGCTGGAAGACTTACACAGCCAGCCGTTCACAGTCTAGGAGGTTCCTCCAGTGCATTGATGATAACTACTTAATGCAAATGGTGGATAAGCCGACTAGGAGAGGAGCGCTGCTGGATCTTGTACTTACCAACAAGGAGGGTCTTGTTGAAGCAGTGATGGTCGATGGCAGCCTTGGCGGCAGTGATCATGAGATGGTGGAGTTCAGGATCTTGTGTGGGAGGAATAGAGTACCAAGCGAGACCAGAACCCTTGACTTCCGCAGGGCCAACTTTAGCCTCCTTAATCAATTGTTAAGGGAAGTCCCATGGGACAGGGTGCTAGATGGTAAAGGGGCTCAAGATAGTTGGTCAACATTCAAGGACCGCTTCTTGCAAGCTCAGGATCAGAGTGTCCCAATGGGTATGAAATCAAGTAAGGGAGCTAGGAGACCAGCATGGTTAAACGAGGAACTGCTGGGCAAACTTAGGTGGAAAAAAAGAATTTATGGATCATGGAAAGAGGGGCTAGTCACTTGGGAGGAATATAGGACAGTGGTCAGAGGATGTAGAAAGGCAATTAGGAAAGCTAAGGCCTCCTTAGAACTTAACCTTGCAAGCCAGGTCAAGGACAATAGAAAGGGCTTTTTCAAATACATAGCTAATAAAACAAACACTAGAGGCAATATAGGCCCACTGATGAATGAGGTGGGTGCCCTAGAGACAGAGGATATAAAGAAGGCAGAGGTACTGAATGCCTTCTTTGCCTCTGTCTTTACTCCTGCTGGCTTTCCCCAGGAGCCCTTGTGGCCAAGAAGGCCAATGGCATCCTGGGGTGTATTAGAAAGGGAGTGGTTAGTAGGTCAAGAGAGGTTCTCCTTCCCCTCTATTCTGCCTTGGTGAGGCCACATCTGGAGTATTGTGTCCAGTTCTGGGCCCCCCAGTTCAAGAAGGACAGGGAACTGCTGGAGAGAGTCCAGCGTAGAGCCACAAAGATGATGAAGGGAGTGGAACATCTCCCTTATGAGGAAAGGCTGAGGGAGCTGGGTCTCTTTAGCTTGGAGAAGAGGAGACTGAGGGGTGACCTCATTAATGTTTATAAATATGTAAAGGGTGAGTGTCATGAGGATGGAGCCAGGCTCTTCTCAGTGACATCCAAGGATAGGACAAGGGGCAACGGGTGCAAGCTGGAACATAGGAGGTTCCACATAGATGTGAGGAAGAATTTCTTCACAGTGAGGGTAACAGAACACTGGAACAGGCTGCCCAGAGAGGTTGTGGAGTCTCCTTCTCTGGAGACATTCAAAACCCACCTGGACATGTTCCTGTGTGACCTGATCTAGGTATTCCTGCTCTGGCAGGGGGATTGGACTAGATGATCTTTTAAGGTCCCTTCCAATCCCTAACATTCTGTGATTCTGTGACATAGGGTAGTGAACTGGGAGCCTTCCTACTCCATCCAAGCTTGCTAGTAGCAGGTTATGCTAACTAGCATAGAACTGATAGCATCTTACACTCAATTTCTGAACTGTTTTCCCTGGTTTATTTGAACAACTGAAAACTTCATCCAGGCATCTTCTTTCCCACCAATGACCTTTTTTTTTGACCCTTTTAAATGCAGGAACATTTGCAAGATTTTGCTGTGACATTTATCTCTCAAAATCATGTACTGAATTCCATTTTACTCTGAAACAAAAGCAGGACTGCTGCCTGCTTATTGTTAATCCAGTGGGATTATTGATCTGCAGAGTATGTAATGCAGAAGATGAAAGCTCTGGTTTCCATTTTAAATGTTTTTCAAAAGCTAATTTGGCGATTTTTTTTAAAGTGTCTTTTTTCTAGTAAAGGGAAGGATTTGGTCTGGTATGTTGAAATTTAGTAAAGAAAAATCTGAGCAATTACCCAAAGACATGAATGCTTCAGAACATACTAAACAACTCAAAGCTTCTATTTCTTCTATAACTTCTATCAGTGTTATTGTTCAAGGGGTGTTTGGAGAGATGAGAATATGAGAAGAAGAGAAAGTTAAATGACAGAAGGAGGTGTCCCTGCCCATGGCAGGGGGATTGGAAGAAGATGATCTTTGAGGTCCCTTCCAACCCAACCATTCTATGATTCTATAAGTTGAATGAAGAACAGACAGAATTTGAAGTCTGACCTTTGAATGGTGTGAGTTTAGCCTCGCCTTTTGGTCTGTTTTCTTCTGAGGGCTTTTTCCCCTGTTTTTTGAATGATCACTGCTCACAGCAGTACTGTAGCACCATAAACACTACTGTCACAAGAATCTTGAAGTTAAAGATAAATAAGTCAAAAGGGAACCCTCTGAAAAAACAACTGGCTAAGGAAGCCAGACACATTACCTCTTACTCAGAGGATTTCTTCAGTGGATAAAACTTAAACAAGAACAAAAACATGTGGTTTTCAAGTGTATGAGGCAAATGATGCAAATTTAGAGTTTCAGCAAGAAAAGATGGAATGAAATGGAAATACCTTGTAAAGTAATAATATCCTGAAGGATAGGTTAGTGTGGAGGCAAGCAGACCACTTATCATATTTTAACAACTTTTTTTTGATTTTTCAAAGCAGGAGAGTACCACTGTTACTTCCATCAGCAGGAATTATAGAACTGATTCTCCAAAGACTTACAGGGTCAACCTGTGGTAGAAACCAGATCCTCAGGAATGCTCAGCCTGCCACACAGAAGCAGATGAGACAGCAGCACTAAGCAGTGTTCAGTGGGACAGCTCACTTCTGCTGCTGGATGGCTTTACAATGGCAATAGATGCCCTAAAGCAGGCTGAAGCCCAGGAAATTAACTCTTGGTAGCTTAACTCGTCACAGCTCAACTGATTTGAATTGGGCAATGTTCTTCATTGCTGAGAGATCTCATCCCTGGTACAGGACACCCCACTGGGAGTTGAAATTGTAGAGCTTTGGCAATGTGATGTATTCCTAGGGTTAGAAGGGGATGTTCCCGTGGGATCCTTATTGATGTCCAGTTCTGCTACACAAATAAGGCACTGATGCTTGCTGCAGACATGACCCATTGCACATCATGAGTCTCTGCAGAACCAGGGACAGAGCACCCAGAGACTTACACTAGATTTACATGTTAGATTTTTGCTGGTGTGGTCAGACTGCTAAAGGAAGACTTTTCTTCATCTGGTGTTTTATATTGACAAAAGCCATAGTATAGTTGAAGCTAAGCTAGCAAAAAGCAAACCAGAACAAAAATACTGTATTTTGCTTTTAAATTAGGGAGGTTTTTATGGTCTGACTAAGGCTTTGTGGTCTGTGAGTGCTTCCACAGAAGCCAGCAGTATTAGTTGTGAGCATACAGCTGAACTTGAGCATCTCTGTGGGACGTGGGCTTCATTTTTCTGGTTACCAAACCTTATCTAGTTCTGCTCCATCCAACAGAGCAGCTCCAGATAAAGTGCCTGAACAGTGTTGTTCTGTTGTTTTAGCTACTTTGCTGTTACAGGGTTGCATCATTATGGCATTTATGTTGTCAATAATGTTCAAAACTTCTTGTGCGAGTTGAGGCGGATTGGAGTAAACAAGGTTGAAAGCACATATAAAATCTTCTGGTGAAAAACTGCAGCGAGACAAAGTTACAGGACACAAGCCACTAAATTTATGAAACAGTGTAGGCTGTGGCATTGCCCTTGCCTGTGAATTTACCCTTGCACTGATAAATGTAAGGAATTGTGTCTTGTAACTTTCAGAGTTGCTTTATATTTTTTCAAGAGGAGCCTTTTGAGCATGCACAGACTGTCATTTATTCCATTTTATTCTCTAATAAATAACAGGCAGTTAATAGTGGATGGGACAGGTAAAATGTTGAGACATAAAGGTGGCCTGGAAGAACGTGGATTAGATTTTTAACCGTCTGTTGGAGCAGGTGGCTGGAAGGAGAAAGCAATACAGAAGAGTGGGAAGTGTGTGCTAGCATCCCAGAGGCAGGCAGGAAGAAGAGGATGGAAAACGATGTATACCAGGGAATGTACTGAGAGTCAAGGACAAGTTGTCCCTGGCCAGCTATAATTAGTAGCAACTTCTCCTCGGGAGACTTAGGAAACCAGGCAGAGAAACGAGAAAGGAATGGATCAGTTGCCTAAGATATATGACACTTTAAAATAGCAAACAGCCTCTATACAGCGTCATTATGTATGCCAAGAATCAATTACTCCGAAGCAGTATGCCCGGTGAGGTGACTGGAAGGGTCAAAGGAAGGAAGAACTGAAGATCTTGGAGGTAGTGAAGAGCTTTGGGAGAGGGAGACAGGATCAGAGGTCTCTGGATCCATGCATGTGTCCCACTATCTTCTTTCTACCATGGTCTCACCTAAAAGCTCTCTGTGATTTTGCTCCAGGTTTCTTTGTCATAGTGACATTATGGAGGACTCAAACTAATGCATCAGAGGCTTTGATGAAATCATGCCAAGTTTCCCCCCCATTATTTCTTCTCAAAGTTCACTCATCTGTGGAAATAAGGATATTAATAGATTGGGCTTGTGGGATTCTACTTCCAAAGCTTTTCCAGTGATGAATAGTGGAGTGCTTGGATGGTCTCCAAATACTCTCAAATAAAAAATACCTTTTTTTTTTGTCTTGTCTTGATGACAGGATCACCCTGTGGTACTCACTAAATTTATTGAAGATGCCCGTGAGGTGGAAATGGATGCTGTAGCCAAGGCAGGAAGAGTAAGAACTTTGCTTTTCTGTAATATTAAATTTTTTGTTCAAGATAGGAGATTTGCGAAGATGTGTTGTTTGAATGATTTACTACACAGCCATGGGTTCATGCTGAGAAGAGTAGAGAAACAAGAAAAGATGAATTAATCTTCAGTTCAGAAACATTGTTCTTGAAAAGCTCAACCTACCTCATTGTATACTTCTAAATAGGTTTATTTTAAGCATTGCTTAACCATGTGAATGACTCCTTTAGAATATAATTTTTACTAGATTCACAAATTGCTGGCATCACAGATTATTTTCATCAGAGTTGTATCAGCATGTGTTATGGTATGACCACAGTTACTATATTACTCCAGTTTCACCTTGCGTTTCAGTACTAATCAAAGACAGTTCTCACCAAAAAAATCACAAACTGCTTGTTTAACAGAAGCGTTCTGTTTTCAGTCTTCATTTTGAACCAGCAGACAAGATCGCTTTTTTGGTATCAAGGTAGTGTGCCTCAATGCAATTTATTCAATTTAAATCCTTAGGCCTGGATTTTCTCTGCTTGTTTTTCTCCATGATTAAACCACAGAAGAGTGAAGAAACATATATACACATCAAGTTAGTCTGTACTTGTTTCTGTTGGGGAATGACACCTTTTTTGTGTTAGTGGGAAGTGGAACTTAGAGAGCGGATTTAAAGCCTAATTAGCTTTTACCTTCTGAGTCCTTGTGTTTTAGAGAGAGGAAGGAAGCCTTACGATCTCCAGGCCACAGTAGATTTTTCATGTTTGCAGTTTGCTTAACTACAGTATGAAAGACACTAATATAATCCCCTTATTCATGTGCTTTGTGTCTGCTTCAAGCCTATTCTTCCCAAAATTTGGGGAGATTCCCTTTTTTTCCTCCCATCTGTATCCTCTTTTGGATACAGCTCTGTTCTGTGCTGGGCTGTACTTAGCAGAGGGCATGGAGATGGGACAGTTCACAGGAGAGGATGAGGTGACTAACTGTTCTCTTGTCCCTGTCTGCAGGTTATCTCACATGCCGTTTCAGAGCACGTGGAGGATGCAGGTGTTCACTCTGGAGATGCCACCCTTATGTTACCCACACAGACTATCAGCCAGGGAGCCTTGGAGAAGGTAGGGGTTGCACTAGCACTGAAAAGAGAAGAGTTTGAATCTGCTTTCCCCTTTTGGGAGAACTTAGAAGATGAATTCATGAGAAATCAAGTCACTAGTGGTTTTTTTAAAGGCCAGTGTGATGTATGCAAGTGTCAGATGTTATTGTGCCCCCTGTGATTTGCTATACTACACATAGGATCATCTGAACTGTGTCCCGTTAATTTCAGCAGTAGATGGTACACACTTTCAGACCCATTGGATTTTTTTGGTTTGTTGGTTTAGGACCAGCAACCATGGCAGTAGAGGAGTGTCTAGTCCATATATATGCCACAGTTCACTTTCCACTTCCTCTTTTCCCACAGTCCTTGAATTAGATCAGGTGTGTGACTTCCTGCCTGCCTTTTCTGGAAAGGATATCAGGATGAATGAACCTTAACCTAAACTTGACTTTATCCCCTCTTGAGAATAAACCAAGCTACTCAAAGGCTTGTATTGAAATGGCATGTGACTTCTTGGCAAACCTAGAAAATAAGACAATATTGTTTTCTCCCAATTTGTTTCAGAATATTTCTGCTGACACACCTCCCTCTGATTGTGATGAGACAGCATGGTGGTGAAAGACTCTTGGGATACTTGTAAAATCAAGTAGATAATCTCAGATGGCAAAGCATCATTATTCATTATTTTACCAAAAAAGGCAGAAAGGCTCCAGTGTGTAGTGTAAGAATTGCTACAGACAGGAGGGCTTTTATTCTCTCTTTCTCCCTCTTTCCCTTGTTTTCTCTCTCTCTCTCTCTCTCTCTCTCTCTCTCACACACACACACACACACACACACACACACACACACACACACACACACACACACAAAACTGCGTTTTTACTTCTGCTCTCAAATGATGCTTCAGGCTCTAGATTATAAGGCAAATTAAACATGTTTTCTTCTGAAAGATAATGCTACTGCCAAAAGGAGAGTATAGAGAAAAAATATGCTAGGGCAGAGAGATGTGGCATTTAAAAGAATCCACATGGGAGGTCATTTATTGACTGTATATTTTGTGTGATTTATTTATTTAAAAAATCTATATACATTTTCACTTTATTTATCTATTTTTGTAGGTTAAAGCTGCTACAAAAAAGATTGCAAATGCCTTTGCCATCACTGGTCCGTTCAACATTCAGTTTTTGGTGCGAGGCAATGATGTGCTGGTAAGAGCTCTTGTGACTGTTGGAGGAAGTCAGGCTTTGCTTTGTATAGTTAGGTGCATGGTTCCTGCAGTCTCTGTCGTGGAAACTCTGTGACAGTAGCAGCTGAGGGTTTCTTGTCTGAGGATGTGTGGGTCACCCCTGCCACCCTGAGTCACGCAGCTCTCCCTCTCTATGCAGGAGAGAGCATCCTCCCCTGCCCTCACATTGAGGGTGAAGTGAGTCTAGTTGCACTGTACGTCAGCAATTGCTTTCTTTCTCTGTGGGCTGTTGTCCTTCCCAAAATTATCAGTTTTGAATATGATGGACAGCACTGAGACCTGCACCTCATCCTAGGAGCCGAGTTATCATTGCTTTTATATCTGTCTCTGATATCCTCTTACCTTTAGCTATTTTGATCATTAAAATAAGCCTTCCAAGCCATGGTAAAGACAATTTAAGTGATAAGTCCTTAATATAAGCCATTAAGATGGTTATCTAAATAGTGTGGTCCTAGTAGCTATCAGTAACAGAAGTGCAGCAGATGTCTGACCCTTTATGGGTAACAGTTGGCTTTCTGTTGCTAATGGAAGAAGGTCAGAGGAGTATGAGCAGAGTATGACTGAGGAAATGGCGAATGGAAAGGAAACCTGACATGGTATAGAAGAGATACATAATTGGTGAAAGATCCTGTTCGGAATATTAGTTGAGAAAAATGTACTTACCTTTCTTCTGCTTCACCCATAGTTATTCACAAACTGTACAAAGGGACAGAATGGAGTTTTTCCTTGCTTTCCCTTAGCTGTGTTTACCTTTTTTCTGAGTAATCCCTCTTCTGCGTTCTGTTTTATTTTACTTATTCTTGTCCTCTTTAACTCTCCCCCTTCATTCTGACTTGCAGCAGTTCTTTTGCTATTATCTCCACTGTGTGCTTCTCAGCAGGATGCAAAACTTTTGTTTCTTACTTGGGTCACTGAATGACTTCCACATGTAGGTGAGGAAAGTCGTTAAGGATAGCCCAGTCATTCGTGAAGTGCCACTACCAGGAAAAAGAATAAGGTGGGCTTCTAAAGGTTGTACCTAATGCCTGTGCATTAGGTACCAAATGCCTCTTGCACATTAATTTAGGGTATATTACAACGGGTTTTCCCAGTGAACTGTGGATTACTCTCAGTTCTAATTTTCAGACAATAGAGGTGAAACTCAGGGGCAGAACACCAGGCTCCTTTTGTCTCAAGCTGGCTACTCTCCATCCCTCAATGCTATTTGTAATATTGAACACAATTTCGGTGTCTCTCATTTGGCAATCTGAAGAGTGTCTCTGCCAAGAGGAGTAAGGACTGATTTCCAGAAATATGAATCAATCTGTTTCTTCACTGCACAGTGCCTGACCCTGGTCTTTCTGCTTTTTAATCCCACCAGGTGATAGAGTGCAACTTGAGGGCTTCACGCTCTTTCCCTTTTGTATCGAAGACTCTGGGTGTGGACTTCATTGATGTGGCCACAAAAGTGATGATTGGAAAAGAAGTTAATGAGTCATCCCTCCCCACACTGGAACATCCCATTATTCCCTCCAAATATATTGGGATTAAGGTATGGTTTCCAAAAGAACACCAAAAAAGCCCACAACAGAGCCAGCACCTAGCACATTAATAGGCAATTAGTCCTTTAATGCTCAGAGAGAACAATTTACACATTGGCCAAAGGCCAAATTGACCTTTTGTCATTTCTATTAAGATAATGTGTGTTGGGAATTTCAGAGAAAAATCAAAGGAAAATTATCCAGTGATTATTAACAAAATCAGCCTCTTTTTATTTCTTACTTCTAACCTACTCTGAATGATGTTTATGAACTGCATGATAAATATGCACTTGCAGAGCTGAACATTGAAGTTCAGGCTATTTCATAATACTGTCTATGTGTGGACCCTTACAAATTTATTTCGAATGCCCCCCGGCTTAATTTATCTTCAGGATTTGGGACATGGGCTGTTGAGTGACTGGAATCTCCTTTTTATGCACCACCAGTTAAAATGGGGGTGAAAGTCTTGGATCCTTTGATTTCAGTGAGGCCAAGATTTTATTTTTCATAATTACTAAGTTTATACAGCACCCAAGATAGCAAAGTGTACTGTAGATATTTTGGAATGCTTAGTAGAAGAAAAAAAAATAATAATTGAAGTTCCTAATCATAAAAATCTAGAACAGCAGTGCAGAAAATACACTGGCTAATGAGGATTGTTTATACAGAAATTTTCAAGCTTTAATAGCTTCCACATCAAGTGAAATTGAAGAAATGGAAAACACTTAACATCTTTCTCTTAATAAAATGTTCTGTTAAATGCAAGCCAAATCCATGGCCCAAGCCAGCTCAGGTTGTTGGCAAGCCAGTCAGTCTAGAAGTAGCTTTACACTGTATTTTGCTGCCACAGGTAGGCATTATCTGAAATTCTAATCTGACACTTTTTTTATTTTTGTGAGTCTTACTTATTTTTATAGATTTCTATTCTTTAGACCTGGGGCTTCTGCACTGTTGTTAGCTAAACTGTCAGGAGTTTTGTCTCTCCTGGGAATGTTGGCTACAGAGTGGAAAACCCAACTATATTCTTGAAAACTTCACTACAAAGCCTTTTATACTCCTTGTGTTGTATGGATTTGTCAAACATAAAAACCTGCTAAAACCTTTGGAAATGCTAAACTTTGAGAAGTATTCCAGTTAAATCTGGCTCTCATTATTCATGCATCATATTTTCTGTCCACTTATGTTTTTATTGCTAGGAATATTTGCATGGAAATGGGATTTTGTTTCTCCAGCAGTTCTTAAATGCTCTGAAAAGAGAATATGAAACTGTTTTCTTCTTTCTCAGCATTGCTGCTCCTTTGTGGATTTGGAGTCCCACCATTTTAGCTTTAGTGACTTGAAATACTGTCTTGCAATGTTTGCTTGCAGAGTGACACAAGTATCATGGCCTAACCAAGATTAAATCCTGGGCAGAGCATGACTGAACTCTGCTCCTGCTGATGTGTTTACGTGTTTGTGGCAGACAAAAGTTAGGGAGCTGCTGGAAGGCTTTTGTTGCTTGTTACCTCTCAAGACAATATATGCATTAAAAATAATCCACCTTGACAGCCATATCTCAGCTTGAGACTGTGGAGCTGGCCACTGTAAAAACTTTCTCTTTACTTATAGAAGAAGCAAAACTGATCTAAAAGTTGTGAAGACACATGACATTTTATGAGAAACCTTTTGCAAGGAATTTCTGCTTTCACGTTTTAGTTGGTCATTGTAAGGTGTCATGAAACTGCAGCTCTTTTGTCCGTGGTGTTACCCTCAGACTTCCAAACAGAACTATGTCTTTGGATTTAAAAAGAATTTATTTTTTTAAAGCAACAAGGATGATGTCTTTATGCAAATTCCATTAGTATTTTAAGATGTAGAGAAGCCCTATGGAACAAATTTTCTGCTAAGAAATAATTTTGTTTGCCACATGATCATTGGCTCTTTAACAAAAGTTTCTTTCTCTCTTTTTTTTTTTTTTTTTTGTTTGTTTGTTTGTTTGTTTGTAAAGGACAAATTACACAAGAGAACTCAGAGACCAGTGTCTTAAGTTCTCAGATAATGATCAGGAGTTTTAATATTTTCATACAAAAGATTAAAAAAAAAAAATAGGGATGTGTACTGGGGCAGGGGGAGAGAAAATCTGAAAATCATTCGCAAGGTTTCTTCTGGTTTACCCCAAAAGAGTGTGTTCTTCTGGAATGGTTTGATTCCTGTGAATGAAAAATTTCTATTGGAGAACAGTTTTCTCAGAAAAACAGACTCTCTTCAAATAGTCTCTCCTTGTTTCATGAATTAGATGCTTCACAGCCTTTCTATTTTAAAATGTGTCCTAAAAATGATAGTGATAGTGGGCTACCACAGATTAGAAACCTGCCATCAGAATGTGAGCAGGTTGCAAGAGTCAGAAGGACAGCTTACTGGGGGAGTATGTAGTTGTTTGTTCCAGTCTACCATCAAGATGCTGGGGGAACTCATTTGCCAAGTACTCCTTCATTTTATCAGCCTTGGCCAGTGCTTTTGTTTTGGATTACTTCACGTCTCTCTCTTTCTGTCACTTCCAGGTGTAGCTGGGTATTTTTATTTTTTTTTTTTAAATGATCCATTAAATTTTCATTCTCTTTCTCCCTCCCCCCTCT
Source organism: Podargus strigoides (assembly GCA_028020825.1). NCBI lineage: Eukaryota > Metazoa > Chordata > Aves > Caprimulgiformes > Podargidae > Podargus > Podargus strigoides. The sequence goes on from CM051625.1 coordinate 36,380,672, forward strand.
TTCTTTCCCCAGGCCCCAATGTTTTCCTGGTCCCGGCTGAGAGATGCTGACCCTGTTCTCCGATGTGAAATGGCCTCTACTGGGGAGGTATCTTTTAGATTTGCTTTTTTTTAAAAAACAAACAAACAAACAAACAAAAAGTTGCCATTAAACATCGTGAATCTCTGAAAGTGATCTTATTACTGCCTGAATTGTGGTGGCATCTGTAGCTTCTTCAGAAAATTGAAAACATCTTTCTTATCTGTAAAATCACATTGTCCTGGAAAACTCAGTTCGTTCAGCCACTGGATGTCCCCCTTTACCTGCGTGTCAGCTCCCTGAGTTGGACCTGGTTGGTGTGACAGCCTGAAATGAGTTTATCAGAGAGCTGTCAGGTTCAGGGAGGTTCTCGGTGTGTCAGTCTGTTTTATGAATCACCTGCTTCTAAAAAGACAAGTGCTTACAGCTTTCAAAACCCCCCACGGACACATGACAGAATAGCAATATTGAGACTCCAGGTCATGAGCGTTTGGTCTTGGAACGTGATAGTTATTTAGAGGCAACAAATATGTCTGGTGATATTTTTGTTGTTGCCTGGAAACCATCAAGGCATATCCCAAGGTGCAAAAGGTGAGAAAGAGTAAATAAAACGTGATGGCTGCAGTATTGACTGTCAGTAGGATGAGGGGGAGACAGGGCTGCTTTGCCAGTGAGGTGCTTCTGAAATATCTCTGGTGTACACGTGGCGCAGTGTAAAGGCACAAAGCTGTTCCCCTTCCTGCATAGGCTCAGCACTGATGGGAGCCCTCACCCCTCAAGGGGTACAGATTTCAACCTACATCATTTGGAGAGATATTAACTCATCTAGAACAAAGAGCTTGGTTTGTGAGTTATTGCTGGATTGTCAGTAACTTCTGTAGATACACTCAAGCTATATTTAAACTTGCTTGCTCTGTTACTTCTAGAAAAGAGTTGCAGTAGCAAGAGACTTATTCTGGGCTGGAAAGCCCACTTGGGAAGTGATTAAATACTGAGGCAATTAGATTAGGCTTAACTCAGCTCTATCATAGCTAGGCAGGTGCCAGAGCCTGGGCTGTGTCATTTGATATGTGCTTCAGTATGTCTACATGAGCTGGTTTTGTTAGGAAAGACCATTGTAGTATGAAAAAGTTTATTTTTTCATATTTTGGTATGAAAAAGCACTATACCCAGGTACATGGTAAGAACAGCCTTAAGTCTCCTGCATCTCCCCAGAATTACTTTATTTTGCTCTTTATAATGGATAGGAAATCAGTATTGTGGAAGACTTCCTTTCAGTGTAGTTGATGGGCAGAAAAAAGCCAAGTGACTTCCATGACTTCCTTATTTTCAGAACCAAATTGACTACGCAGACACTGCCCCACCCCCCCCACCCCAAATTTTTTTTTTTAGAAGAAAAACAATAAAAATGTAACTAAAGGCAAGAATTATTTTTCTGAGTTTTATATGGAGTTAGAGATTACCTTGGTCATAAGGGAGGGATTATTAACTTTTATGAGTTGGAAAGATCCATATTCAAAAATGTCATAAAATGTGACAGTTATGAAGGTCTTTCTTAAGAGTGAAGTGAGGATAATAACTTCAGGTATAATGCTCAATTATTCCTCAAAGACATTTCTCACACACATGGCTTGATTTGGGCTTGAATTTGTCACATCTAGCTGGCAGAGATGTATTTTGCTGGAAGTTGTGGTTCCCACAACAGTAGAAGATGCGGTGCTGGGGGTCCCTTTCAGGACTGTGGTTGTTTTGACCACACCATAATGATAAACCTCTCCCAGCAGGCTGGAAACCCCTGGTCCAAGCCTACAGGGCAGAGGTCTGTCTGCCACCCTAGAAAGTCCAGGACTTGTGTAACCCCTCAGTCAGATACAGCATAGAACAGACTGAACCCTCAAGGATAAGTTTTTAAAGAAAAGCTGTGATACTAGTTGATGACTTTTTTTTTTTAAATCCCTTCCCTTGTGGGATTTTTGTTTGTTTCGTGGTTCTTTTTTTACTTCAGAAGATCTGGCAAATCATCATTTGTTGTTAACCTACATGAAATACTGGTTTCTGCGCACCATGGTAACGATGAGACCATGAATGTGAGGGCTCACTCTGTGATGGGAAGGGCCAGAGAGGAAAACAGGAGAGCAATTCTCCATCAGCCCCTTTATCCCATCTGTAGATGTGTGTAGGCTTGTTATTTCAAAGAGAAAAAAACTGTGACAATTCCCACTTCTCACTGTTTTTCAACAAGTGTGGAGTTGGCCAGAAAATGTGAGTTTGGCTTTGTTGTGGTTTTGGTTTTTTTAACTTTCCCAAAAGCTCAAGCATTCCTCTTTTTGTCATCAGAATTCCAAGTTTTGGTAAGGAACACAGTTTAGTTCTTCCAGAAGATCATTGCTGTATGACAGTCTGTAAGCAACTGATCTCCACAGGCCGTTCTGAATGATGGAGAACTGCTAAATGATCTTTGCTGTTTTCTTTATCAAGTTTTTGTTTATATAAAATAAACTATTATGAATTGGCACGATTGCTTTATTGTTTTAAGTGCATACCAGCATTTTACATGAATTGCATACATCTGTGGGCTTTTAATGGAAAAGCATCTTTATATACTGTGGTTTATCTTCACAAGTGACAGAAGTACACGACAGCACAAGCACTGCCTTACCCCTGTTTGCAGCATACACACACAGAAACGTGCCCACATGTGGAACACTCACTGGTATTTAAGCATTATATAATGTTAAGCAATTTGCAGTGCACTCACAAACACCAGAGCAGAGGCTGTGTACAGCATTCCCATAACTCAGCAGAATCAATTGTTGTTACTCCTTGGTGTGCTGTTTGAAACTAAAGTGTTGCTTATTCCTTCATTATTGCTTCATTAAAATTATGAGGTTTGTCTGCAATGGTTTTCTGATTTATTTCCCCCCCTCCCCTGCCTGCAGACTCCATGCAAAAGCAGTCTGATACTGCATGAAGAAGTCAAAAGAGCCTATTTAAAACTTTCATTCCTCTTTCTTTTTAAAGCAATGTTCTTGAGTTGTTTTTGTCTTTTCCCTCATGCCACCTTGTTTGTGCTTTTCCCAGGTCGCATGCTTCGGAGAGGATGTGTACTCTGCCTTCCAGAAGGCCATGCTTGCCACAGGGTTTGTGTTTCCTAAGGAAGGAATTTTGATTGGAATCCAGGTGAGTCCTAGAAATCAAAGCTGAGAGAGGACTGACACAGAGGAACTCCGTAACTGTTGGCTTGTGTTCATTCACGTGTCTTTATGGCTTAAATGTGCTTCTCTGCAATCCATCTTGAAGTGCAATAGACAGTGAGGAACAAACACCATGGAGAGATCTTTACTGGGTTCCCTCTGGCTCCTGATAGTTTCTACTGGGAGCAGCAGAGGTTTGCTGGGGGCAAACTCCCGGGATTGCTGCAAGCAGAGGCCTGGTATCAGAGGACTAGAAGCCACCTTCCTGAGGGGAACAAAGCCCATAGACAATCAGTTCAGACAAATATCCCAGCTAGAACTTGGAGCCCTCTCCTTGCTCCCTCCCAAACGGGAGCCCTGAGAATGCTACTTTCCAATCCTGACACATAAACTCCCTAGTTGAAACCTAGAGGCATGGCTGCCATTATTCCTTTCCCTGTTTGATGATAGTGCATGGCCAATATTGCTCCCTCCCATGCAGCTCCTATCAGCTAGGAGTAAGTAGCTCAGAAAGGAAGAACAAACACTACACTTGTGTAGTAATGTTTCTGGTTTCCATATCTTGCCAGAGCTCTCTCCTCTTACAGACTGCATCTCAGATAGATATTCTGCAGGTCCAGTAATTCCATACCAGATTAGAACTTGGATTTTAGAGTTGAATCTCTTGCTGTCAACATCACTCAAAGTTGTTATATGTGATGGAAAGTTTAAATGGTGTCTTTATGGGAATGTCCTCCAGTGCAATGGCTTCTACAAAGAGCCCTTACTTGAGGAAGTTCCTGATGGGTTTGCCATAGGGAACAGCCCTGCTGTATTCACAGTTCTGTATCAGTAAGGAGGATGTGCATTTCAGGATGAAAAGGTAGCTAGGCAGAAAAGAAAACATTTTGAGATGCTGAAGTCAGATACACCTGAAAACTTTGAGGTGTGTGGATGTTCCTCAAAAAAAATCAGACATTTCCACTGCAACTAGCACATTCTTGGGGCTCTTGAAGGCAACTGAGTGCCTCCTGCCATTTCCCCGTTGTGCTTGTAATAAGCTTATGCCCTACATGATTGCATAAAGCCAATAAAACAAAAAAATAGAATACATGAATTTTCCTGTCAGACAACTGGGGTGTGAAAAATGTGTTGGGCTGTCTGTGCCAGCAGAGGATGTGAAGGAAGTGTGTGAAACGTGGCCAGAAAGGAACATGACTTCTGCTAACACACATCACTGCTTAGTCCTTAAATATACACATATATACACACACCTATGGATTGAAGCTGTTGCTCTGAGTTACCTTGGATTAGCAGAGGTCTCTGCTTGCTACCTAGATAAAGTTTAAAAGTTCAGTATGAAACTCGGGGCAGTTGGTACCTGTATATCTAATCACTGCAAATTTTAAAATGGCATTTATAAAAGGAGAAAAGAAAAGCCAGGAGAAGGAAAAAGGAGAGAGCCCAGTGTTTAAAATTTAAGCCTGTTATTTTCCTGATAGCAGCTAAAAGGGAACAGGCAGCAAAGAATAATTTTAGCTATAGAAAGCATTTATGTAGGTTCTGTGTCAGTATCTGTTAAACTGAGCCAAATGTTCTTTGTACAAACGTATTAAGGAAAAAAAAAAAAAGGAAAAAATAATTTGAAAAAAAGATGAAACAACCCCAGAAGCTCAACCCTCTGAACCTTCTAAAAGTAACAAGGTTCTGTCCTTTTTAATGAGTGGTTTACAGTTCATTTTCTCACAAAAGAGACTTGAAAACAGATCAATCGCTTAAAGGTCTCCCTTCATCTCAGTGTATTTCTTATATAAGTAAACTCCAAAACAAGAAGTGTAAAGTTAATGCTGAGAACCACATATTGCTCCCTCGCCACTCTGGAGATTGTCACCTACCTACTTTTCAATGGTCTGTTTGGAAGCAGAGGGGAAATAAAGCCTTGGAAGAAGGGGAGGTTGAAATCCTGACCTAGACCTGACACACAGACACTGAGCATTACAGGCTGGAGGAAAGGGAAGCCCTTCGCTGCAGAAACAAGAAGCACAAGGATGGAGGCAGAAGGTGGGCTCTGAACATAAGCAGTATTGTTCTCGTTTTAATCACAAACATTGAGGTCATGTGCCTCCAACTGGCCAAGTTGTCAGTGTATCCTCAGAGGGGAAACAGGCTCAGGACAGATACCAGGTCTCCCGTCTCCACAATCACTTCGTGTTTAAATGTCATTGCTGTGAGGGGGTGACAGGGTGGAGGTCCCTCCCCAGGCAGAAGCCCATGGCTTTCCAACTGTGGGGTGGTTTCTGTAAGCTCTTCTGGTGTACTTGAGGCTGATTCTTGTCAGGAGACATATTTTGGTTATCTCTGAGGAAGGTGCTATAATTCATCTGCAATGGATGGTGAACTCAAAACACACTTGGCTTTCGGAGGCTTCATTGCTTCATGATTAGTTGCTTGCCCTGATTTTTAGACTGAACTTTTAGGTCTTGCAAAGAGAGAACTAAGAAGCTAAAAGGTGATGTGTTCTGCTTCTCTCAAAAGCATCTAGGCTCAACTTATTTAGGTTATTCCGTGTACTGCACCTTTGTGTCATTGCTATTATGTTGAGGTGAGAGAAGGCTGCCTTCTTGAGGGTGAAAGTCAAATAGATGTGGTTAACAATAGTAGAGAGGGAGATCTTTTTTTCCTTGCACATGTTTCACTTGGGTATTTTGCAAATCAAGAGTCAAATGGGTGTGCTGCGACCTGCAGTCCAAACAGGTTCCACTACACCCAGGTAATGAACCCAGCCTTGCAGAGGGGCTTCCGTGTTGGTATACTTCCAGTTCCAGCAGTAATCCTACCAGGGCCATGCTGAACCAGTGCTAACCAAGTAATCCTCAAGGTCAAACAGGAGAGCACTCGGTGACATCTGCAGGACAGCACAAGGCAGGTTGGGCAGCCTGCTGGGACCACAGAGCCCACTGGATTCTCCTTCAGTGGTGAGCACTCTGACATTGCCCAGGTTGAGGTTCCTAGGGTTAAAGGCCCCATGCTGTCCCAGGGTAAATGGAATATAGCTTTCTTGTTAGACAAATGAATTGCTGCCAGTTTATGCAAGTTGATAATCTGACCTCTTTTCTTTTCACTATTTGGAGAAATCTGTGATGCTGAAACCCTGAGTCTGCCATTAAATAATTTATATTTTATGCAAGAGGAGTTGAAAAGCTCATTTTATTTTCTTTCCTGATTGGGCTATTCAGTGATATCTCTGGGATGGAGTGCATCTGTCTTACATCTGTGCTGGTGACCGTGAGATGCGGAAAGCATTGACGGAATATTTTATTTTTAAATCCCAGCACTCCAAGTCTGTTGTTTCAAGGTAACCTTCTGCCTTGGTTCCTTACGTACCAGAATTTTTGCATGCTCCACAGTGGATTTGGATACAGGATTCAAGATTATCACAGGAGATGAGCTGGCTTTGTTTTGAGCTGGATGTTGGTGAGAACTGGGGTAGCTGTATTGAATTAACTGTGGATGTAGCCCTTTACAAACAGCAAGGCATACTAGCAAACATGAGAGGGAGGTTGTAAGAAATACAACTTTTCCGATAAAGGAAAAAGAATATAATTCTCCTACAATAAATATCTTCCACTAAATAAATCTGCTTGTACTTTTCACCTTTAGTAACTAATAGTTTCTTACACAGGTTCTTTCAGCCAGCTTGTAAATCTGAGGTTGCTCCGATGCAAGCTGACAGCTGTAATTTCTTTTCATGGAGAGGCTGTTTTATGTGTCACAAGTGTTCAGTACATGTTTGATAGAAGTTTATAATACTGTTGTGAAAGCCAACCCCCCCCCGACCAGAAGGCAGAACTGTTCTCTCTGACTGGGAAGCTGCCAACCCTGTCACATTGTATATTTATATTTTCCAGTTAGAGTACAGAATGAGATGGCTTTAAGAATGAGGTTCTTTCCAGAGTGCCTGGAAAAAAACCTTTTGACTCCTTTCCTATATAAGAAATCATTCACCCTTCAGAATATTGCTTTCTCACCCATAAAGGTTAAGCTATCAGTAGCTCTAGCAGGGACAAGGGAGCTTGCAATAATCTTACTTGCAAATGGCCAGACCAGGCAGCGAGAAGGCTATGTGCTGCATCTGATTTTTGCATTGCTGTACCTTCAACATCCTGAAGAAAAGTTATGCTGGGATGAAATTTTCACTCACCTGTTGCTCTAAGATGGCTTGTTCAAGTGCAGATGTTTACAGGAGGTCATCTCATCTTTAATTCTCCTAAATTATATTGGATCTGGGTATGCATTGTGAGAAAGGCTTTCAAAGCTGCCCTAAGTACCTGGGATTTCTGGTCCTCATGGGAATAGGGTGTCTCAGTCTCCTGAGTGGTTTTGTGTCTTTCATTTCCATATGTCCATGGAGTTAGAAACGAACTCACCCATACACAGGCTATTCTGCATGTGAATTTGCAAACAGAGCATCCAAAGGCAGCCCAAAGCCTGTCCACAGATGTTATCTGCAGAAGGCCAAATGTTTGAGCAATAATTGAAAAGGTGTTTAATTAAGAACAGAGGAGACTTTAGTTGGTGTATTTGAGAAGGCAAATGCCCAGGTATTTAATATGCAGTAGTAAATCTTCTGTAGTTGCAGTTGAACTTAGTAGGGAAACAATTACCCTGGTGTTGTAACAAAATATGCCTTATCTGAGGGTGACTTGGGCTGCAGGATCCAGAGAGTTTTCTTGGAAAGGCACTTTACTTGCACATTCAGACATGTCTACCCACACACTTTCAGCACAGAAGTGCCTCTTAGCACAGTCTGTAGGAACACAATGTTTCCCAACAAAACACTGTTTCTAAATCCTGGCTTTGATGCTGATATCTGATATAAAGTTCCTTTTTCAGAAATCCTTCCGCCCCAGATTCCTCAGCGTGGCAGCACTACTTCATGAGGAAGGTTTCAAGGTAGGTGGTTTCAGTTATTTAAAGCTAGAGTTTTCCAAATCTGAAATGTACTCAGCCTGCTACAGGCACGGAGAACGTTGGAGTTTATTTGGAGATAGATTAAAAAGGACATTTTCAAAGTACAACAAGGATTTTTAGCTGAGTGATTTGTAAAGTCAGCAGGTATCACCCAACTGAAAGTTTTCATATTTAATTGAACAAACAGGACTAAGTCATGAGGGCAGGAATGACCCTGGCTCTGCTATCAGCCTACAGCCAAGATGTCGCTTTATAAACTCCTCTAAGTTCTCCAAGAAACAAAATTCCCAAAGGATGCCATGTATGACAGGAGGGGAGGAAGGAGAAGCCTTTTATATGGAGAAGGTCTTTACTGTGCTTCACCTTCAGTGATATTCACAAGCTGCTGACATGAAATTTCTAGTGCTTGCATCCCTCTTGTAACACTTCTGTGTCATTTTGCATCCGTATCCCTGCAGAAAGGTAACTAATGACATGGCCACAGAAGATGGGGAGAGCTTTTCAGTATTAAGTATTTATGTACTATTTTCTTCAGTGGCATTAGTGTAACTACTGAATTTACAGTTCTGCCTTTTAAAACTTAGTGCTAGGCAAAAGGAAAAAAAAAAAAAAAAAAGGCAAAAAAAGTGATTGAACTTAAGCCCTACTGAAAGTCAGAGGGATTTAGGTTTTCCTAAGCCACTTGACTGGATGTGTTACTACCATTCATTGACTATCATCCATCAGCAAATCACAGATAACAGGAAGCTGGGAAAGTCAGGCTGTTCTCAGTGTGCGTCTCTATATGGAGAGGCACCCTTGTGATGAAACATGCCCTCCAAAATCCTCTCTGACAGCCAGGCTGCATGTCAGCTCAGACCTACAAGTTAAATGAAAAGTTTCTGTAACAGTAAGTAACCTTCTTTTTTTTTCCTCAACAGCTTTATGCCACAGAAGGAACCTCTGACTGGCTCAGCGCTAACGGTATCCCAGCAAACCCTGTGGCATGGCCATCTCAGGAAAGCCAGAGTCTCAGCCTCCCTCCGGTCAGGAGGTAAGAGCAATACCTTGTCAAATTCTTGTTAACATTCAGGACAACAAACACAAGGGGGAAACTGCTGCTCCTGTTGAGATCAATAATAGTGATTTCATGGGACTTCAAGATTCAATCCAAAAGTTTTCTTTTATCTATTTCTGTGTGGAATTGCCACAGCAGAGAGGTTTCAGCTTAATTAATGAACACCTCATTGAGCGGTCCTATTTAATGTATCTTGGATGTACTGCTCCGTGTTACATTTTCATGCAAAGCTACGTGGGATCTGAATATTTAGCCTTTAATGACAGTCAGTCATGCCATTAGCAGAGTTGTGCTGAGCTGTATGAAGGCTGAATGTTGCTTTGCATCACTGAATAGAACAGAAATAAAGCCCAAATTCCAGAATCTCAGCTTAGTGCCTTAACCCCTCAACCCTCCTTTCTTTGGATGTAAACCTAAACTCAAATGAGAAATTTCAGTGTTGTCTACCTGCATGCCTCTGCTGTTCATCATGGATTTTCATTAAGCAAGACACACTGTGATACTGTCTTGTGCATTGTCTCTTCAGGCTGGTAAGGGATGGGAAAATAGATCTGGTGATTAATTTGCCTAACAGCAACACCAAGTTTGTCCATGATAATTATGTGATCCGGAGGATGGCTATTGACAGCAGGATTCCTCTGCTCACTAATTTCCAGGTACTTCCCATGTTTTTCTTTCTTCTTTTAGTCATAAGAGCCTTCAGGCACTTGTGACCTCAGATTCCAGTGTGTTTGCATGCTCATTATCTCTGACAAACAATAGTGTGCCTGAAAATCATGGCAACACAACTGTTCAAATGTGGTTTTGTTTTGCTACTGTACAAAATAACACTTCTCAAAGTAAAACAAAAAATAAAAAAGAAAAAAGAAGAAAATCTTGAGTCCTGTAGTGCAGCTGAAGTTGTTGGTGCATCATTTTCACTTCAGAGCAAACTTCTTGCACAGGATTGCTTGTAACGTGTTTAAATTATGCATGGGAACAGTTTTTTAGTGGCATGTTTTTCCAGTACAGTCCTTAAATCTTAGAGCAGGATATAGCTGAGCTTTCTTGAATGATCCTTGAGGCAATCCAGTTCCAAAGTGCCATCCAAGTGGAATTGCTGCCTACCCTGATGTTGTTCCCAGTTGCCAGTCATTAAGCGTTCATAGCTCCTGACAAACCCCCTTCACATACTGATAGGGGAAGAGATATTTGGTAATGCGAAGTGGGACTCCTGCTGCCAGCAGTACCTTGACTTCCTTTGCAAGTGGCTTCAACTGTCACAAAAGGGCCTCATCTGGCTCTCATTAAGCACAGCAGCCAAATTCCTGTTGATTTCCGTGGGTGCTGACATGAAACCCAGTGACTTGAGTCGTGTCCAGCTGTGCAAAATCTTCTGCTGTGATTGGAGTGAGGGAAGAGCAGAGAGAGTGCCAAGCTGTAAGTTCGTAGATAGAATAATGCCAAACATGATTAGCAGGAACGGGAAATTGAAGACCCATCCTCTGCCTACTGGCAAAACACACGCTGACAACCACAATGGGAGTCCCCACCCAAAATTTATTACCACACCTGCTTGATACATTTCACTGAACCCTTTTGTCACAGAGTTTTAATCTTTGAGTTTGAGAGAGGAAAACAACCCTGTGTTCTCACAAAGGCTTGGGCTGTAGGGGGAAACAAGAGCTCTCATTGGACAGAGCTGTCTTCCTGGAAGAAGCCCAGCACCTCTGCATCTCTCCAGCTGGACAGGCACGCTCCAGAGGGCTAGAGCCAACACCCAGACACTGCCATCTTGAAATTGGTATCAATTGGGATGGACTCAAGGACTGGACCTGCACAGGGTAGTTTCAGGGTGACAGTGTAGAAGTGTGGAGCCTGCTCTGTTACTCAGTCTTTCGCAGAAGGCTTTGCAATGCTCAGTCCTTCTCTGCTTTATATTGACAGGTGACAAAGCTTTTTGCTGAAGCTGTCAAATACTCTGGGAAATTGGACTCCAGGAGTCTCTTCCACTACAGACAGTTTGACAATGGAAACTCTGCATAGAAGAACTGTCTCCTACCTGCAATCTTACTGCTTCTGGCACCACAAAAGAGAAGAGATCTCAGATTATCCACCTAACCATCTTTCCATGTATTTTATAGCATCTGATTGTTTTTCCAGCTCACACAAACTGATTCCTAGCCAATACTTTTGGTGGCTCACTGGAAAGCCATCCTCTCCCCATCTTCGCCATCTTCTCCTCATTTCCACACAGAATCAAATATTAGTATCTTCCTAGATGGGTAGATCCAGACACCACCGTAGCAGAGGAGACAGAAGGAGATACACATGATCCTACATGGGGGTTGTTCCTTTTCATAACCAAGCCTTCTCCTTCTCAGGAACACCTTCCTTGGGTCTGTAATCCCAGCTATTCTCACGCTGGACTACCAGAGCCTGGCCTCCAGCTCCCATAGAAAGACACTTAGCTTTCTTCTGCCACTGCTGATTATTGAGGATTTTATGATTTTATCTAACAATTAGACATCCTCCTGTTTGATCCACCCAACGATACCATGGACATCTGCCATGATGGTGAGTGTGACAGGAGCTCTTTAAAGACAGATGAACAGGAATTCCCCATGATTCCCTGCAGTGCAGCTGACAGGCATGATGCAGCTACTTTTTGTTTGGTTTTTAACCCTGGCCAAGAATCATCATCTTCAGCCTGTAGATTCTGGATTCAGGCAGCTGTCCCTGTATCATAAAGGCTCTCTCTCAGCTTTGTGTCTGGCTTGAAAAGTGGAGAACTCCCCGAAGACTTCTGTGTGTTGCTGTCCAACATTTTGTTCTGTGATTGTGGGCATTAAAATTGAATCCTTTCAAAATGAGATGAAAGTGTTGCAGTGCTTTACCCTTCCCAATTAAGTAACCCCTTCACTTTTGCTCCAGCCTTTTCTGCTGTTTTTTCAGCTCTGGCAATGCATGGAGCAGACACCCATTGTGCCACATGTTGCATGTTATCGCTTGCTGTCTGCGTGTCGGAAGACTTCAAGAGCCCTGTGGCCAATGGCACTGCATCCTGCAGCATATACAGTGCCTGCCTCTAAATGTTTACCAGATAAGGAATGTATGTCTGTCTTTTTTTTTTTTTCATGTTGCAATATGTACACAGCACACTGGAATCAGGAAGATTCCAAGTTGGACAGTATCTCTGATACTTCCTAGAGTAAGCTGAAGCGGAGCATTTTCCTCCAGCCACGCTCTATCTGCCTGAGACGTGGGACCCAGGGCACTGCTGGCTTGTAGTTGCCTACCTCTTCTGTATCCCCCAAAACCTGCAGACCCTGCCAAGAAACACCACTGCCAGCTAGTGCTAGATATATGGAGGTGGGTACCACCCAACAGTGCTTGCGCTGAGGCTATCAGCACAGAAAGTAGTGCTCTTCTGGCTATGTTGAGAAGGTGAGCAAACCTGTTCTGCTTCTTGCGTGTGTTCTCAAGTTCCCTTGGGTCCCAAGAAGCTTTGAGTGTAGAAAGAGAATAAGGGCAGATAGATAGTCTGAGGTTTTTTAATTAGTAAAATCTGATGAGAACTGTTATTTAAAGGTGCAAAGGAGTGGACAGAGGTTGGGATGCCTTTGGGCACCATGGGAATCTCTGAACAGTTGGTGTTAAGTGCCAAGATGAAATTTTGAATTTAGGTGTGGACTTCATTTCTGATCTGGTTGACATTCCAAGTGTTCTTGTCATGGGCATTTTTTTAGTACTAACTTTTATAATGAACACAACCCTGACTGCTGTACATAGAGAGAGCTTTGCAATTTTAGAGTAGAGATTTTATTAAAAAAAAAAAGAAAAATGAAAAAGAAAGAAACAAAACAAATCCAACTCAAACTCCAGAAGAGTCCAGAGCCATCAACTGCTCACTCATTTGGATGTGAAATGGGTGACTAATGGTGGTTAATGAAGCAGCACTCCCTAAATGCATCCTGCACGTTCTTTTTCCCAGTGACAAAAATCCCATTAACAAGTGGTGTCATCTCACATCCTCCCACCCTGCTTTTACCTCTAGTAGGGAACAAAGTGACATCTTAAAACGTCTGTATTCTCTTGTTCTTCCTCTTCTATTTTGTCACTTCTCTTGTGAGCTGTAAATGAAATAAATGCCCCAGATTGTCACATCTACTCATTCTTAAATTCTGCATGGCCTGGATTTTGCCCTTCTTTTTTAATTATTTTTTTTTATTTTATTTTTTTAAAGCATTGATAAACACTAGTCTTATGTTTGACAGTGAATGCATCATTTAATGCAGAGCTGCCGTATGCCTTAGAGGTGAGGAGGTGGTGGGAAAAGAGCAGCAGGACAAAGCAAATGCTTTTTCTCTTCAGCTGCATGTACACAAGAGAAAGGAGAAGCCCTGATAGCCAGGAGGGGCATGTGAAATGTGAGTGAGGAGCCAGATGATAGAGCAGTGGGCTAAGAAACATCAAAGAGATGGGGACTTTAAAGAAGGGGCTGCCAGTTTTGGAAAATGGGAAACCTTTACTGCTTTTAATTCAACTTTCTTAGCCAATTGGCTGGAGCACTGTTTAACAGTTTAGTTGTACGTGTATCTATGTATACCCGTATCTATACATTCCTGTTGTTATTTATTGCAGCAGCTGCAGGTACTTAAACCACAGCTTCTTTGGTGTCCGCAGACTCTCATATAATTAGAGTGGAATTTAGTAGAAAAACACACCAGGGCTAAATATATGCTGAGCACTCCGTAATTATGCAGTAGTGTTAATGTTTTGCTTTCGGTGCTAAACACCAATCCCTTCCCCACTCCTCCGAAGCAGCTGACATTAATGTCCTTCCACATTTAATCAGACCCATCTATATATACACTGTCCCCTGAGCTGTCTTTTCCTCTATCTCCTTTTGGTGTGTCCTCCTCTCCCCCACTGAAGGAAAAAAGTTCTTTTTGCTGTGACTGATGTCAGATGAAACTCTAACTCCTATCATGGTCAGAAGGAGCCAAGAAATCATCCTTCAGCTTATCTTGTGCAAACAATGAATGCTGGCTGAATTTGTTTCTTGTTATGCTTTTCTTCTTTGCATAGTGAAGGTGAGGACACTATAGGAAAAGATTTTTAAGTATCTACAACTGCTGGGATCAATGCAGATCTAAAAAAAAAAGTTACAATTAGTATCCTTTGTACCAAGCTCATCTCTGCTTTCAACCGATTCTGCCTTATAAATGTCTTTTTCTTACTAATCTTGGGGAAGGTGACAATGACAGATGAAAGAGGATGCTGTTCAGAGCAAGGAATTTGCTAATCTACGAGCAGTCAAATAATTTTATTCTTTTTTACTGTCTTAAAAGGTTTGATAAAGAGGCACGTGAAGGTATGAGAGACAGTACAAAGCACAACTATTGAGATAAGCACAAGAAAAAGTGGTAAGAGCCATAATGAAATATGAAGGGACCTAATTTTTTTGTAACAGAGATGTGGGTTTTTCTTTCTCAGTAGTCAGTCTGCTGAGCTGCTCTCTGGAGCCATAGCTCTCCAAGTGTGCCAAGTGCTGGGAAGCTCTGGAGTCTCGATTTCCCAGGAGGCACTGCTGAATAGTGAGGTCAGGCTCTTTACCCAGTTGATCACTTTCCTGGGTTTACTCTTCTGCAGTTAACACCAAATCACTTGGAGATCTCTCGGGAAGCCCCTGCAGAGGTTAGCAGGGAAGCAGTGATAGTTTGGCATGTTGAAAGCAAGAGGAAAAGAATGTAAAAGAGTGGAAACAACTTACTGCTGCCACTTTCTGCTTTTCTGGTAGAGGTCTTAAAATACAGCAAGATGAAAGTGTATGCTTTATATAAGTGGAAAAAAAAATAGTGAAGTGCTTTAAGAAACCTCTTTGTTCCATTTGAAACAGTCAAAATCAGGTTTATGAAAGTCCTAGGAAGTAGCCAAGTAGGAAAGACTGCATGGTCTGAAAGAATTCTTGGCAGTGAGGGAGGAAATAAGTCTTGCTTGGCTTGCAGGTCTCAGGGTTTTCCTGGACTGGATGTTGTCACCAGCCTGTAAGGCATCGTTTTTGCCTTCCCTCACATACCAAGTATACTTTACACTCAGGGTTTAAAGCCTCTCTCTGCTTTGGTTCTCTGTGCTTGCATCAGAGGCATCTAGGAGTCTGGCTGGGAGCTTAGCTCCTCTGTATCTTCATAACGATCCATAAAAGTAGGGAGGGGACTGGAAGTTAGCACTGTACTAAAACCCCCAAGCAGTGCATGTGTGCAGTACCAGTGGCTCGATGCACGCCTGCTGCCTGGATCCCAGTCAGATGTGTGCAACCACTAGCAGGAGGTTAGGCTCATGTAAGAACCCAGATGAGGTGGTTAAAGGAAAGCACACCTTTGTCTCCTCCTGTTTATAGTGTTTATAACACCAAATCATAGTCTGTGCAGCCCTGGACCTTGGGAAGCTTTCAGCAGACATAATTAGTGCTGCTGTCATCTCTGCAAGGACAGGAGGTGCTGCCATGCCATATGAAGCATATGAATGCTGCTGCTATAGCCATCTGCAGGACACTGAAATCTGCTGTGCTGCACCAGTCAGCTGCCAAATAGTACCCAAAGCCTCTGTTTTCCTTCCTTCTGCATCTCAATATCTAACACTGCATAATGTAATTTATAGGAAATAATCTAGTTACGCTGTAAAGTTTTTCACTCTTACATTGAAGAGAATTTAAATATGAACCTTTGAACATGTCCTAATTAAATGGAGAACATGATATTTCGTCATTAACTAGGTAGGCTAAACTCTCACTCATGCTCCTAATTAAAATATATTTAATTCTGCAGACTGATACTACCAGGTGAGATAAACTCTTTTCATTCAGGGAAGTTTGTAAAGATGAAACTGTGAGACAAAAGCGTTTGTTGCGGATTATGTTCAAGCTTTATGATAATGTACTCTAGGGAAAAGGTAATTGCTAGTGAGTAATGCTAATGCCTTGGGATTACCCTAATCTTGGACGAATGCTCTGTATTGTCTAAGATAGTGTCCAAGTGCAGTGGTTTAGCAAGGAGCGCCAAGAGTGTGTAGTTCTGGCACAATTCATCCTCCCAGGGAAAGTTTCTTGTTATTACAGATCACTTTTTAAGAAATTTAAGGCATGAACCCCATCAATGGATATGGGTTTTTGTCAGTCTCCACAGTGTTGCTTACACTAGTGCAAAGCCAGCGTGATGTTGCTGTGCTGATTTTACACTGCTTTTAGCCCCTGGTGTAGATGATTGCACAAGATATTCATCATAGAGAATCAGGCGCCTTTTCAGGAAAAGCATTTGCTCTTCCAGCTCTAGACAATCTTGTTCTTTTTTCTGACTTCCTGAGCATTACTAAATGCTGCCAAGCTCTTGTCCTTCAAGATCTCTTGTAGTAATGAGACCTCATTATAGCTTAAAACAGCCCTCTGCTATTCACTGTCTTTGAGAGGCGTTACAATCCATCCCCTTATGACAAAAGCACTTGGAACAACTCTTAGAAAAGTAGGTTATGTTCTGACTAAGCATCATGGGTTGAAGTGTTTGCTGCCTTCCATGATTCACGGGAGACAGAACAGTGGAGGTGAAGCGGTCAAAATGTGACCTTTGCTGAGGGTCAAACCTAAGCCTTCAGTCAAATTTTGAATGCACTATTGTGGGCAGCTGAAAGCAAATAAATAGTGGGTTCTTAGTGCCAGGGAGTCTGAGTTCTTTGTACATCCTAAAACAAGCACTGAAATATTCTGTAGTGCTCTTCCAACAGCTATAAAGGTAGCACTATTTATCTGTTTTGCAGCTTAGCCTGAGCTGTTGATCCTGAAATGAAGGTCTCAGCAATGCTGTATCTTTTAGATCTCATTCACAGATCAGTCATAGAATCACAGAATGGTTTGGACTGTAAGGGACCCCAAAAATCATCTCGTTCCCACCCCACCCCTGTCCCATGGGCAGGGACACCTCCCACCAGACCAGGTTGCTCCAAGCCCCATCCAGCCTGGCCTGGAACACTGCCAGGGAGGGGGCAGCCACAGCTTCTCTGGGCAACCTGTGCCAGTGCCTCACCACCCTCACAGGAAAGAATTTCTTCCTAATGTCTAATCTAAATCTCCTCTCTTTCAGTTTAAAACCATTACCCTTCATCCTGTCACTACCTGCTCTTGTAAAAAGATGCTATGTGGATACCCAAGCACACAGTGCTTTAGCAGTTTTATCTTGTGGGGAGTCTGTCCTATGCAGGTTTCAGACGGACAGCAAAACATGGCTGTTGGAGCTTGGCACAGGTAAGCAGAGAAATCCTGTGATGGTGGTGAGGAGGAGGTATATGGCCATGTTATCATGGACATCAGTAACATGTAGTAATGCCATTCACCATCTGAATACCATGCAAACCAGACAGAAAATACAGACTCCTGAGGCCACTGAGGCACCACAGGCCCTGAAGGACACAGAGAGAGTACAGGGGAAAAAAGACTGACATTTAAGTCACTGGGCAAATTCCAGATTTGTTAGCTTACATCTGTTAGTAAATGCTTTGAAGTAATTTCTGGTAGATATGATAGCCTCAGAGGTTGTTATACTTTGAAAGGGCTGGAAGCTATTTCAAGTGCAAGAGAAGTAACACTCCATAGCTTGCTGGGAGGGAAACAGATGAGTGGAGCATCAAAATGAGAAATACCAGAATTTAACTCTTGGTCCCTCTCTGTCCTCCTGCTCTCCTCATGCAGTTCAGGCTGGGTGAGATATGCTTCTAGACTAGAGGGGAAGTAGTTCATTTTCTGTTTGAAATTGCAGCAGCATCTGGTGCAGGCAGAGAGCGAATATGGGCCACAGGTACATCAAGACAGAGCAGGAGTCACTTGGTTGTACTATGATCTGGGTCACCACCACTGTTACTCCCCAACTAGAGCTGTCATATAGCACCTAAATGAGCGCATGAAAAAACAACCACTTGCAAGTTCTGTTCTTACTAGCATGAACGTGCCTGAAATGAAGCTGGAGACATCCAGCTGTTGTGAGATGGAAGTACCTCTGAACAGATAATAAAGATCTGAGACCTCAGCAGAGAGGAGAATGCCAATTATATGAAAGCATATCCAAGAGTTTCCTCGAAGATTGCATTTCTGCCCTGTGGGATCTAAACTTAGCGCAATAACGCTGTTTTGTGTATTAGTGTAAGCCTAGGCATCCTTAACTACAAGCTGATTTTTTAAACTTTTTTTTTAAATTAACTGCAGGAAAAACAGCCTCAACAAATTCTGTTCACTATCTGCCATCAAGAAAAGCCTATTAACAATAATTGTTGGGTTTTTAGTATTCAAAGAACCCGTAATTAAATGTTATTGTCTCGTAAGTGATTAGAATTAATTGCTTCCACACTAGTTCTGGTGCTCATTATCTGCTTTAAATTGGGAGTGGCTTTTCTGCAGAATTCCTTCATTCACCACAATCCCTTTCTGTTATGTTCCTTGCCAGAGAAAATCCATCGCAAAGGCTGTTCACTCTGAGGAATTACTAAAAAGTGACAGGCATTGATCTAATATATCTTCTTCAACAGATCAGGATTAACTAAACAGAATGGCTTCTCCCAGTGTTTAAACAGAAATGTTATGTTTGTCAGAGAAGGAAATAGAGGAAGCTACTTCCACTGGCTGGACTTTCAAACTTGTGCATTAAGACTGAGTACCATGTATGAACTCTTTTTAAAATGGTTTTCTGGTGCTAATCTGAGAATTAATCCTGTGTAGAGGGAAGAGTGTATTACAGATTTACCCACACATTACAATAAATAGCAGTAGTTGTCTTTAGTTGCTGTTACACTCATTTAAGACCTCTTTCTCACCAGTTTTCTGAGCTTGAGTCTAACCATCCAATCATTAGAGCTCTGCCTTGTGTTAAGCTTGATTTTGGATACTGGGTGGGACTTGCAAATCCTACAGACCTAAAGAGCCAGAGTGTGCCTTGTCAGAGACCAGCCACACCTCATTTTCTGTCCATACACCTCCCTTGCCAGTTGGGATTTGCCTGAGCAAAAAGTTCTGGCCATGGACTCGCAGTGTCGTACCCACTTTAACAATAGTCTTCTCCAAGGGCAGCAGGAAAGGATCAAGGTGTAACCTTTGGTTACATGACCTTACTTTCACTGCACAGGGTTTGTGTTCCCTTCCCATATAGTAACTATTTGCATCAGAATGTGTTTGGAGAAGGAACTTGCTTTTATCCTACGTCAGTTCTCTTGGGTACTATCTGGCTGGGCCAAGGTCTCAAGCCTCATGTCCAAATGTCTCTAATCCATCCTAACAGCTTTCAAAAGCTACAGGCTGAGGGCTCCGCTCAGCAGCAGTGCTCGTTGGGCTCAATTGAAGAGCGGGGCTCATCCACTCATGATTTTTCTGTGGGTCACTCTCTGAAACACAAATTTTGAAGCCTTTCCCTGCCATGCACAGTGGAGGTGTTTGACCTTCCATGTCTGATATTAACCTATAGCAATGGGCAGCTGTATAAAATCCACTTAGGCAGAGAACCTAATCCAAATCCACTCCCAATTCCGCTTGAGAGGATGACTTCAAGGATGCCTGCATCTTTAGAGGGCACTATGTAAGGCATCTAGTGAATGGAGTTGCATAATAACTGTATAAAATAGAATACTACAGTGCTTAATACAGTGTGACTTCACTCTTAGGCTGTATTTTTAGAGGGTTAGTGTGCTTCAGAGGATGCATTTATAATAAGGAGATATTTTCTCTCAATGCAGGATGCTGCTCTTCTGAAAAAATCCTATGCAATTTTCATACACTTATCATTATACAAGTTATATAGAGTATTAGGCCTTTTGTTACAAACCTTGGGAGTTTAGCAGACAAAGACTTGCTCCCTCTGAATTGTGATAACTTCTGGAATTGAATGGGTTTAATTTAATTATCTGTCCCATGGAAAGTTGTCACTGTTCAGCTCCAGGACTTAAGTCCTGTAGGAGTGATTTGCTCTGTAGAAATGGGAGAATTAGAGCATAGGTAGTACAGTCACAGAGAATTTATGTGGACAGTTTCCAGTCCAGCTGAATTACTTTACCTCTGTGAAAATATTAATGAAATGGGTTTCATTAAAATGTGTTACTGGCAGCAAGGAATGCCCTCCATGGCTCAGTTCAGCAGCTAATCTGGCCATGGGCTGTTGGATAAAGAACAGCCTCAGGAAGACCAGGAGGTTGTGCTCTATAGTGAACCTAGAAAGGTCATATGGTACAATACATAGCTACAGCATTTTGTAATTAGCAGCACCACATATCACTTTGATCCCAGCTGGAGGGGATTACAACCTTGAGCTCCTCCTCGAGGGTGCTGTGATTTATGTTTCCCTCTGAAAGGAAACGCTTGGGAGAAGCTGGGCGACCAGCTCATCTGGTCTGTGTGATCAGAGCTGCTGCTCAGTGGCTTTCTCACGTGCCCCTAAGCACATGGGTTGCTTTATAACATGAGGAAGGATGTTTTTCTTTCCAGGTATGTAAATTGTGCCACTACTAGTGATTCACCTTCCCTACAAACCTTGCTCTGGGCAAATGACTACTAGTGTTACCTGAAGGAGTGATCTGTTGTTCCCGGGTATGTACACCAGGCAGTAAGTGTAACCTAGCAGCTTGGGTGCTGAAGAGGGGTAATCCCTTTGATGACTTTGCTGCCTTAAGCAGGTCAATAGTCTAAATTCATACCTGGATTCACAGGGATTTTTGTTACTCTGGGTAAGGATCCCAGACTGAAGCTGCTGAGGTGTTTTGGGGGCTGGTTCCCAGGTGCCCTGGACACATCCCTTTATCTGTGGTACCTCCTCCAGGCTGCAGTGCTGGCACATCACATTGGGGAAAAGTATTTGCATGAAGAAATCTTATTCCTTTCCATGCATTTATTTCGGTGTTTCTTTTTTTAAAGAAAACAAGTAAAGAGGGAAAATATTTAAGTCATCTTTTCATAATAATTTTTTTTTGTGTTAAAAAAAACATAAAGAAAGAAGCTCCTAAAACCAGACTCTCTTCACAGTAAAATGGGTAGCAAATAGTGCCACTTTGGTAAATGTTAGCATTCATTTTTCAATAAATTACCAAGTTATACTTCTGAATGTGGTAATAAAAAGAGATAAAAGGACAGAAGAAGGAGGAAGACTTGGGAGGTTTATGTTTACTGCCAAGTATTTGGTTTTATGTTTATCTCATGGAAAGTAACTCCATATATCATGGTAAATGACTTCACCAAGTACCTTTGGGAAAAAAGGCTTTGCTACAAAACAGCATCTTGTGCTAGAGAAGACTATGCTTGGTTTTTCCACTAAGTAGAACATTCTCTTCTGAATCGATGGTTTAAGCTCTTTACAGTGTTCCTATTTTGTGGCTCATTTGCCCAGTTGGTGGCTGAGAACAAGCAAGGTCATGGCGTAAATAAAAGCAAAATGTTTATAGTTCCCTTAAACCCCAAGCAAATCAGCACTTACCTACCATCACTCCAGACTAAGTGATTCCTGAGAACTTTGGAGTGAAGGCTTCCCCCCATTCCACTAACTTACTTGCTTGTTACCATTTTAACTGCAGTGATTCACAGGCAGCTCTTCCACACTCCTGACCAGGGATTTTGATCCACCAGACATCTGAGGGGTCACCAGATTTTTCCTTCACATCCTGGGACAGGAAACAAGGACTGTCAAGCAGCTGAGATTCTGATTTTTTTTTTCCTATCATTTAACACAACAAAATCAAGTTTCATTGCTGGTCTATTTTGGAAACAACATTTGTGGCAGTTCCTCTCTCTGAGTCAGTCAGAAGAGCAGAGGATGGGATTGTGTCAGGCAATAAAAAACCCTGCTGCTCCTATAAGGACTTTAATTACTCACCTCATTATAGGTGAGACCAAGGGAGGCTGGCAGCAATGCCAGCTCCAGCACAGCTGCGAAGGATTTATTTTTCTCAATGATGAGTGGAAAAGGCTGTAAAAATACTGTACAAGGTTGGCTAATAAACTGTATTTTATTAGCCATACTTATTATGAGTGTTTACAAGCTAGTGCGCTGATAGGCATTTTGATGAGATAGTATTCCTTAATTGCAGTCATTCTGGGATTACAAAACAAAGGATAGAAAGCCAGAAAGCTGGAAAACATAGCATATGCATATGTCAGGTCAAGATTTATAGCCAGAGAGTGAGTAGCTAGCTTGGCAGCAGGTGCTCTAAATTGTTACAGCGCTGGCCTCGTCAAGTCATTTGTGGCTTGTTCAGAGCAGATTGATAGTGCTGATTTGCAGATGTTTGTGATTGTGAGGAAAATGCATGTGCTTTGTCCATGGATCTCCTTGGAGCATCTCAGGCCCCTGAGGTCTGAGAGCAGACCAGTGAGCCAGCAGTGTCCCCTTCTTCTGCCCCTGGTTTCCCTTGGTGTCTGTGGTGGACATAGGGGAAGGAGGGAAGGCCTGGACAGCTTCCCCGTTCTGTCTCATGGAACAAGCTTCTTGAGAGGCTCAGACTTAAACTTGGGTTTTTTAGTCTCATTCTAACACCACTAAGCTCTACAGTGGTTTTCCTTGTATGGAATTATGGTGAAATTTCCCTTTCCTAATGCCTGCTAGCAAACTGGCATCTTGCAGGTTGGAGGCGTTTTCTCGAGTGCTTCCAGCCAGTAATAGTAGTGCACTTCCTACAAATGCTGCTTGGTTAGGGGTTGTGATGTACTCGTGTGTTGGCAGCGTTGCATCTCGGGCTATGATACACCAGTAGTAACAGTCCTATAATCAAAGTAATGACAAGCTAGTGGGAAATTAAGTTTAATCTGAAAAGAGGCTCTGTGAAAATGCCTTTGTGCTTATTGTTTTTGGCTCTCTGTTTATTGCCTTTCCCTCACACAACCGAAAATATCCTCTGCTTACAAGCAAAAAGGTTTTACTGACTCTTTTTTTTACACTGTGCTTCCTTCTTGCCCTCCCCCTGGGCTGGCAATCCTGCAAATCCAACCTGAGTTGCCAGGGTCATGCTGGTTTCTTTACTTTTTATGCCTAAGCTCCAGTAGTAAATGTTCTGCAGGCAAGTCACATCCTCGGTGGTGATTCTGCAAGCCTGTTTGCCCTGGTGCATCCATGTGGTGCTTAGGTACAAGACGTGAGCAGAGCATGCAAAGGAGCAGCTCCATCCTGCTGTCTTAGCCATAGTGGTCCTGTGGTTCTGACAGCTAAAAATGGGGAAAGGGCTGTGGAAGGCAGATAGCATTCAGAGCAGTAGTCACCTAGGACCAAATTTTTCAGGAAATTAGGTATGTCAAGATGCAGGTAAGGGAAGTTTCATAGCTGCATGCTTTTGTAAACCATACTTTGTACCAGTGGCCTTTTTAGGAGTCTTAATCCCATTTAAACCTTGCCTTTTATCTCAGTCCCTCCCTGATAAAGAGGAAGAAGCATGCCCTGTTCTGTTTGAGTGCTATAAGAATACATCTGTGAATATCCATGCTGAGGATGGATTTTCTGACTTAAGGCCTGGTGAATCCTCTTGGGAGACCTTCCATTAATTTCTTTGGGGTTTTGGAGATCCCAGAGGATTATTTCCTCAGGTATGAAAGGATCAAATAGATTTGTAGCTTCTCTTCTTTCTGTGAGCTGACTCTCTTTTCATTGTTTGAATCTGGGAAAAGAAGCAAGAATACATATATCCCAATATTTTAGGATGTAAGCAGTGGCTACTAGCCATCGTGGCAATGTAATGCACTCATGAATGGCACAATAGGTGTTTGTTTTGTGTATTTTCCTATGAAAAAGTAGTACCAATGAGGTAGCCATCCAGTTAAAGTTGTGGTCCATGCTACCAGACATCTCTTTGCTAAGACAGGATAAACAGCATCCAATTTCTAGTTGAGCTGGTGGGGAAGTTTGCATAGGATGTAATTATGCTAAGCAGACTTTTACCAGAACACTTCTGCAGCATTCAAATGGCTGATGGATATGTTCTATGTTGTGAGGAGGGTTTTTTTTGTCTAGTTTTGGCAACACCTTAGAAATTGCATGTGACTACTCTTTTATTTTGAAAAGAAATTCCTGTTCTCATCAAACTTTAATAAGTGGTCTTGAAAATGGTTTTGGTTTTACAAATGCAGCCAAAACCCCCTCACATCTCTTAGTGTGAGTGCTGCAAGAGTGTCTGTAAAAAGAGGGGCTATGTTGAAAGCTGATAAATTAAAGACAATTTCAAACAGCTTTATAAAAATTATTTATTTTGTGCCCAGTGGTTTAGCATCAGATCTTCAGACAATACAAATAGGTAGAACAGCTGGACCATCTCATTGTCACCTTACCAAAACAGCCTCAGGCCAACTGCAGAAATGGATATTGCTCACCATTAACTCTGAGAGGAAAGGAGACGCTTTATTGAATCACTGATACCCCATCTTTTCCGTGAAGGTCACCTATTGAAATATTGAGTAAGTATGACCTTATGTAATTGCAGTGCAGCTGGAAGACTGTTGGGTTTTGGGGCTTTTTTTGAGAAAAGCAGATTAAAGAAAGAAATCCAGCAGAGCTGTCTGCATTTCTCACATATCAGATGAGTACTCATTTCCTAATGAACAGTCTTTGTGCTTCTCTCTTCAGTTCAGGGAGTGCAGTGTTCCTTTTCCTAGCTGAACAGGGAAGGAAAATAACAAGCAGGGAAATTAGGGTTAGGTCTGTCAGTCTGTAAGTACTCTAAAGCTTGTCTTGCTTGTTTGATGAGCACGATGAGGATAGTGGCCATATGTGTTAACATCTGCACTGGAAGATCTAGGACTAATCATGCTGAATGAATGAGACTCACACAAATACAACTCTATCTTCATCCATATGCTGTGTGTAAAATTGCAGGTGGCCATTATGATATGGGAAGGGAACATATGGCTAGTGATCTACAGAGAAGAGGTTTGTCAGACCTTAGATTTAAGATTTAAATTTAAGAGCAGGAAAAGATTGAGACTAACCCCCCAAAAGTTATAAACACTTAGTGCACAAGTGGAAGTTCCATAGTCACTGAGCTGGTGTCAGGTAAATGGCTGTGTCTGCAGAGTATGCTGTACTGTGTCTCGTGGTTCTCAGCACTGTTGACAACAAGGGAGGAGAAAGGAAAGTCTGTAGAGATAAAGGACTGAAACCTGTGCTGTGTCTGTATTGGGAAGATATAGATCTCTCTTTGGAGGGGCCTGTCTCTATTCTGATGGTCCAGAGTTACTCAGGGTAGGGGATAAAGCCTATGAACATCTTCATGAGACTTCATGAGTGAGCAGTGAAGTGTAAGCTAAAACACAGTTTAACATAATGCCATTAAGCAAAAACAAACTTAACGTGTTATGTGAAGTGGTGGGCTTTGAGTTGGCTGCTACTGGTGAAGAGAGAGATTAGAGCTACACTGGAACAGAAACCCCAAAATACTGGCAGGACTGGGAGAGCAGTAGAGGACATCTCTCAGTGCTGCTGTACAAATCCATGGCTGGCCCACACCTGGAATCCTGTAGGCAGTTCTGGTCTCTGCATCTCATAAAGGGTATAGTAGTATGGAAGGAGGCTCAGGAAAAAGCAACAAGGCTGATCGAGTTCAGTTTTCATAGGAGGACTAAGTTGGAAAGCTTTGATTCTCTGTGGTGGAGTCTATAAAATCCTGCATGGGAAAGAGAGGATGAGTGGGAATCAGATGGACACCACAAGTTTATAAGTATTCAAGGGAACATGGAGCAACATGTTCATGGAAAAGAAATCCACTGCATTATAAATCCACAGCAGTCACTTGCAGTGCTGGAAGGTGATGAGCTGAAAACAGTTGGAGGTGCAGCCATTTCATGTTCTTAGGTTAATTACAAATTCTGGCAAAAACTCCTTTGGAGCTGATACTTTGGCTAGATAAGGTTGTCCCTCTTGTATGAGGGACACGTCTGTGGTGGTTTGGTGATGTGTAGTTCATGAAGGATGTAGTAGCAGAAACCCAAATATGTGCGTGACTTCACTGAGCTACTTAAGATCCCTACAGAATTTTCCCTGTAAGGTCTCAAACCTGTCAAGCTAAATTAAGCTCCTCTGGCAGACCAAGTTTTTCATGTCCCAGTCTATGCTTACAAATTCACAAAGATCATGCTAAGAAAATTTTATGCCTTTTTCTAGAAAGTGGTGTCTTAAGGAAAAATGCTGCTCTTGAATCCGTGCTGGGATATGTGCAATGAAGGCAGGTATTGAAGATAAAACCTCCTGTGTATATCTTGTAGTCATTCACACAATCTTTTTCAGCAGGATGTGAAAGAGGGATTTGACTGGGGCTGATCAAGTGCTTTGTGGCTGCAAGTGTAGAAGAGATACCGAGAGTCTCAGGGCTGTTACAAGTTATTACAGAGATGTCACAATTGACATTGGCTTAATGGGACAAAGTGTGGTTTAATGGGACAGATTCTTTCTTTCAGATGTGTGTGACCTTCTCAGTAGTAAATGTGTGAAGACAGGGCGTTGCCTTTGTGAAAAGGTTACATACCAAAGGGCAGGGGATGCACTATTTAAGCACTGTGGATTTGCAGAAAGTATAAATCAGGTCTGAATCTGGCCCGTGGGCTGCAGCAGCCTTCTCTTTGTCTGTTACTCCAAATTGCAGACAAGGTTTAGGGCTACTGAGAAATTTTGGAACTGATGGTCTGACGAGATTTGAAATCCGTCTCCCAGCACTATCCCTGCTTAAAATTCCTAGCTATCAAACAGCTACTTCCTCACAGATTATTGGCTTTTCATGTTGCTCAAGTGCAGCCTTTTCATCAGATCGCATATGTTCTGATCACTTTCTGGCATTTTTTCTTATTGTAAATAGAGCCCATTCAGCCACAGTTTATGTAACCACAATGCAGATAATACCCTCCTAATGACTACTTTCTCTGGAGAAACACAATTATATTTCCCTCCCCATTTCTGCCAATTGCATTTGAGTTTGCCACAGCGCCAAACAGGGCCCTGCTATTGTACTAGTGCAGATGGGTGGGAGCCACAAAAGCCTGAATTGGAAAATTCCCAATCTCTGGGCAAAGGCTTGGGTTTACTTCTTTCTGCTGTAGGGGTTCCCACTGAGTAAGTTGGATAAACTTTTCTGTACTTTTTCAAAAGCTTGAAAGGACATGATTTCAAAGGATTTGTGGAAAATTAGGTTTGTGTTTAGATAGGATTGCAAACAGGAAGTGTACCCAAAATCTTGCCTGATGGAGTGTTGTCTGCAAATAATTGCATGGGCCATGGGCTCACTTTTGCCATAGGTATGCATTGTTCACTTTTAAGATGATTTGGGTCCATTTAAGATGCTACAGGTGCATGCAAACTCCAGGGCAGATGAGCTGGAGGACAAGCAAGAAGTTATCACAAGGAATAGCCAATAGCTTTACCACCAGCTGGTGGGCAGTATCAAGTTGCATAGGCAGACATACTGGCAACAGGTCACTCTGGTTAGTTGCATTGCTAAAATTCTGCTAAATTCTGTGGTATTGGAAAGTGCTAAGTTCCCAAAATGTACCTCTGACACCAGGGCAGCTGGAGTGAGGAGTGGTACTGAACTCGGTGCAGCTTAGCAGCTGTCTTCACCAAGTGTTGACCCCCAAAACTCATGTGCATGTTCGAGATCTCTGTGTGAGTAATTTGGGTGACTGTGTGCATCTGACCTCTTGCCCTGATCCTGGCAGGTAAAGGGACAAGAATGTCCTTGCTACTGCTTTCCTGCCGGCTTCCCTGAGCTCTGCAACATGGGGAGATCTCAGGGAAAGGGGAACAAGACCACAGGTACTGAATGAGCTGCACATCTCTGAGCCAGGAGGTCAATATTACCTCTCTCCACCTCTCGTCCTGTGCCAGCTGGGGGTGATGAAGAGCAGGTCTTTGACAAGATGACCTCTTGTAGGTAGATGGCAAACTGAACAGTTTGGGAAATCAGAGACAGATTTTAAAAGGCTTTTCAGGTGCCTGCATGTTTAGGCATCTGCCAGAAGGCTCAACACAGGGTCTATATTTTCAAAGTGTTTTCTAATTAATGTTGCTCCTTTTAATACATTTGAAGTGGAGAGTCTGAAATTGTTAGTTAGGCAGAATTACCAGGCTGCAGGTTTGGCTGCTTCAAAAGGGCGTTGAAATACTCCCAGGACTGCTGCTGCTGCAATCCACCAAGTGATCTCGGGTCACCCAGAAGACAGCGATAATTAGCCAAATATCAAAGCAGGTGCAGCTATTTAATTCTGTAACTTCTAGACTCAGCTAGAAAAATTGAAGGTGGAGGGTCAGAAAAGTTTGAGCTAGGATAGTTCCTTCCCATGGGCAGTGATTGTTATCGTTGCGCAGGTAAATGGCATTTGGCTGGTTTTAGGATAGGCAAGGTGGCCTTGTATTTGCTTACAAAAGGTGATATAGATGTATTCTAAGAACAGCTGTAGGAATATGCACATGTATGCGTGTAGATGCGTGCAATTATGGACATTCAGAAAGTGAAGTAACTCTCAGAAGAATACTGATGTGTTTAGAATTTATTTTGGTTTTAGGGAAGCAAGACAAATCATGCACTTTTTTTTCCTTTCACAAGTAGCTAAGAATCACAGCTTAGAAATATCCCAGTAAAGAAACCTGCTGGCAAAATGCAAAGGCATGCTCTCAGATCAAGCAGAACAGAAAGAAAGGAGGGGGAAACCCCCAAATGTCTTTCAAATGCCTTCATGTGAATCAGATGGACAGAAAGTTTATTATCATTCTGTCCTTTCCTGAGGGAATAACATAATTTATTGCCCTTTGTGGAGAAGGGTCCAGACCCCTTGCACACAATCCATGTTGTCCATGCTAGGAAAGCACAGCTTGCTTGTTTTAGCTGGAAGCACATTGACAAGGTGTTGCTCCTTGACTCAGACTGGATGCACGGCCCAAGGCTCCCTGTTTCACCAAGGGACCACATGTACAACATAGACTGACAGCTAGGCTGGAAGTAATACATGGCAGAGGTTTCCCATTAGGCAATGAGAGAGAGAGATGAAATTGGTTCTTTATGTCTTCAGTAGCCTTTGTTCACCATGAGAGCCTACCCTTCCATTGCTCTTCCTCATGTTTCTTTCCCAGCGGTTCATTATCTGTAATAACCTCAAGGACTGAGCCTAACGGGTAAGTTATGGGCCAGCAATGTGTTGTGCTACGTGCCATGCATGGATCCCAAAGACCATTACTGCCCACAACACATGGGCAATTTGGAAATTACACAACTAGATAAATGTACCTCCAAACTGTGGAATCGCCCATTGAGTGCATTAGGCTACAGCAGAAAGTTTGCAAACTGTTAGCAGTGAATTTTGATGTGAAATATTTATAAATTCATTTATATTTTTAATATTCTGTGGAGATTTGGCTGATACTGCAATTCTTAAAATTGCACAGAAACATGATGTATGGCATGTTATATATTAGGAAGGATTTCTTCACAGACCAGGTTGTCAGACATGGGAACAAGCTGCCCAGGGCAGTGGGGCAGTCACCATCCCTGGAGGTGTTTCAGAGTCATGCTGACATAGCGCTCAAGGATGTGGTGTAGCTGAGGGCTGTCAGTGTTAGGCTGATGGCTGGACGCGATGATCTTCTAAAGGTCTTTTCCAACCTAGATGATTCTGTGGTTCTGTGGCATACTCGACCTGTCTCTCCAAATCACTGCCAGCATACTGGGAATGTTTTCAAGGTAAGTCTGTATGGGAAAAACACTGCTGGCTCAGTGGTGTAAGTGCCAATGCCAAGTCCTGTGACATGAGATCACAGCTTTCATTGCTTCCAAACGGCTCAATTCTGCTTTGTTACATTGCCAGCAATGCCCCTGTGAGCAGAAATCAAACCTGTGGCTTCTTCTTGGGCCAGGTGGCCTCTCCAACCTGGAGGTCAGGCTCCGATCTCTCTGGCACAAGGCTGGATCCACTGCAGTGTCACATCACCCTTCATCTTGCTTGAGTCGCTCTGGGCTGATGTGGGTAGGTGACAGAGAGCCCTAGGTTTGGCTAAATGATCAACAAGGTCTTTGTGGCTTGCTGCAAAGCTTTAAATCCCTTGGAGGGTCTTGCAGTCAATAAAACCCTGGCAGGAATTAGCCCCAAATGACTAATAGCAGCTGGCTCAGACAAAGGAGTCAGCAGCACTCAGACTCTCAGAGAAAACAGTAGCAGGTTTTTAGTCCAGAAAAAAAAAAGGGAAAGTGAACCACAGGGCTCAAAGTAACAGTCTGGCAGAGAAAATATATCCCAAACAGCAAATGATGTAAACAGGCACACTGATTTTGCTGCTCTCTTGTGTCAGTGCCATCTATCTATTGCCGTATTTAGTTATTTGTAAGGAAGGGATTTGCAGGACATTGGCCAAGCTGTAGAAGCTCCCGAAGTCCAGGAGGCTGACTGGCCTCCTGCAAAGGTTGCTCACAGCAGTGGGTCCCACCAGGACCAGACTTCAGCTGGGGAGCGTTCGAAGAGTGTGAGCAGGATCTGGTCTCATGTTCGCTGGATGCAGTATTTCATTGTGCAGTGCCCATCATGCTGGGTAGAAACTCACTCCTGTTTCACAGATTACTTAATGCACGCCTTGTGAAACCTTCACATGGCATTGTTCACAGGATCCATCCCAAATCTTGTTTATGAATAGATGTAATGAGAAATTCACTGGAAGGGTTGTCAAGCACTGGCACAGGCTGCCTAGGGCAGTGGTGGACTCCCCATCCCTGGAGGGATTTAAGAGCCATGTCGATGAGGTGCTGAGGGACACGGGGTAGTGGTGGATTGGCAGTGTTAGGTTAATGGTTGGACTGGATGATCTTAGATGGCTTTTCTAACCGAGGCTCTTCTGTGTTTCTGAGTCCTAATATTGATGGACAGATTCCCACTGGTCAGGGCTGTCCATACCCAGGTGATTTGAGCATAGCCACAGGGCAGCACAGTGACACTTCACGGCCAGGCAGAAGAGAGCATTTCCTTATCATCTCATGAGATGTCAGAACCTCTTCTGTACACACACGTCTCCATGGCAGAAGAGGTGTGTCTGAACCTCCTCCAGGCATCCGCAAGCCAGCTGTAAATTACCAACTTCAAGTGTTGCTACTAGTTAACACTGCAGCCCTGCAACTGCCTGAATGAAGTTTGACCCTGATTTACCCTCTATTTTCTAAAGTTTGCCCCTTATTCAGAGTACAATACCCTGAGGGCAATACCTCCAATCAATCCTGTTTAAGATAGGCATCTCTTCCTAAGAGAAATAGGTGATGATGAAGCCTTGTGTTTGTTCAACCCTGTTTGGAATTTACAGCGCTTTGTAAATGATTTATTGCAATCGTAAATAATTTATGCCTCTGGAAATGGATTCCTGTCAACAATACATTCAGACCCAGGCCTTCATTTCAGCCTCATAGTGGCAGTATGCATTTAATGGGGAAATTGGTCTGGTTGCTTTAGGTTCTTATTTATGTCTTGAAATGTAGTGCTTGTATACCTGGTGGTGGTTCTCACTGCTGTAAAAGGAAAACTGTGTGGAGCTGCAAGGCCCTTCAGGTGCAGAAGCTGTGGTACGCATCCTACTGTGAATAGGCAGTGCCCTGCTTTGTGGGGGAGTGATGCAAGGAATTGCAGTGTGGGCTTTCTGTTACATTATTAGCCTGAAAAGTGGAGGCTTCCAGGAAAGCGACATCCCCAGAAGGCCTTGGCTGATGGGGGTAGACATAAACAGATGAAAACGTTAAGGCAGATCTTTGCATCTCACTCTTCACTTCTCATATTGATATGGAGACTCCTTTGCTTGTCTTTTCTTATCAAGACTTCTCCTATAGGCTATGTAGTTTCTTACTTGTGTTCCTTTCTGGTTGTATCTCATTTTCTACCATGCAGACTGGTTTTAGGCTTTTCATTAGATTTTCCATTTCTTTCTCACTGACATGCTGTGAAAGTTTCTGGATGAGAGTCCTTGTCGTGCAGGACCGGCGCTGTTGCCTTGTTTTTAGATTCAGTTCCCACCTGCTTCCACCGGTGCTAACAGCTCTTCTACTGATGGGCACTAAGTGCTCTCTGCCTACATGAAACCAGGACACTTTGGGATTGTGGTGAGACTGGCCGTTCCCCTGTAGGTGTGGTCACAGTTGCTCCTGCCAGGCAAAACATCAACATGGAAAACATCAGCACAGAGAATATGGAGATGTTGCACTCATTCAGGAATGGGCATTTGTCTGTGAACTCACTGCAAAGGAGGAATTCAAGGAAGGAAAGGTCCCTTACAAGGAGGCACAGATCTGCCAGGTAAGTTGGCCATATCTGCATTCACAAGTCCATATACCCTCTTCTTTCAAGTTTTGATATCTACAGCTTCAGCCACATTGAGCTGTTCTCAGCTGTGACAGTTCTGTGAAGTCAAGCACATTGCTTTTATGTATTTTTGAAGTAAGGATAAAAAGCTTGTATGGATTTGTGAATAAGTGCAATAGAAACATAATTCAACTTGTCCTTTAGAGTCAGTAATCCCAAATAGCCAGAGGTTAGGTGTTTCATCCAGTGCCTGATTACTATTTTCAATCATCTCATTAAGTGCCTGGTTTCACAGTGACTGCAACACGTTACCTCCGAGGGGAGTAGCACACTGAACACAGAGTAATTGAGACCTTGCAATCATTCTGTCACAAGTATCAACAGAAGGGAGGAAAAACTGTTATTTTCTTAAACAAGATACTTCAAGGGAAGGAATTGCCTTCCAAAAATAGAAGCCAACACTTTCAGAAGTCACTTGTGATTTTAAGGTGTCACTGTTGTTTGATACATGACTTGGTACATCTTAAGGGCTGCAGGTTTTAAGAGAAGTGATGTCTGTCTTCACTGTGCTATTTACTGAGTTGTGTGTAGGGACTGACGAACAGCGCAGAGGGAATATACTTCAACTTCTTATTACAAAGGCTGAGCTGGGAAGGGATGAAGTCTTCTCTAGGTGTGACCCTCTAACATGCCCGAGGGTGAGCTGGCCTGACCCTGTAAGATAGCCCTATGTCATGTCTGGAGTTGCCTGAAACAAAGTGGGACAGAAGTGATGCTCCAGGTGGCTTTTTTGCTTTCCTCTTAAATACTTGTCAAGTCACGTATTTTTTTGAGGTCTTTTTGCTTGTGGAGCAAAGCCACCTTTGAGCCCACAGCAAGAATAGATCAGCTGAGATTTCTCTGCTGGGGACTCTTCTCCAAACCTTTACCTCTCCCTTTCCTGTGGGTAATTTCCTGGCTGATCAAGATCCAGTGTTCATTATTTTCTGTGACATGTGTTGTGCTGGTGGGTTTTGCCTTTGTTGCGAGGCTGTCTTCACTCCCACCAGGAAGACTGAGATGTGATGATATGCTGTTCAAGGCTCAGGATGCATTTGTGTGACTGGCAGATGGAAACAGCCAGTGTTTTAGGGGCTAATAAAGATGACATGGCTGCAGGGCCTGCTGGAAACCCTTCAGAAGGCCAGAGAAGTCCAAGGGAATTCAACATATTTCCCAACACCTTACTGCAGAATGGGTAAAACTGCTTCACTAATTCAAGCAGTAGGACACTTGATGGCGTTGCCATGCGTGCAGCCTGCTGCTGACAGCTCACAGCCTTGCCTTTGCATTTCGCTCTTGGCTGCAGTGGGTTTTTAGCTTCCCAGAGACAGGTACGTAATCACCAGCCCACAGATTCCCCTGGGCCTTGGGTGCTTGTGCATGTGTGCTTTGCTCCCATCTGCAGCGAGAAAACAACCATGCCCATCCCCGCAGATGGCTCCGTGCAAGTAAGGAGTGAACATGAAGCAAATGTGTGATGGAGGCTTCCCAAGCAGTGCTGGTGGCTCAGTGACAGCAGCTCAGAGCCACCGTGCCGCTGATAGCCCGATGACAGTTTCACAGGCTGCCAGTGACCGTTGTGCCTGAGTGAGCCAGCTGAAGGGTAATGGGATTTAATTGCTCTTTGGAGCAGAGAAGAGACTGGGGGAGGGGGGTTGGTTATTTTTTTTTTTTTTTTTTTGGCACTGTGGGATGCATTTAAAAAACGTTTTATGAGGTGAGGTTCAAAGTGGAGAGGCAATAGTTACGTGTCTTTATGGAGTGGGATGAAGTAAAGGGGACCCTTTGATGCATTTGTAAATGATTGTGTGGATTACAAGATAGGTGGTCAGCTGACACAAATGGCCTTGGAAAGAGCAGAAGAAGGAGGATTTGCCCTGCTGAGAGCCTGCCCCTCTTCTCTTTGTGTTCCCCAACCTTCCCACTCTGCCGTGGCTCCCAGTGCTCAGGATCTCCCCGCAGACACCACATCACTGCTTCTGGGTCCATGCTGCTGTGGGGCTCCCAACCAGTTTGAGGTGTAGGGTACTCCATGGGATTGTTTCACTCCTGTTCCCTAGACCATCTGTGCAAGCCACAGAACTCGCCCAGTAATTTAATTTGACTCCATCTCACGTAGTTTGGCTCTGTCTCTGCAGGAAGGAAACACCGGTCAAGGACACAAAAAGAGACATCTTGGCTCCTTTCTCCCCCAGCAAGTGTCCTGGCAATGGAGGAAGGTCAGTAATGGTTTTCCCTTCCTCTTTCCTGTTCCTTTTGTCTGGCACGAGAAGCCCTGGCAAATCCAATTTATTTTTTCATTTTTCATTCCTGGTGGAGCACTTGAAGCGCGAACTGGTGCCACGGGAAATGAGCTGTGGTAGAAGCCCGCAGGGACCCGGGGCTGCGTAGGCACTGATGGATTGTGCAAGTCAGGAGAGTAAAGGAGCCACTGTCTTCATATTTAAAGGTACCACAAAACACACTGCCCAGGATGAACACACCCACAGAGGTTTCTTACTGGAGACATGTTTGTCTGTATTATGTGTATTCATGGCTCCTTGTTTGTCACAACTCTTGCAATTTCCCTTATTTAACAGTGGGGTAAGGGAAATTCACTATCTGTGTTTAAACATTTGTTGCAAAAACACCTTTTCCGACACAGGACTGCATTTGGCTTTACACGCATGCTTCTAGGTCATCGTTGTATTATGTTTTGGTTTTTGCTTTGTTTATTAATTTCTACCAAATTAACTTTTTTTTTTTTGCCACTTAGCCAGGATATAATGAGCTTGTATGGTAGTCTTTTATGGGATCTGTTAAACACTACTTTTGAAGCAAGCTAAGCTAATGACATGGGTAATTAAACCTCACACTTGAGGATATAAGATGATTGGCAGCAGACTCAGGATGTCTTTATTACCTCCCCACCTCCACTCTCCCCAGTGTGTGGGGGAATGTCACCTTTCTCTGGAGCAGTGAGCTTTATAGGAAAGACTAGGGTTAACAGGGACTAATACATACCTGTCATCTGTCGCAATATGCCAGACGTCATGAGTCAAGGTCTGGGTGTCTCAGCAGATCTCTGTTCCCTGAAACCTCAGTGAGTCCTGGTAAGGGGATGCTCCTACCTGGAGCAAGTCCCACACACTTTACTGCCAAGAAGCATCTTGGACAGGCCCTTGAAATTTAAAGGTGACTCTTTCCGTGTGCACATTGAAAGTCATTATGGAATCTCTATTAGCTGAAACAGTCTTCTCTTGGCCAAAATTAATGTTCCTTCCAGATAGCACTTCACCCTGTTATGTAGTTGGATATGCTCCTTACTTTCCTCATCCTGCACTTGTGGGGCTGCACAGACATATAGGCACTGACATGCACCAGTGCCTCTCTACTAAGAGCAGAGAGATGACAATGATGAGAACATGTAGAAAAATCTCACCCTGGAGCTGCTATTTTCTATCTGCTTTGGCTCTGAAATGGGAAAGGAGAGCTCATGTTTTTAAAATATTGCTTAGTAAATTGGTAGAGATTAATTCCTATCCCACAAAAGATGGAACTTCAGTATAAGAAAACAGCAAGCAGGTCATTAGCTGTTAGAAGTGTGATAAGTTACTTGCTGGGGAAAGCGATAAATTTGTTTTCTTCCACATTTGCACAATTTCCTTTTGCCTCCTGCCCTCCCTCCCAGATAGCTGAGGCTGCTTAAGGGCAATTCTTGTGACTCAAGTATGTCACTGACCCGTGTTGGCATGAGCTGACGAGCACTCTGTGGCATATAATGCAACGGCGTATTTTTGCAGGGTTAAGAGTAACACCCCTCCGGTTGTGGGGTGCCTGTATCATGCAGGCACTATCTATAGAATCATTTAATTGTTCAAAGCAAAGAGAAAAGCAATGAAAAAAAGGAAGCCCTGGGGAAAAAGATAAACTGTAGATAAGTTTATATTTTCTGTTCTGAACAATAGATCAGAGACCTGGAGTAACAACTACATCAGCATTTATTGCATCTCTGATCCAAAAGCTGTCTGATAAATTCTAGCTAATTTGCAGACTTGGTTTAGAACAAAGCAGCAATCTCTTCTGAACCTCTTTTATATGCCCATTTTTATTGTAAAGCTATAAAGTAATTTTTTTTTTATGATTTGCCTTTTAATGTCCTCCACCACTATGCCTTTGCTCATCCATTAACTACCAGCCTGGTCTGACACACTGCAGCCTAGCTCTGTTAATATTGAAAGGCAGGACCAGTCGATGCTTCAGGAGTCATAAGCGTAGGTTCAGAGCTGATGTAAACTGTCACGCTGGCATGACAGAAAGTGTACAGCCCTGGTCAGCGAGCCCTCTGCAGGACCAGACAACAGGTCAGCAAAGCCATTTCATCCCTATCTTTGGAGATACTGGCTGGAGTGAGGATTTTTATACCCTGAGATGTAATGTGCGTTCCTTTGTAACTGAGTCCTGCTCTAGCTGAAGCTGCTAGACACTGTCCTCATAAGAACTCAATAATGTTTTCTAATAAAAATAGCTGCAGTTTTATCTTATCATTATTTCATTACAAGTACTTGCAGCAAGTATTTTTAGACCATATTCTGCTTTATTTTCAAGAGTTTTTATTAATTTGGGGTATTAACTCTTGTAATGTATTTTCTTCAATTACGTTGCTTTTCACAGTCATATGCCCTACACCTTAGGATTGTTATTGTGATTTCAGTCAGCAATTCTTACCAAACCCTGTGTTTTTATTGTGGATCAGTCCCCAGGTTCAGGAGCCGAGTGACTTCCACTGTTGCAGCATAAGTGATAAAAACCCAGCCCAAGTCTGAGTAGAGACCAAAGGGGGCACATCCTTGGGAGCAGGAGTGTCAGCTCCCTGAGGACACTGACTTGTTCCTGAGCAAGGACAGTGATCTGGCTGCCTAACAGTGCCCTCAGAAGTGGGAAACCCAGGGACAAACGTTAGCCTCCATTGAAACAAATCAGCAAGTTATGGTCTTTCCAAGCCCCAAGCCTGCAAGCTGGTTGTTTGCAACATCGTTAACCATCTCTAAAGGGCTGACTTCTCGAAACAAGCAAAGCAAAATGTTCTCCTTCCCACCACTCCCATACAGTCACCAAATTCTTTCACAGGGGATTCTTTAAAACTGGGGAAAAAATAGAATAAAAAGAAAGACCCCTTTCAAGGACTTTATTAATGGCCCAGGGACTGAGCTGTATCCCAGGAGATGGCACTGTCTGTCTTACACAAGAGCTGCAAAGCCTGCTGGAAAAGCACATGTACCCAGGAACATGTTCATTATGACTCCATTAAGCTCTGCGTTGATATGCTGAAAGATAAGGACAGAGTCAGGCTAGTCATGATTTCTCTTCCTTTCTCTCCTTACTCCAGTATTTCCACACTGAATCCTGGAGTTCCTGGTCTCCACCAGCCCAGTGAACTTTTTTAAGGCAGAAAATGTGGTAGAGCAAGTGATCCTGTGTCAAAGAGAAAAATCACCTTCCCCCTTCAGTGGGAACTGCTGAGGATCTGATGTAAATGAGTGCGATTTCACTGATACCAAATTATTTCAGTGAAGAAGAATCTGATAATATTGAGATTTTGATAATATTTGGGGGGGGAGGGGAGGAACCACCGTTGAGGGCACATCTCTCAGGACATGTAACCTAATTAACCCTACATCTCTCTCATGCAATCTTCTGAGCTGCAAATGCACTGAAGCATTTTTAATTCCCCCCTCACATTGCTCTGCAGAGCTCACGTAGCCTCTTTGGATGGTGTGCTCTGTGCTGCTGAGGGTTAGGAGTATGTTAGCTCAAGCCTCCACCTTGTGGTTACAAGGCCTGGGAGAGGTGTGTGATAGTTTTCTTCAGCTCTGTATGAAAGAGATAAGTTATATATTAGAAAATCAGAGCGCTGGATGTCATGAAGATGGTGTCACTATGCATGTGATGAAGGAGGCTGTGGGAGCCCTGGGCAACCAGCTCTCAGAAAGCAAGGGTGGGATGTTTGAAGTGCTGAGCAAAAACATACGTAACATTTTGTACTGATGGCCATTCAAAGAGCCGTGTTTGTGCTCACGGCACCCTCTGCATGCAGGCCCCCATAGAAACTCCTGGAGAAAATGGGATGTCTGTGGATTGGGAGTTGGAGAATAAAA
Source organism: Podargus strigoides (assembly GCA_028020825.1). Taxonomy (NCBI): domain Eukaryota; kingdom Metazoa; phylum Chordata; class Aves; order Caprimulgiformes; family Podargidae; genus Podargus; species Podargus strigoides. The sequence goes on from CM051625.1 coordinate 36,419,354, forward strand.
TCAACGTAGGGTGCAGAGCCTGGAAAACAATCACTTTGCATAACCTGATGTTGATTTTGTGTGTGGTATTCTTCGCATGGAGCTTAGTGTCGAGTTGATGGCCTAGAAGTGCTGCCATGTCAAGTTTAGCTCAGACAGAAGACCTGAATTCAGTGAAATCAAGTATAAGCATCCCTGACCTTCACTGGTAAAGAGAAGACACTTTTCAATTAACCATCTCTGATTAGAGAAGTGGGTTCTTGTGAAAGACCTAATACAACCTTGTGGCCAGGTCTCTCAGAGAGCGAGCATATACCTAGAAAACATTTTTCTTCTTCTCACTTAACTTCTCTGCTGCTGGTTAATAACCATAGCAAATGGAGAAGCAACTTGAAATTATTTTTGGCTGTTAGACCATAATCAGTTGTGACTTTTTTAGATCTAGTAGGAAAAAAACCTTGATTGTAAGGACAGTAAAATGGCATGTGGTGGAGGGCAGGAGAGTCTCTCTTTTGTCGCACAGTAGTTTGGTCCCAGGCCAACTGTTGAGACTCACTACTTATCTCTGTGTGTCTTGTGAATGTTTACAAGCAGAATTACTGATGTGGTATTTCTGATTGAAGTCTTTTGCCATGTGTCGCTAAGGTTGGGACAGGATGGGAGCTCCAGTTTTGGGGATGCAATTTTACTTCCAGCTGAAGTTTATAAAGTGGAATGTGTTCTCTGAAGCAGTTACTTCTATAGATAATGAGCAGGTCTCACCCAACTGAAACTCCCCGTGCCTGAGCAACCGCCTTCCCCTCCTGGGAAATGATGGATTAAGTAATCTGTGTTGTGGTGCTGCTGGCTCTAAGGTTGTAAATTGCATGCATGTGCTTCCAGAAATACAAGATCCCACATTGGCTTTTAGAGAACTGCTGCAACAGTAACGCTGATAAAATCTCCCTCTCGCAGGGGGTATGCGCTGAACCAGTGTCTGCTCTCAGACAGGCCCATGCATCAAGGGGCGATGAGCACACATCTCTGACAGCAGAAGCTTCCCTTTAAGGGCTGCTGGGCTGAGTGAAATCTCTCTTCCCACGACGTTTTGCGGTAGGTTGGCATGTTACTGTACGTGAACTATTGCTGAGGCGACTGCAGGCAAACAAGAGCCATTTAGAAATAAAATGAGAATGAAACAAATCATAGAAACAAAGCCTTCCCGTTTCACAAGGATGCATCCATCTTGCAGCCCTAGGCCTTGCTGTGGATCGGGTCAGTAGCTGGTGTGGTTGCCATCTTTTGTGTTGGCTTCCAGCAGGTGATGCCAGTTTGTACCAGTCTAGACCCAAGGTCAGGTATTCACACCAGCAGAACAGCAGAAGTAGCAATGCAAGAGCAGCTTTTACCATCCTCAGCAGTGACTTAGTGGGACCTTGGCAACATCTGCCTGCCAAGGAAGAGGCTGTGGCTCTGAACCTATGCCTCATGCTGACTGCTGGCTTTCTCTAGCAGTAAAAGTGATGTTTGCTACCTTACACTTGTGGCCATCCAAGTAATTGTGGGGCCACGCTCCCCAGTCATAAGAGCACAGTGATAAGTTTCAGTGCCTTTCAAAGGCTTGTTGGGTTTGGGTTTTTTGCTTTGTTTCAGTGTTCTGGTTAAGCCAAAGCATTGCAAGGTGTTGTACTGGTATAACTGGGGGGGGACAGGGAGAGTTCTGTCGTGTCGTCCATGGGCCTGATGCCAGGAAGAGACCAAATACTGACTAAAGCCCAGAGGGAAAGCATGCAGCTTGTCTCGCTCTGTAAGCCTGGGTCCTCAGATGGGCAGCTGGCTGTGGGCTGCCTTGCAATAGCCCATTCATCTCATGGAAATGTTCTCCCTTTGAAATGAGCTCCTCTTCCAGAGGCTCCCTTTTGGGTTGGCTATTCATGACTATGTCCTGGTTTGTCCCTGTGCTTGGTCTCCTGTGTGCTAAACACTGTGTATTTCCTACCTGCTCAGAGATCGCTGTCTAGCTGGGGCCAAACTCATACTTCAGAGGGAAGTGAAAGGCAGCAGAAATCCAAAAGTGCATTTACAAGGTGGGATGTGATTCACTCCTCTTGCGTTGATGGGACCATATCTGAGAGCCTCCATTTTGGAGCCTGGCAGGACCCTCAACACTGACTCCAGTTTTGCTAGAGATGGTGTTTTGGGCTGGCAGCTGTCCTACAGCAAGGGGGAAAGTCCCCTCCTGGCATTCACTTCTGAAGAATGAAGCAGTAGCAAAGAGAACTGGCTCCAATCTAGCTCATAGTCACCCCAAAGCTGCAGTTTATGGAAGGCAGTAGGACCTGGACTAACAGGAAAAGGGAGGTAACACCATACTCTGGGAACTGTACAGCATCGTTGCTTTTTGCTCAGGGCTTGAGGTTCGACCTCACCTCACTCCTCTGGAAATGGCTCTACTGGGAAGCAACAGCTCCTGGTGTGAGCTTGAGCGAGGTCTCCTGTAGGCTGGCTGTCAGCCAGGGAGGCTCACCCTCCCCTACCATCCAAGCATGGCCGGAGTCCTCCTGCCACGTCAGCTCCCCAGGAAAAGCCAAGCAGCCTGTTAAATGATGATTTTGCAATACAGCCTGGAGGGGGATTGAAGGAGTCCAACAAACTCGCTGTTTGCATTAGCAATGCAAGGTGGAGCGTGGCAGCAGCGGGCAGCAACCGTTCTGTCCAGCTATTGCTGCTCCCTGACAGCCAGAGCCGGCAGCAGCCTGTGCTGACTCTGCTCCAAAATCATTGCCTGCTCCATCCAACCAGTAGAGAAGCTGCCTTAGCACTGCTAGAGGGAGAAGTGACAAAACAGCAATCTAAATGTGGCTCCTTCAGGCTCTCTGAATGACAGAAAACACCTGACACACTTTGTTGGGGAAGGCTGGCTCTTTCTTTCCACACACTGACAGGGGCATTAAAATGTATTTATAACAGCTGGGGATGGCTTGCCCTGAGGAGTGAACTTAATTCTTAGTCTGCCAGGCACTCCTTTGTGAGTGACAGTGATTTGTCCCCTGTGTGTTCGTTCTCCTTCTTGCCCTCTTGCATTCCCCTTGCATTTTATAGAGCTGTATTTGACAGTCTAATTTCGTATAGTTAATAACATTATGTAGTGAAATGAACTCAAATGTCCGTTTGTCTCTCCAATGCTGAACTACTTGGTAAGCACTACTTTTCCAACCCCTCCTGTTGAGCCTCTGCTGTGGTTCAGTTTTCTGATCTCCCTTTAAAACAAGTATTTTCATGAGAGGAGTGCTCCGACTTCTATCTTCCACACAGCTGAGGCAGAGAAGTGCTTTGTAGAGCCAGAAGAGGCCCTTTGGTGACCAGTTACAACAAGTAACTAAACAAAAAGCTAACCTGAAATTGGTTCTTTTAATTTTTCAGGCAGAAATCCTGACAGCACATCTCAACCCTCCCCCTCATCTTGACATTGTAACAAAATGAATGCAGAAATCCCAGCTCTACTGAAATTGGGGAGAGTGCTGGTGCTGACTTTGACAGGCGTCAGGGTTTGCCTCTGCAGCTTCTGGAAAGGCAAAAGCCTCCCTTGATCTGGAGCCACAGAGCCCTAGATTGTTTTGCCTAGCCGAGACGACCTTTCAGGTAGAGGATGCACATGTCATAGCCCCCTCTCAGTGGGGATGAAGGAGGGGGGAACTGTGGAAATGCAGAGCATCAGGTTGGTGCAGCATGCCTGAGACAACTGTCAACTCTGGTTGCCTAATTAGAGGAATTTTCTTAATAAGACTCAACAGAAGGCTTGTAGCTGAGACTTTATATTGCACACAGGCTATGACTGCATACAGGTTCCAGTCACCCAGAGAAGTGCCTTATGGATTTTGTAACAGCTTCTTAAAAAATTTTTGCTCTTGGCCACCGAAATACCTTGGAGCAATCGGTTCCACTGGGTAATTCTTTGGGGAGAAATCTCCTTTTGGTACCTCATCTTAATATAGCAGGCAGGCACATCTCCTTGGTGTTGTGTGGAAAAGGTACAAACAAGAGCATATGTGTCATCATCAGCTTCTTTATCCTGCTCTTGATCTTCTTCTATCGTCCCCTTATTGTCCTCTTTGGAAATTCCATCTGCATCCTCTGTTCCTGTAAGGAAGAGTTAAATGCAAGTTACTTTTAAGGAATCAAACTTTCCAGATCTGTTTTGAAGCTAATTCTTTAAAAATAATTCTTCTTCTTTTTTTTTTTTTTTTTTCCCCCTGATTGTTTGCTTTTTCCATCACATTACATCTATGAATAATTTGGTCAAATCTTCCATCAAATTCTTTTTAACCAGATGCGACAAAGCCCTGCATTTTTTACAGTGTAACCCTGGCCCCTGGCCTCATCTTTTCCCAGCCATGGCTCAGCCTTGGTTTCTGATGTTACCATGGATTTTTCTGACAAAATAGATTCTCAATAAAGGGAAGGGGAGGCGGGAGGCACAGCTCAAAGCTGGCAGCTTCGCAGACCTCATCCATTCAACAGAGAAGTGCAAATGACTCTGCTTATTACCTGTTTTGCAGGATATCATAGCACATCCTCCAGAAATGGGAGAAACAGATGTTTTTCTCCTCATTACCTGTACTCCCACTTCCCAAGAGGGAACAGAATGTGAAGGGAAGCGGCTGGTAACAGTGCAGCATCCCTTGCCCACCTGTCCTGTCTCAGCATATGTAAGTACAAATGTCTATCCATAGATAACTTGCATGTAGGAGGTGGGTTAGCCTTATGATTGTATATGGCACATGGTAAAGTAAGTTAAAAGCATGGATGCAGGTCCTCGAGATAGTGGGGACCACTTCATCAGCAAAACTGTTTGCCCTCTGCCTTGGCCTTTGCTTCTTGTCCATGTGGGCTGAGAGTGGTGGTCTCTCCAGAGGGAAGCAGTTGTCCTGCCTGCTGTTGCCAGCAACCACTGCTCTATGGCTTGTTTATAGCCACAAACAGCATGAAGTGAGTTTGGGATATAGCCACAGTCGGCAGCACTGGTTTCTCCTGCTATAGGAAGCTGACCCACAAGACATCGGATGTTTCCTGCCCACTGAGGGGTCGGTAGGGACAGGAATAATATCTGCTTGTTGGAGTTTGGGCAAGATCTGTGTGTGTGTTGTCTATCCTCTGTAGTGCAGTGAAATGGCTTTAGGTGAGAATGAGGATCCCACATGCTCTAAACGTGCTGAAAGACTGGTCCTGCACCTGGTGATTTGCAGCTAGCCCAGAGACAGAAAGGAGAGGAAATTACCCCAGTTTATGGTGAGGAAGCAGAACGCTAGAGAGAATGAACGAGTACAGACAAAATAGTGGGTCAGTGATATGTTTCAACTCAGGCTTTGGAGCAGTAGATCTAGCCCTAAGGTCTGTCAGCTTGTGTTTTGCCTTTACTGTTCCTCACCATGCCGTGAAAACAACAACCAACCAAGGAACGGCGATTTTCCTTCGGGATGGAGGAGGAGGGAGAACGTCACATGGATAGGAAGTGTGCACTCCTCCTTCTCTAAGCCCATATGGAGTGCAAACTCAGTTCTGAAGAAGCAGCCAGGAAAAAATTTAATATTTTATTTTTAATAATAAATATGGCCATGTGGAGCAATTAGAAAGATGGCAAGTGCTAGACTGTGAAGGGGTTACTTTCTGATGTTTCTACTGACATCAGTTCTTTTGGCTGGCCTCAAAATCACAGTTGATATGGCACAATTAGCACAATTGAGCTGCAAAACTGAGAAAAGCTGTAGATTTATTTTTTTTCTTTTCCATCCTAACATTCTCTATAAAGAGGTTTTTTCAATGGGTTTTTTCCTCTCATATTCATTAATATACATTTTAAACACTTAATTTAGAAAAGACTGCAGTCCTTGATCACCTTCCTGTTTACATTTTGATGTTGCACTCAGTGCAAAGGGACCCCTCTTGTACTTCTTCTCCCTCCTCCACTCTCTGAGCTTTGTCACCCTCCTTTGGGATCTCTTTTCAGAAGATCAAGAGTAGAGAAAAGGCTTCAGATGCCATAAATATTGCAGGAACCAGTGTTCATCAGAGAACGGCCTCCTTTAAGATCAATATGTCTTCCTGAGGGGGCATTCAGTCCTTCAAAGTAAACAAGCTGGGAACATTAATTCAAATGCTTTTATACTAAATACATATACATGAATTAGCCTGTGTGGCTGTGATAAATAAGTGTTATATAAGTGAGGTTTAAAGCAAACCACACATGCAAAAAAAAAAAAAGCAGACTCTGCAAATTTGCCAGGCACAAGCCAATTCCTACAGCCGATCTTCTGATGACCGAGATAATTTTGTTAAAGGGCTAAAAGGAAATTCTCTTCACCTTCATGAATAGATTCATCTGGACTATCAGAACGTTTTCCTGAGAGGAGGAATACCATTATGCTGATGTGTAAGTCAAGATATTTTGCGAAATGTGCTGAATGTACACTTTGCAGTCTGTCATTGCCTGGGTTTGGAAATGTGGTTGTTTCTTGGGGTGGGGAGAGAGATGGAGATGGGGTTACCTCCATGTCAAGGAGAGAAGGTGGAAGCAATGTGTCTTTATTTCTTTCTGTGTCAGAACATTGCAAACTGGCTCAGACTGATGTCAGATGTTTTGAGCAGGTGTGTTACCTGCCAGTCCTCACCGAGATGGGGGAACTGCGGAGCTGTAAGTGCTCTGCAGTGAGAGCAGGGGCCTGGCAAAGATTGGCTTGAACTGGAGATGAGTAATAGCATTTGATTCTTTCTGATACCAGCTTCCTTCCAGTGCCATGCGGTACCAGGACAAATGAAACTTACTGGAGAAGTGGTCCATGGAAATTCAGGAAATCAGGATGGACTATTTGGGTCTGTTCACGTTCAGGATAGTGAAATCAGAGTCTCCTGCAACCCTGGATGAGGTAAGTGTTCTTAAGAACATTTGAGTCTCTAGGTTATTAACTCTGCATAACGGTTTCAAGAAAATCTTTCCTTTATAAAGTGTAACAGGGAAGAGAAGACAGCAAAAAAAAAAATCAGTAGGAACATTGGGGAGATCGATCATAAAGAAAATGTTAATTATGATGTGTTTGAAAAACGTGTTAGAATAACCAGGTGGAAGAAAGGGGAAGGAGAAAGAGTCTAAATGAGTATGGGAATTAGCAGAAAAATAGCCTTGTTGTCACTAATTCATATCTGGCATAGCTGGCAATTCAAAAGAATTACTTCGTATGTTAGAAAACAGGCTGTCTGGTGGCTAAAGCATGGGACCAGGTTGGGGTTGGTTGGCTGGGTTTTTGCACAGCTGTGGTTTATGCCTTTTTAGTGTTTGGACAATGGGAGGATTTCCTCTTAACCTGTGAGCTCTGTAATTCAGAAGGATGGAAAAATCAAAGCCTTAACCATGACTTGGCCAAACCTCTTGATTGTGCCAGGCATCAGGGCAGCAAAAATGTACCTCTGGGCCCATGCAGATGTAGGCTTGGAGTGTTGCAGACGTGATCCACTACCAGCATCTTGAAATGAAAGAACACATATTTTTATCCCTTAAAATAGTTTAAACCTTCTAAATAGTTGATCAATTAGCTTCTATGCACTACTCAGTTCCTTTTCTGCCAGGTGCTCGTGTCCAGAGTCTCTGATCTCCAGCGGTGGTGAGCAAGCGGATTTTGATCACAGCATGGTGCGTGGAGCTACTCAAACACAAGGATGTGCCTTCCACACCCTCAGGCAGAGGTAAGTCCACCTATTTTTCTGAGCAGTTTCCTTCTGAATCACATAACTTCCATCCAGCAGCCTTGGGTGCTGTGACTGGCTCACGAGGAGACCAGCACGAGGAGCATGCAGTGTGCAAGGGCAGGCTTTGCTGGGTCGTTAGCAGAAGAGAGCTTTGTAAGGTGAGAGGCAGGGTAGGCAGCTAAAAGCTGGTAGCTGAGAGGCAGTCATGCTGTCCTCCATGCTCTTGGTGTTGAAGGGCAAAGTCCACCTTTTTATTGCCGAAGGATAGAGCTGCAAATAATTTTGGGAACTGAAGTTGCCTGCTCCCAGGGTCCTAAGGCAGCCCTAGGTTTCCCCAGCTAGCCACTGAAATGGAGTTTCCATTCATCTCACTCTCTACCTTTAAACTAATGGGCTCAAATCTCCTAGTAGCTTTTTTCTGGTCTTTCCATTTTGGGGCTGTAATTCTCTGAAAGGAAGACTAAGTGAATGCAAAACTACCAGGCAGGAGGGTCAGTTTTCACATGGACATTCTGGTCCTGACATGGAATAGAGACCATTTAAAGGAATTTTATACAGGAGTGATGGAGAAACAAATGGTAAATCCAGAAGGCCTGGTAAGGCTGCTGTGAGTTATTCATTGACCTTGGGCAGCTTCACAATATTTATGTGCATTTTGTTCATGGCCTTCCATCTCACAGATCCATCTGTGCTGCCTACTGTAATGGGGATAATAAAGACTGCTGAGACATTTCCCAGGGTCTCTGATACAAAAGCCACAAACTCCTCTCCATCAACGTCGACACTGTTGGAATTGGTCTGTTTGTTTAGCACTGTGCTCACTCTATTCCTCTTAAGGTGTTTGAGATCAGTGTTCCTCTGAAGAGTGTAAAAAGAGCCGTGCATGCAGAGTATGTGGAGTATCAATTCAGACTGAAATCAGTATAATTATATACATTTTAATCAATATTTGCAACATTGTAAATAGCTAGGAGGCGATATTTGACTAGCTTTTGGACTTACTGGATGGACATATTTTCCACGTGGATAGCTGGGAGGTCTCTTTCTGAACTTATATTATTCCCCTGCAGATAAACTTTGACAGGAATCAGAATAAAGCAACAGTACCCAAACAACACGTTGTGCAGGATAAGTGTACATGTCTCCCCGAGCAGCGCATCATAATTTGTCCTTTCATTAACTCTAGCTCTTGTACTCGAGTCATTGTTTCACTTTCATAAAAGCTCTTGATAGATGCAATTCTCCCCCTTCTTCCCAAATCAAATTCTGACCCAAAGCTTCCCATAGGCAATGCAAAGACTCTTGTTGACTTCAGACCTTGAATCAGATCTCTCCATCCCACTCTTTCCCCAGTCTTTCTCTTGGTGTTCATGATTGAGTCTGCAGGTTCTTTTCTGATGTGATTTTTTTCTTTTTAAAGGAGGGATTCCCTGTGCTCCATACCATATGGATGACATGTCCACGTGGTCAGTACTGACATGGAAAGCCAACTCTACCTGAGCAATGGGCTCATATTAATAGAAGCCACCTGTCTGGAAGCTGTGAAACAGGTTAGGGTGGGTTTGTGCCCAAATGATTTAATTTGCTGCTAAAAATCTGTTCCTCAGCCTTACCAGAGCAGTGAGGTACTGGTACCAGTAAGCACAGAGCATATCAGGCTGCTCAAGTTGCACAAAATGAGGCTTTGGTGTAGTTGAGAGCTTGATGAGAAGAGGACAAATACCTGCCTGGATTAGCTCTGTTCATTGCTTTGCCTTTTACAGTGTGGGATTTTCAATCTATAGGGAGCTGGGCTCACCCAGCCCTTCAAGACCATGGTCAGCAAATGGGACCCAGGAAATAAAAACAGGCAAAGGGTTTCCTGCAACTTCTCATTCTGTTGAAGTTCTAGTTTCTTTAACTTGGCTTCTGCTACATCTAAAGGTGGGGAAGACACGACACAAGCAGGCAGGCAGCAATATAAAATGCTGACTTCAGAAAGAGATGTGGGTGTATGAACAAGCAGAAGCTGACATGAAAAAAGGTCAGCTGTTTAAATGGCCTGATTTAAGTAAGGCACGCATCAGGCTGTACTGCCCCCAGAGGAGATTCCTTGTGTGGGTTTATGAACTCTGGGAAAGAGGCCAAGTTAGCCCTAATTATATTTTGTTTAATCAGCTATTTAAATAGCGAACTGTTTTCTTGGCTCTCTTCCCCGTCGAGATCACATTTTTATTCTCTTGACCTTTTTATTTTATGCAAGAGGCTCTTTCATTGGTTGGACCATACTTCTGAACCGAGGTAAATCAGCTGCACTTACCTTGCTCTTACATCCCCTCTCTGCTTGGAGGAAAGCCCAAGGTTATTTATTTCCCATGTTCTCAATACTGCAGAAATACAGAATTTCTCTTTTTTTTTTTTTTTCCCCCATTTTCACTACGCAAACTCAAGAAGGCCCTCTGGAATAAAGGGAAGTATGTTTAAGTAGATTTCCAGGCAATACCAGGAACATCTTGTAGTTTTGCTTTGAACAGTGGATAAACACAGCTTGGCTGTCTTCAGCACATATATTACTCCTCTGTAAAGAAGTGACCAGAGGGCAGTGGAATTAACTCTCTGAGAGGTCCATGCAGTGTATTTCAGAGGACCATTATATCACCCAAGAATACTGAGTTCCTCTGAAATTCAACAAGGTCTGGAGGTATACTGGTTGAAGAATAAAGGACTGAAATAATGCTCATACCTTTCTCACCTCTCAGTTTGGGAAGGAGGTAGATCTGGGCCATACAAAGCTTCCTTTCTAAAGAGCTGTTATCATAGGTTTTAGCCTGAAACCCATCTGCTGGTGGATAGAGATCTGCATGCTATCTTTGGAAGATGGAGACAGCCATCTCACACTTGTTATTTCCTTCAGAGCATTTCTAAGCATTTCAGTTACTTCTCAAGAGCTTGGAAAAGAATTTAATTACAGTTGTGAATTTAACAAGAACAAGACATTATTGAACATCAGCCAGGTGGATTTTAATGAGGAATATGCTGGCCCTCCTGTAGATCTTGTAGCCAGACTCTTGCTTCCCAAGCAGCCATGGAAGTTTTAGCAGCAGCCTTTTAGCTCTTTCGCCGTTGGCTGGAAGAACGTCCTCTGGCTTTCCATCTTTAAAAGGAGCATCCTCACACTTTAGTCCTTGAATAAGCCCTCTCTGAGAGAGATCTCTGCCCTCTCACCTCCATTATGGTGTGTTTGTAGTTACAGAAATTTTGAAAATAGGGTTGTGCAAAAAAAGTACCACTGATGCTGTGGAAACCTGTCTGACCAAGCCCTGCTCCCTCTCTCCCTGCTGCCCTCTGTGCACAGCACTGCAGTCAGGGAGGTCAGGTTCATCTCCGTGAAGGCCACAGTTCAGATTGCCGTGCCCCAGTTATGAGCTCCTCTCTGGACTCAGCAAGTCCTGTGTGTTTAATCATCCCCTCGGCAGTGCTGGCAGGATGCTGAGGGGATGCTTTTGTCTTTGCTCTGGTAGCAGGGCAGGATTCTGCTTGCTCAGGAGTGGGAGGCCACGGGTCGCTTGTGCACTGAGGTGATGTATGTCCTGACAAATACCCAGGCTTTCAAAGAGGTGCAAGCATCACCATTTTACTGTTGGGACACTGGTGTGCTTCTGGTGCAAATTCTGCTTTCTCAGAATTAGGACCCAGGGCTTGGCATGCTGAACTGCCAGTGAGACATTTTGGAGCAGAGGGTCTGTATATACCTGATGCTTGTCCATAGGGTCCTAATTCCCCTCAGGCTCCCCCACCATGCTTCCAAGGGGGAGCAAAATTAATTTCCCAGCTGAGATGGGCAACAGTGGCCTGCATTTCTACGCAGCTGCTGCCTTTCTCCATACTGTTATCTCCTTTCTCCCTACTCCTCCTCTTGTGCTGTTGTGCACCCTGGGGTGGCATCTCTGGGAAAGTTCATGTTGTTTCTGCAGTGTTGGTAAATGCAGTTTTTCTAAGGGGGAGGCCTGTAATTCTTTGGCACCAAGTGCATCTGTCCTCTTGCCCCTACACAGCTTCTTTGCGCTCTGGGCCTGAGGGGACAGACAGACTGAATTTTAAATGGCAAATCAGCACCTATCTTTCCTTGGCATATCTTGGCTTTAGGAGGAATAGCTGAAAAGAAAGGCAACTTGCATCAAAGGGGTCCCTGGGCAGAAGAGGGAAGTATTGTTAAAAATCATCTGCTTTTGAAAACAACAGAGTTCCTCCTCCACCACACATTCCCCCTTCAACGCCTCTGTCTCCCAGAGGGAAAGCGCTCCACGCATCCAAGACTGCGAGAGCCTAAATGAGTCAGACCTCCCTTTCCCTCTTCGGTAAGGTAGGGCAGGCTCCAGGATTAGTTATGCATCTGATTGTGCCTCTAATAAACTAAATGTAATTAAAAAATAGAGCAGGGCCATTGCATTTTAACAGCTTGGAGCTTTCCCTGTGGAAGGATCAGCAAACAGCGAAAGAATATGAAGATTCAGCTCCCCAGCACCTGCTGGGCAGCCTCTGTCAAGATTAACAGCATCTCACCAGGTTATTAGAGTGAACATGAATACTTTGGAGGCTCTGTGGGTAGTTATGGTATCACGTTTTATTATCTTCCACTGAAATGAAATTACTTATTGTAATTGCTTGTCAGTCACAGGCCAACAAATCTGACAAAGGAAAGCTTTTGTGCTGCGAACGGGGAACAGGAGACAGAAGGGAGAAGATGGACTGAGCAAAATACTGTTCTGTTTTTTTTGAGGGAAAGGAGGAGGCTGAGAAAATAGAACCAGAGAGGGAGGGAGAATAAGGGCTTCTGCCTTGCATAGTGAGCTGAGACAAACAATTCTGGCCAAATGACCTGAATTGAGCAAGCATCTTTAAGAGCTGTGAAGGGAGTGAGAGCTAACCCAGAGTGGTGCGTTAGGCTGGGTGGAAGTGAGTGCTTTGTGGGGAGCGTATCAGCCACAGCAGCTCAGCAGTTTCTTGATAACATCAAATATTTTATCTCTCGGGAACACTGCTGAAGTTTGATGCCTGGGGACCGCCAGTCAGCAGGAGGTGTAAGCTTTGCACATTGCAGAGATCTGAGGCAGACAAGAAAATGATCCATTTGGTTTGTTTGCTTTTGGATGGCTCAGTCTTTTCTGTTAGACTTGAACTTAAAGGAGGGAGAAAGGTGCTGGGAGCAAAGGGGAGGGCAAGGGAGATTGCAAGTATTTGGAAGTGAAGATTGCTTGTACCAGCAGATAGACATGCTCTTTTAAGAAGAGCTCAGGGAGCCAAGATTGCAGGAGCCCAGTAATCATGCATAATCAGTCATGGTGCAGGGGAGAGATGTGATCATTTTAGCTGCAAGCAGTCAGCAGTTCCAGCACTACCAGGAGAGCAGAGCTCGCTGCAGCTGTTGAGGCAGGGGTCACCTGTTCTATCTGAAGAACATCTCTCAGCTTTGCACCAGCAGAAGGCAAAGGGCTTAAGATGTAATTAAGATGGAAGTGTGTCACTGATGAGGCAAACGGCCCCAGTGTTTGCCATTTGCCATGCAATTACATAAATCCACCAAGTAACCATGTTACTCAGCTGTTTGAAAGCATTATATTGAACCCTAATGGGGTATGACAAAAAAATAAATAATAAAGGAAAAAGAGACAGGCCCAATCGAAAAATCTCCAAGTAAACGGATGGCCTTGAAAGGACTCTGTGTTTTGTGCAGCTATAGCCAACATCAGGCAGCAGGAATGGGTAAGACCTCGGGAATAAGGCAATCATTCCCTACTTCCTCAGTGTTCATGCTGTTTTTTGGCATTTGCAGCTCAAACTTCCAGCTCGAAAGTATTCTATTGCCTTTTGCACCCATGATGTTGATATTCCATCACATTTGGAATCTCTGTATATTGTAGTCTCTGTAGCCTTCTCCAATATTTGAAATACGTATCTCCCTTCATGTATTCTGAACTTGTTACTTCCTGGCTTCATTTGATGCCTCCTCATTGCTGCTTCAGAAAAGACTGAGAGCAACTGCTCCTTATGCTATGGCTCATGCTACGCACAAAACGCTGATTAAGTGACCAGGTAAGTCAAACTAGTTATAAGAAAAGCATGGGAAAGAGCAGCTTCTAGCTTCATAATGGGCATAGAAGCAAACCATAGCAGTGAACATCACAGATCCTGTTGGAAGACCAGCATCACGTAGATCACCAGCCCAGATGGTTTGGCTGTGCCACAGCTGAAGGATACAATCCTGCATTTACACAAGTGCAAATGTACTAGACGCTGTTCCAGAAGCAAATACGTTTAGCTCTTTAATTATTGTTTTGTCTACTGTATCTAATTTCCTAGTGCATGAATCCCTGTCTGGAGATAGTTTTTGTTATGTAATTGCTGTTAACAATTAGAGCTCAGCATTAATTAAACAGATCGATTTTCGTTCTCAGACATTTTAGTTAAGATGCCTGCAGGCTATTAGACTGGGAGGGGGTTCTTTTTTTTTTAAGCTTGTCTTCAATAGAGCTTATGCCTCTTTTATCTGCAGATGAGGATTCTCTACTTCCTTTGTACTGCAACATCAGCCACAGTAGTATCAGCTTTTCCTCCTCTCAGCAGAAACTAAACTCCAGTACTTTATTAGAGACATAAAGAAGGATGCTGGTGATACAATTACAGCTCATATCTTTTGTTATTTTGGTTCCTGTCCTACTGGCTGATTTTTAAATCATGAATGATAGTGATATTTACATATCAATTTTACAACTTAATCTTAAAACTAGCTGTATGCCATACACTGGTGTTTCCAGCTGAGCTCTAGAATTTAACAATATCACTTGTCCTTTAAAGTTTATTCTATGATGAAGCATCTAAACGTGGACTGCTTATGATAACAATTGCAAATTTGCTTAACAGTAAAGGCAGGAGGAGTCATTGCAATTATTCGGACATCAGGTATAACTCAAAGTGAAAAATATCATTTAATAACTCCTATTTTGCTCCTGTCTTATATGTGAGCTACAACAGACCCTTGGGAAAGTCATCGGATCTTCACTTACAGCAGAGTTGAATCCATCACATTCCTGTCTTCCTGTAGTTAATTGTCTTCATCACTAGAATTGTGAATCTTATTTTGAATCAGTCAGTACATTTTCAGGTTTTGGTCCCCGAATCTTGTAATTTCTCTGCCTGATGTATGTAAAGTGCCCTAACATAACGAAAATATTCACTTCCATAATTATAGGTGCTCAAATGTTATGTCCAATTTGAATTTCAAAATGGAAGTGATTAAAACTCCTGTAATCATTAGTGAGGAGGTTTGAACTGTTCTAGATTTTCATGATTTTAGAAGGTGGGATGCTTCTGTAATGAGTTAATCAATATCCTTCTCTAAGAGGTAGGAGTTGGTTCTGTAGGTCTCTGATCAGAAGATCTGACCAAATGAACAGGTAGATTTTGTGCACTGTGTGCTGGTTAGTGATACGAGTGCTGTACTTTTCTGGGAAGGTAGGCTTTTGTTATTGCTGCTCGTTACCTTCATTTTCTACTGGTCTTTGGGCTATAGATGATAAGGTTTGATGAGTCTATGGGTATTATTCTTTTTAAGATGATCTGATAGCCTCCATGGTATTAACCTGTCAACTGTTCTGTGTGAGGCTGTTTAGAGCTGTGGCCTGAGTTCGCTTTGAAGAAATTAATAAAAGCTTGGGTGGGACTGAGAGTATAGAAAAGGGCCCAGATTTTCTGCACTTTTTAGCAACAGTTATCTTAAGAGTTCCCCAGCTGACCACCAGATACCCCAAAGTGCCTTTGGGCTTGTGACTCAGAAGCTAATGGGAACGAGGAAAATAAAAAATATAACCTTGCCTTGGTTTTCTCAATATCAGGTGACAGAGGCAACCAACAAGGAACAAATAATAGAGCCGGCTAAAGACTCCTGGATGCTACTGTCGAGTCATTTGCAAAAGTGAAGGATTCTCCTCGGTATGACACACTTGTAAGTGCTTCATCTGCTCTTGGGTGCCTGTAAATACTTGAGCAAATTATTGCAGTTCCTTATTGATCACTTAGTCATGTTACCTAACACAAATTCCAACTTGCTGCTTTTTAGTTTCAGGCCATTGCATCCTGCTACGACACATACAGCTTGGCCACATAGTGGGATGATTCTCCTAAACACTCATGGTTACTGATAGCTTTATCTCAGTTTTAACCTTTTCCTCACCATCTCCTCATGTTTACGGTCTTCACCTCTTTGAGGAGGGGGTGTCAGAGTCAGTAGGTAAATGTTAGTTTTGGGTTTGTTTACATGGAACAAATATCCAAGCGACAAGGCTGGGTTACACTTTCTCCTCTCTCATTAATGGCCATCTTTATGTTCACACCTTCTTCCATTGGTGAACAAAGATGTACTACAGCAAATTGGGAAAAGTGAGGCTGGGGTTCTGATCCTTGCTTTGCCCAAACACTGTAACCAGGGCAGCCTTCACCATCACAATCGAGCCCTAGGGGCCTTTTCCAAGGCTCAGTTAAGTCAACTGGGACCATTGATTTAAAGTGATGAATTGGCTTTTCATTGCTCATGCAGGTAAGGCTATTCATCTGCTTTGCCAAATAAAGTCCTCCAGATGGAAGTAATGGCCAGGAGATATAATCCCATTCTGATTCCCAAGTATATCTTTCTTATTTGAAAAGATTTATGTGATTTTTTTTTTTTTTAAAAATATAATTTCCCTCAGAAATGAAATTGTAACCAAATACATTGTGATACAGGTTTCAAGGCTCATTTCCTTGGTGGATAATCTTAAATCTCTATTGCTCTAAGTCTTTAACACTTTCAGAGTCAGTAAATTACAATTTGGTGACAGCAGGTTTTGCTTAGAAATTTTTTCCTCTGTGAGGTCTCTTCATAACAAGGGAGCTGCAATAATGTAATAATCGTGTGTGATATTTAAAAATGTCTGTTTAAATGTGCTTTACCTCATATTAAACTGTGTTGATATAAACAGTGTTCTGTTTAAACACTGTTTAAGTGAACATATTTCAAGCCCGTAGAAGTGCAGCTGACTTTTTTTTCCCCCTGCCTAATCAGATTAAGTGTAATATACAATGTTTTTCTGTAAAGGAAAGTAGAATGCACTTCTCATCAATTTAAGAGGAGCCTGTGGCAGTATTTTTAAAAATTAATTAAAAGTTGTTCTGTTTAGAGGAGGCAGCCTGAAGCATAGATCCTCCTACACACGTTTACTTTTCTAAAGCCTGCCTGCAAGAGAAGCATGTACTTCTCCAAAGTGCTCCAGTTGAGCTCATTCACACTGAAGGTTTATGGGGTTAGCAGAGCAGCCCAGAGAGCGGTGGGGGACTACCCTTAACTGGGAACACTCCAGAATTACTGGTTTGGTATTTATTATAAGGCTGCACCCTATTTTCCATCCTGCATCAGGAAATTCACTGGGAAAATGTAAGCATTTGTAAATAAGCTTCTTCAGTGCCGTCTATCACATGGGGTTTCAGGTGTTTGCTGTATCACTGAAGCAAAATCCACAGCAGACTAGGCAGAACTAGAGAGGAAATGGGCCAGATCACAGAACAAGGCAAGTTGCACATATCTGAAAATCAAGTGGGACTTCGAAAACCTGCATTGCTAATCTCAGTGGTTTTGGACATGGGCAAAGCATTTGTTCCCACCACTTTGACAGTAGTGCCTGTCTCCCTGAAGAGAATGTGAACGTGTTGCTATCCTGTCATCTGAGCATTTGGTGGCCAGAAAAAAAGGGAACTAAACCAAGGCATTCATAAGAGTGCAAAAGGAGCTACTGCTCTTGAAGGTAGCAGTCAGTGATTAAGAAACACAGAATGATGGGGGTCCTGCTTTTTTATAGGGTTGATGCTCTTCACTTGCCTGAAAACTTATTTCTCTTTTTTTTTTACTTCTTGCAAGGTGAGGTTGTGTGGTTGGAAGTGTGTGACATCTTGTTGCCGAGGGAGAAAATCTGTGACTGGGTTATGTTTTCAAGGAGACAATGCAAAGAATGCATGAAATAAGAGAAATCAAATAGGTGCTCTATCTAAATTCTGCAGGGCTAGTGGGGGATCCTCCTTGAAGAGCAGTATGAAAGGGAACAAAGCAAGAGCCAAAGAAACCGAGCAGCCTTGAAATTGCTCCATACTCCTCTTCCTGTTCCTGGGTTTGGGGACACTACATTTACACCGAGTGGTGTTCTCTCAAAAAGGAAACTAAATGGGGCATGAACAGCAATTCAAGTCCCTGGGGAAATATAAGGAAACTAAATCAGATTGAGCATGTAGGAAAGAATTGTCAAAACCATCCCAGGTGATAGAGTTATGGGAGAACAAGGAAAGACATAGACAAATGTGGGATGGAGAAATAGATGCTGAGTGCTGTGAAGCCTCCTGCATTGATCCAATTGGGATCAAGGGTATCCTGACCTTCCCAGGAAAGAAGGAAGCTGCTCAAGAGACTGATGGCTACTTGTCCTCAGTGTCTTTAAAAAACAAAGGTGAAAAAGACCTAGCTGGTAAAAAATGAGGGCTGAGTAATTCCGACTGTCGACTAAATGAAGGTCCTAGCCCAGGATTTGCTTGTGCCAGGTAAAGAAGTGGATACACATATTTTCTGGTTACGGAGGGAATCAGATGTTACGTGATGTTACACTGTCCGTGATCACAGCTACAGCAAGAGTGAGCACTATCAGGTCAAGCAAACCCAGCCAAGGAAATGCTCATCCCTCTGCAGTCATTTCTGGTTCATAAAAAAAAGACTATTTTATGATGCAGCCAGGAACCTGAGTTAAGGACTTCCTACTCATTAGCTGTCCACACGTCCAGAACCAAGATCAGTGCGTCATTTGTTGCCATGACTGGGAGCAAAGGGAACTGAACAACTGTAAGAAATTAATTCATTTTTCAGTGAAATGTGTCACTTCTTATTGGAGTATCTCAAGATCTATAAACCTTGTAAGTACCACCTCTTTTGCAGCTTTGCCACATGGGCAAATTTCCCAGAAAATGAAGCTTTATGTGAGTATTATAATTCAGGAAAAGATATTTTCTGGGGAATAAGAAATCTAGATGATGATAGATAGTCTGTATTGGGGGAAGAGCATCCTAAGGTAGTCCTAAGGTATCCTAAGGGATATTTAATGCTTTCTTTGGAAGAGAATTCAGGGAAGAGAAAGCAGCTAGCTTCTCCTTGGGAAGCTACTTAGAGATGACATTTTGAAGAAAACTGCCTGTAATTAAAAGAGACATGAGAGAATGAGCATGAAAAAGGAGCACCCTGTAGGTGAAAGCAAGCAGGTGCAAAAATGAGAGCTGCAAATCCCTCCACCCCTCCTCAGCTTCTTCCATCTGCAAATAAGTTACAAGATAAATTGTTTAGAAGGGAATAATGGGCACAATGAATTAAAACTAAAGTAACAAAGACTAGAAAAGCAATGCAGGGAAAGGAGGGTAAATGAAAAACACACCTGACTCCTGTTGTGTGAGGATCAAGATCTGTCATCTAATTACACGCTCCGTGATTGTATAAGGGATGGTATTGGAGGTGGCTCTCCAAGTTCTCAGCCTTGTGTCTATATTCAGAGTTGGCTGCAAGCTAGCAATCCTCTCTTGCAACCAAGTCCATCTATATATGAGTATAATGAGTATGTGTGGGATAGATAATTTTTTCTTTTCCACCTGAACTTGAATAAATTCTCTGAACTATTATTGGAATTGGAAGGGATTCCCAGGGGAAAGAAAAAAAAAAAAAAAAGAAAAAAGGCAGTATTTTGAATGAACTGCAGTGACAGTCTACTGGGGGAACTCTTCAGGTCCTGAGAAGCATTGGCTGTGGTTTGACAGCAGGTATCTATTCAAACTCAGGGCAAGAGAAGCTCAAAATCCAGGAAGGAAATGCTTGTTTGTCTCTGCTCAGGACACAGCATGGAAAAGGTAAAAGAAAGACAGAGAGTATATGTATGATCCCTGCAGGATAAAGGTCTTGTCTCAGTCAACATTTACTCTCTGGATGAAGGAGATTAAATGATCCCAGATGTACAGTGCTCTGTCTCTTCTTTATACCCTTTCCCAGAGGTGCAGTCTGAGGTGTTTCAACCTGCAATGGTGGTATTAAATTACAGAGTGTGAGGATTTTCCTGGGCTTCCTTCCCCAGCAGAGAACAGTAGGCCATCGAGTAGGTGGTAGCAGCATGGATAAGCTCCCTAGTACCCACACGTAGCACTGCTGAAAAGGGGCTTAGAAGAGAGTGAATCCCTTTGATTACATTCCTTGTCCCAGATGGTTGATTGATTTATGAACATGGAAAATCACAAGTCCACCAATGCCAGCCCAACAAGCAGTTTGTTTGGATAAATGTAGAAGAGGCTCAAAATTACCAGTCTTCATGTTCACAGGGATGTTTTTTATTAAATATTTATGTCAAACACACTGTCCTCCCCCAGAAAAAAATTCAGCTGTCAGTGTGATTGAAAATAGCAGGGGACTCTTGCCTTTACCTGTCAATTTGGTTAAGCAAATTTAGCAGTACAGATTTTATAATATTTCAACTTTTCATTAAAAAGTGGCAAGTAAAGGGTGACAAAATCCTGCAGAACTCTCTGGCTTTTCTGCTGTATTGCTTGGCTCTGGGAATTGCAGCAGAATAGTCACATGGAGCCCTTCAGCCAAAGGGCCCGTGTACCTCATGTTCACCTGTTGCTTTTGTCTAGGAGAACTGCTGGACTCATGGTTAGAAGAAAATAAGTTTGGTATGTTTGCCATACATCTGTGAACCAAATATCCTTTCAAGAATATATCAGCCAGGTATTTTAATGCTCTTTCATTGTATTTGGAGGTGAAGAGCAGTTGCTGCTCCTGTATTACTGTAGTTGTCCTGAAGGCGGAGTTGCAGCCAGCACTATTTCTTGGTGCTGTGTTAGTGTGTTGTTCATGTCCAAAAGGAGACAGCAAAGGTTGTTTTCAGGGAGGTTTCTGAGGTGCATGTTGATTACATGTATTCAAGCAGATATGTGCAGCCAGTTTCCCACTTACTTATCCTAATTACCCAAGTAATAAGATGTCTGTAAAGAACAGGCTGAGATATTTTAGAATTCAGGACATTTGAATTAGGATGAACCAAACCAGGCAGTAAGGATGACTTATAAAAGATGGCTCACTGCTGTCTGTGCTGAGATCACTCAAACATCAAGAGGAAGGGTTAAGAAAGTTGAATTTGGAACTGATGGGGTAATAGGGAAATATATTCAGAATGAATGTATTCATATAAATATTGTACAGTAAATTATTTGCCAGATAGCATTCATTACTTTGCAGCAGAGGTCAAATAATGGAGAAAATGTATTTGTGAATAAATTATTCAACAATTAATGCAAAATGTAGTGGTTAAATTATTCACAGAGACTAATTCAACCAGTTCTAATTCATTTCCACTTTGAAAGAGTTTCTGAGTACATCTACATGAGCATTTCAGCTGGGGTCACAAGTGCACTTTTGAAGTGAATCTCCCGATTGCCCACCCTCCGTGTGAGCAGGATTTGGGAGGTGCGCTGCGGGAGAGCTGCTAGCCTGCTGCCCCCACGGCACACGGGGGGCAGTTCTCAGTCAGCTGAGGGGAAAGGGGTGTTGTCTGATCAGGAGCTGCTTTCTAGAGGGCTGCTGGAGAGCAAACTTGTGATGCTAGCACGCAGACCTTCTTGCAGTCAGCAGAGACCATTACTCTGACGCTCTGCACACTGCAGTTACTGAATTTCATCCACAAAGGCCTGTGTGGAGCCTGATAACTTGTGCTTAACTACATAAATCCAAAAAAGCTCTTATTTTTGACTTGAAGACACAAATAACCTATTGCTTTTCTGGACCACTTCTCCCAGTATTGACTACCCTGGTATTAGAAAAGCAAAACCAACCAAAACCAAAAAACCTGCAAAAAAGCCCCTAAAACCCTGGAAATTATTCTTAAATTGAATTTGGTTTTGAGAATAACTTCAATGTAAGTTGTTATGCCCCCTCCCACCAGCCCAAAGAATTTTTTTAGTAACAAAAACTCCTTCTGCTTACAGATCTTAATATTCTTTTTCAGTTAGGTAAGTGGTTTGACCTCTGTCAGCTTCAACCTGTGAGATGGTTTCCTGATCCCTCAAATCATAGATGTGCAGAAGAGACTCAGACTCCCATGTGTTTGGTGTGTTCAGAGAGAAGGTAAACAGATCTCCAGGAGGTATTTAATTACCTGTTTGACTAATAACACAGACCTGGAAAAATTGCACTGCTTCTGCTCATTAGCAGTTACTTTTCTTTTTTTGAAGGCAGGGAATGAGCAGCATGGTAGCATTGCATGGTAGTCAGTCCCTTTGCAAAGGGCCCCCCACATGGGGGTGTTTTTGAGGGGTGTTGGATCCGCTTTGCAGTGTGGCAGCTCTGCTTGTGGCAGAGCTCCACATGTGTGTTTGCAGGACAGGGGAAATGCTGGCGATTCCCCGTGGCTGCTGTAATGCCTGTCAAGTTAATGGAAATGCAGGAGGGAGATAAAAATTATGTATGTATTAAGGAGGTTAAGACATGTCGGCAAAGATGACTAAAAAAATGTCATTTTTCGTAGTTAATTGCAGTTTAGAGTAACAAAAAGTACAGTGTGCTTCTCGAGGTAAAATCTGAATGCAGAGAAACAGAAAAGAGAAACGTAGTTAATTGACATATTTCAAAACCTCATGTTAACTTTTTAAGAGTGAGCAAGCTCCTTGGCCAGCAGTGCTCCCCAGCTGCTGCCAGAAAGCCACTGGGTGAGCTCGTTTAGGGGACAGCCAGCTGGCAAGTGGATTTCTCCCTGGGCAGAGGCACCTCATGGGCCCATGGCACACGCAGGTCACTGGTGGTCTCTAGCTCTCTGGCTTGAGGATAGCTTTTGTTTGAATGTCATTGTATAGAATCAGGATTTCTAGGTGCATGTGTAGGGGTGTGAGCAGGACCAGAAGCAGAAGGTAGTGCAGAGCAGCAGGGGCCAGGAGGTGATACAAGAGCAGGAGGTGGTGCAGGGGCAGAAGGTGGTGCAAGTGCACAAGGAGGGGCATGAGCACCAGGAGGCAGTGCAGGTGCAGGACGTGGTAAAGGAGCAGAAGGTGGTGTGGGTGCAGGAGCAGCATGAGGGGGTGCAGGAGGAGGTGAGGTGCAGGTGCATCAGAGGTACAGATGTGGAGCCTGTCCCACCGTGCTTAACTGCCTGATTGCCCAAGTGGGCTCAGGTGTGCAGCTCTCCTCCCCCGGCCCTCAGCTCCTCAGAGCAGCCATTGCCCAGGCAGGAGCTGCTGGTGTCCCCAGCGCAGGCCCAGCATCCTCAGAAGTGGTGGGGACTGCCTGAGGAGCACCATCAGCTCAGCGGGTGCCTGAGGGGGAGCCCCATGCAGCCCTGCAAGACCCTGAGGAGCTCTGCCTTTCTCCCGGCCTGGCTCACTGCATTCACACAGGATTTGGCCTTGGAAAGGCGCAGGCGTGCAGGTCAGTCAGCCCCGAGGCCATCTCCTCACCCTGTGGTGCGAGGCCCCGGAGATCGGTCCCCTTTTCCGGGTGGAAAAGGGTATAAAGCAGTGCCTGGCCTCAAGGGGGGGGTGTGTGCATGGGGTGGGGCAGCGCTTGGGGCTTTTCTGAAGAGAGAAGGATGGGGGGAAGTGCTCATTTAAAGTTAAATGGGCCCCCTGGCAGCCTGTGCCGTGCGGGGGCTGCTCCATGACTGCTGTGAGGGGAGAAATGGCGGGCTCTGTCACGAGCTGTGTTGGGGGCCGGAGCTCGCGGGGGCCTGTGAGCAAGCCGCCCGGTCAGGGCACGAAAAACACGCTGTCAGAGGAGGTAAAAATTTCTCTGTTTCTGGTGATTTCCTTCCTCAAGCAGCCAAGTGTGATGTTGGGTGGTTGTTATCAGCAAACTTTATTTTCCTTCCGAGCCCTGTTTGAATCAGCTTGCTAATGCCGCTTGCGGGGGGCGGGGGTAGTGTACTCCCAAAAAAGCAATGTTTTTACCTAGCTGTTCTGCCAAAGAGCCAGGCTTGCACATTCCAAAATGTCTGGGAACCAGAATCCCGGTGAATTTATGGCCTGTGACAGGGTGTTACGGGCCACTGTTGATAGCTGCTTCCAGCACGCATGGGGCATGTTGAGGTACGCCAAAAATACCCAGGCTTTTAGGAGCTGGATCTGTGGTGTTTATTTGGATCTACTTTTGGAAGATGGGATTTAACATAGTCTTTGTTTGATAGAGTTTGTCGTACCTAAAATGAATGAACATTTTTTATCTTATTCTCTTTTTCAAGGACATACTGTTTTAAGATAGCTGTTTTCGTGTAATATCCTTTACATTTTTTATTTATTTATTTTTTTACATTTTCTACCATATATCGTACCCAGACGTTTGGAACAGGTCACTTGTTCCATTGACACAATTTCTTATTCCCACTGAACTGGAATCCCAAATTTGCAGTATTCATTTATGCCTTCATTACATGCTGCTGAAGTGTAATGAATACATAGATGCCTCGGTGGCAAACCCAGATGCCTTGCAAAATAATAATGAAAATTAACCAGCCCAGGCATAAAATGTACTCTTGCCCTTACCATGATCACACTGGTATTAATCAGGGGGGAAAGAAGCTATTAACTGACTCACAAAGAGTATGAAAGAAATGATTCATTTGCAGTGAGGGAGATGCTGGAGTTTTCACTAGAAATCTGTGGTTTATGGTCTCTGAAGAGTCAGAGTGGGCTGGCTGGTGCCCAGCCCCTCTCTGCCTGTCACCACGGGGTGTGGGGGTGAAGCTTCCAGGCAGGCAGCCCTGAGCACGGGGTCTTGGCATTCAGTGCTGCTGGGGCACCAGCCCTGGCTCAGGATGTGCTGCTTTTGTTCTGTGTTTTTATGGAGGTTTAGCAACAACTTCTGCGTGAAGAAAACATGTTGGGCTTTGTAGCAGCATCTCATGCTGCATCTTTCTGTGGTCTCCCAGGAGTAAATCTGCTTTTGGGTTGCTGGTAGTGGGAGTAACTGCTAACATCTCTGGTGTTACAGCAATGAATTACCAAAAGAGACCAGGTTCGACAGAGCTCAGGCTCAAAAGCAAGTTACTGTGGCTTAATGAATTATCATGCCTTAGCTGAACAATGTGTGCCTTTACCCAAAGCATGAGATAAAGACACATTAGAGAACATCTCTGTCATTAAGGTTTAAAACAGGTAATGTGGTGTTTGCCACGTTTTGAGTGTGTGCCTGGTGACCAACAAGAGGTGGCAGTGTTTCTATTGCTGGCTCTTCATTTACGTCGGTGTCTGACAGAAGGGCGTTCTGACTACACAGAAATACACTTTTTATCATCACCTCTAAGAATATTATGGCAGACGATTAATAATCTGACAGCAAAGTAACTATTTTTAATGGCTTTAAACGAACATTTTATTTCATCACTGTAATCTCATTACTGCAATAAAAATTTGGGTAGCTGAATATGTGCTGGCCCTGCTCTGCCTCGGCGAGACCTGTGCTGGCAGGAGGGACATGTCCAGCACCAACACAAAACCTGAGGGCAGAACTGACCTGCTGGGGCATGTAAATACGGCAGCAACTTAGTTATAACACATCTAAATTAGCCTCAAAGCAGTATCTGTTTAGTTTTGGATGGTGATTTTTTTGTTTGCATAGAGAATTTCATGGGTCTGAGGATCTACACCTGGTTTCTAAAGGGGGACACTGAGCTGTGCATGGCGTACTCCAGAGTGCTGTTTTTCCTGTTATACAACATAAAACTTCATCCAGATTCTGCTGAACTGAGTTTAAATAGTTTGAAAGGTGAACTTGGAGCCTTCCCAGCAACTTCTGTGAGCTTTAGATGAGATTTTGCATAGCTGACAACTGCTCGTTGGTACGTAAGCATCGTTGGTAAAGCTTATTCTGCTGGTCTGATCCTAGGTACAGGCTTCCTTGCTCCTGGTTTCCACCTATTGCACTTTTCATTTGAAAATCTAAAACCTGCTGTTACTAAAGTCCAAGGGAAAATGGTGCCTTATCCCTAGATACAGCTTTTGAAAAATAATAAACAAGTCAGTCCTTGCCTGTAGAGAAGGTTTGTATAGCTTTCAGCTAAAACTATGGCATTTTAGCAAGATACTGAACTGTACAATCAATTGTTTTTTCCTCTACTGTGTGCCAACACACAATGTGTGTATTTGAAGGGGAGTTAATAGAATATTTTGAATGATCATTGGTAAATGTTACATTGTACATGGCTTAAATCCAGAATGTGACAGATACTGCAGCTGGCTGTGATTCAGGTGAGGAAAATGAATGATTCACGAGGTTGCTGGAAGTGGAGTAAGTAATTCTTTCATCTTGATCATTTTCTCCCTGAAGCCAAATATCTCACATACAGTGACAGCTTTGTAAAATGGTGTGATGGCCAGTAAGGATAGGGGGAGCTTAGAAAAGACCTGCTAAAACAGATTTGATTTGGATACAAGAGATGGAGTCTCTCTGCCTTTTTTTTTTTTTCCCCCCCCCCCTTTTTCTTTCCCTTTCCCTGGCTTTCTCTCTGGGTACACAGGGAATTGTTAGGAATGAAAGGTAGCTGGCCCAGAATGCTAATATCTCTGCTTTGATAAGTCTGAGAGATGTTTTAATTAGGAAGAGGATGCAAAGACTTAGAAGAATGTAGTTATTCGTGTAATTTGAAAACCCTGGAAACAATCCTAAGGGGCAATAGCCTGAGGAACAAATGCAGTTTATTTCTCTGGGAAAACATAGCCAGATGTAGCTTGTATGTGGGTTTCTGATGTGGCTTTATTGGAAAATACCCGTGTGATTCAATTTCAGTTGGCTGTTCTCCAGGCAGAAGAGCCTTAAAATACACATAGCGTGTTTTGAACTGCTACTGCCTTGGACCTTCTCACTTGCTTTAACAGTGTAGATAAAGAGCATCTTTACCTGAGCCAAACCCATAACATAGTAGATGTGGGATGTAATCCATGGAGGAATCCCTGCGGTTTGCTGGAGGAGACGGGATCACTAGTTACACTGCCGAACATCAGTATGATTTGTTGCCAGAAGCTGAATCTTGCCAGAGAGGCTTTGCAGTGCCAAACCATATGAGCCCACCAGGGACTGGGCAGTCACAGAAAAAAGGCAGGACAGTCTCTGTGCCAGCCCTAGTATAAATGGTCAGAAGTCTTGTTCTGTGATCATGATCACCTCAAAATTGCTGCCAGACTCAGTACTATTGAAAGGATGATTTAACATAACTTAGAATTGACTTCACTGTTTCTACCTTTTTTCCTCTGCTTCTCTTTCTCTTTTTCTTCTTAAGACATCTGTCCTTTTTTTAATTTGTCTGTCTGTCTGTCTGTCTTCTGTTCGCTACCCTCCTGAGGCCCAATTGCAAGTCATCAGCACAAGGCCTCCTCCAGCTCACCTTTTCTGCATCAGAAAGAGGAGTTTCATGAGCCAGTGCAAGGCACTGTTGCCTTCTCTCTTGCCTGCAGTAAACTCCTCAATACTATGATAAACTACTTGTATTAAACAACAGAAGAAGAATTTTGAGGCAATAAATAAATCCTTTCCCTGCAGAGCAAATCGGTAAATGTGAACCGGGTAAGCTTTAAGCACTTCCAACCTCAGGGGCCACAGCAAGCATAAGGATTTGGTCCAACCCCGCTGAAGTCAGTGAAAAGAATCCTGCAGGCTTCTAGGAGCTTTGGATCAGGATTTGTGATTTCTGGGGAAATGCAGACTGTTGGTATTCTCATTGCCTCAGCTGCCTCCATCAGAAGGCTAAACAAATCTTCTGTGTTTGAGTTTCACTCTGATCCCCAAATGGCCCTTTGATCCAGCAGTGGCACCAGGGCAAGTAGGAAGCTGGACATTTGCAAGCACCAGTAACACCACTTCTCTCTCTTCCAAAATGTTCAGTGGTAGTATTTCTTTTTTTGTTTTTTTAGTAAAGTAGATTTAAAATGAGTTATTCACAATAATTTGCTTTCTGCTGCTGAAGTTTCACGTTTTGACAATTTACATTTTGACAATTACTTTCAGTGATAACACTTCA
Organism: Podargus strigoides; assembly: GCA_028020825.1. Lineage (NCBI taxonomy): Eukaryota > Metazoa > Chordata > Aves > Caprimulgiformes > Podargidae > Podargus > Podargus strigoides. The sequence continues at coordinate 36,447,130 of CM051625.1, forward strand.
ATCAATTTTAATGTTTACTGTAATTATGAGCTTTGTGAGCCTGTAATCCACAGTTTTGCATTTATTCAACAAAATGTTGGTCAGGTGATTTATAAAGATGATCAAAAACTTGGGCTCTGTTTTGTACAGGGAAAGAAAGAGCAGAGGCATTGGCCTTTAAGGTTACCTTATTCTCTCTCCCTTATTGTCTCTGGTCACAGAACTTTGTGTATTGGGATGAAAGCTGACCTTACTGGAGGGAAAGCAGTGTTTCTCAGCAAATCCACTTGCAAGAAAGCTCAAAAGCAATTACACTAGGTAAACAAGAAAGGATGTTGTAGATCTTGTCCCTTTTTCTAGCTGGGTACTAAATGCAAAGCTGATGGGATTATTTGATTTCACCCTTCCAAATCCTACTGTGTGTTATCTTTGCCGAATGACTTTTATGTAATCTTTAGTGTGCATAAATACATATTAACAAAAAACGATGCAATGAAAGCAAAATGGCAAGCATTGAAAGCAAAGCGTTATCATGCAAATGTCATGATATTAGGCCTGTGATTTATTTTATTTTTTTATTTCCCTGTGAAAGGTAAGCTCATTGGCTTGGATACTGCAGGAATTAATTATGTTCTTTCTCCATGAAAATATCTAATGTGATATGGAAGCTGAACACATGTTATCATTTTAAAGGAACGAAGAAAGCTTTGTGCAGTGTTGTGGTCAGGATTTTCACCTGATCTAGTTGCATTTGTTCTTCTGGTTTCCACCAGATACTAATCAGGCTGGAGGGATTCTTGCTTTCGGAGCTCCACCTCTGTTTTCTTGTACGTATTTGTCCTTGTGAGTCTTCTAGTCAACATATACCATAAAGCTCTCCACCCCATAAAGAAATGCATGCCCTGTTTTAGAGGGCAGGATGAAAACTTTCATCAGAGCTTGTCACCTTATCTTCAGGGGGGTTCTTGGCAATCAGCAGTAGAGAAGGAAATAGAAAGAGCAATAGCAACCATGATGGTTCTTCATTTCATTGCAGCTGCCATCCGGAGGGGCTGCCCTCCCTCGTTTCACATACCAGATGGTGCAGTGGCTTCCGTCGTGAAGTTTTGAGCCTCTCAAACACTCCTTGTAGATGTTTTGGAAGGAAGTAAATTACATCCTTCGGAATCAAATGTACAAGAGGAAATCAACTAGATCATGTCTCATTTCCGCATTTTAGGGAAAGCAAAGTACTCGAAGAATTTAGAAAATGGTTTAGAAACACTGATTCCATATTGGCTAAGTCAGGTGCATTAACCACTGCAGTATCGTGCCACTCTCTGCTGTGTCCAGCTTCTGCCTGTGGCCTGCACTTGTGCTATAGTGGGTGTGCCACCATTTCTTCAGTCTCCTTTGTTGGGATACCAGCCTGGCCTTGCCTTCCATACCTAAGGACCCAAAGGCATACCTAGGGAATGAGAGCATCTATTTTCATGTAAAAGTTGAGGGAATTATGCCTTAGATTATGTCTTGCATTTCTGATTGTGAATTTGCTTCTATGTTTGTGGAATATCTTGAGGTTTAAAGGCTTGTGAAACGCCCTCTCTTCCAGATTTGATTGCACATTCATTACTCATTACCTGGTGGTATGCAGTTTGCTATACAGAGTAGCAGTAGTGCTATCAGTAATATCTCGTGTAATTAGCATTTGTAGATAGGAACTCTGGAATCAGGCCAACCAAGTCCAATCTTGCATCTTAGAAATGATAAACAGGAAAATTGCGCATGCACGAAATAGTGTCACCTTGGGCTTGGGCAGTTTCCTAGTTATGGCATGATGGACCTTCTGTAGGAATGGATGGGGGGGTGTGGGTCCATCTTCTACCTTCACAGTCAGGAAAAACATCAGGAGTATCTCGCTGCAGCAATGGCATCTCCATGCTTGTGCAGCATTCATAGCATTCACAACTGTGCTGTCCAATTGCATTTCAATTCAGCCCCATCTGACATTTAGACATCTTGCCATAGGAAATTCCATGAGGCGCCCACGTGCCATGTAAAGTGGCATCTTTCATATGTTTGACACTGGCATGCTGGTAATTTCATTGCTTGGACTCCTGTTCTCGTATTATGAATCAGTAGAAAAAAAGAGAGATGGATCATTTTCATATTATGCCCTTCATAATCATAAATACTTTAATAAAATTGCTTCTAACTGTACTATAAAGTGAGAATGCAGATTTAATAGTGTTTTACAAAAGAATTGAACAAAAAAGGCTGTCTTTTTTTTTTAAATTCTTTGTGACCGTTATGAACAGGAGATAGGATTGGAGATGCAATGTTTTTTAACTTAATTGTAGCTGGAACGGTGTTAGTGAGAATACTGTGGGTAAAATAACAATTCAGTCAAAATGTTGTTTTATCAAAGCTGGAGGGTTTTGCAGAGGCATATTTATTTCTAGGAGCCTCTTGCAGGGGACTCTTGGGTCTGCGGCAGAAAGCCGTGTTTTACATGCTGACCTCAGTTGCAAAGAACTTGTGTTCAAATCCTCTTTTTTTTTTTTCTTTTTTTTTAGGATGAAGGGGAAAAAAAAGACAAGAAAAAAGTGCTTTATAATTTGCAGTCCTGTGACTTTGCACATGGAATTTTTGCACTGCTGGTCTTCATACATGTTCTTTTAGAAAAATGTGCAAATGTAGCTCTTCTTCATTTGGCAGGAAGGCAAATTTTGGGATCTTAGCTTTTACCTTGAAGTAACAATTGTTGCCTTCTGCTCCACGTGCTTCATCTTCTCTGGATTTGCTGGGGAAGTCTGGGGAGCTCTGGGGAATGGCTGCAGCACATTCCTGCTCCCTAGGGGGAGTCATTCAATTGTTTATGAAAGATTGCTACTGTTATTTGTTTTTCAAGTGTCACCTAGGGGACCAGTCACAATTTGGATTCAGTGGTGCTACAAATGCTGCAGAAAGGGGTGCCCTTTTTCTGAGGAACTGGAGTTGTAAAGTAGGTGAGGCAGAAAGTGTATGGGAGGAGGGAAATGCTCTTGTGGTTTTATAGAGGGGAAACAGACGCAGAGGTACATAGTGATCACCTCGAGCTTGATGGGAGGCTGCAGTAGAGTCAGAACCATGGTCTACGATTGCCCAGGGCTCAGAGGAGTCCTTCAGCCTCTCCTCGAGTCTGGGGAGCTCCTCTGCCTCCCCCTTTCCCAAATAAAGCCAGGAAGTGCCTTGCTGCGAGCCGAGGCAGATGCTGTGTGCAGTAGATGTTCCTTTTATATTTAGTGCTTTATTTGCTCATGCCAAATGAGGTAAGTGATGCTGACTCTCATAAATCTCCTAATGAAATACACCCACGATGGTAACTGCAGTCCTTCATGCTCGACAAACCCTCCCAAGCATCAGGCCCTTGTTTTATTGGGCGTTGTGCAAATGGAGAGCTGAGTCTTACCACTACCCCAGCTGAGGATGTGGTTTCAAAGCACAAGTCGTCCACTCTTCTTGCTTCAGATAGGACTAGGCAATGTAATGTAGTGATCCAAAACTATGAAATATAGTATACCAGGTGGTGGTATACTGAGGTTCTTTGCTCATACCCGCAGTCCACTAAGATGTACAACTGGCTAGTAGCCCCCTTTCTGTGGACTACCAATGGCTTGGCAGTCTACACCAGAAAAACTTCTTATTCCCCTGCTCAACTCAGCAAATGTTTGTCATTGACTTCACAAAACCCAAGACTGCAACTGTATGCATTGGCACTGGTGGGTTAGTGTCACTTCACAGATTTCAGAAACCCTTAAGCTGCGGGTGGAAGCGCTATGTCAATGTCACAGTGCCTCCAGAACAGGGACTAGTCTTTCTGTGACATGGATTGTGCCAAGTAAGGGGGCTCATTGTGCTTTCACAAGAGCTGGGAGAGCAGCAGCTGTTTGTTATTGATGCTTTATCCCAAATTCAGAGTGCTGAGGGAGGGAGGACATCACTGCCCCTTCATTATTTATATTCTGCTCATGTTGCTTGGTGTGAAATTCTGTTCCAATGCAGTTAGTGGGGCCGTCAGCACTGATGCTGAGATTTCACCCAGCTACTTTCAGGGTGACCAAGATTTGCATTTGGTTTCCAGGCAGAAGGTTGAAAGAACTGGGAGCTGGAAGGGAAAGCCTGCACCCTACTTCCCTCCTGTCTTTCTGCAGGGCTTCAAACAGCTCCTTTGCAAAATACCAACTCTTCAGATTCATTGGCTCTTTGCTTAGCATGAAATAGTCTTGATTTAAGGGACATTGAAGCAGCTGGAGTCAGGTTGATTTTAGACCTTTCTGAATTGTTTCCTAAATGTAATGTAAGTTGCAGTGAGAAATTTACAGCAGTAGGAGAACAGGCATTTCAAAATGTCAGATCGTGTCTGTAAATTGCCATGTCTGGTAATAAACTCACCTGTCAAGGAACTGGCAATTGCATCCTACTGGTGAATCTGATTTTGCTGTGTGCTGTTTCTTGAGTGAATCACAGACAGAGCAAAACTAGTGATTCTTTCTCATACTCTCAACAAATTCTTGGAAATTCTGCTGGATGCAAACCTGGAGCTGTTAAATGCTCTAGCTAGTTAAAAGCAACTCTAGGGAGATAAAATTTTAAAGCCATACAGTTAAACACTTAAATCAGGAATTCTTTAAACTAAGATTTGTTCTTCAAACCCACTCCTTAATGTGGTTATATGCATAAGAAACAGTAGCTTGCAAAATCTTCCTTTAAATATTTGGTTCACCATATATTGTGTATTATTCTTGCTGAGCATTTTGAGCACACACATGCGGTGTGATGTCTGATGGGCTTTAATTCTTTCAGCTCAGCCATCTGATCTGAAGAGGGAAGCGAAATTATAGCCGTAAAACTGTACCCTCTGATTCACCTTCCTGTTCTATTTATGATTTTTGCAACCGGGATGAATAAACTCCGTAGTCAGCGTTCGGATGGGCGGGTGTATAGTTAGCTCATTTCTCTGCACGTGTCCTCCAAATGGAATAGTAAATCTGGCTATTTTAAAAAACATTTTACTGCAATACTGTAATTATAATTCTTTTGGCATGTTTGTGTTTAAGTGTGGTATATGAGGTGAACGAGACGGAAAGGCGTTTTTGGAGTGCTAGTCGTGAAGGTCATGCGTAAGTTCATTAGATGACAATCGTATTAAAAACCTGAAAAGATCACAGAATCACCTTGGTTGGAAAAGACCTCTAAGATCATCAGGTCCAACCATTAACCTGGCACTGCCAGCTGACCACTAAACCAAGTCCTCTGCATTGGTAATGATCCAAAATGCCTTGCCCATTGTCTGTAACTGTCTTGTCTTCCTCTCACCAGCACACCCAAAAAATGGTAACAAGGAGAAGCTGCAGTTGGGGTGTGCTTTTAATAAGCAATGGTATCCATCCAGTGGTTGACCTTCAGAAAGCACATGCCTCTCTCTCTGCTTTAATGGTTGCTGAAGCATGTGCCACCTAATTGCAAAAAGGTACATCTGGACAGTGAAATTCTGCCGCCATCCTGCAAATGTATTTGATTTACAACTTGCTCAGTCAGGTGGGCAATATTTTGTAGGTTTATTCTGATTTTTTTTAATTTATTTATTTTTGCAAGTGTTCATGCTAAGGCATTGGGATCTGTTCCTCACAAGGAAACCACAGCAAACACCTCATCCCAAGCCAAGTGGCAATAGCTGTACTTTAGGTACCAGCAGCTAGAGGGGGTCAGCAACATGGTTTGAAGCTTTGTCCTCTCAGACTTTTGTGAATCTTACAGTGTATGTTAACTAGTGGGGAATGTGTATATCATAAATGGTGGAGTCGCTGATATTCAAGGCTCTATATTCTTCCTAATAATTTGTTTTAGCACAACCCGATCCTGGAGATTTTTTTCAAAATTGTGTGACTTGTAGAGCATTATTAATGTTAGCCTCCCCCTACCCCTTGCCATGGATGGTAATACTTTCTAGAGCTCTTCAAAGTTCTGTTGGTATTTCCACTGTAAAATCTTTTGCCATGGTAAAGTCTTTGTAGGGGCATAGGGGCAGGGAGAAAGGATTTTTTTATTTTTTCCTTTGCATCCGATTTGGCCAGGAAACTCAATGTTTAATTGTACTTTGTTGGTCTTCCCCACCAAAGCTGAGGCTGCTGCTGCAGTGCTGTTAACTTCTCTTGTGCAGTGGAGGCAACTGAGCGGAGGGAGTCTGAGCACATGCAGGAGACCAGGGATGGGGCAGAGGCTGGGTCCCAGGTCTCTGAGCCGTAAGCTGGTTGTCAGCCCTATTCAGGTACCCCCCAAAAGGCTGTTCATTTGGGGAGAAGAAACATCAAGATGTAGCAAATACACAAAACAAAGGCTAAGGGATTTACCCAGATAGTGTCTTGTATAATCGCTAATTACAATATAGCCACAGCCTAATAAAGAATCGGATTGAACAGAACTGGGAGACGTGCCAGCTTGGTGCTGTGCCAGAAATCAGCCTGGCATTTTAAACCCCATTTCGGTCATTCTTTTCTGGTTGACAGAGCACTTCTACATGTGTTTACGAAATGCTTTGTTGTTATGGGATGTTGCATGTCCTTGCCTTTAGTAGGTTCCTATCTGCTCTCCTGTAGACAGTGCTTCGCTTGGTATGGTGTATAGCGGGATAGTTTTAGCGCAGCTGTATTGCTGCAGAAAATGATAAATCTGTTTTCTTTAGGAGTGTTATAAGAACATTTACACAAAATCACAGATTAGCCTTGGTTGGAAGAGACTTCTAAGATTATCGAGTCCAACCATTAACCCAGCACTGCCAAGTCACCACTACCCCATGTCCCTCAGCACCTCATCTACATGGCTCTTAAATGCCTCCAGGGATGGGGACTTCCCCACTGCCCTGGGCAGCCTGTGCTTGACAACACTTTCAGTGAAGAAATTTTTCATAATATCTAATCTAAACCTCCCCGGCACATCTTCAGGCCATTACCCCTCGTCCTATCACTGTTACCCAGGAGAAGAAACTGACCCCTGCCTCGCTACCCCCTCCTTTCAGGGAGTTGTAGAGAGCAATGAGGTCTCCCCTCAGCCTCCTCCTCTCCCGACTGAACCCCCCAGTTCCCTCAGCCGCTTCCCATCAGACTTGTGCTCCAGACCCTTCACCAGCTTCATTGCCCTTCTCAGGACACGCTCAAGCAGCTCAGTGTCCTTCTTGTAGTGAGGGGCCCAAAACTGAACACAGTATTCGAGGTGCAGCCTCACCAGAGCTGAGCACTGGGGAACAATCACTTCCCTGGTCCTGCTGGTCACACCATTTCTGACATAAGGCAGATGTCATTCCTGAAGCTCAGTAATAGCACAAATGTATTTGGGATGTTTCTCAAGTATTTAATATTTGCATATATCCCCTTTCTCCGTCTCCTTTCTCCCGCCCTGCTTGTAACTTCTAACAATGGGGATGGCTGGTACACAAGAAAATAGATTTTTCCCTATTCATGGTTAAGCATGAAAATCCAACTCACCCAAGGGAAGCCTGTGAAATTGCATAAGCTCCAGACATCTAAAGATGGTACAGGTTTTACTGAGAATGCAGATGCTCTGGTGAAGCTGTTGTAGATGTTTGTAACAGGAGATTAATTCAATTAGCAGAGCTGGGAAATGTTGCCACAGCTGAAGTACACTTGTAACAGGCCATACTGCCATTTCTTATGGGAAACATTGTGGGCTAGGGATAAAGGAGAGCGATTCCTTCAGGAGGTTCCGCTAGTAAAGCTGCTAATCTATCAACTAATTATGTCCTTTGTTTGCTAGCCCAACCTGTCAGAAAATAGTGTCTATGGAAGGCTGTCAGTTAGGAAGTCACTGGGCTGGAGGGAAAATAAAGAGTAGGAAATGGCTGTCATACCTGCAATAAGCATGGGGAGTCTCCTAGGGCTAACGGTGCATTAGCCAGTGCCTCTGTTCAGAGCCACAACAGCGTGCCTGGCAGACACACCACTAACTAGGTGTACAAAGTAATACTGAGTGCACATTGACAGGTATATTTGTGAGAGATTCAAGCTGGTGTGGATGCACCACTTCCTTAACCTGTTTTTAGCAGTAAAGGTCATAAAGAATTAAATCACTTCTCCTCTTTTAAGTGACTCACTTTAATCCAGCTGAGAAACAATAGCAGACTTTATTGGTGTAAAGGGACTTTCCTTGCTCTTTGCCTGTATAGTTCCTATTCAACAAATCAATAAGAGCCTGCAATATTTATGTGACAGCTTGAAGTCCTCTATACAAAAGCTCATGCCAACAACTAATATATGAAAATTCATTCCACTTTCTGTCCACTAGAGCCTTTGGCTGAGAAATGTCAGCAAAGGACTGCTCTGCTGAAACATGACCTGCAGTTTTTCTTGAATGAAAGAGACATTGATGTTGCAAAATATTGATGCCTTCAGAAAGATGCAGTTAAAGAGCGTTTTTATTTTCTTTACAGCATCAACCTCTGTGATAACTCAGTGTCCACAAATGAAGTCATCATTGACAAATTAACACAGAAATAACCAGGTCCTGCAACAATTTTCACCTCTAAGAGCTGGGGAAGATCTGTGTTATCTCCACTGGAGTACCACTGGGAAGCAAAGTGGGAGGTTTGTTTATTTGGGTATTATTGGCAAAGATCTAGATTTACTAAAGCTTTGCCATACGCCCTTGTTAAGGTTCTTGTCTTGGTCATCTTCTGTGCCTGTTATCAGATTCCCTCTTTAATTGTGTAAATTAGTATTAACTGATGCTGATTCTGTATTTTACTGAGACGTTCCCAGAAAACGGAGAGAGGGCAGAAACCCCTTCATGTCCTCACATTTTGCGCTTAACTTAGCCCATCATTTTTAATATTGCAAAGTGGTTTTAGACCTAGATCAGATTCAGCAGTTAGCAAGTGAAATACAGCTACTGCAGAAGAGAGATGTAATATTCCTGTTTGTTCTATTGCATACACTGTGGCATCTCAATTAAACATGATGGTATTTTTTCTAAAGCTGCTGAACAGGCTATTTTTAGATAAAGAATCTGGTACAGCCCACTAATTAAAAGTTTGTTTCTTGCTGCTACTAGCCACAGCCTCTTTTCCTTTTCTTTTCTTTTTTTTTTTTTTTTAACTTTAAAAGCCAAGTAAGTAAATATTGTGGGGCTCTTGCCTTTTTAATCTGAAGATCAAATCATTCCCATGAGGAGTTTCTGTCTCTTCTCGTACGGCTGTACTCCTTCATAATCAAGGGCCAGCATTTTAAAGTGGCTGATACATTAAGTGCTTTAAATTCTGGGTGCTTGGTTTGATGTGTTCAAAGGGCTGATTTTTGGAATGTCCTGAGCTACCCACTATTAAACCATCAGGTTCTGCTAGCTGGCTGCACAAGATCCCTGGCCAAACACTGCTACTTTATAGTGGTATTTTAAAGCAAGATTCTTTAATGAGAAAGATCATATATTCTGGAAATGATGCCATCGGTTTGGATTTACCTTCGGGGCTGTAAAACGTTATGGAATCTCAAATGTGTATCCTCTGCTTCTGTCTCCTTGTTACCAGATGTACGTGAGGAGAGGGTGACCTAGGGACTGGGCTGAGGTCCTGTGGCTCTTGGTGGCACAGCATGGTGGCTGGGTACTGGGACAGGCAAGCTGATGGGAGCCTGCAGAAAGTGAGGGCTGCTCCCTTCAGCAAAGTCACCGGGGGCACACTTGGGTAAATGCAGTTTTTGTCTTATCGTTTCAGTACATTTGCTCTCTTCTTAAGCACACCAATCAGATAAGCTTGTGTATGTGTGTATTTGCTGCACTGTTGCTGTTCTACCATCCCCAGGAGCTTGGTGAAGGAAGTAAATTACAAACTGCCACTCAGCAATAGGTGGCCACAAACAAAACTCATTTCCGAAAGCAGAGCACGCTGGGGTCAGAACACATCCATGCCAGTCACTGTCAGTTTTGCCATCAACTTCTGAGGCATCTGGCAGTGACTTCAGTGGGGCAAATTTGCTTTTAGCCAGCTAACAGTCTGCTTCCTGGGTGCCTTTCTTTGCAATGAATAATAAAGTCTCTTCCAGCAAGATTTTCATCTCGAGTAAATCCCTGCACTTCCATGAAAGTCAGCAGAGCTGTGGTGATTTATGCCAGCTAAGCATCTGACCTCTGCAGTCCAACCTACCAAATTCCTTGGCATTGCCTTAATTCTGAGGGGATGCTGCAGCTGAGGGACACTGCTGATGGTCTGTCATAAGGAGTCCAAAGCTTTCTAGGAGAAAGTCCTTAATTTCAATCAGTCTCATGTCTAATACTTCATAATGGAAACAGTCTGTCACTGGTGAGGCTTTTTCATCCGATTTCAGTGCTAAAGAAAGCATGGCTCTTAGAAAGAAGCTTCTGCTATTATGGCTAAGACAGTTGATTTTTCAGCCTGGATGCGTTAAGTTGAACAGCTTTTAATTTGTCATGGAAATTAGTCATTTAAAATAGATGTTTTCATAGTTAAGTGGACTCACTCAATATGAATCACTGTGTGAAAAGCCACACAGAGCCAGCCTCACTTGGTGCTGCATGTGAATCTGGAGCAACACTTCATCACAGTCAGGAGATTTAATTTAAATACAGTAAATCCAGAGTGAATGAGTGTGGAATCAAGTCTCATGTTTTCAGACATCTGTGGTGGTTTCAGACCCAACTGGAAGCTATTGTGAGACTGCCACTGGGTGATTTCAATGGCCCACAGGAGAGTGCCTCTATAAAAATGATAGAGTGGCACTCCTCATTAGCTGCAAGCTCTGAAGGTGAAATAGGTAAACTTCACAGCAAAAAAAGAAAGTGGGTCTGTGAGCTCTTTGTAGGACATGTTTATGCTGTGCAGTTGAGGGTGAGAAAGCACCCACTGAATTGTTTTTATACATCTATACAGTGTGGGGCTGCTGTAGCTGCCATGTCACTGCTGCATCTGCCACATGCTGCTTCCCTGCCCTGTGGCACAAACTGCCTGTGGGCACAGATGAGGTAACTCGTTTAGATCCTAGATAGTTTGATGTTTAAATAAGTGATGTTGGATCAGGTGGGATTTCCAGTAGGTTAAGTGATTTAGGAGCCATGTATAATTTTTTGCATTTCCTCTAGACTGTATTGTCAGTTCCCATCACCTCAGGGATCACCAGTGTTAGCAATGGATCCTACAGGGCTTCTGGGCTGGAGAGCATTCCTGTTACGAGGCCTCTAACATCTGTGTGGACCTTTGATGCTTATTGAATCTATGACTTTCAGATTTCCCATGATGTTCATGCAAAGGGAGATTTCCCAAGTACTCCACATTGGGTGTGGACATGGCCCTGTCCTGGCCTCATGCCCTGGAGGATTTATAAGGATATCCATGGGGGTTCTACCAAAGTGCAAGGGCCCAGTTTACTAAGAGGAGTGGGAAGAAAGTGAGAAAAGTAGTTGGTTATCCAAACAAAAGAATCCAAACTTCGAAAATTCAGGTGTGCATTTGAAATTGTCTACTACCACCTCATCTCTGCATAGTTTCCTAGCTCCTGCTGTTTGGCCAGATGGCAAGTTGATTAGTAGCCCAGGCAGCTCTGATGACTTTTGCCAAGAGCTTGCTAGCGAAGCAGTACTGTGGATTTGTGTTCCTTTTTTCCTGCCTTTGCTGGGTGCAGCAGCAGAAAAGCTGATATCAAGGGAAAGCAAAGCACATTCATACGTCCTGTTTTCTGTGAGCAAAACAGTGTTGCCAATTTGTTGGAGGGTTTCTGATTAGCAGAATCTGGCTAGAATGACTGGGACCTTGGAATACATTTTGGTTCCTTGTTTGCAAGCAAAGAGGTATGGAAAACTCTGAAGGCATTCATTTCTGTTTATTTTAAATTTAACCTTTATTAATTTTTGTAAATGATGCCTATTGTGGAGGAGCATAGTCTGAATTGCCTTACGATACTGGGCTTGACATTCCTGATGTAAGTCAGACCACCACCCCTCCCAGCTAAAGCCCACCAGTTGAGGACCTGGCGTGTGCTCTTTTATTACTTGTTGATTCTCATGTGATATTCGGATCCTGCAAAAATAAAAAGCTCTCCGATGGGGTCAGTTAAAGTGGTTCTTTCTGGAAATGTATCACAGTAGGTAGCAAAGTTCTTCTCCACCACTTGTCTTGGTGAACTCAGAAATGCTCCAGTTGGAGTAGACTGGATGGCCTGGGCTGACACCAGTTCATTGTTGTTATGTTGTTGTCAGCAGAGGCTTCAAACTTATATGTGTTTGAAAAATTCAATGTTGCTGTATATTCCTCTGCACTGGATGCAGTGTATGCTCGTGATGAGGCTGTTAACCCTCAGCACTGTTGAGTTAAAGGCAGGGGTCTACAGAGTAAGAGTAAGGTTTGCATGTTAGGTCTCTGTTACCGGTGCTGACCATGCTTTGGAGACCCTCCTTCAGGACCCGGTCAGTCATCCAGACAAAAGGTGGAAAGATAAAAGTTGTCTTCTCATCATATGGGATTGCTTCTTGGCAGGAACATTCAACCCTTGCATGCTTGGGTGCCTGGTGATTTCAGCAAGTGACAGACAAGCAGTGAAGGTCAGCTTCTGACCTTGCATCTTGTACTGGTGTTTCTCTGTTTCAGCGTTAAATTCCAGGCCTGGTGCTAAGGTAAGCAGCTCCAGGGAAATCACTGTTCCTGATTTTCTTCCCCCTCCGTTATAAAATTAAAAGGCTCTTGAATCTTCTGATCCTGCAAATGAGAGCACTGCTGGGAATTTGAGTGCATCATTGGCTTTATTAGAGCTAGTCCTGAAAGTAAATTTATTTAGTAGTGTTAGTGTTTGCAGAGGGAGGTTTTGATCCCGTAAACTGTCATGTAGGGGGAGAGGGCTTCCCAAGCATTTTGAGAGATAGGGATGAGCCTATAACAAGCGTACCTCTAAGTCATTCAGAAGCTTGTAATCTTGCTTTAGTGTTAGCACACCTCCAGAAGAGCAGGCTTCTTGTGCACCGTGTCCAACAACACTTAACTCGGGATCCAGTTAAACGTGGCTGGGAGGAGTTGGCTGAAAATGTCACCTCGAAAACTGCGTGTGCTCTGTTCAGTCTGGGTATTGCTGACATAAATATGGATGACGAGAGTCCTTACAGGTGTCGGAGCATCTACCCTAGTGACAGACCAGCATGGCTACGTCTGGTGTCTGTCATGAGTCATATTGCTTAATTCTTTCATGTCAGGATTTCTTTTTTCTCTTTTTTTTTTTTTTAGTTTGGTATGCCAAACATTTTACCATATGTAACTTTTTTTTTTTTTTTTTTAAAAACCAAACCTTGGATGATGAAGATGTGGTCCTAAGTGATTCTGAAGTGTGAGATATAGCAAAAACAGGGTAGTTGATGAGTAAGATACTTCTTATTCTTCTGGGTCACTGTGTCATTTCTTGGGAGTTATCTGTGGGCTGAAATAAAGCAGGTGTTTAGTCCATTTTGATAAGGAAATGTCAGCTTTAGTCTATGATTACAATGAAATCAATAAGCTCCACAAAGCTGTGAATGGGAGAGTTGGCCGAATAAGCAAAGGGTTGAATCCCACAGCTCCGCTTGCAAAATAATAGCTGCTCTCTACAACTGCCAGGACGAGATTGTGTCCTGGGTGTTGCCAAGGGCTCCCCAGAGGGTTTGGGGAGGCTGGTAACTGCTGGAGCACAGAGCAGCAAACCAGCTGGCATCAGGCAGCTGTGGACCTTGGGTAGCATCTGCATCTGAAATTCAGATGTTACTTCAAAGCTAATACAAACTTCAAGGCGTTAAGGATAGTTCTGTATGGGAGAAGGCCAAAAATGTTTTGCAGATGTCTTCTGCAGTGCTTTGCATCCCTCTAAAGCAAGGTGGTGCACAGGCTTTTAAAGGAAGATATTTTAAAAGGTTTTTTTACAACATTAATTTAAAGCTTCCTAGAAAATACACAGGTAATTTGGGAGCAATGGTGGTGATATCGTTAGTCTCTTGAGCTGTTCCTGCCCTGGAGAGGGGGCATGACTGACAGCTTATCCCCAGGTTTTTCCCAGAGTGGTATGTCTCAAGAAAGGAAACACTAGCTACAAGCTCTGCCAGCCTGCTGGGGGACTCAAAGAGCACAAGCAAGGGGCAAGGGAAGCTCTGAGGATCAGTGACCATTGTTTTAAGAGTTTGAGGGAAAGGGTTCATCTTATGCTGGGTGTTGAGCAGCTCGGCACTCTCAGGTCCGCTCTGCTTACGCAATAGGGAGAAGAGGGTGAAAAGCTCAGATTGAATTTGTTTTAAGGAAGAATCAACTGTTTGTGTGGGGTTCGTGGGTCTGTTTTGAGGAATGAGCAGAAGTTTGTGGCACTTCATGCAACCCAACCAGTTCAGCCAACCATGTAATAATAACTTGGCTTCATATGTGAGAAACAACTCTGAGCCTGTTATGGATGGCCAGACCTACTGTTAGGGAACTCAGTACAGGTAAAATTCAGTCACTTAAGATAACGATTGAGCTGCTGGGGAAGATAACAGCTGAGGTCTGACTTGGATCCTCCAGTGATGATACGTTATGAACTTAACAGGGCTCTCTGGTAAGGATGGGTGCTGTGGACAGCAAGAGTGCTTGTGACAAGTATCTCCAGTCCTCCATTTAACAGGAGAAAACATCACTTTTCAGGTCAACTCTTACTCTTGGCCTTTCTTTATCTGTGTTTGGTTTCTCTGCATGGCTGGTGTCCTTGTTCGTGGTGTGGTTTTGCCTGCCTTGCTATGCCACGTGTATCAGTTTCCAGTCCAGCCTCCCTCTCAAAGAGGTGGCAAGGAGTGGAGGGACCCGCTCACCAGAGAGGATGTGGCACTTCAGCATGGTGTGGTGCTTGAAGGAGGGGTGTCTGGTGATTTTCTTCCTAGTGTTGTAAGCTAAGGGGATTTCAGGCAAACTGCTCTCATCTTGATGAAGTCAGTTGACCCTCTGTCTACAGTATGACTTTGTCTCATGAATTTTCTTTGACTTTGACATAACATCTTCAAAGTGTGGATACAACTTCTTTGTTGTGGGAGGTTTTTTTCCCCTCCTTTCTTCTTCCTTTGATAAAATTACTGTGGATTCTGGGTTGCATCCTGCATTCACATTCATGAGCTTAACACTCTTCTTACTCCATGGATGCCAAAAGTGTTACTCTGGTTCACCCCGTGCAACTGCAAACAGAATCAAGCCTTTTATCTACAGCTGGGTTCTAGGACTCTTGTCAAAATAATCTATTTCTTTTTTAATACATCGCTGTTAAGGGCCAAATTCTGGGTTTGTTTTTGTTCCTTTCTTTCTTGACAACCCTGGGGACAGAGCGTACCAACTGTGCAGAGCTTCTTGAAGCTGTGGTATAGGGTGAGAGGCTCCTGCCATCTGCACGGAGGGCACTCAGCAATGTCCCTCCAGATACACAGTGATTTTCTGCCTTTGCAGACCCCTGCTGCATGGGGCCAATGCCCAGGTGAGCACGTTTGCAGAGGCACCAGGCTTTGGTGAGCCACTGACCACAACAGCAACTTAGCTGAATTTACTGACCAGTTGCAAGTGCTGCATCATTTCTTGTCAGCATGCAGCGTCCTTTGTATTGACTGGCTGATGCCTACATGCACACGTGTGCACAGTGCTTGACACCGTCCAGGCTGCAAGTGCTAGAAACATATATGCCCAGAGTTTCATGTATCAGAATGAGAAGACCAGGTTTTGTATGGGGTCGTCTTAGTTTCTGTTTCTTATATTCCCAGTTCTGTGGGAGTGCGTGTAGTTTTATTAAATGGACTGTTTCATCTGTCATTTCTCTTGTGATGCATTCACATGCCTACAGAAGTGTCATGCTTATGGAGCACACTCATAGCAGGGTTATGAAACACGGCTGAGTACAGTAGGTGCTTCAGTGCTCATGTGATGCCATGCCTGCTTTCCTTTTGGCTTCTCTGTCACTGTGCATGACTCCAAAGACATTGCCTGTTGTTTTCCCTGCACTCACATCTAGTGTCGGGTGGGTTTCTTTACCTTTGCCCTTTTTTTATTTACTCACCATTTTCCCTTTCAGCAAGACTGCTTGTAGCTGGATGAAATGGTCATACTGAGGACTCTTAATAAGAGGAGCTATTATAGCTCCAAAATTATTTTCTGACATTAATTAATATCGCATAACCCCATGCTAATTTAGTTCTACCTTCCTCCTCTTCTTTGCCTTCCCACCCACCTGCCCTCTTTTTATAATCTCCAGTATTCTCCTTACACAGCAGAATGTGTGTGATCTCGTCACAAAACCAATTTCTTCTTTTTGGGCAGCAGAGTATTAAGATTTCCCTCTGCATCTGCAGTAATAACATAATTAAATAAAGTAATAATAATAATTCTGATGTTTTGCTGTTACAATGTGATGGCTACTGCTAGTGTGATCAGCATGGAGATGTCTCTTGCTGCTGGTAAATATTTGCAATTAACACAGAGCTCTCTGGGGTTTTGTTTTTTCCATTCCATGTTAATGCTTTTTTCTTTTTTTTCTTTTTTTTTTTTTTTTTTAAATTGTATTTTTAAGAAATACAGTAAGAGCCACTAGAAAACTTCCAGTTCCTCTGACTTCATATTGCCCACCTTGCTCAACCCATGAAAACTGAATTCCAGCCAGGTTCTTGCTGTCTGTCATGCTTGCTGCCTGTTCATGGACCTCTGTGGCATGAGGTCTTCGGCATGGACATGCTGAAATTTGTGATGAACAGCCATTACTTATGGATGGCCTGAATGTTTTTTCTCTCACCAGACTTGAGTCATTCATGTTTCATGTGCTTCTCAGGGGACGGTAGGCTGGAGTGACCTCGAGCAGCATGTACTCTTTGCTGCTGGAAAGGTAATTATAGAGGAGAACTGGTAAACAGGGCTATGGCTAGTTCTTAGTCTTGGGGGAAAGCAACCCCCACTTCCATGTTAGACTTCTTCCTGGATAGGGAGAATGTGCACAAGCTTGAGCTTCAGCTCAGTGTGTGTTGCTGAGTCCTCAGACATCATTAGCAAAGGTCACCTCCTTGCTGTCTGCCGAGACAGAGGAAGAGGTGGTAGGACATGGGACTCCTGGGCCTCTGCTTGGAGAGAGACACGTCTGAGACCACTCCTGCCCCAAAATACTGGAGCTCCTCTCAGCTCCCATGGAAACAGCAGGAGTCTGGTACCACTGTACGCAGAGGTGCACTGCAGTTGTGTGTCCACCTGGATCTGATTCCCAAAGATGCTGAATGTAAAGCTTCCCAGCAGCCTCCCTGGGCGCTTTCACAGCTTAGCAACCTTTCAGAAAAAGTCAGCAGAGGGGTGAACAAGCCTAGTGTTGTTTTCCTTCCTGTTGCACTGGCGAGCAGGACTGTACAGGGAAAGAGTACATTTCAGTGAGGTGGCAGGAACGGGCAGCAGGAGCCTAGGCAGCTGTCTGGCACCCACCTTCCTCCTGCCCCCAGTCCTTCACCTGAGTGCCAGTGATGTGAAAGTGGCAGTCTGGCCCTGTAATTAAATCTCAGCAACTGTGCAGTGTTCAAGAGCCCGTCCTCCCAGCCCATCAAAAACCCATCACTCAAGAGAGATCCTATTAATTGCCCGTGGAGATAAGCAAGAGGCATATGCAGCAAGGCGTGTCGAGCTTGCTGCTCCCAGCCCACCGAAATTTGCTTCCAGAAGGCTGCATTTAGTCAAGCTGATGTGTGGGGCCAGCAAGGGCTCGGAGCTGTAATTTGCACCTCCGAGCATGATTCAACGGTAATGGGATGAAATGTTATGGCAGGGTATTGACCTCTTGCTGCTGCAGTTGCTCTGGCATTGGGAGTAAACAAATGTTAGCGTGGGGGTGGTGACTCTCTCATAAACAGACAGCAGGGATGCTCGGATGCTGTTTTGTGACGATGAATAGATCACACTGAAAACAACAGATGCCGATTTCAATAAAATAATAGCATTTGCAGGCAACGGTTTTCTACAACTTCCAAGAGCTTTGCAGGCCAGAATTAATAAGCTGGTGTTACTGTGGGTTGTTGCTGCACAGCACAGCAATAGACCCATTTCATTGCTGCCTTTCAGCTTAGCCCCTGTTCTTCAGTTAACAGTAAAGTGCTTTGCACAAAGGTAGTTTGTTTTTTTAAAAAAAAAAAAGTTATACTGGCTTTTATGAATGGGCAGAACTCCGAATGATGAGAGGCTCGAGGTGCATTATCTTATCAGTTATTTAGTAATCTGGCTGGTGAACAGCCCAGCGTGGTACTGAGCATAATGTACTTATCTGCAATTAATAGAGAGGCCTTTTTCAAGTCCTTGCAGTTGGAGAATGCTGATTGTTCCAGCCTTCTGGCTCAGTCTGCAATCTCGGCACCGCTCTCAGCCGGGTGAATTTGTGTACGGACAGTGTTCCCTGCCCTGATTCGATCTTCCAAGATCTCTGAATCTCAGACATTCCCTGAAGAGCAACAAAAAGCTGAAATGCAAAATTGAACAGGACAGTGGACTGGAGAATACAGAATGAGAATATTTTTTTTTCCTGGTAGCAACATGGCAGCAGATATCTTTTTCTCCATTTCTATTTTTCTATTAAGTTAGGAAAGGAATAGAAAACCCGTTCTTTTGGGGTTAGGCTCTAAACACTGCAAGCTGAACAACTGTTTGGTAATTAAGTTGGTACAGAAGCCTGGTGGAAGACAAATAGTTGAAAGCTGTGTATTACTGCAGGAAAAGAAAAGCTTCAGTAAATGTTTCCCTCTCCATGCCCATTTTACTCCTCCCGGTGGTGTGGGAGCCCTCTATGCTCAGTGCCAGTCACCTTCCAATACTGACTTAGTGAGTCTCCACCTTCCAGGAGTTGCCTTCTCCAGTATCTGTTCTGCAGTGTTAACATTGCATGTATACAAGTGTCAACAAGTAAAGCTTTTTGTTAATACAAGCTCTTGTGTTTTGTGATCCCTTTTCCTGGAGATGAGGTAGATTTTCTGACCCTCTCTGGGAGGCTTTTCCAGATCCTCACTGCTGCAATGCTCGGAGAAGTTTTCCCCTTTTTTCTTATACAGGTGCTATGTCCTCCCTTCCCTAAATGGTGGTGACGTGATTTAGGAGATGCTCTGAGATCAAAATGAACTCATTACCCTCACTTCACTGCTTTGAAAGGTCTCATGCTCCATGTATAGTGACATCTGTCTTTTCTTGTTTTTGCTGCTGGAAGATCTTTTATTATTTGGCCTGATTTCCTTCAGAAGCTGTGACGTGGTTGGTTTGTTGGGCAGCCCGCGTTCTGTGTGAAGGACGTGTTCCTCCACTCCAGCAACAACAGCTTTACTGGCTTTTAAAAAAAAAAACAGGCTCAAGTGTGTTCAGAGACCTGCAGATGGCACTGCCTTATCAGGCTATTGGAGCGCCCGTTGCATCTCCCTGTGGTGAGCTCCGTGCAATGTTCAGTCAGAACGGCTCTTCTTGCAGCTGGAGTAAATAGTTCAAAAGCTCTGGCTGTGGGATGTTTTCAGTTAACAATGAAAAATAACGTGGAAATTGCTAGGCACCTTTCCCCTTGCTCCTCTTCAGGTGGTTTTGTTTTCTGGACTTGTGTTCTTTTTTGAGGTTTATCTTCAAAGGGTTTTCAACAACTTCTCTGTACAGCTATTTTTTCTCTCGCTCTCCGTGTGCCAATTAAGAACTGAACTGGCTGCAGAGTTCTTGGCTCTTCCTAGGAGGACTCTGCTAGCAGGGACCAGGGGAGGGAGGGTTTTTTTGTCATCAGCGTTTCCTGGAAGATTCCCTCCTCCCAGGGCTGAAATGCCCTCCTTGTAAAGAAATGGCAGCATCAAGGACATAGCAGTAGCAATGCATCTTTCCTAATGCTGCAGTTGCTTTGTTTCCACGTAGTGTTTGGTTCCCACAGCTTTTCTTGAAGGCTTGTGAGGTGTTGGGGTCATGCCTTCCCTGTAATGCAAAGACAGAGCTCTGCTGGCCTCATGCCTGCAGCTCCCCGGTCGTGGCTGCACCCTGCCCAGCACATCATGGCTGGTGTCAGATGTTGTTTTCTGGGAGCAGCGACTGGTCACGTACCTGCTGGGACTCTTATCCTAGGTCTTCCAGCCCATCTTTACATCTTCCAGCCTGTTTTCATGTTGTCTTCTGTCCTACACCAGCTGCAACATGGAGAAATTGTGGCTTGTTCAAAAGCTGCTGATACTGCAAATTACTGACAAGCAAATGGAGGTCTATTTTCTATGATTGCTCTCTCTGGGATTTCATGGCAGGCAAAACTATTTGTTTGCTGTTGTAGTGTTTAACAGAGGCAGCAGCTATCATACGTGAGGGATCTGCCATATTTCCCAAGAGTCAAAATTCAGCCATGGCGAGGTGTTCTCAGTTGCTCCCTGTACATAAAGGCTCAGCTACCTTGCTTCAAGGTCAGTCAGGTATTTCATGCCTCAAGTGGCTCACTTAGTTGAGTGACTGGGAAGTAATGCTGCCCAGACATAGCAAATCTCTGATTTCACTGCTTATTTCTTCTGTATGGAAGCACTTGGATTCTCACATATGCACACTAGCAGTTCTGAAGAGCTGCTCTTCAGGACAATGGCCTTGCAGCCGTTTGTAGGGAGCTCCATTTTGTGATGGTTGGTGGAGAGCTGCTGTCCACATATGCTGAGGTGGGGTTTTTTGTGTTTAACTGCCTGGCGTGGAACGGATGTTTGAAATGCCCCATCTCCTTGGGCACTGTCAGCACTCTTGCTTGGAGCATGTGAAAGGGAAGTTTTGTGTCTCTGCTGCCAACAAACTTGATTGAGCTGGATTTTACGTTGAGAAGTTTAATCTGCAGCACGTATGGCAAACTTTCTGGTTTTGATGCTTCAATAGCTTTCTTGATTTCTAAATATACTTTTAGAGTGGGTTTTGTACATTTATACATGCAAAGTTAAGTTTGAGATTTGTTTTTTTTGTGTGCATCCCAGCTCCCAGCCAGCTGCAAGTGATCAATGTGCAAACCTCAGGTTGGGAACAAAAGGAAACTAAATCTCTGGGCTGTGAAGAAAAGCCTGAAAGGGAATGAATGGTTGAAAATGCAGAAGGCAGTCAGACATAAACTCAGAAAAAATATTTTGGTCTGAATGTAGTTCTCCTGATTGTACAGCAAGACAGGTTTCACATGCTTGTGACTACATATTGCAACAACGTGAGGACTGGTTGAAGGAGCACATGCCGTCTGGGTTCCTGGCTTTGGTGCCCCAGAGTACACAAGCTTTGGCAAATTAAGCTGTACATCAAATCTTCATGGTGAGATTAATTAGCAAAACCATCGTTCATGTTATAGAATTGGTAGCATCAAATTATTTTAAAAATTTTTGTTGGACACGGGTCTCTTATGTAACCAGTTGGTTTTGTAATTAGTTCTGGTCAGGAATCAGAAGTTAGGTTGCTCTTAAATAACTGTGCTTTGTTTCAAAGACTTCATACATCTTTGCTAAATTCAGATGGGCAGTAAGCTGTGTGTCCCTGCCACAGTGGCTGTTTCCAGGATATCAAATCCTTTCTTTGGTATGGTGATGACAGAATGTTCTGCAGGGAAAAAAAAACCATCTGTAGGATAATAATAATTATTTTTTAATCCTTAGAACAGTTTCCCCTCCTAGCCCCACCCCACTTAATTTTGAAAACAGCTAAACCTTTGAAATTGAAGTTCCTTTTCTTCCTCCAAATAAAAAGGCTGCCTTATATAACACATCTCAGAGAAGACTTCAGTCTGAGTGGGGGTATTCTGACAGAGCTGTTAACCAAACCAGAGCATCGTTATAGAGTGGGAAAACTTTGAGTAACTGTAGTAATCAGTGAACATTGCCTACAGTTGTGTGGGGTGAAGAACTGGAATACTTTTTAGTTACTTGAGCCTTTCAAAAATGCCCTTCAATTGTCTTACTTTTGAGAATTTCTGAGCATTAGAATCCAGAGATACAGAGGAAGGGTAATGGGTAAAAGGCATCCAGAAACATGAACATGTGGAAATACATATTAAAGGTTCCTGGTGCCTTTAGTTCTGCTGCTCTCCTGACATTAATCTCACTTGTTCCATCTTTATATGTACATGAGCTAGGGCCAGGTCTTCTCTTTTCTACGCTCAGTGTGTACATTTGTAGAAATTTAGTGTAGGAACAGCAACCACAAAATTCTCAGCTTTCCGCAGCCTCCTCATGGTTTGTTTGTTTGTTTATTTATTTATTTATTTGTCTCTTTTCTGGGGCATGCAAAAATACTCAGTATTGAGGAGTGTGGTACCACAACAGTTTGTAGCCCTCCTGCCATGCTTGCTCCTGATCATAGCAGCCATATTTCATGAAAGTAAACTGAATTGGCAAAAAAGAGTGCAAAGAAGAATTTCTCAGTGATTCCTGCAAAAAAATGTTCTGGCAAGCAGACAAGCACCAGCAGCAAAGGCCTCCTTGCAACCTCAAGGAAACTTCAGCCAAGAAATGGTAGATGCAGATGTTGGTGTGCAAGGGCCATTTCATGCTGTGCTCATGTGAAATTTCTAATGCAGACCTCTAAAGCAGTACGTAAGAAATGCTGTAGCTTTGAGGCTTGGGGTGATCCACAGGGACTCTCTAGCCAGTGCAAGCAGGCATAGCTGCAGGCAGGGCAACAGGACTCTGCCCATTGCCCAACAAACCAGTCCACGGCAGGCTTTGGGCTGCTCGTTTCAGGATAGGGTTGCCCCACAGTGGTCCAGGGCATATCTGCAGAAATGTGCCTGCCTTGGAAAATGTTCATTGCAATGCTTTGGGATATTCCTGGTTTGCAAGAAATGTTGGATGTCAGCTAGTGGTAAGAAGATGTCGACATTTCTGGTATAGACATGGGTTTTCTCTCCTGGCTCTGAGCTAAACCCAGGCAAAAATATCCTTTGAAGGGTAACTAGGGCCATGCTCTGGTTTTATATCTGCTTAAAATCTTGACTTATAAATGGGTTCCTATTATATGCCTCTCTAAAAATTAGATTTTTTTTAAAAACTGCCTTTTGAAGTTATTGACTTACCAGCCCTGTCACTAAAGCAGAATTGAATCTAGCACCTCCTGATTGTTATCAACTGTTCCTGGTTGGCTACAGTGCATGATTGGTATCGATCTTGTGGGAATAAAACTAACAATGCTTTTGGTTTTGGAGCCAGAGAGATATTTATCTTTTCATCTGTAACTCTCATTTTCTATGAAAGAACATCTCCAAGTCTGTAAATTCACGCTACAGTTATACATTTTATTATTTTCTACCGATTATTTTCATTGGAAATATTGAGCAAGATGCTGATTTTTTTGTTGTACCACTTTCCACTCTGCTCTTGTCTGGTAATGTTCCCGTGGGCTAATGGATATCGATATGTAGGATTCTGGGAGATGGAGAGGGGTGGAATCATTTTACACCCTAGGTCTTTATCATCTATCAGAACTATATGATGATTTATATTTTATTGCATATATATTTTATTTGTGTATTGTATTTGGGTCAGATGCAGAGCTGTTTAATGAGCGTATTGATTATCAGGTTTATGGACCTATCAAAAAGGGAGGAGAGACATGAATGTAATAAGTAAGCACTAGTATTAGTTCATCCTATGCCATGATGTTTATTTGGGTGGGTTTTCTGCATTGAACTCAATCTGAAAAAGGGGGAAGTGATCAGAACCTTTCTTTTTGCTCATTTTCCTTCCCTGATGCCAGGGCAGGAGGTTCCTGGGAAATGGAGGAAATTGAGCAACTGCAGGGGAGGCTGACCAGATCACTCTGTTTTCTAGGTTTGCTGCTGTTATACCTGGCAATCCCAAACAACATGACTGTCCTGGTTCCCCAGGCCCAGCCCCATGGGCCAACCATGCAGGCAGGCCATGAGTAGCACCGAGTCCGCTGAGAGTTCCAGTCAAGGCAGCTGCCCCAGTCTGACTCACGAGTGTATCCCATACCACTTACTCATGCTCAGTATTAAAGGGGGGAGCTCACTGGGGGTGGAGTTCCTCTTCCTGGGGCTCCTCCCTCCTGGCCTTCTGCTCGTGCTGCTGATCCTAAGGACCAGGCCGAGTATAACCTTGTATACTTTATGTTGGTGATTGTATCAGTTTTGTTATTTCATTAAATCTGTTTCTACTTCAACTCAAGGGGCTTCTCCCTTTTTTTCCCCAATTCCCTTTCTCTGCTGGGGAGGGGTCATTGGGTGGTAGAACAACTGCTACAGTTTAGCCCCAGGCTAAGGTAGACAATGATTCTTCAAGAATATTTTACAGCTTTGGTGGGTTGAGAAATGGAGGCATCCAAGCAGTTTTCCTTAGCTGCTTCTTAGTACTCAAGGATATGCTGTAGTTGAGGACTGTCAGCGTTAGGTTAATGGTTGGACTTGATGATCTTCAACATCTTTTCCAGCCTATGTGACTGTGATTCTTTGCTTCCTGCCTGGGAGACTTTGCTGGCCTGGACGAGGTTGCTGCTCGCTCTTGTAGAAGCAGCATTCGCCTTCCTTGAGCACAGGAGCATGTCTTGGGGATCACATAATCCATGGGGTTTTCTGCTCAAGTTAAGCAGGTCCAGGCTCAGACACATGCGCAAACCTGTATCAAATCAGATACAGATATTCATCCTGACATGTCTCAGCAAAGCTCCCTTGCATGAGTTCATGATGGATTAATGGTTTCAGATTAATGGGAATTTGAAAGTGCCAAAAGATGGATCCTGGCTTATGTGCTGTGGTGGCTGGAAAGAGTTTGGTAGTTCCTCTAAAGCACTTTGCTGAACTGGGGCTTTTAAAGCCCTCCTTAGAGCCAGAAAAAAAATCAGAAGGTAGTGAGCTGAGAACAGAGTGCTTTGATTTTATGACATTATGAATGTTATAGAGTGAAAAAAGGTTGTTCCCTTTTAGTTTGGATGTGGAAATTACCAGAGATGTGCAGAATTTAACACTGGGAGAGAAATCTGGTATTTGATGCCCTTCACTCTTGAGGTTTCAGAGCGTTGGTTTGAGTTTCATTTAAAATGCTTCAAGAGGAGCCCACCTTCTGGAGCAAACTGAACTTTCTGTCAAATGTGTGTTGATTTAATGGGGTTGTTTTGTTTCACTTTCTTTTCATTAATATGTTCACTGCTTGATATGGCTTAATGGTTATTTATATATTAGTAAAGAATATGCTATTTTTAAATTCAGTCATGTAATTTCTACATTAATGTATATATAATAATAGCTTTTTACTCATGCTGTTTCCAGTGAACAGATTTAAACACTGCCTCCCAAGATGTCAGAGCAATTTTGCTTTTTTGACCTAAATGCTGTATATAGAGAAGAACTGTAGACAATGTTTTTCTCATACTTTGTTTTTGGTTTTGTTTTTTTTTTTAATCAAGAATGAACTTTTCCAAATAATTTTTCTGGAAAAAAAAAAATGCTGGACCACAAAATTATCACTGAAGTGGCAGTGTCTAGGCAAGATGGATTTTTGACAGCACATTATGAAAAAATACCATAAAGTGAACAAAACAAAAGCACCTTCAAAACGTTGTGCTGTTTTGTGGTTCAGATGAACAATTGTGAAGTCGTCAGCATGTCAGGAACTGATGGGACAGTAACAATGGAAAATAAAGGCAGTGCTAACAGTTTTCTGGTGCATCTTTATATGCTGCATAATGCCCTAAGACACTCTGGATGGTAGGCAAATCTGAGGGAGGGGGAGGAAACTCTGCGTGGAGGAGGCTGAGATAAGAGTTTCAAACCACCTCTCTGAATTCTGCATTGCTAATTTATTCAGTTTGTTTGTATGCACAGGGAGAGCTGGTAAAACAAGACAGAATAATCTGAATAATTGCTGTGAATAGAAAAACATGCAGTGAGGAGATATAATGAGAGATAGATGGTACATTAGCGTGTGAGTTGCAAATGTTATCAAAAGGTTATCTTCAGCTGCTGGTGTAAACAGTGGAAATAGCAGCAGAGCTTCTGAAATGAGTGCTTATGCAGGAGAAGAAATGAAAAAAGTATTCCAAGTTCCTGATTTTTCTGAGCTTTGCATGAGGACTTTGGGAATTCAGACAGCTTTCCCCAGGTGAGAAGTTTGACTGATCAGAAGGAGACAAGGACTCTGTCTCGCTAGCTGCTAGGGGAGACTCCAGAGTGGTGATACTGTGCTCTCTGCTGCAAGTGCAGTGGAGGTCATTAGTTGGGGAGTGCTGTGAGCATTTGAAGAAGTAACTTGATATTAGTTCCGTTACCTTTTGGTAGGGGAAAGGGTTTTTGGGATACAAGATAATTACATTTCTAGGTTTTCCTTCATCATCATGGGTGTTAGAAACTACTTTTTAATGAAAACATAATTTCTTAATCCTGTGAGTCTAGGAGCTGAGGTTTCAAAACCTTTTTTGAGAGCCAGCATTAGAATTGTGGCAATCAGGCCCACTGACTATTAGCTGTGATCACTTTGTGCGTGTTCAGCTCCTGTAAAGAGCAATCTTCCCTTAAGAGAACAGCACATAACTTGCAATACAGTCTGCTAAACCAAGGTCAGTCCCTGCACTGAAACATGTATCTCAGGCAGTGAAAAAGTGGCTAGCAATAAGGCAGTAGAACAGGCTAGAAGAAAAAACAGGCATTAACTGGTGTTTGGCATAATGGGAATTCTTCAGTTTTTTCTTATTTTTTCTTCCACCAAGGAAAACTGTACTGTCTGAGCTGAGGGGCTACAGCTGAGGACTGAGGTCATTATAACACCAGTGGCAGAACTGTGACCAAAATTTCCTGGGAAGTGCAAGCTTTGCAGGGTGCTTTCAGCAGCTTACCTGGGTGTTCTGGTCTCCCAAGACCACTTCCATTTGCGGGGTCATGCCTACACATGCCTGTGTTTTCCACATTCCCTAGACATTGCCTCTCCTGTATTTATGTTACTATTGCTTTTCAGCAGGATTACGTTTCCCCAAGTAGCAGCACTTTCAGTTGGTAGCTTGTGACTGAGTGTTTAAGAAAGGTAGGCAGACATAGTTTGGGGCAAATGTTTAAGTGCAGTTACAGCCACCCTAAAGAAAATCAAACACAACTTTGAATTGGACACACAAATTTCTAGAGTAAATACCCAGCTGTGAAGTTTAGAAGTTAGCATATTGACTCAACCTTAGCAAGCCCCAGGGTGGTTTTTAGCTTGGCTTACATTCTCCTTTTGTTTTCACTACCAGAGGAATTTTCCTAAGTCAAGCTGTCCTCAGCCTATCTCTCTGAGGTTGTTTCTTCAGTAAATCAGTGGACATTCACTGCAGTTAGTGCACAGGCTTCTAGCGAAGCATCCTGTTAACCACTGCGGGGAGCCTTTCTCGTGGCCTCTCTCCATGACTTTTTCCATTGTGCTGAGCAGGGTGGTGGCTATAGAATCATAGAATAGACTTGGTTGGAAAAGACCTCTAAGACCATCAAGTCCAACCATTAACCACCTATAAGTGGTGGAGAAGACTCTCTCCAGTGCCCTCTTGCACGAGAGTGCTGTCATCCATGCAGAGGTTAAAACACTTGGATGAAAGGCAGACTCCCAGCCTTAAATCAGGCAGAATGTTTCCTTGCCCTGCTTTATTAAAGTTAGTATTTCCTTTCCTTTTCACACAAGCATGTGCAGCAAAACATTTCATTTCAGAGCAGATGGAATGTCAAGCGAGATGATTTGGTGGGAGGATTTTGTTCTGCAGAGAAAAAAATAAAGTTTGATCCAGGACTGGTTTTTGGTTGTTTTTTTTTTTTTAATTTTCACTCTGTATTTTTTGGTTCAGCAGCTGAACCAGAAAACCAATTGTTCCTACAGCCTCTGCATAAAGGGGAAATACAGATGCAACTAGAACTGTATCATTTTAATCTGAACTTGTGATTAAGAGGTGGCACTGAAAACTCTTTTGGGGTACGCAAATGTCTAAATACTACTTTAAAGAGAGTGATAGAAACATGAATATTTGGATAATTGTCATGTGTTCATAGATGAATTGCATATAAAAAACAGGCAGAAATTGAGTGGTTTAAAATAGGAATTATGGCATTTGATCCTGATAATTTAAATTAGTTTCACAGACTGTGTTATCTGACTTGATTGTGATCACATGCATGGTTTAGCCCACCCAATAAATGGTTGTTAGGCACAGAAATGAGGTGTTTCTGTAAAATATTGTTTAATTTAGGTCTCTGCAGCAAATGGAGCCCAGAGACCAAGCTGGGGTCAGTACCTTGCAAACTGTGTTTGGGGCCCGAAGTGCGACCCTGGCCAGGTAAAGGATGAGGATGTTGAGGCAGCTGCTTTGGTGGGATTATGAGGATAAAGGATGTGCTAAAAGACCACGTGTGTTGCGGGTAAGGATAAAACCTAAGGGTGGGAGCAGAACGGGGTCGTGGATTAGGGATAAGAGTTGGAAATGTTCCCCAGGTACTATTAGAATAGGGCTGGCAGGAGTTAGTTTCTAGAGAGGATCAGGGTTGGCCTTGTATAGATTTTGCTGTTAGTTTCATAATTGCTCTGTAATTATTACAAAGACGCCATAATACTCATTTGTAAAAGCCTGGTAACCTGAAGAGCTAAGTGGTGCAGCCTTGCAGCAACCCTGGAGCAGTGGGAGTCAAGAGTTACTGATTCAGACACCCCAGAGGCACAAGTCCCCTTTTAATCAATGACAAATTGATTTCAGAGAATCTGTGGCTTCATTGCATGTGCACGTTTATTTGGCCCTCTTTTACAGCTGATATATGACTGGTTTAGGAGCTCTTCTCTTTAAGGTGTTACTGTAATCTGTAGAGAGAGAATCATCCAAAAGGGAATTTGGGGCTGTGATTCATTTTCAGAAAGAAGCTAATTTCTGTCAACTGACAATGGAAGTAGCTGAAGGGAAAGCATCATCAGACTGAGTGAACACTCCCCAGAACAACTTTCTCCTGCTCTCTGTGGTATTAGTTTTCCATGAACTTTCATGAAGAGTTTTACTGCTGAAGGATGGAGCAGTCTCACTGGGTTTCCAGTCAGTGTACTCATTTCTTGTAGTTTTGTTGAGTGTTCTGCTGCCAAGGAGCACTTCAGGACTTACCCAAACTGGAATTCAGTCTTAATCATAATGATTCTCCCTTCTCATGGATATCAGTGATCTCTGCTGGTCCCTACAACTGATTTGGACTTTCTGCAGCTGCCTATAAGTGTTGGCCCCAAAGCTGCACAGAGGCTGAGATCTATCCTTAGCATAGTCCCTTCTCGTGTTCGTTAAACACCTTTATCCAAGCTCCCAGTTGGCAGCCAGCTTCAGAAAGTGTCACTGCTCAAAGTCCTTCTAACGTGTATGTTGGTGCTCGGTGTGTGCCCGTGGCAGCTGGCAGTGGCATGGGCACTGGGTACCCCTCATGGGGGTGTTGTGAGTTCAGTGAAGCTTCTGCCTCTTCTCTGTCAGGAAATGAAAACTTGAGCAAATAACTGATCACAAAGAAGTGCAATTCTTGCTTTTTTAGCATTTTCCAGCTCAAGTTGATCTATATCTGAGGAAAGCATGTCACTCTCTGCTGGTGTCATAGGCAAGTGGGGTTTAGTCAACAACTTGTAGTGGAAGCAATGCTGACAAATTTTTCATCTGAGTCTGGAAAGTATTTCAAATTAAATATTCCAAGGCAACTGCTGAAATCTTTAAAGGCAATTTGTGTTTGTAAATGATACTTAATGTAGTATAATACTCCCAAGTATAGCACAACTCGCTGTAGGCAGGTCTTCCTTAACTTACAAAAGGGTCTTGTTCTTTTTGAAAACCTTCCATTACTGTCTAGCTACACTGAAAAAAAAAATCTCTCTCAAAAATATGCAGTGTATTTTAGAAGCATACTATGTCATTTATAATGCTGTGAAAGCCCTATTATTGACTCATGGGTAGTCTCCATTAAAATAT
Organism: Podargus strigoides; assembly: GCA_028020825.1. Taxonomy (NCBI): domain Eukaryota; kingdom Metazoa; phylum Chordata; class Aves; order Caprimulgiformes; family Podargidae; genus Podargus; species Podargus strigoides. Next base: position 36,477,023 of record CM051625.1, read on the forward strand.
TAAATTATAGAGCCTGTCTAAAAAATCACTAGGAGAGATGCATTAACTCTGAGTATTTAGATGGGTCAATGGAACTCTAGTTACAGTGGTGGGTCACTGTAATCCTGATACCACCGTGTGGCTCTTAGTGCCAGCAATCCAACTCCTACATGAATAAAAAGTAAAATTTCAGCATTTCCAAAACTCTGAGCCTCTGGGAATTTTACCAGGCTGAGTGAGTTCAAAAGTTGGCATCTGTTGTTCCTAATTATTCCATAATAATTAGTGATGCAGATCCCACTTGGGGAGGATCTTCCCTGTGCTTTTAGAAACTAACAACACAAGACAGAGCCCTCGGAGCTGAGGTTCAGTGCTCAGCGAGGTGATTATGCAGTTATGTTAGTAAGGATTAGAAAGAGCGAGCCAGCTGCCTCTGCCACTCCCGATAACACAAAAAATTGGTATTTTCTACTTGGTGTGATTTTTCAAGACAAAAAGCAAAGTATTATCTGATGCATCAATGATTTACAGCTGAGCAAGTCTATATAGACTAAATAAATCATCATTTTTGTTTTTAAATACCTAGCTCCCCCTGAAATGTTTAATGTTTTGCCATTAAAACAGCTAACTAATTAGAATGATTTCAGATGGAATTGATTTCCAGTTGGTTGACAAAATTCCTCCGATAATTCTGTTCTTGATGATTTTATCTCCCATAATGTCTGTCAAACCCAGCCATGAGGGAGGATTTGGGCCCTCTGATTTCAATCTTTTATGTAAAAGTTTATTTCAACTTGAACATTCTTCTTATAGAATAGAAAATTATATCTTTTTGTACAGTTACAATAATTACTGTATATCTCAAGAGATTGTGGATCATTCAGAAAAGGATGTAGAGTGTCTAGCAACAGTTATCCTTAGTGCAGAGTCGGAATAGCATGGGTAACACTGGAAGATCATGTGTTTTGGATCATGAAATAAAAAAATTTTGTGCTTCTGTTGTTCCTGTTCCCGAGAAGAGGTGGCTCTGATTTTGTGCTGCAACTACCAGATGGGTATCTGCACTGTCCCATCTCCAGTGTCAGTGCCAAATATTTCTCCTCTTCAGAAATGTCTGTTGGGCTTTCCAATAGAGAGTCAATACTACTGCTGTTTGGTCATGCCAGGCCCCCCCCCAAGACCCTTTTTTCTGTCTCTCTCTTTAAAATTGTCTTGCAGTAATATGTAAAGTCTGATTAGCCCCAGAAGTGATCAGCTGTCTAGATTGCATCAGGGAATTTCATATTCATGAAATAACTTAAACATGTCTCTTACTCTCTCAGATGATTTAGTTTCAGTGTACAATTTGTCTTCGCAGTGTTTGACTCTTAATGTCTCATGACAAAAACAAGAGGTCACAGAATGACAGGATTATTGGCTGCGGGAGCTCTCTGCAGGTCTCTAGAGCAGCCTCCTGCAACACTAGACCAAGCCAGCCCTGGCTTTCTCCAGCTAACTCTTGGAAATCTCCAAGGATGCACTTTCTACCACCTCTCCAGGTACCTGTTTCAGGGATGCACTGCTGTCTTGGTGAAACAACCTTTTCTAGTGTCCAGTCTTTACCTCCTAAGCTACATCTGGTGGCCACCATCCTGTCTTTCACTATTTGCCACTACCAGGAGGAGTTTGGCTCTGCTGTCATAACTCCTTTCAAGTAGCTCTAGGCTCTTCTTTGTCAGGCTAAACAAGCTCAGTTCCTTCAAGCTCTCTTTGTAGGTCCTGTACCCTGAGCCCTTATCCCTGGTTGCCATCCCCTGACTTCTAGATTCTGGGGATCCAAAGCTTGGCACGGCATCACAGTTGCAGCCTCACCAGCAGAGGCACTGTGTAGAGGATGATTGTTTCCCTCAGTCCTGGTGAGGCATCCCAGTAGGCAGTTTGCCTTATTTATGATGGGAGCCCACCAGTGGCTCACATGAAACTTTGTGCCTGCCACAGCCCCAGCTGCTTTTCAGCAGGGCAACTACTCAACCAGTAGTGATGATGCATAGGATTATTTCACCCCAGCTGCCTAAGATTGCACTTCTCCTTATTGTACTTTGTGTGGTTTCCTTCAGCCTGCTCCCTAAGTTTCTCGAAGTTGCACAAGACCACCACAAGAGGGGCTGTTTTTCCATTCTTCTGCCATGCACCTCCCTGGTTTTGACGAGATATTTCATTCAGGAACTGAGGAATCCAGACAGCAATAAACTTTTGGTGGTAAATAACAGATGCAATTTCAATGAGTCAACATTTTCTGACAAAAGCAAAACGTGATCAGGAAATCCCTGACCTGATCTAAACCTTACCAACCTTTTGGTCAGTGTGTAAGCTTTCTTCACTGCAGAGTTGTAAATCATCATTTTCCTATGGACATTGAAAAATTCTGCTTTCCTGATGCAGAAACAGTGCTGCCATCTCTTCCGATTAATTTTCATCAGCCTTCTCACAGTAATTGTTGTTGTAAACAACAACTAATATTGGCTTGGTTTCTGTCTGTAGGGGTTTGTTTGTTTATTTGCTTGTGGGGCTGGGTTTTTTGGTTTAGTTTTCTTTTGTTTTAAGCAATTTTTCTGCCCTTACAACTAAAGAGAAAAAACTTTAAAACCCAGTTGAACTGTAAGGTGCAAAAACCAAAGTAGAAACAAAAAGAGCAAATACCAACCCTCCCCCTGGATTTTGCAGCCAGTCTCTGCCAGCTTTGAAACATTTAAATGTTAATACTGGTTTTACATAGAATCATAGAATAGAGCTGCACCCTTGTACCTCCTGTTGGAGTTGGAGCTGGATGACAGTACACTTAGTACATCATCTGCATCATCTACATCTTACCAGACTGATGTTTTATTTCCACATATAAATACTGTGATGTTTTCCTCTCTTCACTGTTCTTGCTTGCTGCTGGCTGTTTTGGTTGCATAGTTAATTGCAGAAGTATTTATTAAAAGGGGCTTTTTCTTTCAAGATACTTGGTCCAGCCTTCATTCTCCCCTGCTGTTGTTGCAGTAAAGTGCACTTCCACAATTAACCATTAAGCGGGGATGTAAATTAAGCTGCTGGACTAGCAGATAAATGAAACTGTCACATGTATAATTGCTAGGCAAAGTGGCTACAATTTTAGCTATTTTCATTGGCCTATTATTGCAGCTTTCTATTGCTAAAATAATAAATCATTGTTTGTGTAGAAAGAGGTATGTACCATATGAGAGAGAGGCAGATTTTTAAGCAGTGATTTTGTATAGGAGAGCTTTGGCAAGGCCCCAGGTCCATTGTGAGTCAGAAAATAATGGTTTAAACGCGATGCAGTGCTGTGCTGGATGCTTTGCCAGGGTGCGTGGACAGTGTGCTTGAAGGAGATGCGTGGGGTGTAGACAGGGCTCGTGCTCTACCAATGCCTCTTCCCTGGTGATGTCTGAGATGGGGTCAGTAGCTCCACATGAAGGCATCCTCTGTCTTGTTGGTTCAACTGAGCCTGAGGGACCATATTTCACCACATGCATATGCCATAGTTCTCTCAGCGATTTGCATTGGGACCTAAGGCAGCACCGTGATATAAAATGCAGCAAATAACTTTAAAAAATATTGGCAAGCTTTCGTTTTTCCCCCCCAAAGTAACTCTTCCTTAATGTTTGTTTCGCTTAAAAGACAGTATGGATGTATTTGATCATTTCCTTTCTTGTATGACGTCCAAGAGACTTATTCATATGTCAGGTGACTAGAATGTAGCTTTCACTTAGGATTGAAATGAGAGCAGTTTGGTACCTGCTTTTGATGGGGTTTTCAGGTTGCTCTGTGTAACTTTAGCCTGTCTGTTACTGTGCAGGTATTTGGAGCACTTGATAGTACTTGCTTTGGTACATCAACTGGATGTTTTGATTAGTTAAAACTTTCATTTGGGGATAACCCAAGATTAGAAATTCAAGTTTTATTAACTGTGCCTACAGCAGAAAATCATTGGAGTTTCAAATAGGTCTCAAGAGCCCAAGAAGCTATAAATCATTTAAGCTCGTTAGAAAGTTGCTTAAGCTCTTTTGTTTACTATCCTAAAATTCTCCATTATGCAGTATTTTATCCTATATATAAAGTCCCTACAGCTCCTCATTGTTATGAAAAACAAATGCAGATCTTTGTAATTGTTTGGTCTGTTTTCATGGAGGAAACTTTTGAGATGTCACATGAAGGATATACATTGCATATTTAAAAAAAACCAAACCAACAGTTTGGGACATTTTTTGACAAAGTTTCTGTCAAACCTGGACACCCTCAAAGAGGTGATAGGCAAGCAGTGGAAGCCCCATCTTTAGTAAATTACACCACTATGAAGAGTCTCCAGTGGGTCACTCAAACATACTGTCTACTTGTAAAAACAGGACTAAATTTCCTACTTTTAATTGGAGAATATCACATACTGTAGGCTCTAAATAGGTCCAGCACAGTTGCAAATCCAATTCAATATAAGCAAGGTGTTTGGTCTTTCTGCAATTTCCCAATATTGCAATTTTCCCAGAAATATTAGCAGATAAAGATAAAGCAATTTTAGCTATTCCTCAGTGGCATCCTCTGTGCTGATTTCAGGCTCTTCTTGAAATGCTAATATATCATCCTCACTGCTGTACTCTTGCAGCCTGTTCCCCGAAGGGGATTCGGATTGCCTTCTTAGTAGCAGATTATTTCCTGATTACATTTCTCATATTAGGGAATCCATGTATTCAGCAAGAGACCAAAGCGCAATGATCATTTCACAATTTAGCTTTATCTAGTCATCTATTAGCAAGTCATATGATATTTCAAGTGATTTTAGCTTTGATGAGGAAAAGAGCTCACCAAGACATTAATCACGCAGTAGTTTGTATACAAAGCAAATCGGTGCCTCAGAGCATCTAAATAAAATACCATTTCTTTGCCTAAAAGCAGATATTCTTGCTATCAAGGGCACCAGAGGATGTTTACAGATGCCTTCATGTGTCTACTTTGCTGGACCATTTAATGCTAATCTAGTGTTAGATTACCTTTCTGAAGCTGCTAATAAAATCTGTTATATTACTGTGTTTAGCTGAGGCCCCAGGGCTTCAGAGATGAGATTTCTATCCACTGACAAATCATGGCTGGGTGAAAACTCAAAGCAGATACTTCTCTGCATCAGGTGTGAAACACACTTGCATCCTAATCCTGCCAAATGATACAGTAATGGAGAGATGTGTAAAAGGTTTGTTTATTCCACAGAAGAGATTTCATCTGGGGATGCAGGCAGGGGAAATAGATATCCTTGAGCTATATGCAATTGCAGGAAAGCCAAAGTGGATGTCAAATGCTGTTTGGCACCCAGGGAATGCAGATTTTAAAGTCTGGAAACAGTACAGAGTGGTAAAGGCTAAGACACTATTTGTCTTCCCAGCCCTGTGAGTATCATGGGTGCAAACAATCCAGGGAATTTGAGAACACCAAATGCACCTCAGTGAAGAGAGGCTTGGTAAGAGATTTTCAGCTGGCATAAATCTGTATCATTCTCTCGTGTCCCAGTGTAATTATGGCTGTTAAACTTTTGGGGCAGGTACTGCAAGAGTTGGTCAGTAAAACAGGCCCTGGAGAGCATCTTCTCTGTATGGCAGCACGACTAGAAGACTGAGACTTTTCCAAGACTAATGTGACCCATCAGAGCTTTGTGCTCATGTTATTGATGCAGTTACTCTATTGCATTTATTGCCCAAATGTCTTCCCTTTTAACAAATGACAAACTGTGTTTTACTACTACTGGTATTCTTGGAAGATTCCTCTGGAAAGCATCTCAAATTCCTTTGTGTAGAGTGCCTTTGGGGATCTTTAATGTTTTGGATGGATAGTGCTGGCTAGTGGGCAATAGGAATGCAATTTGGAAGGAAGCATGACTTTGATTTTTTACAGCATTATATCTTGTGCAGCCCTTGAAATCTGTGCACTGAGAGTAGGAGATAAAACACCTCCCATACAGAAGTTCAGGACACCACACTGGCTTTGTTCTCTCTGTAGTGTCACCTGAAACTGGAGACTAGCAGGAAATAAAGCCTTCTCTTTCTGCTTTCCAAGTAATGCGTTCAGTTCATTCTACTTCAGATGGCAGCAGATGAGCTCCTCATCCAGACTTTCTTTATAATCCCTGCTAAGAAATAGGCATTTCTAGGGCATGACTCATCTGATCTCTTTCAGATGTCTGCATTAGGAGGAGGTGGGATGCACTGCTTCTCTCTGCCACCTGTGAAGGGAGGCTCTCCATGTCTAGTTCAGAGGTAGGCGTCTAATCTTAGCTGACAGAGATCCTAGCCCATATGTTCAAACCCTTCCCCTGACCGTCTTAGTTGGCCCTTCTAGAGAAGAAGGCTTCTTCTGAGTCAGACTCTGTGTGTGTGTGTTTTGGCAGCTGAGCAGTGTTAAAACACAAAGCCCAGTGTAGGGATGTAATTTGTCCTCCAACTTAGAACAGACAATTCCCAGATTAAAACCTATGTGTTTCCAGGGCTTGTTCCTGTTAGAAGAAATGCTCAGTGATGGTCTTCCACCAGAAGCACTGAGCTCTGCAAGGGGTGAATTACACTTTGCCAGAGTGGGACCCCAGACCTGGTGGGATATTGGGTTCTTTTGGCTGCTTCTAAAACAAGATGACAATTTCCTTTCAGAAGCGAGTGTGAAAAGAAAAGCTGGTGCTTGCCCCCCAGTTGTCTGCCCTTATTGCAACAAGGATCAACTCTGCACATGGCAGCCTTCTGCTATATCTTTTGCTTCAGGTGCCCAGCCCTCTCTTGGGACATTTTACCTGGGGGACCAGATTTTCAGACCTACCCCTTTCCTGTGAGTCTAATGGGAGAAAAATTTAGAGTGACCTAAAGGCACCTACTGAATAGAAGAGCCAGATAGCTTTGTTTCTAGAGGGGGAAAGGAATTAAAAGTTGGTCTAAAGTAAAGGCTGGGAGATGAAATGAAGATAAACTAGAAAACAGCAAGCAGTCAGTAGACTGGATGGTCATTTTTTTTTTCTTGAGAACTCTTTGCTCTTATGGATACTAGTGACCCTTGAAGGATCACTTTGATTGATTGGACAACTTCAGCTAAGTGAGGACCATGGCAGTATATTTTTCATAGATCCTAGAGACAGGCCTGCTAGCACAGGCTCAGTAGGAGCTTGGATGGCTCTTTTCTAACCTTTTTGCACTGCTGTTAGACATTCTGCAGGCTGCCAAAGGAACGATAATGAAAATCCAGCCAAGGGAGGTCTAAACACCTGACTACATCAAGGACAGTGTCTGCTGTGTGAATTGTCAGGAAAGGTTTAGATATTGGCACAGTCTTCTCTCCTGGAGGCAGGACAGTCAGGCAACTGAATTCTCCATAAATTTTCCTGTCATTCATCTGCCAGGAGTATTTTTCAGAAAGGCTGCTGTTCCATCCAGGTACTCCCCTTTTGTAATCGAATGATGATTTATTATCCAAGCAATGAAGAAAAATATATTACCTTGGAATTTATGAATGCGTAATGATGTGTAAGCCATAATAATGAATCACTCCTTTCCCTCCTCTCCCTTCCTTGTGTATATTTGGATGTTTATTTCCATATAAATTTCCATTTATTTATGTCCTCCAAAGTTCTTCACAAAGGGGAATTCCCAAGTTAGGGTGTTGGAGAGTTTGAGATACCTGAGCTGAGAACAAACAAACACTGTATGCCTTCCAGCCTTCTATTTCCCTGTTTACTTGCTTTCCCAATGCTTGCTCGCTTTCCTCGTCTGAGCTATCACTATTGTGTGTCTCCCTTGCAGACATTTTTTTGACTCGGATAACTATTTACTTGAGGTCTGGGTGAGGAGCATTGCCCAAGTAGCACAGGCTAAGGCAAGCCAAGGTCCTTGACCACCTCACTGTCATCACATAGAATAATAGAATGGTTTGGGTTGGAAGGGACCTCAAAGATCATCTTGTTCCCACCCCCCTGCCATGGGCAGGGACACCTCCCACCAGACCAGGTTGCTCCAAGCCCCATCCAGCCTGGCCTGAAACACTGCCAGGGAGGGGGCAGCCACAGCTTCCCTGGGCAACCTGGGCCAGTGTCTCACCACCCTCACAGTCAATAATTTCTTCTTAATATCTAGTCTAAATCTTCCCTCTTCCAGTTTAAAGCCATTACCCCTCATCCTGTCACTACATGCATGGTTCAGCAAGGACTGGTGCAGACTCAGAGAAGTGCTGGATCCCCTGCAGGTTGTACTGGTGAGAGGTGCCCAGAGGTGACTCCCAGGACAGCAGCATTACATGTCTTAGGGTCTTTTTCTAGTCCATAGTCTAAGGTTTTGTTTATATTTGAGTAATACCAAAGGAGCCAAGAATCTAACATGATCCAGACTGGAGGAGGAGAAAAAAACTGTTGTTAAACCCTTGAGGGAGCAGTGTTGGAGAGAGACTGAAGCCTGTCATGAAGTGACATGAACCTGGTGATGCACCCTGCTCAAAGTAACTCCAAATATATGTGCTGCATTCAGATGTTGAACTCGGCTATCATGATTTCTAGCCTTCACTGCAAGGTTATTTTTTCCACTCTAATGCATTACTTCATCTGGACCCATTTGGAAGACAAGGTAGTGACATGCACAACGGCAGAGCCATTACGAAGAAGGAATCTATGTGAACTAGATTGGAGATTGTTTAAGCTGATTCAGTGGCATGGTCTTAGCCAACGCTGTGCTCTACAAGATGGGGTGGATCAAGAATAATTCCATGATAGGTAGAAGTGACACTAGTCTAAGCATAACCTGATTACCCTGCCACACACTCCCCAAACCTCTGCTACTGTTTGGCAGGGAACGTCCTAGCTAGGCTGACACTTAGGGTTTTTTTCTGGTGTGCCATTTGCAAGCTTCCTTGGTTGCTTACTGTTATGCTGTGCTTGAAGTGTAGTTGACAAAATGTGTTCTTTTAGGCTGGAGATGTCAAAAGAGCTTTGTGGTGGTTAGAGGCCCAGATCTACTGGAATTCTGAAGGAGCTGGGTATCTAGCACATAGAATTTTCATTGAAAATCCCAGGCTAGGCCATTTATTATTCTTGGTTTATTCAGAGCATGTCACAGAAAAAAAATTGTTGCCCATGAGAGCTGTAGGGAACAATCCCACAGTTCTGGCTGCTCTGTTAAAGTCTCATAAGGCAGAACAGACACTGCAGCAGGCTTCATCCCTTTGGGGCTACAACATGCGGTTCTGAAGGGATTAATAAACCGACTGTATTTCAGTGAGTGCTGTAACAAGACAGTATTGCAAAAGTGTCTCAAATACTGAGAAGGACTTTGGCCAGAGGCAGACTTTTCAGTGTCTGGAACTGCACACACACAGGCGCTCTTAGCTCGCACAAGACTAAGTCAGTCTTTAGCAGAATGAAGATGTTACTGGAAAAACAGAAAACTGTATCCATCCTTGCAGGCTGCATTTGCATTTGAATGGGTTTTATTCTTTTCATGCTCATAAAAACTGTTATATTAAATATTAAGATGGTATTTTTCTTGTGTTACTGTACACTTTCCACACACCTGGAAATTAACTCCATTGTAACCACAGTAACCCCCTAAAAGAGGACAGAAAACCTGTTTATACTAGTGGAAGAATATTGCAAAAGCAGATTGAGAAGTTTCATTTTTCCACTGGCCTGCCAAATTCCTTGACTGACATCACTAAAGATATAGACATGACTATGTTCTTTTATTATTAAGATGCAGCAGAACAACAAGGCAAGCAGTGCTTGGCAAAGCACAGAGAAGGAACCTTATTAACACCCTTATCTTAGGGAGTTTAACTCTCCAGAGGCAAGTCCAAATGAGCATTAAAGTTTTGACTTGAGCTGCAGGGTGTGTCGTCTCTGATTTTTTGCAGGCTGGACTGGGACGTGTATGTGTGTGTTGGGGGGGAGGTGAGATGGGAGAGAGACCACATGAATTCACTTGTATTGCCTGTTGCCAGGAAGGCACACTAGAAACATCCTCATTAATGTTGCCATGGACTCAAAGGCAGGCAGTTGTCATTGATTCTGGTGCAGTTCCTTTTGCATTTACACTGGCTTGAGCAGAACTGAGTACACTTTGCTCCCTGTAGCAATACGTGTGCAAGGGTTGCTTTCAGTTCTTTCAGCGTTAGGCTCTGGCATTTCTGGGCAAGATGTGAATATGTGAATTTAAGCTTGAATTTGGAGCAGTACATTAAAGGAAGAAGGAAATTTTCCATAGGTGTAATGGACTTTAGACACATAATATCTAAAAGCACAATAATTACATTTTCATACTCTCCATATGAAATCTACTACGGTATCTCAGCTGTAGTCCCTCATTAAATTGCTATTTTATCTGAAGGTTTGTCATGGAAACTCCACGTCAAACTTCAGGTCTAAGGATGAAGCCCCTCTTCTGAGGAACACGCTAATTTATTTAGGCTTGCTACACTTAATGTAAAATTCTTCCTGCAAGTTGCTAGTGGTCCCGGTTGACTTTCTTATACATTGCATACCAGCTGACTGGTCTTCTTATCAGGCTGACCCTACAGAGGAGGGAAAAACTGAAAGAATCAAGACAACCTTGCCTGATAAGACAAGAACCACTGACTCAGCTAAGCCATATGTTTGAATTGCACTTGCTAAGCAAACAGACTATAGTATTTACAAGACTTCACTAAACACTTAAATCTATTTTGTGGACAAAATGATTTTAAGTTAATTTATTTTGTTGAGAGAATAATTTAAGCAAGTTAGCATTTTGTTGACAGAATTATGATGAAATTCATTTTGTCTCCATAACTGATTGGACAGTCAGCTGAATGCATTTTCTCCACAGAATCAAGTATGTGCCAGGACTGTCAAACAGGGTTTCCTCCATGATTTCAAGTCAGTTTGTCAACAAAATGAATACAAAATCCTTTTGTCTACAAAATGAACTTAATTGTTTGTCGATAAAGAATGCAAAGCCAAATGATCCTCTGCTGAACACTGATAAAAATGTAGGGGGCTGTGTGTGTGTGTGTACACAAACACATAGGGCTGTGTACCTTGCTTTGTTGACAGAGTCCGAATGTCACAAACCGAGTGCCTGGCAGGAAATGGTGTCCAATCCAAGCTGGGATGAGACATGGTCTGGATATTATGTTCATGTTGAGAGCATCACAAGGAATTAACTGGTGTAGAAATGCAAAGTGTGGGGGCTGGAAAGCCATCAATATTGTTTCTAGCAGGGATTCAAAGCCTCCCATTGTGAGTGTCAGTTCCAGTTCTTCTCGGTATGGTACAAGCACTCGTAGGATGCAGTGGTTTTCCTACCTTGAAGAATTGTATCGCAAATAGATGCGGTAGATGAGGAGTGGAGAGAGGATGTGTTGTATTCAGATCATGCTGGCTGGGAGCTGAGGCATAATGAAACAAACTCATTAGTTTGAAGTCCTATGAGGAAACACCTCTCGGAGACCAGGAATAGATTTCAGTCGTCTTGACCACGTACAGCACCCTCTCCCTCTAGACAGACACTAATTAAGGTGGTACACCATGAGCCATGTGCCCATACAAGATGGAAATTTCACTTAAACCTTGATTTTAAGCACAAATGGGCTCATCTGAAGCCCACTGATGGCTTCATTTTCTTCTGCCATTTTAATTTTTTCATATTTTTGCAGGTACAGTATGATTGCAAGTATTCCCAGGGCTCAGGTTTGAAGACAGCATCTGGGGTGTCAGCTTTGAGGACCTCTTGAGTAGACCTGGGAATGTAATGGAAAAAACACTGTGTGTTTTATTCTGAAAGTGTCGTTATACTTTTGGAGCAGTCTGCTTAGCGTTAAATATCTGGAAAGGTACAAGAAAAAAAAGAAATATTCACTCATTAAGTATGTCATAAAAATTGCACAAAATCTTTTTTTTTTTTTTCCTTTTCACTCTCCTCCTTTGTGCTTTTAACAGGGTTAAAGTCAATGGAGGGTAGGAGAAATATGAAATAAAGCTATGAAGAAATATGACAGTGTCATAGTGCAACATAAAAGTTCAGCCCTCTAATATGTTTTCATGTTCATTCAGGAGGAAACAACCGACTAATCCCCAAGTTAATTTATACTGTTTAAAGTACCCTGGCTTTCAGCTCTGCTAATTGTCAGAAAAGCCAAAAGGAAAAAAAAAAGCAGTCCCTCTTCAGCTATGTTTTCTCTAAATATTCTGGTCACTGCCAGAGTGTTGAGGTGAAGGAGAGGTACATTAGGTATGGAGAGGCGAGGTTAAAGGCACAAAAGTTGTTTCTCCTAATGAGGTTTGTCATTTACAAGGGCATAATCATCTCTGTTTTCTGCAAGGGAACATGTATGTCAGAAGCACTATGCGAGACGCCGTTTTCACATTCTCCTGCAGAATGTGACCTTTGAGAGAAATGCAGCCCTGTACCTGAGGGTTTAAAGCTGCTCAGACACGGCACATGTTGCAGCAGTGCTGGCAGGAGCTCAGCTGACGGTGGGGCCTTCCAGCTAACACTGGACACAGAGAGCAACTGGCCTCACTTATGTCAGGAGGTGTCAACCCTCCTTGGGCTTGAGTGCCCATTGCTCTTTATTATATGCATATTTTTTTTACAGTGCTTCCAAAATGTTTCCTTACTAGCTTTTGTCTTCTGCTTTCTGGTGTGAACTGCTGGTCTGTGGGGCTGAGCAGGAGCAGCAATGAGGGTTTTGCAGTTTGGTTATACCATTTATTCATGCTTTTTCGGTTGAGCACATTATGCTGTGTCCTGTGAGGAGCCACAATTGCTCTTGCTGTGGAAGGTAAAACAAATCAAACGTGTCAGACTCCCTTGTTGCTCAACAGTCACTAATGACTGCAGCATATGTTGCTGCTTCCTAGGCCACTGGGAGCTCAGTGCATCTGTTACTCCTTCAGGAGCCAAGTCCTGATTGTCAATACCGTGATACCCATGCACTTACTCAGCAGAAGCATGGCGGTGTTAGCTGGTTCCAGGCCAGTGACAATGAAGCTCGAAAGGGACCGTGCTGGAGAAGGGGTGCTAGTAAACCTAGGGAGAATTAGGCAACAACTGGGGACCATGACATGCTCATCTGTGATACACAAATGATCTAAGTGTCTCAAAGAAATCCCAACCTGGAAATAAAAAGGCTGCAAATTGCAGATGTTATATTAACATGTGTTAATAAGGCACTCACTGGGGCCTGCATGCATAAATTGTCCAGGTAATAAAACCCCCTACAATGCTAGTGCTGTGGGACCTCTCGAAAGCCAGGATTTTCAAAAGGATGCAGTACCTGTAGTGTGGGATGTCTGGAAATCTGGCCAGTGTGCTGTGAATGTCAAGCTGGGAGTCCACGTTTTTAAAACAGCCTGGTAGAAACAAAATGACAAAAAAAAGGCTTTTGTCACCTCTGTATTTCAGATACCTCCTCACTGCTCACCAACTCACATATTTGCATACCTCCCAGCAGATCACACTGTATTTCCCATTTTACCCTGAGGTCAAGTCTGTGGTGTGAGCATTCAAAGTCACACCTACTCATAAAACTGATAGGCAGCCTAATAACTCTTCAGGGCCAGGGAGAGGAGAGCGAGATTTTAATGCAGGCAAAGGCAGGACACTTTGAAAAAATAAAAAGTCTGTACTGTGTGCTATAAGGAGAGAGGAGAGTACTTGCTATTAAACTTATAATGTCATACCATATAATAAAACTGAAATTGGAGCTGCTAGAAAGGCCAAACCTGATCTCTTTTGCCTACGTGCATTTTCTTTGCTGATGTAGTTATTCCTGCTGCTGGCTCCAGCACAATAATCTTCTAAATGACTTGGCCTACATTACACCTCACTTTCTAGGGGAAACCATAAGTGTCATTTTAGTGTGTTGAGGTGATGTAATAGACTTTATCAGTATGTAAATTATTATGAGCTTCGTTTCAAGCCCTACTAACTAAGTGCATGAATGACTAGAGATTCTTAGTAAGGTCTGTCTGCAAAGGTCACATAGGATTATTTTGAGTGTAAACTGTAGAAATGGTTTCTAGAAAGACTGTGTGGTATTTTGATATGAGGAACATAAATGGTAGTAGTTATTCCACCTCTATCAAAAAAGAGAGATGTATGTGGTTTGCAGCTTTGTGTGGAGTAGAGTGCTCTAAAGGGCGGTTAGATGACTCACCGCAGGCAGGCCACTGGAAGTTTCTGCTGTTCAGGACATTTGCTCTTGTTTTGTCCAATAGAATCCTAAAGTAATGGAGCTGTCATTGTAATCTGACGGGTAGCTAACATATAAAGAGGGAAAGATACATGACTTGGAGCAGCACTTGTTTGGAGCTGTCTCATTAGTCACATGCAGGAAATCAATCAGTGCAGCGGGGCTCCATAATTCAAATTAAAATAAAATATATGTATACTTCATAGTCTATGCAGGTGACCATTTTAGGTCTGTGCTGGAGAGCTTTTCCGGCTTTGAGACAATTTTTTGTGGTATTCCCACAGGGACTTCTGGTTGTAGAGAGGTTCACAGCACCTCCCTGAACACATTTGCTTAAAGACATGGCCCAGCTACCTTGCCTGTCCTTGCAGAAGCAACAATAGGTTGGAAAGATGGTCTGAGTGCTCTGCTGGGGAAGCACAGAGGGAAAAGGGGGCAGGATTTCCTTCTTGGAAGAAACCTGAGCTGGTTTGCTGCACAGACATACTGGATTTGTAGGTAGCCTGAATTTAGGGTGAAGGCAGCCTGCTTACAAGAGGCCCAGTGGACGGGCAATGCTAGATCTTGGGGACAGCCTGAGATTCAGAGCAGAGTTGCCCTTCTCCCATGGCCTAGGAGCCGAGTCCTCACTCATCAAGATTCTGGGGCCCTTGGGTATGTCCAGGAAGTTTCTGTGTTGCACTTGCTCGTTTTGCTGCTTCTAAGTCATCTCCTGGTCACCTTGCACTCTCCAGCAGCCTTGTTTTTAGTCTCCCACTTATCTGGAGCTACGTGGCTGGCAGAGCCATCTCTCCATGAAACACTCATGGCACCCATTATGAAGCAGATGATTCCCTCTCAGGACTGGTTGGCACAAGATAAGAATCCCCCCACCAGATCCCTGCGTCTGAGAGAAGCAGGTAGAGCGTTCATACCTGGCAACTGAGGTGCTAGAGATGGATCATATTAATCTCTTTTTAAAGCAAATCACTTTTTCAAGCTCACCTCTAGCCTGATTGAAGCCCCACTATATACTTTCTGGAAACAGATTTCATTCTCAATGACCAAAGACAAATCCTACCTTTCTTGTTTTGGCAAAGAGAGCTCAATGATGTCAGCTAGAGGGGCAGCAGCAGTGTTATCTTTCTTCTGTTTTTATAGCCTAAAGCATGAGAATGATGCTTAGAAACAATAGGGCTGACTCATAAGGGATGACTGTATATGACTCATAAAATGTGAGATTATTCCAGAGGCTTGAAGTATGTGTGAATGCACTGAGACTTGGGCTTGGGAGGGTTATTTTTCATCACTGAAAGAAGAATGCTTGCTGTGTATTTTGAGATGTGCCTAACATATAAAATAACATGTTCCTTGCTGTTGTGTATGTGACTTGTAAGTTTCAGTGGCCTTTCTAAAATATTTCCAGTCTCTGAGGAAATCCAGTGTTAATCACACGTTCCACATCTTTGCTTTAACTCAGGAGGCTAAGGCTGATGGCCGGTACAGTGGGAGCTGTAACTTTCTAAAGAAACTGAAATCAACAGTTTTGATTAGAGACAGCCTGGAAAGGAAGGGTCCCAAACCAAGGGCTGGCCTGTGAAGATCCCAGTGTCATCCTGGGATTTTGCACTGATTGAAGTCAGCTCTGCCATTTTGAAAACTAGGAAAGCCCAATTCAGAAATGTCTGTGCGAGGGACAGACACCCTGAGGATTAATGGCCTGTCTCTTTAAGCAGCACAATTAAGTACCAAGTATCCCTGAGTGACAAAGATGTGCGCTTTCACTGTTACAGCCTCTCTAACAAACCCTTGTGATCAGTCAGCTGTCCTGTTCAATTAGAAAAGAAAGCTGTCATTTGCCTTCCCTCTGCCAAAGGTGTCCTTGCAGTCAGCTGGGTGCAGGCACTAACATGACCCCCCTGAAGCAGGACTCAGGGTCACCACTGGACGAGCACTTGTTCCTTGCATATGGAGCTTCATTGGTTTCCCAGCCAGAGAAGTCTCTTTGTTACCACGTGCTGGCAAGGGAAGGCAGCGTGATGGATTAATGAAATAAGCCTGCTTGAATGGGGCTAGTACACTATGAATGAGTTTCCCCTATACCTGCATTGGATTATAACCAAAGATACTTCTCTAAAATATAGAAAGAAATCTTGGGATTGCACCCGCCAACATTACTTTTCAATACTGTGACGTGTAGTGGCACCTTGTCCCGTTAATTTGCCACTTGGAGAATATAACGATCTTAAAAGAACAGATCATGATAAAACAGGATAGTTCACACATCTGAATTGCAGGGAGCCCTTAGTCCACAGGGAAGGATCCCTCCTTCCAGCTTGATGGTGTCCTTTCTTTGGCTGCATGTAGCAAAACCAATGGCTTTTCCTCATATACATCCAGGTCCTTACTGCCTGTGGACTCTCTGCCATGCTCCAGTTACTGAAGTGCCTGAACAGCCTAAATTAGAGGAGCACATCTTCAGCATACTTTTTATTTAAAATTGATTCGTTTGATATACATCTTAGTGCCACATATGATTGTTTAACCTGGGCTGCAGGGATACCTTCTGAGAAGTCCCAGCAGCTTGCAGTTGCTGCAAGAAGATGAGTTGCTCCTCTGCCTTCTCACCTTTTTATAAATCCATCAGGTGGGGTGAAAGGGAAAATGCCAGCATAGCTCAGTTGGTCTTTTGGGCCACATCCCAGGCAATGGTCATTTCCAAGATGATGTTTGCATGTTGGGCTGTGTACATGCTTGGGTGGGAGGGGGGCATTCAGCATTTTCCTGCACTGCCAAACCAGCTGATGCGAAATCAGAGGTTGGAAGATTATATTGGGAAACTTGCACTTTGTACCAGCCCAAAGAGCCCCAGCTTGCTCAGTGTGGTTCCCAGCATACTACAGATGTTTGTTCAAGCACTGATCACCTCTTCTCTCCATACTCTACTTGCAACTGTTTGTCAAAAAGAATATGGAGAGGTTGTCATGAAAGCTTGCCATGCTAGAAATAATGGCATTGCTGTGCCAAACATGAGCTGTTCAGTGACTGGAGCAGAGACAGCTGTTGACAGAAGGCTGAATTGTTCAGCAACAGCAGACACCAGGATTAAATGAGAGATTTGGAGACTGCTTCATGACTTGCACAGGACCATAACATGTGACATCAAAGATTATTGGTGTTGTCAGGCATGCATTCTCACAGTGAGCTTTCTTTGGGTAGGATTTTCCTCCTGGAAAAATATAAGAACACAGGTTTGTGCAACTCTTTCCAAATTCTTAGCTTTGATGCTACAGTCTGTCACTCCCCTCTATGGCATGCAGCCCTTATCCCAGCTCTTGCTGGGATCCGTGAGCAGTGCTTATGGTCAGGTGTGCACATACCAACTACAAATAGTATTTTAAAGAACAAGGTGTCTTCTGAAAAATCTCATGTGATAAATTAACTCTTTTAGTCTTGTGTGTATCCAGCACCAGACTTGTCCACCAACTACACGTCATATGCAGAAACCTGTGCTCAGGTTGGGATTTAGCCAGTGTCAGAGAGCTCAGTGTACCTACCCAAAATTTGCCACCTTTAGACAGAGAGAGAGTTACCTTGATACGTGTGCGTGCAGTCAGTGTGAATGTACCCAGGCGTCAGGGTGCAGCACAGCACAGCAAATACAACAGCAAATGTAATACCTTGGAGACTTTACAGGACACATAAGGTAGCTTTTTGTGGTAACTATGATTTGGAAAAGGTGACAAATATTAGATTCCCATATTACAAAGTGCAGCAGTCCAGCAGCTTGGTATTTGGAGCTTAGAATCACAGGTTCATTCCTTCTTGCTTGTACCAAAATCAGTAAGAAAGGTCCATATTAACAGTGTAACAGAGGCTTGGCAAGAGATCCAGAATCTTGGCAGGAGTTAAAAAAAACATGAATCTACAAATATTTTTTCTGGAAAGGGGTAATTTTAATTGTGTATGAACATGCAGTTGGACGTGTACAGTGGGGAAAAAAGCCAGCTATTCTATTCTGGTGAAATTGGGACAAGCTGGGGGCATAACTCAGCATGGTTTCTGGCTTCAGAGTGGGAATCAGCACTAGGAGCTTGTCCGTGTGTGGCTGGGGGGGGTCTGAGCTGACTTGAGGTTTTTTTTCTATCAAGGACAGGTATTTTTTTCTGTAGTGTTTAACATAGGATGCAGGGCTTCTCTGCTCACTTGGAAAGGTACCACCACAGCTCTGGGAGGTGTTAGTGGCAGGAAGGTTTTCCTGGTGTTTATCCTATGTTTTCCCTCACTCAATTCTAGCCCATTTTTCATCACTTGAATTGGTTAAAGTGGAGGGGGAGAAAAAAGTTTTTTGTTTGAGGGAATTTGTTGAAAATCCACTCATACTGATCCTCCCTTTTTTAAGGGAGAGATGCGTAGCTGGCATCTTCAGAAGTTTTGATGAAATGCTTTGTTGGACTCTGAAGTTTTTAATGAGCTGTTTCCTTAATTGGTCACGGGCAACATAACCTTCTTGCCTTCCTTCCTGCCTCTTTACTGGAGACTTTGGACAAGCACTGAACTCTCACTACAACCTCATTTGACTGCCGGCTTCCTTGAGGACTTTCTTCCATCCCTCTGTCCTCTCCAGGAGCAGTTTGGCACCGGCCTTGTTCCTCACAGTGGTGGTGCAGTGACACGGTGCTGGGCTGTACTGGGATGTGGGGCTGCCCCTGCGAGGGGAGGGCAGGGCTGTGGTGTGCCACCGGTTCCAGCGGGCTTCAACAGACCCACTGGGGCACAGCTGAGCCTGTCAGTCAGTGTTGCTGGTGGTGTGTCTGGGAAAAGATGTTGATGAAAGGGCAAAAAAGCCACCCAGGCAGAGGAATAGTAGGCCTTTGTGTGGGCTTCTGCCTTGCCAAAGGACTGTGCCTGGCACCAATTCAGGAGCTAGTGATCAAGGTCTTCCAAACCTCCTTGTGCTTGTCTTGGATGGAGATAGGCCCATTGGACTATAAACACCCTTACTATGGCCAGTGATTGACTTCGGGATTTTTGTTTCTGTCTGTGAGGGTGGTTGAAGGGCTTTGAAGTCGGAAGCTATGAGTGTCATGTTCACTGAGGTACAAACCATCTCTTGTCACTTTACAAGCTATAGATACAGAAAGATTAACGAGGGATAAGATACAGAAGTTGAGGATGGGCTGGGTTTTCATTGCGGCACTTCAAAAGGACAGAGAGAGAAAAAGAAAGGAATAATGCCCAGGAGTTTCAGAGATGAGTAATTATTGCTTTGGGAATGAAATCTCATTTCTTTTCAGTGTCCCAAATAAATACCTGATCATTGCAGAAGAAGGGATTAGCAGTTACCCCAAAATATCCCCAACTCATCAGTCACTTTTTGCAGTTGACCAGTTTTCTAACTAGAAGAGTAATCCAACTTTCCTATTTTTATGGTACATTTGAAATCAGCTGCCTCTTCCTTACTGGGTACTTTCCTTCTTTGAGTCCAGTGTCCAATGTGTAATTCATCATGTGGAAAGCAAGAGCTTCAAGACAGAGATGGTTGCAGATATTAGAAATGCGGCTCCTCTGAATGGCTCGCCTCAACCTCAACGACTGTGTACCTCCCTGCTGTTACTGGATGAAAACTGGATCATCTTCTGCTGCATCTGCTGGAAGATGTTTGTCGTAAGTATCTCAGCCTCTGTTCATCTCCCTGCAAATCTCCACTGAAAGCACATCATCCTTTGCTGCATCTTTTGTTCATCACTTTTCCGTTATTTTTCATAGTCCCTTGACTATATTCTCTTTCTGAAGGACAAGTACTATTTTAGATTATGTGAAGCTGGAAAGCAGATCCACGCATATCTTTGTGGGTCTTACAAATCCAAATCAGAAAATGTTTATGTCCCATGGCCTGCATTTGACATAGTCTTGAAAGCAGTGACTTCAAAGTCTGCCCTTACCTGCTCATTGCTTAAAGCAGTTAGTTCACAGTGGTTTCACATTTTAGCAAACCATGAATCTACCATCTACATACAATTCACATATTGTAGGTATAAAGTCATGCGTGCGTATATTTATATAAGTAAAATATTTTCAAATCATAGCTTTTGTTTCTCTTCTTAGCCAGTGGCTATGCCTCCGTAGAAATTAATGATGTATTTACCATCTTAGCATAAATGAGTAGAAGGCCCTGATAACACAGGATGGGAAAGCTGGTGAAATTTGAATAGACAAGCCTTAGTGGGAAAACTGCAGGTGGTATAAACACGGGAGGAGGACAGGGGGCTCTGAAGGCCTTGTCATATGCACCTGTTTGCAGTTATGAGTGTCTGCTCTCAGCCCATAGACAGGGAATATATGGGAGCAGGGAAAAAGCGAATTCATTCAAGTGGGATCTGATTGTGCTGTGTGTGAGAGGGGGGTGTAGAGCCATCCCCCTGGAGAAAATCTCCACATCAGAAGTGATGTCTTAGTCTCACAGCTGATTCCCAGGACTCCTGCCTCCCACTTGCAGAGACAAGCTAAACATCTTTGATCCTGTGCAGGGCTTGACCCTGCAAGGGAGGATCGGGACTGCAGGAAATTAATTAGGAACTTGGCTCCTGCTTTTTATGAAGTTTACAGAGAAAGGCAGCAAGAAAAAACCTTGCAATGAGAGAGAGGAATGATTAGGCTGCTGCTTTGGCAGTGACATAGCCTGGGATGCTGGAAGTGCCAGGGCACATGTTGAGAAGTTGCTGTGGAGCAAGGAGGAGGAAAATTGAATTTACGTGTTACGTATATTCATAATATCTTACCTGCAAGGGAACTGTTGTCTTGTTTTCATTGCAAAATGAGACAGTCATAGGTAGGTGAGGAGGTAACAAAACCTATTCAAGCAAAAATAGCTTTGGTATTTATCCAGTGTGTGAAGAATGCTGCGAACAACTGTGTGTGAATTACAATAGATGTGTCAGATAGTCCTTTCTTTACTGCAGTTTCCTGGAATTTGCAAGGCTGTTTTTAGTTGCTGATATTTTTGTCAGACTTTAATTACTTGGCTTGATCTTCTTTACAAACACAGCTGTAGGCTGGTATTCTAAAATTACTATTATTTTAGCAAGTCTGTTCACCTGTTCTTGGAAACAAGGCATTGAGAATGCCGCTTTGATCTGTACATACTAAAATATCCTGGAAACCTTTTCCTGAGCAGTTTGGGGGGTGGTGGCTGTTGCATCCAGCATGTGGCTTTCTGCTCTGCTGTGCCAAGTAAGACCTTGATGAGGTGTTTGGGGAATAAAGTTTGTACATGGTGGAAAGATCTGTTGATTTTAGGAGGGAAAAACCTTCAGAGTCAAAACTCTTTGTGCCATCTCTTTCTGTCTGCTAGCAATGAGTGATGGGTGCAGGTTTCACTCCCGCTGAGTGACTGCCCATGCCTCCCTGTCCCAGGACTCCAGTGCTAGGTCAGTGATTGAAATTGCCACAGCTGTCTGCCCTGGGGGATGCTTCTCTGTGAGCCTGCATTTGTGCATCCTCCTTGTGTGTGCAGGAGCAGGCAGGGGGGCTGTCCTGTTCGAATGCAGAGTGGATGTGGGGGGAGGAAAATTAGGCTTTAGCTAATGCTAGTGTTCTGTGACCTTCAAGCACATGATGTCGCAGTACTAATAATGATATTTACCATGATCTGGAGCTTGTGCACAGATGAATGCTGGAGTCAGCTTTCAGCAAAGCATCTGTGGTGCTGAAGTTCCTTTTTAAAACAGCCAGGACTGGGAAAAGTACAGTCACTCACAGCTTCAAAACAACACTTCACTCGCAGAAGGGTTCACTTGTGCTGTATCGTATAGGAAAACAGTTTGAAATATGGAGTGGATTTTGAATTATAGATGTCCAAAGCCTGCAGAAACCAATGAACCCATCTCACTTGTCATTCTATAGCATCAAATCAGAATGGTTTCTGATTCCCCAGAGAAAGTCCTGAACATATATTGGTTAAATTTTAAAGACATCAGGAGGATGTCCAGATTCTCTCTCATCTTGCTTCTGTACGTTATCGATTTGCTTGTTAACATTGCAGGTGAGTTGAGCTGAACTTTCTAACACACTTGCACTATGAATTTTAAGTGCTGCATGCCCACAGTGGGATGAGTATGCTAATTCCTGCCACGTGCACCCGGCTGCTCTCTTCTGGTGGGCTGGTTGTTCCAGATCAGCTCATTGAATTGAGCAGTGGCCACACCACTTTGGCATCTGGAAATCTCTTGAAAGCAGGAATATGCAAACCGTAATCCATGCAGGGAGCAGAAAACATTTCTGTAGAGCAGGAGAAGGACGTTGCCTTGGAGGATTTGTGGGTGCATGAGCTGAGGTTTTTGACCTCAGACACTGGCTAGCTGGGTAGCCACAAAGGGTCCACGTTTCTCTAAAGACAGTAGTTGAGAGAAAACTGATCCTGTCTTGGTTTTCTCTTGTGAGGAAAGAGAGCATGAATTGCTTTCTGGAAAGCATGAAGAATGGAGATGCTGACCTGGCATTACACATCCTAAAGGTCTGAGCAACCTCATCATACGTCCTTGATGACCCGGCTTTCAGGGTTGGGGTTTCAGCAGGGGTTGAACTAGAGATCTCCTGAGGTCCCTTTCAGCCTGAATTATCCTCTGATTACCACATGCAACAGCTACCTCAGAAATTTCTGTCCCAGTTCACTCACCTTTTCTGCCACAGGCTTTGCATACTGAGCAGGAATGATACTGAGGAGAGCTGGAATTGTAGGCAAGGTACAAGGGACTTTCACCAATTCCTGGATGTCCTGGCACCCAGGGCCACAGGAGCACCCACCCTGTGTGGTGACTCTTCAACCTGTGCTTCCGCCTGGGGCTGGGTTTATGGCAGAGAAGGGGGAAGCATGGGAAAAGAGGTTCCAGTGCTGCTCCATGTCCTATGTGGGAATGGGTTTGCCTTCTTCCCGTCCCTCCCAGGCGTTCGGTCTGATATTTGTAATGTAGCTGGATTAAGGCCTGCACACTGTGATTATTACCTGTGATTAAACCCTGAAGGGACAGGACAGCTGGGAAATACGAGGAGCTGGTATCTCCTGGAGTGAACAAAAGGTAAAAGTTGGCCTGTTGAGGAGCAACAGTTGTCACCCTTGTTGAGTACTGAATTCTGGCTCTGTGCCTACAGTTTATTCTTTCCTTTAGTCCCTATTCATCTTTCCTCCTTCCTCTTTTTTAATTATTTTTCAGATGCCTAAATGAGCGGCTTTGCAAAACGCACAGTGTGTTTCCTTATGTTTCTGCCCCGTCTAAGAATAAATTATAGCTTAAACTTGGGAATGCTACATCTGTCACTAGTTGTAAAACGGCCTTGAAGAATTTTGCCTTGGCAAGCCGTAATTGCTGATAACTGCTCCTTTTATGCAAATCTCGGCGCGCGTGGGACTGCTAATGTGGTGGTGGGCTCAGCGGAGGCGCAGCTGCAGCGGGCAGGACAGCTTCGAAGGCACTGCTCTGCATTGCAATGGGATGCCCCAGGAAGCTGGTTGTTGAATGATCATTAGTTTAGATACCTGCAAACAAAGCATGTGGTATTGAATTCAACCCAGAGGAAAAAAAGCTTTTTAAAGTTCCTGCTCATCACTAGGTTAGTCTTCAGTATTTATTTTTAAATATAAGGAAATTACCATTTGAGCTGTGGTTGCTTTTATTGCCTGGCTCCCTTGCCTTCGGTGGTAAATACAACTGCAGTGTGATCATGCTGCCTGCCAACTTGGCTCATGAGACTCTCACTGAATTACTACCCCATCTTACCTGCTTCTTCCCTATCACAGAAGCAGTTATTGCTTGGCAGAAGCTGGAATTATAAAGTCACAAGGCTGCCAGCCCTATCCTTGGCCTGCAGATGTGGTTATGATGCTGAGTGAGTGGCCTCGCAGCCACTGAGGTGCGGTACCCCGTGTATACTTTGCAGGAAACAAGGTGACAGACTCTTATTCTGCTCGTTCAGCAAAGGAGCAAGTGCTAAAGGTGTGGTAGCTGGGAAGAATGTTAAGATAAGGCTACATGCTTTGCTGAGCATCCTATAGAGCAGTCTCTTTTTGCTTTAAGGCTTTGGTGAAGCATATTCACATCACTGGGAATGTGACCACCCAGTTAACAGTCCCAGAGACAGGTACTGTCACAAAAACAACTCTGAGCCTAATGTGCAAACTGTTAGCTAGCTAGCATCTGACTGCTGAGGTTTGCACTACCGCAAATGGAGTGATTATAGAGCACAGTGAAGCTCAGTGCAGCGTGTGAAGCTTATGTTCAATGCTACATGGCTAATAGTACAAATTGTAATCCTGACTTACCTGGAAAGGTCAGCAAGCAGAGCAGCTGGGCGGCTGTCTTGCAGTTGGCATGGCTGTCTCTCCACAGCCTGTTGTCAAAGGCTAATTCCAGCACATGGATGCTCCAGTGGGGCTGGCACTCAGTAGACTTTTCCTTTTTTTCTTCCAGGGTACAACAAGGTCCTGAGTCCCAGTGTGGTCCATGATACAGAGATGCAGGGCCCAGCAGACAGCCAAAGTTTGGTAAGTCTTTGTTCTTGGTTTGTTAACAAGGAACAAGCAAGTAGCTATTTGTTGTTTGTGCAGAAGTGTACTTCCTTGGGAGAGTCCTCGAGCTGGGAGGTGTGATAAGGAGCATGGATGCCCCGCTCATGTAAGAGCTGGGCGTGTGCTTATGGAGTGGAGAGGGCTCTGCCCTGTCAGCTTGGGAGTGTGTCCTTCAGCATGGCCCTGCTGGGAGGGCTGCTGAGCAAAGTTTTCCTGCCCTGTGACCCTTTTCAACCAGGGGTAAGCTGAAGCACAACAGAAAGCTCGGCACTGTGCTGCAAATCCATATGGAGCAGCTGCCACAGGGGAGGGAGGTGAGGACCTCACAGAGGGACCCTCAAGTTAAGTATCAGCTAGACATTCTGAATGAAATTTGAGCCACATTGTAGTAAAGCCTTTAAAAATACATCAGGAGAAAGATGCCTGCCTTCCTTTTTACAAGTGATGGGGTTGACTTCCTTGAAAGGTGTGCTTGCACTCTAAAGGACACAAGGTAACAATGACCAGGAGGTGAGTTATCAGCTCACATGTCTGGGACTCCTTATCAAGTGGCACCATTTGCATTACCAGGAGCTTGCAAGAGCAGAGGCAGTATTTTATTGCTGTGGTGTGCGTTTGGCAGGTACAGTTGTCAATGCCATAGCCTGTGTGTCCTCTCATTTATCTGTTTGTAGTCATGCTCCTCCTGCCGTGTTGTAGATTTCACTTTCTGAAGAGGAAATAGGGCTTTAATTGCATAATTCAGAGTGTACAGGGTCCATGTGCACTCAGCCTGGAGAATTCCTGCTGACTCTTACTCCGTTTCCATCACCACTGCCACAGTGAGCTCCTTGCTCAGGTTTGCTGTCACAAGCATATGTGGCAGCACACTGCAGACCACATTGGGTACTACAGTACAAAGGCTGCAGTAAAATGTAGATAACACACCTTACTTTTTCTTGGCTCTTTGCATCCTTCTGAAGGGATGTTTTTTTCCTGTCTTTTACGGTACAGCTGCATGAACACTTTGGGGCAATCTTACTGCACAGCAGCATGACATGCTGGGAAAGGACAGAGAGGACAGGCTCTTCAGCTGGCGTTGTTGTCAGCATCTCTATATGGTGAAGCTACAGCCTGAAGAAACTGTTTGCTGGAGGGTAGTGTGGCTGGGTTATTTATTTTTTCCTAGCTTGAGATTTTTGTGGCCTCTGCTGGAGAAAGGGGCTCAGGAGGAAACCTTTGGTCTCTCTGTGTACTGAAGCTTCTTATGCTCTTATGATCAGTGATGTTGGGTTGCCTCCATTTCACATGCCTGTTGAGAGATGGGCTCAAATGTCCAATTTTCCACTTTGGGTGCTTTTTTTCTAAGGGATATCCAGTGAGACATACAGAAACTCAGATGGTCTAAGATCACCAGTGATTTTTGAAAGTTTTGTCTTACGTTCACTCCAAGGTGTGGCATCCAGCACAGTTTGCTGTGTGTCTATATTGCCAGCTGAGACTGCTGCTCCTTGGTGCTGGGCTGTACACAAACGTACCAAGAGGCAGGGCCTGCCCTGAGAAAAATGGAGGCTGCACAGACAGCAGATGTGCAAAAGGAATGAACTTCTGCAGATCATCTCCTCATCGCAGTGCTCTGCCCACTGGACCGTACAACGTCTTGGGCCAGACCTGATCATCATTCTGCCCGCAGCACTTTGGGAGTTTGGGCCAATGGCTTAGCTCTTACCCTGTGAACTTGAAAGAAGGTGCAGGTCTTACCACTGCACTATTTCGTCTGCTGAATTTCATGCAGTGTCTCTGGGCTTATTAGGAGGCAAAATGCACATGTTTTAAACTGTGCTGTTGCAAAATAGAAAGCAAAGGTGACATTGGGGTCATCCTTGTGAACCCCACTATTGAACTGATTGTTGCCTTTCTAGTAGCTAAAATAACAATGAAGGAGTACCACTGTGCTTAAAATCTCAGGGACAAAAATCCCCTGAATGCAGGGTTTTAATAGGTGAGGTGGAATATGAGGTGAAATAAATTTTGCAATAATTCTCTCAGAGATTGTTCTAGACATGTAAATATTGCATGACTAACCCATATTAGTCACCTAGGGGTCTTTATTATAAACTGGAAAGACTCAAGAGTAGACTAGGAATAGCTGGTAGGATTATACCCGTTAAGTTACAACTATTCCTGTTCTACAGAGGAGCAATATAGATACATAAAGGTATTATCTGACTTGTTCTGCTTAATAAAAGTTCTGAGGTTTGGGACAATTTGGACTCCTTGCTCTTCCCAGCAATACTTCCTTTATCTCCCTGGTACATGGGCTCACCAAGCATTTTGTCTGGAGAATACAGGAGAACAATAAGGAAAAGTGGAGTGTTTAAACTTGCTGACTAGGGGTTCTGTCTCAGTGTTACCTGGCAGAACTCAGGGCCATGAGATATCTTGGCTAGCAAGCACTTAGCAAGGTAAGGAGAAGAATTAGATTTTTGTATGAGTAACAAAATGTTTAGTAGTGAAGGGAGATTTTAGAGGGACAGCCTTCACGGCTCAGGCTACAGAACAATTTTGCAAAGGAAGAAAGTTCCTTTATAAGGAAGAAAATTTCCTTGCAGAAACTTTTTCTGCAGCATTTCTTTTGCTTTGCTCTGGAGAAGCTGGTGTGTACTGGCTCCATCAGCTTTTGTTTTAAATCACGGTGGTGTTCCTTGGGTCTGGCATTTCAAAGCCTTGCACTGTTGCCTTTACAGGCTGTGATAGGTTTGCCTGGAGGAGAGCACTGCATGGGCATGCACTGAAGTGTGACTCCAAAATGCTGCATTTAATACTGTCAAAGAACTCTGCAAAATAAAACCAGAAAGGAAAGCACATCTAGTCTGTTCCCTGGATAATCACATGGTCTTTGACTAGCAGTAGCTTTGGGGCAGGTTACTGCAGGATGATGGAATTAAATAGAGAGTTTAAAAGTCCTAGTGCAACTATTGTTTTTTTCCTGTTCAGACAGTTATGGTTTAGACAAAGCAGCAAGGGAAGTGGGTGCCTTCACAAGCTTTTGTGGCAATGAGCAGAACAGCCGTGGCATCAACGTGAAAGTGGCTGTCATCTCTCAGCGTGGAAGATCAGCACAGTCCTTACTTGTAGCTCAGTTCTTTTTCCCTCTCTGTGTTTAGCGAAGAGACTCATGCAGGCAAGATAGAGGAAAAGATGCCCTTAATGGTTCAGCTCCATGACTACATCAGTGTATGCAATTATTTGCAAAAAAATATGACTGTAGATATCTCCCATAGTCATAGGCAATATTGAACAAGTCATCTACTTAACGGGGACTGTACATCTGAAACTGCTTCAGCTGTGTGGATGACTGGGTCCTTTCTCTGTGTGTAAATCTGCAAATGTGTAGTAGGTTATAAAATTTATGAGCACTCCAGCCCTTATAAATTTTTATCAAGTGTGGCCTTTAAAACCAAGGGTTGTTATTAGTGTTACATGCAGATTTGCATTATTATTAACCCTCTGCTCACCCTTTGCCTTATAGGAGGAAATAAAGAGAGAAAATAAACCCTAAAGAAAAGGGAAAAAGAAGATTTAGTTCATTGAATAGAAGCAGTGAAATCACTTTCAGGTTTGCAGATTGGTGGACTAAGGCCTAGTAGTAAAGATTATATAATCCAGATGGGAGGAATTTGAAGGAGGATATTCCCATTAAATTCTAACTGCCTAAATACAGTATTGCTAAAATAAAATATATATCACATAAATCACTGTTCACTACAGCTAGATGGAAATCGAATGGTTTTCTTGCCAGAATTTAATTCAAGTAAGAATGTAAGACATAGTGCTGTTGAAATACACGGTACTGACATTATAAGGAAGGAACTGGTGACTGGAAACTCAATTCTGCATCTCTGTGCTTCTTTTTCCATGAGTTGGATGTTGTCCATAGTAGTCCTTTCAAAGCCTGTGCAGGGCTGGAGCATGCCTGGGACCAGGGCAGGATGAGGCAAAGCAGAGCTGGGCTGCAGAGCTGAGCCACTTGACAGATCTACAGGGACCCTGGGAGAGTCACAGGGGGACACAGGATGTTTGGTTCTCACCGGCTTGGTGGTGGGCTAGAAAAACTTATCCCAGTGCAGTGTAAGGATATCCAGGCTCCATTGCAGGCTTTGGACCAGTCCTCATTACTGTCAGTGCATGGTATGTTCTCCTTCCTGTATTTTCTTCTCTCCTTCCATGCTTGCTTTTTTTGTCATGGAGTATAGTCCTTTTTTTTCTCCTTCTTTTTTAGAAAAGGAAAAACTGCTGTTAGGATTATGTCCTGTTACTTAAAGTGCTTGTTCTGCTACATGTACACGTAAATTTAATTACATTGGCCATATGAAAGATGCATGAAGGTTCACTTTTGGGAAGTATGCCAAAGATATCTTCTGAATGTGTAGCTGTTTGATGTAGGCTTGTGCATGGTAATTGAATTACTGATCAAGTACTGTATCAATGAAATAATCTTAGTAAATTCTGTGTACTTAAGTAACTATAGCCTTCAGGCTGTGGTAACTGGAATAACCCTGTTGCTGATTTTTTTTTTTTGTTGAATATGCATATTTCATACCTCTTAATAAGACCATCCTTTTCTAGCTATTTCCATGTCCTTCAGAACTGAGGTTTTTCTTTCAGTCACTCATGAAGGATTTTCCTGTTGCAGTTTATACTATCATCCTTCTTACAACTCCATTGCTGCCTTCCTCCTCAGTCGTGGGGAATCCTGCTGCAGTGCTGCCCCAGTGAATCACCCTCTGCTTCCCCCTTCCTCTCCTGTGGCCCTTGTGAGACAGGAAAAGTAGGATGTTCTCACTGCTTTCTGTACAAAAAGTCCTTGCTCTAATTCTGCTGGAGTTTTGTAGGAAAGTCCATTTACATCTTCTCCATTACTTCTTCCTGGTCTATCTATCCCTATCTCCCATTTTTATTGTCAGGGAGTCTTAAAGTCACGGGACTGGAGCATGACAGTAGTGAATACATTCTGTCCCGGGTGTCTCCCAGGGGCCAGAAGTAAGTCCATCAAGATCCTATTAATATTATGGATTAAAAGTAGTTGGTTTGTCTTTCTCCTCCTTTCTTGTATGGTTTTTTTTTCTCCTCTCCAGTAGGCTGCTCCTTAGTTAACCTCTGGTCCAAGGGGTAGCTAAATTGGTGTTGTTCACAATGTTGCTATCAAATTGCAGAAAAATCAGCTGAAGAAATAGTGAGCATCATCCTAGGATCATCTTCTGTAAACAGCTGTTGAAGATGCTTCAAGACAGTGTAGGATGGCAAATATAGTAACCCATAACACAGTAACTCCACGAATATATGACTTCACCCACTTACATATAGTGGCAGGTATGGTGTGCAGTGAATGGACTTGAGTAGAAGTTATTTTGCAGACCTTCATTTTGGAGTCAATATGAATCCCACAGTGATATCTGGGCATGTACTTTCCACTTTTCCTAGAGCAAAGCTGTTCACCCTTGTCAGTACTAGACGTGACATATAGTATAGATGGCAATAGTATAAATGACTGGTAAATGTCATTCAAACTCAGTTTTGGATATAGATATTATGGATAAACTCCTATAGTATGGCATCAACAAAAAGCACAGTCTTAAAAATTGACCCAAGCCTTCTCTTCTGGAATACATGACTTACAAAACGCATTTAGTCAATTCCTTTTGGTATTTTAGAAGGTTTTAAAGAACATTTCTGACTTGCTTGAAATCATTCATTGTTCACTACATTATGCAAGGTATTGTTACAAGTTGGATCTGACATGCTCCTTTAGCAGCTGTAGTCTCTGGTGGCCTGTTCCAGCAATTCCTTTATGTGTTCAGGAGGTTTTCCAGTGAAATTGAACCCCAGCATTGCACTCAAGAGATACAGCATGCAGAACCTGCCTTTGTTCAGCTGGAGAAACAGCAGCTGGGGACGTAGTAAGAAGCTGGATCAGACACAGCCAATGCATGGGGAGTTGAGCAACTGCTATTCAGGTTTTCTGGACAAAAGCTTGCCTCTGGATGGGAGCCACATGATCACTGAAAGAAATTCCTCGGTGATCGGAGTCTCCTAGCAAGAGCTGAGCAGGTCTTGGACTGTGTAGCCTGGCTCAGGAGGGAGGAAAAGCATCAGGCAGATGTGATGAGACCTCTGCTAAGCGTGCATTGCTCTACCCAAGGGAGAATGTCACCCTTGACTTTGAGTGTTGCCAGTGTGTCTTTTCTAGCAGCTGCAGCTGCCAAACCTGGAGGGCCAGTTTTCACTCTTCTTCTCTGTTACTTTGTGTCCTTTGCTTTGTCACCTTTTTTTTTAATTATTATTTCATTTGAAGAAAAGAGAAAAGAAAAATCAAAATCTGAAATGATCAGGCATTAATGTTACAACTTGCTGCTTGTGTCCACATGGAGAACTTAAATGCCAGTCCCCTGCTAGCAAGAAGAATTCATTGTTTCCCACTGTTTGTTCTTATTAGGGCCAATACGTGAAAACAATGGGCAAAGAAATGTTCTATTTCCTTAAACTTGGCTGACCCTATAAAAGAGACACTAAAAACAATGTGTCTTCACTAGTAAACTGAACAAAAGCGATGTAAATACCTCTGAACATGAGTTTTTAGATTGTGATCTAGCAAACTGAATGCTGTAACTTCTTTCTTTGATGTTTGAGGTGAGAAAAAAAACAATATTTGACATCACATTCATAAAAATAACATCCTCTTTCTTGTCACTGATAGCGGGTGATGCAGGAAGTTAAACATCAAACCTTTTTTTCCACCTTCTCTTCTTTCCCACAAACCACTCTTTGTGGCATTCTGTCTCAATGTGATCAAACTATAGTTTAATTCACCTCCTTTTTTCTTTGTTTCCTGCTAAATAGAGCAGCCAAAGGAGGTGGGGAAAAAACAACTGTCTGAGGCTGTAGAATACTTGGTCTACTCCTTAAATTTTTTATTTTCTTTGATTTTCTTTTTTTTTTCCCAAAATTTGCAGTGCGTTTAGTTAAGTTTTCAGGTCAGAGCATAGTCAGGCCAGAACCTGTAATGGCAGTTTGAGTGTGGATCACACCTTTGCTGCACAGCACAGCACCGTGGGAGTGCCTGCTGTACGCAATGGGACATCTCACCTTCCTTAACAAGGGTACAGATCTGAGCCTCCCAAGCATCCACTGGCACCCGCCCTCTCCCTGCTTCCACCAGCCTCTGACAAGTCCCTGTTTTCTCCCAGTGCTTTGGTCTCCCGGTGTGTACAACGCACAGATGTCCTGTGAGGCAGCGAGGCTGTGTTTTCACAGCTGCTAGCATTGCCTCAGCCTGCTCCATCACCAGCATTTCTAACAGCTGCAGCAGTAGCAGTATATATTAATAAAACTAAAGGATTACAGGCCAGATTTTGGTCTTGTAGGGCTTGGTAAGGATTCCTGACCTCAGTGGAGCACGTCAACTCGCAGCAGCTAAGGGCATGACCTATCTCCCTGTGCTTTTGCTCTCTGCCGTATTAACTTGATCCAGAGTGGCAAGGATTATGGTTTGGGGACTGTTACCTAAACATGAGGCAGAGGGCAACATCAAGGATGCATTTATGGTTATTTTTGCACAATGCCATGGCCAGTGAAAATTTCTGAAATCTGCTTAATGCTTTTCACCCAGGGTAATTGATGTACAGATTCTCTCAGACCTTTAAAACCAGGAATGCCACAGGCTTTGTGGTACTGTCTCTGCCCTTTACCCCTGCCTTTTTCCCAGTCTTGTGCAGTTCAATACTTGTATTTCCCTCACCTCTGCCGTACAATTTGGCTCCAATTGCACTAGGTCCCAGAGGTCAATTCTTTATAAAAAGCAGCCAATAGTGCCACTGGGCAGCATTAGCTAAAGAGCAGCTTATTCCAGCTTTCTGCCACAAGAAAACATCCCTATGTAACCCAGACCTGGGCATGGGGTTTGTGTGAAGCTTCCCCCAAACCTCTGTTAGCGATCTGGGAAAGGGGAGCAAGACTGTACTTGACTTATACCCGCTTCATTGCATCTGTCCTGTTGTTTAGGAGAGACATGGTTCCCTTTGCAGGTAGGCAATCTTGCTTCAGCAACATGGAAATTAATTTTCTCAGTGTTAATCACATTTTGAGTCCCTTTTAAGTCATGGGATATAATTTTAACAGCAGACAATTATCTGTTTTGAAAGAGGCCTCTTAAAACCGTGCCTTCTCTGAAGGTCTTCAAGATCTCCATGCTGATTTGTTTTATTTTTAATAACATAAAAGTTTTCTTGAACTGCTGCAAACACTCCACTGTATTTCCTATCGCTGCCACCCGGAGAAGCTGGAGAAGAGATGCCCAAGAAGATGAGTGCTGTTTCCCCATGTTGGGACCGTGGCGAAGGACTGGGCAGAGCTGGCGCTGCTGGAGCGCCTCCTGTGCTGGACTGTGGGGGGACGCCTCTGTGCCCTGCAGTGGCCTGGCCACAAGGGCAGCAGAGGTGTGCTGGTGTTAGGCTGCCCTCAAGGCGTGATGTACTTGATGATTATTTGCAGATTTTCTTGAAGAGTCAGGATGTCTCTCATCCCCTCTCAGTGAACAAACTTGGCACTGAGTATGTGTTAACATCATTGTTTTCAGAGATTCGTGGCAGGTGTTCTAAAAAGGGAAAAAAGTTGCAAAAATTATCAATGAGGGAAAAAGAGAGGAGAAGCCCCTCAAGAAAAAATTGTTCATGAAGAGCTATGAACAGATTTCAGGGGATTGATGCTATATGGAAATCTGAGGGATCTGCTTTATTCTGAGATTACAAAGGACAGTAAGAAAGTGTATTGAATTTCCTAAAGGTTCTATTGCTGTTCTGTATTTTAATTTCAATTTCTAATCTAATTAATGTATTTAGTTAAAAAAATACTATAACAGCAATCCTTAAAATGTTTTCCAAGACATGTTTAAACATTTAAGAAAACAAAAAAACCCAGACCTTATGATGTGATGTATAAGGTGTTTTGCCTCAGAAAGGGTATTTAAAATAAGTGGTCATGTTTAGAAACCAGTAAGAACAGAGCCCTTTAAAATTCTGTGGTAGAGGTGTAGTCCATGGAGATTATGACTACAGAAAATATTGCACTACTAACGCTTACGCTTTCCTCAGCAAAATATAGCTAATGAGAACGCTTCAGCTTCCAGTGCTCTTATGAATGCTAACTTCATTGTTTAAAAAAAAAAAAAAAGCAGTAGTTGGGAATGTTATTTAATAAGCATGGTAAACAGTTTGGCTGTCCCATGGGGAGCAGTTGCTGCTGCAGAATCCAAGCAGAGGTAATGGGTGGGTTTAGTGCAGGGAAGCTATCATTAGTGGTTTCATTTCACGTGGAGATTAATAACCTCATTTTCTATTCTTTTCTCATGACATTAAAACTGTTACAAAAGCAAATAATCTGTTTTTATGGGATGAAAAAACAGTGGAGAATAGAAGTTCAGTACAAAGATAGAAGGAGGCAAGTATCTCAGAGTAACATGCAGAAGGACACAGTGTACTACAGAACAAGGAAAGCATTTATTAGTTTCTTGACCCTAGATGTGACTCAGTAGAAAAGTCTTGCCTAAATATATGCTTGCTTGTGTGTATGTTTTTTTAATAAAATCTTTTTTTATTTTATTCCTCCTTGCAGTTGTGAATCAAAGAACAATATCACTGATAAAATGGAGGTCAGCAATTTAACAGCATCTTGCAGAAAAGATTTGGAGGTGAGTGAAATTAAATGGTTATCCAAATACATTTTTCCCATGAGGGGCTGCAGGCTCAAAAATCATGAGGTCACCTGTAGGCATATTTGGGATTTTCCAAAGTAGCAGGATCCATGATGTTGAGAACAGACATAGAAAGTGAGGACTCTGTGACAACTCATGGAGATCCTAACTGATATTGGGGCCCCATTGTGCAGTACCATGTTCTGGGTCTGAAAGCTTCGGCTCTAGTCTCTGATTTACCAGTGAGAACAACTGATCAAAGCACCAAACGATTTTCTTTCAATTCAGTGGATTTGAAATACTTAGAGCTAAGCTGAACTTCAGGTCCTGCTGGCTCAGTGGCAAAAGGAACAAAATATGAGAGATTATAGCATCAGCTGTACTGGGGCAGGCCAGTACCTGCACAGGCTGCTGCTCTCTGGGGTCACAGCTGTAGAGTACACTGGAAATGTGGCTTTGGGGAAAGTCATGTGTGGGAGACTGTGGTCCAAAGCCCTTTTTGCTGGCTACAGGCTGCAGGATCTGAGTGATGCTGCAGCCATCTGGCTCATAAATTGGTACTGGAAAAAAAGTGCAGTAACTGTTTAAAACCAAAGCAGTGCCTCAGAGAGGATCCTAAAGGCAAGTGTAAAAATGAGTGAAGGTCTGACAGTCAGTAATTTAGCAGGAGAGGGTTTTGTTGAGAGGTGAGGGTTGGGGGGTGAACATAAAGGGTGGGAGATGCTTCAGTGTGGGATCTGATCTCTGACCCCAGCCAACACTTCCCTTCAGGAGAGTCCATCTCCCCATTCTCACTCAGATTATCCTCTCATCATCTCAGCTACCTTTTGGGAAGAGAATACATGAATTCCTCAAACAGAAACCAAAAATGTCCAGCAGCTTTCAAACATTTGTGCTGTGTTATACAGTAGGATTAATGCTGTCTGGGTGTGCATCACCAACTGATGTTTCTAGTTTGTTTTTAAATTTGTTTTTCTGAGTGTGTGAGCAAGCTGTGACTGTTGGAAAGATGTGCTGTGTTGTTGACTTTGGGTTACAGCTTTGGGAGAGAGGGGCCTCCGTGAGCAGTAGGTGTGCTTGCTGTTCTGGCTCTAGTTTGTTTTTAAGATGAAGTTATCCCAGGAGAGCCAAGAACTGATGTGGGCTGAATTTTCTTCAAAGAAAGATTTGTTTGCACGTTGTTGAAAATGTGGGTTGATGTAGTCACGTAACACCTTCGTGTCTGCATGGAGGCTGCTCTGCTGTATCTCTGTTCTGGGAACCACGTCCACTACTAGCTGGAAGAAAGGCAGTACTGGTAATAAAAGAAGGTATGAAACTGGCTTAAATTGAGATAAGCCTTAGCCTGTAAACCCAGATATGAATTAAAGAAGAATTTGGAGTTTTGTAGGATGTTCAGGCATATGGTTTTGCTAAGAAATTTCTGTTGGTGTCCTACTTTCTGCTGTAATAGAGGAAACATCAAGGGGCTACATTTTCAAAAACTGCTCTCCATCTGTCCTCTCAGTTTTAGTATTTAAAAACTTTTCTCTATTTAAAAGCTTCTCAAGAGAGGGTCTCAAAATATCTGAAAAAATGCAAATAGTAAAATTCTCAATTATGTTTTGGCCATTTTAAGCAACTAAAAATTTCAGTGGTATTACAGTCCCTGCTCTGGTTTACATCCAATGACTGATTATCCAGATTCAGTAACTGCTGATGGGTACAGTTTGTGGCTCTTGTACATTCTTGTGCAGAATAATATCAGTTCAAAATATGTATATGTCAGTTCTTTGTTTTGTGGCTTGAAAAATTAATACAGCTTTCCACTCTTTGAATGCTATCATCCCCATCTAGTTGTTAGACCGTTTTAAGTCTGTTACTGGAGTAGGATACCTGCAGAAATGTTATTAAAAATCTGGCATCTCCAAAGAGGTAGACAGAGCAAATGTAATGACAGTCCTAAGCATTTGATTTTGTGAATACAGCCTTCACAAATACATCTCTCAAACACCATTGTGCTGCAAAACTGTAAACTGTTGTGAAGTGCAAACTGATAAAAGGAAAAGAAAAGCTCATCAGATCTTGCACATGGTAGGTAAATGATAGGTGACGTTTAAACCTTTCAATATAAAATATCCTATTAATCAAAGCCTTCAGGGATGTAGATTGGCCCAATATGGGCTAACTGGGATCTTGCAGCATGTCAGTTGATTTGTTTCTGCCTATGTGATACTTTGTGAGAGTGCAGGTGCTTTCTAGAACTCTCTCTCAGAGGGCTCTCAGTAAGAACAGTGGGAAGGGCCACAACATTTTAATCAGTAGTTCCTGGATCCCTAAGTCCATCCATGATGTTTTCTGCCAACGTGCTTGTTGCTGCCTCCCACAGGACTTGCTTGTCTGCAAAGTCCTTTAATCATCCAGGATCCAGAGGGATCCCCCACTGAAAGCGTGTCTCAAACTCACCTTCTGCTTTTGCCTTTTTTTTTTTTTCTTTTCTTTTTAAAGATCTTTGGGTGTTTTTACAAATCAGTAATGATTATTAGTCATGCCATCTTATTAATCCTGTTACTAATGTTCACAGGGAGGGCCTGTTCCTACTGGCGCTGGTTGCCATGGTCATTCTCTGCCGTTGCAGTTTCCTTTAGGGCCCTTATGTTATTAATTTAGCAACCGTGGAAGTCCTTCAGCCCAACCTTTAAAAAATATACAATAAATGAAGCCTTTAGGCACTGTAGAACATGCAGTTGTTAAGCAAATGAAGACTAGGGGAGGAATAAGCTTCTCCATTAGCACCCATCCCTCGTCTGCACAGGCTCCTTCCTGGCCTTTACAGACTCTTGTAGACATTCTTCATAGTATCAAGCTGGAAGAGCTTGAAGAGCAATGTTATGCCAGTCTGAGGCAAGAGAGACCATTTCCAATGCAGTTTGCATTTCTATTGGCTGCATATGCAATATTGGGCAAAGTCCCACTGTAAGCCTAGCGGGAAGGGTTTTCTCCTGGAAGGCTGTAAAAATAAAAGGATTTGTAAAGATTCTGTCCTCTCTTGTGAACTCGCTGGCTTTGTGATCGATGTGCTTTACTTCCACTGCATGCTGTAGTAATTTGTAAACATTGGGACTGCTTATTTGACCAAAGCTAATCAATTTTTGCCAGATAAAACAAGACAACTGAGCAGGTTTAGGCCAATCTTTATAAAAAGGAGAAGCTAAAACTCTGTGCAGAGTCTCTGGGTTACCCTAGCAGGGTAGAGGACTGAACCTGTAGGACTGGGACCTGCTCCATTGAAGTGCTGTCCCTGAAAATGGACAGCCAAAGGGCATTGCTGCTCTGCAGAAGCGCTGCTAACCCATTTTCTTCTCCCTGTTTATTACCAGGAGGAAGAAATACAACAACAGCTGCCTGATCTTTAACTGTAACCTAGCTGGCTAGTAAGCTTGCTATCAGTCTGTCCTGTTTTCTCTGTCTATTTTCTTGATTGCTTTATCTAGTGTTTAGTATTCTTCATTCCTCTGTCATCTGATCCGTTGGATGATAATAGCAGACATCAATAGTGAGGATTTTGTCTTAGAAACCCTATCAAGGACAGTATGGGCTTGATGTGGCAGAAGCAATAACTTCTGCATCTGCTGGTGTGCAGTGAGAACTGTCTTATCAATTAGACCATCACTTGCAGGTTTGTGCTGGCTTCTCAACCCCACAGCGTGTGCTGGTAATAGCAAAGTAATGATGGAGGTAATGCTGCTTGCTGTATCGGGTAAGGGTTTTTTGCTGTGACTTTCTCCCCCTCCATATTCCTCTCCAGCTGTTTTCTCTCCAGTTGTACAGCTCTCTGGGCAAGGGCCATCTTTGAGTTGCACAGAGGATAGTGATCATATGCTAAGAGCTGCATGCAAAACATTTTGGTGGAGCTTAAACATCAATGTATGCATGATTTTGGGTAAGTTAAGTAGTCCTGGCCCCTCCTTGTTTAGCAAACCACCCCGTACAAGCAATCAGACTTAATCCCCCACTTAATATTCAGCACAGGCACAGGAGTTTTGCTGCACATGACTTGATTCTGTTTCTGATGGAAATTGCATGTCCAAATGTATAACAGACAAGTTTAACAGAAGGTGGGTGCTGCAGGGGATGGGTAGGTGCCCAGAGGAAGGCAGGACAGAGGTGCTGTGTGCTGTGCTCATGTGTACGTAAGCTGGGTGAGAGTGATGGTCTGCTGACACATCCCAGCCAGCAGCATCCAGCCCCACTGGTGAAAGATGAGTGGTCCTTCCTTGGCTCCTGAGGCAGATGGTCCTGCAGGGTTGTTTGTAGGCAGTGGTTAATGGAGCTTATGGATCAAAAGTGCCTTAACTGTAAATGGTATCTCCCAGTCTGCTGGGATATGTGGCATCATGTGGTCCAAAAGCACTTCCCCAGGCCAAACATGCTGCATCAGCTGGGAATCAGGGAGTGGGGGTGAGGGAGACCAGCATCCTCCTTCTCCCTGGGAGAGTCAGGGTTCAGGGGGACGCATGGCAGAGAATGGCAGTCATTAATCCCATCTGTAGCAAAAGCAACAGGATTTGAGACCTATCTTCTATTTTTAGAAAACTGAAATACTGAAAATAGATATTTTTTTCCCTGCTTTTAGAAAATTGACCAGGTTTCTGACATGTTCCCTGAGGGTTACAACCTCATAGCTGTTTTTTTTATGGCCTTCTTAGAAGTAGTCTGTTCCCGCCCCTGGTTTCACTCCCTAGAAATTGAAAACCATCACTTTCAGCATTACTGCATGTGAGAAAAGTATTCTCAACTGAAAACAAGGAGCTGCAGGCTTGGGACTATAAACTGGCCTACTTGCTATGTGTACTGAGCTCCCTTGAAATACAGTGGTTTATAGAGTTGGTCAACAATAAAAAAAAGCCCCAGCATAACAGTATTAACTGCATCTTGGAACTGAGCATTATGGGCTGCAGTTTAGATGAGCTCGCAGACTTCCCCAGATCAATCCCATTCAATTCCATGCTGTTTTACAATGATTTTTGTAGTTTCTGCAGATTTGTGTGTTTAAATCCTTTTTTGAAATGCATTAAAAGCTGCACTCAACCTGGGTGAAGGTAGAGTTCCCACCAGAGTTTTTAGGAAGCACATTGCTTTGGTTTTCAGGCCTGTCTGCAGGAAAACGCTGCACAGTGCTTAGCCAGATGCTCGTAATACTAAAAATGCCATGGGCAGTGTTCTAGCAACATGAACATGCTTGCTTTAGGGTGGTTATTCCCCTCTTATTCCAGGTAGAGGGTCTAATGACACCAGTTTACTGCTTATTTTCTTCTTTACACCAGCTAGTGTTGGCACAATTGGTCTTTTGTTAGGCTTGCAGGAGTCAGTCCTCGGCGTGTGATGGGGAAGTTCAGGCTGCCTGCACAAAAGTTATGGGACTGGAGACAGCAAATACTGAGCCCAAACACTTCCAGCATGGCTATTCTGCATAGGGTTGTGCATGTTGCCTCCACGTTGCAGCTTAGTTTAGCTTTTATCAACCTAAACAGGGGAACTTTGGGCAAAATGACATGTTCCACGTTTGAGAAGTCCCCTTCTGTCCTGCTCTCTGAAGAGCCAAGGAGCCGGGTGGCAGCTATCTGTAACACATAACATGCTTCTCATCTGCTGCTCCTTCCTCTGCCACAGCTTGCGGCTCAGGGCAGTGGAGTTTTGAGTCCAAACCAGAGGCCAAATGGTCAGGGCTAATTGTGAACTGGTCACAATTTGATGCTGCAATAAAAAAATTCTGGCCCAGGTTCTCATATAGCGTGAGTCACTGACAAAGTGCACATACAGTCAAGGGAAAGATTTGGTTCATCTCCTGTATGGATTTGTTTTAAGGATATTATGCTGACTAACGGTGTTCAGTGGAATACTGGATGTTGCCATTGCAATTACTGCGACTTACACAATCCTTTCTAGAACATCTGAATTTAATTTCTTATATATAATGTAGAATAATATGTCTGTGTCTTTGGATTTTTTTGTTTATTTGCCTATTCCTTGGTGGCAACACTATTTCTAAATTCTAAAAGCAACCCAGTGGCCAGATCTCTTCATTAGAAAGATTATAGTTGAGGAAGACCCCTTTGCTCTCCACCTGTCCTTTGTCCGTGGCAATCCAGCCCACAGTCCTGGCCAACCACTGACAAAACGTAATCCAGCTCCTCCACGAGCTCCTGCAAACAGGGGAACTGAGATGTGGGCAGTCATCCCAGAGAGCTCATTCCCTGGGGCTGCATCAGTGTCTCAGCTTGTCCCATCTGCTACCAGAGCTGTCCTCGTTCCTTGCGCATCAGAGCGGATGTCTACCGCACTAATTGCTGGAGACCAGAGCTACTGCAAAGGTCCTCATTTGCTTTAGGACTGGGAAATCATCTCTCTGGGGCACTGCAAAGTGCTGCCTCAAAGGCAAGTGTGTTTTTTTTCAAGGTGTAGAAGCTCAAAGCCCGCTGTGGACTCAGATGGCCACATTCTGTTCATTTTAAACAGAACTGGGAGACCAGGAGAGAGACTCTTGTTGGCAGCTTTGAATGCCTGTGCTGAAAACTGGGGAGTCTTGCTAATGAAATGTATTGCATCTGTTGGCATGGAAAATGAGAATCGTATTTTTGAACTAACATTCTTTGACTAACATAACATGTGCTTCCAGACTGCTTTGTTTCTAAATACCGAATGAATGTGAAATTTCCCAGGAATGAGTGTGACTTTCTCAGAAGTTTTTATGTCCTTCATATTTTTCAGCCCATTTCCTTTCCCCTTTCAGGCCTATGTTATTTGCCAAACTCATCTCTAAGCCCTTCTCTGTCTATGATTCTTCATGAAC
Organism: Podargus strigoides; assembly: GCA_028020825.1. NCBI lineage: Eukaryota > Metazoa > Chordata > Aves > Caprimulgiformes > Podargidae > Podargus > Podargus strigoides. The sequence continues at coordinate 36,518,324 of CM051625.1, forward strand.
TAGTAGTACAGCTGGTTTACAAACATGGTATTTGTTTCTGGGAGAAGCTAAAATTGCTTTCCTGTCATAGGAGAAATGTCTGCCCCTAGGAGTTCAAAGACTAAGACTAAAAAGCCTGGACTAAGAAGATAACAGACCATTAGTGGTTTGGGTATTACAGCCTGACTGGGTTGACCAAATTATATTCTTCCTGCAAGTGCAAACCTCCTGTTTGACTTGGGGCAGACGGTGCAGATCCAAATAGTCAACGATATGCAGGCAGCAGTGATTTGGGCGTTGTATAACCCCACTCCTCCCTGTAAGATAGCTCTGCTCCCACCTCTGTGGAGCACTTCAAAAATAAATGCATTACAGAGAGTAAGACCTCCAGATACTAGCAACAAGAAACAGATTAAGTGCATTAGCTGGGATCAGGGAAAGGGAAGCTCCTGCACAAAGCACCATCATTTGTTGCAAGCTGGAATTAAATTTTAAAACGCAAGAGAGGTGGTTACGCTGAGAGCTCCTTCACAAAGCAAATTGGCATGTACTGAACCTCTGCTGGCACAGCTAAACAGCTTCCTCAGCCCGACCTTCCTCCTCTGTGCTGAAGGGATTCATAGCACATCGGCAGGCTGGACAGAAGGCTGCAAAAAAGCGGCAGGAGTATGAAGCAGAAAAGTTCAGATATGATGTGAAAATTTACAAGAAATGCTAAGGAGGGAGATGAAAAGGTAACCGGTAATTTTAATCTGTGAAAAGGATTTGTGAAGTGTTCAAGTATACAACCCATGCTGTATACTCAGCAGAGGTCAATTTTTTGTCTGCAATCCTCTGTCTTTCTGTGCTTGCCTCATTGAATTTTGCTGGGTACATTGCTGCACACCCTGCCAGTCAGCCTGGAATTGCCCATGGATCTAGTGGAAAATGAGCCATAAAAATACTGGTATTGGCTTTTCAGACTAGGGATACTACATTGGGTTTGAATTTGCGTGGCATGCAAGATGCCCACTACTTTATCAGGCAACTTTAGTTCAGAATTAATAGGGTTAAATGACAGCCAAAGATCAGAGAGTGAATATGTTTGTCTTCTGTAATACAGACTGTCCTGCAAATCTCTTATGGTGAATGATGGACAAAACTGGCAACGTTAAAGAGAGTAGTAAGGGACTACTTAGCCCAAGTAAAATGGTAACACAAATAAGTCCAAGGCTAATGCTCCTCCTGTTATATATATATAACAAGAATTGCACCCTCGGGACTGCTAGGAGTAGCATGTAGGAGGCGTATCAGGATTTCAGTGTTCCTTTGAACTTCCAAAGACAACATGTATTGACGATACGGCTGAGGAGACACTCACTGTGGTGAGCAGGCTGGTAGGGGGTGTGAAATTGCCACTGAGATTCAGCATTTCTAATACACTGTTCTCTCTTGTCCTTCATTCAATAGCTCTGAGAATTAAACGATTTTAGGCAATCTCCTGGTGCATAACAATTGATTAAGCATTTATTAAAATATCTATTAAGCATGTATTACCCCTTCCTAAACCATTTAATAAGGGACTGCTTGAGCACTGTGTGACTGTGTTACAGTTACTATCCCTGTACTCCAGCAAAGTTCTTTGGGATGTAAAGATGCACAGACAATAAAAAGTTTTATGATATTGTAGCCACATACATCTTGCTTGTTTTTCCCACTCTGGATGACTCTAGTTAGCAGAACGGGGCAGTTCAAGGAAAACATGCCTGCAGCAAACTGCCTCTCAGGTGGTGTTCCATGAAAGGGGCCTTCAGTTCCTCTTTCAGTGCGGCATGTGTATGCAATGAATGAAATAATACTTTGGGGAATCATGTGTTTTAAAGGGCTAAAGGGGACTAGAAGATCAAACTAATTTTTTAGGTGACATATGTTGCATTTCTACCTTGTGTTACTTAATGAAATACAGTATTTTTGTTATGTTATCCTATCCACTTTAACTACAATTTACTTTATCTCATATAGGAACCTTTGAAATATCCATTGGCAAAACTTGACAAGAAGACAGAAATGTACTCGAAGCAGAAATTTGAAGAACAAAAACTCTGGCCATTTCCGAGAGAGCATAAAAAGATGACAGAACCTATAGCTGTCTACAAGGAGGAATAAGCAGGTAATGGGCTCTCTGTGGGGACTGATCATCACTGTTTTAGTGATACTGATGAAACCAGGGACACCCTGTCCATGTCTTTTGCGTCTGGGAGTCCTCTGCTTCTGTTTCCACTTTCTGGAAAGTGCTTGCCTTTCCTAGAGCTCAGTTGTGGCTAACAGCATAATATTAACTGACAGTTGCTGTGGTTTTCTTGTGAACATGTATTCTCCTTCAACATTTTCACCTAAAGGATAGGGGTGAGTTAGATCTGAAGTGCACAGAACACAGGCATGCATTCCCTACAGGGTTCCCTTCCTTGCTCTGCTTGAAGTGACTGTTAGGGGGTGGGAAACAGGGGCCTTACGGCGCTGTAGGCACCGGTCAGTTTAGCTCACTGTGCCACGGCACACCATGCAAGGGGGCGGGTGCGCCTGGCGTGGCAGAGCTGGAAAGCATGTCAGGGTCTGTCCCTCCTCACCCTGCATGGACTGGGCTGTCAGGAGTCAGCACCTCTCCTCTTGGGCAAGAGCGGAAATTCAGTCTGTCATAATTAGATCTTCATCAGCCTTTGGCACAACAGAACTTGATTTATTGTGCGTGAAACTGTGTGAATTTACATAGGGTTTCATTCTTGGACTTACACTTCCAACTTTATTTCCATCTTTCTCTTTGAATGTCTTCCACAAAAATACACCTGAAATCCAAAGGATTCTGTTTCTAAGTAAATAGCAATATAAGATGTTGGAGTGCTGAATGCACTCTGTGATGAGGCTAGCAGTGAAATGTTCACAGGTTTGAGGTATTATTATTATTTGAATCTTCATTCAGGTAGCTCGCTGAGGGAAGCATTCATAATCTGCCTGAATTTCCAGCGCAGCCAATAAAAAAAAAGTTGGAAGCAGGAGTAATTAAACTGATCATTAAACCCACGCTGAAGGAACTGCGGGGTGCAAAAAGTCACATAGCTTTTTTTCTTTTTCAGGAGTTTTCCTTTTGTTGCTTCCTTTCAAGTCATTTCAAAGGCTTTTCAAAGGGAAGATTAGTGCTGTTCCTTGAGTTTCACTCCAAGTTGGAGCAGTTGCATGGGATTTGTTTCACCTGGAGTTCCTTGCCTAGCATCCCTGGGCTCAGGTCCCCCCCTCAAAACCTGCCGCGCACCGGGGTATCCATCTGCGTCATGAATGGTGCTGTATCTCATCACCTCCCTATTCTTCTCTGGGTCAAACCCAAGCATTGTGAATATATATCTGTTCTGGTCATGCCTCTTTCAAAGGAAGCTGAAAACAAGTTTATCACCTTTTATGTTTTCGAATCATAGATCCCAAATCCTCCTCTGACCTCCTTGTTTTGTGTGCTGTGCAATAGGCTTTGCTAAGTAGTGGCTGGCACCCTTAGAAAAACAGCAAACCAATATATCCCTTGCTTTCCTCTCTGGGTCTGCCCATGTGGATGGTGCTGGGGCTTGAGGCATGGCAATCACAGGGGAGAGGAAAGAAACTGGGAATTTTCTTGGGCTGTAGAACTCACTGTGCTCTCAAGGAAAAAAAAAAAAGCATCAGCAAAGCAGGAAGAACAGTTAATAGAATTTATAGGGGAGATTTACAGAGTACAAATTAGCCATTGCACCAAATATCTCATTTGATTGTTTTGTCATGCACTACTTTTCAGTATTGCTATTGCTGGTACCAAGCAGGAAATAAATGAAAACAAAGATGCAAAAGGAACATTTGTGTAGGAATTAATTCAGTTGCCTCCAAAGCTAAGGCCGTTCTTATATTTCAAAGCTGCAAAAAGTGCCTGAATTTTTCTTTTTTCCCCTACTTATATAAGGTCATTCAGGCTCCCCTCTTTTCTTTTTTGGCTCTCCCATATGTATGAGTGAGTAGATAACTGCTTCATCAATACAGGGGAGTGCAGCTTTTGCTGGAGACAACTGGAAAGAAACTGATGTGGGTTTTTTTTCCCTCACAGCCAAACATTTTGCATTGAACTAATGTCTTTTTATCACTTTTTGGTGCCAAAGAAGTGGACAATTGGTTAGGGGGAAAACCACAAAACCTTTCACAGCCTCTCAAGCCATTGAGCTCAAAGAACTATGAACATAAGAGAACAGAAACCTTTGATTTCTTTCCCAATGAAGTGTTGGTGCTTCCTCATGTTCCTGCAGGACCCACGCACAGAGACTTGTAGTGAATGTTAATATGAGGACTGGGCTGGGAGGTGACAGTCACCAAAATGAGTCTGTTTTTTTTTCCTTTTATTTGGAGGAGGAGGAGAGGAGGTAGATGATTCCCCTCGTTTCTGGTCTTGATATGATAGTCTAGAGTCAAAGACATCAGTCCAGGAAAACAACCAAGCAGATAATATTGCATACCTTGTGTTGACAGTGGCAGGAGTGTTTGTGTACTGTGAGCTGTGCATGGGCTTGGCTCCCTGACTGTATTCAGGCTGTTTTAAATTGAAAAAAATGTGCAAGTAAAGTTTTACAGAGATTTTCCTGAGCAAGGTTTGGGAGCAGAACTAGAAACCTTGGAAATTTGTCTTGAATTTATTTCTTGCATGTTTGTTAGATAGTTTTACATTATTTTGTGTCACAGCGTACTAGAATTGATGTATTTTTATTTTCAGCTCATGGCGGAGAACTGGAATTTAATGATGATCGAAATATTTTAGTAGTAGCTACCCAAAATTGTTTTAAAGAGAGTTATTCAAATAGTGTATCATTTAATTCCACTACAACATGCCAATAACAGCCATGTATATTTTGTAGAATGCACATATAAATATAAAAGTGAAAGAGAAACATGGTATTCTGAAACTCATACTCTTTGGATGTATTTGTTGTCAGTCTGTATTGGAAAGAAAACAAATGTTGACATATCCAAATATTCACAGGCCAGACATCCTATCATCTAGCCAAGCATACTGGTTAAAAGGAAAAGGGACAGAGAAAGAGAAAAATTAGAAAGCAAACTTGAATGAGAAAAGACAAAGTCTGGGGAAAGGTGAGAGAGAGGTGACAGAAGGGTTTTTTAAAATTAATATTCAAAGTTAGGCAAAACAGTCAGTGAAAGAACAGCATGGTGTTTCCAGAAGGGATCAGAATAAGTTCAGTTCTGCATATTATACCTTCCCATGTAATAGTCAAAGTAGATATTTCCTGTGTATATTTTTTATTAATGAATGATGGCTGGATTCTGCCACTTTGTTTGCACCGAGTGAAGAGCTTTACTGAAGTTGTTTCTCACTGACTCTGAGGTCTGTTTACATCACCACAGGAGAGTAAAACACCCTTTAAAGTCACTTAGATCCACTTTAACACCCCCAAAGTGCTGGTAAGAATAATGGGGGACCCACGAAGTATGGCTGAGGGAAGCAGCCTTAGATATGGTTTAAGGCAGAGGCTCTGTACTTCTGCCTGGCAAAGAGTGTAAAATAGCATGAAGGACAGGGATTCAGTGTCCAAGATAGGTATAGGTGTTTTTGGAGCTGCATGTCTCCAGGTTTCTAACTCTCAAAATGTCCCCAAAGGAGGTTGTTCTCTGAGACTTCACATGGGGCAGTGTCTGAAGAGCAGAGCTGGTTTCAGCAAGTCATCCTTTCCAGTTCAGGTCGATATTAGGACTCATATCAAAATGTATTAAAAGAAAATTTACTGATTCTTTTTACTTCTGGACTTTTTGAATGAAAATTGTGGTCAATTTCTTGCATCCAGCTGTCCTCCTCAAAGAGAAGCAAACATCTCTCACCACGAGGAGCTTTCCCCCTGCTCAGTGAAATGTTTCCATGTTCAAGGTACAGAAGCAATGCATGGTCCTAATTTGCAGCTGTTCTTCCCCTCAGAGGAAAGAACGGAGGTGCCTTTCCTAGCATGGAAGGTTCAAAACCCACTCATATGCATATGAATACACTGGGATCAAATTTAAGGCTCCTGTCTTTGCTGTGTTAATGAATAGTCACACCCTGGTGATAATGGCACCATTTATTAATGCACAGTGTAAGTGCTGAGGAGGGGCATTGCTGGAGAAGAGGGCAGCAGCACTGTTGGAGGATGTTTGTAGGCTGATGACTCCTGCCTAGGTGTGGTTTATTTTGTTGCTTTGGAGGACATGAGTTTGAGTGGTATGCTATCAGAGGAAGGGGTGGAATTACTCTGAATGCAGGTTTAATAAATAAGTGCTCCCTTCCCATTCAGTGCTCTCTTCCTTGCCTTTTTTTTTCTTTGCCCATGTTCCTCTTCCCCTGCCTCCTGTGCAAGCCAGGTGGTGTAGAAATGGTTTGATAGAGCAGCCATGCAGTTTTTGAAGAACAGTAGGGTTTCCAGACTGACTTTCTCCTTGGAATATTATAAATTAATTGCAATAATATTCAGTTGTTTCAGCTGAACTTCACGTCTTTCCACCCGATGGTTAGGAAATAGTGATCAAAACAGGAATAAAAGGATTACTTTGAATCACACTGGAGTTTCTCCTATGTTCCTTGACCTAGAATTTAATCAGAGATCTGATTGAAAACTGAGTGAGCTAAAATGAAACAGAATTCACTGGACCTTGTCTCAAGTCATGTCAGTATTCACCAAAGGGTGAATGACTGAAGGCTACACAAAACTCCAAGCATCTTTTTCTCTGCAGAAATGTAAATATATTGCATCTCTGCATACCGTGTCCCAGAGCTCTCAAAAGCCATGTTTCTATCCTTTACAACCTCTCTTTTTATTGCCATCCCTTTCTTTTGACCTTCACTCTTGCCCAGGGCTTCCTGCCTGCTCCTGGGAGTGCACGCAGAAATGATACCTGCTTGGAGGTTGCTGCAGCTGGGGAGCCAAGTGAAGGTCCATGGGGGGATCAGTCACCCTAGGACATCTTGCACGATCAGTATTGGCTCTAGGAGGGCTGTGATGCTTGTGTCTCAGGGGGCAGCCCCCATCTCCCCTGTCCTCTCCTTCTCCACTAACCCAAAGTCAGCATAGCTGCAACAAACATGACCAAGTTTTATCAGCCTTAGTCAGCTGGAAATCTGGCCTTGTACCAGATCACCATGGTATAACTCAGACTGCTTTCCATTCTCCCCTGCCTCTCCCTCCATGAATTAGTAGCCATAAAGCACAGCTATGGGCAGCAGCAAATCTTTCCATAATTTCTGCCTTCCAGAGCCAGTTCAGAGTCCAGGTTTCTCATCATCTCTCCCTCTTTCTTTCTCTCTTTTAGGGACAGGTAACAATAATACTGCACATTACATGTCCTCCTTACAGCTAGATAACTAATGATTGCCATTATATCTCTGCCAGATCTAGGTAACTGCAATACTCTTCAATATATATCTGTCTTAAAGCCAGTAACAGCAGTACTCTAAATTATGTACCTTTCTTCCTTTTTCTCTGTCAGGCAGGTAATTGTTATGCTCATCTTTATGTGTCTTTCCTGGAGCTGTAATAGTTTCCATTGTATCTCCTTGGAGCTTATTATGGTAATGTTCCTTACTGTATATTCCAGAGTCATAAACTGGTATTTTTTAGTCACCTCTGTAGTATTTCACCTTCTAAATTTCTTACAATTTGAGTAATTAAAATAGTGTCCTTAGGTTAACAGCTTTCAGAAGGATTGTGCTTTTCCTCTCAGGAGCTCTTTATGGACTGTCTTGGGGTTGTAAATGGCCTGTAAAGTGGCCTCTGCCTAATCTTGCTGTTGCTATTCACCTTTTGGATTTTAGCAGTGCTTTACTGCCAAGCCACCATGACTGTGGGTTCAGCTATAGAGAGGGCCTTGTCCTCCCCTGGTACTCAAGGCCCACCTTCAGAAATCAAGTTGTCCTCAGTGTCTGCATTTTCATGTCCAGCATTTTGCAAATTGAGGTGCTGAGTTATTCAGAGGAACGGGCTGCTCCATTACAGTGCCTAGCACCATTACTCCTGATTCTGATTTCAGTCTTCTTTCTTGTCTCATAGTATAAAATCTGCTGTGCATGGGTAACTGAGGCCAGTTTCACAAACTCATCTATGACTCCTTGATTATTATTAAGAATTATCTTTCTGGACTTTCAGTGTTTGCTGTTCATTTTTCTTCTGACAGTACCATGTCTTCCGTGAGGCCCTGATGGAGCAGCAATAAGACTGTGTGTTTTAGGTGATTTTCTTCCTTGCAGCATATAAACTAAACAGGTTAATAAACCAGTAGTTGGTGATCAATTTATGTAAAATAACTCCAAGCAGCAAGCCCAATCTGAAAATCACTTGATAAACTATTCAGTAAATGTATCTGCAGAAAGAACACACAGGAATAAATTGGAACCGGTTTGAGAGCAGAAAAGGAGGGCTACATTTGCAGCATGGTTCAGAGACTGTAAATCAAATCAAACCAATTTTGTATCCTGTTCCAGCTTTTATTAGAGAATCAAAATTCAGATCAGTCTCATGAAAAGATTTCCTTGTAGTGCTTGAATCTTGTAAGTAAGCCTGACTGCTTGCAAGTGAACACTGCCTCTAAAAAAAAATATGGAAGTGCTGCCTGCCCACACCCCCAACATGAAATAGCTGAAAAGTAAAATACGTTTCGAGAAACATTTTGTTTGAATTTTGAGATGAACTGGAGTAGAAGCTGCTTAGAAAAGCAACGTGATGTGGCTCCAGGTTAGGAGCATAACATCTGGAGAACTCTTAAACTTCATGGGAAATTAATAGGTATAGCTGAAGTGGGTAATTTCAAGGGTGCAGCCATATAAGTTGATGCAGACCTGTGAATAACATTACATCCAAGAGCTGTGTTATTAAAATTGCCACTTTATTGACTGGCATGGAAAAAAATCACAGAGGAAATCAGTCAGCGGTATTAAGGTCTAATCACGACAAGCCAGCTCAAATGGAGGGCATTCTGCAATGTAGAAAGAAGCTGCAAAATTCATTGCAAAGAGCACTGCATTTAGGAGAAGGGCTTCTAGCAAAGCCAATCTAAGTGAAGTTACTTTCAACTCAGATGAGAAAGATATGCTGGCAATATTTTTTCATATAAAAGAAAATTGAATTCTTAGCCAGAATAAGGAGGGGGAAAAAAATTGGAATCTAGTGTGATTGTGAAATTCCCTCTGTGGTAATCCAATCTGGAGACCATCAGCCAGGGGAGGCTTTATCTGTCATAGCCTGACAAGGAGAATTTCCAAAGCAAAATTTCCAAAGGAGTCAGCAGAGGTGATTGCTGTCAGTGGCAAAAGTCCATCAACTGTCGTAAAAGCAGAGCTGGGGTAGTGCTGAGCACCTCCTGTGGCAATAGTTCCATGACATAAACTTATGTCATGAGGTGCTTGGTGTAAATTGCTGTTGATTTCAGTGGGTGTAAAACCAGCTCTCATAAAGAGCTTGAAAGTAACAGATAAGTACTTGCTGCCAAAGTGCTTTTCTTCCCTGCGCCTCTCTTTCTTGGATGAAATGTTTTGATGTCTCATTTCCCCATCTATAAAAAAGGTATGTGGGAACTCCTACCTTTTCCTTATACAAGGAGGGTGATGGGCAATGAGACATTGCATCATAACTTTAAACATTCTATTTATCAAATTGAACCAGGATATGAGTATTAACGTGGTCTTGCACAGTACTCAGCACAGCCCATCCCAGGATGGTTTTATGCTCACCAGAAACTCAACAAACCATGAGTTCTAAGATCTGTGGTACACAGCATCAAACAAGCAGGTTCCCTGTCTCAGGTGAGGTCTTTTTCTTAAACACCCCACCTTAAAAAAAACCTGCTTAGTACTTGTGAGTTGCATTGGCTAAGCTAAAGGAATGATTTCTATCTACCTGCTAATATAAGGAAAAATAAAATGAGCCACACTGTGTGTCTAACAAGGTCTACCAGTCTCAGATAATAACATGCCAGCACAGACAGCTGTAAGGAAAGCCAAGCAGCTTACTGATAAGGAGCTGAAGGAGTCAAGTTCTGATAAAAAGAAATTATTTCCATTGAGGCATTTCTTTAATTTGTTTCAAATGAGGTCAAATCACTTGATTCTTTCTTTAAACAACTGGAAAGTTTTTACAGATTTCATAATGTGTTCAAGGTAGCTTATGCTTTTGCAAGAGAGCAGCTTTCAGAGAACTGCAAATACTTATGTTCTGATGGAGGTGGTACTAAACAAAGAATAGTTACATAAATGCCTTGTAGCATAGGCTTCATGTGTTGGGAATATTAAAAATAACTCCTCTATGCTCCCAGGGTCTTATTTCAGTAAAGCGTGCTACCTTTTCCATCCTTTTATGCATGACTTCAACTACAAAACCATTATGGAACTGAAATGTATCTGAATATCCAATATACAATGCCCATTGGCAAAACCCATGTGAAAATAAGAGGGCTAAAGAGGAAAAACACATTTAATATTCATATATGAATTGACTACATAGTCAATACACTGGTTTGCCTTTTTGCTTGGTCTTCAGTTAAGTGTAACAGTTTCCAGTTTCCATCAAGCTTCAATGAAGCAGCATAAAAAAAGAAAAACTACCTCTTCCTAAACAGAGCAGGGGGTATCAAATGTAAAATTATCTTCCCCACATTTGTGGTTGGCAATATCCATGGTTTGGGGGTTTCTGTTATGAGACCAGACCCAACTTTGAATATCTAGATCCAGATTTCCTAAGGATTCAGGACAGGTCTTGAACTCAGAATCTCCTAACTCTGCTTTCAAGTTTTATATAAATCCATACTAAATTTCTTCTTGCTCTTTTAGCCTGGCTTCGCATATAAAATGTCTCTCTTGATGGGACAGTCTGTCATTCTTTCCCCAAAAACTTTTGAAGTTGTTCAGTTTCAATGTTTCCCAAGGGATCATAAGCCTCAAAACAAAGTAGTCCTACAAGCATAATGAATATAGACAGCTTGATAAAGGAGGAAGAGTGCAGAACTGTGCCCCACTACAAAAAATTGGTTACAGTGGACCCCTCCTCATAGACATTCAGGAGTTGTGAACCATGAGAAGAGCTCAGGATAGAACCCTTTTCTCTGTAGACTTCAAAAATCTATGCACAAGACACGTGTGATAGTAAAATAGGCTCTTATTATATGGGAACTCTCACCTGTTTTCTTTGCTGATCTGGAAGAATATTTTTAAGCTTTTAGCATAATATTTGCTCCTATCTGAGACTAGCAAACAGGATTTGCCGCGGTGGGATAAGAACCTATTACCTTTGAAAATTAATGTGCATATGCAAACCAGTTCCTCAAACACATACTTGACACCTGATTCACAGAGCATGCAAGAGCGATTGCAACCAGATTGTAGGCCTGAAGAAAATGAAATAATTTTGTGAAGAATAAGGGTTTGGGTTTTTTGTTTTTCAGTTTTTCTTTAAAAATATAATTAATTGGGAGGAAGAGAACAGAGAATGAGATCTCTCAGGGCCTTTCAGCTGTCTCTGGAGAAGAGAAAAAAAACCCAAGCAAATAAAAAATCTTGATTATTACAGGCATTTTTAGGAGTTGCCAGGAAATTTGAATACCATAAATTACTTACGTGCAACACAAATTCCCAAGTTTTTATACTCACAAAGGCCTTAAAACTAATGTGGGAAACTAATTTTTCTTAATCTCACATACAGTATGTAAATGAAAGAAAGACCTCTTTTAACAGAAACAGGATTTCTAGCACTTACAAAACCTTTGATAACTTTTGCCTGTTTCAGATTTCCCAAGTGCACGTACTTGCACTGTTAGGGCCTGTTATCTGTCTCCTCCTAATGGCAAATACTGGGTGTGAGTTTCCAGTTTTCATCAGGTATCTCTGAGCCAAGTCGCACTGGGCAGGGATCAGATGAGGTGGTTGACTTGTGTTTAATGTACCAGCAGAAACTGTAATTATAATAATTTTGAAGTTTTAGAAATATAATGCAGTTTTGATAGAGTTTTCATCTTAATCACTGCGAGGACATGAGAAAAGATGATGAATATTGATGGAAGGATTAAAGGAGTAGCTTTGGGACAGTTTTGGTCCCAGGTAGCACTTGGGTGCCATTGTTTACTCTCCATTCAAGCTGAGTTTCAGAAAAAAGTTCCCACTGTATCATATGGGTCCAGCAACCTAAAAAAAGACTGAATCTGGGTAAGGGGAAATCTTTCAACAGTAGTGTTGCAATGGAAAACAGATCATCAAGATAGTTGAGATTAGGCATGGTAAATTTAGAATTTCAGAAGGGAAGGAATGAAGAGAGTAGTTTTCTTTTGAGTATGTCATGGTACACAGAGCAATGAGAAGAGGCAGGTTTTTTCTAGGGTTACAGCAAACATCAGTTTCCCATGTGTCCATCACAGTAAGGCTAGGGTTTCTGAAAGAAAGGAATTGGACAAAAAATTTAAAATATTTTTTGGTGACCCTAAAAGCTAAGCTGGGAAATCGCATTTGTGAGAGAAAATGGCTTTACACGAAGTAAATTCTCATACAGCATTGTTCACTTAGGCTTTGTTTACCTAGTGGTAAGGGTTAGGGATGAGATTTCTAAAAGAAAAGAATCTAAAAGATTTTCTAATAGAAAAGATTTCTATTTTCTACATACATATATCTGTATGTATCTCCGTATGAAATTATATATGTTTGAAATACATGTTTTTATATATATAAATATATATTTATAGGTATGCATTTAGTCTTCAGAATTGCAACGGGAGGGACCATTTTTCTGGAAAACGTTTCTTGCTGTTGATTCAGAGAGTGGTTATCATGGTGCAGTGGAAGGTAACGGTGAAGGGTGGAGTTACACCTCCAGAGAGGCAAACACAAGGAGGGAGTGTTTCTGGTAAAGAACTTACTGGCTATAAAGATAGCATGAGAAACAATGGCTTAGGGAAGTGAGTGACTTCTTGCATGTTTTTGTAGAGCACTGCCAACCCAGATGTAGTTTTTCCTGGGGCTGTGGTTAGAAAGAAGGCAGATTAAATTGTTTTCTACGTATTAGTTTATGGCTAAATAAGTTCAAATCATTTTCCATTGGTTTAGATATAGATATTGCTATTGTGGATAGGGTTTTCTAGGTAATTAGAAACAGGGTTTTTAGAGTAAAGTGATGTGCAGAGCAGTTTTCATCCATGCATGGTACTGTTTAGAGGAAGAATAGTCCTTGTTAGAAGCAAATGCGTTTATATAATTTTTTTGGTGTAGACACTCCTTACCTGGATGTGTTTTTTTCCCAGGGATTTAGAATGAAAGTGAGGAGGTGTGCAGTTCCATACTGATTATTTCATGGCCCTTGGGATTCATAAGAAGAATGGTGTTTGGTAGGAGCAAGCAGCCTCAGATCAGTTTCAGACTGCTTAACTGGGGTTTTCTGCCCCACCAGCGATTGCAGGGACAGCTAGAGTATGGCTTTCTGGAAGAAAACACTCAGGATGGTGATCCTCCATGGCTTCTGCTGTGCCCAGGGAGATGGGTTGAGCTCTGTTGATGGGTTGGGGTTTCCAAAGGAGATGTTCAGGAGAGCAGTTTTCTTCTGGTGCTGCTGGATTTGGAGCAAGACGGTTTCCAGGAGCAAATGCTGAATTGCCCTGTTGCTTAGAGGGAGGAGAGGAGAGAAAGCTCTGCTGTCAGCTTAGGAGTGCGTGTGAGAAGAGTTTCATGGTTCTGGCGGAGCAAAAGCTGCTTTGGATTTTGTTAGTTTGTTTTGTTAGTGTTAGATTTATGGTCTTAGAAAAGGAGCTCTAAGTGTAGCAGGTGCTCTCAAATTCTATCATGGTCTATAAATTTAGAAAGTGGGAACATGTCTGCAGGAGTGCACGGCTTTGTACTAGTATTGGTGTAGACTCTGGATTGCTTTTATTAAGTTTCATACCCGTCAGGTTAGGGTTTCAGAAAGGCAATGTCATGAAGAGTACGTTTTCCTTCTGCTTTCTTTACCCTGATGTTAGAATGTGGAACAACGCTTTATAGAATTGAATAAATGCTCTTGATTTTTGATATAGATGCTATTGATGCTGCTATATTTTGGTCAATTTTCACGCTAAAGATCATGTTTCAGAAAAGAAGCAATTAGGAGAATGGTTTTCCACTAAAACTTTGTTTGGCCCACAGCAGGGACCAATTTTGAATGAGACCATGATCTTAATTTTTTGCACACAACTGTTACCCAAATGCTGTTTTCCTCAGAATTAAGCTGTAACATTGCAAAAAGCAGATATTAAGGAAAGACATAGGTCTGGGGTGAAGAATCACGTTGGAAGGAACAAGTAGTTTTGATTCAGCTCTGTGAGTAATACGTTTTACGGGTTTATGATTAACAATAGTTTCGGAAAGGGAGCAGGTTGGACTTCATTTTCCTACTGATTGTTGAATGTTCCACCATGTTATGATAAGGACCATGGTTCACAGGGTAAACTGCATTTACTTAGTTTGAAGTAAATATCAGCCACTCAGGTTTATAATTAGTGTAAGATTAAGGTTCTACAAAGAAGAAAACAAAACTCTGTTTTCCTATTGCTTCTTTATTGGGTAGGGAATTTGGAAGAAAGCTCCTCCCAAAAAATTCACTTGAATATATGCCTTAGGATTTTGGGATATTTCATAGCAGAACAGGATTGCACTGCAGTTTGCTGGACCATCTGTCTCACTGAGGCAGATTACTTTTGAGAGAAGAAGCAAAAGTTGAAACAGGCTGATCTGTTTCCAAGGAAGTTGCTGTGCTTGAGACTTTCTGGCATCTCTGTAGGCTGGGCAGCCAAGGTACATGGAGAATGAGAAACACTGGTCCAGAGGATGATCTCCCCAAAATGCCATCAGACTCTCTAAATGAGACAACAGGGGTCAGACTAAACGTGTTCGCCCTGTGTCTTTCTTAAAACTGGCTGGAGGGGATTGCACTGCTATCGAAAGCCCTAAAGTGACATACAAGCAGGTGAGCTCTGTGTGTCCTGTCAACTTTGGCAGCATGCTGAAGGCAAGGAGCACCTATCATCCAATACGTTTGTGGCTGGAGATGTTATCAAGAGTCACTGTGACGATACTCTGGCTTGTACCAGAGAAGAGAAAGATGCAAATGTGTTAGGGTCATGGCATAACTGGACACAGTTGTTTGTTATTAGGACTCTTATTACATTATTAATTGACTCTTGGGTTATTAACATGGGCAGTGTAGCTCAGTAAATCCTATCCCATTTATGCAGGGACTCTGTGAGACCTTGGAAGCTCTGCTGCCATCACAGACAAGCTTGAAAGCTTAGAGGTAGTAAAACTTCTACTTTGGCAGTAGACTTCAAAAAGTACATCAATAAAGAAATCCAGCAAAATACCTGAGTTTACCCCTGTCCTAACCCCTGTGATTATAGTAGAGTAGCATCAAGATGTGCTGGAGTGAAATGAGATCATAAAAAAATAGCAGTAACTGAGCAGCAGCAGGTTTGTCAGCCTGGGGAGGTTGCAAGAACTACAGTAAAGATGGGTAGGGTGATCTGGGGACAAAGCCTGTGATATCTGGAGCTCTCACAAATGGTAGTCATTTTTAATGGGAGCTGCTGGAGCTCAGTAGCACTACAGCTTGTCATTTCAAAAAAGTGTTGTAAAGGTAATGTTATGCCCTGTTTCTGAAGGAAATGACAACAGTTTCCCCTTTGGAAGAGACTCCCCAGAGCCAAGTTGATTGAGTTTTGCATAAATTAAAGCATATCCAGAGTCATTCAGAGGGGCCGCTGTACCAGTGAAGAGGAGGAATAAATCCCTCAGAGAGAGAAAATAGCAGAGACAGATGTGGTGTGTATAAGATTGGCAGCCCTATACAGTGCAGTACAGGCATGTGGCCTGCCCAGAAATGTACAATCTGAGTCAGAAAGCTATCAGCACAGTCCTTGTCATTCCTTGGAGGTCAGAGAAGCTCTTAAAGATGGAGCTAGGCAGTGGCCTGGCCTACCAGCAACTTCCTGCCAAAAATGCTGTACTACACTGGCTGGCAAGGGTCAAATGGCATTGCAAAAATATCTCCAAAGGGGGAACATCTGAGTAAGGAGTTCAGAGGCAAAATATGTCAAACATATAGGCTGTGCCTGGAAGAGCCCTTGGTGGCAGCAGGCTGCTGGCAAAGCACAGGGCTGGGATCTGCCTGGCTCAGGGCTCTCTGCTGCCAGGGCAAAGGATGGCGACACTGTGTGCCATGGAGGTGCTTGGTCCTCCACAGTGGGAAACTGCATGCCAAAGGACCTGCATTTCTGCTTCCTACTGCATGAGACCACCTAGGCTGCGTAGAAGGTAATGTGCTCCTTCTGGAGACAGGCAGTGATTGTGCCAGGCAGAGTTGGACCCTCAGTGCCAGAAGGAAACATGCAGTCTGTCCTCCAGCGTGCTTCTCAGCCCTGTGCAAACTAGGAATTCTGGCTCCTTTCATATTATACTGGGGAATTCCTGTTAGAAATAGCCCTGCTGTGTAGATCACTTAGGTATTACAGAAAGTGCTGAATACATCTGTGGTCATTACTACAACAGTCCCTTCCTCTGTTTTTGTGCATTTTAATAGGAATTTGCAAGGACTGTTCCAACAACACATGAGCTAGGCAGAAAAATGTGTCTGTGATTTCATGTAACTATGCAGTTGGTTTTCTATAGAAGTTGGATGTTATTTTGAATAATATTGATTGGTGTTATTTTGCTTTTGAGACTGGCCAGGGTTTTGTAAAATCATACCAGTGTGAAATGAAGTCCCTCCTTTAAGGCTATGAAAGGCTGGAACAAGAATGAAATAAAAGACATTTCTGCTTTTGCTTTCTCCACAGATCTGGAAAGGACCTTGTGCTTTTCTGAGTGGAAAGCTCTTGCAAGAGAAGTGGGTTTTTGGGGCAAAAGATGGGCCTGGAGGACAATGACCCAGCAGCCTTGCTGGCTGCTCTGTGGGCTGGTAAACTCCAAGGGGAGTTTTCCCTGAGCAAGTCTGTCCATTGACGCCAGTGCGGGGCATTTGAGGACACTTTGCCCCTGTATTGTTCCCCACCCTTCATCTAGTTTGTCTTTTTGCTCTGTGCCTTCTTTAGGGCAGGCACAGATGAGACTGTTTTGTTAGACACTCCATGTCCTGTTTGAGCATGTATCATCTTAACCTGTCTTTGCAGAGGGGTAAACATTCTTTACTTCTGATGGGAGATTTTTTTTAGATATATTTTGAATTACTGGAAGCTGGTACTTATACAAAATGCTAAATGTATTAGTTATACATACAACCAGTCTATTTCAGAGATGTCTCATTTGGCTATGATCATTTGGGTAACTGCTCTGTGATGTGTACCTGAAGAGTCCTAGAAAATCTTCTATTGGCAAATATGACATAGCTCTAACCTTCAGCAATTGGGGAAAATAGAGAAAAGAATTTAACAAATACATATCTTTGTGTTTTTTCCCATGGTTCTCTTTTTATTAACTCGGTAAAGCAATTTTCGAAATTACATTTCAGGGCTTTCAAATGACCATAGTCTCTGGACATATCATTATCTTTAAGCTATTCAATAAGTTGGTACTCTATTTTCTGCACAGTATACATTTTTAGCACTTTTTTTTCTTGTTGAGAGAAATATTGATTCATCCAATGAAAGCTAATTAATTTAGGGGGAAAAGTGTCATCCACAAGGGAAAGGTAGAGAGCAGGAATATTTAGGCAATGCATATATAGTAGAAAACATTCTTTGTGTAGTTGACTGTGTTGAGGTTAAAGGGAATATAATTCCTCACTGCTCTGGAAATAAATTTCCTTGCTGACTGAAGACAGGTTTCCCGAATCTTTTTACACATGGGCAGTGATAAGGGCATTGAAATACTACTGATCTTGATCTGTACATCAGGGTATGCTCAAAAATGCATGATACTGTATTTGTGCATTTGGTGACCAGCCAAGTCAGTTGTGTTCTTCGATGTGGTTTAGACTGGCTTGTAGCAAATATCTTGAGGAGTGGAAGAAATCTTTACCATGCCAGCTCCTTTGCAGGCTCATGACTATAAAAGTCATGACATGCTAACTCCCATGGTCCATGGTGAGAGATCAGCCACTCTTCTGCACACTGCACCCACTCAAGCCCCCTTGGGTGGTCTCGCATCCTGTGGGTTGAGACTGATGGTTTGAGGTTATTCTTTGGGGTATTGTGCCTTCTAGTGGGGTGGGGTGGAAATGATGCAAGCAGGGAGGTGCAGGAAAGGAAGGCTGAAATGGGCTGAAAGCTTGTTCTTGCCTACACAAGCTGGATGTTGAAGCCTAAGACATGGTGGGTGCAGACAGATGGCTGAATTTAAGAAGGCAACGAGGTGTTCTTAATATGAATTATTGATAATACAAAATACAACCAGAAATTTACAGGTTTATATATATATGTTTTAAATTACATATATATTTTATATGTGCATTCTCAAATTCCTATCCAGCTTGCAGCTTGCAAAAAAAAACAGAAGATCTCAGGTGGGACCCACCCCCTGGACTTTAAAGCCTTGTAGGCATCCATCTCCTACATTGCTCTTGACGTGCTTCCTTGGGAGATGAGCCCTTCATTTGCACACAGGAAAGCTGCAGTTCCAGCAAAACTTCAGCATGGTTCCTGTTTATATCAGTATAACTGGGACTGGCACTGGAGTCAGTAGTACCTGTCTGCTTCGGAGGTGTGCATGCTTCCCACTGAAGGAATCTGGGAGAAGGATATGAAGAAGGGTCATGAGGTTGTGAAAAATCCAGGCAACTGGGTGTTGTGTCCTGAGATTCACTCTGGCTTGAAGGCCATAATTGGCTGTCCAAGTGCTTTGGGTGCAGACTGCCCCTGCACGGTGATGTGCCCGCCCCACCACCCACAGCCCGCCTTCCTGGGGTGGGAAAGGAGGGTGATGTTCAGTCAGATAAATCCCCTGTTCTGCTCCCTTAGGAGGTCAGTCCACACAGCAGGCTGACTGGCAGCTGGAGGCTAGGAGGGCAGATATTCCCCGTGCCCACCTGTGCCAAAGCCCCCGTCTTCACAAGCCATTTCCCTGAATCTCTGTCTGAGCTACACAGATACCTCAGCTGTAACAGAAAGTGCTGGGAAAAGATATTTGTCTTTCATTTTGTGCATGGGTTTGGGTTTTTTTTCCTGTTTTTCAAGTATTTGTGTTTGTTCTGTTTTTCCTTTTGAGGGGGGAAATTCTGTCTCGTGGAGAGATGAAAGTTGACATGCTGCAATAAACAGCCGGTGGGCTAGCTATATATTTAGACAATTTTGAAAACTTGTCATACTGCTTGTATTTTGGAGTTGTGCTATCGCATCGGGTTAGCAGAGAGCTGAAAGAAGTGCTAACTGCACACCAGGTGATCACATTAAAATTGCCACAGTGACAATGGACACCAAAACATTTTCAAATGCAGTGTTTTCTGTCTTATTTTAAGGTGACCTCCAAGGCAAGCCGGTCTAGAGGAGCATATGGGTTTAATGCCAGGTGTGACTGGAATGAGTGGATGTTTGCATAGCTCCTCAGCCATGCCCAGAGGCTCCTTAGTGCCCAGCAGTTTTATAGGTAAGCTCATCTTCTTCGTCTCAGTTACAGTTCTTGAATCTATTTAGGTTTGGTCTACAGTAAAATAACAGCCTAAGGGGTCTATCTTTGGGATGCATTTCATTTTACTCTCCGAATCCAGACAGGCTTTTCTTTAGTGTGATGTCTGGAGTGTAGTACAAAGATGGGATAAATTTTCTCTTCTAAAAGACCAGTATATGATCTTCACTTGTGAACCAGCACAGTTCTTCCTACACTTATTACAGTCCTGTGGAAATATTCTCACCGTTGATAGGATATCCAGTATTCTGGTGGTGCACAGAGGGTTGTGTTTTACCTGCGTTCTCCTGACTCCAAAACAGCACCATGAGTGCCCCATGTTCCTCTTCCAAAGTATGGCTTAGAAGTGTAAGAAGAAAGAAATAACCTTTTTCATTCCCTTACTGAGATTTCTTTAAAGTGCCTTTCTCCAAATGGCTCCAACTAACTTCCCTACAAACAATTAAAATAAAAAGAATACTAATAAAAGTTTTGAAACAAAAAGGCTAAGCAAAATGAAACAAAACCCATCTGCCTATGCAAAGTAGCCTTGACTAAAGCACATACTTTCTTATGAAGTGTAATTCACCAAATACTTAGATAAACAGCAACAGTGTAGTCTATTTTGCAACATCAAAGGCTTTCCTACATTTCTGGATCTTATTACGGCTAGTACCAACTCCTCTCATTAATTTAAACCTGAAGGGAGTGCTTCTCTTCAGTATCTAGGAATAAGCTTAAAATATTTTAAAATAAATGCAGTAGACCCTCTTTTCTTTTTAGCTTTGTGTATGTAAGAGACATCCAGTGGCATGTCCCATCCTCCAGATGTGTCTGACCTGCTGAATCCATGCGCCGGGTTGAACACAGCAGACAAAGAATGGGCAGGGTGCAGCGGATTGGAAATATTATTAGCAGAAACAACAGTAGTGATGACACCTGAGGTTTCTTCAGCCTTTTCAGCAGGAAGCTGAAGTGTGCCTCAGGGTGCCAGAAGCATCCCCATTTCAGGAAGGAATAATCCAGGCTGTGGAGAGGGCAAGTGGCTTGTCCCAGACAGCCAGCAGCTGAGCCCAGCTCTCTGCTGCTGCTTTCAATGAAGTTTAAATACTCAACTACTTCCCAGGGGAGAGAGGAGAATGTGCTGGGAAAATAAATAATTTTGATGCATATTGAGAATAATAATATTTTTCTTCTCTCTGGGTTTAGGCAGCTTAGATAATAAGGAGGAATTCAGATAAGGGTGGCCTAGAGCCTAGCTGATGTAAATAACAGCATCTCTCTTGACTTCAGTCACAAGGGTTCTTGCCAGCTGAGAATTAGGGCTGTGTTTGCAGAGCTCTTTGAACAATAAACCAGCCATCTTCTCTCCGTACCTTTTCCCTCTGATGTGAAGCCGTCTCCCAGAGAACAGATGGCAAAATCAAAAAAAGTCAATGTATAGCAGGGTGACAGGAGGGAGGGCTGTTTTCCATCAGTGCAGAGGTGCTGCTCTGTCCTCAGGGGTGGCCATGCAGGGAGCAGGGTTTCTCCAAGGCAAAGCATGGTCAAGCCCTTTTTGCCATGCAGGAAAGGGAGGCACAGTTGAAGCCTTTCTCCATGTGGTTCGTGTGAGATAGATTAGTTGAACTTTAAAACAGTAATAGGGGTATTAAGTACGTTCACTTGCTTGTGGCAGCCAGCAGCACAGGGGAAGCAGAGGGAGGTCAAGCATGCAGATTTGAGTGTATTGTCACTGAATACTATGCCCTCAATTACACATGTAGTGGGGAAAGGAAAGCAAGTCTGGGATTTTTTTCTCCTTAGCATGATGAGAGCCTTGGACTCAAGTAATGCTGTTAGCCATGCCTTGACTTGGTGATGTCTGCACCAGTCCACACATTAAATTTCAGGTTTTATTAGGACATCAAGCAAAGACAATAACCAAACAATTTTTATTTTTTAAAAATTTTAAAATCTAGATGCAAATACGTTTATGGCAGTATCAGTGTGTTGCAACTATGGTATTTCCAAAGTGGACGTTGGAAGTTATCTACAAAAGCTTTTTTCCAAAAAAAGCTAGGGGCTCTGCACCTATGATCCCGTGAGCTTCCTTAGATGACAAAAATAAAAAAGGACAGTCTCCTTTCTTCAGCAACAACCTGTGAATGGAATGAATTCCAGAGAGACACTTTGCTAAGGCAGCAAAGTCCTCAAATGTTACAGGCAATGTGCCAAGTTCAGTAGAGCAATTGCATTCACAAAGACTACCAGGGAACAAAGATAAATGATCACTTAGTGCACCAGAAGTGCTTATTTTCTCTCTTCTTCCTTCCCTTTCTTTCCCATGAAGTGTGAAGAAATGCACTACTGTTGTCCCATTTCTTCTAGTTGTTTTGGTTTTTGCACAGAAATCTGCAGGTGTAAGGACATCCTTCCTGCTTCTCATCCTACCGCCAGTGAAGTTGTCAACTTTGAGAACATCTGGGTAGAAGTGAAGTGAACCCTTTCTCTGTAAATAAAAAAGAGTCAGACTCTAGGAAGGCTGTGGCTCTCTAATGTGCTCGGTGGTGTGCTACCGTGTGTTTTGCAAGAGGATGGTTATTAATTGGAAAACATTAAAAAATGGAAAGACCAGTCCTTATGTCAGTTGTTTCTTATGGTGAATACGTAACTTCAAAAGATGTGTCTATTTGCAGTTTGAAATTGCTGTTTCAAACTCCACATTGTTGTTCTGCCTTTTTCCATTAGTTCAAAGAGACCTTCAGTGCCTCAGGTTTTCATCCCATACAGTGGCTTTTCACATCCCTGGAACCGCTGTGAAATTAAAGGGGAGAGCGCACTTCTAAAGGGAGTCTCCTCTCTGGCACTTGGTGAAGATGTGGCACTAGAGAGTCCCATTTCTAGCACAACATTTATTACTTCTATTTTCAAGCCTCTCCCAGCCTATGCATTCCCACATGGAAGTGTCAAGCTCTGTATTAATTTTGTGAGTGGCAGTTGCAGAAGGCAATGTATGGCTTTGGGACACGCTTCTCGAAGAGCATGGCCACATCCTTCTGCTATAGCTTGGGCACTGTCAGGCTGAAACCCCTCTGGTTTCAGAATGGGGAAGATGCTGGAAAACTCTCAAATGCATTTTGAACTGTCATACATTTTCTCCCTTGAGCCCAGAGATTCTCTATGTTCAGTTCTTCAGCATGCAGCAAAAGCTATTTTCTCTCCAAGGCTGGTAGAAAGATGGGCCATAAGGCTTGAAAATATAGATGGCAATTAATTAGGACTGGCAGAAATTATTTTAATTTCTCAGCTTTTGTTGGGTTGTACTGGTGAGTTTTGGTTTTGATCACTGGCAATGAAAGATTGTGAGAATTTTGAAAGACAGTAGTTGGGTGTTTGACACTTTTCATTTCAGCCCTCCTTTGCAAATAACATCAGTGACTGGTCCATATTGGAGCAAGTCTGGTTTGGAGGCTTCACAAGAGATGCTGACGAGCTGGAGTGAGTCCAGTGGAGGCCCATGAAAGTGTTTGGAGGTTGGAGCATGCAAATCAGGGAAGTGAGGTGCAGGCTTGTTCAGGCTTTGGATGTGGGGAGAGCTGACTACAGACTGTCACTACTGAAGGGGGATCATTATAGAGGTGGAGGTGTTAGACCCTTTCCAGGGCTGCACAATGACAGGACAAGCGGCAGCAGACACAGGTTGCAACAAGAGCAATTATTGTTGGGTAAAAGGAAAAACTATTGACAGCAGGAGCAGCTGAGCAAGGGAGCAGGTAGTCCTGTGTGTTGGTCCCAGTTGTCCCAGGTTGGTGCAATTTCCATTGTTGCAGGTTTTGAGAATTTGAGTGGAAAATGTGCTGAGCAATGAGATCCAGGTTTGCAGTTAGCCCTGTTCTGAGCAGGGGATGGACTAGGGACCTCTAGAGGCCCCTTCCCACTTGCATTATGCCGTGACTGCATGATTACTTGCCATGTATGCATTGCACATTGCATGCATTACAATGATGTGCACTCTAGCCTATGGTTACAGCCATTTAGCAGAGCAGAATAAAATCTTAAAACAATATTGTCGTAATTCCTATTGAATTCACTTGTATAAATATTTATAAACGTTCTGTTTCCACTATGCAGTGTTGTATTTTCCTGAAGATCTCTGGTTAGAAACAAAAGCATTTAAGAGCTCCCCTGTTCCTGCTTAACATGGCACTCTTGGCTTCCGAGTGAAACCTGCCTGTTGAGTGCCCATCTGTATTCGTTCTGTCCTCCTGAAGTGCTAATCCTGTTTATCCTGTCACCATAGCCTCCTAAGTCTATTTATTTGCTGATTAGCTCTAGGTTTGATTATTCCCTTTAAGCGCTGACGAAACATGCTGAAAACAAGGTGTACACATAACAAAATTTGAATAAACAGAATTATCAAGGAAATTCTAGAGAAAGTCCAGAACACAGTGCTGAAGATGCAGGGATGTCTGTTCTCAGCCATTAGTCTTAGATGGAAATCAAGGGGAGATTTAGGTGAGTAATGTGGGAAAATCAGGGAAATATATAGGTGCCTGTGATAGCGAACTCAGATTTTTCATCTCGTGACGACTGATCAAATTCTCCTTACTTCAGTGGAGCTGCACTGATTTATTCTAGCTGAGGCTGTGGCCCTGTGGTTTGTAAAATTAGCTGCGAATATGCAATGCGGATGGTTTGGGTTTCTTCAGAAGACCTGAGACCTTTTAAATAAATATTCAACCCCCTTAATATGTTGCTAGAGGAGGACCAGTTGCAGGAGAACCAAAGGACTTCATACGATCTCATACGTTACAGCTCATAACAGTAGTGCCCCATGGTTTTAGATGAATAAAACAGCTGATAGTGTTTTGTCCTGTGCTTCTTCTTGTGTTAAACTGATAACCTTTTTAGAGTTACCAGAGAGCTACTAAAAGGCAGATGTCCTGCCTAGTTTTAAAGACATCAGGTGCTTATATCATGTACCTAGGCCAGTTGTTTCAGTGGTTAATTACTCCTCACTATTAAAAGAAAATAGTGCTTAATGTGGCCTGAATTTATGTAGCCTTATCCCCAGGCCACTGGATCTTTTCATGTCTTTGTGTGCTAGGTTAAGGAATTGCTGGTACCTGAAATGTTCTCCCTGGGTGTTTGGTTAGAGACCAGCAAGATTTGATTAAGCTTTTATGTTTCAGTTGTGGCTTTCTTACCAAAGTTTATGTTTCCCAAGACAGTAGACTAAACAGCATTGAAATGGACTATGCAGCCCATATTTACCTGGCTAGCTTCTACCTGAACCCCTTGTTCCTGTTGGCTTCAGCCACCTCCAGTCCTGCAGAAGTGTCTAATTAATGACAACCACAAACATGGTTGGAGGTGGAGTCTGGGCTCCATCTAGATACTACATCTGAAAATATCTTTAAAGAAGGATATCAGGGTCTACTCCAGACAGGGTTATTGTAACAAGTTCTGGGATTTCATTTGCCTGTTATTGCTAATTTAGTTACAAATAACAGTGCATAAAATCAGTTCATGAGAAGATATACAGACACAGTGCAGTAGTAATGAATTCGCATCATTAGTGTGATGAAAATAGCAATTGCGTTAATGAATATGGAAACAAACACATTTATTTAATGCGGACTTCTTGTGTCAGAATTCTGAAATGTTTAGAAGTGAATAATAGACATGTGTTATCTGCCCAACACACTCTGTTCCATTTTCCACTCTTCTGGGTATTTTTTGTACAATTATGGCATTAAACGATTCAAACAGCATCAGCCTGTCCCGGAGAGCAAAGCTGCATCTTACAGGTGTTCTGCATTGCCAGCACCCCACAAACCTGTCCAAGGGTATCAGTGCATTTCTCCTACTGCACTCGTGTTGTATTATCTGCTAATGCAATTAACAAACTTTGAAGGATGGTCCCTGTATATGGTGCTACCTTTGGAGTTAGTGCTCAAGTCTGTTCCTATTCAGATATTCTTATTTACTGCATTTTACCTCTGGCTCCATTGAGAGAAGGCTTGAGTTTGTCTTTGTGGAGCCTTACCTTTCATACGATTTCCAAAGTACCATTTTAAAAGTGCTTTTGCTCCACTTATATGATTTTAAAATGGCCAGATACATTAAAAATTGGGCATACAAAATTATATCGCCTAGGAAATTCATCTCTTAGGAAATACAGTTTAGTGCTGGACATGGAGAGCTCCGACAAATTTTAGATCATCTACAACTTATTCCTGAGCATGTTCCCTGCACAGACCCTAAATGCAGGAGCATGGCAAAATTGCTATAAGGAAGCAGCAGAGACAGGCAGGGAATGAATGAACAAATGAATGTTTGCTCCTGTCCCATTATGCCACATGCTGCCTCCTGAAGATCCTGATTTACCATGAGCATAAACCAATGTTGCAAGACCTAAATAGAGGAAAGGGATTATTTTGCACTCTGGAGTCCACCGAACCTCTCATGGGCCATCTCTTACTCGTAGAAGGCCAGCTGATAAATACCACAACTTATTTTTAGCAACATGGCACGTTGTTCTTTTCCTGTCGTGGGTATGAGGCAGGAGAATGCTAGTCTGCTCTCTGCACAGCAGTACTTCCCTCCAATGAGTGTTAGGAGTAATGAAAACGACTCCTCCACAATGAAAGGCATATTGCAATACCTAATTAGGAGAACAGAGAGAATAAATTGCCTGATGCTCCCCATCTCCCTCTGACAAAGGTGGTGTTGTGGGACGGACTTTGCTTCTTTTAAACTTGCATCAGGAAGTCTTAATTTTAATTCTGCATTGTACAGCAGTGTTTTCCATGTGGGAAGCAGCTTCAGGCCTTCATTTCGTTTGAGGTCAGTAGGAACCTCTTGCAGCTGAGGAAGCACCAAGCGTGAGTGTGAGTCCCCTTCTCTGGGTGTCTGTCAGTCCACGAGGCCAGCAGTACCGCTCACTTTCTGTGCTGTCCTCTATTCCAGCCTCACTGGCAAATCAGGCAGCAGTCTGACTGCGTGCAATGCACAGCTTTCTCAATCTCTTAAAAAATGTACCACACTGCTATAACTTTGAGTGCTAATTGCTGACACAACCTGAATTATGGAGTCATAAACAGAGAACTTGTACTGTTGCATGGGAGATTATTTACAGTAGAGAAGTATGTGAATACCGAATTCTCTGAGTGATTTCTGGGTGGATTTCACATTTAACTTATGATAACTACCTTGATAAAAGCCCTCAGAGAATAATTCCATCTTGTAGCTTTTTCATGATTGCTATTGTACGGGTTATAGATCTTATACTTTTCATTTAGATATGCTAAATAGGTTTTTTCTTCCAATAATAATGAGAAAAAAATCCCCTTTTTCGTATGCTTTTGAGAATTAAAATTAGTATTAACATTTTTTGGCTATCTGGTTGTGAAGGAAATTTCAATGATGTGAGCGAGAAAGTTAATTTAATTTTTAGAATAATATTACTGGGTGGAGAAGAGCCACACAAAGGAGAATTTGTGGGATGGGTCTTTTCTCTAGCAGATGAGTGGTCTGCAATGATAAAATTCTTTTCTTTTTGCAGAATAAAAGGTTTGAAAACCCCGACAAGCTCCTCCCTGCCTTAAAAGTAAAGTCCTTATTCCGTTAAACTCTAAAAATTTGGGCTGCCAATGTAAACACATTTTTGTAGACTCTTGAGAGACTTGAGATGAATGGTGATGGAAGGGCTAAGCCAGGCCCTGCCTCAGTTTCTTCTGCACCACAGCAGGAATGAGTGCAGTAGTTTGCAATGCTGGATGGTAGCACCTCTCTTCCTGGGACTTTCCAGAGTGACTGGGCAGCTCGTTCTGCTGTTCATGTCAGCTTTGTGTCCCTGTCCCCAGTGCTCTCAACAGATGCCCAGCTTCCTGTGACATGCCTGGCAATCAGTCTTAACTAAAACGACAGTGTGCAAATATGGCACGTTATGGATTTGGGATTTCTAGCATAAAACAACTGACTCAACCCCCCCTGCTCTTTGTTGCCTGGATTCTCCTTTCAGCTCCCTTGTGGAAGCTGCAGTCCTCCCTTCTTTTCGAACCTTGTCTGGTCCCGACCTACTTCACAAGCCTGTGGGCCTTTTTCCTCCAACACCAGCTATACAGCAGGCCCAAATGGACTTAGAGATATAACACAGGTGAAGTATTTCTAAAGGGCCCCTTTAGCTTTACAAGGCTAATCTCACTAGGGACCCTGTATAGTCCATGGAGAGAAATTTATGCTCTCCCCAGGGAGCCCAGCAGGGAACGGGTAGTTGGGATAATAGTTACTGTGTTAGTTTAATGTATTTGTCCATTCTGAACCCTCCTCTCCCTTTTCACGTCCAACAGAGAAGTAGAAAACAGAATTTTTACTATAGCTGAAGACTGTTACCAGGTCCTGTCTCAGTTTTCCCAGTTTAGGTTAAACTGTTCAGCTATTATCCTTTGCACATAAATTGTGTTTTCTGGACCTCCGATCCTGTTCAGTGCTCTAGTCTAAACTCTTCCCAGATGGCATCTGATTTTCTAGAAGTGAAGAGCCCCAAGGCCTTCTCCTTGCTGGCAAAATGATCCCTCAGTCCTGTTAAGGAGCATTCTAGTGGTTGAGGCTAGAGCTCTCATTTATTAAATCATTTTCAATTCCAGGCCTGTTCTCCAAAGGATGTGTTGCTCGTCCTCGATTGGCATCATCTGCAGACTTAATAAGTATGCTCTCTGTTTCACCATCCTGATCATTAGTGGAAGTATTGAATATTTGTAGACCCAGGGCAGCTCCCCATGGAACACACAGGTCCGTGCCACTATTTCGATGCTGAAACATTGATAACTCCTTTCCAAGAACTGCTTTTCAACCACTTATGCACCCTCCCTGCAATGTGAAATCCCCATGCTTCCTTAATTCAGCTTTGAGACTGCTATAAAAAAAACAGTGTCTGAAGTCAGGATATGCGACATCTGCTGCTGTTGTTCTACCTACAAAACCTATCACCCTCTCACAGCAAGGAATTATATTGGTTTGACACAATTTGTTCTTGAGAAATCCGTGGTGGCTGCTACTCAAGTCCTGCTTTCTCCTAGGTGCATACATGCAATTTGTTCAACTATTTGTTCCAGTTTGTTTATTCTTTTCCCAGGATTTCATGTTGCTTCTATTTCTTTTTTCCTTTCAGAGGAGGAGCCAAAACCAAGAGCTATGGATTTGGACAAGTGATCGCTGATAATGCTCATCCTACATGTGAGTACCATTTGAGGTAGGGGGAGGGATGGTTCTGGGTGAGCACCTGAGGCAGGAGCTCTCTGCTTGAGTCTTCCACATTTCCAGGGTGACAAATTTCAGTGACCCAAAGCTCTTTGCAGCAGGTTTGCAGATAGGCCTTCCCTGCTCATGCAGTTTTCACTAGCCTTTTGGGTTTAGGTTTTTTTTTTTTTGCATTCACACTGTGTGTCAAGGACTACCTCTGGCTCGAGAGCTCAGAACTGACCCTGATTTTTTAGCGCGATTTAGTTTCAGGTATAAAGTTTACAGGCAGTTACAAAATGAAAGCTATCTGCTACAGAAAATGGTAGTGTTTTCTCTCTTTTCCTCAATTCCCTCCCCAGTAAACGAGGTCAGGAATGTTATGAAGCTAACATCATTAATGGTTGCAAAGTGGTTTGGGATCCCTGAATGGAAGGGCTTACATAAGCGGGAAAGCCTTATTAGGATAATTATAATTGCCAACTGTACTGGCACAATATAGATCACTTAATGAATTATTTGGCTTTTCCTTTCTCTCTCTCTCCCCCTCAGCTCCCCAAAGCAACATAAACAGGCTGATTTTAATTGGCAACTTTCATTTCTAGCAAATGGATTTTTCACTGAAGTTCAAACTCAGCAGCAACATTTAGAAAATGTGAGTTGGTTCCAGATCAATTGGAATTTGCAGGGCCGCGGTAAAGAGGAAAGTCTCTGCGCTCCTTGAACTAGAGAAGCACACACTGAACCTGCCTTTTGAATTATGAGCACTTCTCTCTCCATTCCCCTGCAGTAGGTTCCCTGCCAGAAGTGTGCTCAGCTGTTGACAGATGCTTGTGACCAATAATGATGAAGGCGAATTGATGACTTAGGCAGGCGACTAACATGTTATAGCTAATGGTCTCTGCAGAGGGAAAAAAATCCCCATTGTAGTTTGATTTCCCACTGCTGTGATTTACTCTCTTGGTTTTGCCAGCATTTCACTTGTGTTGGTTTGAATGTGTGGTCTTCTGGAACTGTCCCAGGGACGGGATGAGGAAACCAGCTCTTGTTGTTTTATTAGGACTTAAAGGACTGTTGATAATTAGCTAGCTTCCTTCCCTTAAAACTTTTCCTCTCAGCTGTGGTAACCACTCATGTTCATCCCTATAACTGAGAAGTGGCTACTTAATGCTTTATAAAAGTGGCTTAAGAAAGTTATTAAGATATGGGAAATTATTATCTCCTTTTAGGTGTTCCTGCCTTACTGTCAGTAATATCAATGCTTAAATGAGTTAGGGGTTTATTTCTTGTTGAGCTCTGAAAATTGTATCTAACATGTAATGTGGACCCTTTTGGAAACAGCAAAGGGGTTGACTGCTATGTAGAGCATATATGCCCTTTTTTCCCTTTCTTACTTCTTTTGGGTTCCTTAGAAGTGGTCCCAGAGGTTGTTTGCCCATGCATTGAACCACCATGCATTTAATTTATAGAATTGCCATAATAAGTAATGCAATACTTCAGTATTATTACTGCTATGCAATTTTTAGCTGGAACTCATACCTACAGATCTGTCCCTTTCTGCTAAATATTTTTCAGATATACAAGGAGTGAAGTCTCTACCCTATAAAACAAATAAAGTAGCACAAAAGGTTGTTCCCCAGCTTTTCAAGTTCACCTTCATTCCTACTGTCAGCATGGGTGGAAAATAGCTCTTCGACTACAAACCAGGGGCTCCTGAATCCTAGTGTCAGGAGAAAGTGCCTTTGCTCATCTGTGAAAACAGGGAAGGATTGGTTACTTACTTAGCCATCACCTGTATAGTTTTAGTGCTCAAGGGGCAGTGAAAGAAATCCTCAGTGAACAAAAGCAGCCCAAAGGACTGTGCAGACCCACTCTGCCTGTGTTTAGCTGCCAAGCAGCTGAGAAACCCCTGTGGATTACCACAAGGTGAGGTGACATGCGAATGGGCATATTTATGGCAATGTCAAAGGGTGGTGATGGCTGTTTTTTACACCATGAGTGAGTGGTGTGGCATAGCACTGTGGCACTGTATTCAGCTGGGAGGAAGAGAAGCACCAATCTGGTTTTGTTCTGCACAGTGCTGATGACCATACTACGTAGCAACAAAACAAGCCCACAGCTACTACTAAGTTCAGCTTTCCAGAGCAGCTGAAGTTTTTCATGCATTATTTTTTAGGATGTTGTGTTTAGCTCTGGATAAATCACCAGGGACTGGATCATGCTTTTAAAACATGGGAGATGTCAGATGCCTAAATCCTGAATTGTGTCTTGGTGGCCTTCTGAAGCAGCAAAATGGGCTGTGTTCTGCCTGTTCCCCTTACCAACCCTCACAGGCTTGGTGGAGAGGGCAGCTTACACTGTAAGCTGCTCTCAGGTTTTTCCTAGGAGAGGTTAAAAATTTAAATCTCACTGCCATCCTTACTAAAGATAATGCTGAAGTTTACAGCCCCTGGAAGCCCTTAGATAAATGTGCTATGTCCATACTGCCTGCCTTGCATCCAAAATGTTACAGCAGGAATCGCATTCCATACAAGACTTTCAGCTATAGTCTTGCTACAGCAGAACCCTGTTGCATGTCTAATTAGCTTTGTATCTCAGGGGGGTATCTTAAGACACCCAATCTGAGATGGCCTTGTTCTGGTCAACCATGTCAAAGAACAGGCGGAAAACTTGTGTCTCAGAGGTGTGATCTCGGTGTCCACAATGCAGCTTTACCTTCACTAGGAGGGTTAACAGCAGCCAGCACAGCACCTGGCTTACTTCTTCAGGACCTTCAGTCACTGCTTCACTACCTGTTACCAGTCAGCCCGATTCCACACAGATTTGAGAGTATCAAGGTGGGATGCAATGCCATACAAGCACCAACAGCAACACTGCACTTGGCATAGGGAGCATTTCTTCATGTGAAAGGTTGCTAGTTGAGGTGACAGCTCTCATTTTTTCCCAGGGCAAGGTTATTTTTAAAGGCCTTTCCCTTCAGTTAAACCAGAAATTGTTAATATTGAAGGTATATTACAGTTTGTAGAAGCAGAGAGGAAAAATGCTTGGACTGGCTAACAGTGGCATTTTCCACTGTAACCAGCGCCACCGGTCTCTGTGTTAAGCAAGTTTCCATTAAGCTTCATCTCAGCGTTGCAGGGACCTGCGTGGCAGAGCAGATTGCTGTGGTTACAGGCTCAGTGCCATTCCTGGGGGCTCTGGGCACTGTGAGTAAGAACAAGGAGGCATTTATATAATTTTGTGAAGATTCTGCATTTTCTTGGCATGAAATATTCCCATCTCCTTAAAATACTTTTTTTTTCTTTTGCACCATAGTTCTTTTACTAAGGACTCTAATGCTTTCAAACAAGGATTTCTGCTATTTGCAGAGGTGTTTATAGCATCCCTCCTCACCTCTTTCTCCCAGCTTTTGTGGCTTTTAAAGAAGGAATTGGACCAGGACTGTGCATGAGCTGTGGGTGAGAAGGGTGCTGGTGGGGGGCAGGTGCAGGTGGTCCCACCTCGTGCTGGCCAGAGGTGGCCCAGAGTAGCACTGAGAAAAGCTCTTGAGAATTAGTGAATATATCAGAAAATGGAAGAGAAGTGACATCATTTACTGGTTCAGTAGGGACCCGGCAAGCCCTAATGGCCCCAAAAGGGGAAAGAAGTTGTTCTGAAATTTTAAATCTTTCTGATTTTTCTCTTTTTATTTATTAATTTTAAAGGAATAGGAAATTCTCAGCTAGTTCATTCCTGTGGTTTCTAAACAGAACTTGTTCGTCGTTTTGCTGTCCTTTCCAAAAGGCTTTTCTTTATTTAAATATTGACCTATCGATTTAAAAGAAGAGGCTTAGAAAAAGGATCAATAATCTGAAAATAAGATTAAGGATTTTGTGTTGGACTGAATGATGCATTTTACCCAAAAGGACGTTTTGAGGATTTTTTCTTTTGTTAGCTGAAAGATACTTTTGTTAGGGCTGGAGTTAATTGTTTTGTTTCAGCATCACAAACTGCTGCATAATTCCAGAGAGACACAAGCAGAGGAGACTCCAATAATTGTTTATTAGCTATGGGCAGTGAAGCTAAGGGAATTAATTCTTGGTCTTAGGATTTTTTCTGCTATTTCCCCATGCTTTATGTGTTTTGGCTGATCTTTGTTTCTTGCTCCCTTGGATTGGGACTGGGCCAGCCAGTGCTGCAGGCTGAGCTGCAGCGTTCCTGAATGCATAGCAAACAGGAGACGGGCTTTTAAAGTCAGAGAAATGGTGATCAACAGGTATATTGCTTGGGCATGCAGGTGCCAAAATTGAGTTCAGGGCGATATTATGCCAACCACTAGTGCAAGAAGCGATCCCCACCAACAGCACCTTGTAGTCTAAGATGTGTTGGGATCAGTAGGTAAAAGCAGCATATTCAGCAGGTCTGAGGTGGAGCTGCAGTACCAGGAGATGGAGGCACTTGCTGGGAACTGGGGAGCTGTTGGCAGTGCAGTGCTGGCTGCGGAGACCCGAGTGTGTGCCTGTGCTGTGAGGAGGGATGGGGCGCCAGGAAGGAGCTGTGGGAGATCCCCGCTGTCCTTACCGGTTGCGAGCAGGAAAGCCAGAAGGCAGCGTGCCATTTTGTACAGTCAGCCTGCTGTTATCCTGATCTAGCATGACAAATTGGTGTTCCCAGAGTGGCAGCAGAGTAATCAGACTGTGACAAATGGTTTACTTAGAGCAATTTGTTTTCATTTTACTGAAAATTTCCGCAGTCTTAACAAAAGGTTCCCCCCCTGCCTCCTCACTTCCACCTCCTCCTCCTTCCTTTAATGGCATTTGCATGATGTTGAGAGGGACTTGGACCTGACCTGTGGCCGAGAGGACAGTGTGGCAGCTGGGAGATCACATTTCTGGGGACTTGGGGCTGTGCGTGGCTGGAAGCAGTTGCTGGAGGCACTGTGCTGGTGGGTGTGAAACTCCCTGTCCATTAGCTGTAGGGCTGTACACGTGCTTTTGCCTGTGTTTCTCACACAGGAGCTGAGCTACCTCTCACCTTTTGCAGGTTGGTTCCTGGTAGATGAAGGGTGTGTGGGAGCACGTATTTCCCGGAGGGTCTGAAAAGTATGTCTGTCAGTCTGGCACCTTTCAACAAGCACTAAAAACCAAGCACAGCACTATAGCAGTGAAGGATTTTCTCCATCATGCTACCTATGGCTGCTATTTTTTTACACCTGCATGCAATTGTTTAAAGATTGCTTCAGTACAAGCTAACAGGATGAAATGCTCAGACCACTCTCATAACGGGAGGTTGGATGTGTCAGTCTATAATGCTCTCCTTTGGCTCTGAGGTCTGCCAGTAGCTTGATTTGGCAAGCTGCTGCATTAGGTGCTGGTAGTACATCTTGCATCCTTGTGCTGCTGCACAGGTACTTACCAGTGTGATGCAATTTACTGCTGCGTTTCCCATCCATCCACCAGACATCCCTCAAGGTCTGGGGAGCAGCCAGCCCAGCCCTCTTCCTGTACCTCAGCACAATGGCAATTGTGTCTGAAAGTAGTGCGGTGCCATTTAGAGCCTGGCAGTGTAATGGCTTTCCTTAAATGAAATTCCCTCTCTGTGGCAACTTTGCTTTTTGCAGAAGCCCTTGGAAATAGCATAGCAGTGTGTAGCTAACTGATGCCCACTGGAACGTGTCCCTGGCCTTGGGTGGGACAAGCTTTCTGGTGTATGCTCACGCAACAAAATGACTTAAGTCAGACCATTATCACAACATGGTTTTCATAATGTATTAGCAAACATAATAAAGCGATGGAAAATTACTTGCACTAATCGGACATCCATAAATAGGCTCAAATAGTATGTTTGACTCTCAATTGGAGTGAATAATTTATCAGCTGATTAAATCTGATCATTTTGTACAACCTGCCAGTAGTTTTCCAGTGCGTGTTTTTACTGTCCATATATCTCCATTAGATTGACAGATTTGGGTGGTTCAGAATGGTAATAGTTAGGGAGATGCCATGTGTAAGTAAATAAAGCTGAATTTACAGCACTGGGGCAACACTCTGAGATAGCTAATGCCAAATGGGGTGCTGTTACATACTTAAATAATAGCTGCTCTGTGTCTCACACAGGTGATTTCTTAAGACCTAGAGAGAAAAAAAAAATCAGCTGCCAAATATAATCTTCCAGATACTGCAAGTAGGGAAGGAAAGCTGCCCAGAGCCCCCGTGATGCCTTCTGGGGTTGCTCAAGGAGAGCAGTGGGGTGCGGCCACAAGCAAAGGAGGTTTGTGGTGCTCAGAGTTTGAGTCCTGCTTTGTCAGGGTGGGTATGTCATAGTGGTGAACATCCTTCAGACACCATCTTCCCGTCTCCTTGCTCCTCTGTCTCTCTCTGCTCTCACTGTACCTGCTCCCATCCACATTTGCACGCTGTCTGTACCCACATGGGGATTTGGTGAATGTTTTGGTGTTTGCTTTCCTTCCTTGATGTTAAACACTAGTTCTCTTTCACTGTTTGGATATGAGACATTTCCCTTGATGATACAGTACAGTCTATATTTAGGTGGAGAATCCCACATGGCTGCAGAATTTCATGAGACATATGATTAAAAAGCAATGACAGTTGTGTATAAAATGAATGTTAGGTGGCGGCAGAGGTCTTAGACAAAGGGAAGTGTGGCATTACTGAAGGCCAAGCCTTGCCCTGCAAGATCACCTCATCCTGTGCCACGCAGTCCCCCATACTTTCGGAGGCTTGTGCAGGACCCAGGGTGCAGCCGGTCCAGAGCCAGCATCACACCCCAGCAGTGGGCTGGTGCCAGGAGCTGGGCCGCTGCAGGGACAGCAAGAGGAGATGGATTCCCCACTCCTCCAATATGTGTTTCATCTGTGGCAATCAGAGGGCGGTCAGTTGAAAAGGGTGATGAGTGATGATGGTGCTTAATTGCTCTTCAGTCTGCAAACAGGATGGGTGTAAAGAAATGCAAATACAGATACTCTCGATTTGTTTGGCTTCTTTTGCACTAAGGGGACGTGGTTTCAGTGCTTTGCGTGATAGTCCCAATTCTGCTCTCCTTTGAGTACTCTACCAGTGAAACTCCTGCTTACTTCCCTAGGAGGAAAGGGAGGAACTTGGCATCAGATGATTTGCAGGGTTTCTTAGCAGTAATTTAGAGGAATTAAAATGAAAAGCACCAAGG
Organism: Podargus strigoides; assembly: GCA_028020825.1. Lineage (NCBI taxonomy): Eukaryota > Metazoa > Chordata > Aves > Caprimulgiformes > Podargidae > Podargus > Podargus strigoides. Next base: position 36,554,307 of record CM051625.1, read on the forward strand.
GGATGAACCAGGCAGCCAGGGAGCATTTGTAGGGCTAGCTGTGTGTGAAGCAGGGATAATAACTGTTGCCTTTTCCCCTCAAATTTTTAGCTAAAATGTCCCTGTTATCCCCAAAGGCCATCAGTTCACTTCTTGACTAAGGAAGAAGGAGAGCTGAAAGAAAGAGAACTGATTGTCAGTACTGGATCAATATTTCAGTAAGGGATTTTTCGGTGGAGAGATAGAGGTGTGAGTATAGAATAAGTATAAAAAATCACTATATATCAGCATATAAAAATAAGCATATGAAATGTATACCTTTGGCAAGTCAATAAAGTTTGTGTCAGTGTTGTTACTTTGTACTGGAAATATTTCCTGTGTCTGTCTCAGATTGGTGGCAGGCTAGGACCCATAATTAGCAACATCTTATAGAGGGAAAAAAAAATGCTGCTTTTTTTTTTTTTTTTTTTTTCCTGTATTAAATTGCCACAAAACTAGAGCCCAACCTGAATTGGCACAGAGCAGTGAAACCTGAAGAGCACCTACGAAGATGTAGTGGTTTTTTGAAAGGAGGGTTTGCATGCACCGGGAACACAGTCATAATTTTTAACTTAATGACAGTGTTGCTTATTATTTAGAAAACTGAAGTAGCTTCTCTTGCATTTCCTCTTGCCATTCTTCAGGCCAGCCTGGGCTCAGCACGGCATGGGTGAGGGGTGTGGCCAAACAGGGAAAGAATGGCCGAAGCTTTGGATTAGGCAGAGCTTTCTACTGCTTGCATTTCTTGAGCTCAGTCCTGGCCCTGGCATGTCTCTGGGAGTACTGCCACTGCCTCCAGTGGGACTAGCTTTTGTCCAAGCCTCCGGGTAATTAGCACCTCTGGCAACATTGTTCTCCTCAGATAAACCCAGCCAAATAACAGTGTAGTGCAGCTCTGGGCTGGCAAGCTGGGTCAGGCCGGGGGTGTAGTTGAGAGGCTGGAGCTGTGTCTCGCCTCTTGCCAGCCCTCACACAAGAAGAATTAGCTTAAACCCAGATTCACTGGTTCAGGTCTTCTGGGAAGGCACAGAGCTGCTAATCCACAGCAGTTTCTGTTCTAGCCTCTTCAGATCTGTTCACACAAATGAAGCTGGTGTGCCCTAGCACACACTTCTGTGTCTTTTAGCACTGGTCATGATTACTGTGATACAAGGACTGGTTCTTCCAAAGTGTCTTTCTCAGGCTGGACAGTGTGGTTCATCTCTTCCCTCTCCCTTAGGGATAAAAACGGAGTTACTCTTCTCCAAGTTGTTGAACAGAATAGTGTATGGGAGGATGTGTCAGGTTTGTCTTGAAGGATGGCATCAAAATTCAGGATCGGGGATCACAAAATCCCATTTTCTTTGCATTGTTAAATACGTCTTGGGGATGCTCCCTGGGTTTTGTTGTTTATGCATTGCTGAGGTGACTTCAAGTAGGAAAGACAAATTGCAGTGTTCTGCAAAGCTGCTAAATGTTCATCAGTTAATGACGAACTAGTTAGTGATAAGAAATGGATGTTCAGGTATTTGGGTAATATTCAAAGCAAACAGGGTCAGATCGCTTACCCATCTGCATTGACATCCCCTGTTGACTTAAGTGGGGTTAAGACAATTTACCAGCTACTTACCTCAACAGAGTCTGTATTTCCTGGTGCATTAGCAACAAGATCAGAGGCTAGGAGAGTTACTGAGCTGTGAACACGCAGTATGTTCAGCCCTGCAGTCTCCCTTGTGTGTGCAAGCGGAGCTTTTGCTTGCTCACTCCCTGTCAGCCTGCTCTCCCTTTTGGACCCATCATGCGTTTCAGCATTTGTTGTTTGCTGTGTGCTTTTCTCTTTCAAGCCTAGCATGGCCACTGATGATTTTATGTGCCCCTTCTCTTCCTACCCCAAATAAGAAGACCAGGAGCTTCTTACTCAACAGTGTTGCATTGTCATAATTTTGAAAACAGAGAGTAGCTGCTGATAATGCCACAGCACTTTCTGACACTGTTTCGTACGATGCCATTTGCAACTGGAAGGGAAAATGGTGATACAAGGTTTTACTTTTTTGCATCATCTCACCCAAGGAAGATACACCTTTTGAAACTCAAGGGAAAGTGTTGCAAATTACTACAGCTGTAGAGCACAAAACCTGAGCCATTTAGCATGGCCAAAATAACAAACTGTGGACTGAGGCAGAGGAGGAAGGTACAGCCCATCTCCTCTCCCCAAGGCTGTCTGGGGATTGTAGAGAGATGGACCAGGGAATGAGGATATGGAAAGATGTATCTTATCCCAGTTATACCCCAGTTATCTCTGACCTGATTGCTGCAGCAGTGCAGAAATGTGTTTGTTCCAGGGACAAAAAGAAAAGCTACGTTTTCAGAGAGCAGCATCAGTGCATTTCCCCAGTGTTTGCTATGGTGGGGCTCCGGACTGCCTCTGGTACAGTGACAGCTGGAAAAGAAGATTGACTTTTATATTCATACATGACCTAAGACTTAAACTTGTCTTCTTCGGTGTTGTCCTGGTCCCTCCAGTGACCTGTTGATGCCACATCAGCTTCAGTGCACCTTTCCTGTCTTTTAACATTGCTCCAAGGCTCATGGCTGCATGAAGCAGGGATGGGGGATCACAGGAAAGCCTGATTTCTGAGAACTGAAACAATATATTATTGGAGTGCTCTGGAGGTAACCCTGGTAATGATCCAGCCTCTGAGTTTCCTGATTGAGCCTTTACCCACTGAGATGTTTGAGTATTCCCAGCAGGGAGAAGCAGCAGCTGGGTGTGTAGTCAGGGGTTTGTGTCTCCTAAAGATTCATGAACAAACCAACCATTGAATCTAGAGCAGTATAAATAACACTTGAAAATCCAGACAGATATCCACCTTCATTCCCTCCAAAGTGGGGAGGACTGATTGTGTGAAATTCCATCTGAAAGAAAAAACTTTCATTTTTACTATTTATTACAATAAAACTGAAAGCAGCCCACATTGTCTATGCAATGGGAAGCATGACACAGTCAGTATTACATTTTCTTTCTGGATGTAAGAAAACGACCTTCATAGCTCACTTGAGGCTTTGTCTCTTTAGAGTTATGGGCCATTCCCATGTTAGTGGTAATAAACTGCATTATATTCCACTTCACATAGACGGGGTTTTTTTACATAATGCCAGGGAACTTTTTTTTTTTTTAAAAAAAAAAGAGGAAAGAAAAAAGGTCAGTGAGTTTCAAAATGTGCTTTATTAAAAAGGATATGAAAGAGAAAGAGCTGATATCACTTCTCAAATGACATGTGTTAATATATTAATAAGCCATTAAGTTTTAAGCACTATTTGTAAGTGTTGTGTTCACGTAGTTTGGGCTGTTATTAGGAGGGTACCAGATGTTCAGCACACAGGATGGACTGGGACAAAAATCAGAGGGAGCCGTGGAGAGGGTGACTCCTCCACTGCTGAGCATGGCTGAGGAGCTCCACCTTGGCCATCTGAGCCAATGACAGGCCCCAATATCTCAAGCCCTCCCAAATTTTTGACTCTGTTTTTTAAATAATGCTACCTGAATAACAGAGACCAGAACAGTGTGTTAGCATAGTCCAAAAACCATGCTGATGCTGTGCCTTTAAATAATGCTCAGAAACCCCCTTATCTCCCTCTGCACTTTTGGCCTCCCGACAGGCCTGTAATTAGCACAGATTTTTCACATTCGTGGATAGATTGGAAATTTGGAAGCACTTAATGGAAAAGGTCAGTTACCTTGACCAGGCTGAAATTGCAGTTAGAGGACGTTTGCTTGATCCCAAGGCTGGCAGCATACAAACACATGAATATTAACATACCGCACGCAAAGATGCAGAGTGTGTAATGTTTGCAAAGACAGGTCCTTGCATTCAGCAGAACTCTAGCCCCAAGGCCTTTCTTGTGTTTTGAGGGCGTGTCCTCCTAAACTTACTAAGGCAGAGCTTGCACAGAATCCCCGTGTCTAGAAATATCTGTAATAAATATAAATAAATCTCTGATATTTATTATAAATAAATATCTGTAAAAAATAATCTGGTCCAGATTAACTAGCAATCCAGATTAACCACCCTCCCATAATGTTTGAGCTAGAAACTACATCAGAGCCATGCATTTCTTTCATGGTAGGGTCAGCACCTCACCCACTGCAGCTCTTGCATTTGGTGGTGGTGCAAAAGCCTGTATTTCCAGTGTCTTGGTGAGCTAGTTTTGGTAGGAAACTAAGGTGGTATTTTGGTTTGGGGTCAGGACCAGGGTCTCAAAGATCTCTACCCATTTTGGTTTTATATTTCTGAAACAAGGAAGTGCATGTCTAGACCAGGAAACACCCCATCCACAATCTTGCGGGCTTTGGGGTGAGTTAAAAAGTAAGACAAATAAAATAGCACCCTCTGGATAGGAGAAGGGAGTGCTCCTGTGGCAGGGGGCTGGCTGGTTTTTCTCCCATGGCATGATCCTTCCTGTTCAATATCTGTGGGCTGGAGGGTGACAGCGGAGGTCAGTGGAGGCTGCCCCCAAAACCTTACATATAGGCTAAGAAGTGATTAAATGCCTCCTGTGGAAACAGAAAAAGATATGTGAAGCATAATATGATTTCCTGTCTCTCCCTATGGTTCATGGGTTTAATGCAGATTTCTAAGACACTGGGCAGTAAGTGCATAATGCATTTTTATTTATCTGTTTTATTCTCTCTGACTATGCTGAAATATGACAAAAGTAAAATCAGAAACTCACACAGCAAATCCTCCAAACAGCTGTTAAGTTAGGAAAGCTCCAGTCCTTTCATTTCTGGATCTCTTAGGTGCAGTTGATACATAATGGGAGAAGAAGAAAGTCCCTGGTAATAATGACAGCTTGCATTGAAAGTTATGATGGGTAGCAGCAAGGATTCTTAAAACAGTGTGCAAAGCAACATGTCCTATACTCATAAAATACCTACATGCCTTTTAAACATTTATTTTTAATATGTGTGTTTAATACTAAAAGTGATTATAGCACATTGCTCTTCACCTTAATTGCTTGGCAAATGTCATACTCTAATAGCAAATCCCTCTCTTGCACTTTGCACAGTACCACGACGTTCTCGTGCTGCCAAGAAGCCCCTACAAGATGCCTATGAGAGCACTCTCCCTGTGGCACATTTTGTGAGTATTTCATAAACCTTTCCACACAGAGCATCCCTCAGAGATGATGAAATTATTTTATTCCTACTTCTTTACACATGGAGAACTGAAGTACAGAAAAAGCTCCAGATCCCCTGTGACGCTTAGATGCATAAATTCCCCTGTGACCAAGGTCATCCCACCTGACTTTCAGGGTGTGGCTAACAGGAGAGTTGTGCTGGAAGTTTAGTTATCCTTAAAAATCAGTCGTGGACCACCAGACCACTTTGTTGCTTCCCCTTCCGTCTCTCTGCAGCCCTAAAGCTGGCTTGCCAGCCAAGTGCAGAGCTGGCTCTCCAGCAATGCGTGGCCAGGTTTCCAAAAGATGTCAGCACCAATTATTTGAACATCTGGTGCCGTCTGAATCTAGTGTTTGTTTTGATTATGTTTTTAAAGAAGGTGGGCCCTAGCATGTGCACCATGTGCTCATTAGCCTGGAAATAAAATGAGTGTGAGTAAAGCAGAGTAAGATTCTCAGCTTGGCACAACCAGAGCTGTCAGGGCAGAACCAGTGCGTCTGTCATAAGCTGGATGGACAAGGCAAGGACAGTTGGGTCCTCTCCAGGACCAGCTTCTCCTCTGACTGCTCATGGAGGTGCCAGTGGTGAGACTGCAGTGATATGGCTAGATCACCACTAGGAAAGAAAATTCAGCACCTTCCAACTTGTTGCATGTGTGAAGGTTCGTAGTGCCTGGCTGCTGGTGCTTGTAGCTGTTATTTGCTGGTTGTCATTCATAGAATAGAGCAGATAGAGCTGTCGGCATCTCAGGAGATGCCTGATGCCTTGTGAGATCAGATTCTGGAAATAGGAAACTACTTTCTATCACAATGACTGTCACCTGCACTCTGCGCTCCACTAACCGGATTTATTGTAGGGCTGCATCAAACAAATGGAGTCATAAGCTGCATCGTCCCCAGGGTGACTGGATGAATTAAAATATCCAGAACAATGACAAATGCTGCCAGAGGGTGTTGATATTGGGCTGCTGGCCCCGTGGTCTCTGGCAAAGCCCAAGAAACAGGGAGACTCCAGAGTTACCATTCTCGGCAGCAGAGGGGAACTAGGTTCCTGTTTCCTTTGCCTTTGCTATCAAAGGGGCAGCCAGGCTTGGCAATAAAGCATGCTGCCTCTCCACACTTTTGAGTATGAAAAGCTTCAAATTTAGCTTTCACGGGACTCATCACCTCCTTTCCTCCACTGCTCCAAAATTCAGCTAAATAAAATATAGATCAAAACATGCAGGAAAACACTGTGGGCCCTATGCAGCTCCTGCTGAAATTGGCAGTGGCAAAACTTGTCCTTTCAGTGACATGAGATCAGGCATATGGTTATACATATTGGCTTTGCATTGTTACAGTATTCTTTGTGTGCATCCATGCACGTGCATTTTATGTTACATATGCTTACACAGGTATGTACACCTAGGAGAGAGGAGTGCCTCTTTATCTACGGGCAGCTAATATGTGTCTGTGTACCTGCATGTGTCTGTGTGTGTGTGTGCTGCTAACATATGTTTAAACTGGCATAAGGCCAGGACTGTGTGTCTTTGTAAAGCATGTATCCTTGTGTGTGTATGTAAAAAGCCAGTCTGTTTTCAAATTGGAGAAGCCAGTTCTAGATGTGAGCTGTAATGGAGACCTTTGATTTACAAGACCTTCTCTTCTGGTGGCTTTTTGTGTAGGAGCTCCATGTGATGCAAAATCTGAACTTGGTGATGGATCGTTATCTGCTGGGCTGCAAGGAGGGAGCTCCGTGTGTAACCCTGTCCGGTACAGCCTCCGTGTACAATGTGGTTTTACTTTACAGGTGGGCAGCCATCCGAGGGGAAACTTTAATTTCAGAGAGTCTGTACTTAACAGCAGCAGTCCAGAGCTGTGCCATGTCCTTTCCATCAACCTCTTTTGTTCCTTTCTAAAAAAATGATCGGGAGGTCCTCTCAGGAGGAGAAGCCAAGGAGGGTAGCAGTATCTCTGCTCGCGGTAGCAATGGCTAGCCCAGCTCTTGGCTGACTGCAGCCTTGTGCTGACAGCCCGGCAAATGACCCCCTGCTAGGAAGCATGACAGAGGAGAGGGGTTTTGGCTCCCATGGAGGAACTGTGACTCTGGGGAAGGCCAGGAGCAGACTCTCTCCTTGGGGGAGGAGCAGGGGCCATGCATCAGCACTGGTGCTTGGAGGATGACTCAAAATCAGAGCAAGTTGAGCAGTGTGTCTGTTCATACCCAGAATAAATCCTGCACCTATGTCAGCTGTACCAAATCGGTCACGCAGCCACAGCCACCTGGAGCTGCGTGCTCAGACACAGAAATTATACAGCCTCATCTCCAGCAACCCCCTACTCACCTGGTGCACATCTTCCCTTTCCCCAGCCCCAGCCTCCCCTGTTTGCGTATTTCTGTCTCCAAAGAAATCACTAAAAGGGAGACATACATTTCTTTCCAGCACTGTGCTGACCCCTTTTCTCCTCCCCCCAAGCCCTGAAATTAATTAAATGATGTCACGCTTGATTTTATCTGATTTGGAAGCAATTCATCACCCTTTTGCTGGTTCTATTAGTCCAGGCGATCAGCACATTAATTCATTTGTGAGACTAAGCTCAAGGGTAATTACAGTGAGGAAGCTTAATGCCTAAACGTGTTAATGTCTGTAATCAGAACTATTTTCTCAGTGCGGAACAATTGTTAGACAATTACACTTGGATATGATTGCCCTGGTAGGCAACAGACGCTGTGTCAAGAGGGGAATAGCAGAAGCCTGCTTTGCAAGTAGGGTATTATCAGCAAATCGACTCTTTGCAATCTCTGTTTTTCTGGGTTCTGCCCAACTTGCCCCTTCCTCAGGTTTTGCATTATTAATTCAGTTGAAAAGTCATCTCTGTCTCTTTTTCAGGCTGGATAGTGTGGGGCACAGAGGCAAATTGACTCCTCTGCTTTTTTTCTGACATAAATGTCACAGGGTTTTGCCTCTGGTCTCCTGGTTTACGTCCATGGAGAAAAGTAATGAATTTAATAGGCAGACCTTTGCCTCCCAGTAGACCCAATTTTTTTTACTGTCCAACAGTCAGTGCTTTCCAGTCAAAAGATGTCTAGGACCGGATGGACTTCAGGGTTAAGATTCTCCCTCTTTTGCCCATCTGGAGAACTCTTTGTTGGCCTCACGGTGGGGAAGTGTCCTGCAAGGGTGATTCTGGACTTACTTTAAAGGAAAAGTAGCTCTTGATCGAGAGACCCGTATGGGCACAGTGGGACTACGTAAGCATAGCAAGGGGAGCACAAAATCTTTCTGAGCAAGTTTGTTTCCTCTTGTTCGCTCCTCTTCTGGACTGAGCTGTCAGTGTGTTTGTCTGACCAGAAAGCTCCTAGTTTTATGTCAGGTATCCTAAATGTGTCTATTTTCTTCATGCCTAGCTCCAGAAGGATGTGAGGGAACTTACAGATAAATGTACAGAGTTTGGCTTTTAATAAAAAGGCACTGCCCACAGAGTGTCAGGAAATACCCCTTCCATCCCATCCCATCGCCTTACTTAACTAAGCTCAGCAACAACCTCACATGCTGCACAGCATGTGTATGGTACAGAGCCATGGTGTCTGCTGGTACGTGGTCCTGGGGGATGGGAGGCACGCTGCAGACTGCACGGGTGCTGTGTTGCAAAGGGGCTTCGGGGAGAGCTGTAGCTCTGGCTCCTGCCTGAGCAGGGTGGGCTGTGGTGGAAACCGGTGTTGCTCGGCCATACAGAGTCTGCTGTCTCCACGCAGCAGGAACAGGATGCGGGGCATGGCTAGGTGTAAGGGTCAGGGGTGTAGCCATGGGAGGAGCCATCGTGCCCACACTGTGCACTACAGGAAGATGGGGGCAGCCCAGCACCTGCAACCCTGTGCTGCTGGCTCAGGGCAATTCAGCCTTATGGAACTGCTGATCCCCCTCACCTTATCCCTTCCTCCAGCTGGCATGTTTTGTTCAGCCTCTTCCCTCCAGATATATAAGCCCTCTCAAAGTGAGGATGAATTTGCTGCAGTCTCTGTGAGCTGGATGACGTGTCTGGGCAGAGGGAAGGCTGGGAACCCTGCAAAGTCATTCTTCTTCCTTCCCAGGCGGCCACAATGACCTCCGCTGTCGCTGAGTGAGTCCAAGCACTTGTGCTTTTCAGCTGGGAAGAGATTTTTATTCCAGCTCAACCTGGAGGTCCTCCAATACGTAAGGCACTGTACCTTGCAGAAATTCTCATTTAGGGTAATGTCCCATACACCACTGGTCTTGAAAAATGCATTTCTTGGTATTTGAAGAAAAGCCTCTAGCTGTACTGGACTGGCAGTGTCCTCAGAGGCCCCTGTGTTAGCCCTTCACAGCTATCCCAGCCTCCTGCCACAAATGAGACAGGGGAGGAAATGAGTTTACAATGATGTGTTTTGCAGACACAGTGACGCTCGCACCAGTGACCACCACAAGAAGAGCTGTCTGCTCGGATAGTTTCAGAAGGCTATCTACACCCAGAGGAAGGTAAGATCTAAAATTTCTGTTGTCATTAGTGGTATAGATGAAGAACAAAGGATTTATTTTTCTCGAGAGAGCAATCCTCTCTGGTCTTCAGCTGGTCTTGCAAAGGGACTGTGGCAGTGACCTCCTCCTGGCTTTACATCTGATGTAGCTGAACTGGTATTGGCCCCTCCCTGCTTTATCCAAAACCTAGGATACAACAAAACCCTGCTGGGGTGCCCCAGTGAGGTCTAGGGTCTCTCTTAACAGCACAATAGCAGGGATGCTCTGCAGGTGGGAAAGACAACACGGCCTGGACAATTGCAAACCAGTGCTGTCCCAGCTACTGACTTCCTTCAGTGTGACCCTTTGCCTGTTTGGGCTTGTTCCTATTCCAGTCTTTGGGTTGGTTTGCTTGTGAGTGAGCTTCCCAGGAGAGAAAACCAGCATGTGCTGAGGGTTTCGTACAGTGCCTGGCACGCTGGTGAGAGCAGCTTCACGGGGGCAGGTGGGAAACCTGCCCAAAGGGCTGTGAGGGCTGCTCCTGCCAAGAGAGGAGTTTGGGCTGGGGCAGGCCTAACCAGGCAGGCAAATTTCTCCTGCTGAGGCATCCTAGGGCATGGCGATGGCCGAGTTTGCTGTCCGTCACCCCAGTGCAGTCTTCCGAGGTCTCTCTCCGTGTTTGCCAAGGAGCATGGCATAGCAAGTGGATTTTAACAAAATGGTGTGAAAACCAACAAGAGATCTCCAATGTTGAATGAGTTAAAAAAAATAATGAAATTCAGGGCATTCTCTCATCCGTTCTCACCCAGCTCTCAGGTCTGACAATGGGGAACATAAGCACAATAGGATGTTATGTGAAGAGGTCTGAATTTTGCATTGTTTCTCTTCCTTTATGCTGGAACACCTTTTTAGCAGTGTCAAAAACCCATTTCTCACCCTTTTGCATTCTGCTGGCAGATCTTTGAATATTAGTGTTGTTACCATCTTCCATGTGTTGAAGCGGTCTGTGCTGGGTTGATGAGGGTTGTGGCAGGGCGCTGCCACAATACAGGAGGCTCACTTGCTCAGCAGGGTTCCTGGCCTGGGAATCAGGGATTTATTTGTTGGCTCTACCACTGGCTTTCCAGGGAAGCTTAGGCAAGGCATCTGCTTCCAGCTTTTCCCACCTCATGATTTTAATTCAAAAGCACATTGACTCTATTTTTCAGACCCTGAAGCCTGGGATGGCTGAGCCCACTGTACCTTCTGAGGCCTCTAAATTTTCCCTCTGTTCTCCAAGTTGCGAGGAGTTGCAGGAGACATAGCCCCTCCATCGTGTTATGGATGTTATTCCTCAAATTTAGTCCCAAGTTAGTGTAGATACCATTTGAAACCAGTATTTGAACAATAGCTTCTAAAATATTCACCTACTCCTCCTCTTTGTGTCTTTATCAAAAGCTATAGAATATTTCTAATGTGACAGGAAACATGCTCTATTGTTTCTCCACTATATTTGACTGAAGTGAAGCAGCTCGCCTGCACAGAGGTGCCCACCTCTGAGTAGTTTGCTATTCTGAGCCCTGTTAAATTTCAAGTCTAACTCATTTTAACTATTGCAGTCTCAGAGAGCCCACCTTGTAAAGTTATCCACACCACTAAAGCTCAATGGGCTTTTACCCTCTCAGATAACAGGCCCAGAACAATATGTATGGTGAAATACTAAATACAATCAGTTGAATAAATTGGGAGATTAACCTCTCCGTCCTTTGTCGTGTTTGGTGGTAGGATGCTTTGAGATCCTCTTGGCCCACCAGAATGCAGTCTCCATCACGCATTTAGCCAGGGGTGATGGGATAACAGATGCAGTAAGAAGAAAACATTAAATCGCCCAGGAAATCCCAGACCCAGGGATCAGAATCCAGTGCTCCCAGCGAAGCCTGCCGAGCCCTGCTGTGGCCAGTGAGGCTGGCCATAGGCGTGGGTTTGAGGCTCATGCCACAGCTCCATCCCTGAACACAGCTCATGCACCAGCATCCCCCATGGGGAGGGACATCTTCCCATGCTTCACCATGGCAGCTCTGTGCAAATGCTCTCGGACTTCTGTGTCCTGTCTGCAGTGCTAAGGGGAGGTTGCCTAACAGTCCCCTCACAGACGTGCTGGTCAGGGAGGTAGTGATAGGAAGAGGGGTAATGATTTTAAACTGGAAGAGGGTAGATTTAGACTAGATATTAGGAAGAAATTCTTGACTGTGAGGGTGGTGAGACACTGGCCCAGGTTACCTGGGGAAGTTGTGGCTGCCCCCTCCCTGGCAGTGTTCCAGGCCAGGTTGGATGGGGCTTGGAGCAACCTGCTCTGGTGGGAGGTGTCCCTGCCGTGGCAGGGGGGCTGGAACAAGATGAGCTTTGAGGTCCCTTCCAACCCAAACCATTCTGTGATTCTATGAAAAGCCAAGCTGCTGATTGGGTACGAGTGACTTGGAGCAGGGATTTTTTGCTGAGGACAAACTGGCACGTATCACCATGAGTCAAGAGGTGAAAACTTGCTGCTGGTGTTACCACCCTGGTTGGTGTTAGCACCCTGGCTAGTGTTACCACCCTCGTTGAGATGAAGGGGGCAGAGGCAGACCTTCGCAGCATCTGGGGTGTTGCAGCTTCACAGCCTCAGGTTTCAGCCTCTGCACTGCAAAGCAAATAGCTGCCTGTATCGATTTACATTGCAAATGCACAACTATGAGCCTCCTGCAAACTTCTTTGCAAATTTGTCTGACTGCAAAACCTGTCAGAAGAATGAAACGCCTCGCTCACAGATTTCAGTTTCTTTGCCCCTGGTTATGGCTTACAGAACCAAAGAAAACAGCCTTTTATGATGCAGGAACAGTAAAGTTACTGAGACTGAATTCTTTTTCCTTGTCACACAGCTGCAACTGCTGGAGGACTCCACCAGCTTCAGTACAGAAAAACCACTGGGCTAAAAATAGCTGGAGATCACCGGGCTGTGGGGAGAGGAGTGGCAGTGCTCAGCAGGACTCCGGAGGTGTCCAGCCAAAATGATCCATCACTCCTGGCCTCACCGGTATGCATAGCTTTGCACTCACCAAAGCTGCCTTAGTGCCTCTGTCCATGTGCCGTTGGGGGTGACATATTGTGTCTGCCTGTCTGCACCTATTCCCCGAAGTCAGGGAGCAAATGTGGGTGTGCTGGAGTGGGCAGGGCAGGGCTGGCCAGGGTTAGTCATAGTTCTGCTGCCCTTGAGGGCTTGGGGGCCAGCTCAGGCCATGGTAACTGTGCTGTGGACCAGCACTGGAAAATTACTCAGCTGTTACTCCTACCTTCCATGTGTGATCATTTTTTCCCTCGTGGCTGTAAATACATTCAATCAAAATAAGCATGTTTTACTCTTCTCGGAAAACAATGCAAATGCAGTGCAAACATTTCACTGTCTGCTGCTCGATATTTCTGCATAATCTGTCAGTCCTGCACAGAGCAGATAAAAAAGGCAGAGAAAGAAAGTTCTTACCTCATTTCTCTTTTTTTGGCTAAGACAATATATCTAATTTACACTCAGTCTGTCTGCCCCAGATACGCAAACATTTCATGTTGAAGTCTGGCTTATATCACCTTTGCTGGGGTCCTGGGGGGCTTTGTGGTCCCCCCTTTGCTCCAGCAACTCCTGGTTCCTGGTTGGAAGCCATCATCGCCCCATCTAACACTCTCCCTCTAGCAGATCAGCAAAGTCAGACAAGAAACAATAACAGAACAATTTCTCCTTTCTGCTGCCCTGTTCTCTCCTCAGGCCATGTGGGCTGATTGCATAGCACGAGTGTCTCAGCAGATGGCTCTGTGTGTGTGTGTGTCTGTGTCTCTGTCTGTGTCTGTGTGTCTGTGTGTGTATGTGTCTGTGTGTGTCTGTGTCTGTGTGTGCATGCATCCAGTTGCTGAGGCCCTCCCAAAATGCCTTGTTCAGCTAAGTGAATCCCTCTGCTCTCGGTGGCTGTCACACCTTAGAAGGCTCACATTTACCTTCCTGTGAACTTGCAGCAGAGTGGGAGCGCCCTGACAGACACAGGCAGGGGAGTTTGGGTGGATTTCTCTGGACTGTCGGGTCAATGTGTTAGAAAATGATGTTTTATAGAGAGCAGTGCAGGTTGAAGTGGCCTTTTGTTAAGACTCACATCACTATTGAGTGTAAAGTCATATTACATATGTACTAATTAACTGTAGTTTGTTTTTCTTGATTTTGGGGGGGGGGGGGGGGAAGGGGGGGGCACAACTCCTGTGAAACGTAGAGCTGTGAGCTGGCATTCAGCTTTATGTTTCAGTTCTTTCTATCAACTGGGGAGCCCAAACTGCTGTCTGCTGTGTTAGAAAGCAATGTAAGGAGGAAACAACTCACCTGTGGAAAGCTGCAGGTCGTTTGCATCTCCAGGTGCTGCTCAGAGCTCCCGAGGGCAAACGGTGGGTAGGAGTGCTCGCTGCTGACGGAGGTGGTGTTTGAGTAGTTGGGGCCCATTGCTGGCAAGGAGGATTTTGCTGGAGCTGTGTCTGTGTTTGCTTTCCAGGTTGCCTTCTCTGTGCCATGCTGCTGCGTGTGATGCCTACAGCCATGATGCAGCTGATGAAGAAAGTGGGGGGAGTCCTGCAGTCCCCAGCCCCAACGGGAGCAGCAAGGTGAGGGGGAGAGGCAGATGAAACAGGGAAAGACAGAGGTGCCAATGCAGCAGGTCACCAAAGAGATCAATTTGCTTTTCATTCAGTAGAGTTGTTTGTTTCTTCATCCCTCCCACCCTCCCCTGTCCTGGTCCCTGTCTTGCCAGGAGTGCGCTTTGGTACAAAGGTCTGAAAAATCAGGGGCTGTTTCTATTGTGTGGAAAGAAAAGGTTTCCTTTGTTGTCATTCGTATGACAGGGGCAAAAGCAGATTGCTGTGGGGATGGCTGAAAGGAAACCCTGACTTGTTCCCGTGTTGCTGCAGTCTTTGTGACTTGCCCATGCTTTGCAGGAAGCAATTCAGACAGGTTTTCTTTGCATGGTGATAGTAAAGGCAGGAAAAAAAGCAGGGGGTACGGGGGGGAGTGTGGGGGGTGGTGGGGAGGATTTATTACAGGGACAAACAGAGCTTTGCCAGAAACAGTTTATACCAGTTATGCAAAATGAAGTGATCACTTCCTGCTTCCCAAATGTTGTCTCTCAGTGTCATGTCTGGAGTTCAGCGTGGTGGAGAGGATGATGTGAAGGGCTGGGGGCTCGACTGCCAGCCCAGGGCAGGAGAGTACAGTGCAGCAGAGGGCAGCAGCTGGGCTTGGCTAGGACAGCCTGCTGCACTGCTTGTCGTGGCGCTGGTGTTTGGGTGTTTGAACTTCTTTTTGTGTGTACTTGGAAAAAAAAGTAGTTTTGTTTTAAAGGTTATGATTAACGTGCACTTGACACCTCTTGGACTTCTGCAGCCTTCTCCTGCTGTCTGTGT